>CP139764.1:8785000-10035000 GCA_034370585.1 Fragaria x ananassa | reverse complement strand
CGAAGTGCTTTAAGCTCTGACGAAATCATACTCTCGCTAGGAGGATCCCAAAATGAATCATCTTCCTCCCAAGATCTTTCCATGCTAAAATCCTTTACCTCCTACAAGAGAGGGTCAGATGAGAACATATGAGACCCGACATCCATAATAGGGATGTCTTCCTCTAAATCAAGGCCAATTTCTGCCATAAGCTTATCAAATGACTCCTCCCACCGGTACAGGGTGTCTGAATCAGAGCCAGACGAACAAGAGACAACCACAATCTCTTCGCTGGACACTCGTACCGGATCTACCATACCCTACAACCTCACGAGTTAGACACCCCGCTACCTTAACCCTAACCAGCCCGACAACAAACCAATAAATCTCTTACCCTAGAATTCCTACCAACATCGCAAACAGGCAAGCAATCCCAATCAATTCCAGATAGCAACCAATAAAACCCACAAACAAAATAAAAGCTGACAAGTTCATACCTTGAAACAGCAGATTTGCGTAGTGGCAGTGAAGCTGGTTGGGAACAACCGAGCCCTCGCACCCAATCGATCGAGGATGAAATTGGATGTTTCCTAGATTGGACTTTGCAGCTTAGTCAAAACCCTATGCAGAAAATCGCCGCCAGCTCTCTCAGCCCTAAACTCCTCGGTTTCGAAGCGCAAACTCCCTCCTCCAGTTTCCCCTAAGCCTATTTCTAGACATCCCACCCTAGACCCTACCAATCTGTATGGCTAGGACACAACCACATGGACCGCGATGGTACGTGCAGTTACGATGCCCCTACGTCCCAACATACACGCATTAACTACGCGTATAAAAAAAGCGCAAAAGCGCAAACCATCACGCCACTAGTGCGAACAGTCACGCCACCAGCGCGAACCATTCTGTTCGCTAGCGCAAACTATCACGCTACTGGCGCGGACCGTTACGCCACCAACGTGAACCATTCTGTTCGCTAGCGTGAACCGTCACGCCACTAGCGCGAACCGTCACGCCACTAGCACGGACCGTTACGCCACCAGCGCGAACCATTCCCCGGTCACCTCGGGACTAGCACGGACCGTTACGCTTCAGACCTTCGGAACCTTCCCTCGTCACCTCGCGACCCTCGCGTGGGGACTTCGGGACTCGGTACCATGCCTCCAGCACCTAGGCAAAACATATTCTCGGCATCTAGAGAATAACTCCCCACCCAAGAGCTCTCTCGGACTGGAGACTTGAGGACTTGTTAGTACATAGCCAAAATATTTTGCCAAGCCGAGAATATGACACAATTACCTATTCGCCGGAGATCATTCCGAGCGAGACAACACCGGCGAGCCCTCCACCGGCATCCAAAGAGTGAAGGTCCGACAACGATCGTCTTGCCAAACCTACTCTCTGGTGGCAAAACACCCCCAAAAGGGGAGGTGCTGCAGAGGACTGTAGATAGTCCCACATCAGGGACTGAGGCCACAGAGCCTAATATTATCTTATAAAATAGGCACAAACTCCCAAGAGAGGTAAGTCCACTAAACTCTTTCCTAACTCTCATACTTTGCTAGTAGCATCTGACCATTAACTTAAACATCGGAGAGTCGAAGACTAGGTCACTCCAATCCTGACTCCTGACACACTGCTACTTGTGTAGGTATCAGCCCCGGACTCAAGGATTCGACCTCCCAACCCGTGACCTCAGGACAGGTAGAAACAATTGAATTTCTGGATTTCTGGGGTTGTTCAAATTCTTCTGAATTCAAAATCGTCTGAATGTATTTACCTTTGGTTTTGTAGAAAGAGAACTCTTACAGGTGGAACTGGTTGGTATGATTCACGCCTTAAGACTGGTATGATTCTGCATTTGTTCCGTCTGAACTAAAACAATTATTCTGCATTTTTTTTTGTATGATTTTTTGTTGTATCATCGACTGTTTCATCAATGAATTGTTGTATCCTTGCCTGGATTCATATGAATTTTGCTTAATTGAAAGAAGTCATTCGTCTTACTGTCGTTGTCTAAGTTGCTAGAATGAGAGCATATAAAACAAAGAATTTAGAGGATAATTGATAGTTTAAGCAGACAATCTTTAGGCAAGCAGAGGAGGTTATGTTGAAAGGAAGTATTTGTAATTAAATGCTATTATGCAGATGCTCTTTAGTTCAAGAATTTTGCCTCTTTTTTTGGTTGAATTTTAACTGATTTTGGGCTTCACTTTTTCTTAGTTGGTTCAGAATATTATTCGTTGACAATAGTATGGCTTAACGTCTTCGTTTAAGGTAATGACTTTTCGACTTGCTGAAAATTTTTATGCGTGCTGTTGTAAATTTTCAAGCTAGGTGTTCGTGTTGCAACTGCTGATACAAAAAAAAAAAAAAAAAACCCACCTGAACTAAAACAATATCGATGCGAACTTTTTTCTTTGTAGTTTTTTTTTCCGGTTTTGGGATCCATGTTTCTGTTTTCTTTTTCTTCTTTTTGCTTTATAGATGATGCAATAATCAAAACTTGCACCATAATCAAATATTACTTGCAGCATGTATATATCAATGGCAGTTTGATGACACCGTATTGATCTATATCAATGATAGTTTGATGACAACGTATTGAGCTATATCAATGGCAGCTTGAAGACAACATATAGATCTATATTCTATATTAAAGGTATGTATACTTCAATCTATTTTTCAATAATCTGTTATTAATATGCCACATGTATTCAGAAACCTCATACTAAGATCTTTTGCTATGTTTCAGTTTAATTATCACTTTCTTGAGTTGTTTATGCTTTTACTGTCTTTGTACTCTTACTGCCCTTTCTTCTTTTAATAACTTTCAAATTCGGTTTTCAGTTTGGTGTTTATTTGGCTACACTAACAGCTTATATATTTGTATTCCTGCTTTGTCTACACTTATTTTCTGAATCATCTTTTACGTTGTGTTGGAAAAACTCACAGCATATATATTTGAAATATTGCTGTGGACGTATGAAATTGCTATATGTATGAGCTTAAACTAAAATTTACGAAGTTGGCATATTAGTATTATATCCTGGGTCTTTTAAATGTCATATTAATGTCAGTCGTTAACCTTATGCCTAAATTGACTGGTACTTCCCAAGGGATTGCCCCTTTCGTCATTCAGGAAACACTTTGTTGTCTTGGAGGAATCATTTACAAAGATATGCTCTCAATTTTTTGCAGGGGTACGTTCCAATGTTTGTATGAATCTAATATCAAAGTAATGGGAGATAGCCACAAATACTGTATTAATGATCTCGAAAACCATGTCATAGAGCGGACAAGAAACAAGGGATTAAATCTGATACATTTGCATTACCAGAGAAAATAGATGGGATACATAAGTATAAAGTTCTTTTAAGACTGAATGAGATATCTGAGGCTTAGAATAAATTATAAACATGACATCTCTTTATGTCGTCTCGGGTTATCACAAAAATAATTTAGATTATTAGTTTTGAAATTTTGTTTCTAATTCATTTTTCTGAGCATGCTTTTAGTGATCGGTGTTTCTTTGTCAATCTCTTTGACTTTGTACGCTATATTAGCTCAGGTTAGTTGACTTCCATATTCTCTTTTCATATTCTTCACAAGTTTTGGGATATTGTTAAATGTTCAGGTTTATTTTCTATGATTTATAATAGTATGTGTTTATGAATTACATTGCCCTTCATTGACTACATGAACTGTGTTATATTGTTTGTAGACCAAAATATGGTGAAACCTGACGGTTAACTCGGGTTTACAACAATCAACAATCTAACCTGAGAAAAGTTCACAAAGATGACTCCAATATATTCTATGCTATGCATCCTTCAAGTACCCTGACCATGAAACCAGTGTATGGATATCATGCCTAAAGGGGTTTTGAGGGTAGGATTCTTTGAACTCTGGAAATTAGAGGCCGGTGTTGTTTGGGCCCGGTTTTGGCAAGTTTAGATTTTTGATATAAAACTGGAAATTAGGTTATGTTTTCAAAGTATGATTACATCTTCAGCTATTTTTAACTGTGTTATTCATTTCATTGTTTTGGTCATCTATGTTTTGGATTTGTATTGAAGTGGTTATTTTTCAATTTCAATAGGGATTTACAGTGCATGTCTTTTCATGCAGCAAAAAAATCTTTGGCATTATTAGATTATATTGATTGTAGACCAATATTGTGATACTCCAATTATTTTATAGTTACCCCTCTCCCATTCTACAGTTTCTAGAAAGTAGAAAACAAACAGGAAAAGAACATCAGAGCCAGGAATCTAAAGGAGGAGAAAATTATTTTTGTAAACGACGGACGGTTTGTAGACTCGATAATTGAAATTGGGTAATTTTACTTTCTTTCATTCACCTTTTCATTCCTTACACTTTGGGTCAGTCTTGATAATTGTTATTAGATTTTTGATTTGGTGCCATGATGGTAATAAGGATCTGAGTTTCGGGTTCTGGATAGATATCAATTGTTGGTCGGACTTCATTGTAAATCAATTGTCAGATTTGATAGGGGCCTGGATGCTAGCCAAGAGCGAAGGATAGGGGACCTTTCCTTGCCTGCAAGCATTATTAGATTGTAGTATTTGTGTTTCAGTATTTTCTTTTACCCAGTGCTTCATTTTGGTTATGTATTCATGCCAAAAAGAATATTTTTCTTTTATTTTCATAGAACACACATTCGGGTGGGTTAGGAGTTTGTGATTGAAATGTACTGGCCATTTTTTTCTTTTCAATTTGATGGTTTGGGCTATGTTGCAGAAGACATAAAAAAAAAATGAATGACAGAACCAGAGGCTGACCCTGAAAGAGATTATAGGACAATATTTGCTTATCAGGTAAAGAAAGTGATTTTTGTTCAAGTTTTATTTGGTTCTCATGACTTTTCTATCTCAGGTTTTTAATTTTAAAGGCAGACTAAAGAGATGTATACGATTTCTTCTCAAGACCTAGCAAAGCTAATGCATTTTTTTTTTTTGAAGAACTTTTCATTGACTCTTCAAAATTACTGGTGTAGTTCTATTCTATATGTTTCGTGCTCTCTTTCTCAATTGCATGACTCTTTGTGCTCTCTTTCTCCAGGAAATTAGAACTTGGAAATTGATAATATATCTATTAACAAAGCTAGAACAAAAAAAAATGGTTAAAGTTTTGAAATTCCAAAAAAGCTCAGAGTTGATAATGTTCCACAAAATCGAATCTAATGTACAAAGGGTATAACTGTAATTTTGAATAAAAAAACTAAAACAACGCAAAATAATTGTATGCAGGAGAGTAGAGAAAGAGAGATGTGCAGTTGCATGATCTCCATGGAAGATGAAAACTGCCAGATGCATGAACATGGAAGTTTCATCTACGAAAGTACATATGGCCACGTACGTCAATACTTATCATTCTCACACTCGATTTACAACTCTTATGAAGAAAGTTGAAAAACAAACAAGACAGAATTGAACCCAAATTCAATTGGAGGAGGAAGAGATCATTATCAAATCAGCTGAAAAAGTATATTCTATCATTGGGTAATTTTGGAATTCTAATTTCATTAATTTTGTAATTTTAGAATTTTGTTCTATCAGATTTGCCAAATTGGTTTTTGGGTTTTTTTTGGGTTCTAGTGACTCTGACCAGTACTTCTGTATATGTATATGCCTGCTTTCGATTGTGACCAGTACTACTGTATATGTATGATCAAAAGCATCAACTATAGCTCCCCTTTTGTGTGATTATAATAGCAGGGTGAATTTCATAGGAGATAGTTTAAAAATAGCACAATACATTGTAGTAAAAAAGGAGTACCAAAGTCAACCACAAAGATTCTGGTTAAAAAATGCTATGAGCTTGGTGAAGATGGCGTGTTTACTAAGAACGTCGTATTTAAAAAAGTTTTGCTTCATTCGAACACAAATGATATATATGATCAAGTACCTAAATGCTTAAATGTGATTACAAAGTTCAGTATTTGAATGGTTGTTTATATACTACCATCTTTAAGTTTGTGTAGTTCTTTCTATTTGTAGGAATGTACAAGAAAATGGAGCTGAACAGAAAAAAAAGGTTTCGAAAGACATGGCAATATAAAAATTGAGGAGCAAAGTCATTATCTTATTTTATTATTTTTCATTGTTGATTTGTAGTTTAAGCAATGATGGTTGACAAATAGATGGCTGAGATGTAGTTGATTGGAGCAAGTGAACTTTATTGCACATATATTTGTATAGATGCATGTATAATAACCTCTTTAAAGACAATATGCATTTTTTTTCGTGGTGTAGTACCGATAAAAATTAGTCTTATTAAACACGTCTAGCCTATTATGAGTTCATGTCATAAAAATTGTACGTATTTTAGTAGTCTAATGGATGTTTTTGTATAAATAATGTTTTTTTTTTCAAGTCAAGAATATGGTTGTAGGCATATGCAAAATTTAATATATTTGCATGTTATAAAAGTGAGGGAACGTGTAGCATTTTTTCCTCTTGTATGACACAAATTGAAATAAAAAAAAATGACTGAATGTACATATGTAAAACATATTTCATCAAGAAAAATAACATATGCATGCGTGAGAATGAGTCTAAAGGGGACTGTATATAAAGATAGAAAACCCTAAATGTAATCCGTTTTCTTCTGAGGATGATGAGCGAAACGGCGGCATTTATTTCTGATCGCAGGAGTGGATGAGGTATGGCTTGTCTTTCCTCTACTCTTGGTATTATGGTGAAAGATTTCAGGGCTATGTTTGATTCCCTATCTTGGAAGCCAGCCAAATTTACCACCGCCCACATGAACCCTAAAATTGTGAGAGACCCACCATCCATAGATCCCAGAGTGACTAATCGTGAGTTCAAGTTCAATCAAACCTTTATTCAAGTTTCGAAATTGAAGCATTTTAGCAGACATCTCTTTGTTTAAACAAATCAATTTTTCTGGAATCAATTCTGGTGTTTGAGGGGTTTTGCATCAAGTGTAACAATAGTGCTACCGCTCTGGCTCTAACTCCTCTTCTGACCAAAAAAAAGATTAAGTAGCCTCCTCTTAAGGACGTCTCCAAGATATTCTCATCTACTATGGGTGCCATAGGTATTCTCTTTAAAAGCAGCTTTAGCAGACTCTTTATTATATTTAGCTAACAAGAAACAAGATAGCTCAGATGAGACTAGTTATAATTTAATGCATTCATTAAAGATATTTTATGTGATATATAAATATATTTAAACTATTTAATTTCTATTTGAAGAATATTGTTGATGTAATGCTAGCTAAAATAGAGAGCATTGATGCAACCACATTTATAAAGTGGCTAGCCAAAATGACATTTTAGCTAATTTGTCTAAAATTTAACTTAAAAATAACTAGCATTGCTAAAGATGCTCTTATATGAGCATAAGTGTCAAGACCCGCTCTGAATTTCACCCCGAAACCCGAGATGAATCCTGCGGGGACCACCTCCAAGGAAAATTTACCGAAGACTCGGCAAACCTCCCTCGAAAATGAACAACCCTAACTTAAAAATTTAAGAACCACCTTTTTATTGCAAAATAAAACTTCAGCTACAATCCAAAAGTAGCCAGAATACAAATTACACCCAAGAATTCCACAAGTATTCAGAGCTACTAAAAATAAAATAAAATACAGCGAAAACTAACAAACCCCTAGTAGATTAAACAGGTAACCTACTGGTGAAATGTAGCTGATAGATGGGTCACTATGCCTCGGCGTCTCCTGCTAGACCTCATGCGAACTCTGCATACTGGGCATTTTTTAAAGCGAAGAGCCCAGGGGAAAATATTCAACACGTCAGAGTGAGTGGACAAAATGCTTCTGACAACAAATAAATATTTCCCCAAAAGAAATGTTTTCATCAGCGACAAAAACAAAAGCTCCACTGGAAAGACTCTGAACTGGGGTCCAGCCGGGCTAGACTCCCAAACTTTAAGACATTGCCTCTCAGGCCTGGATATTATATATATATATATAGTATGTATGCACACTCGCCTGACCCTTGGTACGATATCTATGAACAACTTGAATAAAACTCTGAACTGGGGTCCAGCCGGGCTAGACTCCCAAACTTTAAGACATTGCCTCTCAGGCCTGGATATTATATATATATATATATATAGTATGTATGCACACTCGCCTGACCCTTGGTACGATATCTATGAACAACTTGAATAAAGTAGATATCATAAGAAGCTACTATGCTTGCGTCTAAAGCTCACATCACCCCACACCGGAATTGTACCTCGCATATGGGGGAAAACGGCCGAGTGGTAATATATACGTGCTTACTCCTTGTATGAAATCTTTGAATAAATAAATGCGAAATTAGAAAGTCGCACAAAGCTACGACGCTCGCGTCTAACGCTCACGTCACCTATACCGGAATTGTGCCTCGCGTATGGGGGAAATCACGTATAGCTAGCTAGCATTTAATCATAGACATATATACTATTCTTGGAATTGTGCCTCGAGTATAATCACCGAAATTCTCAATTTCGGGAAATATCCAACAACAGAAAATCATTCAAATGATAAAGCGTTTCGAACACAATATTTAAAACAAAGGTCTACTCACAGGTTAGGCCTAAGCCTGATGTCGGTTGGAGGTCTCTTCCGCTCGAGCCTCCTCACGTCCTGTTCCATATAAATAAAACCTTAAATAAAACACCGACGCTTAAAGCAAAACATGCATAATTAAATATGCTTCGCGCTCAACCAAGCCTAACACTCCAAAATCTTAATTCCACTGCCAAATAAAAAGATGCATAATTAAATATGTTTCGCACTAAAAAAATATGCATAAATAAAAAGAAAAGAAAAGTATTTAAAAAAATGTATAAATGCATAAATACTTTTCTTGTGTTACATGCACAATGCTTCAGAGTTCAAATACAACTCTTGCAAACAGCTGGACAACAAAAGTCCAATACAAACTCATCTTCCAAACTGTGCACTCTATATAAAGAGGCACAAGGAGAAGAGACAGACACACAGAAGAGAGGACCACGCATATGCGGACACAGAAGGAGAGAGGTGCAAGAAGGCGAAACCAGAGAGAGAAATAGAGAGAAGAAGGCGAAGCGCAGAAGAAAGAAAAGCAGAAAACAAGCGGCGAGCCAGACAAAAGGTGGAGCCCCATTCTAACTTTATTTTCTTTTTTTTTGCAGCTGCCTTTATCTTTCTGTATCACTCCGCCGGAAGCCTGAAGGCGACGCCATCTCCCCTAGCGTGATGACCCCGCGAGGTAGTCACCAAGTCTAAAGGCGAGGCGACCTCGCCCCATTCCTCCCTTGTTACAACAAACATATGACCATGCAAATCGCATAACAAGCCATGCAAGGGGAAGGAAACAAATAATCAACGCGGGTTCGAAGAGCAGGAACTCACATTTGATGACTCAACAAGTCCTTGACCAGATCAAAAAGAAGGAGACGACACCTCAATTTATAGAAGAGCAGTTTCCTCAAGTCCAACTCCCAACCAAACATGGATGGGCGTTTGGAGTTATGTGGTTCGCGCAATTTCATCAACTTCATAAAGGAAAAGACGACTCAATCAAGGAAAAGATGATAGAGTCCTGCAAACCAGAGTCTGCGCGCCCTCGCGAGACGGGTCCAAAGCCCTAAGGCAGAGGCAAACTTACACCCCGCCAAAGCAGAAGCAGGTTACTTAACCTTAAGGGGTGGCGACGTGACTTTTACCCTAAGGGGTGGCGAAGCGACTTAACCCTAAGGGGTGACGACGTTACTTAACCCTAAGGGGTGGCGAGCCAACATTCGAGCCAAGACAGGAACCCTAAGGGGTGGCGAACCAACATTCGCGCCAAGGCAGGAACCCTAAGGGGTGGCGAACCAACATCCAAGCCAAGGCAGGAACCCTAAGGGGTGGCGAGCTGATATTCAAGCAAAGACAGAAACATAATGGGTGACGAGTTAAGCCCAGGCGAGGTGAGATAATGACGCAAGCGGGGCGAGATCCATTCATGCAAAAGATGAAGCAAGTCGCGGAGACATGCACGCAGAGTCCGCTTACTGACATACATGCGGAGTCCGCCCACAAGTGAACATGCGGAGTCCACCATATATATATACACGCGGAGTCCGCTCACAGATACATACGCGGAGTCCACTCAGACATACACGCAGAGTTCGCTCACTGACACACACGCGGAGTCCCCATGAAGGAGTAGTTCGTCTGCACACAAAGATCGCCTGCGCCATTATCAAGGACTGAGCCCAAAGCCATTCAAGCCTTTTGTCACGCCACTGCCTCACCTTTTTCTGGGTGCCATTATTAATAGATACTCTACCAAATTGAGTGTCCACCAAAACCACAAGACAACAGACTCACAAATACGTCTGTTAAACCAAAAGCCGACATTAAGCCAATAAGTCTACAAACCTCTTTTGAACTACGATCGGTTTGATCCCAGGGTACGTAGGTAGTCTAGCAACCCATTAGATGCAACCAAAATTCCAAACAGAATCCCTGACACCACTAGTTAGATTCTTCCAGTTCAAACACCCTCAAACATACACAGTTCTCGTTGGTACTTTGTAATCGAATCAAAGGGTTTTCCCCTGAAATACAGGGGTTGTAATTAAGGAATTTAATTTATTTTATTCTGAATGGGTCGAACTAGATAAAAAATCAAAACTCTATCTTAGTCGATAAGACATAGTGAAGTTATGTTGGGTATATACAGTTGTTTACAATTTTTGCCCAACATATAGTAAGTGTTTGCATGACTTGTAAGGAGTGAAAATGTAATTTTGATTACATGTAGGAGCTAATGGCCTAGCTGCTCCAAGGGATTTTCTTGTTCCCACTGCATGGTTTGAGGAAAATACCCGTCCAGGCTACATTATTATACAAAAATATGGTGGAGAACTTTTTACTGCAAAGCAGGATTTCTCTCCATTCAATGTGGTTGCTTGGCATGGTAATTATGCTCCATATAAGGTGAGTTAGATTGTTGTTTTTGCTATGTCTTAGCTTGTTGGGCTTTTCTTGTAATGTTTTGACTGTGTTCAGTTTACTTTGAAAAAGAAAAGAAAAAGGGAGACAAAAAAATCTGTTCACTGTTCAGTTAGTCTTTTGACTGGGTTTAATTGTTCATATCAGCGTGAAATGCTGATCCAATGCTATTTCTAAATAGGACTGGTATATCTTTCTAGTCTCATGCGATCTGGTTATTTAACAAACATTATTTGCTTGCAGTATGATCTGACCAAGTTCTGCCCATTCAACACGGTCTTGTTTGATCATGGTGACCCTTCAGTAAATACAGGTATATAGAATCAAGTTAATTAACTTCTTTCTTTCCCCTAAATATTCATTACTTTTGTAAGCTGGTGGTTTACTTTTAAGTATCAGTATGCATTATCTTGCCTGATCTTGTACAATATGGGGCAGTATTGACAGCACCAACTGATAAACCTGGTGTTGCATTGCTCGATTTTGCCATATTCCCTCCTCGATGGTTGGTGGCTGAACATACATTTCGACCTCCATACTACCACCGGAATTGTATGAGTGAATTCATGGGCCTCATTTACTGTGGATATGAGGTAATAACCTGAACATGTTGACTACCAGGTTTGTTTAATATATTTTCATGTATATGTTTGTTTATTAATGTTTCAAGAATGAATAACTACTCAACTAATGTATTTAGCTTAGGATAAGAAGGAAAAAAAAAGTGTAAGGAGATCAATAGCTGCCATCAGAATTGACTGTTTATTAATGAACATAACTAGAGTCTTCTCTGTTTTCAATCTTGTATGTTAATCTCGACACTAGATAGTCATTAGGTGGATAAGATTTACATGTTGAAGGATCATCTCAACTCCATAGGTCTGGTAAGATATGTACCAAGTTAACTTAAGGGTCCAAAATCAATGATTCAGCAGCAAAAAGATAAAATAAAGAAAAAGAATTTGATATGTATTCTTCTCCTCAGGCAAAAGCAGATGGGTTTCTTCCAGGTGGTGCAAGCCTCCATAGCTGTATGACTCCCCATGGTCCTGATACGAAGACATATGAGGTATACCTTTCTAAACCAATAGAAATATAATTTCTTTGTTTGTTTCCAGTTTCATCTTGTATTTTCCTTGTCAGTGCTTAGTTTCAATCCATATTAGATCAATGCCAAACAATGGAACTCTGTATGATAATACACATACAAATGAAACTTCTTATCACATGTTAGGTTAGTGATTCCAAAGGAACTTTGATGCTTTTAGTGTTCCTGTGGCTGATATGGATGACTGTTTTTCATTGTTCTCCTTGAGTCCTTGTTAATAGCTGACTGGCTTTTTAGTTGTTTAGTTGGAGAACATCCTCCCTCAACTGCTCAATGATCGATCCTCCCTCAACCGAATTTGCTCATGGGCTCTTGAGTCTCCCTTCATAGATCATGACTATTACCAGTGCTGGATTGGACTAAGATCACACTTCACAGGCACAAAGGCAGATGCTAAAGATGGAAATATCCAGAATGGTCAGTAAAAGGATTGAAGTGGAGACTGTCATCACTCATATGAGCAGGATGGAACTCTACTCGGTACAAAGAGTGTAATAAACCAACTAGCTACAATGTACATAATAGAATAACATCAGTGTTGTTGTACAAACTGCTGCCAGATCAGCTATGAAGATCATGCATATGTGTACCTAGCTACTTCTTTATTAAGGAAATCTGTTGAATCAGTAATCCTACGTGGGAATTATATCTAATTTAGGATGAGCTCAATCATGTTCATACCTTACGGATTTTTGATTTCACCAAAAATAGTGTACATCTTCTGATAGCTTATCCAAGCTCTTCTGCCTTTGAATTTTAACTGCTACAAGAGGGCAATGTTACTCGTATTTCCGGCAAAGTTCTCATGCTCTAGTGCTCGACACTTCAACAAACTTTTGGCTCCTCTGCTTCAATGATAGAAGTCATAGAACTGTCACCTTCATCTTCATCTTCTTCAATCATTTAGCTCACCTAATGTTAGCAAGAATAATTTTACCTCAGACGAGAACAGAGCCACAATGATCAAACTGGCATGGCATCCCCTCCAAGAAGATCAATCAAATCATAGAAATGCTTACCCCAAAGTGGCATCACCTCCCTTTCTTTATCCGTCTCTTCTTTTCAACATCTTCATTGATGTGTTTCCGCGTTCCCTTTTCTCTGCCATTTTAATATATCAAACATTTCCAATAAACAAAAAAAACAACCCAATTGTTTTTTTTGGTTTTGTTTTGTTTTATTATTATTATTATTTATAATTCTGGAAATAGGAAAACACAGGGGACCCTCTGTGCTCCTTCCACGTGCAATAATGCTTCACAATTCATAATCTGCAGGGAGGCTAGTCCTTGCCCTCCCTCCTTTTCCTGTACGGTGTACATCATCAACATTTTTTGGGATCCAAAAACTAAAATTAAAACTAGGACAGAGAGATATTATTGTAATTTAATGCATTCTTTTTTAGTTCTTGAACCCTAAAGCAATACACATGCAAACCACTAATCAACATTTATTTGTGTCATAACTTATAATCATATACAACTAATCAATGGAATAAGAGCATCCTTCTCTTCTCTTCTCGCAAGACATTTTCTATGCCGTTGGGTTTGGGGTGATGATCTAGCTTCTAGCCCTACAAGCCATTGATATGTTTGACTTTCCGAAATTGACCGACGGGCGAAGGGCTTAGATTATGTGCATTTTTCAAAATGATAGGGGGAGTATTAAATCAATTCGTGCATGTAGATTGGGTTCACATCAATGTGACAAAAACCTTTTAGGAGAGATGAGCACGTACATAACATGCCTTCTAACTTTTCCACTGATCATTATTAGTGTCTCCCTAATAGTTTGATTAAACAAGAGAATATAACTGCCAACATAAGATAGTGGAAGATACCAAGAAATGTGAGTATATATATTGGAGGATGAGCAAAAGGGCAACACTCAAGCCCTCTCCCCATGTGAGATTGATTTGGGGACAAAGCAAACAAAGGTGGGCTCTTACTAGCAATTCACATGGGAGGAGGAGGACATGATTCTTACAAGCTCTCTTAAGCATCCCTTTCACAGCTCATCATCCTCTCTCTATAAATCCTACATCCTTCCACTATCCACTTCTATATTTATATACACAACTGGAATTTCTATCCTATGTAGGCATACCACACCAAAATACTTGCACATACATTGTTGAAAGTCATCATCATTCAAGATCTTGATGTCATTACTGGAAAAAAGCTCTTAGGCGACAAAATAAAAGCTCATAGGCGACGAAACTATTTCGTCGCATAAGTAACAAAATTCGTTTCTTAAGTAGAGTGAGGTAGGTGTATGGGCGACGAAATATTGATTTTCGTCGAGTCAAAATTACTGAAAACGTACTTCGGTGATGGAAAACTGTTTAATGACAAAAAAAATTATTTTTCCCCTTAGCGACAGAATCATTGGATTCTGTTGGTGCGCGGAGTCCGCTGGCACAAAGGGTGCGCGGAGTCCGCTGGCACAAAGGGTGCGCAGAGTCCGCTGGCACAAAGGGTGCGTGGACTCCTCTGCCACAAAGGGTGTGCGGACTCCGCTGGCAAAGAAGGGAGTGGAGTTCGCTGGCACAGAAGGCACGCGGACTCTGTTGGAAGAGAAGGGCGCGGAGTCCGCTGACACAAAGGGGGCCCGGACTCCGCTGACACAAAGGGGGCCCGGACTCCGCTGGCAGGGAAGGGCGCGCGGAGTCCGCTGGCATATAGGGCGCGCGGATTCCACTGGCACAAAGAGCGCGCGGACTCCCTTGGCAGAGAAGGGCGCGGAGTCCACTGGCACAAAGGCGCGCGAACTCCGCTGGAAGAGAAGGGCCCAGGAGAGGCAGGAAGCGAAGAAGAAGGAGAGGCAGAGGGCGAAGAAGAAGGAGAGGCAGAGGGAAGAAGAAGGAGAGGCAGAGGGCGAAGAAGGACATGCAAAGGGAAGAAGAAGGTGAGGCAGAGGTATGAGTGGAAACTTGGTAGAGGAGAGGAGGGAGAGAGAATACATAAGAAGAGTTTGAAAAATTTGGTTCAAATTTTTCTGAAATTTTTGGCTGAAAAAGAGCCGCTAAAAATTTCGGTACTTAGACGACGAAAAGTTATATTTTCGTCAATTAAGATATTAATAATTTTATTTAAAAATAATAATAATTCCGTTGTCTAAGTAAAATTTTTCCGTCGTTTAAATTAATCTTAGACGATGTAATACATTTCCGTCGCCTAAGTGAATAAATTTTATTTTTTATAAAAAATAATAATTCCGTCGCCTAAGTAAATTTTTCTGTCGTTTAAATCAATCTTAGACGAAGGAATACGTTTCCGTCGCCTAAGTGAATATATTTTTTTTTATAAAAATGATTTCGTCGTCTTAGTAAGTTTTCTGTCTCCTAAGTTACCACCTAGGCGACAGAATATTTCGTCGCTTAGGTTGTAACTTAGGAGACGAAATCGTATTAGGAGACGGAATTAAAACAATTTCGTCGCCTAAGAGGTTTTTTCCACTAGTGTGTGAATACAATAATTTAGGTTGTGCGGAAGTCGGTTGATGAGTGTTATCTCCTATTTTTACAGGTTCACATGAGTAAATATAGTACATTTTTGAACTGTAAGGTATCTGATAATACACAAATGACACAAGCGATCAATATCATACTATTCAACATGATTATTCTTGAAAGAGTAGCAAATTAAGATACAATAGAGATCGTCCCATGGAGTTTTATCTATTTCATTTTCATTTTCATATGTACGTGTATTGCAAGATAGAGTAGGATAGAGGTATGTCAAAAAAAAAAAGTCGAGACAAAAAAAACCACTAAGCATCAGCCTTGGGATGCGTTTTTCGCGCCTTCAACAACCCTTTGTCGCCTCTGCACCTAGACAGGAAGACTGACTCTTTTTTTCTTGAGCCTGGAACATTTTGAGCCTTAAGGAAGCGCGTTTCTTTTTAAAACACTGGTTTTTTTACCGTTAATTAGAAAAAATAAATCCAACTTAACCAAAGAAACTCGAAGAATATGTCATATTCTGAAATACCATACAAAGTCAGTTTTAGAATTAGAACAAATACAGGTGTGATGTACTCATGTGCAAAAAAGCTGATGCATATATCCAAAGAATCCAATCTACAAGTTACACAGGATATAATGGGGTGAGGGAATGGCCAGAAGAGAGGGGTCACCCCGGCACGTGGAGACCCTGATTCCCCCCACCCTAATAAACAAAACCTCACACCCCCAGTCTCTCTCTCTCTTAGACTTTCCAACTTCTCCTTCTTCTTCTTCTTCTTCTTCCTCCCCTCACCCTCACCTCCCTCCCCAGCTGTTGCTAGCTGTCTCGAGCTCCCCCTCCCCCCATGTGACCCACCCCTCCAAAACCTCTGGGCCTTAAAAAAAAGGATACCCTAAACAAATCCCCCAAAATCCAAATCAGAAAAAAGAGCACTGTGCAACTAAAAATGCCCTCTCCAGTAGTACTCATTGCCATGATTGTGTCCTCTGCAACCCCTTTTTATTAATATCTATCTCCTTCCCATCTCTCTCTCCCTTCTCCAGTGATTTTATTAGCCGAGCGGCATTGATATCATTGTAGTTGTTTGTTGGGTTTTGGTTAGTTGGGTTCCTTTGCTCTCTGGTTTTTTGAGCGGTGTAATTTTTCTCTCTCTAATAATCCACAGACACCCATCTATATTTGGGAGGTTATAACATTGTTGGTTTCTCTTGCAATGGCGCAATTACCTCCTAAAATACCCAGCATGACTCAGAATTGGGCGCCCTTCCCCCACCACAGAATAATGCCCTCCATGGCCAACTTCCTCCCCTCCTCCACCGCCGCCCTCAACCACCCTCCTTCTTCTCCTCCTCCCCCTCAGCAGCAGTCTTCTTCTTCCTGCTGGATGGACGAGTTCCTTGACTTCTCCTCCGCCCGGCGCGGGGCGCACCGCCGCTCCGCCAGCGACTCCATTGCTTTCCTCGAGTCGCCGCTTAATGTGCTCGACGATGTCGACCATAGGAACCCCACCGTCCACGGCGCCAACAACATTGCAGGATCGTTCGATCGATTGGACGACGAGCAGCTCATGTCCATGTTCTCCGACGACATCGCCGTCCCTCCCACCGTCACGTCGTCCTCGAACCCTTCCTCGCCGTCCGACCAGAACAGCAACAACGACGAGATTATGAACACCAACAATAGTAACGGCAAGAACGACGAGATTGTTAACAATATTAACGGCCACAGTGTTAATCACCGGCCGTTGATGCAGCTCAGGATCGACGGTCACCAGCAGCCGAAGAGCGAGCCCGGCGAGGTCGATAGCTCCTGCGATCCCAACGACCCACATTCTCAGTCGCCCCGCGCGCCACCGCCGACTTCCCCTGCCGATCCCAAGAGGGTAAAAAGGTAATAACCTATGCATGAATCGAAATCTCGCCAATTATTATTCCATGCAACATTAAACCAATTAACCAGATCTGTCTGTTTCATTCTTAATTAATTACTAATTACTCAGACTGTTCTTCTTGCTTTGTGACTAATTAGAATCTTGGCAAATCGGCAATCGGCGCAGAGGTCCAGAGTGAGAAAGCTACAGTACATATCGGAGCTCGAACGCAGCGTCACATCATTACAGGTAGGGGAACAATAATTTGTTTCTTTCTTATTGATCGAATAAGGAAAGTTTATTTGGTTTGGTGAATCTAATTAATACGGTTTTTATTGTTTGGTTATGAAAATTGAAGTCGGAGGTGTCGGCGCTTTCACCCAGGGTTGCATTTCTAGATCACCAGAGGTTGATTCTCAATGTGGATAACAGTGCTCTCAAGCAAAGGATTGCTGCTTTGGCTCAAGATAAGCTCTTCAAAGATGGTATGACATTCAATCAATACGCTTTACTATATCAAATCATGTATGCAATGTATCTCTGATGTTTAGAAGCATGTATCGAAATTACGATACTTTATCAAATGCGTGATCCATTATGTTAAAATTTGAGCATCATTATTGCTATATGAAACAAGCTAATTCTTTTGTTGAATTATAAGAAAAGGCTTTCCTTCCCATCTATCACTGTCCAACGTACTTCTCTTTGTAACTTGGGAAAGCGTTGATTTGGACTAGGGCTGCCACTTGGTTTGGTAAATACCAAACTGATCGAAAACCGACCGAAAATTTATGATTTGGTAAACCGAAATTTGGTAATCGAAATCAAAAAAACCGAAACCGAGAAATACCGAAAAAGTTGGTTTGGTTTTTGGTAAATACCGAATTTACCGAAATTCTAATTATTTAAAGACTTATATTTCTAAAAACACACAGACTAATAATCTTATCTCACGTTTTCAATTGTATATACCATTTAGTAAAAAAAAAAGACAATGAATAGAAAAATTCAACTATACTTGGTAGCATTCGGGTCTCAATTAAAGCGATCAACTTTAATTCAATGTTACTTGTTATATAAAAAGGCTCTTACCTACCCGTTTTAGTCGATCCATCACACACACACATAGACAAACCCACTTAGATGACATGTAACCGCCCATGTAAAAATTTAGGAATGTTTTTACCTCTCTTGATGATAGGGCTCTCCATAAGAAGCACAAGGGTAAATAGGGTTAGCCGTTTTGATCAAAACCAAAAAATTATCAAAAATACCTAATTTTTCTACCATAGTCGTATTTCACTATATTGATCACATCATAGTTCACAAGGTTTTTGAAAATTTTGCTTCCTCTTTGTAGTTGGTTCACAAAGATGTACATATGCATATAACTTACTAAATAAGTTATACCACATTACCAGACATGTTGTGGTTTCAATGATTACAATTCACAAAATTAAAATTCGACCGTCTGATGTGATCATTATAATATAATACAATTATGATAGAAAATTCAATTGTACTCAATAATGCCCGGGTCTTGATCAAAGCGGTCAACCATAATTTAACGTCACTTATTACACGAAAAAGCTTTTACTGCCCTTATGTGACTTATTTTGGTCGACTCTTCCACACACATACTTTCACATAGATGACACATAACTTGTTCATATAAAAATTTGGAAACATTTACATCCTGACTATTTCGGTAGAAAATTAAACCATACTCGATAATGTGTACTGAAACGACTATCTTTTGTATATGTATTATCAGACTCTAGAAACTCAAGTGATATTTAAATTTTATAGTTTTGTATTGTTTTGTTATATTTTGAAAATATATTTGTTGTGAAGTTTGGTAATACCGAAAAACCGACATCCGAAGTTGGTAAGATTTATCTCATACCGAAGTTTTTGGTTTGGTAATTGAAAGTCATATTTCATTACCAAAAGCTTTGGTTTTGAAGTTGGTAATACCCATTATCGATTCGAACCGACCGAATGGCAGCCCTAATTTGGACCTTCTAACCTCAACAATATATAGGGAGCATTTTAATTATTTCTGTTCAGTACTTAAATTAGATTATATGCATGTGTATTATTATCATCACTTTTCATACATATATATGTCTGTACTTCATAATTATATAGTTATCTGCTAGATCAAGAAGTTGGATAAGGTTTAATGATTTGAATTAAAATCCCAAGAAATAGTTTTGATTGTATATAACTTTGGTTGCTGCAGCTCATCAAGAGGCATTGAAGAAGGAAATAGAGAGATTAAGGCAGGTTTATCACCACCAAACCCTAAACAAGATGGAGAACAACGGCAATAGCAACAACCACCAAAAGACCGCCGCAGCTCCACCGCAACATCATCACAACGCGGCGGACATCATGCTCTGTACGGATCACAATAAGGAGCAGCAGCAGATTCTGAATTGAATGAAACAAGAAGAAGAAGAAGAAGAAATATCATAACGAAAGCTTTCAGTTTTTAATCCTTTTGTTTTGTTTTTAGAGGTGGAGGGGAGGCTAACTCGGTCTTTTCATTCATTCACGTGTTGTGTTCCCACTAGGGCTGTGGGACCATTGACAAGGTTTTAAGCGATCGGATTGGTGGGTGAGGATGGCTGTGACTTCGACACGTGGAACCTTTGGATAGGGTGCTGAAATAATTTTTATTAATTTCAGTAAAATCAGTTCTTTGTATTTTGTTTGGGGGGAGGGGGTTGGCCAGGCCACTTGGTTTTTTTTGTCAGATTAATTTTTTGGAGGGATGGTGGGGTTATTATTGTCATTTCAGTTGGTTCTTTGGATGGGGGAAGGGGGGAGGGATTCAACTATTCAATGGGATGCAATGAAGAAGAATGTGTCAGGTCAAAGTCAGGGTCTTTGATTTGTTTAATCTCTGTTTCTTTGTCTCCCCCTTGGGACTAATAATGTGCTACACTTGTTTTTGTTGTTTGATTCTTGGAAAGAAATGTAAAGATTTCTAACACCTTAACTTGCATTTCATTTGGACTCATTAGTACAGTTAAACATAATTACTGATTTTTTCCATTTGATTGTGATTCGTTAATAAGTATAGCTCCAACCTCCTACTCCCAAAGGACCAGGCCTCTATGAATTTGGCAACCCGCTGATTTGATAGGTGGCCAGGTTGGGACAGTTCACAGATCTGATGACCAGAGTTCAAGCAAGAAACGACTCTGTCACCTGTCAGTTTTGTCAACGAGCGGGAGCTAGAACACGAAAGTTTCTTGTCTTGGTCAGCATGCCCAATAGCTCTGATATCTTGTTGGTAGATATCACCAAGAGAACGTGTCTCCTTTCTTGAACGATCACCTCGAGAACTAGTTGATCTTATTAAACCAGTTGCCGGTTGCAGCTAGCTGGACAAGCATTGCCCATGAAAGGATGCGGGGCGTGCCACCGCGCTGACGCAGAATGAGGTTGGCTGATGCGGACTCCGCCTCTTGCTTCTTCGCGGAGTCTCTGGTGGATGAAGTCATCTCGCCTCGCCTCTATATGCATGCAAACTTCGCCTCTTGGTCATCCGCGGTGTCTCAGTACGCGAAGCCATCTTGTGCTCGCCTCCACGTGCATGCGGACTCCGCTTCTTGGTTCTTCGCTGGGTCTCTCTTTTTGCGAAGCCATCTCACCTTGCGGACTGCTTCTACAGGAAGCCACTTCTTGATTCCATGCGAACTCTACTATGCAATCTCGTTGTCGAACCAAATTCACATATATATCTTGATCCAGAACCCGAAAACAACTCATCGGTATATAAATGAAATCCCACTATCGAGAGCATAACGATACATCTCTATCAGGAGGTCACGTCATCCTCCAGGCAGGCAACAACTACCAGGAAGGAATCATCAACTCCCGGTGGTTAGGGTCTGGATCAATCTTATCGATGAGCAACAGGACAATCATCTACTCTTGGACGGTATGTATATCGGCACCCCAACTACTGGCCAACTGCTATGGACACCCCATCTTACTATGTCCAGAAGAAGTCCTTCCCAAAAGCAATTTAATCTCCCGGTGAAACTCGGTCCCTTGTGTTTCAAATGTTCAAGTAGCCCGTGATCAAAGGTTTATCTCCCTCCTGCTGTTGGGTTCACTAGGCAGAAGGATATCTGAATTCCAGATCAACGGGACACCAGTGTGTTTCTTATGCGGCATGAGAACCAATGCATGGATAACTCCATATACCCACCGGGAATCTACCATTTGCACCTATCGGGAAGCCTCACCTAATGTGGGAGAAGTTTCTTGAAGTATTGGCCACCGGATGGTAGCTTCCCTATGGGTGTGATCATCTCCGGGAACCTCCATCAAGCATCCATGTCTTTTGGTCTGTACACCCGTCTTCGTACTCTAGCCACCTGGAGAGCCTAGAATGAATGACACCGGGACTAAAAAAAACACTATGGACACCCGGAGTTATTTATTTGGAAAAAGGCAAAAATCTTGTAGGTAGCCCTCGACCGTACTGGCAACAAGGATTCATCATCCGGGAATAGTACGGGCATGAATCAACACCTCCTATGTGCACCCATTCGGCAACTCTTTCCACAGATAAGTTCTTCATTTAATTTCCTTTTATGAAAGTACAGAGCATGCTTCACATACAATTATATCATGGTATGGTTGGCTCCCCATGCATTGTTGTAACTAAGTACGAACTATATAACATGCAGTCTATGATCACTATTGTTCATTCAAATTTGTGAGGCAAATGTACGTAGATACTCCTGCTTCCCGGACATTGAATATGGAGTTCCAAGTCTTTATGATAGTTGTAAGTCCCAGATAGGTGTGGGAAAAGATAGCAGGAAAATTTTAAGTCCCGGATAAGTACCACCGAGAGAAGCATGCAACAACTGCTTAAGAAAATCTCGATTTTCGGATATGAACTAATGAGAGGAAGCATGCAACAACTGCTTAGGAAAATCTCGATTCCTGGATAAGAACTAACGAGAGGAAGCATGCAACAACTGTTTCATCATATTCTTATACCTGAGCAAGAAACAACGGGAAGCAAACACTAACTAAAATGCATGAACATACCCCTAAAATGTATCACTGAGAAGCATGCGCGAAACAACTAACGCCATGGAAACTGTAAGTCCCTTGTACAACTCCTAGAATGTGGGGATTAGGCAGTTCATATCATTCCCTTCATACGGAGAATAGTGGCCTAATAACTCACACGAGGATAGTACCCCGCGCTCGAGCAGAAACACATGATATGAAAATGTTAGCTACCTTTGTCCATCAAAAATAAGACCTGATAAAACACATCATAAGTCCAAACTTGGGGAGGGGGGAACCACCGGGTGGTCGTAGAACGAAATTGTATGAGAAGGCAACACCTAAATAAACACCCAAATACAAGACCCATCTCGGGTGAGTGTCACCGAGATCATAACACCCAGGTACAAGATGTTTTGGCCACGATCCTCAGACAAGGGGTTGAGAGGTACACTAACGTACCAAGAGTAACACATAGGGTCCGAGCGCGAAAGGAAACAACGCAAGTCGCCTCCCATGCAATTAGAGATAATTGCTTATGCAATTAGAATCATGCGGGGTACCATGCAGAATAGTTGCTCCATTTAGTCCCCCTTTGGACTCTTCCTCTTGATTTCTTCGCAGTTTCCTACGCAAAGTCGTATACAACTCAAGAATAAGCCTCCTTAATTATGCATAATTCGCTATGTCACACCTTGTCATAATCCAACTTGCATGCAACTCATGTCACTATCTTGATATGTGTGAACCACTCATCTAGCTTGAAAATTTCACTCCATGTGCGTGGAGCGAACCGTTCAGCTAGCCCGATAGTGAGCGAACTCCTTAACCCACGGGTAATCATTGTGCGCGGAACGAGCTCCTCAGCTCGAGTATAATCAAGGTGTGTGAACCGGCTTCTTGTGTACGAAGCGGACAACACAACTCGCCTGACAATCTGTCAGGACCCGCCCCGAATTTCACCCCGAAACCCGAGATGAGTCATGCGGGGACCACCTCCAAGGAAAATTTACCGAGGACTCGGCAAACCTCCCTCGAAAATTGACAACCCTAACTTAAAAACTTACAAATCACCTTTTAATCCAAAACAGATAAATCTTCAGCTACACTCCAAAAGTAGCCAGAATACAAACATATGAATTCCAATAGTATTCAGAGCTACTAAAAAAAAATAACGGAAGCTAACAAACTCCTAGTAGATTAAACAGGTAACCTACTGGCGAAATGTAGCTGATAGCTGGGTCACTATGCCTCGACGTCTCTTGCTGGACCTCACGCGAACTCTGCAGACTGGGCATTTTAAAAACGAAGAGCCCAGGGGAAAATATTTAACACGTCAGAGTGAGTGGACAAAACTGATCTGGCTACAAATAAATATTTCCCCAAAAGAAATGATTTCCACAGTGGCAAAAATACGAACACCACTGGAATGATTCTGAACTGGGGTCCAGCCTGGCTAGAACCCCCAAACTTTAAGAAACTGACTCTCAGGCTAAAATAAAATATGTATGTATTACACTCGTCATATCCCTTGTATGAATTTTCTTGAAACAACAAACACAATAGAAAATTAACACAAGGGTACAACGCTTTTGTCTAATGATCTACACATTTTATGCTTGATTATTAATGTCTTTCTCTTTACATTTTGCTTTGTTATGAGCTTAGTAAATATATGTTTCTAACTTGTTCTATGTTTCTAGGTAGAAAATAAAGGAGGCGATTTGGACCAAAATATGTGCAATTACATGGTATTCTCGACCAAAGAAGAATTGGAGTCAAAAAGGAAGCTTGTGTTGACTAGGAAACAATTTCCTATGTTGACTAGGAAACAATTTCCTATGTTGACTAGGATATGGAGTAAGTAGTGATGCATGAACATTGATAATGTCTAGACGGGGAGCTAATATGCATGGAGTGTACGTAATTGCATGGAGGATATTTAATTACATGCATGAGATGATGGCATGAAGTGATGAGCTAGATGGCAAAAACGTTTTTGAAGGTAATGCAAATGGATGTAACGGTGGTGAGTAAATTGGGTGAAACGAATGTATAATTGAAACGGTTTTGAATAGCTACTTAAACAGCTTAATTGACAATTGTATGGATGGTGTTATGGCTGGATTTGAAACTGTTTTGCATGGCTTAATGGCATGGTTGAAACGTTTTTGAATCTTAACTGCATGATGTAATGGTGGGAGCTTAATAGCTAATGGTTGTAACGGTTTTGTATTGAATGGAGCATAATTGTGCATGGTTGTATTTGAAATGAGGAGAACAGCACCATCATCATCCCCTATATAAAGAGCTTTGGAGGAGGAAGAGAAACATCACTTATCAAAGAGCCGAACCCCTGCCCTAGAGTCCTCTCAAGCCTCTCCAAAACGTCATAGTCTCCAAGGAAGCCGCCTATCCTCACCAAGGGCCGAAGGCATAGCTTGGCAATCCCAAGATGTTTTCATCCTCCATCCATCGAAGAAGCATCAAACACGGATTAGTATAGGGGCAATTCCCTTACTCAAAAAGTGTAACAATGACTTCTTCTCTTTATTCTTCTTCCTTGTGTAAACTTATGATTATTATAGATTGGTTTCTTGAAGTCTTTTGGTTAAGTAATTCTAATTAGTTTTGTATGACTTGTTTGGTGTTCTTTGAAATTGGTTACTCATGCGTACTTGTTCCTAACGCTTAATTTGAATGCAGGGCAATTCCCGGTTTAGATTATGATGTGTTGAATATCGGGCAATTCCCGAGTTTGGCACTTAATTATGAGTTATGCATGTAAAACGTAGCTAATGACTTAGAGACCAAATACGTTGCATGAAATTGGTTAGGTTATTAAAGGATAGGTAAATTGATAAGTTGATCTTGTAAATATTAGATTTAGGTATTATTTTCGGCTATGATGCATGTTTGGTAATTTTAGGGTTCTTGATTGTTTGCTTGTCTATGAGTGAAGCATGTTAGAATTCTAGGGATCCTATATGTTTGATTGCCACGTTTTGTCTCTAAATATGTAGGAAAATTAGAACAAACAATCTTGCACCCCCCTAAACAACCTTAGCATAGTTATGCAAGCACCCTCAATCCCCGGTTAAGAACGATCCCTACTTACCAATGCTACATCTACAAAGAAGGGTTTTAATTGTATTTGTGTTTGATTGAGTGTTTAATTTAACGCTTGAAAACACGCGAATCAATTTTTGGCGCCGTTGCCGGGGATTGAAAAGAATTGTGTAATTATGCTTGTATATTATGTTAATAGTTTTCTGTTTTTCGGAACTGTGCACTTCCCGGTTTTGTGAAAATTATTTGACATAGCTAGATGACTCACAAAAATCTGAAATTTTGCAGGAATGTTTAGTTATGTGTCTAGTTGGTGTCTCAAAAATTTCAGCCCAGTATACTGAGCCAATAATTCTAAAAAAATTCGACAAGCTGCTGTGCTCATGTTTGGCAGAATCTGGAATTTCATGTGTTCTTTGTAAAGTTGTGAAATTTTGTGCATATATACTTGTAAATTTTCGAGATTTATACTAACACTTGTTCATAATGTTGTTTTTGCAGCCATTTAAATGTTAAAGGAAGCTTGGATTTGCATTGAGTACATGAGCTTGGTTGATTAAGTCGCACTCATTGTTGAATAGATGGCGCCTCTTTTCCATGTTTATCTCCTAAACCCCTTGTGCTGTATGGATTTCATCACCATATACCATAACCTAAGTGAAGTTATGGACATGAGGTTGAGGGCAGAGTCTACATTGGACTATGAGGGAGTTGTACATTTTCGAGAGATTGGTTGAATGTCGGACATGGTGTCTAGAAACGGGTTATGACTGGTGACAGGTTTTGGATCTAAGAAAGACTTACACCATTGGAGTATATACCATTGGCCCGGTTAGCCTCGGGGTGTATTGTCGAAATTAGTCCTACCTCTCGTGTTATCTCTATCCCTAACTGGCCATGTTTTTCGATTGAACAAAGACCATTCGATTGAAAGTGTACACTTTATCGCGCGGGTCGCACGTCCTTTGAACAACCTAAAGATCAAGCGAATGTACTCTCTCCAAATCTAAAGCGCAACACAATGAACCCTACTTGTGCATAAAACCAACGTGTTGTATGTAACCAACGTGTAAAGGACTTAACCACTTTGCTAGTGGATTGTTTGGTTTATGTCTTTTCAGGTTTTTATCTTAGTTTGAGAATTTTTGGAACGAAAGAAGACACAAAACTGATTTGGACCTTAACCCTTCGTTGGTTTCTTTTGAAGAACTTTCGAGGTTGAGGGCGGTCCACACTTAGTTTTTGTGGATGTCGACAATATGGGAAGTTCTTAGCTGAGTAAGGGGCCTATATGAATGGTGTCTAGGCTGAGTGCGTCCGGGAGTAACAATTGGGTTTCAAGGACCACAGACTTTGCGCAAGCATAATAGGGGCTTCGACCCCCGTGGCTCCACCAAACGATTCCCTACCGGCACGATTCACACTTCTACCTGGCCATTCATGCCTTCTGAAACCACGGAGCTGCCTATGTTTAGATGTCATTGCTTCAGTCACCATTGACTCACAATTTAAGATGCGGATCTGAGGAGGCATAAAACTTAGAATTGTTAGTTTTGTGTTTAATTTTACTTAACCTATTTTTGCTAGTGATTGCTTGTTTGCTAATCATTAGTTTCTCAGTTTTTGTCGCACTAAGGTATATGGGATTAAGCATGACGTTGACTTGAGTAGCGACTCAGCCCATTGCACATCATTGTCCTCTGTTCCAGTACCTAAGTGTGATTTCACACTAATAATTATATGTGACTACCGTGTTTAACTTTTATATTTAACTTAACTCTAACTCTTATTAGCTTACTAGTTGATTTTGATTGAACAATTCTTTGAATGAACAGATGTCGACCTCAAACCAAATTTATATCAAGGACATCATCAACTCTTTCGAACATCATGAAGAGATGCACAAGGTGCTCAAATTATTCCCAAATTTCGATGGAACAAGTAAGGTGGATGCAACAGATCACCTTACCTATGTGGAGGATATGAGCAAACTTATGGCACCAGATCATGCTGAAGAAGTAGCTGTTAATGCCTTCATGAGGAGTTTGAAAGGAGAGGCCTATAGATGGTTCCAAGAGGAGCTGAATCATGAGAGCACTTGGGAGGAATGCAAGAAAGAATTTGTGCAAGTGTTCACCATTGGAGCACAAATGTCGACACCAGCACCTCAATCAATCTTTGAGTACCTTCCTCACTTAAACAAGGAGAAATTGATGCCGCCCCACCAAATGATCAAAAAGAAGGAGGAATCTCAAATGAAAAAGCTGCTAGCAACCATTGAAGAGCTAAAGAAGGAGCAAGCAAAATTTGGGCAGCAAATGAACAAAGTAGAGAAAGAGATTCACTCTATGGCCCCCAAGGTGGAATTTGTCTTCAATAGAGCCGTTGATGCTGATTTTGAGGAAGCAGCTCAAGAATTGGAACGTGAGGAAGAGGAAGAACTAGAAGAAAATAGTGAAAAGGGGGAAGACAATGACTCCAACTTTAGCCATGGAAGCCACAGAAACTCACCAAGGTCATATACTTCACAAGGCTCACCATGGGAGGATGAGTATCTTCACGCACACGGATGGGATGACAATTTCGACACCAAACAAGCCTTTGCGGATGAAGACTAAAGGAGTCATACGTCTAGCCAATGGACGTTAAAAGCAGCGCTCTAGGGAGGCAACCCTACATCAAGTCGCACATTTGTGCAATTTTGAGACTTTCTGTTTTTTTTTCTTATTCAAGTTTTTGGATATTGTATTAGACTTATTAGTGTTTTGTTGCACCTTTTTGCAACTATTTTTGGACAACTTTTTCTTTATTTTTCTTTCCTTATTTTTATTTTTATTCATTTCAGTTTGTGAAAGTTGGATAAATCTCTTGTTTTTGAAATGCAGTTTATGGACTTTGCAGCAACTCAAGTCAGGAATTTGCACGGAAATCACAAGTGTTTTTCTACTCTCTGGACACCCTACATCTACTTTGAAGTATCGATTGCAAGGAGCTTTCATTTGAAGGTCAAGGTCTTGTACCTTGAGGCAGGTGCCTAAATTTCAATCCTACCCGAAGGTCGTGAGTATGGGATGTCTACAAGGGGGAGCTTTCTCAACTTTCAACTCTTGCTTTTTCCTAATTAGTTTCTGTTTATGTTGTTTTGTTGTGAATTCATGTTTCCATGCTTTATTCTATGTTGCATGCTATATTTTGTTCTACATTGAGGGCAATGTAGAGTTTAAGTGTGGGGAAATGATTTACATGTTTATTGAGTCATTTATTGAAAATTCATAAAAATTGAAAAATGTCTAAAATTTCGTTTTGCTTTTTGAGTCTTTTGTTTGTTTTTGAGTCTTAAGAGCCCTTAACTGTCTATGATGATTATTGTCTCTGAAATTATGGATAAGATCACAAGATGATTTCCGACTGATATTCTGAAGTTAATTGAAATGAATGGAAATCATGTGAAACGTAGTGGATATGATTTGAATCTCTGGTATAGAAATGAGCATGCTAAGACAAGTTTTTGATTCATATAAACCTTAAATGTGAGCTTTTGAGCATTTATATGTGCTATTATTTCTGAGTGTTCATTGAAATATTCTGATTCATTTTCTTGATTATCATTTGTTTGTAAACCTCATTATTCTTTCAATTTGATTGATTGCTCACCATAGCTTTTAATGAACTAGAGATGACTAGAACTCACTCTTGTGAACTTTCGAAACTTTTTATCATAAAACACTCTGATTTTGGAAGGGATAAATGGAACTTTTTAGGATGAACACCATTGCCAAATAAACTTGTGTCCTTATTTGTGTGCGCTGCACACCCCTTAGTTTGAGCTCCTTTGAGCCTACATTAAGCCTTTTCTTTCATCACCTATGTAATTTTTACCTGAGCTTAGTATAGCATATCTCTACCCTGTCCTTTGGACCTAGTAGAGCATTGTATGTGAAGACTACAAGAGGTGACGATGAAGAGCAAGTGTGGGGGAAGGAGCTTTTGTAATGTCCTTATTGTATAAAGAGGAAAGAATTTGCCATGAGAAGAATAAAAAGCAAATAAAGAATACAATTTCGGCAGAAGAAAAAAAAAGAAGAAGAAAAGAAATACTGGACATTGTTGTGTTTTGCGGAGTAGGAGTTTTGATGTAAGTGGAAGGCCTAGAAACGAAATTATTTGGCCTTTGTTCTGTTCCATTTTGTGTAAGGAGGTGCAGTGACGTTTTTTTTTTGGAGGACAAAAGATATCTTGGTCCTCATTTTGGCGACATAAGGAGTTGGATAATGCTCTGCTAGGTCCTTTGGAATTTTGCATATTCCTTATCCTTAAATTCATACCCCTAGCCTAGCCCCATTAACACCTTTTAAAGTTCCTTTTGATCTAAAAGATGAGTAAAACTTGATCTGTAGAGTTTGTTCCAAGAGTTGAACCTATGGTATGGTTCATTTGTGTGAGTAATCATATTCTTTCATGAGGTTTATATCTGTTTTATTGTGCTTCTGTTCATATAAATGCAAGCTTTCTATTCTAACTTGCATACTTTTTGAGTGATTTAGCCAGAAAATATGAGTGAAGAATGAGTGCATACCTTGTGAGAATGAATCATACTTGTTTGAAACATGCTAAGCTTAAATATCACCATTGTTCTATCAGGTCCTACGTGTAAATATGTGATCTATGCATGGCAATTAGCTTCTGAAACTTCATGGAATAATTCTTGGTTGAATGCTAATTTTGATGCCATGAGATTGGAGAATCTGAGACAATAGTTAAGGGCAGTAGAGTTTGTTCGTTATTTGTTGTTTTTGTTTTTGAGTCTTATTGTTTTGATTTTGCTAAGGGACTAGCAAAAGCTAAGTGTGGGGGAATTTGATCTACGCATTTTATGCTTGATTATTAATGTCTTTCTCTTTACATTTTGCTTTGTTATGAGCTTAGTAAATATGTTTCTAACTTATTCTATGTTTCTAGGTAGAAAATAAAGGAGAAATAATAAAGGAGGCGATTTGGACCAAAATATGTGCAATTACATGGTATTCTCAGCCAAAGAAGAATTGGAGTAAAAAAGGAAGCTTGTGTTGACTAGGAAACAATTTCCTATGTTGACTAGGATATGGAGTAAGTAGTGATGCATGAACATTGATAAAGTCTAGACGGGGAGCTAATATGCATAGAGTGTACGTAATTGCATGGAGGATATTTAATTACATGCATGAGATGATGGCATGAAGTGATGAGCTAGATGGCAAAAACGTTTTTGAAGCTAATGCAAATGGATGTAACGGTGGTGAGTAAATTGGGTGAAACGAATGTATAATTGAAACGGTTTTGAATGGCTACTTAAATAGCTTAATTGACAATTGCATGGATGGTGTTATGGCTGGATTTGAAACTGTTTTGCATGGCTTAATGGCATGGTTGAAACGTTTTTGAAGCTTAATTGCATGATGTAATGGTGGGAGCTTAATAGCTAATGGTTGTAACGGTTTTGTATTGAATGGAGCATAATTGTGCATGGTTGTATTTGAAATGAGGAGAACAGCACCATCATCATCCCCTATATAAAGAGCTTTGGAGGAGGAAGAGAAACATCACTTATCAAAGAGCCGAACCCCTGCCCTAGAGTCCTCTCAAGCCTCTCCAAAACGTCATAGTCTCCAAGGAAGCCGCCTATCCTCACCAATCCGCCTCCATCAACATCTAAGGGCCGAAGGCATAGCTTGGCAATCCCAAGATGTTTTCATCCTCCATCCAACGAAGAAGCATCAAACACAGATTAGTATAGGGCAATTCCCTTACTCAAAAAGTGTAACAATGACTTCTTCTCTTTATTCTTCTTCCTTGTGTAAACTTATGATTATTATGGATTGGTTTCTTGAAGTCTTTTGGTTAAGTAATTCTAATTAGTTTTGTATGACTTGTTTGGTGTTCTTTGAAATTGGTTACTCTTGCGTACTTGTTCCTAACGCTTAATTTGAATGCAGGGCAATTCCCGGTTTATATTATGATGTGTTGAATATCGGGCAATTCCCGAGTTTAGCACTTAATTATGAGTTATGCATGTAAAAGCTAATGACTTAGAGACCAAATACGTTGCATGAAATTGGTTAGGTTATTAAAGGATAGGTAAATTGATAAGTTGATCTTGTAAATATTAGATTTAGGTATTATTTTCGGCTATGATGCATGTTTGGTAATTTTAGGGTTCTTGATTGTTTGCTTGTCTATGAGTGAAGCATGTTAGAATTCTAGGGTTCCTATATGTTTGATTGCCACGTTTTGTCTCTAAATATGTAGGAAAATTAGAACAAACAATCTTGCACCCCCCTAAACAACCTTAGCATAGTTATGCAAGCACCCTCAATCCCCGGTTAAGAACGATCCCTACTTACCAATGCTACATCTACAAAGAAGGGTTTTAATTGTATTTGTGTTTGATTGAGTGTTTAATTTAACGCTTGAAAACACGCGAATCATCTAACGCTCACGTTGCACCATAATGGCATTTTACCTCATTATGGTGGAAAAGACGGTGTATAAATATCCGCGCATATCCCTTATATAAATTATTATTTTTATATAGGGCTACAACGATTGCGTCTAACGCTCAAGTTGCGCCATAATGGAATTTTACCTCAGTATGGCGGAAAAGCACGGTGTATAAATATACGCGCATATCCCCTATATAAATTATTATTTTTATATAGGGCTACAACGATTGCGTCTAACGCTTACGTTGCGCCATAATGGAATTTTACCTCAGTATGGCGGAAAAGCACGTATAGCTAGCTAGCATTCCCTCATATACATATTATTCTCATAATCATCCAAATATGGATATATATACATACTCACCGAAATTCTCAATTTTGGTTATTCTCTTACATACTATTCTCAGAATTGTACATCGAGTATAATCCACCGAAATTCTCAATTTCGGGAAATATCCAATAACAGAAAAAATCAATCAAATGATAAACCATTTCAGATATAATATTCAAAACAAAGGTCCACTCACAACTTAGGCCTAAGCCTGACGTCGGTCGGATGTCTCCTCAGCTCGAGCCTCCTCGCGTCCTGTTCCATATACATAAACCTTAAATGAAACATCGACGTTTAAATGAAAAACATGCATAATTAAATATGCTTCGCGGTCAACCAAGTCTAACACTCCAAAATCTTAAATCCACCGCCAACCTCAAAATTCCACAAATTTTACTGACAACCTCGAAAAACACTTTTTACCAAATAAAATCCAATGGCCGGATTATTAATTAATAATTCGCCAAAAATACTTAACTTCAACAATTCTTAAACCTATCCAAAATTTCTCCAAAAATTATAAAACTTATTCCAATAAACTCCTCGCATTTTTCTCCACCAAAAACATTTTCTCGACGGCAGCTCCGCCGGAGGCGACGGCCGGCAGCCATTTTCCGGCGACCTCAAATGGTCACCAAATTTTGACAAAATCTTCCTCTCTACCTCCTCTACAACATTCATGACTACCAAAAACTCCAATTCTAAGCCTAAGCACATCAATCGAACGGAAATACACAGAAAGCCCTAGAAAATTCAAATTCCGATTTCTCCTTACCTAGCTCACGACGGAGCGAGCCCTTTGAAGGGATTGAAGCACGGGAGGAGAGCTTCCTTTTGGGCTATGGCTCGCCAGATATGGCGGCCGGAGGAGGGAGTTCAGGCGAGAAAACCGGTTCGGCAGCCGTGGCTTTCGGGCGGCGTTTCTCCCTCACGGCGGCACTAGGGAGGCTGCCAACGGTCTAGAAATGTAGCTGGGAGGGAGACCGTTCGAACGGGACCGGTCCGGCGGAGAACGGAGGCCAGACGGCGGCGGACGGTCGGCCGGAACTTTCCTGGGTGTAGAGAGGGAATAACTGGGTGAGAAGAGAGAAAATCGGGAGGGAGAGGGAAAATGGACTTGGGCTTTCAGCCCACCCGGTCCACAACTCCTTTAAACCCAAAAAAAATCCAAAATTCAACACCCCGAAATAATACCCTAATAAAATTACCTTTTACTAGCAAAAATTACTATTTTTTACCGTCGCCAAAATTTCTTCCTTATAATCATTCCCTCAAAATATTAGTCCTCAACAACCTCTGGGGACTAATTAAATTACACACTTAGTGACGAACACGGTAAAAACTCTTATTACCACTATACAAGTAGTAAAGGTAAAAATTAAGTATCGGGGCGTGACAATTCTCTCCTCCTTATAAAAAATTTCGTCCTCGAAATTTACATACATGCTACTCAAAGAGATAAGGATACTGCTGCCTCATCTGCTCTTTTGGCTCACAAGTAGCTTCTTCTACTTGGTGGCTTCTCCAAAGCACTTTGACGAGCTGAATTGACTTGCTCTTAAGCACTTGCTCCTTCCGGTCGAGAATCTGAACCGGTTCCTCTTCATAGGACAAATCCTTCTGCAGAATAATCGGCTGCTCTTACAGCATATGAGAAGGATCAGTAATATACTTGCGAAGTATGGATACATGAAATACATTATGTATCCTGGACAACTCCGAAGGCAAAGCTAACCGATAGGCCAGAGAGCCAACTCACTCTATTATCTCATAAGGACCAATATACCTCGGACTAAGCTTCCCACGCTTGCCAAAACGTACTACCCCTTTCCAAGGAGATAGTTTCAGGAACACCCAATCACCTACTTGAAACTCAAGGTCCTTCCTACGGACATCGGCATAACTCTTTTGCCTACTCTGAGCAGCCTTGAGTCTATCACTGACCACCTTAATCTTCTCATTTGCAAACAGCTCAGCCAAATTATCCAGCGAAAACTTCTTTCACACCGGCAAGAAATGAGCAGATTTAGTGAGTCTATCCACTATCACCCAAATACCTTCATGCCCTTCACGGGTACGAGGTAAACTGAAGACAAAATCCATGATGATGTGGTCCCACTTCCACACTGGAATAGGCAACGACTCAAGCAAACCTGAAGGTTTCTGCCTTTCAGCTTTCACTGGCTGACAAATCAGACACCTGCTCACAAAAGCTGCAATTTCCCTCTTCATGTTAGGCCACCAATAATAATCCTTCAAAGTCCGATACATCTTTGTACTACCAGGATGAGCAGCATATGCAGAACTATGAGCTTCCTCCATAATCTCACTCTTCAACTCTACATTTCTTTTTGGAACACATAGCCAGTTCTTAAACAATAGAGTCTCATCTCTTCTAACTGAAAAATTTACGGCGGCTCAATTCTCTGCTCTTTCTATCAATCGAACTATGGAAGGATCATCATACTATGCTTCCCACACTCTATCAACCAAAACTGGCCTCACATGAAAACTGGCTATCAAAGCACCAACCTCATCTACTGAAAAATCCACTCATGTAGCTCGCAACTCACAAAGAAGCGGAACACGAACCATCTTTATATGAGATAAAGATATGAAAGGATTTCGACTAAGAGCATCAACTACCACATACTCCCCATTATCGTCTGGAAGTGCCAAAACAGGAGCACTAGCCAAACGATCCTTTAACTCTTGAAAACTTTGCTCACACTGATCTGACCATTTTAACTTGACTCCCTTTCAGGTCAATCTAGTTAATGGAGCTGCAATCTTTGAAAAGTCTTACACAAATCGCCGATAGTAACCTGCTAACACCCAGGAAACTACGAATCTCAGTCACAGTTGTGGGTCTTTTCCAATTGGACATCGCTTCCACCTTCTGGGGATCCACACTAACTCCTTCTGCAGAAATCACATGACCCAGAAAACCCACCTTATCCAGCCAAAACTTCTTAACCACTAAACACCCAAGCTATTCTCATCACCTCACCAGAGGGAAGAGATACGTGCCATTCGCCTGGAAGAGACGATGATATCACCTTGGCATGGAGAGCGAATCTACTAGACATAATGAATACGTAGCTCCAGGGTCAATTAAAACAAATGCTGGTTGACCAAAAATTAACAACGTACCAATGATGACATCTGGGGAAGTACGACCCTCCTGCTGGGTCATAGCATGGAGTCTAGCGCGAGTCATGAGACGTCCACGCTGACCACTCCCCTGCTGAGAACCACCCCTAGCTGCTGAACCACCATTAGCTGAAAACTGACTGCCTTACTAAGAAGGGGTGGTCCTCTGTGCCAACAAAGGACAGTCTCTCCTGAAATGATCCAGACCACCACACTCAAAGCATCCAGAAGACTGCTGCTGACCAAAAGAGAAAGCTTGACCACCAAAAGATCCCCCTTGGGAACTACCACCAGCACTAAACTGACCGGCCTGCTGCCTGCCCAACTGGCTCCTGGAGGGTCTCCTGAAACGTCCTCCAAATCTACCCCGAGAACCAGAACCTGATCCTCCACTACTACCACTGCCCGCTAAAGATCCAGAAGCTGATGAGGAAGCGGCCGTGCACTAAAAGTTCTCTTGGTCTCAATGGCCATGGTTGCAGTAACCGCATCAAGAAAAGTCGGGTAAATACCACCGACCATCTTGTCTGCATAAACCCCGCTAAGAGCTCCAACAAACATGTCAATCCTGGTCCTCTCATCAGGAATCAAATAGGGCACATGGTAGCTCAGGGAAGTGAACATATGCTCAAACTCGATGACACCCTCATCATCCCCCTTCTTCAAGTTTAGGAAATCCGACTGAATCCTGATACGCTGAGCGTGACCGAAATACTGACCCAAGAAAAGTGTCTTAACTCCTCCCAAGTCATGTCTTGAGCACCACCACGATTTCTGCTAGCAAGGATCCACCAGTGATGCGCTGAGTCATCCAGAAAAGTCACTGCTATCTTCACTTTCTTTTCTTCCGGCAGGTCAGTGCTCTCAAAAGCAAATTCCATCTTATCTAACCAAGAGTGTGCATCGAGGGGTCCTTTGGCGCCCTTGAACTCAATTGCACCCTCATCGAAGACATCCTTCTTCTTCACAGACCGAGGCTGCTGAACTCTATCTAACACACATCTCAGCATGCTCCCAATCGAATCAACCAATCCTCTAACCTCATCACCCACACTGGCTTTGGTCGAGGAAGCTACACGGGGTCGGCGCCTAGGAGGCATAGTACCCAAGGGAAGAAGATATTAAGTAGTCTATCCATAAGACTAACAGAACTATCACACATACCCAATAACACATAGTATCAAAAGCAGAAAACTTTCGATGAATCCACCGCGGTCGGACCATCACTCTATAGACACTATGGCTACTTAGGCAAATACGATAGTGAGTAGAAAACAGAAGATGAAACCTAGAGCTCTGATACCAACTGTCAAGACCCGCCCCGAATTTCACCCCGAAACCCGAGATGAGTCCTGCGGGGACCACCTCTAAGGAAAATTTACCGAGGACTCGGTAAACCTCCCTCGAAAATGGACAACCCTAACTTAAAAACTTACGAATCACCTTTTAATCCAAAACAGATAAATCTTCAGTTACACTCCAAAAGTAGCCAGAATACAAACATATGAATTCCAATAGTATTCAGAGCTACTAAAAAAAAAAATATAACAGAAGCTAACAAACTCCTGGTAGATTAAACAGGTAACCTACTGGCGAAATGTAGTTGATAGCTGGGCCACTATGCCTCGACGTCTCCTGCTGGACCTCACGCGAACTCTGCAGACTGGGCATTTTAAAAACGAAGAGCCCAGGGGAAAATATTTAACACGTCAGAGTGAGTGGACAAAACTGATCTGGCAACAAATAAATATTTCCCCAAAAGAAATGCTTTCCACAGTGGCAAAAAACACGAACACCACTGGAATGATTCTGAACTGGGGTCCAGCCTGGCTAGAACCCTCAAACTTGAAGAAACTGCCTCTCACGCTAAAATAAAATATGTATGTATTACACTCGTCAAATCCCTTGTATGAATTTTCTTGAAACAACAAACACAATAGAAAATTCACACAATGCTACAACGCTTGCGTCTAACGCTCACGTTGCACCATAATGGCATTTTACCTCATTATGGTGGAAAAGACGGTGTATAAATATCCGTGCATATCCCCTATATAAATTATTATTTTTATATAGGGCTACAACGATTGCGTCTAACGCTCACGTTGCGCCATAATAGAATTTTACCTCAGTATGGCGGAAAAGCACGGTGTATAAATATACACGCATATCCCCTATATAAATTATTATTTTTATATAGGGCTACAACGATTGCGTCTAACGCTCACGTTGCGCCATAATGAAATTTTACCTCAGTATGGCGGAAAAGCACGTATAGCTAGCTAGCATTCCCTCATATACATATTATTCTCATAATCATCCAAATATTGATATATATACATACTCACCGAAATTCCCAATTTCGGTTATTCTCTTACATACTATTCTCGGAATTGTACCTCGAGTATAATCCACCGAAATTCTCAATTTCAGGAAATATCCAATAACAGAAAAAATCGATCAAATGATAAAGCATTTCAGATATAATATTCAAAACAAAGGTCCACTCACAACTTAGGCCTAAGCCTGACGTCGGTCGGATGTCTCCTCAGCTCGAGCCTCCTCGCGTCCTGTTCCATATACATAAACCTTAAATGAAACATCGACGTTTAAATGCAAAACATGCATAATTAAATATGCTTCGCGCTCAACCAAGTCTAACACTCCAAAATCTTAAATCCACTGCCAACCTCAAAACTCCACAAATTTTACTGACAACCTCGAAAAACACTTTTTACTAAATAAAATCCAATGGCCGGATTATTAATTAATAATCCGCCAAAAATACTTAACTTCAACAATTCTTAAACCTATCCAAAATTCCTCCAAAAATTTTAAAACTTATTCCAATAAACTCCTCGCATTTTTCTCCACCAAAAACATTTTCTCGGCGGCAGCTCCGCCGGAGGCGACGGCCGGCAGCCATTTTCCGGCGACCTCCAATGGTCACCAAATTTTGACAGAATCTTCCTCTCTACCTCCTCTACAACATTCCTAACTACCACAAACTCCAATTCTATGCCTAAGCACATCAATCGAACGGAAATACACAAAAAGCCCTAGAAAATTCAAATTTTGATTTCTCCTTACCTAGCTCACGACGGAGCGAGCCCTTTGAAGGGATTGAAGCACGGGAGGAGTGCTTCCTTTTGGGCTTTGGCTCGCCAGATATGGCGGCCGGAGGAGGGAGTTCAGGCGAGAAAACCGGTTCGGCAGCCGTGGCTTTCGGGCGGCGTTTCTCCCTCACGGCGGCGCTAGGGAGGCTGCCACCGGTCTAGAAATGTAGCTGGGAGGGAGACTGTTCGAACATGACCGGTCCGGCGGCGAACGGAGGCCGGACGGCGGCGGACGGTCGGCCGGAACTTTCCTGGGTGTAGGGAGGGAATAATTGGGTGAGAAGAGAGAAAATCGGGAGGGAGAGGGAAAATGGACTTGGGCCTTCAGCCCACCCGGTCCACAACTCCTTTAAACCCAAAACAAATCCAAAATTCAACACTCCGAAATAATACCCCAATAAAATTACTTTTTACTTGTAAAAATTACCATTTTTTACCGTCGTCAAAATTTCTTCCTTATAATCATTCCCTCAAAATATTAGTCCCTCAACAACCTCTGGGGACTAATTAAATTACACACTTAGTGACGAACACGTTAAAAACTCTTATTACCACTATGCCAGTAATAAATGTAAAAATTAAGGTTCGGGGCGTGACACAATCAGTCTGTGCCCGAACCGTACTCATCCGCTCAGACAAAGTCCTTTAGTAGTTCCTCAGCCCGTGCAGCAGTAACTTTGTGCAGAGCAAGGTCCCGCACAATATTCCCTACTTGTGGGGAGTCTTTGTTCCAGTGAGATCCTCATCTCGCGCGGTTGTCCCGTGCGAGGAGCAACATCCTGAGCCAGCGTAGTCAGTGCACGGAATGGACAACATAACTCGCAGGAAGTCCTTGTTCATAGGTGCTCCTCAGCCCTCACGGCAGTCCTATTAAACGGAACGGGATGCACCGCTTGCGCGGTAGTCCTTCTTCACTCGAGTTACACAGCCCGTGCGATAGTATGTGTGCGCGGAGGGAGATCCTCAGCTCGCCCTATAGTATCATTCCTCCTGTGTGAAGCGGTCCCCTCGGCTTACACGCGAGATCCTCATCTCGCACGGCAGCCCTTGTGCGAAGTTGACTCCACCGCTTCGCGTGAGTTCCTCATCTCGCGCAGTAGTCCTTATCCGCAGAGCCAACATGCCCAGAAGTGTCAGCCTTCCTATGCCAAGCAAACTTTACAGCTCACATGCGAGCTCCTCACTCGGTCGAATCAGATTTGAGGCTGGGTGCCGAGAGGACCCAGCGGACTTCAAGATCAGTGTATATCAAGAAAAGAATGACCTAAAATAAGCAAGAACCGTTCAACACACGTCTTAAGTACAGACTTGGGGGGCTGGGACCGGGTGCCCGTTTATAAATAACTGGTCTATCGACATTTTATATATTAAGTCCCCACTCAAGACATATCTTGAACGGGAACTTAGGGGGACTTGTTGTCGGTAGTAAGAAACTACCTTCTCTGCCCATAGACCAGTCAAGAAACTTGTAGATCGACATCCAGGCTACCTCGCCTTATGATAGTAGAATCTTAAGTGGACGTAGCCGTACCTTCCGATGGTATGGTGAACCACTATAAATATTGTCTTTGTGCTTATGTTTATGTTCTACTGTACTTCTACACAACCTACGGGTTATTGCAGAAACACAGAGTTTATCGAGCACATATTAGTGTGGCTAAATAAGGCCAAACGTCCAAAGAATGCTTTTCATGAGCCTGGCTGTCGCTCATTTAAGTACTCGTTTAAGGGCATGCAGAAGGTATAAGATTAAGTGTTAAGAAGTCAAAGTAATTACTGCTCTTAGAGATAGATCAATTATAATTAAGTTCATATGTACGTACATGTAATAAACCAAGAGCGCTACATGTTGGTGTCCAGGTACGGAGCATAGTACATCACTAGCCCAGACAACTATTTTATGTTTTGCAAATTAAGTAGATTTAATTACCTTAAATTTCACATCTTAGCCCGGTCAAATAGTCTAGCAATCAAGCATTAGTGTCCTAATCAGTAGAGAATTCAATATTTGATTAACTTTTTGTCATGAATACGCACCAACACAAATGCAAACCTCATTCAAAATCAAAAATAAATGCTTGTTAAAAATTAGAAATACAGTGTTTAATTCTAATTCTTCTCTTCAACTTGGTTTTTTATTTTTTTTCTTCGGACTATGCGATTTAACTAAATTCATTGGAGTGTTTCTGATACTAAACAATGAGCCAGCTATATTAACTCTTAATGAGCATTTTTTAAGAGGTATTCATAATTTCATATGTTTCAGAGCTTTTATCAAATGAAAGTTTTAACTCAGTCTATTTTGAGATCCTGATTCCGTCCCTATTGTGTCTGATAAAAATAAGAGGGAGGAGGATGTTAAAAGCCCCAAGTGAATCTCCTTCAAAGGAGCAATGATGTTGTTACTTGGAACTTCTAGTTGCTGTTGATGATTTCTCGGAAGCCACCAGCATTCCAACCTTCTTTGTATCATTCATGGTGTTGCCTTGAGCTACAAGATGTAGCGAAACATTGTCAGCAATCAAAATGGCTCGCCAGAAGACCCAGAAAACAGTATCATCGACATTGTCCGAGGTGTGTGTCTGGCCTCAGCTTCATTAGTTCAAGAAGTGCTAATATTAATCGTCTGATCATTAAATGTTATGTCTGAATTTATTGGTGCAGTTGCCCGTGACGGTAACATTGAATAATCTACTGTGCCTATCAGTTTTCTTGGCCATTGTTTACATCAGGGGATTGTATTGGGACTTCGGATCTGAGGTGCTGGTTCTTGTCATCGTTTGCATTGTGATGGGTGCTCTCACCAGCTTCCGCACTATTTTGCCTCTTTGGACATCTGTACTACCTGTCCTGCTTTATCCCTTGTCGCTCGCATTGGTTTACATCCTGTATTCTATTTTTGGCTGGTCATAGATCATCATTGACATCTAGAAAGATGAAAACACGTACAGTAGTCTTTGGCTAGGCTGATAGCTAGCTAGAACAATATACAGCATGAGTGCATTCTTGCTTCAGTTAAAGCGCTTCATTTTACCCTTTACTCATGTTCACTTCAATAATAATAAATAATCTTCTGAATGCTCCTTGGTTATACTATCAAACAAGAACTAGCTAGTATTGCAATATTGACCATATTTTGGAAAATTAATATATATGCTAACTAAATGGTACTCTTCCTTCATATTTGTCAGATCAAGACTAATTCAATGTTTGATTGGATTGTTTCCATATTTTCTGGCCAATATATAACCTGCAGCCACCAATATCGACATATTGTCTGGATTAAAAGAATGTATACTCTAGTGAAGACAAAAGAGAAGAATAGAAACTCTGTGTTGTTCCAATGTTATCTACACGAATGACTAGCTATATATCTTCAAAAACTGCCTGCAGCCATGGCTATTACCCAGGCCAATTTGAACTGATGAAGTGCAGTAATTCCCTAAAAAGAGAAAAGAAAATGATAACAATAGATGAAGATGATAACCTAGAAAACAAGGATTATTCCATATATGGTCCTTATGAGTTTTTGGTTGATATCGCATAAGTCTCGTTATTGATAGAGACTAAGGCAGAGTCACTTATGTATATGAAGTCAGATTTTACATTCATGTTTTATAGTAACATGAGACTTAAACCCATAGTCTAATGCTTAACCTTAGGGAATCCAGGAAGAAAATATGAACAAATCCATGTGCTTGAAGCATGAAAGCCAGCAAGGTCCATATGGTAGGACAATAATTGCCAGACGACACAATAACTAAAGAAAATTATGTTGCAATAATAAATCAATAAACTAGCTTAATCAGCCAAACACTACCAATATTGGATGTAATTATCGTATATAAATGTAATTAATTAGTCATATGAAATGACGTTGGAGCCTGCTACTTGGGTTTTCCTTTCTTCTTCTTTTTTTTTTTTTTTACGTATTTCATCGTCTCTAGTTTTCCTGATTAATTTTTTCCTTAATTTTCAAGTATAAACTATAAAGTCATGGCTGCTGCTTGGGTGTTCTCTGGCTTATCTGGAATAAACCTAATCCACCAAGATCAACATAGGATCATTGACCTCTCCATTCTTCTTAATACTTTTCCACAAATCACCATAATATATATACCATCAATGAACTTTCAAAATCTGTAAAAAATATACATCCTTGTATACCTTCTCCATCCGCTATAGTTTTCGTGTTCATTTCGATCAGCTGCAAGGAGGGAATGAACACACTCAGCAAAAATGCTGCATATTTCATTTTGGTTCTTTTTGCAGCTGTATTAGTCCAAGTCAGAGGTCGTTCTTTTCGATATATTGCTACTGTTACAACAACTGCTCAATCGGTTTCGGACGGTGTTGATGATGATCATCATCATAATGTTGGATTCAACCATAGTAACGGAACGATCAGATGCTCCTTCCAACTTCTCAAAGGAATTGAAGCCGAGTCTAACGAGACCTGCGAGCAACTGTACGGGTTCTTGCCGTGCTCGGACAGTATTTACGGGCATGTGTTCTTGATGGTGGTGTATGAGTACTTGTTGTTCCATGGAGAGTCGTATTTGGCCGCCGGTGGTGAGCAGATCTTCAAGATTCTGGGTCCTGGTGTCTTCGGTGCCAGTGCTTTCCATGTCCTCGGCGCCCTCCCAGAGTCTTTGTTGCTTCTTGGTACGTATCAATTTTCAATAATATCTGGCACTTTGATTTCCGGCCATGCTCGCATATATCTTCATTCATATATTCTGAAATTGACTGACGGATACATAGTTCATCGATCATCAATTCGTTTTGTTTCAACAAAATAGAGAGAAATTTCACAAGCGCTATACATAAAAATACGACAATGAAAAATAATGGAAATACAGCAATGAAACTTTCACAGACTCTTTTGATTTGCTGGCATTACTGTGGTTTCTATTATTCTCATCGACAAAGAAAATAGACAAAAGCATGTGGCTTCAATTAGTTTGCTGTTATTGCACACATAATATTATAGACACGTTTTTTACAAATTTAAGTGTCATCACTATCTATTATCCAAGTAACCAGTGGTCTCGATCGAGTGTTAGATACCATACAACACAATTTTGACTTGTTGATGCATTATATATAAGGTTTGGTAAGCTTGCCTTGTGTGTGAAGCGAGGAATGCAAAGACCCTTGTGTGTCAAGTCAACTGTTGTACGCCTTTGAAGATTCAACATAAATTTTCCCTCTTCTGAAAGTTTGTTTTGATTTTTCTTATGAATTATGATGATAGTTTATTCATAATGTATACCCAGAATAAACTTTAATCCCAAGATAACAACTTGACCTTTAATCAAAAAAAAAAAAAAAAACTTGATCTTCTTCCCCTGGATCCCATACAAGCTGGGAGGAGAGCCGCCTACCCATCTGTACTAGGATCATGCTCATGTATCGCTCACTCTAACAGTAAAGATGTAAAGCCAACGAGAGATAACTATTCTGTGTAGGCGGCCAACACAAAAATGAGTGTGTTAAGTTTTGTTAGGTGATGTTTTCTCTTTTGATGATTTGACTGTTGTACTTGTAATATCACTAAAATGCATTCCATATTGACTAAGTCATGTAACCATATATATGTCTGTTGAACAACTTATCACAGCTTCTGGATTCTTTAATACGAAGGAGATTGCTGAAGATTATGTGTACACTGGGGTTGGATTGTTGGCTGGAACATCAATTTTGCTTCTAACAGTGCTTTGGGGGACTTGCGTAATTGTTGGCCGGCAACACTTCACAAGTTGTAATGATGCAAATTCTTCAACAGCTTTTTCATGGGAAAGAATACTTGCGTTATTGACAAGTCAGTTTTCTTAATTTCTTCTTGATTAAAGTGCACCCTTTGATGAGTAGTTTACCAAGCTCTGACAATATTTGTCAATTTAATTACTATGTAGAAGCTCCGACTCCAACTTAGTTTTCGTGTTGGTTGAAATGATTGTATAAGTATTACATTGGCTCATTTCTTTCTTTCCTCTTGAATTATAGATTGTGGTATTACAATTGATATGGAGACCAGCGTCCTCGCAAGGATCATGATTTTCTCAGTGATTCCATTTCTCATAATGCAAATCCCCAATATCTTTCACTCCTCTGCGGAAAACATTTTTATCTTGATTGCTCTCAGTGTTTCCATCATATTCCTATTGCTGTACTTCATTTATCAGGTACACACATTCATGAATCATGACTAATATGTCAATTAACTCACTGTATTCTTTTACTATTACAAATGTCTATGAAGTACGTACTCGATCATAATCTCCTTTACCATGTATAATTACAGGTCTTCCGGCCCTGGGTTCAAAAAAGAAGATTAGAATTTGTGAAACATGGGCATTTGGTATCAGACATTTTACAACATGTGCAAAAACATGCACTAGGGAGAATCCTCACGGTCCAAGGAGCACCTAACGTACGTGCCATAAGAAGGTACTGAGGTTTTGCCAAAATCCAAAGTATAAGCTCTTTTATATATATAAACTAATCTATGACTAATATATTGCAGGCTATTTGAGGAAATGGATGAAGATGGTGACAATCATATATCAATTCCTGAAGTAAAGAAACTTCTTCAGGAAATCCCATTCACATCATTGGAAAATGATGAGGAAAAAGGAATAGCAGAAGTGATGAAAAAGTTTGACGTTGATAACGATGGTAAAATTAGTGAAGATGAATTTATGAATGGCTTCACAAAATGGCTTGATGAGTACAAGTCACTGCATAAAGAAAATACCGAAAGATCGTTGGAGGACATGTATCAGGTAATATTCTGCCATAACATGTATGAATTCCACATTTTAGTGTGTGTGCGTGTGTGTGTATATGCAAATTACATTGACATAATGTATGTCAAAGAGTGAAAATTTAAAAGGTTCTGCTTATGTTTAATCTCCTTGATCGGTTATCTGGTAAGGAAGGAACTTAGCTAACCACACCTGCATGCTAGATTAGCTAAAGCTAATGTACTCCTTTGTGGCTGCGCAGGTCTTTCAACCTTGGATTCAAAATAGAAGAAAAGAACGGGAAATGAAGACGAATTTGATGTCCGAAGTATTAAGACACATCCAGGGCAATTCATCACTTGGAGCGATTCTCACAGAGAAGGGCATGCCTCATAAGGACAATATTAGAAGGTGAGATGACATGCATGAAACTCTTTTCACAAACTTTACGTACCACCATTAGACATTTAGATGGATTGTTATTTAAATATCTTTGAGAGATGGGATCAGCATTGTAATCCATACAAGCTAGTGGTATGTATATGTTGTTCGAAATATAGGCTTTTTGTGATATGGTATGTACTAATCACTTACTCTTTCTGTATGAAACAACAGCTTGTTTGAACAGATTGATCGTGATGGAAATAACAATATATCAGAAGCAGAACTAAGAGAACTGATCATGAACATCAAGTCTGGTAACATTCCACTCGACGTGGATGAATCAGTTAACAAATTGGTAGAAGAACTTGACACAAGCGGAGACCATATGATTAATGAGGAAGAATTCGTTACTGGTTTAACAAAATGGATGAATAAATCCCATGATTCCCAAGGTCTTCCCTCATTAGAGTCGGAGGATGATCTCTACCAAGTAAGTGAGCTTAACTATCTAAAGCTTAGCTAGCATCAACATGATCTCCCAAGTTGTTAAGGAAATGATGAATTGCAAATTGTGCTCATTAGCCAGCTAGTAGATTCAACCGAAAACTTAAGCAATTAGCTAGATAGGGCTTAGCCAGGTGAATGTATATCGAGTAATACATTCATATCAAGCTACATAACACATTCAACTATGATACGGAAGTTTAATTATAAAAAAATAATGATTTTGCAGAGAACTTGGGATGCAACAGATAAGTTGGTGGATGAAGAGACTAGGAGCGGTAGACCTGTTGACAAGTCATTATGGGGTTGGTTCAAAGCCATTTCATATATGGTGATCGGGTTTGTTGTACTAGCAGTTCTAGCAGAACCTCTCATAGATAATGTTGAGGACTTCTCCACAGCTGCAGGAATACCTTCTTTCTTCGTAGCATTCGTGCTTGTCCCGTTAGCAACCAATGCTAGACAAGCAGCTTCAGCAATCAGTGCAGCAAGTAGCCAAACACCAAGAACCACAGATTTGACATTTTCAGAGGTAATTTCCTTACTTCACATGTTATTATTCACACTCTCAGTTTGTCGTTCTGCGCTTTTAAACAATGCATGGCGTACATAAACTCGATTGAAATGTCTGCATTGTCAGATATAGACTAATTGGTTCTTTGGATGCAGATTTATGGTGGGGTTTTTATGAACAATGTGCTGGGATTTTCTGTGCTTCTGGCCATAATTTATGTTCGTGAAATGACATGGGAATTCTCTGCAGAAGTATTAGTAGTTCTAATAGTCTGCCTTGTGGTAGGTCTCATTGCAAGTGTGAGATCGACCTTTCCTCTCTGGACAGCATTCGTTGCCTTCTTGCTCTACCCACTATCATTGCTTCTAGTCTATATTCTCAATGATGTCATCGGTTATACCTAAATACTGAAATATTATTTTGTACTTAGGAGTTAGTAGGCTCATTTGGCACCAATTTTGCCATTCTTTGTAAGATTAGATTAAGTAAATAATGTATTCCGATCAATTTTTTTTTTATCATCTATTTTCTTGTTGGTTCTCCTTTCGATTCGTATCGTCTCACATTTAAGAAATAAATCATTACGCCCTAACTTCAATAATTTTGCAATTACTACATACATGAAATAGCTTACATTTTTAGGATCTACGAAATACTTGCGCTATTCAAATAACATGCAACATGGAAAATGAAAACTAATCTTATTTTCCATTGATGCTATCGAGATCTTAATGGAGTTTACTCATTTGTCAACTTGATTGATACTCTCTGATGATCCCTTCAAAACCAAAGGAACACAATATAAAAGCAACATTTTGGAGTCCAATTTGGCATTTCTGAGCCCAAGTCCAAACACTCGACTTCATTCCTCGGTTTACTCCCACCGCTCTCTGTTCAGAAAGAAGAGACGCCTCATTGCATCTACCAAGTAATGCTTCTTAAACCCCACCTGTTTTCTTCCTTCCTAACTCTACAAATCATTCTAACTTTCTGGAGTTTACTTTATTTTTCTATGAACTGGGGACTTTTTCTTCAGTTTCATGCTTTAACCATTTTCAAATATTAAGGTTAGAGTGACTAGAGCACCTGGGTTGTTAACAGAAATGTAGAAAGAAACAAAAAGAAGAAAACAAATTGGGTTTAAGATTTGGGTATCTGATGTATGCTGTTTAGTCATTTTAAATGTATAGTCTTGCTTCACTTTATAGGTTGATTATCACTTTATATTATTGTGTGGTAATTGTTAATTGGTGTTGTTGATTGAGTTGCAATCTCTGTTTTGAGAACATTTAACTTTTGGGCTTCTGGGTTTAAATCCCAGAAAAGGTTAGGTGAGTGAATTTCGTTAAAAATCTAGCTGCATAACTTTGGTGACTTCATAAACTTCTGATCTCATTGGTGTTGCTTGCTCCATTGGGAGTGAAGTTTGCATCTAATGAAGTTTGTGATCTTGTATCTGTTAGGCGGATTCAAGAAGTTTCTCAGCTTGACCCTAAATTCTCAACTTTGTAGTCTTTGACCCATGAATGCATCATACCAGATATGTCCTAATAATTTTACGATGACACGATGAATAGCTAAGCTTTATGTATTTCTTTGCTGTTATTGTTGGGTTTCCAGCCCATGTGTTTTTCCTAAGATGTTTGTCTTTTGAGTATGAGAAAGTTTACTCAGTAGGTTTTGGTTTCCTACTGATGAATGATGTTCTAATAAGGAAAGTAAATCCTTATTGATGATGGTACCTGTAATATAGAGAAGGAGGAGGCATTACTGGCTACCACTAATAGGAATAGGATTCCTATTTGGTGAAAAGATCTGATATCCTTATGTCTACATAAGGAGGGGTTCAGCTCTTGGGGTTTTGTAGACAAAGAGCAAAGTATATTCCATTCTAGGTTAGAGGGTGAGGGAGGGCAGAGAGGAGAGAGATAGGAAGAGAAGAGAGAGTCTTTGTTTTCTTATTATGTTTGGTGTACCCATTATTAATATAGTGGAAAGAGTGTTTTCTGCCCGGTGGACGTAAGCAAATTTTTTGCTGAACCACCTTAAATCTGTGTTCTTTCTGTTCTTTTCTCTGTGGTTGTTTCTCTTGGTTTTCTGTGCATGTTTGGGTTTCTTTGACACACATATTGACCAAATTCACAACAGATATAGTCTTATAGACTGCTGAAGAAGAGATTGACCTCTAACTTGGTGATGGTGGAAGTGTGGTGGTCCCTTTTGGCTGCTGTACCTGCAGTGGTTGCAGGACACGCATTTGGAGTGAAGACAAGACGTGATGAAGAGCAGAAATTAAAGAGTGCTAGAGGAAGGGAGAAGAGTTCTGATGAGATTTTTGTCTGCGAGAGGGTATGCACTTCTAAGAGGATGCTGAAGAAAGTTGGTGCATTCTCAAAGGACCCAATTCATGATACTTGTGTTACAGTCTGCGGTGTTTCTGAGCTTGATGCATGCGCTGATGCATGTGCACGGGCTGTTTGTGTAAACCAACATCAAGTGCCAAACTGGAATGACACATGCCTCCAAAGATGTCAGAGTGAGTGTTTGAAACTTTCTTCTTCGATTTCTAATTAGTACATATTATATCGATTTAAATTAGAAATATGTATCAGAACTGGTTTGATGTAGTATTTGTTACTCACATTATCTGATTTTCTTCTTGACCATGAATGGTTGAATTGATAAGGAATATTAGCTCACAAGTCATAAGCATGGACTACTATCCTTGACTGCTATTATAGAACCTCTATCAACTTCAAGCTTTAAGCTCTAGGAAAATAGCTTAGTGGGCAGTAGATGAAAACTGTACCTGAACTAAAAGATCATTGAAGTAAACAACATATGAATACGGGAAAATTTTGTAAGTGTACCTGAAGTTTGCCCCACTAGGAATTTCTATCTATAACTCTATATGTAATTGAACTTAGTACATATGATTTTTTTTTTCTTATTACATATATATTGTCTATTTTATTAAAATCAGTTGCTCCTTTAGTATATTTTAGGTCAACTTTCTTCTCTTTATTTTTTTTTCTGTCGTTGTATACGTCTCCATTCTCTTCTGCCGAAGCAGCTAAGCCAAGTGCCAAGCTTTCTCTCTTTAATCTTCAGGTATGATTCTTAGCTATATCGATCATTCTCTTGGAGTCTTGTACGTATCGTACATCCTAGTTCTCAAATCTCAATTGATTAATGCCTTGATCAAATTTGGTCCCAATATCTCATCATCTCAAATCTAAATTGATTAATGCCTTGATAGTCTCATTATCCCATCATCCCATCACACTGCATTTCTATTGATTTTCTATTTCTAATCTCAATTGCTTACTTACTTTATTGTAGATGAGTAATGCTAATGATGTGTATATAACTATATATATAGTTGTAATAGTACCAACGTTTGATTCATAGTTATTAGATTGTGTTTTTCCTTCCAGTTAAGTTTTAGGATCATACACTTGTTCACTGTATTGTTAGAGCGGTGCTTGTGTGCTTAGTTATTAGATTTTGTTTCTATTCAAGAGTGTAGGGTTCAATTTGAGTAGGTATGTTCTTTTGTCTTTAACTTTTGTTATCGAATTTCTATAAAATGGTATAATATTGAATTCGTAACGATCAGTTAACTATGTGATTATTTAATATGTTTTTAATCTAAGATGTGATACGTAAAATATATAAAAAAAATTAAAGAACTTTAAAAAAAAAAAAAAACCCAACCTAAAATCCTAGGTCTGCCATTGATTACCTCTATCAACATATGAGTTCTTCCCTACTAAATCTCTTTTGCTTAGTGAAAGCCAACCATCAGTGTCATTTCTGCAATCTGCTTATCGTCAATGTACTTTTCTTCATGATAAATGCCGGCCATCCAACACATGCAGTCACTCATCAATCAACATCTTTTAGCAACCTTCCAACAACATTCAATATATTTGTAAATGGATGGTGTGCAAATCAATTTTAGGGCTACAATTCCTTCCTAAGACCATTAATAGGATTTCAAACCTTTAGCTTATTTTAATTTGCTTTGATACTAAAGGAACTCTGGTGGGTTGTGACTTAATGTTTAATCATGCACAGAACTTTCAGCTTTTTTATTTTTATTTTTAAATTTGAAATCTTACCCTAGCTATATATATGTAGGCAAGCATTGAACCCATAATCCACCTAGCTTCCAACCCATAACCCTATATAGATGATCTGTTTAAAAAAATTATATTTTGTGTTTGTCTGTTTGATTACTCCTTGGTTGCCCTACATTTCTCATGATCTCTTAAGCACTTAATTTCTGTTAACTTCAGAAAATATGATTCCTTTTTTCAACGTTAATTTACAACAGTGACCATTTTTTTCTCCTCATCTGTGCACATATGTTTAGGCAATTTAAGGTTGTTCAGTTTATAATGGTCATCAATCTGGAATATTGCTGTTTTCGTTCTGATAGTTTAAAGCTTGTAAACTTTACTGTTCAAAAAAAAAAAAAAAAACTCGTAAACTTAACAGAGGTTAAAGCAAAGGTGAAACTGATATGGAAGGCTATTTTTATTGGTGGTGGTGGGGGTGTGGGGGAGGAAAGATGGAGGATGCAAAAGTCTGTTTGATGGTGAGCATTTTGTTGTTTAGCTGGAGACCTTAGGTTTAGTCATTGTCATATATCTTGGCAGTTAAGGTTATCAAGTGAGGTTATTTTGAAATCTGCACTCAGCTGTCAATTTCTTGTCTCTCAAGTTTCCGCTTTAAGTTAAACGTGTGTGTATTTTGTTCTTTTTGTTTTAGAAGAAACATTTGTCCGATATTAAAAACCAAGACTGATGTGTTAGTGATACATTAAATTTAATACGTGGTGCTTAATAGTTAATACAGCATAGTGAAGGAACTTGAAGAGAAGTTTGTGTAACTCTACCGACATAGATGTAGAGAGGCCATGCCTCCATGTACTGTATAATCTGGCATTGCTGACAAAGACAATGTCATCAAATCACAAAATGTTATAAACAAGAATGCCTGCTCACACAACAGCTCATTATTTCATATTTATTGGCATATATTAGGTGGGCTACATATCATTTTACTGATATTAGATAATGTTAGGCTGGATGGGCTTGAGTTTTGACCAATCAAAACATTATCCTCTATAAAAAAATTTTAAAAAAAAAATGAAAATTGTGAATTTGTCTACATGTTGAAAGGATCAGGGTCAAGAAAATGTTGTTTAATAGCATGAGTGATGTGCTCCACTTTGTAGCTTTACTGGTTATTTCAAAATCCTTTTCTTCTGGTCCATTTGGTCTAAACTTCCTTGTATGTTAAAGAAATGGTCGAGAGATGCTTGTTTAGCGAAGAATTGGTCTGGGTGAACTAGTTCCAGGCATTTTGATGAACTTGGTATGCCTATTATAAGAGCTGACTCTTTGGTTGGAGTTCTTGGATAGTTAGGTGACTCTTCTGGTTGTAGCCGTTTGATGGTTAGTTTGTGGGACTCTTTTTTTTGTGCTGGATCAGGCAAGTAGCAAATAGCTCACTTATACTGGCATTGGATTGGTCCTCTGACCTGGTCCACTTATCTTAGTGCAGTTCCCTTCTCTGAATCCTGTGCCCCTTTTCATACACTTCAGTTAATTGCTAACCGTAACTTTAAAATTTACAAGTCTTTCAGTTTTAGTACTACAGTCACCAACCAGATCCATTTATACAAACTGTACAGGTGCTGTAGTTAGAGAATGTGATATCTTCATATTTACTGCTAAGTTTCCTATCTAATATAACTACCTAGGAGCATTTTATCATCTACTTTTACTGTGATGAATGATGGAGAAAGCAAAGATGATTGCAGGTATTGGGTTTGAGTAACTAGAGATGATCCTCGCCAGTCGATTTTTCTGTTCAATATTCTAATAAACCGTTCATATCAACAGTTGATCTTCCTTGATGTACCAACTGTGGTTTAATTCTTCAGGTAGCAATGTATGTGATGTGCTTGTTCATAAGTTATGCAGGATTGGCCTGCTAGGTAAAGAAAAGATATGTATGCAGTATTTTGGTTGGTTATTGTCTTTTTGGCAGAGTTTCAGTCACTAGTAATAGAACATGAGAAGATGTGGAGGGAGAAAGTCCTCAAATAATGATGATTCTTGTCAACTAATGGAAAAAATATCTTACAAAAATCTAATATCTTACAAAAATAATCTTGTGTTCCAGTGTAGGAATTTCTGTGCTCCACTTCCTTAAACTTTGTCGATGGAATAGGTATTTCTTTGCTTCCTTTCGTTAGTCTCTGTATATGATCATTTGGTGACCATGACGGAAAATCAATTTTACGTTTTATTCTTTATAAATTCGACAGCTTACGAGCTCTAAATTTTAATTTATTGTGAGTGATCATAAGAAGAAAGTGTGACATATAATCCTACGGCACATAGTAAATTAAGACCCATGGAGCCCCCCAGGCGGTTACTAAATTAAGAAAGAGAAAATTAAATGGCCGCCTTGTAGCCGCGTGCCGACACACGAGATGCTTAATCATATGCCACGTGGAATTATGTGAGAAATGGAACAGGATGGGAAATTACTTTATTTGTGGAATTATAAGAATATTTCATTATATGAATAAAAAGATGTAAAAATTCAAAATAATTTCCGAAAGTTAATAAATGACATAGTTGGAAAAGGTTAACTGAAACGTCTTAAAACACCCAGACACGTCTCACACACTCAACTCCTCTCTCTCTCTCTATCTCTCTCCCCTGTCGCCACCCTGAACTCCTCTCTCTCTCTCTCTCCCCTGTCGCCACCTCAAATCCTTCTCTCTCTCTCACTATGCTCCTCCGCTGCTGAACCACCAACTTGAGCCAGCCATGTCCAAACTCCTACCTCTCCTCATCCTGTTCTCCTTCCTGATCCTCTGCGGCCAATCCCACGGCCGCTACAGCCTCCCCGAGCGCCGATTGGATCTGCTCTCCGATGGGGTCCACCGATCCGGCACCTCCTCATCCTATTCTCCCAGCAGCTTTCTCACTCTCCAACGCCCCTCCTTGCTGAAGGCCGAGTCCACCTGCGACGAGACCTACGGGTTCTTGCCCTGCACCACCACCGTCCTCGGCAACCTCTTCCTCATCCTTGTCTACGGCGCTCTCATGTACACAGCCGCCACCTACCTCTCCACCGGCAGCGAGCTTCTCCTCGAGATTCTCGGCCCCGGGATTATCGGAGGCTTGTTCCTCCCCATTCTCGGCGCTCTTCCAGATGCCATGCTCATTCTCGGTCAGTCCTCTTTTTCTTTTATCAATTTTGTTCCCTCCAAGTTGGGTTATATCTACACGCATGAAAGAACATTAGGAATTGTATTTGCTAATTACATACCCCTGTCACCTTTTCCGACTCCACTGTTTTGAAATGTTATTTATTTATTTTTATTTTTTATTAAGTGGGATTTTTGGTGTAGTGAACTTTATACTGTGAATCCTTAGTGGAAGTAATATAAATCTTATAAGGGAAAAATGCACCAACAATGTCTGCACTCTTGGAGGACTGTCAATATGGTACCCGAACTTTTAAATGTATCAAAGTGATACCTGGACTTGTATTTTTGTACCAATGTCGTACCTGTCGTCATTTTCCGTCACAGCTCTGTTAGTTCATGTCACATATGACGCACGTGACTGAAAAAAAGAGAGTAAATGACTGAGCTACCCCTTCATTGATGACGACCTCAACACTCCCTCCTCCTCTGCTATCAAAAGGTCCGCACCGGTACCTACCGCCAGCTCTTCCACCCCGAGCAGCTCATCTCCGGCAAAGAGGACGCCGCCAACAACTTCGCCCGTGGCCACTACACCATCGGCAAAGAGATCGTCGATCTCTGCTTGGATCGGATCCGGAAGCTCGCCGATAACTGCACCGGGCTCCAGGGGTTCCTGGTGTTCAATGCCGTCGGTGGAGGTACCGGGTCGGGTCTCGGGTCGCTTCTTCTGGAGAGGCTTTCGGTGGACTATGGGAAACAGTCCAAGCTCGGATTCACTGTGTATCCTTCTCCTCAGGTTTCCACATCTGTTGTTGAGCCGTATAACAGTGTGCTTTCTACTCATTCTCTGCTTGAGCACACCGATGTGTCTGTGCTGCTTGATAATGAGGCCATCTATGACATCTGCGTACCGACGAGAGCCAAGCGTCCTTCCTACTTCAAATCCAAATCGCCGGTGGGCCATGAGGAGGAACAGTCCAACTCTTGTCCCTTCTGTCTCGGCCGCTAGCACCACTGCGCTCCCGAGATCTTCCGGGTCCCGCCCGACAACCCCAACTGGAAACTCCGAGTCATTCAGAACCTCTACCCTGCCCTCAGCCGTGACGTCACTCCTCCTCCTGCGGATGAGACCCCTGGACAGCTCATGACTGGGTTCGGCTTCCACGACGTTGTGATTGAGACCCATCTCCACTCTCTTCACCTCTCCCATCTCCCCCCTTCTCAGATCGCCCTTGTTCTTGGAGCCTACACCACCCGGATCCTCCACTTCTTGGATGGCGGGTCATCCATGCATGGTAAATACGTACGTCCTTCTGCATGCATGGTAAATACGGACATCTACATGCATGTATGGCATTTATATGCATTTTACTTGAAACCAATACTTTCCGTCGTAGTACGTACTGCTGCTACTGTATCACTCATCAGAAGCATTCAAGTTTCAGAGGCTTCTGAATTTCTGATGATCTGATCGATGAGAAATCGCTTGTCCTGGGTAGCAGAAACGAAGCTCATGATCGTGATCACGTGCTTGCATGAGGGCTACTTCATGTAGAGAAGGATTGATAGAGATGGTTCACGCTAATTTGGAGAGTGCTGCATATAAATATATGGATTGTTAGGGTTGCGGAGGCAGTCAGCGAGGTGGAAGACGACGGCGTCTTTGCCGCGGAGGGTGCAGCGCCAAGAGGTGGAGGTGGAGGAGGAGGAGAGGCGGTGGCTGAGGAAGTTGTTGGTGGAGGAGGAGATCTCGGAGGTGTCGTAGATCATGGGGTTTTCGGGGAGGGAGGACTTGAGGGAGGCGACGGAGGAGGCGGTGGAGAATTTGGAGAAGTTGTCGTAGTTGGTGGAGTTGTTGCCGGAGAAAGGGTCGTTAGGGTTGGAGCGGGAGGAGGAGAAGGACTTGGAGGTTCGGGGCTTGTGGGGGCTCCGGGGTTTTTTGGTCTTGCACATGGGGTTGTGCATGGTGATGGTGGCGGCGGCGACGCCGTAACATAGCAGAGGAGGAGGGGGTGGAAGTTGGGACGGTGGATCTAGGTGTGGCGGAGGAGGAAGGGAGTAGGTTTTTGAGGTTGAGAGCTAGAGGTAGGCGCCGGAGTTTCAGCTTAGTGGAAAAAGTCATTTATGTCCTCAATTTCCAACTCACATGACCCGCACTTGACATGAACTAACAGAGCTGTGACGGAAAATGACGACAGGTACGACGTTGGTACAAAAATACAAGTCCAGGTATCACTTTGATACATTTAAAAGTTCGGGTACCATATTGACAGTCCTCTAAGAGTTCAGACACTGTTGGTGCATTTAACCCATCTTATAATATAGTGTGCACTTTCTGAAATCCTTAGATGAAGAATTGCAAAAGAAAAGACCCACTTGTGAATTGTGATCTGTCATTTGAATCTGGTTGCTTTATGCTTGTCCCATATGAACGGACTTCTCTTTTTGCTGGAATCTCATTGGATTGGACTGCGTTTGGCTTAATAATAGTGAAGGAGGAAGACAGAAGCGAAACAGAATAAAGAGGACATGAGGATGGTTCCTTCATTCCTAGTTTTGTATGTGTAAAGTGGGGGACTTTATATTATGTGATCGATCTCTTTCTAACTTTAGTCTTCCACATCAGACTTGTCTTCCCTGTTGGAATTTGTGGATACTCGTGTTTTTTTTTGTGTGTGTGTGTGCATTTTTATGTTAATTAGATGATCAAATAATAAGTAGCTACTATTTGTTTTTGATACGCTGTATTGTATTGTTTTCAGTATCGGGACTCTCTGGGAGTACGGAAACAGCTCAGGATCAGGTTTCTGTTGGAATGGGCTTGCTAGCTGGTTCGACTGTCATGCTCATCACAGTAGTATGGGGTTCATGTGTTATTATTGGCAAGTGTGATATTGAGAATGGTATTGCCAGTGATAACAAGGATACTAAAGGGTTTAGCTTAACAGGTATTTCCATGTTTTCTTCACATGTTGTTTTGATCCTACTAGCCATCTATGATAAATGGATTCTTAAATATGCTATGCACTTTTCGCACTGAGGAATTATTTAGGTACTCAGATTTCTAGATAAATTGTGAAAATGCAGTGACTCTTGGCTTATATTTTAATTCACGTCAAGGGTGCATCCTTTTCTGCTCAGTTCTTGTGATAGACTTGTAACTTTCCCAGTCTCTGCTTCACAACAATTCATGATTTTAACAAACAAACTGGAATTGTATATGCAATTGAAAAAACTTACATTTCCTGGGGTTTATTATGTGTGTTTCAAAGGGTTCTTGACTATAGCAATAAATTAAGTAAACAGGGTTTACCTTATGCCTACTTGCAGTCAGTGATGCTTTTGATGCAGTAACTTGTGCACATTACTAAATAAGTGATCGCATTCGTAGTAGATTTAGTGTACGGGTTCATGCTATATGCCACCATGACCTAGACTTTTCAGATGAATGTGTTTTTCACTCAAGAATAAAAGGGAAATATCTAGTATGGATAAATTAATTAAATCTCTTCATAATTGCAGGTTCTGGCGTTAGTACTGATATCTGGACTAGCTATTCTGCAATAATAATGGCTGTATCTGTCATCCCATTTATTATTGTTCAATTACCGCAGCTCCTCAGTTCCACTGCAGCAAGACAGTGGGCAATGTTAATTGGCCTAATTTTCTCTCTTGCACTATTGATATCATACTGCATGTATCAGGTAACTGTCATATATTGAAATAATGTGTATTGTTTGTCTGAGAAGTGTTTTAGTTTTCAATTTGCTGGCTTACAAAGACGTGTTTGTTGAACTAATCTTTCGCCTAGATTATAGAGGGTTATTTCCTTCATGTAGTTAATGGTGCATATCTAGCAGCTTTAATCATTCTTCTTGCTGTTATTTTAGTTTGTTTGTATTTATGTCTTAGAAAACATAAAGAAAAGTCACTGGACATCAGTCACATCACATACAGTTGAGAGAACTCTTTTGGGCCCAAATTGGGGGTATTCGTTGTTTTATATCTTTGTTAGGTGTATGTACGTTTCGTTCTACAGCAGGATGATTTCTGTCTATATCAATAGAATGGATTCAAAACCATTCTATGGAATGTGATCTTATCTCCTACTACGCTTACTTTTTATAGCTTAGCTTGACATCTTGCACGTGATTAGATCTGTTGAGGTTGTTACTTGTTCAAATGATAGTAATGTCAACACTGAAAATTATGTTCCGACAACCTTTTATTCTGAGAAGCAGAATCCCCTTTTCATTCTCTCGGTTCATCTCTTAAAAGGAATTGGCCTTGATTGTTGCCATTTATGCAAATTGGTTCTGAACGTGTTCTTATTCAGTCTGTAATGTGTTCCAATTTTTCTTGAGACTATGCTTATTTGAGTTAATCTCAATTTTTCATATATTTTGTTGTTGGTAACAGGTATTTCAGCCGTGGATCCAGAGGAGACGCTTTGCTTATGCAAAACACAAGCATGTTATATCAGGACTTCTACAACATCTAAAGATGCGTGCTATGGGAAGGCTACTTGACGATAATGGTGAACTCGATATAGAAGTTATAACAAAGTTAGTGTTTAGACTTTATAGAATTTTCCTGAAATTCTCGATGTCTTTACTTTTCTGCCTTTTTTAATTCCTGGAGATTGTTGTAACTGGTTTCTGCACTGATTTTGTGAACGTCAGGTTATTTCATACAATTGATGTGGACAGAGATGATTGTCTTTCACCAGCTGAGTTGAGAGCACTGATAGTTGGAATCAGGTTTGATGAAATAGAGCTGGATAAGGATGATGCTGTAGATAAAGTGATGAAAGATTTTGATACTTCTCGTGATTCTCTCATATCGCGTGGTGAGTTCATTACTGGTGTCCGAAAATGGCTTAAGGAGGCAAAACATGCAGGAGACTCCAACAAAACTACCTCTGGTTCTCACACTATGAAATTTTTGAGTGACTTCCATGAGGTAAGATTTTCTTATTGAGACTTTAGGACTTTATTATGATTATCGGCAACTCACTACTTGGAAATATATATACAGCAAACAAAGAAAGAGCACGATCTTGTGGGGGTGGATGAAGATCAAAGTGATGAGGTTGTAGAGGGTGTTGATAATCCCAGGAGGACCTCGATCAAAGCAGGGTTGATGTTGTTAGCCGGAACTCTTATTGCGGCTGCATTTGCTGATCCCCTGGTAGATGCTGTTGATAATTTCTCAGATGCCACAAGCATTCCTACTTTCTTCATTTCGTTCATAGCACTACCCCTGGCTACTAATTCTAGTGAGGCTGTATCTGCGATAATCTTTGCCAGTCGTAAAAAGAGAAGGACTGCCTCACTAACATTTTCTGAGGTTTGTATCTCTTATCTCTTCTCTTAAAATTTGTTTGTTTATTTATTTATTTTTAACATTAATGGTTGACCTAGTGAATGAAAAAATATAACCTCCTTTCCTTGTGTATCTTATGCAGTTGTATGGTGCAGTGACCATGAATAACGTCCTCTGCCTATCTGTATTTTTGGCCCTGGTTTATGTTAGGGGATTAACATGGGACTTCTCAGCTGAAGTCCTTGTCATTGTTATCGTTTGTGTTGTGATGGGTGTTTTTGGCAGCTTACGCACCACCTTCCCTCTTTGGACAACTTCCATTGCATACCTACTTTACCCATTCTCCCTGGTACTGGTTTACGTTCTGGATTATATTTTTGGCTGGTCATAGACTTCGGATGTCATATGGATTCATAGGTTTCATTCTGTTTGTTTCTTATGATTTCTAGAGTCTTTAATAATATTACCATTGCGAGTAGGCGTTCAGTTCCATTAGCAACTTGGTGATGTGTATTTGGTCTGGGTCATACATGAGAATCCAATTTTCTCAATATATGTTAAAGGCTCATTTTGATATTTGATGTTGGTCTATGGCTTCTGTGATCTCCTTTGGGGATCGTAGTTGTACTGAAAAGTTTTTGGTTGCAGACCTCATTGATCCTTGATTAACATCAGCTATATTGTGATCAGGGTGGATTTAGGTTATAATGAGATGATTGAAGCAAGAGGTCATAATTTCATTAATATCAGTTACATGTAATGTTACCAAATGTCTTCAATCACATTTCCTTAGTCCACCAATCATAATCTCATTAATAGAATGTTACCAAATGTTCTCAATCACATTTCCTTAGTCCACCAATCATGAGAATCGCAGGAGACTGTAGCCAAGTTTTCTATGGCATAGCATTGCTGGCAGTAATATGCCATTACCTTGTACGTGAAGCTGCATCCAGAAAGAACCAGTGACCGTCTAATGATTTGTGGAAGTTAAGATGTATGCAGAAGCCTTGAATATAATCCCTCTTTGTATACAAGTCACAAGCATGTGAACTACAGGATGCTAACTATGCATAAATTAGCGCTGCCAATGATGGAACCGATAAGTGTCGCTCACAAAGATTTCTCGCCTTTCCGACGTACTTGATTGCTGAATGACAATCACCACAAACCTTGATGTTCTTCTTGATCCGGATGGTGAATCCAGGAGGGTTTAGGGTTTAGAAGCGCAAATGCAAGTGCAAACTTCTCACTGAAATTTGCTAGTCAATGTTGTTGTGCATCCTACAAGCACCTAGCAAGGCTCTCTATACATCTGCTGTGTGGGTTCAGTGGGCGTTTCTCTTATGAACTTATCAGCTCTATCAAGAAGACCTGCTCGGCCAAGAAGACCAACCATTGTAAACCTAAAGGAAAACTTGTGGTTCTATTTTGAACTATTTCCTCATCAAGTGAAAATAGTACTGTCCTTCATCCAAGAGGTGAGAGTGGCTACAGACAGTAAGAACACAGGAATGATATATCATCAGGTTGAACTCCAAACTCAGCGTTTCTTCAAAGAGTTGCACAGTTTCCTTCGCCCCCTTAAGCATCGTAGTCCAAGAAACAATGCCTCGTTCAACCAACGGGTCAAATACCTTTCTAGCATCCTCAATGCTGCCCTCCTTGGCATCCATATCGAGAAGAGAATTCCCAGCAAAATGAACAAAGGTTAACATGCACCCGATTGATCATATGGCTATAGCGTTAGAGTTGCTGTTTTAGCTCTTGTATTCAAAAAATAATAATTAAAAAATTTTAGTCCAGACCCCACGACCTGACAATGTCAAGTGATACTTCATGATCATATACATTTATGCCTCTTTAAAATGTCACTTTAAAAAAATTGTATTATTGGACATTAAGATATGTAATCGAGGTACATGTCTACTGATCTTTCTATTATAATATCATTATGACAAAACAAATAAAGTCGTGCTAGTTGATGCTTGTCTAAATACAGGTATGTTGTAGAGATTTTCGATATTATTTCGGGTTTTTGTAATCAGAGGTTTAGGCTTCATGTCTTTTCCTTGTATTTGACGGTTTCATTAATGAAAGCTTGAGGGCAGCCTCACCAGCCCTTTATTATAAAAAAATGTCACTTTTAATGTGCTCTAAGAATTTCCTATAACGGACCAAAATTATATAGTAAATCGAGTAACAAATGATGCACTGTTTACTAAATTGTGTTTGTTACATTGTTATGGGGTTTATTTAGGCAAAGTTGACACTCATATTTACAATCCACACTCATTCTTTCCTCTTATAGTAATTTTTATTTTGTCTTTACTCATGTGTTTTATCTTTTGTGAAATCTTTAACTATATAAGAAAAGTGAGGGTATGGATTGTAAAATGAGAAATGCACAATGGTTCTCCCTTTGTGTGTAACATGGATTGTTGTAACATGTGTGTAAATTTCACTCCTGAGGAAAAATGTTCCTCCCCTTTGTATTTATACAGTTTTATTAATTGTTTTAGTGGGAAGGTTGCTGTTGTAGCTCTTGTATTAATAAATGAATGCCCGGGAGATAGTTCATTATTTTGTCGTTGTAGCCCTCAAAATATTGTGATGTCACTTAAAATGTACAAGAATTCCTGTACCGGACTTGGAATCTACACAAAAGATCAATCATGCCAAGACCTTGAGCTGTCTATTCATGCCCGTTGGCCACCAAGTACTCGCTGCAATTAGCTGTGGCTGTTCCGCCGGGAAGAATAAATGGAAATCACAGGCGAACAGGGAACACACATGTGATTGTCTCAACTCTGAAGTTGTCAGATACATATATACTTTCAGGCTACTGATGAAGCTATACTATTAGCTTAGCTATGTCTATGAAGCCCAACGTACACTTCTTCTTCCTCCTCCTCTTGCTAGCCCTATGCAGCAATGTCCAAGGCCATTTCACCTCTTACCGTAAATCCTCAACAGAACTAATCTCCGATGGGATTAACAAACCCAATTACGAGACCTCATCCTACCTCCTCAGTCTCAAACCTTTAACATCGGCGGAGTTGACGTGTGAGGAGACCTACGGTTTCATGCCATGCACCACCACTGTTCTTGGAAACTTGTTCCTCATGCTGGTTTATGGTTACTTGATGTATTCCGCAGCCAAATGGCTCTCCAGCGGCAGCGAGATTCTGCTTGAGATTCTCGGCCCCGGTTTCGTCGGAGGCTTGTTCCTCCCTGTCCTCACTTCTCTTCCTGATGCCATGCTCATTCTCGGTGAGTTTTCCATCTTTATCCTGCACCTCTTTTTGTTTCTGAATTTCAGTTTGACTGCTCTATATAGATCGATGCTAATGTACTGATCAATTAGCTCTAACTTGCTTCTGATGTATTTGCTGCCCTGTTATTTTCAGTATCTGGACTCTCTGGGAGTACAGAAACTGTGCAAAGTCAGGTGTCTGTGGGAATTGGGTTGCTTGCTGGTTCAACAGTGTTGGTTCTTTCACTGATATGGGGCTCCTGTGTTGTTGTTGGCAAGTGCGATATTGAGGAGTCCACTGCCAAAGATGACAAGGACACTAAAGGGTTTTACTTCACTGGTATGTCCATTTAAAATTAATTTTACATTTTTGGTTAGCACTTGCCATCTAAAACATATAGTCACAGAGAATTAGAAACAGAGAAAATCAAAAACGGTAATTTTTCTGTCAGTAGAAGAAATGTATTTAACAAATGGTCGAATGGAAATGGAAGGAATCAATCCGCAATATGCTTCTTTTGAAACGAAAAAATGGATTACTTGACATGCTAATTCAGATATGACTTGCTGACTGTGTCTTTAAAATGATTCTGTTTCTCACTTGAGGAATGATATAATTTAGAAATGCCTGATTCATATAAGAACAATTTCTAACTGCAGGTTCTGGTGTGAGTACTAACATCTGGACTAGCTATTCTGCAAGGATTATGGCTGTCTCTGTCATTCCATTCCTTATAGTTCAGCTACCGCAGCTTCTCAATTCGACATCAGCAAGACGCATAGCAGTTTTGGTTGCTCTAATTGTCTCTGTCACGCTATTTGTTTCGTGCTGTGTTTATCAGGTACGTATGAATGTATGATTTTCATACATGTCCCATTGGTTTTGTAGGTTCCCACTCAAATGGAACGTAACTGGGTTGTATGCAGCCATGTCTTAGTTTCGGAGCCAATTTTGATTCACTCACATCATCATTTTTGTAACTAACCATAATTTGTTTCACTGTTTTTTAATGAGAATTTTAGAGCTTTGGTATATATATGAGTTAGTACTGTTGGTGCAGGTGTCTCAGCCATGGGTCCAGAAGAGACATATTGCTTATGCAAAACATAAGCATGTTATATCAGGAATCTTACAACATCTGAAGATGCGTGCGTTGGGATGGCTTCTTGACGATGATGGTGAACCGAACAAAGAAGTTATAGACAAGTTAGTATTTCGTGCTGTTTTTTGTTTAGACATTGTTGGCTTGTTGCCTCTTTTCTTTTGTTATTAGAGGTTGTTCTAACTTCTGATCATATGCATTTTTAGGTTGTTTCACACAATTGATCAGGATCATGATGGATATCTTTCAGCCACTGAATTAAGGGCACTCATTATAGGAGTCAGGTTTGATCAAATAGAGTTAAACAAGGATGATGCTGTGGAAAAACTGATGCAAGAATTTGATACTTCACCCAATTCTCGCGTTGATATTCATGAGTTTTTTAATGGTGTCTCAAAATGGGTTAATGTGGCAAAGCGTGTTGCAAATTCCAGCTCTCCCTCTGATCGTAAATTCTTAACTGATCTCCACTCGGTAAGGTTTGCTTATTGAAACACCAACACTCTTTTCCATGATGATATACTACCTACATGGAAATTCTTCTACAGAGAACAAAGCAAGAGCATGATCTTTTGGCGGCTGGTGATCAAAGTGAAGAGGCCATTGAGGGAAGGAAAAATCTCAAGGTGGCCTTCGTTAAAGCGATAGGAATGCTGTTGGTAGGAACTCTTATTGCGGCTGTAGTTGCAGAACCTTTGGTTGACGTGGTTGATAATTTCTCAGAAGCCACAAGCATTCCAAATTTCTTCGTCTCATTCATTGTGCTACCTTTGTTTACTGCTAGTGAGGGTGTGTCTGCAATAACATTCGCTAGCCGAAAAAAGATACGAACTGCTTCTTTGACATTTTCTCAGGTTTGTATCTCTCACAAATCCTCTTATGTTATATCACCCTGCAGAACATATAATACCTCGTATATATAATAGTTGTGTTTATAAGTTATCTATTGGAGTTGTATGCTGCATATATAATTTGATAGCTTAAAGTATAGCTTTCTCTGCTATCAGCCAACATTTCATTTCTATAGCATCTTTGTTGAATGCTGAAATACAACGTCTTGAGTTGTTCATTTTGGCAGTTGTATGGCTCAGTAACCATGAAGAATGTGCTTTGCCTGTCGGTATTTTTGGCCCTGGTTTACTTCAGGGAATTAACATGGGATTTCTCGGCAGAAGTTCTGGTTATTCTTATTGTCTGCACTGTGATGGGTGTTTTTGCCAGTTTACGCACCACCTTCCCTCTGGACATCATCAATTGCTTTCATACTCTATCCTTTCTCTGTGGGACTGATTTATGTTCTGGATTTTGTTTTTGGCTGGTCATAGACTTCAAGTGCACTAGTCCCGGTTGCTAGTGAGCTAACAAGGCCATAGTTAATAATGTAGTCTTCACCCGACAGTGCAAGATTTTGGAATGGAGATCCAAAGGTTGTTGCTCCACGATTTCCTTTTCTCTCCAGGCATTTTAGTATCGGAAACTTGAATCGAATACTATCATGAGGCAATGTTTTTTCAATTCGATGTAACAAGTTTCTACTTCTACTTGACAACTCGTTGAACATTGATCAGCATGGCGAATTGATTTCTCCAAGCACCACCATCTAGCAACCATGTAACTTGTAACCCTGCATTCACCCCATTTGAGTTCGAATTCCTCCTCTTCTCGTGATTATGTAGCCAAACAATAAAAATAAAAAATAAGAACCTAAGTTCATGAAGGTCAGATCTATGGGTTCTAATGAAGGAAGATGGGACAAATCACAATGACACAATCAGATTTTCTACAATCCACAAGCTAGGGTTGGTTAGCAAACCAGTGCCTTGAGTCATTCATCCATCATCCACCAACCAAAGAAAGCATATCATAAACCACAGAACTCCATAGCATAACCCACCACTCTTCTGGAGTTCTGGCTTTCATAAAAGTTGTGTAACCACTCAAACTGACAAATCTCCATTTCCTTTTCTTTATCAACTATCCCACGCTTTCACAAGGCTCAAGCTTACGTATGCAAATTTAAACATATCTAACCTACTCAGTAGAACTTTATGAAAAGCCTATAAATTTTCTATGCATGGTTCACTGAATGGAGAGCAACTAGCCTGGCGAAGTTTATAACTTCAAATTGAGATCAACAGTTTCTCCTACATCACCATTACAATTGTTTATGGTTGCTGCTGGTCTAACAAGTTGTGCTCTTGCTGGTGGGATGAAGGTGTAGAAAGCCTCTTGTGGAGTTGAACCACTTAGTCCTGGCTGAAAAATTGTATCTTCTGAACTTCCCTGTAACGATTCAGTAGAAGCAATTAGAGAATGAAATGACAAGACTAAAGCAAACTAGTGAATGAGAAGTGAGTATCTGTTAAATTATCTTACTTGATAAGGAAACGAGGCGAAATTGGGGACTTCAGGGTTATGGAATGCTAGATAACCTGGAGGAAAACTTAACTTTTGGCTTGGACATGCCCTATTACTTGTAGGAGGGGCAAGTGTGAGAAAATTTCCATTAACACTCCCATTTTCTTTAATGGTAATCTTTGAATTGGACTCCGCAATGGAAGTTGAGCGTGTAGGGCCTTCTCTGAAATTGGTGCAAATAAAAACCATGTAAGGAAGCATGGCCTGGGAGATATAAATGGATCACAAAGATGAATATTCTCAAACCTGAAGATTGAGTTGCATCCAGGGTCTAAATTGTAGGTGCCTCCTCTGTTCCCACAGGTAGTTGTTTCATCTGTTCTCATAGGAGGAGCAACAAAGGTTGGGAATTTGAAGTTGATTGAGGGGGCATCATTGTCTTGAGAAAAGGGATATGGCCTTTTCATGCCAACCATCTACAACATTCAAAATATACTCCACATTAATCAAAAGTTCGAAACATAGAACACCCTCTTAGGTAACTCCTAATTAACAAAAACAAATTCCACTCAAATCCAAGTCTAAGGCAACAAAATACAGCTACAATTCTATACAAAACCAAGACTATGATTCACAAAATCTAAGCGGATCAGTGTCAGTGCAATACCTTTCGTGATCAGAAAAAACAGTTGTACAACTGTCCGTTGTAAAAATAAATAAATAGATAAAACAACACTAGTACATTACTCAGAGAAACAATCATATGGTTAAATATAGAGAGATGATCATACCCTTTCTTCCTCTGACCACATTGGTGTAGTATAGTTGCTGTAATAGCTTTGGTTTGAAGGGGGCTCTGTGTGAAAGTTTAGCACAGATGATGATGATGATAATGAAGTAGCTGATGATACATTCATCTACACACACCAAAATACCACATCAAAAATACTAATAAACATAGATCAAACTTGAGATAGTCATTTCTTTTTTTCCCCAATTAAAAAATAACATGATTCTTACCAATGAAGGAGGAGGAGGTGGTGGTGGTGGCTGTGGCTGTGGTTGGTGATTAAATTGTTGTGTTCTCTGAAAATTGGGGAGAGGCCAAATCGGATTGGAATGATCAAAAGTAGGCAAATTATTCAAACTAGGCCGAAATGCGAATCCGGGATCCAAGATTCCTGATGAACTCTCCTTATTGAGATCAGCACCATTGTACTCACAATTGGGATTCCAAAAGTTGGGGACAACAACATTTCCATGTCCCGGAATCTCAAACCCATTGTTAGGCAATGGAACAGCACTCACACTGTTCTGTTGTTTTCGAACAACCTCGGCATTGGGTGGCCTGAAAATCGAGTTTGGAGAGGGCAGATCCAGTGATGGCAGGGATGGAAATGAGATTGAAGAGGGTGGTTGATAATGTCTAATGGGAGCAGGATTAGGAACACATGGAGATGATTTGGTTGGTGAAGGTAAGGAATTTGAGGCAGGTGTGGGGGCTGGTGATGACAAAACAGAAGCAGCTTTCTTTTGCTGTTCTTCTAATCTGATCTTCTCAAGCTGAGCCACACCTAAACCTCTCTGTGGCACTTTCTTTTGCTTATTAGTCTTCTTGGAATTTGAGGATCTACCAAAGCCACCAGTAGGACTAGTACACTGTTGGGTTTTCTCCTCTACACCCATTTTTGCTATATTTCCAACCTACACACTCCCCACAAGTTCACACAGATTGCAAGAATGAATGTGGGATCAAAAACCCAGAAAGCATGAAAGAGAGCTTTTTCTTCATGCTCTGCCTTAACCTCTCCCCCCTCTACCGTTTAAATCTGATCATGTGTTTTGAGTTATGAAAGAAAGAACAAAGATTGGAGAGAGAATGACCCAAATCTTGGATTTTGAAGAACCATGATTTGAAAACAAACCGATCTCTGTGTGGGAGGGATTTAAGATTTTACCCAAAAATCTCGCAGAGAGAGGGGAACAAACCCAAAAGCCTAGGCACGTTTTTAGCACAAACAAAGATGGCAAAAGATGAGGAATTTGAGTGTGGGAGAGTATCAGATTTTTCTCACTTCTAGTTGGTTTTGTCTGAGAGACGAGGACCTGTACATGTATGCAAATTTAACCAAAAAATCTCTCCCTTTTTGCTAACTATTTTTTTTTTTTTTCGAAATTCAAACCATATGTGCAAATCTAAAGCACTATGAATCATACTAATATACTGTCAAATTTGTCGCCCAAATTCTCGCTCCACTCCTCGTTTCCTTGCTAGACCGACTCTTATGAGCTCTCTCTCTCTCTCTGATTTCTAGCTCTCACTAAACTTGCTCTCCATCATGACAACTAAAAACTAGAGCGCCTCACCCACCAAGCAAAGCCCACTCAGCTCAGATTTTCTCTCCCATTACTTACCAAATGGAGCTACAAGTCGGTCCTGATTGTCACCATTGTTGGATTGTTTCGTTTTTGGGTATCTATGGCTGGCTTTTCAAGCCTTCATGGGGACCCCTCTGAAACTAACACCGATGCATTCTATATATACATGCATGGAGCAGACAGAGAAATTCCCAACATGGAATTCACCACCAAAACCCTAACTTGAGAAGGTGAAAAAAAGTGGTGCATGGGATTCTCTTGGATAGTGAATATATTGTGGTCCATGTAGTGAGTTGCAAGGCATTGCATTTCTTGAAAGTGAAAATTGCTCAAGGTTTGCATTGCATGTATGCAATAATAATATTCGGAAGATAATTTTATTTTTTCTTATGAACAAATATTCGTAAGATAATTTAAAAGACATTGGAGCAAGCCTATTCCAATTTCCAAGGCCAAATTATCATCATCGTCTGCTAATGGTTATCTACATTATGAATGAAACGAGCCACATTTCAAGGAGAGCCTATTCCATACACCCCTGGGACAGCTGCATCTCGATGCTTAACAGCGCGTGCAAGTCAAACCACGCTTAACAGCGCGTGCAAGTCAAACCATGTTTGATCCGACTGGTGTTGTTTTGCCTTCCTTTCTCTTCTCTTATCTCTCTCAATTACATCAGCCATCTCTCATTCTCCATAAATCGCCAACACATCCGACTTATCCGAGGCCCAATCCTTCACTGAATTATTCATCGATCACATCCAAACATACCACCTCATTCTTGATGACATCTCTCTTGCCCAATTCTGGGTTCTGGGTATTTTCCTCTTTTTCTTTGCATAAGAAGATCTGGGTTCGTTCATTATAAGAGGCTAGCCCGCCGTGAGGATAATGATGAGAAGATGGGTATAACAAGGTTTGTTGGACATTCGTATCCTCCACTTTTTGAGTATAATGATGCAGAAGATGAATGAGAGAGAGAGATATATATATATATATAGAGAGAGAGAGAGAGAGAGACCCAGATGCAGATCGAAGATGAGAAAAGATGAATATAGAACATGAAGGAGAGAGGAAAGAGATGGCTGGCACGTGAGAAAAAAGTGGGTGGGTCAATTGGGATAAGTTATGGCATAGCAAATTAATAGGTTATATTAGTTTATTTATTTATATAATTATATGTTAAAAGTAAATTTAAAAAAAATTATAACTTACTAAAAAAGTTTCAACCATAGTCGTATTTCAATCACCAAACGTGTGGTATAACTTATTTAGTAGGTTATATGCAAGTGTAAAACTTTGTGAACCAACTATAAAGAGGAAGCAAAATTTTCAAAAATCTCGTGAAATAAGATATGATCGAAACAGTGAAATACGGCTATAGTTGAAAAATCACGTATTTCAGATAACGTTTGGGTGCCGATAAAAGCGGTCAACCCTTTTTAAGTTTAATCTTCCCTACGGGAGCCCTATATTCGGGATGTAAACATCTCTAAATTTTTACATGTGTGATTACGTCTCATTTATGTGAGAGTTTAACGTGTGGAAGAATCGACCAAACTAGGTCACGTAGAGGTAGGTAATGAAAGTGTTTTCGTGTGATAAGTGACAATATATTAGAGTTGACCATTTGGATCGAGCTCCAGACATTGCCGAATGAAGTTGAATTTATACCGTAGGCCTGTTTTACTATGAAAATCATATCTGAGACGGATTTTTCTTTTGTGAAATTTAGTCATCGGAATCACAACGCACCTACTAATGTGGTATAATTTGTTTAGTAGGTTATAATTAGAGTACAACTTTATGAACCAACTATAGAGAGGAAGCAAAATTTTAAAAAATCTTGTGAAATAAGATGTGATCGGAATAGTGAAATACAACTATGGTTAAAAAATCACGTATTTCGGGTAACGTTTGGTTGCCGATAAAAGCGGTCAACCCTTTTTACGCTTAATCTTCCCTATGGGAGCCCTATATTCGGGATGTAAACGTCTCTAAATTTTTATATGTGTGGTTACGTCTCATTTATGTGATAATTTAACGTGTGGAAGAATCAACCAAACTAGGTCACGGAGAGGTATGTAAAAGTGTTTTCGTGTGATAAGTGATGATAAATTAAGGTTGACCGCTTGGATCGAGCCCCAGACATTGCCGAATGAATTTGAATTTTATACCATAGGCTTGTTTTACTATAACGATCATAATAGATAGACGGATTTTCATTTTGTGAAATTTAGTCATCGAAATCACAACGTATCTACTAATGTGGTATAACTTTTTTAGTACGTTATATGCAAACGTATAACTTTGTGCACTATCTACATAGAAGAAGCAAAATTTTAGAAAATCATGTAAAATAAGATGTGATCAAAATAATGAAATACAATTAGAGATGAAAAATCTCAAACTTATGGTAATGTTTAGGCCCTGATAAAAATGGTCAACCCTAATTATGTTTAGGCGCTCCTAAGGGGAGCCTAACCACTGGAGGGTCAATCTAACAAATTTTTTTTATGGGATCCTAAATCTCATATATACGAGCTTCTTGTTTGAAAACAGAAAAAAATAGGGTCTCGCACGATGCCGGTCAACTGTGTTTCGTGTAAAAAACGAGGTATATTTAAGGTTGACCGATTTGATGGTGAGCGTAACAAATCTGAAACGGAATGAAATTTTTTTAGTAGAACTATTTAATTACCATGCCTGCACAAAGGGAATTACAATTCATGTTCGACGATAGCCACAACCGATTGTGTTAGTGGCTTCAGACAGGTCCGACAAGCGATCTCTGGAGGACTGTGAAGAACCGAAGGTTCTAAAAAATGTTAGGTGTTAGTCGGGCAGACATCGTTTAAAAGATTAATCGAATTTATATTTTTGTATTTATTTTATTTTTTAATAACAAATAATACAATTAAAATATGTATTATAAATACAATTAAGAGGACACCGGTCGGTTTTTAATTTTTTTTAATTTACTTTTAACATATAATTATATAAATAAATAAACTAATATTTATATTAGATAATTATTAATGTCTAGTAATTTTTTTGTTTTTTTTTTGTTTTTTAATGTCTAGTAATTATTAATCACCTACTAATTTACTATGCCATAACTTATCCTAATTGACCCACCCACTTTTTCGTCACGTGCCAGCCATCTCTCTCCTCTATCCTTCATGTTCTATATTCATCTTTTCTCATCTTCGATATGCATCTGGGTTTCTCTCTCTCTCTCTCTCTCTCATTCATCTTCTGCATCATTATACTCATAAAGTCATAGAGCATCCTCCTATTTTTCATCTTCTTCATCATCGACATCTATCTCTTCTTCTGAATCTCCGAAACTTTCGAAATTCAACCACATGTAAAAAAAAAAAAAACCAGTCGGTGCCCAGCTCCGCCTAACACCGCCCAACCCCGCCTAGCACTGCCAAGACCTAATATATTCGGCTGCTTCCGTGCTTCCTAGTTCTGACTTCTGCGAGGGGATCCGAGTAAGAGAACAGATGGAACGGATCCACTTACCCACCCTACTATACAGTCTGCCGACTCTGCCTTTTATCCCTCGTCACTCGCCTACCTAACAGACCACAAATACCCAACTAACGGCCGAATCTAAAACTGGTCCCCGTATTCAAACCAACTGTGGAGATGCGTGGTGCATCTGTCCAGGGGTGCAGCGAATAAGTTTCGCATTTTCAAGGCCAAATTATCATTGGTAATGGTTATATGCCTTATCAATTAGTTATACATAATATTTCTTATCGATCTAGTTTGGATCTTGCCTCATCTCTCACAAGTTTTTTTTTTTTTTTTTTTTTTTAAAGAAACAAATAATAACGAAGGACAATATGCCCCTTCTTCAAGTATAGTTACTCTTTCAGACCAAGTATTTACTTCAAGAACAAAATTTTGCTAGTAATAGAAGATCCATTGTAGTAAGTCATTCGACCAAATTCGGTTTCTAATAAATGATGAAAAATACTTAATTACCGTGATCGATAGGGGTTTGGATTGAGGTTTTAATTCAATTCAATTTATCATGGAAAATGAGGATAATTTTACACTAGGTACTAGTTAGATTATCCTCCTTGCCACTTATTACGTCATTAGTGAAATGTATCATTCACAAGCTAAACCATAAAGTTTGAAACCCTCCGAATAAAAAGAACTGCAATATTTGATTTTAGAGACCAATATGTGACGAGAGGATCATGTCATAATGCATTCTCTCCCCTTGATCACTAAAGATAGATTGGGATATCATCGTTGACATGATTTGTACCTTGGTATGGTGGTTCGATACCTAGACTTTTACCGACTTGACTGGTTGTAGTGGTTAAGAGATAGCCACAATTCAAATTGTTACTTATGTATAAACAAATTTGTTATTAATAAAAGATCCACCGTGTCTTGTTTATTTCTAATCCTGATCTATAATTAAAAGAATTATAGTGTTTTGCTAGTCAGTTGATTCAATCGGGGTTCTTTTTCAAATTCTTTATCCACTTACAACATAATGACAATATTACTCAAAAAAAAAAAGTATGAGAATCTTCTCAAACTTAATGAGTTGTAAATCTATCATAGAAAATGTGAAATTATAACAAATTTGGACATGCTAAATCCTATTCAGATCTTTGGTATAGATACAACAGTCAAAAATTTACTGTCCAAACCAAAACTATTTGACAGTAATGAACCAAACCCAGATTTCAGTTCCAGGTATATAATTCATCAAGGGAAATTTTCATAAATTTTGGTAGTCTGAGGCAGAAATAGGAAACAGTCTATAATTGAATCCCCAAATCTCTCTCCCGTGACACACTGAAGGAGCAAACCCTATCTCTACCTTTCTTCAAGGACCCACTTTGGCACCAGCAAAATGATCCCCAAGTTGAAGAATGATTTCATAACAAAACAGAAAAACTGGTGGCTTCAAGAAAACCAGGTACCACCCACCACTGTGAGAAGGACAGTGGAGCCTCCATGACACCATTTCTATTGTCACATAAGGAAGCCAAAGATTTTGTTAGATAACACAGAATATAAGGCCTCCTTCCAAGGCATCTATCACTAAGATTCTCCTTTTGGGCTCTGTGATCTCATTCATGTTCTTGATCTTCTTTGGTTGTCGATTCCAAGATCAAATATGCATGCCTGAAAAAGAATAAAAGGATTACAGCAACATTTTGGTATTAGGAATCTAATGTGTTTAATCCGATATTCCGATGTGTTAAAGTCGGGTGAACTAGAGTAGCGGTTCATTTTACTAGTAACATCACGCGAGTTTTCTTCAGTAATTAGAACTCATCAACTGCTAGATCTCTATCCATACGCTCATATATGTTTCTCCAGTTAGAATTGTGTCTTTTAAGTTGTAATCTTGTAGCACATTGATGTGAAGATGATATGAGGTTGATTTTGAGTCCTTCATTCACACCTAATGATTCCTTATATATACTTGTTTTGATCTTTTTCTTTTCTTTCTTTTCTACTGACCAATTCAATTTATTCATGATCAGTTTGGATTCTATTTCAAGTTGAACTTATCACTATATTTGATTCATATATGTTATGCTCAATCATTCCATAGCTAACAAAATGAGGCATTGAGTTGCTTTGCATTGTCAAAACCATGGGCTGTGCGGATGGGTAGATACAGAAAGACGTAAAGGATGAGAAAAAGTGGTTGATACAATACCATGACAGGTTTTCTTTCTCATGAAGATCTAGATCATTTCCATAAAAACCAATAACTCGAAAATAGTAGAAACATTACAATATAGAAACTAGATCTTATCACTGATTCGAAGAAATTCTTCCGATCACAAATACGAAGTTAGGATCTTCAAGAATTCTTTAGAATCATACATAAAATAGAGAATAATTGCACATTGAAGTTCTGAACTATATGACCATATATCACAAATGTGTTGAAAATATAAAACATTGCTAAAAATCATGGTCTTATTGTAAAGAAAGAAAGACAGACAGACAGACAGAAAGAAAGAAAGAAAGAAAGAAGAGGAGGAGAAAACGTAAGGTTACATTGTGAAAAAAGTTCTCCCAAGTTCTGATTACTATATATCTTCTATACCCCTTTTATGTACATGTATTACACTACAAAAAAAACTGGGCAATAACTACAATCTTTTCGTGACATAGTGATGTTTGTAAGAGACTTCAGGTTAAAATAGCTCAAAATTCACGAATGGGTAAAATATGTGATACATGTATTATTTTATATTATAACCGACATAAAACATAGCATGGCTGACACAAAAATTAAGCTTTTATCCTCTAATAAAATTAACCAACACTAATAAAAATGTAAAAAAGTAAAAAGTTAATCAACAATCCCCTACACAATGTACTCTTAACAATTTCTTCTCCTTACTTGTTAATGATAATATTTTTTTTGATTGAAGACAACTCTATTTTGTGGTGTGCTTTTGATTTCGAGTTTTCTACGTACATGACATTCATACATATATAGATGGAACTACATTTGACACAACAATACAAGGAACATGCATGATTCGATATACTCGTATGAAGTCCTTCTGAAATGCAATGCTTTAAGCGTACGTAATTAGCAAGAGTCTCCGATCGATGATACTTCATGCACTCTAAATGGTGTGTCGACGTGGAGCTTGGCGAGCACACTCTTTTCAGTGGTGTTTGTGGTCAGAGAGGTGATGTGTGCTTGGCAATTAAGTTGGCATGGCAATTGAGACTAAAGCCGGTGCTTGGGTCTTTGGTATCTCTAGCTAGTTCGATTGCTGAAGGCCATGCATATATGCCATCTCCGATTGGCGCCGCGATTGGTGGACGAGTGGGTGGTTCACTGTGGTTGCTTCCTCGACGAGGGCAATGGCGCTTAAGGCCGGGGTTCACCATGCATGTTTTGTTGGAGTGGGCAACCTCTTGACGTTATGGTGATGCTGCATGTTGAGCCTTGGCAACATTCCTTTAAGGATTGGACATTTGGTCCTCATTTCAAGGGTGGAGACTTTGGCCATGATTAGTTTTGTTTCGGTTCTAGTCTGTACTAGCTAGCTGCTCTTCTATAAATCTTTTTAGAAGTGATTTGTGCACGATAATTGCATATGCTAGGCGTGAAGAGGTAACAGTAGTCTATATTCCCATATAAAATGAAGTATTTTTGTTTTGCTATAGCCTATAGACTTGCGCTGCAGTTTATAGGTCCTCCACTTCTGCCTGCCATAGAACATCTTTGTGCTAGTGTCATGCCGTTTGTTGGTTTCATTAGTACAATGAACGCTTCGATCTGTTAAAATAAGTATATAAAAAATATATAGTTCAGACCCGAACCCTCGAAATAGTGAAAGGTATCAAACAAGAAACGTACAACACCATGGATTTATGTTGCCTCGAGCCCTTGGTTTCAGAGCGGCCTTGGTTGTGCTTTGAACTCTCATTGTGGCACATCAAGATCTTATCAATCTAGCTTACTGCCTGTAGCTTCAAGCTCATCGTTGTCCATTTATTCACTCTTATTGTTTTGTGATTATTGGTCGACATCCTTCTCAAATCACAGCTCGAGATCTCCGTCCCCTGCATTTAGTTCGTTTTGTGTTGTACGTAGCAGTTTTATTGCATAAAGTGGGTTTAAACTAACAAGTAAGGTCTCGTAGCTCAGTTGGTTAGAGCGTTGGTCTTATGAGGCGAAGGTCGCGGGTTCGAGCCCCGCCTGGACCAAAATGGCAGATATTTTATTTTTGGATTCCCAATTTATGTGTTTAAGCGATCAGTCAAGAAATGCAGAATCTACGAGACATATTTCTGGCTTCTGCTTTTTGTGTCTCTTAAGTGAAGTTTATAACTGCAAGTTCTCTTCATCTCCTTTGCAAGTGGGTTGTCTTGTTTCGGTTTCTTTGGAGTGGTACTAGTCACTCGGAAGCAAATGCATGGTACATACATGTTCCAGGGAATTTTTTGATGAACTTATTCTTTCTGTGGTATGTTATTGTCGCAAAGACTTATGGCGCTGCGATCTGCAAAATGCAGTACAGTTACTGGATTTTCATTCTATAAGCATCTCGACAGTACTTTGAATAAGAAGTACTACTTAGCCATTACTGCTCAAATGGCCCTTGAACGTATTGACATCTAACCAGTAACCAGTAACTATTTTTATTCACCTTTCATCGCAATAAAGTTTGCTTCCATGGCATTCGTGTCTAAACTTTGATTAACAAAACTACAATGCCCGAAACCACAATGGTAATCTGAAGAAACTAGGAGAACATGAAAGCTAGCAAAGCCTATTCCAACCAGGTAAGCTAGTTGCCAAAAATAGATACAAACACTAGCTGACTCATTTGCATGTCGTTAGTTTTTGGAATTTCTTAGCTTGACAACACCGGGGTTGTTGTGTTCCCTTGAATTGCCAATGCATCTTTCCTTTACATATAAGTAAGAAGACTTTTGTTACTATAATTTAGCTGGAAACTTCATATATTATTGAAGAAGATCAATGTAAGCATATATATGATCCAACAGAAGCTCCTCTCAGATGATCGAGAACCAGGGATTCTATCAAAGAAGAAAATCATACTCAAAGCATATAATACAAGAGCAGTTCAAGCCAATTCGTGAGCATCCTGATTGCGCCGGCTATCTGCCAATGAAATCGACTTAACAAAGCTAATAGTATCTGTCATCACCCCACTAGTTTCAGATAGGAACTCCACAGCGCAGCTTATGGCTTTAGGATGCACAAAACTTATATTTTCATGTGTTCTGATTTTGTACCTTAGTGGTTGGTGTGAGTTTATGATGTGTATATAACTACCTAATGATTTTCCATTTTTAATGCTCATCCGTGCAACATTTATATACTCTTCTGTGTGTCCTTTGGCTATGATGAACAATTCTCAGCTCAATGATTTTGAATTCTCTATTCTCTAATTAGATTTCTTTAATCATGCATTAAACAAATGATTTAGGAAGGGTTATGTAATGTGGGGTTTATGTTGGGCTGAAAAGCTGTGGAGCACAAAGCCATGCAGGGAAAAAGATGAGCTCTCAGCTTACAATATTAATCAGATAACATATTATCCAAAAAAAATAAAAATTAATCAGATAACATATTAGATTCACCACTGTATAGTTAATTTGTCACTTGCAAATGATAAAGTCTTGATCATTCCATCGTCAAGCTTATATTAGAATATTAACCTATCTTAAAACTAAACTCATTTCTGGTATTCAGCCTATTTCACAAGCTCTAATAGTTAAGAGCATTTTACCTGAGTTTCGAATCCTCTCTTTCATAATATCTCAATATTCTTTAACGCGCTCCACTAAAATACATGCAACTGTAACGAAAATGTCACCATCTTAATCTCAATCTCAAAGGAAGCTCTAGATGCTTTTTTTTATCTTGGAGGTATGGGGAGGGGAAAATAAAGAAGAAACAAAGTAGTTTCCAGCTGCTACTCCCTCTCTCATAAAGATTTTTAGGAGGCAAGAGGAGGGCACTGAGATTTACAGGAGGAAGGGATTGTAGGGGACCATATACAGATGGGCAAGTCCCAGTAGTTATTGGTGGTATCTATCCATCTGTGTTCTATGAATGTATTGTATTCTCCATAATTGAGTTTCTTGGGTTGTTTTTGTTCATGCCTCCTCTCCCTTCTCCTCCTCCTGGAGCAGATAGATGATTTAGCCCCACTTCCCTCCCTGTACTCATTACATATCTCATTCAGAGTTATATAGACCATGACCCTTAGATTCTTCAAAATCTGACCTTGTAATCAAAGTAATTTCCAGATTTTACACTCTTTCTGTCAAATATATGCAGCAAGATAGAGATGTAGAGCAATGGTTGAACTAACTGAGCCAGATTATTTAACAGCCTCTTTCAGTCAAAGATATGCAGCAAAATAAAGATGTAGGACAATGGTTGAACTAACTGGAGCCAGATGAATAATTCTCTCTCTACCCCAGTAAAATGGGGTTCAAGGTTGACAGTGATTCATCTTCTTCTTGTTCTTTCTTCAAGTCAAAAACATTCAGACAGGACCATCATCACTGACACTAAATTGGGTAAAATTGGTTGTCAAGATTTCTCTTTGAATGCAATGTCAAAACAGAAAAGAAGACCATTCTTTTTCAATTGGGAAATTTTCCAATTTTGCAGCAGTGTGGGGAAATTTGAACTTGAGGGGGGTTGTGAGCTACTGGTCTGCTTAATCTCCAACAATATCTACTGTTTATGGAAAATGACTTTTAGTTTGACTCCTGAAACCAGAGCATTGATAGAGATACATTCTCTTTCAATTTTTCTATGCAAGTTTGAGCTACTAGTTGAGGCTTGACCCTTTTGAGTGAAAAGTTTAGTAAATAACAAAAACAATTGCAAACATAGACTCTAAAATTCTCTGTTTCACCTACATCACAATAAATTGCTATTTCTAAGTCAGGTGGGGAAAAAGCCCCTATCTATTTTTCTCTCGTTTTTGGAGCTAAGAAAGAACAAATACCTTTCAATTTTCAAATCAAATTATGAAAAATTTACAAGTTCCATATAGGGTTGTTTCGAGTATCCAAAGCAATAACAAAAGATTCCGGTAGGACTAATGAATTAAAAGCACAAAAGTTTTATTCAACTCTAGAAATGAACAATAGAACAAACAACAGCATGGTAGAGTCTCAAGCTAAGTCAGAAACAAAACAAACCCAACAAAAGCTAATCAGAGTTTCAGCTTTAAGAGCTCGACTCAAACAAGGAAACATGAACACAACAACATAACAAAGGCAACTGATGAAACAGAAGCTAAGATAAACAAACCAAGGGATCGAAAATAACCCGAATACGAACACAGATTTCTTCTTCCCAAGGTCTACGCACGCCATTGAAATCGAAGTAACCGGAAAATCTTCTCTGTCTTTAACTAAACTCGCATGAACAGCTATCTCCTTAATCATTCCTCTCACAATAGAATGAGCCTGAAATAAAAAGAAAAATCAACCAAACAAGTAAACAACGTTGCCAAATTAAATACTTGGATTAGAAGATTGAAACTTATTAAAGAAAGTACCTTTGGGGTTGGAAGAGAAGTTCAGTGTTTCGATTCAATGGCGAGAATTGGAGGAAGCAGAGGATGGCTTGTCGGAGATGCCGTCGTGCTCCTCCTCGCCCTGGATTCTTGCCGGAATGTGGAAGCCGGGGAATACGCCGGAGGCGAATCCCATGCCGGAAATGGAAGACTGTTGATGATGATGATGGTTATGCATTGACGGCGACATCTGATGTTGATGGTCCGAAAGGTCGTTGTGGTCTATCCAGGCATGAACCGAAGGCGCGTTACTGGACTGAAGGGGTCCCCTCTGTGATGAAAAGAACTGATTTTGGCCGAACAAGAACGGCTGCAGCGTCGGCGACTGTGACTGACTCAGCGGTAGCGAGTTGAACGTAAACCCACCACCTCCACCGCCGCTGTTGTTGTTGTTACTATCACCACCACCGGCATTACTCCAAGCCAGCATTCTCTGGAACCTGTTGAGCTCCGCCTGCTGCTGCTGGTGGTGCTGCTCTGTCCACGTGGCGGCGGAGCTGTCGAACCCGAGAGGGTTTGAGGTTAGAAAAGTCTGCTCATTTTGGTGATGGGTCTGATGCTGATGAGCTTGGTGGTGGTGAAGAAGAATTGGGTCTTGAAAAGAATGAAGAGACAGTCTCAGATCTTGGCTCTGGCTGCTGGTTCTCGACAGCAAATCCGGCGGGTAGCTCGGGTGAAACGACGGCGTTTCTGCCGTCGTCGCCGCACCCATTGGGAAGAAAGACTTAATAGTATCTGCGATTGACTCGGAGTCCATCGACGGCGGCAGAAAATTCGAGCTGTTTTGATTCACAAGCTCCGCCACCCCGCTACCCACCATTGAAGCTCTCCGATTAGCAGACAACGAACTCGGAGCCTCCACCATCGAGAAATGGAGGGTCGAGTTGTTCTGCGTTTCTTGCGCCGTGGAAGTCGGCGGCACAGTCTGAGAAGCTGAAGTCTGGAAGGAAATTGAGTTCGGGTTCCACGGCGGCAGCTCGTCGAGCTCGTCGATGGCGGCTTTGGCTTTCTTGATGAGCCAATCGACGGCCTTGCTGGGGCGGTCGTATCCCAACCGGTCCTGGACATCGTAGAATTGAATTGCGGTATGGGCGGCGAGGCGGACGCGGCGGTCCCTGGGGCCTTTGGCGGTGCAGACCTTGCTGTGGCGGTCTTTCCGGCCGGTGGCTCTTATAATGTGGCCGCCGCGAGCCTCCACGATCTCGCTGGCCGTGGAGGAAGATGTAGTGGTTCTTATCCCGAGACCCAGTCGAGCAGCAGCGGAGGAGGACGAGCCGGTGGCGCGGTGGTGGTGGTGAAGGTTGTTGTGGCTCTGCTCCCCCATTTTTCTTGCTGCATATTCGATGGTGGGTTCTCCAGTTGAAGTAGAAGAATGAGGGTACTGGAAATGGTAATGGCTGCCTTGAGGATCCAGAGTCAAGGACCTGTGAGTTTCCTTTTCCAGCTTTTAATGGAACAGTAGTGACAGCAGCACAAGAAGAAGAAGCAGAAGCAGAACTAGTACTAGACCTATCAGAGTTATTTTTAGCAACAACAAGACTCGACTTTTGCTTACTGGGTTTATGAATCTCTACACTCCCAGCTCTCGAATTGCCTAGTGCTTTTACTGATGATGATGATCCGCTGCTGCTGGTGCTGTGGGATTTCTGAAACCTGATAGCAAAAGGCTCTGCCATTCAATGGTTTCAGTTCCATCACACAAAACAAAAACCCACCAACACCAGACGCCAATTAAACCAGAGCTTAATTAGAGAGAAGAACAAGAAAGAGAAGGCCAAACCAGCTAGCTAGCTCTGTCGCCAGCCTAACCCATCACACAAGTTTTTGGGTACTTTTTTTTTATGATGCCTCAGCTTCAGCTCTGGTACTTTCACCAATTAGGAAGTATGTTTTGGAAACGAGTGGGATGATTCATACTCTCTCTCTCTGCCCAGTTCAAAGTTGAGCAGGCAAACCCACACAGACAGAAACCCAAATCCCAATTTCAAAAATCTAACTAGCCCTGCTGAAAAAAAATCTCAATCTTTGAGAAGGGAATATGAGAGAGAGAGAGAGCGGAGGGCAGAATAGGAAAATGGAAGAAGGGAAAGAGAGAAATACTGTGTTGGCCTATAGGAGAGGTTGATGATGCCAGTGGTAAGGGTGGCAGTGTTTGGTCAGAAAGAGGATTAAAGATCTCTGTGATCTCATCATTGCGTCTGTCATCTCTTTGTACTATTATCTAAACAACAAGACACCAAGTCTAAGAGTAGCCCTCGGTTCCAGTAACAATATCCCATTTACCCAAACTCCATCTCTGTAACTCAACCCAAGCTCGCCTCTCTCTGTGATTTGAGCTTTAACCCTAAACCCCAAGCAAGCTTTGTTTGGGGTTTTGGTCTGAATTTGGAAGCTAGCTGGCTGTGAAGGGAAGAGAGACTAGTCTGCAAAGGATGCTTTGGGGTTAGATTAGATAGATCCTTTGGTAAGAGTATTATATGCCACCACCACCCATGGCATTTGAAAGAGACCCTACCACCCGTCGTCGTCTTCGTTTTCTCTGCCTTCACTTGAAAGAAACAACGTCATCTTTTCTTTTCTCTCATTTTCCCTTCTGTCTTTTTCACGCTTCTTCTATTTCCTTTTTTCAGACCACCTTTTTTTCTCTCTCATTTACATGGCATTTTTGGGACCTGTCTTAATTTCCTCTATATTTTTTTTTCATTTTTTATTGTTGTTAATGTATGCAGATGATTCTTATTTTCAGATTCTTTAAATCATATGATGGGCTTTTATTAACTGGAATTAACAGTTACAAATAAATCATAACAACCGACAAGTAAACTAAATATATTTCTAACTACATCTAAAGATTCTTTTACGTAAACGTATCGCGTATCTGGTAAGGTAGACGTTCAATAAGTACGCATGCATGAAAATAGTTTGGGTATACTACTTTAATAATTTAAGAATAGTTTTGTTCTAATTTTATCATAATAGATAATTTAAGAATAACTTTGGAAAGCAATTCAATTTTTTTGAGTTTTGATATGACAGCCAGCTTCACCGCGTGATATGGCTAGCATACATAGAAAGTTCTCCACTCCATCTAGTACGTGTGAGATACTACAATCAATGTGACTGAAGCTAAACACTCTTTGCAACCATCAATCTGCGAAGGACGGAGCGAACACATTACCGATAAACTTCCTAAGTACTTGGGTATTTCAAGTAATACTGATCCTTTCAAGTAATACACATTATATATAGTTTCTCTCTAGATGCTAGGGTTTTATCCTAATCTTTGCTCTGATGAATCTTGGCATCGAGAATTGAACATGTGTATTGTTGACCCGATGAACACTACTATTGTGTTTAAAGCGATAACGTGACTATACGAATTTTTTATCTATGCGTGGCTTATGCGTTGTCCAAGCCAAAACAATGATTGGTAAGACTCAAGCCTAACCAAGTTTTTTTAGTTAAAAAAAAACTAGGTATATTATGTTTTTTTTATATATGCATTTTTGTTCAGTTAACCCACCCGACTTCCCCAACCAGTTATGCATCTTCTCTTTATTTATACATGATTACGCATTTAATCTTCAGTTCTTCAGTTCATCTTCCACTCTTACTTCTAGTTTTTTAATCTTATCCTCCTTAAATCTAAAAAAATCTAACTTTTTAGGAAAGATTTTGTTGGGTCTCCAATTTTGTCTATAATTTTCAGAATTTTCTTATACTTTTATTGATGTCTATTTTGTTTTGAATACTTATTAATGTCTACTTAAACTCTTACATTTTACATGGTTGTATCTGAAATTTATTTTAGCCTTCGACTAAATTTAAAGCCGAGATCCTAAATCCTCCACCGGTCCGGATGATATCTCCTCTTAGATATGTATGGTGGAATAATTCTTTCCTTTTACTGGGTTTCATCCTCAATTAAAGTCCGATTCCAACCATGGAAGTCTGTACATAGTTTGTTTCACATGATTTCAATATCGACCGGAGTGGCGATCGAGTTTCTAGCTAGTGTACTCTCGTTCAAGAAAACTAGGAGTTTCGGTGAATTTGAGGCAACACATTCTGATTTCTTTGGCCGCGAAACGCTTTCAGTTCATTAGTGCAGGTCTCCTCCTCTCAACAAGACTTTTACATACCAGTTTGAGTACTTGATTCTTACACAAATGGATTTGTGTATATATCGTAGTTTTTACATTAACCGCCAAACCCCCTAAACCCCCTAGTGAATGTCATCAACAGCTAGCCTTAAGCATTGCTCTTTACATAGCATCTACCCATCGGCCTAAGCACATTAATTTGGCAAGTAATAATGACTTCCATATTCTTTACGCCAACTGAGAGCGACCTTACATGTTACATAACTAAATGTGGGTTAGTCTACAGAATGAGAGCTATAACCTGGAAATCTTCTTAGTCTGGACTGGACTTTTACGATCGATGCTTATTGTTAATTAAGGTGATGATATAACACATCTGAAAATGACTGCTCATGTATGCACTTTTCCTTTTCCTTCGATCCCCCTCTTTCCTTTTGGGTAGGGCTGCCACTTGGTTTGGTAAATACCAAACCGATCAAAAACCGACCGAAAATTTATGATTTGGTAAACCGAATTTTGGTAATCGAAATCAAAAAAATCGAAACCGAAAAATACCGAAAAAGTTGGTTTGGTTTTTTATAAATACCGAATTTACCGAAATTCTAATTATTTAAAGGCTTATATTTCTAAAAACACACAGACTAATAATCGTATCTCACGTTTTTAATTGTATATACCATTTAGTAAAAAAAGACAATGAATAGAAAAATTCAACTATACTTGGTAGCATTCGGGTCTCAATTAAAGCGATCAACTTTAATTCAATGTTACTTGTTATATAAAAACGCTCTTACCTACCCGTTTTAGTCGATCCATCACACACACACATAGACAAACCCACTTAGATGACATGTAACCGCTCATGTAAAAATTTAGGAATGTTTTTACCTCTCTTGATGATAGGGCTCTCCATAGGAAGCACAAGGGTAAATAGAGTTAGCCGTCTTGATCAAAACCAAAAAATTATCAAAAATACCTAATTTTTCTGCCATAGTCGTATTTCACTATATTGATCACATCATAGTTCACAAGGTTTTTGGAAAATTTTGCTTCCTCTTTGTAGTTGGTTCACAAAGATGTACATATGCATATAATTTACTAAATAAGTTATACCACATTACCAGACATGTTTTGGTTCCAATAATTACAATTCACAAAATTAAAATTCAACCGTCTGATGTGATCATTATAGTATAATACAATTATGATAGAAAATTCAATTGTACTCAATAATGCTCGGGTCTTGATCAAAGCGGTCAACCATAATTTAACGTCACTTATTACACGAAAAAGCTTTTACTGCCCTTATGTGACTTATTTTGGTCGACTCTTCCACACACATACTTTCACATAGATGACACATAACTTGTTCATATAAAAATTTGGAAACATTTACATCCTGACTATTTCGGTAGAAAATTAAACCATACTCGATAATGTGTACTGAAATGACTATCTTTTGTATATGTATTATCAGACTCTAGAAACTCAAGTGATATTTAAATTTTATAGTTTTGTATTGTTTTGTTATATTTTGAAAATATATTTGTTGTGAAGTTTGGTAATACCGAAAAACCGACATCCGAAGTTGGTAAGATTTATCTCATACCGAAGTTTTTGGTTTGGTAATTGAAAGTCATATTTCATTACCGAAAGCTTTGGTTTTGAAGTTGGTAATGCCCATTACCGATTCGAACCGACCGAGTGGCAGCCCTACTTTTGGGGTCATCTCTAGCTACTCTATTCCATTCCATATTAACTGCCTCTTGTTAGCTTGCTGGGTACTACTTCTTGTTTAATTAGCCCTAATTGCAGTGTGTTTGTATCGTATTCATTGTTTATGGATCTGGACTCTCACATGCTTCATAATCGATGATTTTGGAGAGAACAGTTGTCACTAGAGGTCTTGTTTCTCCATTTTCGTGAATGTCTGGTATGCACGAAACTCGCTTTAGTTGCTTACACTATGTGTTGTTTCAATCATCAATTAATGTCCTAGCTAATTAATTTCCCCCCAAAACGAAATGCAAAATTAATCAAATTTAGTTCTCCAGGTGCATGAAATAAGAATTTTTTTATTTATTATTATTATTATTTTTTAGAAGAGATTATTTATTTATTTTCTTGAGAAGCTCTCCTAAATAGGAATTTGAATCTCATGCATAACTACGAGACTTATTTCGTTTTCTGGTACATATATAATGTATACTAACAATATCAACCAATGACGAAGCCGGAACCGCAGGTTTAGGTGGGTTGAAATATAATAAACATAAAAATATATATATATAATAATTTTAAATCGTTTAACAAAATTATATTTTAATTAAAAGTAATATTATTGTTTTTTCATAATCTTAATATTACATGGAAATGAAGCTAGATCTATACAATTATGATCATAACCATTCAATCCTATGGATATAATATTATTAATTGATATTTTTTTTAAACTTTGGAGGTGTCAATTATAATAATAACCATACAATCTTACTAATAGCATAACATTAATTAAAAATTTTCAAACCTCCCCTTGGTCCTAAGCTAGTTCCGCCAGTGATACCAACTACACCCAGAGGAGTCAAGGACATCAATCGATCTCTCAAATTATTTTGTAATCTCACATCATAATCTCGCATGTTTGAAGTATTTGTTTCCTTTTGAGTGTTAGGTGACTGAAAGGCCTCTTTTTTCTTTTTTTTTAAGGAACAGTAAGTATTGTTAAAAACTTACACTAAACCTATACTTATCTTTATTTTGCACTGATAACAACCTATGATACAAATGGATATATATGATAGAAATTTAGACATATTCTGTTAAAGAATCTCAAATTGAACGGAAGTGTTTCATCATTCGTAAGCTTTGTTAGAATACATCCATTGATATTAAGAAGCAAAAAAACATAGTACTCTACTATTTTTGATTTCAAATAAAGAATGACAATAAACGAGCATTAATTTGAGAGGTGATAAAAACTAGGACTAGGCACTTAGTACTGGAATTCTGATCCCGTACCGGTCCCGTCCTGAAAGTTAGTGGGACATATTGAGATATAGGTTTTAAAAATGGCAATCTCGTCTCGTCCCGTCCCGTTATGGTAATGTTGAAACGGGACGGGACGGGATCGAGACTATCCCGAAAAATTTCATCTCGTCCCCTAATATTAGAATACCTAATTTTAATTATTTTATATTTGATTTTTTAGGTTGCGTGATGTTACAATGCATTCAACCACACTTAATTTGGTCTAAAACAGTAAAACCTAAACACAAAAGAAAACCTGATCTCACTCTCAAATATAACGCCTCCACTCCCTCTACTCCCTCCAGCCTCTCAACCAAATTTGATCCCCAAATGCTAAACCAAAAACCTGAAACCTATTTTGTCTCTCCCAAATTCGATTCCCAAACCTAAACCTCAATTTGATTCCCAACTTGTTAATGGTTAGAGGGAAGAAAACACCGGTTCGTCCTCGACGAAGTGCTTCTGGTTTGCAGGCTTCTTCAGAAGCAATTTCTTCTCAACTAGATTGTCCTTCATTAGCAGCAAGTCGATCAACTCAACGTGCACTTCTTCTACCAGCTGGAAGTCAACCCACTCCTGCAAATCAACCTGATGCCACCCAACCTGCTATCAGCCAACCTGATACGACTCAACCTGCTGCCAGCCAACCTGATGCGACCCAACCTGCTGCAAGCCAACCTCCAAGTGAAGCGGTTGCATCTACATGGGAGATTGATTTTGAAACATCAAGTATAAAACGATAATAGCTACCTGGTTAATAACTTTGATGTTTTTTGTTAGACTAGTATGATTTGCAATAAGGTAGCTTTAGCAGTATTCTATCTCTAATCATATTGTTTTGTTTCACCATTTTTTATGAAGAACTAAGTATATTGATATGTATCAATCGTATCATTGACTTTAGGAGTTATCTCCAATTTTTCGGCCTAAATTGCATCTCGGACAAAGAGTCTAGTCTATTTCAAAAAATTATATTAGGGGTTTAAGGTCCAAAGTTTTCAGTTGGATATTTTTCATTTGTTGTTTTAGGGTTAATTTGTCAGGATCGGGACGTACGAGACATATTTCTAAAAACGTCTTCCCGTTCCATCCCGTCCTGTTCTTTTATTTTCGGGATGGGACGAGATTCACTAAATCCTGGCCCATCCCGTCCCGTGCCCAGCCCTAATAAAAACTCTTTTCCATCGAGCAACAATATTGAGCAAAGGCCTTGAAACATAAATCGATCTCTCAAATTGTTTTCTTTGAATGTGTTGCATTTTCTCATAAGTGTGGCAATTAAATAAGGGTATTAGTGGGTATGAGGGGAAAATGTTACACATATGGAAAAAAAATGTAGTCTTATGTGGTCTTTGCTCAATATTATAGTTATGTGGCCTTTGATCTTGGTGTATTGTTACCTGGGCTGTAGCCCATACAACTTTTTTCCCTCTTTCAAATTAGATAGGCATAATTATCCTAAATTATATCTTTATATAGTGTTAGCCCAGTCAAAAAAAAAGTCAAACGGCCAAGCAAAGAAACTAAAACCCCAAAATTCCTTTAATACAATGAAATAAGTGTTATAAATATTATAATTTATGTGGTTGTCCACGTAATTACTCATTAGTTATGTACTCTGATGTAAACTCTACCTCTATATAAGGAGATTAATAATGAGAATGAATGAGTAGACTTCTACCTCTTCTCAACTATTCTCTTTGTGTCTTCTCTTCTTTTTATTTTTACTTTACAACACGTTATCAGCATGACTGTACCTTTGAGTTGATAACGACCAAATCCTACAAACCCAATTTTTTTTTTCCTACACTACAATTTTCTTTTATTGTACTCTATAATGATCTATGAGTCATATGGGGTGACTTTGTTGCTTTGCCATAATTCTCTTATCTATGAGTTTTTGATTTCGCTGAAATTTCCATAGTCATTTAGTCCATGTATCCGTAAAGCTTCTATATATACATTGATCCATCAATACGGTTAGGATCCCTATCTTAATTTATCATTCATTTGGTTAATGATTAGTGGGTGATCTTGTTTTCAGTTTTAACAGACTAGGTGTCTTCGATTTGTTAAATTGCCTTGTTTGAGTTGTTGGTATTTGGGGATAAACACATAGTTGTTATCTATGTCTACTTTACTTAAGATTTGGTTAAACCCTAGAAAACCAAAACTCATCTTTTTCCCCAAAACTCGATGATGATCAAGGATTTATTGGTGCAACGCTTGTTGTTTTTGACCATGATGAATTATCTATGAGTTCAAATTTCATAAAAATATAGCTGTTGATTTTTTTTAACCTATAATTGTTTTCAATCGCAGGTTATGTAATTATGCCAATAAATTTGTTCGGTGTGCATATATATATATATATATATATATATATATATATATATATGAGAATGTTTTCCTAACATGTTGATTAAAGGATGGCTAGCTAAGCCACTGCATGGCTTGCATATCAAATCGTTTGATTTGGTTAAATTTAGGCATCTGGCAAGCAAACAAAATCAAGCCTTTTTCTATGTTATTATTGTATCATGATATATATGGATCTCCATGATTGGGTAATTACTTTAAGGCGGGATAACATTCACAATAGATTCAGTGCGATCTCCTCTTTTTAACAGCGTATCGGTCTCGTTAGCGTGATTGATTGTCATGCTAATATGGATTTTTCAATCTAGATCGAGACTGGAAGTCTCTTGATCAAACAATGGAGGGCCTGAAGTTCCTTAAGAGTCATATCGGAATTTCAATATAAAGTTTGCCAAAGTTTATGCAATTGACAAGGACCATAAATTCTTCCAAGTTATAAAAAGATCATTGAAGCCACACATTGTGATCCTTAATCATATGAGGACTTGAAGTTCCTCACCTTATTTTGATACTATGTTCTTGTACAATTAAAGGAGATAAACAAGATTATCGATTATATTGGTGAATTTAACCGGACCAGAAGTTCTATGTATTTTATTCATCTATGAAATCAGAAGTTTCCTATTATAATTTTTTTTTGTTTTTACAGTTTTCTTATTTTGTTATGCAATTTTATTAATGTACTTCTTGTTTAAATTTTATTGTTATTCATACAGGTTAACAACCCTATATGTCGAAGATATAAATTTTGAATACATATAATATTAAACCAGAAGTTTCAATATTGTACTGTAGAACCTGAAGTTCTAATATTAAATATTTGAACCTGAAGCTTCGATTACACAACTGATTGATGGCTATAGAAGAGCACATACAATGTTAAATTTCTACAATAACTCGAGGCACATAATATCATGAACCAGAAATTCATTGAACCAAATACATTATTTAGCATGACAAGTTATGTCATATTTTACTTATAGCTGCCTAAAATCAATAACAAGTTTTGATGACCACTAGCCCTACTCATAGCCGATTGTTTATTTGTCGCATATTTTTGAGTTGTCACTTTAATGAGACAATCCTCCCGTCATGGGGGGGGAGAGATTGTTCTAAAGAACGATGTAAAGTGGTGTGAGTTGTTTATCCATCATGTTATTTTGGTTTTGAGAAATATCTCAGCATGAGTTGATAAAAGATCTTGATAAAATTATATGCTAAATGCTAAGGCATTTGCTTGGGTTAAAGACCTAGAGACAAACCATATTAATGCATTTGATTTTTGGGATACACATGTATCCGAGTGACATGGTTTTCTTGAAGAGAATGACATGATACAATGTTAGAGTTCCTAATACGGCTACACATACAAAGGTTGTAGGAACGCCATTAGAGAATGATATTTTGGTGGATATTAATGAATATAATGTTTTTGACCTCATACTTGGTTTAAGGTCACCGCCAGCCAATGAACATCTCACTCGAAAGAAAGTGAAAGAGTTTTAAACACTTATTTGCAGATGGTCATAACATGATAGTTTTCCCGCCGTTAGAGTTAGAGGGAGAATAAGACTATTGTCATTTGAATAACGATGTGAATTTGAGTGAAATGTATCAACTAGGTCTAAAGTTTTAATCTCCTGAAAATGGAAGATTATACATGTCCTCTAATGGTTTACATGATATTACAAGTAAAAGATCCACATTCTCTAGATAATATTTGTCCTAGAAGTGACAATATTTGCCTCAGAAGTGGCATATATATCCAATATAAAAAATGCATGCATATAAGAATGTGTGGTATCTATGAATGATGATCATCTATGACAATTTAAAAATGGTAGCTACCAAAGACCATTAAGGACTATATGATGTTGTACCACGTTTTATTATGCATGTTAACAAAACATATTATTGGCCAAATTAGAAAGAGGTAATTCCAATGAAATTGAATATTTGAAACGTGATGAGATACTTAGACATTTAACCCTACATAATACAAAAGGGTATTGATCATATTGAAAATAAATCACTATGGCATAATATCTATAACAGACATGGATGAATATTTTTCCTTATACGTGACAATTTTCTGTAAGTACAGTGTTACATAATAGATATAGCTGTTATTGACGAGAGACTTATGACATGTTTTCATCGTATATTACGAGGGTCTTTAAAGACACATTGATAAACCAAATTCTCAAAAGTGAAGTGTCATTACAAGCGTATCACTTGTCAAATCCTTAAAGGATTCAAGTACATGAATGATTCTAATGTAATTCGATCCATGAATAATTGAGAGAGCCTGAAGTTAATTCATGGAATCAAATAGTCTAAAGTTAGCTCATATATACTCAATCTGTTATAGCTAACATGATCAAAATTGCCTAAATGAGTACTATGATCGGACTACACAATCGAATTCGAATTATGATCATTATGTTGCTACATATTCTGACTCTTGAGAAGTTATGAATTATTCAGAGTTCTTGTAGAGTTTATATGAGACGTATCATACACAAAGATATTGATGTGTATGGCTGGATATTCCATGATGATGTTTCAGTGCTTTAATGTCAATTAGCTTATATTAATTAGCTATTACTTAGTGTATGAGTTATGTCATACACGACTTAATGAGGTCAAACTTATTTATAATCGTTTAGCTATGTTAGTGTTATTTTAGCTTTGCAAGTACATAATTTTATGATGAGCCCCTATATGCAAAGCACGCTTGGTGTCACTTTAGTGATGGACAAATCAAACCGTTATTTACGGTGTATGAAGTTTGCAACGTTCAGGGGGAGATTCTCATCAGGGGGAGCATTTAGAAGTATCTTATCTAAGACATATGCGCGTTGTACTCTTTTTCTCTTTCGATCAGGATTATTTTTCTCCCATTGAGTTTTTGTTATCTGAAAAAGTTTTTAACGAGACAACTTGCAAAGTCAATTAGCTTATATTGATTACATATTACTTAGTATATGAGTTATGTCATGCATGACTTAATGAGGTCAAACTTATTTATAATTATTTAGCTATGTTGGTGTTATTTTAACTTTGCAAGTACAAAATTTTATGATGAGCCCCTATATGCAAAGTACGCTTGGTGTCATTTTAGTGATGGACAAATTAAACTGTTATTTACGGCGTATGAAGTTTGCAACATTCAGGGGAAAATTCTCATCAGGGGGAGCATTTAGAAGTATGTTATCTAAGACATATGCACGTTGTACTCTTTTTCTCTTTCGTCCAGGATTATTTTTCTCCCACTGAGTTTTTATTACCTGAAAAGGTTTTTAACAAAACAACATTAAGCGCATCTAATTTCATCATTCATTGATGGACATCCAATGAGGAGTGTTATAAATATTATAATCCATGTGGATGTCCACGTAATTACTCATTAGTTATGTACTCTAATGTAAACCATACATTTATATAAGGAGACTAATGAGAATGAATGAGTAGATTTCTACTCCTCTTAACTATTCTCTCTGTGTCTTTTCTTCTTCTTATCTTTACTTTACAACAATACGATCTCATTAAACAACAAAATGAAAATGAAAGGATATTTAATTTAATCGGATCAAAATGAAACTTAAATGAAGAAATTTAAGATCTATAATTTTCATTTGATATTCCTATAAGGCGATTTAAGGAATTTCACATTAAATCATTAATGATACAATTATACCTTACACTACCAGGACAAGTAATTTAGCCGACGAAAAATTTTTGTCGGCCTGTTAAAAAATTCGTCGGCTCAGACCTTAGCCGACGAGCCTTCGTCGGCTATAGCATCATCGGGAAAAGGTCCTCGATGATGACTTTAGCCGACGAAATTTTTTTTTTTCGTCAGCTATAGTCTCACAGTTAGCCGACGAAAAACATGTCGTCGGTTTTTTTCCTAGACTTTAGCCGACGAAATATTTGTCGGCTAAAGTGCATAATAAATAATTAAAAAATAACTATAGCCGACGAAATTTAGTATATTTCGTTGGCTAAACCTTGTAAAAAAAATTTAAAAAATGACTATAGCCGACGAAATATTATATATTTCGTCGGTTAAACCTTATAAAAAAATTAAAAAATAACTATAGCCGACGAAACATGCCATAATTCGTCGGCTAAACCTTATAAAAAAATTAAAAAATAACTATAGCCGACGAATTATGTAACTATAGCCGACGAATTATGACAAAATTTGTTCGCTAAACCTTATAAAAAAAATTAAAAAATACTATAGCCGACGAATATAGTGTTTAAATATCGTCGGCTAAAGTTGCTGGGTTTCGAAAAAAAAAACTGCAGAAACTTTCGGCCACCTCCAATCACGACCAAAATTTGATAGAATCTTCCTCTCAACATTTCAAACAACTTTCTAGAAGAAGTCGAAGCTCAATTCTAAGCCTAAACAGGTCAATCGACTGAAAATATAAAAATCCTCAATTTTAAACCCTAAAAACATTAAATCTTCGATTCTCTTCACACACACCGAATCGAGCTACCAAATTCTAGGGGAATGTAGTACTAATCAAACTCAACTTATCCATATATAGAACTCACCAAATGGTGATCTAAGGAATGAGAAATTCGATCGACACCGAATCCGAACCGGCGGAGTTTTGGAGTTCGATTTATCCCTCACGGCGGCGCCACTCGATGCACCACCCACTACCAGAAAATGAGTCTTGGGCGACGAAACAAAAAAAAAACCGGGCGACGATTTTTTTTTTCGTCGCCCAAGGAAAAAAATCGTCGCCTAATATAGAAACTAGGGCGACGAAAAGATATTTCGTCGCCTAAGATATTTATATCGTCGCCTAAGTTTTTTACTCCTTAGGCGACGAAGCTCAAATATATCGTCGCCTAAGTTTTATATTTTTTTATTTTTACTTGGCCGACGAATTACACTACTTTCGTCGGCCAAGAGTAATCCGAATAATTAAAATAAAATAAAACACATTTAAATTTCATTGTACCAGATTTTTTATTTTACTCTTGGGCGACGAATTTAACAAATATCGTCGCCCAAGTATTATCTTAGCCGACGAATTACCCTACTTTCGTCGGCCAAGAGTAATCCGAATAATTAAAATAAAATAAAACACATTTAAATTTCATTGTACATGATTTTTTATTTTACTCTTGGGCGACGAATTTAACAAATATCGTCGCCCAAGTATGATTTTGACCGACGAATTACTCTAATTTCGTCGGCCAAGATAATCCGAATAATTAAAATAAATAAAGCACATTTAAATTTTAAGGAAATGTTTTTTATTTTTATAGCCCCGTAAGCGTCTCGTCGATTGGAAACTATTCTCAGTTGAAGGTCCGGCCAGATTACGTGATTTGGAGGGTCGAATAGCTGTTTCCGTCCGTTTAGGGGTTTGACCGCGCCGATTGACCGGACGGATCGAGCCCTTATCATTGTCCGATGGAGCTAAATTTTTGTCCACCCACGTAATTAGTTATGTTGGTCATATCTGACGGTAGGTTTTCAGTTCCTCTTCTCCGATCACCAAACTCACTATATATGTACTAATGTTGTATATCTTTTTTATACAAGTGTTGAGTTTAAGTGTCGTTTTGAAGAAAACGTATACGTAGAAGCCTCAAACGTAAAAAAGTTATGAAATAAGATATGACTGGAACGGTGAAATACGTCAACCCGTGAAAAATGAAGACATTCCGGTAAAATTTCTGTGCCGGTTGTTCCGGTCAACGAATTTCTCTTATTTCTACCTAGTGGTAGCCCTATCCCGGGTATTTATTTCTTACCAAATTTTTATAGCTCCGTAAGCATCTCGTCGATTGGAAATTATTATCAGTTGAAGGTCTGGCCAGATTACGTGATTTGGAGGGTCGAATAGCCGTTTCCGTCCATTTAGGGGTTTGACCGCGCCGATTGACCAGACGGATCGAGCCCTTATCGTTGTCTGATGGAGCATAATTTTTTCCCACCCAAGTAATTCGTTATGTTGGTCATATCTGACGGTTGGTTTTCAGTTCATCTTCTCCGATCCCCAAACTCACGATATATGTACTAATGTTATATATCTTTTTTATACAAGTGTTGAGTTTAAGTTTCGTTTTGAAGACAACGTATACGTAGAAGCCTCAAACCCAAAAAAGTTGTGAAATAAGATATGACCGGTACGGTGAAATACGTCAACCCGTGAAAAATAAAGATATTTCGGTAAAATTTCGGTGCCGGTTGTTCCGGTCAACGAATTCCTCTTATTTCTACATAGTGGAAGCCCTATCCCGGGTTTTATTTTTTACCAAATTTTTATAGCCCCGTAAGCGTCTCGTCGATTGGAAACTATTCTCAGTTAAAGGTCCGGCCAGATTACGTGATTTGGAGGGTCGAATAGCCGTTTCCGTCCGTTTAGGGTTTGACCGCGCCGATTGACCGGACGGATCGAGCCCTTGTCGTTGTCGGATGGAGCTTAATTTTTTCCCACCCACGTAATTTGTTATGATGGTCATATCTGACGGTCAGTTTTCAGTTCCTCTTCTCCGATCACCAAAATCACGATATTCTGAATTTTATGATAGAACTCTTGGACGACGATTTTCTTTATCTTGGGCGACGAGATTTATAGTGAAGAAAATCGTCGCCCAAGTAGAGTATCTTAGGCGACGACGTCAAAAATCGTCACCCAAGATAACTCTTGGCTGACGATTTTCAAAAAACAGGGCGACGAGATTTATAGTGAAGAAAATCGTCGCCCAAGTAGAGTATCTTAGGCGACGACTTCAAAAATCGTCGCCCAAGATAACTCTTGGCCGACAATTTTCAAAAAACAGGGCGACGAGATTTATAGTGAAGAAAATCGTCGCCCAAGTAGAGTATCTTAGGCGACGACTTCAAAAATCGTCGCCCAAGATAACTCTTGGCCGACGATTTTCAAAAAACAGGGCGACGAGATTTATAGTGAAGAAAATCGTCGCCCAAGTAGAGTATCTTAGGCGACGACTTCAAAAATCGTCGCCCAAGATAACTCTTGGCCGACAATTTTCTAAAAACAGGGCGACGATTTTTATAGAATCGTCGCCCAAGAACGCCATTATAAAAGGCAGAAATTCGGAACCAACACCCAACATTTCCGATCTCTCTCTCTCTCTGCTTTTCTGTTTCACTCTCAATCTGTTTCTATTTTTGTTTGATATTATCCATCTGTTTGTTTGATATTATTTGATATTATCCATCTGTTTGTTTCTACATTCTGTCATTTCCTCCAAAATTCTGTTGCAAGTATCTGATTACAGATGGATATGTTTATGCAGGTATGGAGCAATGATAAATATGAGAGTGTGGAACATAGGGTGATGGTTAACTCAGAGAAGGAAAGGTTTTCTGTTCCCTTCTTTCTCAACCCAGCACACTATACAGAAGTGAAGCCTTTGGAGGAGCTCACTAATAAACAAAACCCTGCTAATTGCAGCCCCTATAGCTGGGGCAAGTTTCTGACCCTCAGAAAGCTTAGTAATTTCAAGAAACTCAAAGCCGAAAACATCCAAATTTATCATTTCAAGGTTTCAGGATATGAGAGTTAGGCGTTTATTGAAGTGAAAATTATGTGTTATGAAACTGTTGCCATCAAAGAAAAACAATGTGTTATGAAACTGTTGCCATTTTTTATGGATAGGAAAGTGCAATGATGAGAAAAATGAAACAAAACGTGTTCAAGGTTACGAGTACTCCAAATTATCAAAAAAAAGAAAAAAAATAAAAGAAAAGTACCGCTATCGGTTATCAAAAAAAAGAAAAAAAATAAAGGAAAAGTAAAAAAATTTAAATATATCTTAGGCGACAAAATTGCTAAATCGTCGGGCAAGGACTTACCATATAAGACGACGAAAAAAATTATCGTAGCCCAAGTTCTTGGCCGACGCACTTCTGGCGACGACGTCTTGGCCGACGAAAAAAATTTCGTCGCCCCAGGTTATAACATCTTAAGCGACGAAAATTTTTTTCGTCGGCCAAGTTCTTGGCCGACGCACTTCTGGCGACGACGTCTTGGCCGACGACGTGTCGTCGCCCAAGTTCTTGGCCGACGAAATTTGTTAACAGGGCGACGATTTTTTTTCGTCGCCCAAAGTGAAATTTCTGGTAGTGACCTATCCAGCAATGAAGTAGAGACGACGGCGAAGCTTTTGGGACAAGTGTGACGGTCTCCGGTGGCTTGACGGTGGAGCTAGGCCGAGAAGAAAATATGGCAGATAATAGACTTCTTACCATCCATCTTCGCCTATATAAAGAACTTTAGCCGACGAAATTCTTTATTTTCGTCGGTTAAACTCTTTTGAAAATTTTGGTTGACCGCTAAAAAATTTTGGGTGAAAATTTTGAAAAAATTTCGACTTTAGCCGACGACTTTTCATATATTTTCGTCAGCTAAAGTCCTTTGAAAATTTTAGTTTACCGCCAAAAAATTTTGGTTGAAAATTTTGAAAATTTTTCGACTTTAGCCGACGACTTTTCATATATTTTCGTTGGCTAAAGTCCTTTGAAAATTTCGTCGGCTAAAGATACCAATTTCGTCGGCTATACTCCAATTCGTCGGCTAAACCTTTGAAATTCGTCGGCTAAAAGTATTTTTATACATTTGGCATGTTGTGATTGTGATGATCAAATTTAAGAAACACAAATCCAACCATCAGATCTGACCATCATGATAAAATACATGTATGGGAAAAAATTCAACTTGATCCGAAAAGAATAAGGGCTTGATCCGGACGGTCAATCTCGTAAGTCAAACCCCTAAACGCACGGAAAAGGTCGTTCGACCGTCTAAATTACGTATTTTGGCCGGACCTCCAACTGAAAATAGTTTTAAACCGATGACACGCAACAAGTCGTATAAAAATTTTATGCAAAATAACCACTGAATATAGGGCTACTCATAGGGGGAAAAATGAAAAATTGCATTGACCGCAACTATCGGCACCGAATATTTACCGGAATAGTGTGATTTTTCAACCGTGGATGTATTTCAACATTCTCGTCATATCTTATTTCATGACTTTTTGGCGTTTGAAGGTTTTACGTTTAGTTTGTTTTTGAAACGGAACATTTACATAACACTTGGTAAACAAGTTATACAACATTAGTACGCATGTTGTGATCGTGATGATCAAACTTGAGAAACAGAAATCCGACCGTCAGATCTGACCATCATGATAAAATACATGTATGGGAAAAAATTCAACTTGATCCGAAAAGAATAAGGGCTCGATCCGGACGGTCAATCTCGTAAGTCAAACCCCTAAACGCACGGAAAAGGTCGTTCGACCTTCTAAATTACGTATTTTGCCCGGACCTCCAACTGAAAATAGTTTTAAACCGATGACACGCAACAAGTCGTATAAAATTTTTACGCAAAATAACCACCGAATATAGGGCTATAGTATGTAATAGAAAAATTTTAGGGTTTAGCCGGCGAATACCCTAACGTATTCGTTGGCTATAGTATGTAATTAAAAAATTAAAAAATAACTATAGCTGACGAAATATTAGGTTATTCGTCGGCAAAAACCATCTTAGCCGACGAATTATAGTGTATTTCGTCAGCTAAAGGAAAAAAATACATTAAAAAAACAGACGATATTAGTAAACCATACTAACTTCCTGTCATCTTTAGCCGACGAAATTATATTTTCGTCGGCTATAGTCTACTTTAGCCGACGAAAAATTGATTCGTCGGCCTGGTTTTTTTTTCGTCGGCTAAAGTCTGCAAATATAAGGCACTTTAGCCGACGAAATTATAATATTTCGTCGGCTAAACTTTTAAAAATTTCATCGGTTAAAGTTTAAAAAGTTTGTCGGCTAAACTTTTAAAAATTTTGTCGGCTAAACTTTTAAAAATTTCGTCGGCTAAAGTTCACAGACTATAGCCGACGAAAAAAATTATTCATCCAACGAAATATTAATTTCGTCGGCTAAAGTTGACCATAGCCGACGAACAAAAAATTCGTCGGCTATAGTGGACTTTAGCCGACAAAAAAAAAATTTGTCGGCCTGGTTTTTTTATTTTCGTCGGCTAAAGCCTTTCTTCTGGTAGTGTTAGTGCGTAAAATCCGCTCCGATCAAAATAATTTTCCATATTATATTATTACAAAGGAGAGGCAGCCTCCGGTCTTTGTGGAATGACTCTGTTCTCAAAGCCTCTCTAAGGTTTCGTTTGACGACGTGTTCCTGCTTTTAGCAAAACGTGAAGGTTCTGAAGAATGGAGTACGATTGTTGTAAGGCTACCGGGGGGGGGGGGGGTTGGGATGGATTATGTCTCGACGACGGCGCTTCCTCAACCCGGTTCGACTACAATTTTTGGCGACAACGGCTACGATCTAGGGTCGATGATCGTGTGAGACGGTGAGGACTCCCGTATCAGATCTTCGGTTGGCGTGTCCTAGGCGTCAAATCTTACTATTGTTGGGAAAAAATTGTAAATACATATATACCCAACACAATTTCACCCTATTTTATTAACTAAGATAGGGTTTTAATTATGTCTGGTTCAACTCATTTAAGATAGAATGTGTCTCTTAATTACAATCCCTTGTTACAAGGGAATACCTTTTGATTCCTTTTACCAAGAGACCATTGTAGGTTTGTTTGTTTTTGTGACTGCACCCACATTTGGGAATGGGTTACCTACGTATCCTGGAGAGGATCAAGTCACTCGTAGTTCAAGGGTTCCAACAAGTGAATGACTCGTTGGAGGGATTTGACTTTAGGATGAGAGTAGCGTTTGGAAATGTGTTTGGATTTTTGTTTGAAGGCATTTAAGTTTTGGAGCGAGATTCTGGCTTCAGGCGATCCGGAAATTTATTTGGGTTGGTGGTTGCATCCAGATTTAAATCCAGACCGCCTACATACCCTTGCAAAGGGATCAAACCAATGTAGTTCGAAAGCTTTGGTTATAGATTTGATTCTCTGGTGCTTCAGGAATTTGGCCAGAGTTATTTGGACTGGACGAATTTGACTGGTGGTGTCAGAGATTTTATTTTGAATTGTGGTTGCATCTAGTGGGTTGCTAGACTGCCTACGTACCCCTTTGTGGAATCAAACCGACCGTAGTTCATAAGGGGTTTGTAGGCTTTGTGGCTTAGTGCCAGCTTTAGGTTTGACAGATGTATTTCTGAATCCGTCAACCGTATTTCTTGTGGACACCTAATTTGGTAGAGCATCCGTTCATTTGAGTTGTGCATCTGAAATGGGTGACGCATGTGTCACCAAGAAGCTTGAATTTCCTTATCCATAGTTCTTGATAGTGGCGTAGGTGATATCCGCGTGTAAGCGGACTCCCCCTTCATGCGGACTCCCCGCGTATGCTTGTGAGCGGACTCCGCGTGTAAGCGGACTCCCCCTTTGTGAGCATATTTCGCGTTTATGCTTATGAGCGGACTCCGCGACTTGCTTCATCTTCTGCATGGAGGGATCTTGCCTTGCCTGGGCTTAGGGCTTTTGTTTTGACGCAAATATTAGCTGGCCACCCCTTAGGGCCTCTGCTTTGATGTGAAGTCACCTCGCCACTCCTAAGGGTTTCTGTTTTGACGCGAATGTGACCTCGCCACCCTTTAGGGCTTCTGCTTTGGCGCAAATGTTAGCTCGCCACCCCTTAGGGCTTCTGCTTTGGCGCGAATGTGACCTCGCCACCCCTTAGGGCTTCTGCTTTGGCGCGAATGTTAGCTCGCCACCCCTTAGGGTTTCTGCTTTGATGTGAAGTCACCTCGCTACCCTTTAGGGTTTCTGTTTTGACGCGAATGTGACCTCGCCACCTCTTAGGGTTTCTGCTTTGGCGCGAATGTTAGCTCGCCACCCCTTAGGGCTTTTGCTTTAAGGTTTCAGCTTCCATGCAAGGTCATCTTGCATGCGAACTGCTATCTAGCTCGCCTGATAATGTTTTAGCAGGAATGCCTGTTTTCTTCTCTTGTACGACTTGTTATGCGAAGCGCAAGGCCTTATGTACAAGAGGAATGGCCGAGCGGCCTGGTCTTCAAACTCGCCTGGAATGCTTGTTTCCTTCTCTTGTACGGCTCGTTATACGAATTGCAAGGCCATGTGTACAAGAGTAAGGGCCGAGCGGCCTGGTCTTCAAACTCGCTTGGAATGCTTGTTTTCTTTTCTTGTACGGCTCGTTATGCGAATCGCAAGGCCTTGTGTACAAGAGTAAGGGCCGAGCGGCCATATACAAGAAGAGGCAGAGGCGAGGTCATCTCGCTTTCTTTTGGTGACTACCTGCGTGGTCATCTCGCCTTCTTTTGGTGACTACCTCGCGAGATCATCTCGCGTTAGGAGAGATGACTTTACTTCCGGGCTTCCGGCGGAGTGAGACAGAAAGATAAAAACGCTGCAAAAAGAAATAGTTAGAATGGGGGCTCCACCTTTGTTTGGTTCGCCGCTCTTCTTCTGCTCTGCTTTCTTCTTCTCCGTTTCGCCTTCTTTCTCTATCTGTTTCTCTCTCAGGTCTGCCCCCGCCTTTTGTCTCTCTCTCTCTCGCGCTCTCTGTGTGTCCCGTTCTTCTTCTCTATGTCTTTTTATATAGAGTGCATGATTTGGAAGATTGAGTTCGTATTGGACTTTGTTGTCCAGCTGTTTGCAAAAGTTACAATTGAACTCAAAAGCATTGTGCATGTAGCACAAGAAAATATTTATATTATATATTTTTAAATCCTTTTTTATTATTTTTTTTTTGACGATCAACAACTATATAAGGTTGATGGATTTGGGTCTACCTTCTACCGTGTGATGGTTTTTGGTGACCGGAATATGTGTTGAGGTGCGGCGACGGTGAATCGGTGATTGTGAGTTGGAGGTTGAGGTTTTTAATACGGTGGGGCTTGAGCCTGTTGGGTGGTGGTGATCTGATTCCAGATTGGGTTTGCTTTTGTTGGCTTTGACTGACGGTGGATCGGCCTAAGAGGTGGTTACGTTTTGTCCCCAAGTGTAGGTAGGCGTCATCCTAGGTTCTAGTTTTCGGCTTCTGCTGTTTGGGGCGGCGGTGCTGATCGTCTAGCCAACGGAACATGGAAGCTTTTTCGGGTTTCTCCCATGGTGAAGCAGTAGTAATCGTATGCTTGAGGATTACAAATAAAACAAATTCGTCAAAAATCACATATTCTTTAGCAAATGACGAACGAAGACGATTATACAAGCTTGTTTCCAAATACCTCCCATCCAAGTGATCAGAAGTTTCAGTCGAGAAGAATTCTTAAACCTTGCTGCCCTAGGAAACCGAAGCCTTTCCTCAGTAGTTAAGATAACACTATCATTTGAGGTCAGGAAAGTAGCACTATCATTTTAGTCTTAAACTGTACAGAGGGCAAGACATCTGGGAGGGAGAGGGACGTTACGTATCGTTCCCCACACACACATGTAACTCCATTAACATTAGACGGTGGTGCCCTTTGGAGTATCCAAGTACACGTGTGCGCGTGTGGGCTTGTCTGTGAGAATGAAAAAGGCGGGAGTGGTCTGTGACTTCTGAGTTCTGACCCACCGTAGGAGCCCAAAACGGTAATTTAACACACCTTCAATTATATATGACCAAATAATGACAATGCGATGATTCTGTGGGTGATGTTGGAAATGGGTCAAAGTAAATGGGCTTTCAGACCTAAGGTCCACTGGAAATGAAACTGACTCCCTTCTGTTAGTCGACATCCATAATTGGATGATCCCGGAATTAGTAACCCCAATTCCAACCCATTTTTTCCGACTACGAGTTATGTAGTGTGATTCCGTAAGAGCCATATGAGGAGCAGAGGAGCGTTGCGATTCGAGTGACCGAGGTTTTTACCATGACCTAAGAGCCATATCACAAGTAATACTTGAGCATTGTCCCCTTAGAGAAACTGGTATGAGAACTTTGAAACGGATCAGTAAGGGTAGCCAAACTAGGGAAGAACCCATCAATTTATTGAACTCTACAATGACTTCTCGTAAGCTTTTCATGGAGGGAAGTTGTGGAATTACCCTGAAATACCCTAATTGCTTGATCGATGTGCTTTCTATAGTTCCGTACTAAAACTTGCATACCATTTAAAATGTCTGCCCCTTTTCTCTTTGGTGCGCATGAAGTTTGATAATAAGTAATAGTTCATGACATTGCAGGATTTGCAGCTAGCATGCATTGCTCTGATATATCATTGTTTGTGTTGTGTGTGTATATATATGTATATATATATATATACACGGTAGTAGGTCGAGGACCTCTTCTTTATAATCTATTTCAGGCCTCAAAATTTTAGATTCATAAAAACTCGACAACACTGAAAAATGATAGCTAATCGCTGTTCATGAATCGATCATTTGAGATGTCAAAATAACAACAATAATTAACTAACATCAAATGTTTAGATTTATAATAGCTAGTGTTTTTCAATTGTAATGATTATGTTTAAGGTGTACGCAAGCTTTGACATATATCATGTAGTTTTGACTCGAAACTTATGAGAACCACATTTTAGTGATTTTACGCGTTTAAATGATGTCGATGTTGCTGTCAATTTTTCGGTGCAATCTTTGTCCATCGTTAAGTGCATGCCCATTTTGGGCTGATATTGGTAGGTATACCGACTTTGTTTACCAATATCATATACGTACCAACCAACTTATAATTGGTAGACAAAATCCTCTACCAAAACCAACCGTCAAAGTTGGTATACCAACTTAGTTGGTACGGTTGGTAATAGGCTTCTACCAAGTTTAGATTGTGACCTAAAAACTGAAGTGATAAATATAATTTTTGTACAAATATAATGTGATGATAACTTTGGTCTGGTGGTATATGGTCATATTTTCTATCAGAGCAATCATGGTTTTAAACATACCTCTTCCCAAAATTTTAACATTTTATATTTTAATTGTATTTATATCTATATGATGTTATAAATATAAAACAATACATAGGGAGTGAGAACAATACATATATTACAATAATGACGCCTTGTGCTTTAGTGGTTGAGAGTGAGAATATTAATCCATATATTACAATAATGACACATTGTGCTTTAGTGGTTGAGAGTGAGAACAATACATATATTACAAAAATGATGCATTGTGCTTTAATGGTTGAGAGTGAGAGTTGTTTGGATAAAGTTTAAAGTTCGAGTCTCACATATGAAACGAATTCTTAACATTTTGAATTATTTATATATGTAGGATGTTATAAATATAAAATATGCATGTACCATAATAAAGGCGCCCTGTGCTTCAGTGGTTGGGAGCGAAGATTCTTTGTAAGAGGTTGGAGATTCAATTCTTGTTTCCTACATATATATAGGCGTATTTTTGTATAAGTACACATCTATAGTTGATACGATATACCGATGACATGAAAAACTCAATACCAAGTACCAATTATGTTACCAAGACAGACCGTACCAAGTAAGTCGGTTACCGAGTCTTTAGTATACTAACTAGCAGAGGTGTAACTAGCTAGGGGCGAGAGGGTTCAATTGAACCCTCTCAGATTTTCAAAAAGAGTAATTAGCCTTAATTTGTAATGGATATTAATGAAAATGAAACATAAATTGACCCTTCTCCTATAAGAAATCATTTATTAGTCTTAAATATTCTTCAACAGTAATGGAATGAAATAAAAATTTATACTATTAAAATACTTAATCCAATTAATACAAATCGTGTCAATGGTTTCTTACCGTACCTTACTAATCCTTACTAAATGGAAACAACACATTAATGTTTATCATACATCTACATGTATTATCTCTCAAACAAAAGAAAAAGTAACATATTCTTTTTCAATATTTATCATGCATGGAATTTTAATCCAAAGTTTATTTGAAATGATAATGATAGAACAAAAATATTGTTGAAATTAAGTTTGCGTCATTCTTTTAAGCAAAATTGTGTTGTTGCTAAAGAGTGACTGATAATAATTTAATTTTCTAGTTAATCAAATTTGACCCTTCTAAGTGAGATCTCTAGCTACGCAACTGCTAACTAGGTTGGTACGGTTGATACTTGATTGGTTGGTTTCGACAGGGCCCAAATTGTCAGCCCTATACCCATTAATAATTGGCTTTAACGTGAAAAATGCTTGGTATATATACATGTGTTTCTGGAAATCTTTTGCTTCTAATTTACTATTATTATTATTATAAATATTATAATCTATAGAGAATGACATACAACTAACTCAAAAAGATACATAACACACATAACCCACTTTCAAAAAGATTTAAACAAATAATGACATGAGCCCAAACCCAAAACCAAATAGTGTCATACCTTATCCAAATTTTAAATACAAAAAGACAATAATATTCGGTTTTCCAACAAAATTACACTATATGCAACTATGTCTTCTCTCATAATTTCAATCTGATTCTCTCTCTCTCTCTCTCTCTCTCTCTCTCTCTCTCTCTTTCTCTCTCTCTTCTGTCACAATTTCCACTAATCAGATCGGTGCCACTACTCATCTTTGTCTCAAAAAATGGCCGACACCGACGTCGTTACCTAGAAGACACCTGATCCCGAAGCTCGACGACGCTAGATGATTGACGATGATGAAGTCCAATGCTCGGTGACGATCCCAATGCTCGACAATGACAGCCGAACTCGATGTTGGACGAAGAGTACTAATCGATGCACGACGACGGCGGTCGATCCCAGCGCTTAACGCTTGACGACAGTGGACGCTTGATGCCAAAGATGCCGTTCCACGACGATAACTAAAGTTTGGCGGACACTCAACGCTTGACTAATGTTTTGCAACCCTTAGATCTAGCTATGACGTCGTTCAATAGAGACTAGATGACATCGTTTGGTGGTTATGGTGTCGCCGAAAATTTCACAGCAGCAGCTAGATGAGTTGCTGTTGCAGGTAATTCATTTTTTTTTTTTGTGTATTTCAATTTTGGCAGAATTTGAGAAATTGAAATGAATTTTCTAGGAAATAGATCTGGTAAACCGAGAAGATACAGGTGAAAGGTTGGTTCTTTGGTCTCTAGTGAGTCTAAAATGGAAGATGGGGAATGGTTTAGCTTTGTCTTTCGTAGTGATGCCAGGAAGTGGAATGTTTTCTTTGTTGGAGGCATGTGTTTGGCGGGGAGCTTATGCTCGGTTTGGGTTTTAATGATTTGGGAATGTTGTCAATGTTTATTTGATTGAATGTGATAGTCTTTCAATGGTGAAGAGAAAGAAGAGGGTGGGGGTGATAACATTGGATGGATGAATGCGTAGAATTGTAGAATTGGATGAGACTCAATCTTGAAAAGCGTGAATGCAATGGATCGTGAATGCAATGATAGAACTAAAATGAGAGTGCAACAAGTGTAGTAGCAGAGACCATGAGTGCTTTGCATTTTTTTTTTTTTTGCAGAAAGCACAATAAAAAAAGAAAGAAGATGTTTATGAGACTTAAATAAACATCATGGAGACTATGCCGATATATTAAAATCCTCATATAATAGTACAGTTTTTTTCTTAAGAAAAAAGACATCTACTACTGCACATATTGAAAATAGCTACTACTACATTAGTTGAGTCACTAAAAGCCTGCTACTATATTTACTAAAGCTGCTACCGAAGTTGCTGCTACCGAAGTTGCTGCTACCGAAGTTGCTGCTACACTAGCTGGACCACTAAAAACCTGCTACTACTATACGTACTGAAAATAGTTATTACTACATTTACTGAGCCAATGAAAACTTGCTACTACACTTATTGAAGTTGCTACTACACTAGTTGAACCACTAAAACCCTACTACTACATCTATTGGAAGTGTAGTTTTCCAGCAAAACATGCTACTACATTTGCTGAGCCACTAGAAACCTGCTACTACAGTTACTGAAGCTGCTATTACATTAGCTGAACCACTAAAAAATTGCTACTGCATTTATTGGAAGTGCAGTAAAACCTTGTTACTACATCTGTTGGAAGTGTAGTTTTCCAGCAAAACATGCTACTACATCAGCTGAGCCGCTAAAAACTTGCTACTACAGTTACTGAAGCTGCTACTACTACATTAGCTGAACCACTAAAAATCTGCTACAACATTTATTGGAAGTGCAGTAGCAGCAACATTCTAGCAAGTGCAGTAGCAGTTAAAAAAAGAGAAAATGACATCCCACTACCGTAAACAGTTACAAAACACAGAAAAACCACATTTCAACATATTTAAACAAATAAAGACATAATCTCAGGACCACAGTTCATAGTATCATACACTGTCAGCAATATTTTACGTAAAATACCTAAAAAACCATTCTTTTCTGAAATATCTACAAAACTGCCAGTACCTCAAAATACCACTTTTCTACCATTTTCAGATCTGGGAAACACACCGATTCCTCTCTCTCTCTCTCTCTCTCTCTCTCTCTCTCTCTCTCTTCTTCTTCTTCTTCTTCTTCTTCTTCTTCTTCTTCTTCTTCTTCTTCTTCTTCTTCTTCTTCTTCTTCACCAGTCACCAGTCTGACCAAGTTAGGAGGCGAGGAAGGGAGGAGAAGCATAATAATGAAAGGATGAAAGTTGACTAAGGCTTCGCCGAATCTAACAAGATCTGATTTGATTATTCTTTGATCTCTACAACTTGGTTTACTCAAAGAGTCTTTGAAATTAAAACCCATATCTTTTGAATTTGACAGCAAAAAGTGATCATTCATAGCTAAACTGTGCTCATGCTTCGTGCTGCTAATGTATTCTGTTGTGTGCTGCTACTGCTACTGTGTGCTGTTGTTGCTGTTATTGTTGCTGCTACTGCTTGTTGTTGTGTGCTGCTACTGCGTGTGATATTGGTGTGTGTTGTTGTGTGCTGCTACTATGTTGTTGTTGTGTGTTGTTGTGTGCTTCTACTGTGTGCTATTGTGTTATGCTACTGCGTGTATTGATGTTGTGTGTTATTGTATGCTACTATTGCATGTTGTTGTGTGCTGCTACTGTGTGCTGCTGTATGCTGCTGCGTGTGATATTAGTGTGTTGTTGTGTGCTGCTACTGGGTGCTATTGTGTTCTGCTATTATGTGTGTTGATGTTGTGTGCTGTTGTATGTTGTTACTGCGTGCTGTTGTGTGTTGCTACCCCGTGTTATTATGTGTTGTTATTGTGTGCTGTTGTGTGCTGCTACTACATGTGTTGTTGTTGATGTTGTTGATTCATGTTGTTGCTACTGCGTGTGCTGTTGTTGATTCATGTTGTTGCTACTGCGTGTGCTGTTGTTGTGTGTTGCCACTACATGTTGATGTTATATGTGTTGCTACTGTATGTGATATTGTTGTTGTTTTGTGCTACTACTACATGTTGTTATGTGTGTTGTTGATGTGTGCTGCTACTGCGTGTAGCAGAAGTGGAGGATAATGCAATAGCAGAGTAGAGGATAAGACAAAATCAAAGTTAACCTTAATTGTCTGGTCTTCATTGATAAGTGTTGTTATGTGCTGCTACTGCGTGTGTTGTTGTTATGTGCTGCTACTGCGTGTATTGTTGTTGTGTGCTGACACTGCGTGTACTGTTGTTGTGTGCTGCCATTGCATGTTGTTGTTGTTGTGTGCTGCCATTGCATGTTGTTGTTGATGTGTGTTCAAATGGTGCCCCAAGTTAAGCTCATTCATCATTTTGACATCTCAATTTTGAAAACTATGATAATGATACCTCAATATTTAAACTCGATCTAACATTAGTTCCCTCCGTGATTGACACAATTAAATTAGACTTTATCAATGGGTAAAATTGTCTTTTCATGTTTTCCCTCCCCAAATCTTTTCCCTCCAGAATAATGTCTATTTTCCGATCAGTATCAGAATTTGTAGTGAGCTATGTGTTGGCTGCATACAAAAATTAGAGACATCTATAAATTATAATACATAATTGGTCATTAATATCCATCATTAAAAGTAGCTTTTGCAACTCACATGTGAGAGAAAAAATCAACATTGATTAAAATGCACTTTGTATCAAGTATAAAAGTTCATGAACTATGTTGCACGGACACGGACACGGCGACACGGTATAACTCAAAAACTGAGTTTCCGACACGGTTTGGACATGACAAATAAAATAATATATTTATGTATTTTTAATACATAAAAAATATGCTTAAATTTGAAATAAGTTTATTAGATTACCAAAATCATGTTCTAAATTCAATTTTTTTCTTTCATTGTTTGTCTAAATTCAATCTATTGCATAAACATATTGAAATAACATTAAAGAGAATCAAATGGGCAGATATAAGTTATAAGAAAAACTAGGCAGCAACTCAGTAACATAGCAACCCTCTAACACCTAATAGACAAGAAAATTCCAATCATTTCATAATCCATCCAAACCTTTTAATTATTCCATATTCCATCTAAACCTCTCCTAATAAAATACATATTAATAATTGATGACGTGGTGTGTCAGAGGCTGAAATTACGTGTCGGTCAACGAGTCGAGATGTGTCAAAAAAATTAACATTTTCTGACACACCACGTGACGTGTTGAACACGTGTCGAGCTGTGTCGGAGACATGTCGCCGTGTCGAACGTGTCAGACACTCCGACACTCCAGGAGTGTGAAATGTTTGTGCAACATAGTTCATGAAACATATGTATTTAATAGAACAATAAAAGATAACTAGGTAATATGACTCACATTCGTAGTTGATATCTTTAGGTCGAAAAACTCTAATTTAACTGATAAGGTTTGTGGAGGAAAAACATGAAGAGACAATTTTGCCCATAGACAAAGTCCAACTTAATGGTGTCAATCATGGAGGGAACTAATGTTGAGTTGGGTTTAAGTGTGGAAATACCATTATCATAGTTTTCAAGATTGAGATGTCAAAATGATAAATGGACTTAACTCGAGACACCATTTGAAAAATTTCCTCCAAATTTCATAATCATCATCGTCTGTGTCCTTTGCATGTTTTATGCAAATGAAAGTCAGTTTGTCTTATCCCCTTTGGTGTTCTGGTTCGATCATAGATTCTTGTTGTAGCTAGGCTAGCTACGTAACTTAAAATGTTTTTATGCACTGTGAATTTGAGTCATAAAGTATGTCTTCAATTTCTTCTGAGATAATTCTAGATTTTAGATAAGGAATCAATATCCCTCTGCATATTTTGGCAGTGGCTTAGCTATACCAATCTCTCAATACTAAAGGTTATCGAGACCTTATATATAGTGGTGATCATGACATGATGAGACCACACTTGGGAACCCTAGCATGGATCTCACAGTAAAATCAGCAACTTGGATGCAACTCTAAGATACTCATGAACATAGCCGCATTAGGCTGATTAAGAAGCTCTGGTCTTCGAACCTCCAACCAAAAATAAAATTCTTTGGTTGGTTATTATTAAGGGGTAGACTAAAAACTAGGGACCGTTTGTCACTATTTGGAGTAATACAGGACAATTCTTGTGTTTTCTGTAATGAGGATAATGAAACACTTGATCACCTTCTCGGCTATTACAGGTTTACCAAGGAGGTTTGGGAGAGAATGAATCTTAAACCTCCTATATGATGGGAAGCTGGTTTCTTTAAGGTGTTACATGACTGGTTTCTAGATAACCATTTTGATGCTAACGTTTTTGAAAAGTTAATTTTTTCTTGTTGGCAGATTTGGAAAGCAAGGAATGAAATAATTTTTAGGGGCAAAACCCCAAGCATTAGAGCCACAATGCAGCACAATGGCTGCAGTGACTAGCCATCCTCAAAATACTTCTTGCTTAACTAATGCTCATCCAATACCCAAAGAAAATAAAATGGATATTAGATGGTTTCCACCATCTCATGACAGAGTCAAAATTAATTTTGATGGCTCAGTTCAAAGTAACTCTGCAGCTAGAGGTTTCATTGTAAGAACAGAAACCGGAAAATCTCTCGCTGCAGCATGCTTCAACCTTGGCACCACCACTGTTCCAGTTGTGGAAGTATTTGCCTTACGCAATAGCCTCATCTACGCGAAGAATCAAGGCCTCGTCAAAATTGAAGTTGAAGGCGATTCTAAGCTGGTGATTGATGTTGTGAATGAAGTTTAAAGTCCTCTTTGGAAGCTACTTAATTAAGCTTGTTCAAGATATTAAGGTTTTGAGTAGTTCCTTTGAGTTTGTTAAATTCAAGCATGTCTTTAGGGAAGCCAATTTTGTGGCTAATGCTTTGGCCAATCTTGGTCATAGAGTTGATAATATGATCATGTGGGAGGAGTGTGTTCCCTCATAGGTGTCTTCAGCCGTTACCTTTAATGTTGTGAACATTGGGTGCGTTAGAGGCACCTATCTAATTATATTTCCTTTCCTAAAAAAAAAAAAAAAAGCCTAGCTGGAGACCATGGTTGGTTAATGGCCAAGTTGCAGGGTAGGCTACAACAATTATGCTTTTTACAATATAGCTTAGCCCCTTTTTGTCATTTGTTGTGATCATAGATCGAGACCCAATGTCTCTTTATTCGACTATGGAGGACCTAAAGTTCCTCAGAGTTATACAATGTTCGACACCACACGTTGTGATCTAATCATATGATGGCCTGAAGTTCCTCATCTTATATGATACTATGTTCTTGTGTACCTAGAGGTTATTGGAAGATCAAGATTATCATATTTGATGAAGTTAACAAGACCAGAAGGTCTGTGCATTTTTTTCATTCATTGAACCAGAAGTTTCCAATGTCAAATTTATTTATTTTCGCTCTTTACAATTTTCTTATTTTGTTATGTACCTTCATTACAATACTTCTTGTTTAAATTTTATTGTTACTAATACGGGCTAGCAGTCCCATATCTCGAAAATATGAATTTCGTATAGTAGAACCCGAAGTTCTAATAGCATAAATTCAAACTGAAAGTTTTGAGTATAAAATATAAGAAGAACATGAAGTTTCACTTGGGTTACTCGAGCCTAAAGTTTCAAACACTTGAATTAATTGTACCTGAAGTTTGACATACAAAATCTGAGAACCTATCGTTTTAACATTATAAATTTGAACTTGAAGTTTCGAATTCACATATGATTCACATATGATTAATGACTTTATAAGAGCAAATATTTTCCCCTCTTTGCATTATGTGCCTCTAATATGGTTCAAATTCAATTGATATGATTATACCATAAGATGCCACCATAAGTGGATTATGAACATAATGTCATTAACCAGAAGTTCATTGAACTAAATACATTATTTCTGTAATGACAAGTTACATAATCTTTTGTCTACCATGTGTGTGGAAACACTTACAAGGTTTGATAACTGCTATCACTACCAAAAAATGGTTCTTGGGTGACGAAAAAAAAAAAACCGGGCGACGATTTTTTTTTTCGTCGCCTAAAAGGGAACTTAGGCGAAGATTTTTTTTTTCGTCGCCTAAGGAAAAAGAATCGTCGCCTAAGTTTACTCTTAGGTGACGAAAAAAAAAAACGTCGCCTAAAAATAAATTTCGTCGGCCAAAATATAAACTAGGGCGACGAAATAATATTTCGTCGCCTAAGATATAAATATCGTCGCCTAAGTTTTTTATCCTTAGGCGACGAAACTCAAATATTTCGTCGCCCAAGATGTTTTAATTCTTAGGCGACGAAACTCAAATATTTCGTCGCCCAAGATTCTTCTATATATTGGAAGTCAAGGATAGAAGAATGAAAACTTTGAAAATTTGAAACATAAATTTCTCTAGTTCTTCAAATCGTTCGGTGTTGTGGAAACCTGTCCATACATAGTTTGTGGAGCTACTCCCAGGTACGTACATATGCATATATATGCACATATATATATATATGCATATGTATATATTGATTTTCAGTTTTATTTGAGTTGAATTAATGATATATATATATGCATAGAGTTTGTTCCAAGCTGAGTAAGGGGCCGTTCTGTCATAGATATGGTTCACAGGTTTGTTTAACTGGATCTCAAGATCACAAACTGACCACTCTTCTCGGTGAAGGGGTCGATAGGGGTTCGCCTCCGTGATCACAAACGAGTTCTGCCTGGTTCCTGTAGGGGGTTCGCCCTCCGTGACATTGACACTTGCCTTCTGAAACCACGGAATCCGCTCGAACTAGATATATATAATTAATAATTAGTATGTTGTATTACATTAATATATATATATATAAAAAAGATATGTTCATTAAATATTGATTTATATATGTGTTATTTTCAGGATATGGATAAGAGTTGGATTTCTCTTCCAAGATATCACAGAAAATATGCTGAAGGAGTTTGGGATTTTATGCAATATGCGCAGGCCAATGCTGACGGGAGTGGCATGTTCTATTGCCCGTGCAAGATGTGTAAGTGTCGCAGTGATATGCATCGATTTCCGTTTGATACAGTATGGGACCACCTGAAGAGTAACGGATTCTGGGAACGTTACACATGTTGGATATATCACGGTGAAACCTCATCACGCCCGCATGATCATGGACAGTTTTATCAGACGGGCAGTACATCCAACGATCCAACAACGGCCTTCATCAACGACATGTTTCCTCATGACAGCGGTGTATGCCCTGAACGACAGGACATTCCACAGGCGCCGATGCAGGCCGTCCCTAGAGGTGTCAACAATGCCGGCATAGCCAAGTACAACAGACTTATTGCTTTCCAACAGACCCCTCTGTGCCCAGGTCATGAGAAGATCGTTCTTCAGTGTGTGATGGAGGTGATGCATATCAAGGTTGACACAAAATCGACCGTGACTGCTGTTGATAGGTATCTACAGTACGCTGCTTCGCTCCTGCCCGACGGTCATCGTCATCCCACCACGCATCATAAGGTCCGTCGTATCTTGAGAGATCTCGGGCTTTCCTACATCAAGATCCATAGAATGACTTGACTCACTTGTGCCTTTGAATGAAACTCTAGCTTACTACCAACCTAGGGCTTGTGTATCCATGCCTTCTCGTTAAACAAAATTTTGAATATATGCAATAACCAGCCCAATGATTCTAAATTTAGAAGGAGGTTAAGAATGGAAAAGTTCGTCCACAAATTTCATATGATCATATAGGTATTAGTTACCAATGCCTAGATAAATAATAATTTCCTCATCAAATTATGGATGAACAAATTTTAAAGAAAGCTTTCCATATATATAATAAGTTTTGACAGCACCGGTACCCTAACTATTGTGGCACGGTCAAAGTGGTACCCAGACTTTAAAAACTATCAATGTGGTACCTAAACTTTGTTTTTGCTACCAAGGAAATGTCTGAGGTCAATTTTCGTCACAACGTCGTCTGTTTACTGACGTGGCCAGCATCGGGTCCACCAAAGAAAGGGCAAAAATGACATTTTACACAGTCTGCACCCAAATCGAGTCAAAACTTGACTTCCCTCCCCCATCTTCTCTTGAACTCCCTTTTCTCTCTCTCTTCTCTGAAACCTAATCTAAATCGCAGCTGCATGTTCATCACTTTTTCTTAGAAATATTCGATCAAAAGAGGTAAAGCAGAGATTCACTACTTTTGAAGAGATTCGATTGCAGAGAGTCATGGAGAGTAAAAAGATGTTTAAGATTTTCAGCGAATCTGGTCCCCCAATACAAAACAGTAAGTTTCTTCTCTCTTTTCGAATCTCTCTTTTGTATTCTTCCGAATCTTGTCTAAGTCTTTGTCGTGTATTGTTCCTCTTGCCATAATCAAAAGGTCATCGAATTTGGGGTTAAAAGTTGGTTAACTTCGAATTAGGGATTTATTTAGTTTAGGGATTTTCGGGTTAGTGGTTAATAAAGAATGGATTGAAGGTAATCGATCAATGTGTTCTGGGTTTTTAAATGGTTTTGTTCTTGGACTGTTGTTGAATACTTCGAATTATGGGTTTTTTTTTCAATTTTTTTTATATTTGAAAACCAATTCAAAAAGACACTGCTTACAATACTCTGCATTGTTTGAATTTCAGTTCCAGTACACTTGTATACCATGGAGATTTTCCATAGAAGTTATTTCGACAAACAATTGGATGACACGAAGAAGTACATGGTACCTAGGTTCAACAAAACAGGGGGGGATAATTTATTTGGATGGGTTGGATCCGGAGAAAATTTCATGGGTGGAGATGAACAACATCACATATACATTAGGGTACAGGGAGCAGCCAATATCCTATCACTTCAAAGTTCCAAAAATCCCTGCAAATATGGGGTTTATTTAGATAAAAAGTGATGGTGATACTATAGAGATGGTGCATGCGATACATGGTGCATGAAGCTCTAGCTGATTTTGATAAGCTTGATGACCCGGATTGAGAGAATCCTTTGAATAAGCAAACTGCTAGAGATAAGGAGAGAGTTGATTTTGAAGCTAATTTGATGGCAAATCAGTTATATAGCAGTCAAGAGGGAATGCCTCAAAGATTTCAAAATGCAGATGTGGTTGTAGATGTTGTGGCACTACATGAAATTTTAGGGTCAGCAATTGACTTGGATGATGTTGTGGACTTAGATGGGGATGGGGAGGATGTAAATGGGGATGGTGAGGAGATATATGGGGCTGGTAAGGAATTAAATAGGCCTGTTAAGGATGTAAATAGGGCTGGTGAGGAAGTAAATGGGCCTGGACCAAGTCAATGAACCTTTTCACGTTTGTCTGATATTGTGAGTGATTTGCACATGGGTGAAGAAACAACATTTAAGTAGTACAGTGAGAAAGTATCTAAGAAAAGAGGAAGAATGGCGACATTGTGTCAAAAGACCTTGGCCTCCTGGTTTTAAAGATGACCTGGCAATGGAACTTGAAGAGATAAGACAAAAAGAGAGAGATGAAGCTGATATGAGAGAAAGAGAAGAGTCGGATGACTTAGCTAGAGTAGAGACTGAGTTGAGAGAAAACCAAGCTGAAAATGGACTTAGCAGAGAAGAAATTAAGATAAGTGCAAGAGAAGCAGAAGAGAAGAAGAAACGAGAAGAGAGAGAAAGAAAGCGGTTAGAGAAGAGGATGAAAATAGAGAGAGAGAGAGAGAGAGAAGCTGCTGAAAAGGGGGCATCTGAGGCATTTAAAGTGAGGCAGTAGTTAGCTAATAAGTTAGAGGAGAGGTTGAAGGAGAAAAAAAAAAGGGGAAGCAACATGTTGTTGGAAAAAAATCAAAGAAAAGTGGATATGGGAGGAAGCCTGAAGCTGCAAGGTACAACACAAGGAATAAGGGAAGAAAAACATTTTCAGCTTGGAGAGGAAGAAGACACTGATGATTCAGAGCTATGTGACTTGTATACCAATTCAGACTATGAATTGGAGCATGATGACTTTGATGATGTAGAGTTTGATGAAAATGTTGCAGACCCACATGTTGTTCCAGAATTTGAAGAAATGGGATATGCAGGTTATTGTTCAGATGAGGTTTGTAATTCAGATGGGTTGGAGAGCTTAGCTGGTAGTGAGACTGAAGAAGATAAGGAAAGGAACTCAATCAAGATGCCTACAAGGTTGGGTAAGATGAAACTCTACCCTTATATTAGATCTGTGGAGATTAAAAATCCAAGTTCTAGGCTAGGGCTTTTATTTCCTATTGTGGAGATTGTGATAAAGATGGATGGACCAGTAAGAAGATTCAAAAGAATGTACTTATGCTTCCAAGCTTATAAACATGGGTGGATGAAGGGATGTAGGCCTCTTATAGGGTTGGATGGATGTCACATCAAAGGGCACCATCCTGAACAACTTTTGGCAACAATTGGCATAGATGCAAACAATGAGTTCTTTCTGATTGCATATGCTATGGTTGAAAGAGAGAGCGAGGAAACTTGGACATGGTTCCTTGAATATTTGCAGCAAGATGTAAAGATTGAGAGAGATAGCAACTATGTGTTTATCATTGACAAACAAAAGGGATTGGATAATGCACTCAATGGTAACTATTTTGTTCTCAAATTTTTTTGTTAACTATTTTGTTCTCAAATATTTTTTTTACACTATTTTGTCTAACCAACATGCCATTTGTTATTGCACAGTTTTATTTCCCAATGCAGAGCATCGACAAATTGTAAGGCATCTCCACAACAATTTCAAGCAAAAACATACAGGAGAGGTCCTAAAACAGTTGATGTGGAATGCAGCTACGAGCACCACTGTCCCTTGGTTCAACAAGCACATGGATGAAATGAGGGTGGTAAAAGATAAAGCAATTGACTAGTTTCATGACAAGAATCCAAGCCATTGGAGCAGAGCATTCTTTAAGGAGGAAACCAAGTGTGATATACTTCTCAACAATTTATGTGAGTCTTTTAACTCCTATTGGATATGATGGTAGGGATAAGCCTATTTTGGCTATGTTAGAGAAGATTATGATGGATATGATGGTTAGGAATGCAAATAGAAGGGAAGCTTGTGAGAAGTGGAGATGTGGTTGGTCCAAGGAATAAGAAGATGTTGGATAAGGTTGGACAAAGAGCAACACAGTATAGAGCACATAGAGGTGGTGAGTGTGTATTCCAAGTCACTGGTTTTGGTAAGAATGGCAGTGGATTTGGATCTCCATACATGCACTTGCAAAAGGTGGCAGCTCAATGACATACCTTGTGTACATGCCATTTGCTGCATAAGATTCAAGAAACAAGAGGTTGTCTTGTATTGTCATGATTACCTCATGTGTACTACCTATATGCAAGCCTATACCCCAGTTATAAATCTCATTATCGGGGAGGATGATTGGGAACCAGTTGACTACCCAATTGCACCTCCTTTATTTAACAAGCTGCTTGGAAGGCCCAAGAAAAAAATGATCTTATCACAAGGAGAAAATGGTAATCTAACACCACCAGCTCCAACTGAGGGGAAGTTGCCTAAAACTGGTGTTACCATAACTTGCAAACTTTGTGACCGACAAGGACATAACATGGTTGGATGTCCTATAACAAAAGCCAAGAAAGCAGTTGAAGCAGTAAGTGTCTAATAAAGTTTCAAATTGTTTATGAATTTAATATGAAATTTATTTGTTTATGAATCTGTATAATTCTTAACTTGTTTTTTCTTTTTTCTTTTTGTTCAAATAAGGAGAAGGAGCATCTGCTGGTGGAGCAAACACTAAGAAGAGAGTGAGAGCAAAAGTATGTATCTAGTGGTGATTGTTGATTGTTGTTCTTGTTGTGAAGCCAAATATTGCTGTGATGTTTTGTTAACTGTTAGAAATAATATTGTTGTTGAATTGTGTTGGAAATGTCTTGTTGAAGTGTGAAACCAAAAATGGTTGTTGAATTGTCACTACCAGAAGAAAGGCTTTAGCCGACGAAAAAAAAAAATCAGGCCGACGAAGCATTTTTTCGTCGGCTAAAGTCCACTTTAGCTGACGAAATTTTCTTTCGTCGGCTAAGTTAAATTTTCATTGGCTATGAAGCCACTTTAGCCGACGAAATAAAATTTTGTCGGCTAAGTTAAATTTTCGTCGGCTAAAGTTTACCATAGCCGACGAAAAAAAATTTCGTCGGCTAAAGAATTTATTTCGTCGGCTAAAGTTCACAAACTATGGCCGACGAAATATTTAAAAGTTTAGCCGACGAAATTAATAGTCGTCGGCTAAAGTGCTTTATATTTGCGGATCTGGGCAGCAGCAGCTCATCTGAAAAAAAACATGATAAGAAAAAAGGGGAGAAAAAGTTTGGGTGTTGTCGAAATCTGTCCATAATCATTTTGTGGAGCCATATATAGGTACGTATATGTATATATATGTTGATTAATTGATTTTTATTTGAGTTGATCGATTTTAAGTGTGATTAATTGAGTTTATTGATTTTGATTGTGATTGAGTTGATTAATTTTGAGTACGTTGGATGTATATATATATATATATATATATATGTGTTGATCGATTTGGTTGATGATTAAATTGATAATATATATGAATTAATTTGTTGTTAATAAATAGTAGATATATATATATATATTAATTAATTTATAATATTATTGTGTTGATATGGTATGAAGTTGTTGATGATATATATGAGTTCATGATGATTTTGTGATGATGTTGATATATGATTTTAATTGTGATCGAGTTAATTGATTTTGAGTACGTATGTTGAATATATATATATACATATATGTTAATCGATTTGGTTGATGATTTGATATAATATATATGAAGTTGTTTATAATTAAGTAGTAGATATATATATATGTTAAATAATTTATAATATTGTGTTGATGGTATATATACACTACCAGAAAATAGATCTTGGGCGACGAAAAAAAATCGTCGCCCTGTTAAAAAATTTCGTCGCCTAAGTACTTAGGCAACGACATGTCGTCGCCAGAACTGCGTCGGTCAAGAACTTGGGCGACGAAAATTCATTCCGTCGTCGCCTAAGAGTAATTCTTAGGCGACGATACGAATATTCGTCGCCCAAGATTTAACACATTGGCCGACGAAAACATTTTTCGTCGCTTAAGATCTTATAACCTTGGGCGACGATACGAATATTCGTCTCCCAAATTTTCTTTCGTCGGCTAAGTTAAATTTTCATTGGCTATGAAGCCACTTTAGCCGACGAAATAAAATTTTGTCGGCTAAGTTAAATTTTCGTCGGCTAAAGTTTACCATAGCCGACGAAAAAAAATTTCGTCGGCTAAAGAATTTATTTCGTCGGCTAAAGTTCACAAACTATGGCCGACGAAATATTTAAAAGTTTAGCCGACGAAATTAATAGTCGTCGGCTAAAGTGCTTTATATTTGCGGATCTGGGCAGCAGCAGCTCATCTGAAAAAAAACATGATAAGAAAAAAGGGGAGAAAAAGTTTGGGTGTTGTCGAAATCTGTCCATAATCATTTTGTGGAGCCATATATAGGTACGTATATGTATATATATGTTGATTAATTGATTTTTATTTGAGTTGATCGATTTTAAGTGTGATTAATTGAGTTTATTGATTTTGATTGTGATTGAGTTGATTAATTTTGAGTACGTTGGATGTATATATATATATATATATATATGTGTTGATCGATTTGGTTGATGATTAAATTGATAATATATATGAATTAATTTGTTGTTAATAAATAGTAGATATATATATATATTAATTAATTTATAATATTATTGTGTTGATATGGTATGAAGTTGTTGATGATATATATGAGTTCATGATGATTTTGTGATGATGTTGATATATGATTTTAATTGTGATCGAGTTAATTGATTTTGAGTACGTATGTTGAATATATATATATACATATATGTTAATCGATTTGGTTGATGATTTGATATAATATATATGAAGTTGTTTATAATTAAGTAGTAGATATATATATATGTTAAATAATTTATAATATTGTGTTGATGGTATATATACACTACCAGAAAATAGATCTTGGGCGACGAAAAAAAATCGTCGCCCTGTTAAAAAATTTCGTCGCCTAAGTACTTAGGCAACGACATGTCGTCGCCAGAACTGCGTCGGTCAAGAACTTGGGCGACGAAAATTCATTCCGTCGTCGCCTAAGAGTAATTCTTAGGCGACGATACGAATATTCGTCGCCCAAGATTTAACACATTGGCCGACGAAAACATTTTTCGTCGCTTAAGATCTTATAACCTTGGGCGACGATACGAATATTCGTCTCCCAAATTTTCTTTCGTCGGCTAAGTTAAATTTTCATTGGCTATGAAGCCACTTTAGCCGACGAAATAAAATTTTGTCGGCTAAGTTAAATTTTCGTCGGCTAAAGTTTACCATAGCCGACGAAAAAAAATTTCGTCGGCTAAAGAATTTATTTCGTCGGCTAAAGTTCACAAACTATGGCCGACGAAATATTTAAAAGTTTAGCCGACGAAATTAATAGTCGTCGGCTAAAGTGCTTTATATTTGCGGATCTGGGCAGCAGCAGCTCATCTGAAAAAAAACATGATAAGAAAAAAGGGGAGAAAAAGTTTGGGTGTTGTCGAAATCTGTCCATAATCATTTTGTGGAGCCATATATAGGTACGTATATGTATATATATGTTGATTAATTGATTTTTATTTGAGTTGATCGATTTTAAGTGTGATTAATTGAGTTTATTGATTTTGATTGTGATTGAGTTGATTAATTTTGAGTACGTTGGATGTATATATATATATATATATGTGTTGATCGATTTGGTTGATGATTAAATTGATAATATATATGAATTAATTTGTTGTTAATAAATAGTAGATATATATATATATATTAATTAATTTATAATATTATTGTGTTGATATGGTATGAAGTTGTTGATGATATATATGAGTTCATGATGATTTTGTGATGATGTTGATATATGATTTTAATTGTGATCGAGTTAATTGATTTTGAGTACGTATGTTGAATATATATATATACATATATGTTAATCGATTTGGTTGATGATTTGATATAATATATATGAAGTTGTTTATAATTAAGTAGTAGATATATATATATGTTAAATAATTTATAATATTGTGTTGATGGTATATATACACTACCAGAAAATAGATCTTGGGCGACGAAAAAAAATCGTCGCCCTGTTAAAAAATTTCGTCGCCTAAGTATTTAGGCAACGACATGTCGTCGCCAGAACTGCGTCGGTCAAGAACTTGGGCGACGAAAATTCATTCCGTCGTCGCCTAAGAGTAATTCTTAGGCGACGATACGAATATTCGTCGCCCAAGATTTAACACATTGGCCGACGAAAACATTTTTCGTCGCTTAAGATCTTATAACCTTGGGCGACGAAAATAAATATTTCGTCGCCTAAGATCACTACATCTTAGGCGACGATTTTTTTTTCGTCGTCTTATATGGTAAGTCCTTGACCGACGATTTAGAAATTTCGTCGCCTAAGATATATTTAAATTTTTTTTAAAATAATTAAATAATTTTTTTAAATATATAAATAATTATTTTTTAATTTTTGCTGGAATTTTTTTTCGGCATTTCTTTAAATTTTTCTAATACTAAAATTTAATTAAAAATAACACAAATTTATAAATTTATAAATAATTTATTACAAAAATTCAGTCCATCTGCCTATGGAGAAACTTGAAATCTAACTCATCATTCCCGTTCGGAGGGTCCTGAGGCTGAGGCGGCGGCTGGTCAGGCTGAGGAGGCTGCTGCTGAGGCTGGGGCCACTGAGGTAATGGTATAGGCGTAGGCATGGGCGGAAAATCAAGTCCGGCCGCATGTGCAGCGATGCAGGCAGTCATCCACTGTCCCATAGCCGCCTGGTTGGCATTGGTGACTTCATTCAGCCGCTCCATATGCGCAGCCGTGGAAGCCGCATATGATTCCGCCATTGCCGCCATCTCCCTCGCTCTTTGGGCTTCCAGCTCAGACTGTAGACTTTCGAACTGATCCTGTAGCCGACTGTTGCTGCTTGAGGCTCCGGCAGGTCCCTTGCGCTGAAATCCTGGCGTCGTCTTCAGGATCCCCTTTCCAGCGTCTCCCATACCCCGGCAGTAGTAGGTGTTGGAACGCTGAGCGAAGGCAGTGGCCATAATCCGCGCCCCAACGGTAGGATCTGAAGTGTCGATCCTGGACATAGCCTCTGATATGTCATCCTCTGCCGTGCCCGGCCATGTGTCGTTCACCATGCCTCTCATGACCTCTTGCTCCGCCTCCCTCACCCTCGCCTAATTGGATATATTATAAAAATATATTAATATACATTTAATAAAATGTAATTAAAATTAAAAATTAGAAAATATAAGGAACTTACAAGATCCTCCTGAGAATGAGGATATGCCCTCTGAAAGGTCCCCACATAGGGGTTCTCCTCTGGCCGCTCTCGCCGCACGTCGTCCATGATGGCCGAAAACGGCCTCGAACCGGCACGATGGTTGGTTGTGTTCTGTTGCCGGTTCTCAGCGTTCACCCGGGCGAGGTGCTTCAAAAAAAATTATCGTTAGTAAATATTTAAAAACATACAATTATAATTAATTCACTAATTAAATTAATTCAAATTTGTTTACGAATTACCTGTTTGTGAGGGTCGTTGAACTGCGTGACAAGAAGCCACCGTCATTCGTACTCCCGATACTCGAACTCCTTCGAGGTACCCGAACGGTCGCTCCCGTACTGCTTCCAGTGTAACCGGAGGTCGTGCTTCCACTATTTTCGTGCAACAGAAAATAGATCTTGTTGCAATGATTGCTGCACCCCTGGGAGCTAAGGCACTCAGGACAAGCCTTGTATCGCCTAACAACGTTGCCAGACAACATCCCACGTGCAGGAAAATCACTGATGGTACTAACAATCATGGCATGCATCTGGAACATCTCATTTTTGTGGGAGTCATAAGTGGGATGACCAACCTCCCAAAGCAATTTACACTCTTCAATCAGCGGTCTCATATACACATCGAGACACTTCCCTGGATAACAACAACAACAACAACCACAACAAATTCAGATAACGACTATATATGACCAACAATATAGAACAAAAACAATAAATGGAGAAAAAATTGAACCAACAGCAATATATACAATATGAAGGGAAAGTAGATACCTGGATAACCGGGCCCCAGAATCAACAAGGTCAACATGTTGTATTCCTTCTTCATGCACATCTATGGAGGAAGGTTGTAAGGCACCAAAATGACCGGCCATATACTGTACGAAAGACTCATGGTCCCAAAAGGGTTGAACCCGTCGGATGACAGCCCGAGCCTCACATTCCTCACCTCTGAAGCAAAATGAGGAAACTCCCTGTCTATATGCTTCCATGCCTCCCCGTCAGCAGGGTGTACCATGAGGTCTTCGTCATGCACCTCCCTCACAGCGTGCCATCTCATAGCTTCGGCCGTCTTTGAAGACATGTACAACCGCTCCAGCCTATCCCTCAACGGGAAATAGCGAAGTACCTTAATAGGTTTCCTGTTGCCTGCGGGAGTCCGCTTATACCTGTCGGTCCCACATATCGGACAACGATGAAGGCCTTCAAGGTCATTACCGTCTGCATCTTTACCCCAGAATAGAACGCAGTCATATCTGCATGCATGGATCTTGATGTAGGAAAGCCTGAGATCTCTCAAGATACGACGGACCTTATGATGCGTGGTGGGATGACGATAACCGTCGGGTAGGAGCGAAGCAGCGTACTGTAGATACCTATCAACAGCCGTCACGGTCGATTTTGTGTCAACCTTGATATGCATCACCTCCATCACACACTGAAGAACGGTCTTCTCATGACCTGGGCACAGAGGGGTCTGTTGGAAAGCAATTAGTCTGTTGTACTTGGCTATACCGGCAGTGTTGACACCTCTAGGGACGGCCTGCATCGGCGCCTGCGGAATGTGCTGTCGTTCAGGGCATACACCGCTGTCATGAGGAAACATGTCGTTGATGAAGGCCGTTGTTGGATCGTTGGATGTACTGCCCGTCTGATAAAACTGTCCATGATCATGCGGGCGTGATGAGGTTTCACCGTGATATATCCAACATGTGTAACGTTCCCAGAATCCGTTACTCTTCAGGTGGTCCCATACTATATCAAACGGAAATCGATGCATATCACTGCGACACTTACACATCTTGCACGGGCAATAGAACATGCCACTCCCCTCAGCATTGGTCTGCGCATATTGCATAAAATCCCAAACTCCTTCAGCATATTTTCTGTGATATCTTGGAAGAGAAATCCAACTCTTATCCATATCCTGAAAATAGCACATATATATATATCAATATTTAATGAACGTATCTTTTATATATATATATATATATTAATGTAATACAACATACTAATTATTAATTATATATATCTAGTTCGAGCGGATTCCGTGGTTTCAGAATGCAAGTGTCAATGTCACGGAGGGCGAACCCCCTACAGAAACCAGACAGGATTCGTTTGTGATCACGGAGGCGAACCCCTATCGACCCCTTCACCGAGAAGAGTGGTCAGTTTGTGATCTTGAGATCCAGTTAAACAAACCTGTGAACCATATCTATGACAGAACGGCCCCTTACTCAGCTTGGAACAAACTCTATGCATATATATATATATATATCATTAATTCAACTCAAATACAACTGAAAATCAATATATATATATATATGCATATATATATGTGCATATGCATATGTACGTACCTAGGAGTAGCTCCACAAACTATGTATGGACAGATTTCCACAACACCGAACGATTTGAAGAACTAGAGAAATTTATGTTTCAAATTTTCAAAGTTCTCATTCTTCTATCCCGGCCTCTCAATATATAGAAGAATCTTGGGCGACGAAATATTTGAGTTTCGTCGCCTAAGAATTAAAAACTCTTGGGCGACGAAATATTTGAGTTTCGTCGCCTAAGGATAACAAAATTAGGCGACGATATAAATATCTTAGGCGACGAAATACTGTTTCGTCGCCCTAGTTTATATTTTGGCCGACGAAATTTATTTTTAGGCGACGATTTTTTTTTCGTCACCAAAGAGTAAACTTAGGCGACGAAAAAAAAAATCGTCGCGTAAGTTCCCTATTAGGCGACGAAAAAAAAAAATTGTCGCCCGGTTTTTTTGTTTTGTCGCCCAAGACCCATTTTCTGGTAGTGATACCACAATGATGATTTTGTGATGATGTAGATATATATATATGCATGTATAATATTGTTCTGTAATTATTAAGTATATATATATGTGTGTGTTAATTAATTTGTTATTAATTAGTTGTAGTACGTAGAATATATACTAAATGAATTGAGATTTTATATATGGCATGAAATTTCATTAATAATTAGCTAGCAGCATTATAAATATATATATATTTTGTTAAATTTTCAGGATATGGATAAGAGTTGGATTTCGCTTCCAAAATGGGACAAAAGATACGGTGCAGGAGTTATGAGTTTTATAGAATATGCGCTGGCTAATGCTAACGGGAATACAATTTTCTATTACCCGTGCACGAAATGTCAGTGTCGCAGCGATATGCATCGATTTTCCATTGGCAAAGTATGGCAGCACCTGAGGAGTAACGGGTTTTGGGAGAAGTACAGATGTTGGTTATATCACGGTGAAACATCATCAGAGGGTCCGCATGATCATGGCCAATTTTCTGAGACGGGCAGTGCTAGTACATCCAACGATCCAACAACGGCATTCATCAACGACATGTTTCCTTATGAGAGCGGTGTATGCGCTCAAGGACAGTATATGCCTGACCCGGTGCAGCCCTTCCCTAGAGCACTAGCCCATGTGTTGGAAATGTCTTGTTTGTATTCAACATGTCAAAAGGGCACTAGCCCCACCCATGGAATCAAGACCTATCAAGGACTAGGTCATAAAGTCTAAAAAGGGATGGAAGAAAATGAAGTTGACAATGGGGGGTAGTTTTGCTGGAAATGGTAGTGCATTAACTTCAACACAACCTCCTAATCAAAGTAGACAAAATCATGCAGCAAGGGGTTCTACAAAGTGAATGGGTTGGCTTTTAAATTAGAGAAACATAATGTGTACTTCATCATGGTTTGGAATCGATTTTTTGCAAACAATGTGGTTCTTTGAGTTTTTGGAAACCAATTAAGCTTGAATTATGATGCATAGTATGTTTCTCATGTTGATGTTGGTTTTAATTCCGTGATATTGGCAGCCCTTTTTTGTTCTATGTTTGAATTTTTATCTTACATTTCCAGCTATTGCATAATATTTCTTGTCAGCAGATAAACACAACAACAGTGCCTAAACTCTGCTGAACTGATCAATGTCATACCCAGGAAAATTCAAATTTAGAGCTTTTGGAGGGAAAACGGTTCTGGTGAGAGTTAGAAGGTTATTTTTATCATTACACAATTTTTGGTGAGCTCCATGCCGGCCACATCAGCAATCTAAGGGCACAATTACAGAAATTGGCCTCAAGCCTTTCCTTGTTAGCGAAATATAAGTTTGGGTACCACATTGATAGTTTTTAAAATAGGGTACCATTTTGACCGTGCCACAAAAGTAGGGGTACCGACGCTGCATTTAACTCTATATATAATTGGTTAGCTCATACAGTCATATTCCCTTTCTCATTTTCGCCTTCGTTCTTTGGCTAACATACTCTATCGGGTTCACTTAGTCTTAAGCTCTGAGCGTTGGATTGATATTCTTATTAGCTATGCACAATCACAGCTAGTTGTAATAAAATAGAGAGAAGAAGAAGAGAAGACATAGATAGAATAGTTGTGAGGAGGTAGAAGCCTACTCATTCATTGTCATTAGCCTCCTTATATAGAGGTAAAGTTTATATCAGAGTATATAACTAATGAGTAATTACGTGGACAGCCACATAGATTATAATATTTATAACACTCCCCATTGGATGTCCACCAATGAATAATGAAATTAGACGCGTTTAATGTTGTCTCATTAAAAATCTTGTCAAGTAATAAAAACCCAGTGGGAGAAAAATAAACCTAGTCGAAGGAGAAAAAGAGTACAATGCGCATATGTCTTATGTAGCATACTACTGGATGCTCCCCCTGATGAGAATCTCCCCCTGAGCGCTACAAATTTCATGTGCCGTAAATAACAGTTTGATTGTTTGTCACTAAAGTGACACTGTGCGTGGTTTGCATATAGGGGCTCATCATGGATTTTCAAACCCGTGGTTTGCATATAGGGGCTCATCATGGATTTTCAAACCTACAAAGTCAAAACAATACCACCAGAGCTAGACGATTTTTAATACGTCTTACCTCATTTAGTCATATGATCAAATTCATACACTAATAATAGCTAGATAACATTAGCAAATTGACATTAAAACATTGAAATATCTTATGGCGTATCTAATCATACACATCAATATCTTTGTGTATTGATACGTCTTATATAAGCTCTTCAAGAGCTCTAAGTAATTCATAACTTTGAAAGTTGGAATATGTAGCAACATAATGATCATAATTCAAATTTGATTGTGTAGTCCAATAATAGTACTCATTGAGGCAATTTTGATCACGTTATCTATAATAGAATGAGTATATATGAACTAACTTTAGACTATTTGATTCCATGAATTCCGGTTATCTCAAGTATTCATGGATCGAATTACATTAGAATCATTCATGTACTTAAATCCTTTAAGAATTTGACAAGCGGTACAGTTGTAACGACACTTCATTTTTGGGAATTTACTTCTAGCAACGTATCTTTTATGATCGTCGTAATATACAATGATAAATGTCGTAAGTCTCTTGTTAATAACAACTATATCTATTATGTGATACTGTACTTACAGAAAATTGTCACGTATAAGGAAAAATATTCATAATCCCCATGTCTCCTGTAAACATTATGCCATAGTGATTTATTTTCACTATGATCAATACCATTTTGTATCATGTAGGGTTAAAGGTCAAAGAATCTCATCACGTTTCATATATTCAGTTTCATTGAAATTCCCTCTTTCCAATTTGGCCAGTAATATGCTTTGTCGACATGCATAATGAAACATGATATAACATCAATTAATACAGTTCTTAATGGTCTTTGGTAGCTATCATTTGTAATTTGTCATAGATGATCATCATTCATAGATCTCACATTCTTATATGCATGCATTTTTTTATATTGGGTACTCATGCCACTTCTAGGGCAAATATTGTCACTTCTAGGGCAAATATTGTCACTTCTAGGACAAATATTATCTAACGAATGTAGATCTTTTATTTGTAATATCATGTAGACCATTAGAGGACATGTATAATCTTCAATTTTCAGGAGTTTAAAATTTTAGACCTAGTGGATACATTTCACTCAAATTTACGCTGTTATTCAAATGACAATAGTCTTATGTTCCCCCTAACGGCGGAAAGACTGTCATATTATGACTATCCACAAATATGCGTTTAAAGCTCTATCACTTTCTTTTGAGTGAGATGTTTATTGGCTGGTGGCAAACCTAAACCAAATATGAGGTCAAAAACATTATAAACCAAGATATAATTCTCTAATGGCGTACCCAAGGATTAAAATCTCTGCGATATATCCGATATATCCTCTGATATCTCCCTTTTTCGAATGACCGATATATCTTTAGGGATCAATATCTTATCTTCCACCGTATCTACGATATTTCCCCGATATTTAGGAAATATCATCAAATATCACCGATATTTAGGAAATATCTCCGACATTTATGATATTTTCGATATATCACTAACATATTAAAAAAATATCTGTAAAAAATTGAAATGTTATCCGGAAGAGAAGTAACTAATTCCCTCGAGGTGTATCCCAATGACGAGTGGTGGTCTCGACTTGAAACTGCAATTGCCAATGGAATCAACGTACAAAGGGTATTATCTGAAGAAGTTGTTGGAAACCCAAAAGATAATTTAGACAGTGATGATGCATGGGGCGGCATAGCAACTCCGGATAGTACAGATGATGATGAAGATGGTGGAAGCGGAAAAGGTGGTGGAAATACTGGCACCGGGTTTGTACATGGACAATCTTCTACAGTTGGTGGATTGAACAATTTTTCATCTGAAGAAAATTACGATCATGCCTCCCATGATCATGGCTATAGAAGTATTAGGTATGGAGCACAAGAGGATACCATGTATGGGAGGAGGACTAGAGGTCCAAATGATGATCAAGATGTTGTTTCAGTTGCGCTAAGTTTTGATTCTATCAGTTTAGGTAGTGGGACTGGAACCTCAAATGAATCCCAAGAAGGCAACAATCAATATGGCTATAATGTTTATGGCTATAATCAATGCGCGGAAGTCAGTGATCAGTCATCCAGTTTTCATCATCCTTACTATCCACTTATAGGGGAAACAGTTGGCAGCTCCAAAGACATATATGATTATCATATTCAACACTACAATTTGTACTATATGAGTCATATGTCTTGGTCTAATTATTGTACTTTTGTGGATCAGCGTGTGTCTTATGACTCTTATCAACAACCTAGATTTTCATTCTGGATGTAGATGAAGTTGATATTTGTAATATTTATATATAAATCTAATAAATTAAATATTTCAGAAAAAAATTCTTCCCAAAATACAGATATTTTTTTCCCGGGTTTCCCCGATATATCCGAAATCTCCCTTTTTCAACGGACCGATATATCTATCGATACCGATATTTTAATCCTTGGGCGTACCTACCTATAACCTTTGTATGTGTAGCCGTATTAGGAACTCTAACATTGTATCATGACATTTTCTTTAGGAGAACCATGTCACTTGGATACACATACATCCCACAAATCAAATGGGGTATAGAATTTGAGTTAATATGGATAGTCTCATAGACTTTAATCCAATCAAATGTCTTTGCATTACCATGCAATTTTGTCACTATCTTTTTATCAAATCACATACTTAAGTATCTTTCAAATCATAATAAGATGGAAGATAAGTATCTACACCAATATATTTTGTTCTTTCAGGAATAATGTTTCTCCTCCTCAAGGCAGGAGGAGTGTTTCATTGAGGTGACAACTAGCAATTCTGCGGTCAATACACGATTTGATTGGAAGTAAGCATACACTACCAGAAAATGGGTCTTGGGGGACGAAAAAAAATCGTCGCCCTGTTAAAAAATTTCGTCGCCTAAGAACTTAGGCGACGACATGTCGTCGGCCAAAACTTCGTCGCCAGAACCGCGTCGGTCAAGAACTTAGGCGACGAAAATTGATACCATCGTCGCCCAAGATTCATTCTTAGGCGACGATAATAATTTCGTCGCCTAAAATATACTTCTCGTCGCCCAAAAATTAGTCGTCGCCCAAGATTTAACACTTTGGCCGACGAAAACATTTTTCGTCGCTTAATATCTTATAATCTTGGGCGACGAAAATAAATATTTCGTCGCCTAAGATACAACATCTTAGGCGACGATATTTTTTTTTCGTCGCTTAAGATGTTAAGTCCTTGACCGACGATTTAGAAATTTCGTCGCCTAAGATATATTTAAAATTTTTTTAAAAATAATTAAATAATTTTTTTAAATATATAAATCATGTTTTTTAAATTTTTGCTGTAATTATTTTTTTCGGCATTTCTTTAAATTTTTGTAATACTAAAATTTAATTAAAAATAACCCAAATTTATAAATTTATAAATAATTTATTACAAAAATTCAGTCTATCTGCCTATAGATCGAGAAACCCGAAATCTAACTCATCATTCCCGTTCGGAGGGTCCTGAGGCTGAGGCGGCGGCTGGTCGGGCTGAGGAGGCTGCTGCTGAGGCTGGGGCCACTGAGGGTGGGGCCACTGAGGTAATGGTATAGGCGTAGGCATAGGCGGAAACGGCTGTCCGGCCGCATGTGCAGCGATGTAGGCAGCCATCCACTGTCCCATAGCCGCCTGGTTGGCATTGGTGACTTCATTCACCCGCTCCATATGCGCAGCCGTGGAAGCCGCATATGATTCCGCCATCTCCCTCGCTCTTTGGGCTTCCAGCTCAGACTCCCTCGCTCTTTGGGCTTCCAGCTCAGACCGTAGACTTGCGAACTGATCATGTAGCCGAGTGGTCTGGCTGTTGCTGCTTGAGGCTCCGGCGGCTCCCTTGCGCTGAAATCCTGGAGTCGTCTTCAGGATCCCCTTTCCAGCGTCTCCCATACCCCGGCAGTAGTAGGTGTTGGAATGCTGCGTGAAGGCAGTGGCCATAATCCGCGCCCCAACGGTAGGATCTGAAGTGTCGATCCTGGACATGGCCTCTGACATGTCATCCTCTGTCGTGCCCGGAAATGTGTCGTTCACCATGCCTCTCATGACCTCTTGCTCCGCCTCCCTCACCCTCGCCTAATTGGATATATTATAAAAATATATTAATATATATTTAATAAAATGTAATTAAAATTAAAAATTAGAAAATATAATTAAACTTACAAGATCCTCCTCAGAATGAGGATATGCCCTCTGAAAGGTCCCCACATAGGGGTTCTCCTCTGGCCGCTCTCGCCGCACGTCGTCCATGATGGCCGAAAACGGCCTCGAACCGGCACGATGGTTGGTTGTGTTTTGTTGCCGGTTCTCAGCGTTCACCCGGGCGAGGTGCTTCAAAAAAAAATAATCGTTAGTAAATATTTAAAAACATACAATTATAATTAATTCACTAATTAAATATTCAAATTTGTTTACAAATTACCTGTTTGTGAGGGTCGTTGAACTGCGTGACAAGAAGCCACCACCACTCGTACTCCCGATACTCGAACTCCTTCGGGGTACCCGAACGGTCGCTCCCGTACTTCTTCCAGTGTTCCCGGAGGTCGTGCTTCCACTCCTTGAACCTACATATACAAAAAAAATATTAAATATATTATTAAAAAAATAAAATTTAATAAATTATTCAATAAAGGTACCTCTCCCTATGGGCCTTTTCCGCCCAGTCACGTCCCTCCTCGGGAACCACAAACCATTGCTGCATTACCACTTGTTAGTATTTTTTTCGATAATTAAATAATTTATTAGTTAAAAAAAATAGTAATTGATCGAGTAAACTCACCGACATCGACTGATGGAGCATCTCCTTCACTCCATCAGGAACCTGGCTCCAGACTCCCCACAACATTGGGAGTCTGGAGCGGATGGTGCCTCCCGCGGCGCGCGTGTACCGGTTTCCCAACACGGCGTCCACCGGTTTCCCGTTGGAAAACGGGATGGCGATCCGTCCAGCGGACTCGACCGCCCTATCGAGTCCCTTGTTGCTGACGGTGCCTCTCCTGTTCCGCCTTCTCGTTCCGGCGGCTGTGACATTGTGAATCAAATTTAATATTAATAATATATTTTTATATTAAAAAAATTAAAATCGACAAAAAAGTAATAATAATTTACCTGAGGATGAGGCTGAGCCGACGGATTCGTCTTCGTCCGCCTGCTCGGAGACCCTGACGGGATGAAGAGGCGTGGGAAACTCCCGGTAGATATAGGCCTCGTGCGGTGCCACATGCGGGAGCTGCTCCCGAATCGGTCGACCCTCCTCATCGACGCGAGGTATCGCCGATATCGTCGGAGGAAGGAAGAGGCCGGATGGCACCATAGGGACCCCGGATGACCCGCCATCACCGTCGGTCGGGGACGACTGTGTGGGGGCGTCGCTGCGGGATCGCGACCGGCGAAGTATGGGTGGATGACGAGCAGCCGTCGCTGCGGGACCCGACTGCCCAACAGAACCCGAGCCGCTCACGCCACCCGTAAGCGCCGCATGTCGGGCCGTCAACTGCCACGGAAACCCGATCGACGGTGATTCCGACGGGTTGTTTGAGGTACCGTCCGAGCCGTCTTGGCTCCTCGCACCCGAACGTTGTCCAGACGTTCTCCTCATGGCCATCTTGTTTAAAATAACCATAAATTTATTAAAAATATTTTACCGTCTTATAATTAAGTTCACAAAAAATAAACATAAATTTGTAAAAATTTTATTAACAATAATAGCACTCTTCGAAATTAATAGTTATTAAAGGATTTATTATTTTTTTTATTCACATAACAAATTATTTACATTAATTCGCAATTATTACATTACAAAAATTAAACTCAACAATATTTACATACTTACTCAAAAATAATCCATTATTTTGTACAAAATGCCCACAATATATTTACAATTATAATTTATATTATTTAATTATTTAATCAAAAATTATTTAATCATTTACAATATATTTACAAATTATTTCCACAAATCCTAAACCCTAAACCCTAAACCCTAAACCGTAAACCCTAATATTTTACAATTATTATTTACATCACAATTTACCATAATTTACATCACAATTTACAATTATCACAATCACAACAACAACAATTTACAATTTACAATTATCACAACAACAACAATTTACATTAATTATCACAACAACAACAATTAAAACCAATTTAGGGTTTTAGGGTTATACCTTAAATTGTGGGTCGGCGTCGGGGTCGGCGTCGGGGTTCCGAATTGGGGTCTGGGTCTGGGTCGGGGTCGGAGAGAGGGAGAGAGAGAGGGCAGAGGCAGAGAGAGGATTTTCGGAGAGAGAAATTCGTTGGCGGCTGAAGAAATGGTTAGGGTTCCGAATTTTTGCCTTTTATAGTGGCGTTCTTGGGCGACGATTTTGTAAAAATCGTCGCCCGCCTTTTTTAAAAATCGTCGGCCAAGAGTCTCTTGGCCGACGAATTGAAAAATCGTCGGCCTGTTTTTTTAAAATCGTCGGCCAAGATAGTCTACTTAGGCGACGATGTTCTTCGATCACTATAAATGTCGTCGCCCAAGATGAAGAAAATCGTCGGCCAAGAGTCTACTTGGGCGACGATTTTCTTGACCATAAATATCGTCGCCCAAGATAGTCACTTGGGCGACGATGTTCTTCACTATAAATATCGTCGCCCAAGATGAAGAAAATCGTCGGCCAAGGTTTCTATCATAAAATTTAGAATATCGTGATTTTGGTGATCGGAGAAGAGGAACTGAAAACCCACCGTCAGATATGACGAGAATAACGAATTACATGGGTGGGAAAAAATTCAGCTCCATCTGACAAAGATAAGGGCTCGATCCGTCTGGTCAATCGGCGCGGTCAAACCCCTAAACAAACGGAGACGGCTATTCGACCCTCCAAATCACGTAATCTGGCCGGACCTTCAACTGAGAATAGTTTCCGATCGACAAGAAGCTTACGGGGCTATAAAAATTTGGTAAAAAATAAATACCCGGGATAGGGCTACCACTAGTGCTTTTTCATATTCAAAAGCTCGATCGATTCATTTTCCACCATACACCAAAGTCCGGTTCTTCACCATCGATCATTGTGATGCAGAGGAAATATAAATGTTAGAATCCATCAACAGCAACTTAAATTCACAAGTCTGGTTTTCTCGAATCCACGAGAGAATTTGGAATCCAACAAAAAATTGAGATAAACTCAAGGTTTTTATTAATCAAAAGCTTACGACTACAACTGATAATGGTCCTTATATAAGAGCAAATAAACCCTAGGGCAACTAACGACCAAGCCTAAAGTCCATTAGGTTAAAAGAAAACAAAATCCAAACTAAACTAATGTCACACCCCGTACCAAGTGTCGGTGATTTTCAAGCACCTAACACCGAATCCGAGGTGTGAGAGGGAAAAGTAAAAGAAAATAAAACAATTTCAAATACTTTTTTCGAAATTGTTAAAAATAAAACGTTTACAAGTAACAAAACAATTACAAAGTCAAAAACAAAGGTCTTGCGAACTATCTGACTTCTAATATTCCGTACTTCTCGACTCTTGTACCCGCAAGCTAACATCATAGTTAAGCTTCTAGAAAAACATGCCCTCAAACGTATTTGAACAAAGTCTATAGGGGTGAGATTACGCTCAGTAGGGCCAAACCTTCTTAAGTTATACTTAACTATGTTACATAATCAAGTGATCAAATATTAAACAACACTTTATATAAATAACAACACAGTTCGATGCATATATGCAAATGAACTCCCTCAACTCGATTACAGCCTTATTAGTTCATACATCAAAGACATATGAGCCTACATGTCCCATACCATGTAGATGTCTCCAATATACGACCTAACAAATCAGTAATATTTTACCACCTGCACCTCTTTGTTAGCTATCTTGTTATACTCATGGTCTCTAAACCCAAAACCCGATTAGATCGTTTTATCGATGTTCACCGTAGAAAGATTCTGAATTCCTCGGTTCGTGCACTTATGGGCAGACATAGATTTATGGACAACCCATGAGGAAACTCAACTACACAAAATGTATCTTTTCTCGATCTCATTCTCATCTTCTCCACTATCACCAATCTCACTAATCTCACAATTCCTCACAATGCATTATGCATGTCAACTAAATATCAATACTCATAATATATCATCCAACACATGCTTTTATAGAAACCGATAACATTAATTATATAAATCACTAATTACACATACTTTTATTGAAAACAATAATGACCAAGAGTTAATCACTCAATGGCACACAAAGCATCAATTTCAATTATAATCTAATCATCAATTTAAACAAAGGTTCCCGAGAGACCCTACCTGGAATTCAAGTGTTAGTTCTGACACCAAATAAAATTAGTAACTCAGCGACACGCATTTTGAAATCTTTATCTTTTTGCTTCCAGAATCCTACTACTTGCCTATAATCCTCGTATAAGCCAAAATTGTTAAGGACACCCACATTGGCTTATTAACCAAATCCTCTCACAGTCTCTCATGAATTCCGAATCAATGTACTCATCTCTCTTTCCGACAACTACCGAATCACACGCCACCCGTAATTAGTCGTATCCCAACTATGCTCCAAGCACCAACCTAAACTCTGCAGAATTACTCTGGACACCCAAATCACCATCCTCCGATTCCATTGACCTTCATTGTCAAATTCTGGAATTATGGACACCCAAAAACAAGTGTTCAATTCTTCCATTCCATCCTTCTAGTCTTTAACTAATTTTGAATATTCATCTTAATTTGACATGCTCTTGTCTTGTCTTGAAATCCAAAACGATCAAGTCCTTGGAATTACTAAGGACACCCAAATGAGTTCCTTCTCCATGATCTCTGAGTCAATTGTCGTGAGCTCATTCCTCTTTAAGTTTAATACACCCCTTGATCAAAACAAAAACATCTTCACTGCTCTTACAAACCAAAATAGATTGAAGAAACCTCGTTTTAACAGAATATATATTGACATGGCTCAACCTTATCAATCACCCTGCTCTCAAATGTCAGAGCAACCCAGCAAGCTATCTAATTACCTACTTTTCCATTTTCTTGAAATCAAGCAAACAAATAATCTGTTCTAAAGCTTTTGCCAAAATTAACACAACTAATCAAACTCCAAATACACCAAAACTTGCAGTAAACCTGAACTGAGCCCAAATTCATCAACTCATCTAATCTCAATAACAGAAATCTCAAATTACTCCTTCATAATCAGTATTCCCACTTCATCTTCAAAACTCACAACAATTACCATCATAACTGCTATCAACACCAAACACAGTAAACCCGAACAACCTGCAACTCAGCTCTCTACCTCTAATTCTACAATTTCAATAATTCTACACAACATACTAATCATCAATCTAACTCCAGCATACAAATTCAAAACCAGAAAACAATAGAAACACCTCCATCACCGCCGTGCATGGTGGCACGCACCACCATGCACGGCGGTCACCCATTGCCAAAAACCCAACTTCCTCCAAACTCAACAAAACTCAATTTCAATTATATAAACAGGTAGAGCTCGAAGAATAGACCAACTTTGATACCTGAGTCGAACTCGGAGGCCGCCGAAAAACACCAAGAATACGGCCTAAAACCTAAAAGCTTCTGAGTTTCGATTCTCCCTCCTAACTTCTCCCTTGGACAAACGAATATCATGGAAGGCTTCTTGACATCAAGACGAAGCTATCCATACCAGTGAGAGACCTTGACTTGGCCGAAATCGGAAACTCGCCGGCGAACCTAGTCTCTCCTTCTTCTGCTCGATTCTCCTTCACCGGAGCTCCTTTGCTGAAAGTAAGACAACAGGGAGGATGGGGAGGACGAGACGAAGCCTTGGCCATCGGTTGGACGCCGAGGGGTGACTGGACGACGGACAACTCCTCCGCACTCCACCGCTGCAGAGCAGCTCGGGACCGAGGTTAGTCTGGTCTGAGTTCTGACGCAGCTCAAACTAATCCAACCTTTATATGTATCATGCGATCAACGGCCAAGATCTGGCGGTTTGATAATTCCAATGGTCCAGATGAACTCTCTTTATTTTCTATTTTTAATTGAATTTTTAGATAATACCAACTTCTAAAAATCATTAAAAATAGCTCCGATGTCCAAAAATACTTCCGTAAAATCCTACGAATTCGTAACGATGTCTAGTTTAATCCTATAAGCTTGAAAGATAAATTTTGACAAACCAAAAATTTGAATAATTTTCGAAAACTACAAAGGATTTGAAGAATAATAGAAATTTAAATTTAAATAGCTCGAAAATAATTTTCTTTTCAAAAATAGAAAACCAAATTTCCGAGATGTTACAACTAACCTAAAATAATACTAAATACCAAATCAAATTAATAAAACGATATCTATTGGCCTTAATCTGACAGGTCTCACTATAATGAGTTTTGTAGATCTCGTCGTTCATATTCAGAAAAGGTATTATGCGTTTCAAACAGACATTCTGGTCAAAAGTTACTCAAAAACATATTTGTTTATGAAAATCAGATTTCACATGAGAACGAAAAATCCAAAACAATATCTTCTTGAATATTCCAGTGGCTAGCAACCTCTTGACACGAGAATTACCGATATTCAAATCATTTTTTTATTTGCCATTTCCTAACTTTTATTTTTTCTGTCTAAATTTGGTCCATGGTCGTTCTACATCAGTCTCCTCCACTACGAAAGAACTCGACCTTGAGTTCATCTTGAATGGAAGACGATAACTTGTAGAAGAAAAACCCAATAAAATATTAGACAATTGAACTTGTGGATTGTTGGTATGATTTTCTGTATATTTTGATGGCACAATCATGAACTCGATGTCATACATGAGTTCATCATAGGCAACTTGTATAGATTCTCCTTGGCTCTCAAGATTGCATTCTTGGATGACATCTGAACAATTTATTTGTGGCTGCATGGTTTCTTCAATGCGTATAATCATGTCAAACAAGCTCTTTCTTGTTTAACCTCTTGATCATCATAGTTGGTTTCTTGTGAGACTTCTTTCGCTAAAGGCTTGATTTTAATCTTGCGCAACTCCCACCCAATTAAATAGGTATTGTCTTTGCAATAACCACCATTGAAGTTTTCATGCCATGGACTTCCGAAAAGCACATCAGTGTCGTCCATGTCAATCACATGACAAGTAACATCATCGTTATAAAATTCTCCTATATAGATGGGAACTTTACAAACATTTGTTACTTGTGCATATGGATCGCTCAGCTTCACTGTCAGTAATTGAAGGTAATCAACAACCTTACTTGTTACAAAATTCTCTTACAGGCTGTTGTCAATTATTGTCGACCATACCTTGTCTTTGATGAAATATGTAGTTCGAAAGTCATCGTAATTTGGCGATGTGAATACCCAACGTTCCATGCTAGCTTCCATCTTCTTTTTTTTTTTTTTTTTTTGAATTGATGAGGTTAACCTATGGCGAATCCCTTGGTATATTCCTTTTCAATTTTGGATAGATACTCTACGACCAGCGTCGTTAAGGTTGGAGGGGTGAACTACTCCCATGGACCATCGTCTGCTAAGGAGCGGGTGAAATGAGGCTCTGATTACCAATTGATACAGCGAAAATATAAACGTTGGAATCCACCATTGGCGACTTAAATCCACAAGTCAGGTTTTCTTGAATCCATAAGAGAATCTGGAATTAATTCACCAAAAAATTGAGATAAACTCAAAAGTTTTATTAATATCAAAAGCTCCTGACTACAACCGATTAAGGTTCCTTATATAAGAAAATAAACCTTATCATAACTAATAACCAAGCTTAAAAGCTCATTAGGTTAAAAGAAAACTAAATCCAAAATAAACTAGAAAATCTAAAATAATATTGAATGCCGAATCAGATTAACAAAACTATATCTTTTGGCCTAAATCTGACAGGCTTCACAATAATGAGTCTTGTAGATCTCGTCGTTCCCATTCCAGAAAGGTATTATGCGTTCCAAACAAACATTCTTATCAAAATTTACTTAAAATCAGATTTGCTTGAGAAAATCAGATTTCACACGAGCATGAAAAGTCCAAAACAACATATTCTTAAATATTTCAGCGGCTAGCAACCTCTTAACAAGAGAATTACCGATCTTCAAATCATTTTTTTTATTATTCGCCGTTTCCTGACTTTTATTTTTTTGTTTAAATTTAATCAATTCTCGTCCGACATTACATTGCTTAATCGCTGCTTCCTAACTTTTATTTTTTTCTGTCTACATCACATTGCTTATTATTTTGTTTTCCCGTGCTTAGCAAATTCGATTCAGAACTAGCTAGCTTCCTCATCACTATCGTGGTCTGTTGCTTTTAGTTGATAGTGAAAGATAGAGCGATATCTGTCTCCTTTTTCTCCTTGCGCATGACGAAAGAATGCAATGATCGACAACAGAGAAAAGAGGGTTGGTCACTCCTCTTGGAGACCTAGAGACATTATAGAGTACATTATTGACTTGGTGATCGAGTTGCTCGTGCTCCTGTCTTGCTCGATCGTTTTGCTCTCCATCAACATAGTCTCATTTGTATGCTTATATAGATCTATCAGGGCATGCGTACGTATAAGCCCGGAAGTGGCAGGTAGTGAAGCTAGCTAGGGTTTATGTCAAAAGGAACATTACGTCATATTAGTAGACACGCGCGGTACGGAAGTACTGGGTTTGTATCCAGTGCTGAGGGTCCTCCTCCAAAGGAAAAACATTGAGTACCTTCTCTCATACATATATTCATTGCTGTTCTACATATTGTCCAGACATTCTCATGCGATCTTCCTAGCTTGGAAATGTGTAGACTCTTCCAATCATACATATAACACTGATTCCTGGTCCATGAAACACCAAAGTGCTTTACTGCTATTATTTCCAGTGATTAATTAGCTACCTTTGTGGCTTTGTCGTCCTCTTCTGTTCGCCGACTTGCGCATTTCTTAGGTATTCGAAAAGAGTATTGGTAAGACAATGCATGTCCAGAATGTTTTAACTTCCAACTCCTCTTTTTCCTGGAGTTTAGATGGAATATATCATGCACATAAACTAAGGCCGGGGCACACTACAACAATCACAGTCATTTCCAAGGGTGAAAAATGGTCGGAAAAAGCGATTTCCTGTCGGAAAAGTTTATTTCCGACGAACTGCGACCGTCGCTAGTCGTCGGAAAAAATCTAGTTGGAAAAAGTCTTTTTCCGACAAACCCTCGGAAAAACATATTATTTCCGACAAATTCTTGTGGTCGCAAATATATTTTCAATGGTCGGAAATTGTGCCTCATTGACGACGACAAATATTATTTGCAACGACAAAAGTTTGTCACAAATAACTCTTTTCTCGTCGGAAATAAGTATTTTCGATGGACATTTTTTCCTCGGAAATTAATATGTTTGATTATTTCCAAGAGTGAAGTGGTCGGAAAATATTGGTCGGAAATGTTTTTCCAACCAACTTTATTTATTAAATTTTTTTTCCCTCCCATTCAATGGAACCTGTAAACTTAACTGTAGGAGTGGTTAATTTTTCATAATTATTTCATTAAACATAAAAGGAGAAAAGTAAAATTTTAGGAATCAAATTGTATTACAAGAAAGTGAATAAACATAGCTACTACACATGTTCAAAACTAGCATATACTTAGGCTAGAAAGGCCAAGCTAACTAAAACTTGATATGATATTATTTAGTGCAGTTGTAAAATGCCTCATCGAAGTTCACGTCATCTTCATCAGCGCCATCTCCATCAGCCCCATCTTCATCAGCACCATGTCCATCAGTATCATCTTCATCAGTCTCATCTCCATCACTACCATCTTCATCATGGTGTGCACTTGAATCTGTTGTCTTTTGAAGAAGAAAAAAGAAAGAAATAAAAATATGCGATGCTTATCATATCCTAACTAATCAAAATGCCATCGAAATTAAGCTAGAAATTTGACCACATTATTCTGATTAATCAGTTCATATACTGCTACTGAAACAAAACTCAAATGCATACAATTCAGTTAATTAGCACCTCGCTATGAAAACAGACAGATCAAGAATGTATAACATGGAGGTCTCAATTCAGTTAGCACTCTGATTGATCTAATGCATAACATGGAGTTCTCAATTCACAGTTCACAATCTAAAATAAAAAAAGCAAATGCACAACAAACTATAAGAGCATAAACAACAACACCATAACAAATAAAAAATATATTCGAAGGTAGAAGTCGTACCACATAATGTGAGTTTCTTGCACATTTAGAATTGTCAGAGCTACGAGGCAGCAAACTTTGAACAACTTGAGTCAAGTTCTCCAATTTATTTTTCAGAAATTCAACCTCACCTTTTAGTTCCAAACATGCAGGCTTGTTACAAGTTTGAGTCGGTAGATGTCTTTTATCTTTGAATTTGACCCCAGCACCTAAACCAAGTGCACGGCCATGACAACTGCCATGACTATACTCATCAATGACTTTCTGATACACCTCCCAATCATCAACTTCACCATTCTCCTCTTCCACCCTCTCCTTTCTTGCAGTAAGATCCTCCTTCAAATGAAAGAATGAAAATTTAATCTATGTAATAATCATCACAATATAATATGAATAGAAAAATTATGATTCAAGTATCAAGTATGGAAACATACATAAATTTCCTTAGCCTTCTAACTTTTCCAGTGTTCTTCTTTACCGTCCTTTGCTTTACTTACATGGAACTTTCTCCAACACTCTATTGGGCTAGGTTCAACTCCATTCCGATCAAGCTATATTAAATTGAAGAAAATGTGTTTTAGAAACTTTAATATATATAGTAATAGGATAACCAATATTGACTCAGTAACTTGTATAGAATAACCAACTCCAAATTTATATTCCATACCTCCTCTTTACGCCATTTTGCAATTGGGACTGAACCTGCTGTGTGAACAATTGTTGATTGATCCCGATTGTTTTTGTTTCTTACACTCACCTTCTGCAAAATATATCAATCAATGAGAAAATGTTCAAAGGATTTTATAACTGAAAAAAAGTAGTATATTTAGTTACCTGCCATTGGGGATTCAACCATGCTTGAACCAAATCGGGCCACACATCTCTATTTATACCTTTTGCGCAATGAGAATAACGACCTGCAGCAGTTTTATATTTTTCAAAAATGCTGTTCCTTATTGAGCTCATCCAGTCGGGATATCGGTTTTCGACATAGTTCTCAAATGCTTTCCTTATATTCGGGCCATGTTATAAGTGGCTTCTTCATCTCTTGCTTGAAGAGTGGGAGTATTGCACGTGTTGCAAAAGGGGTTATGATCCTACCAACAACACAATCAAATCATCTATATTGAACAAGTATTAATGTCCTTGTGCCGTATATAATTAATAACATGAAATTAAAAATTACCTTCCATCATGTATATCAGCTGCCATGCCATGTCCCTTTTCACCCTTAGCTCCCCCTCTGCCTTTCTTCTTAGGAGGACCTAAAGCTGACAAAAAAGATGAATATGATATATATTTTTTTGTTTTTTGAAAGATGATTATGATATATAACTTGGAGTAAAATTACAAAGACAAACAAAATCATTAATACTATTACATAACGCACAGGGGGAAAAATGGAGCACACACACGTTACCTGTTGCATTTTCAGGTTGAGACTTAGACCTGGCCTCTTCAGTTTCATGTTCTTCACTATTCTCTGTGCTTACTTGCCTTTTGCGACTGTTTAGCATGCCGTGTCCTTTTTCACCTCCCCCTCTACCTTTCTTCTTAGAAGGAGCTGAAGCTTGACAAGAAGATGAATATAATATCTAACTTGGAGTAAATCAGAAAAGGCAAGCAAAATTATCAATACCATTACATAAGGCAAAGGAAAAAAAATGGAGCACTCTGATCATTTACATGTTGCATTTTCAGGTTCAGACTCAAATCTGGTCCCTTCAACTTCATGTTCTTCATTATTCTCTGTGCTTAATTGCCTTCTGCGACATTTTGGCATGTCGTTTCCCTTTTCACCTCCCTCTCTGTCTTTCTTCTTACAAGGACCTGAAGCTTGACAAGAAGATAATTATAATATCTAACTTGAAGTATAATAGAAAAAAGCAAGCAAAATTATCAATACCATTACATGATGTAAAGAAAAAAAATAAAAATAAAGCACACATTACCTGATGCATTTGAAGGTTGAGACTCAGACCTGGGCTCATCAGTTTCATGTTCTTCCCTATTACTAGGATTCTGTGTGCAGAATACCCTTTGGCGATTCTTTGCTTGCTTTGCATAGACTAAATATTTATTGAAAAACAATAGTTATTATAGGAATTAGCTTCAAATCCATGCAGAAGAAAAAAGAACATGACATACCAGGCTCCTTTGTTCCACTAACATTAAATTCTGTAGAGCCATCTTGTGTTTTGCTCAATGCCCTTTTGTAAACTGCAGTTTTTTTTCCTATAACTAGCATATAATTCATTACAAACAGAATGATTAATATATAAGACCAGCAGTAGTTGAAGTACGTATTACAAAAAATATGCAAGGAAACAAAGTACTTGTTTGTCGTCTTGCATTATCTGTAATGGTATCTTCGGATCTGCAGACTGTCATCATGCGATCTGTTGCTTTCTTTGTTGACATAACTATAAGACACATTCATTACTAAAGTAGACAAAGGAAGCTTAAATAATCTTTCATAGAACTTACGGTAGTAGATAAAAATATGACACACTTGACTGAAACTGGAATTGAAATTAAAAAATCCATAACAATCAATCCTAGCAAAATCATATTAACATTTTTGACAACTCTATTCCAAATCTTCATCCTCATTCTGGTTATCATGCGTATAACCATGTTGAGCTTCTTCTTTTGTAGGCATCTCAAAAACGTTTCTAGGTTTTGTTTCCACCACAAAACTCCATGTACTATTTTTGATTTCCTGAATATAACAAACTTGAGTAGCTTGATCAGCTAGCACAAATGGTTCATCACTATTGAGCATGGCTATATGCATAGTCAAGAAACTCATTAACTCCTTGATCATACTTTGGGTTTGATCTACTTAATTTCATCCAAGACTTGTCAATCGGTGTCTCCATCCTCTTAGATTGTGCTACTTATAAATCTATACCAAAAATAAGAATGTACTGGTCTATAGAAATCATTTGCATCAAAATCAGACAATGAGAATAAATACTGAAATAAAGTAGAAATATTTGTCTCTGTACTAATATATCCAAATAATTACATATTCAATTATCCAAATCTAGAGTGTTCATGCCAGTAGACATAAACAGAGAGTACCATGAAATAAAAATTAAAGAGAAAGACAGAAAACGTAGAGATATTTTACCTTTCTTGGGAAACAAAGTCCTCGATCAACAATGAATCTTCACTCTGTACTTGTCCAACAATGAAACGAAAGAACAGAGAATTACTTAGAAGACGATATGAACAAATAAATCAAAGAATCTGTCATCTTAATTAGGGATTGAAATTTCAATTGAATATTTAAAACTGTAATCTTACCCAATGAAAAGAAGCTTCTCCGATCTTCTCCGATGAAGAAATTTAATTATAAGGAAGAGATGGGCGGAGAAATGAAGTTTTTGGTGAGTAAGGAGCCTAGAGCCTAGAGCCTAGAGCCCTTCCCTTCGATAGAAAAATGAAAAAAATGAATCTATTGCCTAGGCTCCTAGCTAGATAACCTTGGCGGGAAATTTCCCTCTTCTTCTTTTAGGTCAATTTTCCCTCTGTTTCATTATTACCGACGGTATCGTTCTTCCCCTTGCAAATAGTTATACCCTTTTCCGATGAATTCAAGTGTCGTCGAAATTAAAATACGCTCCAACATTTCCAACCACTTTGTTGTTTTTTCCGACTAAATTTGAACATTTTTCCGACAACAATTTGTACGTCGGAAATAATGTATGTCTTTTTAGATTATTTCCGACGAAAAAATGCAATGGTCGGAAAAAGCTTGTTTTTCCGAGGGTAATTATCTGCCGTCGGAAATTTTGGTCGGAAATGAGGTATTTTCTTGTAGTGGCATGATGCATGAGTGAGCTGCTTCCATGCCGAAGGCTTACCTCAATTACATCAATAAACAGGTTTATCGTGCGATTCATGCCAATTGGGTTATATAAAAAATACATGCCCCCTAAATACATTAGCTGAGCAGCAACATCTTTCAAGCACTTGTTCTTCATTTTCAGTCTTCTTTAATTTGTAAATGCCGAAATAGAATAATCCAAGTAGAAATCTCTTTGCATATATATAGAAGAGTACTACAAGTCTAGGCTAGATAGAGAAGCTGCCGGATTCTCCCATTATATATGTGTAGGAGCTGGGAATCCCTCCATCTATCGGATGCAGTTAAGACCACCAAAGCCACAATTCCTCATTCAGCCAAAAAAAGAAGAAGCCACATTTCCTCCAGCCAAACCCAAACACTTGCATAGCAAACACAGCGGCTATGAAAGCAGCAAATTAATCCAAAAAAAGTGATTGAAGGATCCCCTAGAATTCAATTGATGGGGTTCTCCTTCATAACAGTGTTCATGTTTGCCTTGACGATAGTTTGCTTTTCCTTTATTAATTTACTAGCTAGAGATCACACATGTATATATGTAATCTCTTCATATATATGGGAAGACATTATCATTGTCAATATACAGATCACAAATGTAAGTGGTACGTAAAACCGACTGGTCCATGTAAGCAATTGAGCAATGGAACGTGGTGTCTCCCCTGGAATAAGCCCGCAGTGCTTCTTAAAGTTGTAACTGTTGTATTATCGTATGGAAATTGATCGAGTCTCAACAAATTTAATGATATGTAATCTTCTTATCTTTCTTCAATAAAGATGTATAAACTCATCGACAATTACATGTTATCGAGAGAATAGATGTTCTTGTTTTGAACAGAGTCAATAGTGGCTTAGAATCTGCATATTCCCCCATTAAAAAAAAAAAACGAAGAAAAATTAATCAAAGCAGCATAAGACTAGCACATCCACCTTTCAAACCTTTCCCTCTCCTAGAATTCTCAACCCAAAAGAACAAAAAAAGAAAAGAAAAGAATCACAGCCTCCCACTTGATGCATATCTTCTACTCTTCCCTCCAAAAAAACAACAGATGCTCTCCAACTGTGTTCATCTCCTTAACCCCCAACCTCTCCCAATCCCCAAACCCCTAATCCCACCTTTACCTCCCAAATTCCAATGCAAGACTCAATCTTTCCCCCTTAAATCTCCTCCAAACCCATATTTTCCTCAATTACGCGCCAAAATCCCATCTGGGTATTCAAGGCCTTTTCTGGGTTGTTTATGTTCTTCAGCTTCATCATGTTCTTCTTCGCCGGAGGAGGAGGATTTCGAGGTGGAACTTGGCCGGCTCTTGGCCCTTTTTCCGGAGGAAATGCGGCAGAGAGTGAAGGAGCACCCGGAGCTTCATCAGTTGATTGAAGTGGTTATGGATTTGGGCCGGAAGCCGCTGGCCCGGTTTCCCTCCGGCGACTTTGTGCTGTCGGAGAATCTGATTACGGTTCAGGATCTTGAACAGGCCACTTCTCAGGTAAAATGGTTTATGCCCACCAAGTGTTTGATGGATTTGATTGGATAAAGGTTGAATTTTTATGTGGTGGAAGTTTAAGGTTGATTGTGTTTGTGTGGGTGTTAGTGTTGGGTTTGGTCTGTGATGAGTTTTTGTTGATGGGTTTGTAATGAATATGGTTTTGAATTTAGTATGAGTCAAGATTTTTGCTTGACCAGTGACAGAGCATTGGTAGGGATTAGGGAGGATGAGGGAGCTGAAATGGGGTAGACTTGTTGTACTTTCATATTGTTTCTTCAAAAGTCATTGTTCAAGGCCATACCATGTTTAGCTTTTGTAGCTGCTTGTTGTAGGTGGGTGATTTTGCAATTGACAACCGAGCAGGCATTAGCAGGACACTGCACCGCATTAGTGCCATTAGGAATCGGAAGGGTGCTATTATTGGTCTGACTTGTCGTGTTGGTAGGGCGATATCAGGTAGTGCTAGTTTGCTGCGAGATTTGGTTCGGGATGGCCTTTCTTTGTTGCTCATTGGGCCTCCTGGGGTGTGAAAAACAACAATTATCAGGTTAGTTTTTTCCCTTTCTTTATGTTTGTCCTGGGTCACCGTTTTACAACATAGTAAGATTATGATGCAGGAAAAATGCAAGCCCATGTAACTGTAATCGAGCTACATTATCTTGCGAAAAAGTAGAAACCTTGACTTAATTCTTTATGCGGCCCGCATTGCAATTTCCTCACCAATTAAACAGATGGTTGTTTCCATGAGAAACTTTATGATATGTTTATATTTCCCACAACTCTCAAAGCAAGTGCTATAGCTGTTGTTTTCGAGTCTCTTAGTAATTATATAGGTTAGCAGGAAGAGTTTTATCTTTGGGTGGTGTGTAATCAATAACCCTGAAGAACCTAGACAAAGGTTTGCAAGTCCATTGGTAAATTGTTATAAATGCTATGCAATGTGTAATCTCATAAGATGCACTTTTTTGTTAGTTCTTGATAAGTATCGATCTTAATATTTAACGTGCAGGGAAATAGCTCGGATGCTTGCAAATGATCATAAGAAACGTGTGATGATTGTTGACACCTCCAATGAGATTGGTGGGGATGGTGATATACCTCATGCAGGAATAGGCAATGCTCGGCAAATGCAAGTCCCCATCTCTGATATGCAACATAAGGTATGAACCATGTGATCAGAGCTGTTGAATGATGAAGCTAGAGAATTATGCCTTGCGTTATTCTTTTCTCAATGAGGTTTAGAACTCTACAACATACTTAAAACTGAGAAAGTGGAAAAGATCAACCTAACACCTGATTCCTGACTATTTTTTGGACTAGTTCTACACTTTTCTTGTTACAAATTAGCCCTCAATTCCTAAGTACGCAGTACTTCCCAACCATTATAAATAGCTCTACAACGTAGTTAGAACTAAGAAAGGGTAAAAGATCAACCTAACACCTGATTCCTGACTATTATTGGACTAGTTCTACACTTTTCTCATTACAAATTAGTCCTCAATTCCCAAGTACGTAGTACTTCCCAACCATTATAAAGTGTCTAGCAGTAAAAAATTATGATATTAGAAACTATATGTATAAGAGGAAGAGATTGAATGTCTTTTGGATGCTGGGTATTTAAGCGAAGTATTTTAAGAATTTATGTCATCATGATTCTGAGGGGGTGTTTACTTAATTCCAAGAAAGTACCTACAAGGATGCTATTCTCCTTTCAATTCCTCTCTTTCCTTCTCTTTTCGTCTCTGTCGATTTATGTGTGTGAAGTTGTGTTTAGTCTAGTGTCAACCAATACTTCTTTGGTTAGATGTTCTATATTCTGGGGGTAAAAGATAAAATCAAAAACATTTATCCATTGGTAATTACCGAGGAAACACTGGTTTACATAGTGCTTTAAAAGTTACATGACTGTTGGAAATGCTGTGTAGACTCTTCCAATTTTTTCTCGAAGGCTTGCCAATGCTTAATGCTAGTAGGAAACTGAAAATTGTATGCAATTTTTTATATTCATTCTGTAAACTTTTCTCTTAGTCTGGGTTATATAGCTTTTCTCCTTTTGTTTTTCCCAGCAACATGATATGATGATCATGCTTCCAGTATTTATTGATAGCCTCTCTTATTCTAGTTTTGAATAAGTTTATATCTTACTTTTTTTCTGCCGCAACTAATTGATTCTCATGCTATGTAAGTACTTTTATTCAGATCTTGATAGAAGCTGTGGAAAATCATATGCCGCAAGTGATTGTAATAGATGAAATTGGCACTAAACTTGAAGCAATGGCTGCAAGCACAATTGCACAACGTGGAATCCAGCTAGTGGCCACTGCTCATGGAGTAACAATCGAGAATCTGATAATGAATCCTTCATTGGAAATGCTTGTTGGAGGTGTACAGGTATGGAGGCAAAATTGATTATTGCAATCAACTACTGCATGTGCTTTGGGATGGTTTAGATCTTAGGTTTCATTCCCTTTATACTACATTCAACAACATTGGCATGGCAATATTGCATTTTTAAATGGACTTTTATATTCTTGTATTACCTGAATTATGTAGAATTTCATGGGTCACTAGCAATTAGTTCGTGGATTGTTTGAATTCCTCATTTTCTTTGGTTTTTGTATTTTTTCTCTTGATTGATGAGCATGATCTTATGGGCCTCTGTGTTGTTCTAAAGTGTGGTAGTTAGCAATCTCTTCTGCTAGTTACAACTTTCTCTTTGATTTTTGGTTATTTCTTACTCTTAAGTATATAAGTTGAAGTTATTTTTTGTCTTCGGTTACATTAATACATTCACTTTAGAGTGTGACACTAGGAGATGAAGAGGCCAGCCGGAGGGGGGTTCAAAAGACTGTGCTAGAAAGGAAAGGACCTGCAACATTTAGTTGTGGGGTGGAGATAATTTCAAAGACAGAATTAAGAGTTCATCCTAGCTTAGAAGCAACGGTGGATGCTATCCTCTCAGGTATGTTTCTTAAGAAAAGTAAAACCTGTCCTACTTCATTTTCCTTTCCCATAGTTATGAGTCAAATCTGAAAATCATGTTATGTTGGTTAAGGTCGTTTCCCAAATTTCGAAGTTCGCAAAATTAACTCTCAGGGATCAGAAGAAACTACTAAAAGCGAAAATTTGCTCTCCAGTTCCTTGGATGAAGAAGATGATAATGTTATAGAAGTTGACAACAATATGAGTGACAAAGGATATGGTTATAATGATTTTACTCCTGAAGTCTCTCCATATATGCAAGTGGATTCTGAGGATGAAGGGATGGAACTTCGTTTGTTTGTTTATGGGGTAAGACATCATAATTTTGCAAATTAAACAATTCTGTTGATGTCAATTAAAACTTTCCTGATGCTCATTTCTGGCGAGTCTGTTAAATACACAACTTACAAAATATTTATTTCAGATCCTAGAAGCCACTGTGATGCAAGGGATAAAACAGTTGAAGATGGATGAGGCTGCTATCAAGTTAACAGATGATATCAGCAGGCAGATGCACTATTCGCCATGCAATCCAAGGTCAAGAAGAATCCCGGGATTCAGGCTGCTGCTAGATCTCATGGCACACCCATTTATGTCACTAAGGTAATCAACACTGCATTATCTTAGTTTATTTCCTAGTAGTCTACTCATACTCATTGTTGTTTCACCATTGTTTTTTTTCTCTTTCTCAAGACAAGCGCATTGGTGGAAATTAAAAAGGCACTACGGTTACTATTGAATGATTATTACGGTGGTTTGAACGATTATGCACCAGTAGATAAGATGCAATCGTCTGAGAAGGTTGATGCTGTAGAGGTAATTATAAACCTTGTCAAGCTCCACATTTTCAGAACTTCTATTGTGATTCTATTTTTCTATTGATTTCTTAAAATACGCAAGAAATGAATTCTCTCTTCCCATCATCAACTTCTGCATAATCAGTAACACAAGTCACAGAGTTGAAGTACATTAAATTGAATCCCCAATCTGTTGATATATGCTTGGTAGAAACATGCTCTTTAGCTTCATACCTATTCTTTTTATTGACTCCCCATGAATTGTGACTTAACAAGAAACAAAACAAGGTAGAACCCTGTATTACCAATATAATTAGTAATTACCACCTTCTGTAGAAATCATTAATAGTACACAGCATAAAGTTAGGATAGCTAGATTGGGTTTCTTTACCAGGTATTTTACCTGTGGCTTCAAGGGGTTTTCACATTTCGCATATGCTTTCTCTGACAAAAAAGAAAAAAAGATTAAAAAAAGTGGGTGCTATTCTTCTCCTTTCCCACAAACCAATTAAGGGAAAATTTTAGCATGCAAAATAGGAGTTTCCTACTATGACCTTCAAGTACAAGTTGGAGACATCTTCTTGAGTAAGTGGTAAAGCTCTGGTGATCTAGGATTTGTGATGTTGCATATAAATAAGGTTTGAGGGATTGGTCATCCATGGATAGTCCCTTGGGACACTATTTAACCGATACCTAGGTCAATAACTTTTTGTTCAATACTGTTTTACAGGAGGCAAGAACAGCCATTGAGCAGGTTGTAATTCCAAAAGGGGAACCTGTAGACCTTCTTCCGAGGCCATCCCACATTATGTCTCTTCAGATTGACCTTATTCGCAAGTACAAACTAGAAGCAGAAAGAATTGGTCAGGAGGCAGATGTACGTCTGTGCATCCTTCCGTTTCATACTACAAAGATTGAAGAGAATCGTACTAGCAAAAGAACTGCTAATGATGATGATGAATTTGATGAAGTTCTGGGTACCAATGGTAACACAAACGGTTCAATTCCCACTGTTGAAAGGTTACCATTACTTCCAGGTTAGCAAGCAGGATGTGATTGATTTAGAGCTTTGGTACCTTCCCTTGCTCATATGCAAAGGCTACCTTGTGAGCACTGTGACAATGCCATATCTGTATAAAATATATGTCCTGTGTACTGATAGACATAAAAGAAGTTAGTCAAAGTTTAAAGTCTATATATGGCCTTTGCCCTACAGTTCATCATGTTTTACATGTGCTGCGGCGTAAGATTATTAGCGAAAAGAAAGCCAACAACGGATTGAACTGGTGCTCAAGGATCCTGCGAATCTCCCTTTTAGCATTGATAGTTGATTATTTGGAACCAAGTCGTAGATCTTCTTTTGATTTGGCAAGACATAAGATCAAGTCATCGTAAATGTCGGCTTATGTAAAGTGTGATGCACAACCGACAATTGATCAGCGTTCATGGCCTGGTGATTCTCTGGCTCTTAGTATCTACCGTGTAAAGTAACTGTTGCAAATCAATATTGATTCCTTTGATTACTATGCAACAGGAGAGAGATTTACAAAGCACGCGAATGTCCTGCAAACGTTATAATAAGGCTACTGAAGTGAAAGAAGAGCTTGTCATGACCCAAGTTTGCTCCCATTTTGTAGGTAAATCAGACGCAGATCACAGAAACAATATTCATTCCAGTAATGCCAGAAGCTGATTGTGATTCTGATGACAATGATCAAATGCCTCTTATGCCTCAGATCCCTCATTAGGGAAAGTTCCTAAGTTGGGAAATTCTATTGGGAGTCAAAGTCTACTTCATGACAAGATATTCACCATGCTGGATAAGCCAGAGGCTTCATATTAGTGGGATTGATAGTCATTATAAGTTGTCCTTGGTGTAGGTCAAAACTTGTTGGCCTTTAATTTGTACTTAGTAGATTAACATAGCAGGGCATTATGTTGTTTTTATAAAGGGGCACACCAAAAAAACATAAAACTTTTATGCTAAGGATTATGTTTCCGAAAGCATACCGAGAACACTCCCTACCCTGTAGGTGTTTTCTGAAAGTCGGCTCGTTATTCTTAGAGGTGTTAATTTGTAATGAGTACCTTATAGGACACATTGATGATTTCCAATTTTAATTAGCCGGTGAGAATTATGATAAATTTAACGTGAAAACGCCAACTCATTTCAAAATGCTGAATTAGTCTATATGATAAGGTACTCGTCGAAGACTGTATTTACATGTTAATTTTTTCTTTTTTGTAGATTAATTGAGCCTACACATATGCAGAATTTGAGATTATCATTGTGTTAACTCGATACAATCTTACAATATTCTCTACGTACCCTAGTTATTAGCTTTAATCATTTACAAATATCCAATACTTCCATGAGTTCATTTGTAATAGATAATTAGCAAGCAAATCAACTACAAATAATCAACTTCATGCATTGTAGATAATCATATCTTGAGTGATATACAGTTAATCTCATCAAAATGAGGAAGAAATTTCTTTTTTTGTCTGATGACTCTGATCTTATCAGCTCTTTTCTTTTACATCTTGTCTGAATTTTTTTTCTTTTCAGAAAATAATATGGAAGATGCATGCATATATGCACTACTACCATGAATTTTGTTGTTCTTTACTTAACTTAAAGTACTCGAATGACGGTCGACATTCGAGCACGTACGTTGGAACGTGATAGAGGCATTCTATTACTGCTATATATACCCAGCATACCCTAACTCTTGAGTTCTATATATATCCCATGAAGGTCTGAGCTCCCAACTTCTTTGGATATAATACATGGCTGGCCAGCTTAACTACTTCTCGTTCTTTATCTTCCTAGTCTTGCTTTCATTTCCAGGTTCTCATCAAGCTCGTGCTCGATCACCATTGCTGAAGGAGAGCAAGGTCGTCGACCGATCGACAATGATGGAGAGTGCCAGAAAGGTGCTGAGGGCTGGTGTTCAAAGACAAGCCGGAAAGCCTTTCGACTCCAAACGCTTGAGTCCCGGCGGCCCTGATCCACGCCATCACTAGACGACGTCTGTCTGCCGTACGTGACTTGATCAAACTTTTCAGCTTTAGTACAATAGGATCTCACAAAAACGATGCGACGAAACGAGTGTGCTAGCTTAATTGCAAGTCTCATACTTGATCTTACATGTACGAGTCATTTTTTCCCCTTCATTTTTGAATTGTTCCGTCTTGATTTGTGTAAGTTAGAGGCTTGAATTATTATCAGGGAAGATGTAACTTCAATTGTTGAGTAATAAATTTTGGAATTTTAAAATTTTATCTATATATTCTAAGAAGATGAACTCTTTATAGCAGTACTATACCAGCTCCCTTTGTAAACTAGTTCTATATCATATCGACATAGTGATATAGAGCTAGTTGACTAATCTACTGATTCAGTTTACTGTTTACCTTTATATTAAACCGGTGAATATATCAGGATTGCATGTTTTATTAATATATAGGGGACGGACGTCCACACCAAAGAAAAAGTGCGGACACCGGTTTAAGGAGGCTTCAGGCGGCGTAAATGGCAGCTCTGCTGTTAGCGAGTCTTCTTCTACACGACTTGAGTCATAGTCTCCTATATTGTTTTGGTAATCTACCATGTAATCTTTGTATAGATTTCTAACTCTTAGCTTAGCTTGGTTACCAAGTAATATTGTATTATAAATACTCATCCTTGTACATATAATTAAAATCAATGAAATACAATTTCTACATGGTATCAGCAGTTTCAGGTTCTTACCTCTAGCTTTTCTTCTTTTCCAATGGCCTCTGCTTCCGCCACTTCCTCTTCATCTGTTTCCCACCCCCCTTCACCCAACACCTCTCACTTTATCAAACTCACAGAAACAAACTACCTTGTTTGGCTTCGTCAAATCAAACCTTACCTCCATGGCAACAAACTTTGGGGCTATGTTGATGGCTCTATCCCTGCTCCTCCCACCACCATTCTCTCCACCCCATCCAAACCACCTACCGCCTCTCCTGATGCTCCCGACGCCACTACTCTGGTTCAGGGCATCCCTCCTCTTCCTATTCGTATCCCCAATCCTGCATATGAACAGTGGTTCGTCGATGATCAATTGACTGTCAGTATCCTCACCACCACACTCACCGAGCCGATCGCTTCTCTTACTATCGGCTTCGACACTGCCAAAGAAATTTGGGATTGCTTAGCACGCCACTTCTCCCAAAAGTCCGTTGCAAGTGCTGCCAGTCTCAAGATGCAACTTCTTGACCTGCAAAAGGGAAATCAGACAATTGATGAATACCTTCGTCATGCCAAATCAATTGCCGATGCTCTCACGTACTGCCATCAACAAACCTGTTTCTGATGAAGATCTTGTTGTTGCCACCCTCCATGGACTTGGACATGATTATCTGATGCTTCGAACCGCTCTCACTCAAAATCCTCCTTTACCGGATTTTACAGAACTTCGAGCGCGGATTTTGGCATTCGACTCACAACAACCCAAGGTGCTCCCCTCTCCCTCTGCCTCTGCGTTGTTCAACGCCTCGAGCCCTTCTTCTGGTCGGCACTCCGGCTCTGGTCGCCGCCCCTTTTTCGGCAACGGTGGCCCCGGCCGATTCAACGGCAACCAAGGCCGGAACCGTCGGCAGCAAAATCAGCCGCGCTCGTTCACTTATGCACAGCCGCCGACTGCGTCTCCATATGCACCCCAACCACCTGCATTGGGTTTTCAAGCCTCTCCATGGGCCTCACAGTTCCCACGGCCCACTGCCCAGTCAGGTCTTCTAGGACCACCCCCAGCCCAACAATGGTGTCCCACATGTCTTTCACCTCAACATGGTCCAGCTACTTGCCCTCATCGTTTTTCCGGGCCCTCTACTATGCCTCCGTTTGCTGGGGCACACCTCTCTTCCTACGGCGATCCGTACTGGTATCCTGACACCGGCGCTACCCATCATATGACATCCATGCCGGTCAACAATCCTCAAAATTATGGCGGACCACATAATGTTTTTATGGGGAATGGGGACTCTATGCCTGTTTCCCATACGGGTAACCTTCCGTTATCTTTGGGCGATTCACAATTTTTTCTTCTCAATGTCTTTCGTATTCCGTCTATTCGTAAAAACCTTCTTTCTGTTGCTCGTTTTACTAAAGATAATCTTGTCTTCTTTCTCTTTGCTCCTAATTTCTATCAAATTTATTGCTTACGCTCAGGTCGTTTATTGTTTCAGGGCCCATGTAAATATGGTCTCTATCCTCTCCCCATGTCTGGTGTCTCATCTGAAGTCCCTCATGCTCTAGTTTCAGTTGGATCAACCCTCTGGCATAATCGTTTGGGCCACCCCTCGTCATCTGTCTTAGCTCGTCTATCGTCTTCTATTGGTTTTAAGTCTACCCTTAAATCTTTTTGTAATGATTGTGCGCTTAGCAAGTCGCATCAACTCCCTTTTTCTTCTCATAGTGACAATGCTCCATCCTTATTTTATTTAATTCACAGTGATGTTTGGATGTCTCCGATTTCCTCTGTTCGTGGTTTCAAATATTATGTGCTATTTACTGATGATTATTCTCGTTATACATGGATTTATCCTATGCATCGAAAATCTGAGGTCTTAACTCACTTTCAAACTCTTGTGGCTCTCATCAAAAATGTCTTTCAAGGGTCGGTCAGGTACCTCCAAAGTGACAATGGCACCGAATATGTCAACCATGCATTTTCCCATTTTTGTTCTTCCATGGGCATCCAACAACGGTTTTCTTGTCCTTACACTCCCCAACAAAATGGTTTAGCTGAGCGTAAGCATCGTCATATCGCCGACATGGTTCGTACTCTTCTTGTTACCTCTCATGTTCCTCATAATCTTTGGGCCGATGCTGCTCTTACTGCAGTTTATTTAATTAATCTTCTCCCTACACCCACTCTCAATTGGGATACACCACACTCTCGTCTTTATCAATCCTCTCCGTCTTATTCATCTCTCCGTGTCTTTGGTTGTTCTTGCTTTCCTTATCTTGGTCCCTATAGTTCTAACAAATTGTCAAGTCGTAGTCGTGAATGTGTCTTTATTGGTTATAGTCCTCTACACAAGGGATATCGTTGTTTAGATCCCTCCTCTGGTCGTGTCTATGTCTCTCGTCATCAAACATCTTGACGTCGTCATCATCAAGGTGAAAGCCGAGGTAAGCTAGATCGATGGTCCGGTCGGGAAGTTTTCCAGAAAACTTCAAGCACCTTATTCTCGACTTCGAACTCATTGTCGGAGAGTCCACCGGTAAGGAGAAGGATAAGATGGAGGTTTGCTTCAACGATGTCAAGGTCGCCGACGCCATCAGCATCGCATGGAGCCTCTTTGAGCCGGCGTCCGCACTTTTTCACCTTTGCGGACATTCGCTTCTGATCTGATCGATCTGTTATATATATATATATATATATATATATATATATCATGTATTAATGTGCCATGAGATGCTTCAAAAGGTGAAATAAACTAAACTCAATAGTGTAGCAAGTTCTACAAGATGAGATTGAATATATGTACTTATGGCTTAGTCAAAAAATTGTAGGGTTTCCCATTATGTGGTTCTCCATTGTTGCAAATATTAATTGTTAGAATATATATGCATCATGCATCCAAGAAATGAAGTTCCATGGTTTCCACATCTTAATGACTAACCATCTTATAAATGGTGGGGTATTCCCATTTAGCTGCCTTCATTTGCAAAATGTTACAAAAGGAATGGCTGCATCAAACTTGAATATATGCATGTATGCGCTTTCATGTTAAGCACTTACTAGTGATCAAAATGGCCATTACATAGTGGTCTATGGGAAAATGGTTTCGTAACTTATAAGGACAAACAAATTATGCGTATAGAGAAAGGTTTATTATAGCAGTTCTGAACTCAGTGGTGATTAGATAATGAGTTGAAATGCATCTTTTTCTCTTTTACAAATGAGACTATATATGAGAGTAATTTGACTATTCATTTTTTAAAATTTGACTAATAATCGTCCTCTGGCCACTACTGCCTCGATCACACTATCTATTGGCTACCAATCAAAATTAATAAATCTTGTACTGCATGTAGTGCTAAATCATTGTTTTATCTAAGCAAGCATTACGTAGAAATACTCGAACTTATCTAAACGACTATACTCATAATTTTCAAAACGAGAGCATATGAAATGACAGAAATCTTATATGCGAGATTGAGTGCTTGACTTTGGGAAAGTATAATCAATAAGTAAAGTTGACGTAAGTGACCTATCAAAAATTCATCGATCTATCATCAATATTATCTTGTTGGTCGACCAAACTCGGATAACTCATGATAAACATATATCAACCAAAATATAGTAGTAGTGTTACCATCTCATAATGATAGTTGTTATAGATGAATTATGCATAGAACAATACTGTCGATGAGTTGTGGTCTGGTTAGCTAGTTAAGTAGGTTATTTAACAACTTTGATTGGTAGTTTTTTTTAAGGCTCTTTTTAAGAGCATTTAAGCATCATTAAAGGGCTACGTACTCTATTTATATATTTAATCAAATTGAAAAGAGTTTTCTTTTATTTTCTGATAGACTTCATAATTTTTACTTTAGGATTTCTGGGTTTATCGCATGTAAACCCATCCATACTTCCTTTCTAGTGTGTCAAGTACTAGAATGCAACTTTAACGCTAGCTTATAAAAATCGTTTAATATATTTACCGTTTTCTGGATCACTTTAATTGATTAATTAGTTACAATATATACATAATGTCGATACCCTCGATAATTTCATCAACTCAATTTTATATCTTCCAATCCTCGTCACTTAAGCTAGCTAGCCAAATAGCTCACACAATTGTTATTGTAAAGTTTAAACTTCCAGTTCAAACAAAAGAACATTTAGCTAGAGTGGAATATTAATCCTAGTATGTATCCCGTTGTATATCCTACTAGACATGCAATATGGATGATCAAGATATCCATCAATTTGAATTTTTATCTCTTATTATTGTTATTGCTATATATATATGATCTGGTTCACAACTCCTTTTGTACGTGCCATGTATGATGGCGCTGCATGCACTAAAAAAGAAATCGGGAGAAAAAGTTTTGCGGGCTAGCTCGAGGTCCTCAACCCTTTGAAGTTTTCACTTTTCACTTTTCACTTTTCACCCATTTGGATTAGCCAACAACTCCAAGAAGATCTTGCATCTCCTTGGTTAACAGGGATTCTCTGTAGATAATCGCACTACTGAAGCATACACACAGCCTGGAGAACAATATATAAGAGATCGAGAGTCCCATTAAACTGAATGTGTACGTTGCATATAATTATATATATAGACATATATAGGGACAAAAAACAATATATATATATATATCTATATATATACACACACACGCCTTAAAGCTTCCCAAGATAACAGTAAAAGTCGAGCAACTATATTTAAACCTGGAAAGTTTCATAGTTAATGGGATATTGATCACTTTCAGTTTCAGATATCAGAAAGATCCATGTTCTATTGATATAAATGCTAAGAAAGATTTCATGCGTGCTCCAAAAAGGCCAAGAGAGATGACTAGCTAGGCCACCAACTCTACAAAGGAATTTGAGAAATGACAGTACCGCTATTAGTACGTAAGTGCACATGTATATCATTCATGGGGAGAAGTAGTGGCGTGTCAAAAATCTCACTAAATCAAATGATCAAATTTTATTAATTAAGAAATTAAATTCATTTTCAGTTATTCTCTACCAATTACACTGTTTTTTTCTTAGATAACACACTCAACTTAATTTTAAATGTCACACATCTCAAAATGTCGACTTTTGCTCTGCTAGGGTTTTGCCTTAGCCGTGCAACTTGATCGAGCTTTACATCTTTGATGGCGGGGATGGAAGCGGCAGTGTCGTCTGTTATAGCGGAGGAGGTTGTGGTGAGGTTTGATGATGAGGAGGAGTTGCTTCAAGACGTACTCTTTCTTTTATTTGTGTGGCCGATTGCTCACCGAGAGACCGGTGAACGTTCCATCGCTCTCAATGACGATCTCCGATGTGTGGCGGCTGAAGGAGCTGGTATTGATCAGCGAGGAGAAAGATATGGGATTCTTGTTTTTCAGTTTCGAGAACTCGAAACGAAGCGTCGGGTTCTAGGTGGCGGCCCTTGATATTACAATAACGTGATGTAATATCGATGTATGCCTTTGAACATTTGAGCATATGATCGAGCATATATAATCGTATATGTTACGACCATGAGCTTAACATCATTTACTAGGAAGACCTGTGTGTATACGTGTAATATCATGATTAAATATTAGATATAATGCTCGAATTAAGATCATATATATATATATATTATAATTCACAACAGATTACAAGGTTTTTATTGTTGAGTCGAAGCATCTTATACATATAGTTAGCATGAAATTCTATCTACCATGACCTAGCATTATTTTTTCGGTATGTCTTCAAAATTGTTAAGTAAATAGAGTAACCAATAATTCACTATTTACTTCATGGTGTTTGTTAATATCATAAGAGCATATGCAGCGGAAGTAGAAAATCACACCAAAATGCAGGCTTGTTGCTAGTTTGATGGTGAGACTTAACCAAAAGCATGAAGTGGGACCCAACCACTCCATCAGAAAATCAGAGACGCAAACAAATGTTGCTTACCGGCCATCAACTAGCGAGACCCACGCACGTGGGCTCCTGCCAACAGTTTTTTTTTAACACACATGCCTTTATAAAAAAAAAAATAGGCATGACAGCTGCAGAGCCGTTGGCCATTCATGAGCTGCCATGTGGCACCTTGTCTGGTGCAACGGCTCTTTAGCCTAACAGTAAATTTTTTTTCTTACCCCGAAAATTGTAAAAAAAAACCCTAAATTTTTTCCTATAAATATCTCATTCTTTTCTTTACAATTTTCACCACTTTTCTCTTATCTCCTCTCATCTCCTTCCATCTTCTCTCACAATTTCTTTGAGTGTTCTTTGAAAATGAGTTCGATCTAGTTGGCTTTCCTTTGAAGAGTTACAATTGTGTGTTTCTTGGGTACGACAATCCACTTGTAACATCACCGCCGATATCAAAACGAAGACAATTTGTGGAAGAAAGCTCATGAAGATTACGTCAAAAATTGGTGTGGCGATCCCAAAAATCCTCAGCCGAGCCTTGTACGAAAGTTGCGCTCGAATCACATTTTCCGCGCTTGAAGAAATTGCTCAAGAAGTGGCATACATGTCTATACAAATCAAGAAACCGTGCGGCTAGCGGGACTAATTTGGTAGATGAGGTATGTCTAACCGTTTGTTCTTCATGGATTAAATTTTTCCATTAATATATTTTTTGTTATTGTTTTGTCATTTTTTCTTCATGTAATTTTTTTTGTTATTTCCATTAACATAGATTAAATTTTTGTATAAATCTAAATTTTATAATTTTTTCTGTTTAGGAAACTCAAGCTCAATCATTATATTTCAAGGATTTTAGCAAGAAATTTAACAAGAAAGAATGTTATGAAGCTATGATAAATCATCCTCATTTCTTGACGGTTGTGAGTACTCCTTCTCGCTTTGAGCGAAATTTTCTAATTTCTCCTGAGCTCCATGACACGGGTGGGCATGTTGACTTGGATGATGATGAAGGATTCACAACTCTGCCGTCCAATCAAGAGAGACCTCGTCCCTCAAGCCCGGTTGGACCTTTGGGAGTAAAGGTGGCCAAAAAAGCAAAGAGGAAGGAAAAAAAAGGTATGGCGGAGAAAGACGAGAAGTCTTTAGCTATTTTTCGTAATATGCAATGTAATCAAAAAACACTTATGGAGGCTAACATGCGAAGAGACGAGGAAACCCTTCGGTTGGCTAGGGAGAGCTTAGAACTTGAGAAACGAAAGGAAGCAAGGTTGGCCTGACGTGATGCTATGGCGGAGTTGCAAGAAGAAACCAAAATTATGACAATGGATACAAGCATCATGACCCCGAAAAGTTTGAAGTGGCACAAAAAGAGGAAATCAGATATCATGGCGTAAATGAATGAGAGTACTAGTACTAGTGATGATTATTATGTTCCCCTCTTTGATAAAGATTAATATTGTGTTGTTGTTATAATTTCAATTTTATGTTCCTCAATTTCAAGTTATTTTTATATAAAATAATTTTATGTTTTAATACTAGTAATTTTATGTTCCTCAATTACAATACCAATTAAAATTACAATACCAAATTAAAATTACAATACCAATTAAAATTACAATACCAAATAGAATTACAATATCAAATAAAAATACAGTACCAAATAAAATTTAGCTTACCAAATATTACAATACCAAATAAAACTCCACAAATTGATTATTGTTGGTTGGCTTCCAATGCCCAATTATGCTCCACTAAATCATTTTGAAGAATTGTGTGGATATAAGCTAACTCAAGGTGGTCAATATGGTCCCAAAATGCATGTTGGTTTCTTCCATTTCTTTCCATTGGTAAAAAAGGAATTTGAACCTCCTCATGATCTACTTGCCCATCATAAACTCTTGCCGCCACTGGGTTCAATAGATCTTTTTCTTCTGGCTCAACAAATTCTTCTTCTACAAATTCATCCTCCACAATCATGTTATGCAATATGATGCAAATTATCATTATGCTTCTCAGTGTTAAACTCATGTGCAACCGAGCTCCATGACGAAGGATTGCTCAGCGGGATTGCAGGATGCCGAAACACCTCTCTACATCTTTATGGTATGCTTCTTGTTTCTTTGCAAAAAAAAAAAAATTGTGCTTGCGATTCAGGGTTTGGAATAGTTTTTACAAATGTGGAGTACCTAGGATACAGGGTTTGGAATAGTTTTTACAAATGTGGAGTACCTAGGATAAATTCAATCAGCAAAATAATAAGCATTGTTATATCTCCTACCATTTAAGTGAAACGTCACAGCCGGACAGTTTCTAGCAATGAGCCCTTCAAAGACCGGTGATTGGTTGAGCACGTTAATATCATTTTGAGCTCCTGGCACACCAAAGAAAGCGTGCCATACCCACATGTCATGCGAGGCCACCGCCTCTAGAATAATGGTGGGACAACCCTTCCGACCACTGTAAGCCCCATGCCACCCGGTTGGGCAGTTCTTCTACTCCCAATGCATGCAGTCAATGCTTCCAATCATACCTGGAAATCCCCGCTGATCAGCCCCAGTAAGAAGCCTTTGGAGGTTAGCCTTTGTTGGAGCACGAAGATAATGCAGACCAAAAATACCTACCACTTGTTAGCAAAACTTCTTCATGCACTCTAGTGCAGTTGATTCCCTCATCCTACATATCCCAGCACACTGATCAGCAGCTGCGCCATACGCCAACTTTCGGAGGGCACTTGTCATCTTCTATTAGGGCAGCAACCTTAGTTTTCTAGTGGCATCTGCTTTTTGATGCCAATAAAGGTCGTGGTTACAAAGAGCTGTCATGATGCGGTTGAACAGATTGGTGTGCATTCGGTACCTCCGACGAAATTCCTCCTCCCTAAAGATCGGACGCTCGATGAAGTAATTTGCCATGAGACTTGTTCCCCCAGCTACCCTATGTCTGGGGTGATTAGGAGAGCGACCAGGACGTGAACCGCGTCCTTGTGGTTCATCTGAAGTATCAAGATGTATCATCATCATGGTCGCATTAGTCATCATGGCATCTATCATCTCAGTGTCCTCTTCACTATGTTGTTGTCTCTACTTCAACAATTTATGAAAAAAAAACTCATCGTAATGATGAAGAAATTTGGCGAAGTAATTGAGAGAATGTGTTTTTGAAGATTGTAACTAAGCTGGTGAAAATTGTGTGAGTAGAGAGGATGAGGAAGCTTATTTATGGTCAATTTCAGATTATACAACTTGTAGATCATGTTATGTGTCGAATCGTCATTCATCGAAAATCCAATGACATTATTTGGCCGACAAACACACACGTGTTACTTTTTGGTTGATCGAAAATCCTATAACATTATTTGAGTGATCACAACATCTGACAATGATACGTGTCATCTAGTGATTGATTGATTGATTATCATATATGAAATCAAAAAAATAAAATATTAAATCGATGAATAGTGATTGCTAAATTGACAAAGCTGCACTACTGCATAAAAACATGCCAAGAAAAGCAATTTACAGTGAATAGTAATTGATGGAAGCAATTTAATTGATGGTTTGATGGAGTTGAATGGGTGCATATGCTCTAATATGCATATGTTTTTTTGAGACTCCTAATAATATTTTGAGATGTTCTCACATATGGGTTTAGGCAATATGTCCACCCACCTTGTATTATGAGGTTTTATAAATAGTTAAGGTGTAAGGGAGTCATTCAATCCCTTTAATTCACACACACACAAAAAAAACTTGTTACATGGTATGTTCTATTACTAGTATAACACAATTGTTATATTTTGTTTTGATCAATCAAATAACTCAAATACAACGTGTCTACTCACAACGTCCCATTTACATAGAAAAAACCGATACCACTACACCAAATGGTGATTGGGCACACAATTGTTATATTAATAACTGACTTTCACAAATCTAACTAAACTTAACTAAAATGTAAATTATATTGTTGGAGAGATGAATTAAAATTTACAATTTTTTTTCAATAAAATGAGTTGATGATTCTTGAAAGTGAAGACTAATTTGTCTTGAGCGCAAAGCGTAAACTTTATGATTTTGATATTGGAAAAGTATAGGCAATATCTATACAATAATAAAGAAATAAAATATAGGCAATATTGGAGGTCGACCATATGCTTTATCTCTATATATGTGTATCCAACCATCCATGCTCATAACTCGTCACCCCGAGCAACCTCAGTTATCAAACTATAACAATGGCTGCAAACTTTAGCCGCCTCAAGTTCTGGTTTTGCCTTTTTCTAGTCTTGCTAAGGTTTTCGAACTTAGAGTCTGGTTCTCCTCCATCGTCTTTATCCGACCGGATGAGAATCAGCCAGCGGCCTCCTCGGGCATTTTTGATGGAGACTGCCAAACTAGTGTTGAAGGCAAGCATTGCAAGACAAGCAGCTGCGGCAGGAAGAAGAACTCACTTGGTGTCGAAGCGAGTCAGTCCTGGGGGACCTGATGGACACCATCACTAACTTCTTTGTCTTTAGGTTTTAAACTTTGAAGTCGACGCTGCCCGTACAAGAGTTGCAGAGTTGGTATATACGCGTAAAGGTTTGTCATCATCATCAGTCACGAGCAGCACTTTCTTAAGAGCTGTTCGAATTTGAGACACGAACTTTTGATCAATCATCAGTTTGATTTTTGAAGCTTTGCAGTTCTGGATATGTAAACTTTAATTTCCAAGTGGTGATTACCAGTAAGAAATATTATATGAATTGTTATTAAGAGAACATTTTAATTACGTGCGTGGTGGTAGCAATGTATAGAGCTATTTTAATGGCACTACCAGGACAAGTACTTTAGTCGACGAAAAATTTTCGTCGGCCTGTTAACTTAAAAACCGTCGTCGGGAAAGAGTCGTCGGTGATGGTTTTAGCCAACGAATCTAAAAACCGTCATCGGCTATTGTCCGACTTTAGCCGACGAACTATTTTTTGTCGGCTATTGTTCCAGACTTTAGCCGACGGCGTCCTGTGTCGTCGTCTATACTCTCAGACTTAAGCCGACGAACAGAATATTCGTCGGCTTTACTCACAGACTTTAGCCGACGGAACAGAGATATTCATCGGCTTAAGTATATAATTAAAATATTTAAAAATAACTATAGCCGACGACATATAGTCTGTTTCGTCAGCTTTAGTAGTGTTTAGCCGACGAAACATGCCATAATGCGTCGGCTAAACCCTTTAGAAAAAAAAAATTATAGCCGACGAATTGTGGCATGTTTCGTCGGCTATAACGCCATTCCTATAAAATAAAATACACGAAATTCTTAAATTATCATTCCAAGCAAGCTGCAAAATACACCAAAACAATTCCATATATATAACCAACAAGAAGCACATAAAACTATATAAGGTATCAATTACACAAAATCTAGTTGGTCTAAATCAATATCCGAATCTCGGGCCTGCTGGTGAGGAGATTGCATGGGCGGCAGAGGTAACTCTATAGGCACAGGCATGGGCGGAGGTGGAAGTCCCTGTTACTGGGCAACTGTAAAATCCTGGAAGTACTGGAACATCTGCTGCTGCTGGGCTTGTTGGGCGGCAAGTAAGGCTCTAGTAAAGGCTCTATATTCGGCGATCTGGGCGGAAGGAGCGGCAGCCTGAACGGCTTGCTGTTTCCGTAGTCTCTCAACTTCTGACTCTAGCTGAGTCGTCCTGCTGTTGGTCGAGGCTGTCTTTTGTTGAAATCCTGGAGTGGTCTTCAGGACCCCCTAGCCCTTCTTTCCTAGACCCCGGCAGTAGAAGTTGTTTTCTCGCGGTGGGAAGGCTGTGCCCATGATCCTCGCCCCAACCCTCGGATCTGAAGTGTCGATCTGGGAAATGGCTTCGGACATCTCTTCCTCCTGCGTGTCCGGCCATGTCTCCCTCACTATAGCACTCATCACCTCGTCACTAGCCTCCCTCACATTTGCCTAATTGGATAGGAAAAAAAATATTAATTAACATTTTGACATATATATAAGTAAAATTAAAAATTCCGTAAAAAGGAAAGAGTACTTACTATATCCTTCTGGGAGTCAGGATATGCCCTCTCGTACGTATAGACGTACTGGTTGACCTCTGGATGTTCCCTGGCCACCTCGTCCATGAAGACAGCGAACGGTCTAGAACCGGCATGATGGTTTCTTTTGTTGCGTTGCCGGTTCTGAGAGTTCACCCGAGAAACCGCCTTCAAAGAAAAAAATAAACTATTAGAAAAATATTTTAAAACGCACGTACTTAATGATAAATTAACTAACTAATTTATTTAAATACCTGTTTACGAGGGTTGTTGAATTCTGATGTCAGAAGCCAACGCCACTCGTACTCTCTGTACTGGAACTCAGCAGGGGTAGCAGAACGTGCGTTCCCGTTCGTAGTCCAATGGGTCCGCAACTCGTTCTTCCACTCCTTGTACCTACAGATACAACAAAAATATTAGAAATATTATTAATATGACATACAGTTTTGTTTTTTCATTAATTTCCCAACATACCTTCCCCCATGCACAAAGTCCGCCCAGCTGCTCTTCAAGGGCTCGGGAACCTCAAACCACGCCTGCATTTAACTGTTTATTAGTTTAGTTTTTCCAGAAATCTACAATGTAATACATAATATTATTCAGGCATTTTATAAACTAACCGACATCGCGTTGTGGACCATGTCCTTAACCTCCTGCGGGACCTCGCCCCAGTCTGACCACAACATAGGGACTCTATCCCTAATGAGCGCTCCCACGCTGCCGGAGTACGTCCTCGACTTCCCGTCTGATACTACGTCGCCATCCCCGTCAGTACCGATGACAATCCTCCCTGAGGTACCGACGATCTTCTCGAGAGCCTTCCCTGTGACGGGGCCTCTCTCCTTTTTTGCTGGCTTCGCTCCGTCGGTGCCTATCACATGATAAACCAAATTGATTATTAAAATCGGAGAATTATAAGAAAACATATCATTCATCTTTCATTACCTGAGGGCGAGGAGGCGGACGCGACGGATTCCGCCTCCGATGATGATACCCTCCCGGAAATAAGAGGCGTATCAAAAGGCACGAACCGGTACGCCGCTAATGGAGCCACTGGCGGGGGCAGTGGATAAATCGGCGTCCCTGAGTCATCGACTACAGGTATGGCCGGTATCATCCACGGAAGGAATAGGTGAGGCGGCGGCATCTGTACCCTAGATGACCCACTATCCGAAGAAGTAGGAGCTGGAGTGGGCGCCCGGTGTATCTCAGGCATACGAGGTGCAGACACCTCCGTCTGAGGCTGAGCAAATAACTCCCTCGAGGAATGAGGGAAGCCCCGCTGCCTCGATGAAGGGGGCACCTCCAGCTGCCTCTGCGCCGTCTGCAGAAGGCTCGCATGTCTAGCTGTCATGAGGCCCTGAAACGACGTTTGAGGGTTGCTAGAGGTTCCCTCAGACAATACGGACATTTGGCCCTTCGAACCCTTCGTCGATCTAATATTACCGCTCATCCTATTTAAAATATTAATTTGAATCAAGGCCACAAAATCAAAAAATGCAAACTCATTTAAAAAATGTAAAAAATATATACACTTCCTAAATACTAATTTTCACTTCCTAAATTTTACACATATGCACTTCCTAAATATACACTTCATAAATAAAAATATACACTTCCTAAATATACACTTCATAAATAAAAATATACACTTCAAAATACAAAAAAAATATATACATTTCCTAAATACTAAATACAAATATACACTTATTAAATAACAATATACACTTCCTAAATACAAATATACACTTCCTAACAACACCACAACATTGCAATTAACCGGAAAATAAAAGCAAACACAAAATAAAATTACTAAAGCTCAAAAACGTACTCGAGGAGGAGGAGGGAGGACCGGAGCAGCAGCAGGAGGAGGCCGGAGCAGCAGCAGGAGGAGGCCGGAGCAGCAGCAGGAGGAGGCCGGAGCAGCAGCAGGAGGAGGCCGGAGCAGCAGGAGGAGGAGGAGGCCGGCCGGCCGGAGCAGGAGGAAGAGGAGGAGGAGGAGGAGGAAGAGGAGGCCGCAAGAGGAGGTGGAGGCCGATACCGGGAGAGGGAGAGGGAGAGGAGGCGGAGGCCGGGCGGAGAGGGAGAGGGAGCGGAGGCCAGGCAGAGAGGGAGAGGGAGCGGAGGCCGAGATCGGGAGAGGGAGAGGGAGAGGAGGCGGAGGCCGGGCGGAGAGGGAGAGGGAGAGGGAGCGGAGGCCGAGACCGGGAGAGTGAGCGGAGGCGGAGGAGGGCGGAGAGGAAAAGGAGGCTAGGGTTTAAAACCAGTCGAGCGGGGTTATACCCGAACACTTTAGCCGACGAAAATATTATTTCGTCGGCTAAAGGTAATAATTTCGTCGGCTAACATAACACTTTAGCCGACGAAATAATTATTTCGTCGGCTATAACCTTTTAAATTCGTCGGCTTTATAACTTTTTATACATTCGTCAAACTGTGACTGCTGCTCGTGATGATCAAACTTTAGAATGAAAATCCGACCGTCAGATCTGACCATCATGATAAAATACATTTAAGGGAAAAAATTCAACTTGATCCGACAAGGTTAAGGGCTCGATCCGGATGGTCAATCCGTTAAGTCAAACCCCTAAACGCACGGAAAAGGTCGTTAGACCGTCTAAATTTCGTATTTTGGCCGAATCTTCAACTGAAAATATTTTCAAATCGATGAGACACAATAAGTCGTATAAAAATTTTACGCAAAATAACCACCAAAGATAGGGCTACCCATAGGGAGAAAGAATAGAAAATTGCATTGACCGCAACTATCGGCACCGAGACATGACCAGAATACCATGATTTTTGAACCGTAGACGTATTTTACCATCCTGGTCATGTCTTATTTCACGATTTTTTTATGTTTGAAGTTTCTACGTATAATTTGTTTTTGAAACGGAACATTACTCAACACTTGGTAAACAAGTTATACAACATTAGTACGCATGTTGTGATTGTGATGATCAAACTTGAGAAAAGGAAATCTGATGGTCAGATCTGACCATCATGATAAAATACATGTATGGGAAAAAATTCAACTTGATCCGAAAAGAATAAGGGCTCGATCCGGACGGTCCATCTCGTAAGTCAAACCCCTAAACGCACGGAAAAGGTCGTTCGACCGTCTAAATTACGTATTTTGGCCGGACCTCCAATTGAAAATAGTTTTAAACCGATGACACACAACAAGTCGTATAAAAATTTTACGCAAGATAACCACCGAATATAGGGCTACTCATAGGGGGAAAATGAAAAATTGCATTGACCGCAACTATCGGCACCGAATATTTACCGGAATAGTGTGATTTTTCAACCGTGGATGTATTTCAACATTCTCGTCATATCTTATTTCATGACTTTTTGGCGTTTGAAGGTTTTACGAATAGTTTATTTTTGAAACAGAACATTTACATAACACTTGGTAAACAAGTTATACAACATTAGTATGCATGTTGTGATTGTGATGATCAAACTTGAGAAACAGGAATCCGACCGTCAGATCTGACCATCATGATAAAATACATGTATGGGAAAAAATTCAACTTGATCCGAAAAGAATAAGGGCTCGATCCGGACGGTCAATCTCGTAAGTCAAACCCCTAAACGCACGGAAAAGGTCGTTCGACCGTCTAAATTACGTATTTTGGCCGGACCTCCAACTGAAAATAGTTTTAAACCGATGACACGCAACAAGTCGTATAAAATTTTTACGCAAAATAACCACCGAATATAGGGCTATAGTAGGTAATAGAAAAATTTTAGGGTTTAGCCGATGAATACCCTAACGTATTCGTCGGCTATATTACATGTAATTAAAAAATAAAAAAATAACTATAGCCGACGAAATATTAGGTTATTCGTCTGCAAAAACCATCTTAGCTGACGAATTATAGTGTATTTCGTCAGCTAAAGGAAAAAATACATTAAAAAAATAGACGATATTAGTAAACCATACTAACTTCCTGTCATCTTTAGCCGACGAAATTATATTTTTGTTGGCTATAGTCACAGACTTTATCCGACGAAATTTTAATTTCGTCGGTTAAAGAAAGTTTAAAGTCGTCGGCTATAGTCCTTAGCCGACGAAATTTTAAATTCGTCGGCTAAAGATGACTATAGCCGACGAAAAAATAATTTAGCCGACGAAGGAAAATTTCGTCGGCTAAAGTCTACTTAATTTGTCAGCCTGGTTTTTTTTTTCATCGGCTAAAGTCTTTCTTCTTGTAGTGTGTCGGTTAATTGGAAGCATGTATGATGGTTAATTGATATGATGTCAGTTTAAACTTCATTGTTCACATTATATGTAGATGACTATTCTTGTTATGATTGCGTTAATTCAACTAAGATTTGGTTCTCAGAATAAGAACTAACCAACCTAACACAATGTGTACAGGTACCCTATCATAGAAGAGTTGCAGCTGTGGGATGACATTCTTGTTGTTTATATATTGATGAGTTCGTAAATCTATTCTATTATACATTTTAACATGCAATATAAAGTATATGAAAGGTGCTAACTGGTTTTTGTTTATAGATATATGCATTTAACAACATATAGAACATTAAAAATGTGTATCGAGTAATGATTTATGCTATAGTACATTCAATGCATACATGTCTCATTTATTTACCTATAGCATGATGTTGAGACTGTTGCGTTCTTTTGCATAGAGATCTCATTTATTTATGAACCAGAATTGTCAAGCAATTAAGGTACTGTCGATTTAGTTCCGGGAATGACTTCATGTCTCAAGTTTGGTGCACTTGTTAGTTAAAAAATGAATAGAATACCTATTTGGTACCTTGTCTTTATCATAATTTGAGCAAATCCGAACAACAAACTGCATATGCCAGGACTACATGACAGATGGTACACATAAAGACTGTTGACACATTTGTGGTAACCTCAACTGGACTGACCATTTTGACATACATCATTAAGACATAGCTTATAAGTCTATTTGAAAGAAATTGATTTTGAGTCCATTTGAAATTTAACAGAATCATAACTTATAAGTCCATTTGAAATTTAGCATAAACATAGTTGTAAAGATTTGTGACATAATCTCAAGAGAATATGAACCTACGAAATCAGCAACATACAATTGTGAAGAGTAGAAATCAAATTGAAAAATGAAAAATTCAAGTGATTGTCAACCAACATCCACCACAATAGTCTTCCGCTTATAATGTGGTATGACAACTTGTTTAATAAACTACTAGCCTTCCAGCACAATATTGGTTGGTGTGCGGAAGTGTGTTGTATGCGTGTAAGGTTAACTATTGTTCTTGATGCAACATGGAGAATCTTTAATTTGGTCTGATAAATCATAACACTTGTAAACTCATACAACAATAGATAAAAAAATTTAAGTTCTGAATAAGAGTTCCTTCACAGGTGCCATTGATGGAAGCTGTCTGAATCTGTTTTATCTTTCTCTAGAGGTACAATAGTGACACAACGCGTGCACCATCATAACCGATTCTAGTGGCCAACTCTTTCTTCATCATTAGCCTTTTTCTCCTCAAAGTTGATCTTGAATATATAGCTATTGGTTCTGGACTGTTTTTCAGCAAGCTTTGCAGAAACATATTTGCATCTTGCTCTCATAATATTCTACAGAAGGCTGCAACAAATAAAGCTGAAAATAATGCTCCATACTTCTGTTCCATGAAACAATGAACATACTGACAATAAGTTGATCTTAAAAAATCATATATATATATCCCAAGCACAAAACCAATCTTCTAAAACTTTAATCAATCAGAAAAAAAATGTAAATAAATGTGGGTTGAAGCCAATTACTCAGAGTCTCAGACTAAATTTAAACTTTAGAAATCTGGCTGCAAAATCAGAAGCCAAATCACCGCTACCAAATCCACTTTCTCAGTCTCACTCCAAAATTCGATACCCATATCTCAAAATGCCAAAATTCAGAAACCCAGGATCAAAATTCAGATTCACCATGAAAGAACAAAACCAAATGATAACCCATAAGGCCGTAACCATAATTGAAACAGAGAATTGCCCAGACTGCTATGTTAATCTACCGGACATGAACAACAGTAAAAGTGAAAGGAACAATGAGCATACCTGCCTTTATATGCAATCCAAGGCAGCCTATTGCTAGCAAAAGTGGCCTGCAACACACATAATATCACATATTAACTGTTGACATAAAGATGAATTTACCAATCACAACATCGACATATTTTCTGAGATTTTCACAAAGCAAATTAATTCACCCATACATGTGTCTTATTAAAAGATTACCGACTAATAGCATTTTCTGGACACAAAATTAAACTTAGTGAATATCTTGTACATAGTCCATCCCAACGAGTGATTAAAATGTAAAATGAAATGAACATGAGTGCAATTATTCTACAACTTCAATTTGCTCTAAAGGTCTTTTGCGACCTGAAATCACCACGAAAAATCAAATCAATATGAGAAAAAGTAAAGAGAGCATAAGATGGGATATTTTTGTTTGGAGATCAAAGTTCACATTACCTATTTCATTTACCTGCCCATTTTAGCTTAACAGATTCAGATTAAATTTTTATGATTGGAAAGGAATGAGGAAATTGAAATTCAATATAGAATCTGTGATTTTATGTGGATGTGACATCAGGAACATATATACCAATTCCTACAACATATATATATGAGATAAGTGTACACCATAATTTTCTCTGCAACAATATTGGTTTTCCAAATTGAGATATTCTCCTTAATTATGTCCCAAGAAAGTTTTGTCTGCTATTAAATTTATTCCACAATAAGATCAAATTTCACATACATAATCAATTAAGATTCTCACGCTATAACGCCAAAATTGTATTGACATCCAGACAATTAAAAAAAAACAAGAACAGCAGAAGAGAAGAGGAAAAATTCTCTTTGGCTACTCAGGAAAAAAATGCAGCAAAACAAAGAGGGGATCAACCTAACAAAAGGTGCAGTTCAATTCATAACCCTTACCTCCAATCTATTCAAAACGTGAATCTAGAGCTAAAACCAAATCGGAGAGTCGCTGAGAACAAAGTCAAGATTAAAGACACTCGGCCAATCACCCAAAGCCACTGCCTCCCTCCGAAACAGTAACAGCTGCCTCCAAGCCTCCTTCAAGGCACATATGGGCACCCATCGAACGTTGCTAGGCTCGCCTGAGTTCGACAGATTCACCGAAACCCCAAGAACGCAAGCCCTTGTCGGAAACCAAACCTCGAACCCAAAAAGGAAATTCGGATTAGGGCTCTATTTCTGAAAATCGAAGCTCAAGGGGGATCGAAAATGAAGAGGGAAAAGAGAAATTACCTTCTAGAAGCTTCAACTTGCCAGGGGAGAAGGAAGAGGGCGATCTGATGAAACTTGGAAGGAAGAGGGCTGGTGCTCGATATAAGAGAGCCTTAACCTTTTCTTCTCTTTTTCACCTTCTGTATTTTTACCCAGACAAAGCCTAACAGCCACTTAACGGCAACTAACGATGTCAATAATTGACTTCTTCACGTGTCAGAATCTGACGATGAAGAAACCGGGTGCGCTGAATAATTTTCGATGTTGCACTACTGGCCAAACAGTGTTGGCGCATTCTTTCCCAACCTGAGTCTTTGTGGGTTAAAGTGCTCAAGGCACGTTACTTTCCTGAGTGTGATTTTTTGCATGCCAACAAGGGTTATCGGGCTTCATGGGGGTGGTCAAGCATCTTACAAGCTAGAGATTTGATAATGGAGGGCTCTGGTTGGCAAATCGCCAATGGAATGAAGGTGAATATATGGAAGGAGAATTGGCTTCATCCCCCTGATGTACGCCCTATTCAGACTACTGGTCAGATAAGTAACAATGATCCACAATTGGTATTTGAGATCATTGATTGGCCTAGTAAAACATGGAACATAGACTCAATTCTCCATCTTATACAACCTTCCGAAGCTAACAAAATTCAATATGGCCTTGATTTGTTGGAATATCTGGAAGAGTCGATGCAGCTTTGTTTATGACAGGAGACCAATTAGCCCTCCCGCCGTGATTCAATATGGCCTTGGAATTTTGGAGTCCGAAGCGAGAACTCGAAAACGATGGCAGCCCCCGCCATTGTGATGCCTCATGGATCGAATCGGGGTCTTGTGGTGTGGGAGTTGTACTATCAGGTCGAATTCCGGAGAGCTTGTGGATTGTGTCTCCAATGTGAATAAGTGCGGATCATCTGCAATGGCAGAAGCAAATGCACTGCTTCCTGGAGTGGATTCGGCCTTAAACCTGGGATTGGGGAAGGTGTGTTTCAGATCAGATTCTCTAGAAGTCATTAACAAACATCAAAGCTTCATCTAACTACATGGATTGGAGGTTATTCCCAATCATTGAGGAAATTAGAAAGAGAAGTCAGCGTTGTTATCTTATATATGTCTTTGGGTTGTTATCTTGGGTCAATCTCTCAAGACCTTAAGATATATATGGATCGGTCGATAGCAAAGCATGATCGAGTAGATGCATTATAAGAAAAGGATTTCCTTATTAGTTAACTTATAAGACAATCCATATGGTTAATTACTTACTGAAGCTTTAATCTAATTAAATGAATCTAGGAGAGATCCTCCAACTAGCTCCTTTTGGGGTCAAACTGCTTGCTTCAGTTTTGCTCAACTTTTCAAGATACTTCCTTTCTTTGATTAGTTGTATTTTCAGCCCTCCCTATTCTTCTAAAGGGAAGCTTGTTGATACAAATCTTGATATTAGGTCTGTGAGCTTCTATCAGTGCTTGCATGTACCTTGCCAAATAAGACTGGCATAGGTATTTTATAGGCTGAGCGATCTAAGATAAGAAAAAGAGAGAGCAGTAATGCTCTGGCTCATTCAAGTATGAACCAATCTGAAGAATAAAAGCATATATACTTCAAAAGGCATACCCTTATAGTTTATTCCCAAGCTGCAAAATCTACATTCATAGTACTAAAAACCTTGCTGGTGATGATATCACTCCAATTGTGTTTCATTTTTAAACTCAGCTTTCCTTGGAGAAAGGTCTACGCTTCTACGTGAATGTGTCAAGTTGATCTGTACTAACTTGGGAAACTGTTGTATTTGCTAAATCTTGACTCTGATGTCTAGCATGCTCTTGCTGTTTTCGTTTGTCTATTTCAATAAAGACTGCATTGTTTTGGTTTAAAAGTCGAGGCTTGGCAATGTACTGCTTAGTTATCTGTCATGAATAGTTAGTTACACACCAACACAATTGCACTCATGAATTTCCAAAATTAGATTCACTAAATAATCTAAATATATGCTGCAAAAATAACAAACATCCCGAAAAAGTAAACTATTTCAATGCATTACTAACTGAAATGGTGCTCTAACATTCATGTTTTCAGTATTAAACCTCCAAATGAATTAGTACTATTAGTGGCTCTGTAATTATTATCAGGCTAATCTCACTGTGTGTACATAATTTTAACTTACAATTGTGAAGGAAACAGATACATATAAGATTGCCAAGGCAAAACATTATTTGGCTAGGTAAGTAAATCAGAAGATACATACATAAAATATCTAATTCTAGAAATTGTATAAATATACAATTATACATGTACCAAAGATAACTTCTGACTTATTCAAAAAAGGAAAAGAGTTCACTTCTAACAATCAGTGGAAAGAGGGTACTGACAGTATTTTGGGTTCTTCATGCACAGAAAGAACCGCTCATAAGCCGATGCCATCTTAGTTGCAGTGAACACTGAATGCACATAGTTTTTGCAAGCCACCCCTTTCCTCTTCAGCACATTAGGCCCATCTTTTATTGCCAACTCTAAAGCCTCAACAAAAGACTCAACATTGGGTGAGAAAGTGTATCCAAATTCTTCATCCACCAACACTGTCCCAACAATGCTCGGATAGTTTGGAGTTAGAACTGTCTTCCCACTTTGCATTGCTTCAATCAATGTTAGATCGAGCCCTTGGGGCCTCAATGTGGGGTTCACGAACACATCAAGAGCATTGTAAAAATTAGACAGCTCCAATGGCTCCAAGGCTCCTAGTACCTTCACATTTGTGCCTAATTCAGCATATCTTCTTCTCCAAGGACCTGACCCTGCAACAAGCAAAAACACGCCGGGGTAGCGCTTCACAATTGAAGAAAAGGCTCTGTAAAGAAGTGGATGCCCTTTGTCCTTAACCAGCCTCCCTGCCACTCCCATCACAAGGCTCACATTGGCAGGTATACCATGTCTTTCTCGGAACCTTGCACCCGCTTCAGGGTCCGGCAGAAATTCTGTCTCATCAACCCCATTAAGTATAACATGCACATTTCTCTGTGGGATCTGATATATGTTGACTAGAACCTCACCAGCACTCTTGCTTATGCATATATGCTGCTTATAGTTCTTAAAGAACCAAATCTCCTCAATGAGCTTTGGCAATGCTTCTTGCAGCTCTGGCATGGGCTCTAGCATATCCCCATTTGGGTCAGTCAGGAGCTGTTGCAGTAACTTAGAGTGCATTGTTTCATACGATATCCCATGCCAAGTGACAGCCACATTAGGCATCCTCTTCGCGCGCCAATAAGGCAACGCAACACTCTCGGTGTGCACATAGTCAAATGACCCATCCGAGTTAACTTTATTGAAAATTTCAAATGCTAGTGAACAATCAACCTTACCATGATCATTTGCTGCAAAGTAAACATGCAGGTTACCTTCATGTATGTCCCAATGAGGCCTCTTATCTGAAGGCACAGTGAAGACATGAACCTCATGACCCTTTGCAGCAAGCGCTTGGTACAATGTGGAAGCATGGCGCTCCATACCACCCGGGTCTGCACCAACTGGCCATGTTTTGGAGAAGACTGCCAGCTTGAGCTTCTCGAATGTGGGACCGAAACAGAGTTTGTTCCATGGGAATTTAGCATCTCTAAGATCACCATTGAATTGGGTGTTCTCATCACCCCTAAAGAATGATTCTTGGGTGTTCTTAAGTGATGAAAGGAAGAGGAACAACGAAGTAAATAGCAGAATCAAAGTGAGAATGGTCGAGAATCTAATACGTATGAAGTTAGAAGAAGAAGAGCTTTTGCAAGTTTGGTGTTTCAATCCCATTGCTAAAAGAAAAGTGTGATCCTTTGGATGACATGAACTGGTTATTATAAAGTCTTGAATGTAATATAGGCTTTAGGCCATTGATGCCGGATCTCCTCGAACTTGTATATCACATGGCCTTTGGTCAACTCTTAGAACCCTTTTTCAGTGACATGAAAACTCAACTTGACATGAAAACTCATGAGCATGAAAGCTCAAAGAAGTTACAAGAGGACACTAGTGCTTTGTTTGCTTCAATGTGTTTTCACTCATTGCAAAATAATCACCGAAGTTTGATTCTTTTTCTTCACTAGGCCAAAAAAGACGTGACCTTTGCACAAGCAAAGACCTAAAACGACAACAGCCGATGACAAAACGACACAACACAATCAGTCAACACTTATTGCTTCCACGCAGCACCCACTCACCATCGTCTCCTAGCCTTTGACACTCAGTTTTCCAAACTTTCAAACCAAAAGCTTGCTTCTTTCTTCAACCTTGATTGCACTGAAGTAGCAACCAAGAATCCCCAAACCCTCTAATTCAATTTCAAATTTCAGGGTTACCCACAGTTGCAAAATCAGGGTTTTTGAGGGGGTTATTTTTTTGTAGCAAAACCCTAGGAATGTAATAAATTTAGGGGTTTGTCCCATAAACCCTAACCCAGTTCCGATTTCGATCAAAGCCGTCAAATTTGGGAAGAAAGTTATCACATTTGGGTTGTTTGTGAGGGTTTTAACCTAGAATGGTTTCGGGCCCACTTGTTGGAGACGAAGCCAGCAACAGATTCTATTCCCGGAACGCCCAGAATCCCAACCATGTCATACGTCACTCGTCGGAGCAGCAGAGCTTGATGCAGCAGTTCCAAGGCGAGACGGCGTCGTTTGATTCCTCGAACAATGGGCTCGCCGAGCCCGGCAATGGGCCACGTGGGTATTCGCAGGTGGGGGACAAGGTGAGGATTTGCTTGAACTCCAAGGCTGATATTAACGGAATCAAGTGGAAGCTGATGGGTGAGCTTGAGCAAGTGAGGAGCTTGGTGAGGAATCTGGAAGCCAAGGAGGCTCAGCTTACTGAAGGGTATGGATTTTCTCAGAAATCTGATCATAATTTGGTAGATAATAATAATAATAAAAGTACAATGCCATTTAGGGGTATAGGTGTTTGTAACGCGGAGAATGAGAATAAGGTTGGTGAGGGTGTGGAGAAAAAGAAGAGGAAGACTCCGAAGGGAGATCAGAGTTCTAAGAATCTGAAGTTACCTCCTTCCGGGGGTAAGAAGAATTTGGGTAGGAAGAGTGAAGTTGGGCTGTTGTTGGGGTCGGATAAGAATTCAAGTAGATTGTTGAAGAGTTGTACTACTTTGCTTGAGAAATTGATGAAGCATAAGCATGGCTGGGTGTTTAATAAGCCGGTAGACGCTAAGGGGCTTGGCCTTCATGATTATTATAAGATTGTTAAGCATCCGATGGATTTGGGGACGGTGAAGAGTAGGCTGGACAAGAATTGGTATAAGACGGCTGCTGAGTTTGCAGAGGATGTGAGACTTACGTTCAATAATGCCATGTTGTATAACCCGAAAGAGCAGGACGTTCATGTGATGGCAGCCCTATTGTTGAAGTTTTTTGAAGAGAAATGGGCGGCTATAGAGGATCAGTATAATCTTAATAGGAGAGCTGAAATAGGTAATGATTCAGAGTTCCCAACCCCTGCTTCAAGAGATGTTGAAGCTCCTGCTCAATATAATATCAATAGGAGGGTTGAAATGGGTAATATATCAGAAGTCCCAACCCCCATGTCAAGAAAGGTTCAGGGTCCTGCTCATAATATTAACAGGAGAATTGGAATGGGTAATAGTTCAGAATTGCCCACCCCTATTTCAAGAAAGGTTCAGGCTCCTCCTCCTCTTCCTTCTCCTTCTCCTCCACCATTGGAGATGAGAACTCTGGATAGAGTAGAATCTATGACAAAGCCGGTTGATCCCAAGTTGAAATCTGCAAGTGTTGGTCATACAGGTAGAAAGCCGGTTCCAAAGAAACCAAAAGCTCGGGACCCTGACAAGAGGGATATGAATATGGAGGAGAAGCAGAAGCTCAGCACAGACCTTCAGGCTTTGCCTTCTGAGAAACTAGCTAATGTTGTCCAGATTGTTAGAAAGCGGTGTCAAGGGATTCTACAGCAAGACGATGAGATTGAATTGGACATTGGCAGTGTTGATCCTGAAACACTCTGGGAACTGGATAGGTTTGTGACTAATTACAAAAAGAGCTTGACCAAAAATAAGAGAAAAGCTGAACTTGCTCCTCTATCAGTAGAAGAATCTGACTATGCTATGCAGGAGGTAAGGCTATCAGTCATGTAGTATTGAAGTCCTCTTCTTTGTTTTTCTTTTTCTTTTTTATGTTTGTACAGCGTATACTTGACTTTTATCTTTTGAACTTGCAGAATGTGGCAGAAGCCACTGTTGAGGCACAAGCCATTGTTGAGGCACAACATGAACCCATAGCAGGTATAAATTTAACTCTTTATGCCCCAGTGGACTTTGATTTATGCCCACTACTGCACCTTGATAACAATATAACAACATACTTATTGCAAACTATTTGGGCTAAACTTGTTACCTCAATTAGCAGTTGAATACAACGACAATGCATCGTCCCCGGTTCAAAGAGAAGATCAAGGTGGGAATGTTAGTAGTTCTAGCAGTGGTTCTGGATCCTCTTCAAGTGGTAAATATCATTATTTTGCTTTCCTATACTTATAAGGTTGTAGTGCTCTTTAAGATGATAAATAATTAATTTTGTTGTTACGTTCTGTACAGATTCAGACAATGATAGTTCCTCTGGAAGTGGATCATATTCAAATTGTTGACCGAGGACTTGAATTGATTAGGTAAGGTAGGTAGCACCATCTTTGTTAATGAGTATTTCCATTTTCTGGTCATCATGCGTGTGACCATGGGCAATTTGCTTTTTTCGGGCTTCAAAATGCATTTGGTGTTGAATCAACTATTGATTATGATACATGGATACTTTTATATCATGAGTGGTATGCTGCTCTTTATTGACCATCTTTGATTTAGGGTTTAGGGTTGAATCAACTATTTTTGCTTCCATAATTGCTCATTATTGACCTTCTTTGATTTCACGAACCCCAAAAAGGGAAATGAAAAATGCGGAGGTTTTATCAAACGAGTGACTTGGTGATCTGTCATTTGTCATTTTGGAAATTAACTTGTTCCGTTTCTTCTCCTCTCAGCCCTGTATGGCCACCTCTCAATAAATAATAAATTCAGAAATACCAGTCAGAAGCGTTAACGTGTGTGTGTTTCATATGTTATGCTGTTTACCATATTGATTACCAGAAATAATTATAATATATACTTAAATATGTTTAATACTTAAAAGCATTTTGAAACTTGTGGGTCACATTTGGAGAATTTAACTGCTACTTTCTTTAGAACTCAAGCTGTTTCTTCTCATTTCATATATCTCTGTTCCATATTGTTCGTCATATGTATTTTTTCTGTACTTGTTTGCTCTGTAATTATGGCGTACATTCATCTCTCTAGCAGGTAGTGATGTTTTCATCCTGTACTCTAGTAGTGGCACCCCTCCACTTTTGAATTTTTTTGATTATCATGAAATTACTTTAGAAATATGAATGCCTTCTCTGTTGGGATCACCAACTTGTCTTCTTTGGTTGCCAATGCTTAGCAGGTGCATGTGCATTTTTTTGTTGTTGTTCAAGTTATAATGCACATAATATATATTTATGGGTATCTTCTATGCATGATACAGCTGCTCGTGCATCATGATATTTTCTTGGGATCAGAAAAGGCTTTGGATTTGACAGAAAGGCTATACGAATTTTATTTTATTTGAAGAATCTGTCAAACTTTAATATATATTTTGTTTTTGAAGAGAGTAGGTATGAACTTTATATAGACAAAGAATCATCTGAAATTCAAATGGTTTCTTAGTGTTATTCTATTCCAATCTAGTTTTTCCATATAATAGTTTAATCAAATATTGGTCAGATCCCTAGATGTGTAAAATCACCCCCAAGTGCTCCCTTGATGATTTTAGATAACTCCCTCTGCAATATCCAATTAAAAAGATGGTTAATACCTCTAAAGTCAGAGGGTATACTAATTGTGTGTTAACATTACATAAATTCTCTTGCAATATTTGAACCAAGATGGCTTCTGTGCTTAATTCATGTTTAATGCGTGTGCTGAAATCAACATTTTTGGATGAAATGTTATAGAACCTTGTAGTTAAGAGTCTTTTCTTAGAGATCTGTATGATGCTAGATTTGTCTTGTATATGCACGTCTCCACATTGATTGAGAATCTGTTAATCCAAATTCATTAAAGTACGAAGTTTGTAGCAAAAAAAAAAAAAAAAATCAGTGATATGCACTTAAGATGATCATGTGCATGCATGAATATTGTCATTCTGTAGTTCATTTTGTAAAGCTCTATGTGGATGTGTGATGCAAGTTTTCTTATTTTTTTGACAGCTCGGTGTTTTAGAGAAGTTTTTGTTCAGCCTGGGATATGGTGTGTACATCACGTTTGATCCATCTGACAGCTGCCTCATAATCACAGTTCACCATAGGTATATGTTAATGTGGCACAGTTAACCTAAATGGTGAGGGTATGGTGTGGGGAAATGGGCTAGGTTTAGGATTAGGATAATCCCTTACAATGTAACCTGAAAACAATATCATGGTTACATGAAATATTTTCTATGATAGTACAATTGCAACTGGTGCTCGCTATTTCCACATCAAAATGAAATTTACTTTTGATTGGGGAACTATTATCAAAGGATTTATGCAGCCAAAGTTGGAAGGCTGAATTCAACTCTACAGTTGTCCTTGTGCTCTCGCATGACATCTTGATGACTTGTGATCTAGTTGTTGTCATTGTGGATATTAGTTTATGTTTTGAACAATATTAAACATTTGGCATTGATCTGTAGCGTTGTAGAGGAAAATGTCTATATTTTTCAATCAAAAATTAGTAGCTCCATTTTGGTTGTCTTATCTTCTACCTTGGTCTTGAATTTGTAGCAGGCCTTTGTGGTTTCTTTTTTTTTTTCTTGAAATACTGGATTTTATTCAATAGATTATAAGGAATGGTTTCATTCTTGTGTTACTAGATCACTAGTACACAATGGAGCAGAAGCAAGCCACAACTCAGTCTGCTCTTCATAGGCAACATCAGCCCGCTTGTGGGCGGGCAACTTGATCGCAGGACCTGGGAGAAAAGCTGATTCAAACACCCATCTCAAGCAACTCTGTATGTCATGAAGGGTTTGCATCTCCAGGCTACGATGCATCCATGTCCGTATCTAGACCATAAACATGAGAATATATTCCATTCCAAGTGGTGGAATACCATACACAAACAAACGGTTGAAAAGCACTGCACATTTGTTGTCATCTGAGTCGCCATCTGCAATAGGTTGGGAGATGCTTACTGCTTATCTTCCAGATAGTGGCAAGCACTCTATTTGGAACTTTGAGAGCAACACTATACTGGTCTAATAGTTTTTGTCATCCAAACTACATTCAAAAATTAAATAGGTGTCTGAGGCTATCTCTCAAATCCCATTATTTCTCATGGCTTCTACAAAATCCATTCAAATGACTAAACACTATTCAGACATTTGCGATCAAGTTCAAACAGAGTAAACTCTCCCATAAACATGACACCGGGAATTATTGACACAACGTTTGGTCCTATCAGAGCTTTACTCCAATAAAAAGCCAGTACTGCTGGCAGCAATGAAAGTACAACACTACTTTGACAAATGCAAAATTTGGATGGGTATAAGGATGGGTAAGATAACCCCAACCCAAGGCATCAATCATACGTTACACTAACTCTGGTTGGCGAACTTGATACCCTTCTCAATAGATGATTTCAACTCAGGCTTCAATTGTTTCAATCCTTCCTTTTCAAAGTCTGAGAGAGGACCTAAATCCAAAACTTCCTCAACACCATTCTTCCCTAGTCTCACCTGCAAACAGCAATAAATGATCATTGATCACTGAAAAACATTCTCAACTGGACAAACACTTGTGACAAAAACTGGCCGGAACAAAAAATATCTAGACCATCTTCATCCTATGAATATGCATGATACAAGCTTTTAACTCCAATGAAACAATCAAACAAATGAATGGTTGACAAATATCAAGGGTCACCCGTTAATAAAAAAATATACCAACTAGTTTCAAATGATTGAACCAATACGTGCTGAAACAGAAAAAAATTATCAACCAAAAGGCACAGTAAGCACATGTTGGAGAAGCCATTTTCACACTACTGTTCCTAGAAGGTGGAAACCAGTAAACCATAAAGGGACAGACCACTGATCATGACTACATAATAGTGGCACATGAAGATATACCAATTAACATGGTAACACTCAAACTCAACACTGAGCACAGAAGTGAGCAGTAAAGTCATGTACTTGTGCATTAAGAAACAATAAGCTTGAGATAAATGAAATCACAATTTTGTCAAGCTCACAAACCTTGGAAGCAAAGAAAGGAAGTTCAGTGATGCTTGATTGCACATACGAACATTCCACAACATCAGGGACCCCATTAAGTCCCTTAAGACAAGCATCAGCAAAGAGAGCTCCAGCATAGCTGCAACATACAAGACAAGTCAGTATAGGGAAAGACTCTGATTTCCTTTTCTTTATTCCAACAACTAAAAGAAAACATAATCCACACAGTACAACCTGACAGGAGTATTATAGACCATGTAACAGTAATGGGGAAAAAACTTTAACAGGAATGGAGACATAACATTTTAATGTGGATAAGAAAGACATTCACCACATAAATTTACAAAGTGCGAAAACAAAATGTCCAACGACCTAGCACAAATATAAATTAGATGGTTTTATCTAAATACTTACGCCATGGACAATGTAGCAGATCCCTTTCCAGCTTTGGCTTCAACAACTTCTGTCCCTCCGTCCTGGGTCCTCTTTGTCAAAGCCTTGATATAATCATCAGACAAATTGGCTTTTGGGGTAGCCTGCAACACATTCAAAACACACAATTAGCCAAGTGAATGCAAACCAAAGCAGATGCCAGAGAAGCACTTCCAAACTTTCATTCGATCCAAGAAACAGTCAAAGTATTGAAGTGATGCCCACCTGAGAAAATAGTGGGAGAATGGTAATGCCAGCATGGCCACCAACAACTGGTACATTAACCTCTGCAACAAGACACACCATTTTTCAATTGAAAGTAAACAAGACGCAAGCTTTACAAAATAAATCAAGCTTCTACAACCTAACAAACACCAAAATGAAGACATCTAGCGGTGTCAAGTATCGATCTTTTACACAAAAATCACACATGATATTAACATAACCAAAAGAAATGAAGTTCTCGAACCCATACCAGCAATGGGGACGCCGGCCTTGCCAGCATAGAAAGTCTTGGCCCTGACAACATCAAGAGTAGTCACACCAAACAACTTCTTCTCGTCATAAACCCCGGCCTTCTTCAACACCTCCGATGCAATTGGAACAGTAGAGTTCACAGGGTTGCTAATCATATTGATAATCGCCTAACCAAAACAATCAACCCGAAAACCAATTCAATCACACACACACAAACCAATTCAAAACATTCCGAATACGAAAGCGCAAACCGAGATATAGATACTCACATGAGGACAGTACTTGGCAATTGCGGCGGTCAAAGACCTGACGATACCAGCATTAATGTTGAAGAGATCGTCTCGGGTCATTCCGGGCTTACGTGGCACACCGGCGGGGATAATCACGACGTCGCATCCCTCCAAGGCCTCGCCGAGCTGTTCCTCGCCAGCGTAGCCTTTAACCTAAAATCACACAGCAAAAAACCGCCCAATTTCAGTCAAAAACCGTCGGATCGGAGTAAATTGGACACGAATTCAGAGAGCAAGGAGCAGCAGTACCTCAGATCTGGTGTTGATGTGGCTGACGTCGGCGGCGACGCCGGGGGTGCCGGCAATATCGTAGAGGGAGAGCTGGGAGACGAGAGGGTTGAGCTTCATGAGGAGAGCGAGGGGCTGGCCGATGCCACCGGCCGCGCCGAGGACGGCGACCTTGCGCTGGGGAACGGACTCCGATGAGTAGCCACGGCGGGCGACGCGGCTGACGGATCTGATCAACGACATGGACGGCCTCATTTTCTCTGTGTCGTTTGTTTTGCTGCCTCGGGAGTGACGAAGGAGTCGATAGAGTAAAACTTCAGTTTTCAGTGTGGTGGTGCGGGTATTTATAATTTGGTATTTACTGTGTTCTAGATTTACTGTGTTAGGTAGGGCTTCACGGTTTCTACGCAGATTCTGAGAATACGTCAATCTCTCGGCTTGTTTCTTTATTTTGTTTTCATTTTTTTAAAGGGTATGTCAATCCATATGTTAGTAAAACCAAAACAACATGAACATGGTCTGTTTATGAAAAAAAACTAAACCATGAAACATCTAAAAGCTAACCAATCTTTAAGTCAAAAATCATAACCTTGAAGAACAGAAAAGTAACTTAATAACCAAAGTTAACGAGTTAACTTATTCGAAAGCATCCAAAACTAATTTACGTTAAAAGGTTCTCACTAAATGAGGACACAAAAACAAAAGCATCAATCATTTACCTCCATTTGAGAGAGGTGGTTGTTATTGTACCTCTGTTATGAACACAAATTCTATCAAAACACATCTTTATATATTTATATATATATATATATATATATATATATTAAAGCAAAATCGCAATAGCACTGTTCATTCAGTTCGTAAATAGACAATTTTGCCCTCATTTGTAATTTATTTACAACAATACCATCATTTTTCTTCTTTCTAGAAAAAAATTGCTCTATCTCAATGGCTACTGTGTATGTATTAATCTAACTTCTACTAACCATCATTTGTTATTTGATTACATCTGAAACAACCAAACTTTTGAGTCAGGGCAATTAAGAAAAAGATGTATTTCTGCGTGATCTTGTAGACCTCGTATAATCTCTTTTGCGTGATTTGTCCCTAAATGCGTTGACCAGTTATCTGCAAAAGGAGATTGACCTGGGCTTTCCGGTCTTTCTCTCTTCGACGATTAAATAAGATATGCGGTAGGTATAGTATTTAATGCTAGGGGATATATCCTACCATTTTTGTAACTTCGGTATTGTTTTTATAGTCCCGAGTTGACTTATGTCTTGCTTGTTATTCGATGTGGGACAAATATACTATTGAGGTCTGTTTATTTGGTCTTCTGTGGAGTGTCTTCCTCCCGGCCCAGTCTGTTGTAGCCTTCAAGATGAGGCATGTTCGACTTACCTCGGGTGGGCTTCATAGCATCGTGGGCCAAAAGAGGTATTTATCGACTACCGATTACAAGTCCCCTAAGTTCCCGTTCAAGACACGTCTTGAGTGAGGACTTGAAGAAATGGCCTATAATGCCAAATTATGAACGGGTACCCGATCATAGTCCCCCCAAGTTCATACTCAGGACATGTTTGAACTGGTTGTTATTGCAATGGAAGGTAGCGAGCCGTTCCACGTCAAGTGTTGTTGCTCGAGTGTGGGGTATTATCCCCGCGTGGGTTATCAGGCCATTATTCTACGTGTTAAGGGAATGATACGAATCGCCTAACTCCCCCTCTACGGGAGCTGTACAAGGGACTTACGGTTGTCATGGCTCTAGTTGTTTCGTCCATGCTTCCCGGTGGTACTTTTCTGGGATTTTTCTCATGCCTTTAGTTCATACGCATGTCTCACATTGGTTCTTGCTCAAGTATAAGAATCTCACAACAGTTGGTTCATGTGTTCTTTACTAGTGTTGATACAGGATCCATGATTTTCGCATCGGTTGTATGCTTCCTCTCGGTGACAATTATCTGGGACTTTCATTTTTTTTTCTCCGAGTTCCAATACACTCCCGCTGGCTTTTAGCTGATGGACCTGCCAAGCCTCCCTCTCGGCGATTACTCCCTGGGAGCTTGGGGACGTCTGCAACGGTCCTGGGTGGGTTGCATAGGACTGCTGGCAAGTGCTACAGGTCCCCGAGAGTTTAATATGAAACCCCGGGCTTTGGCATTAGGCTGATAGCCTGGGTATGTGGTGGTCTGTCAGATTATTAATTGCATGTTCACCAGGTGGCGTTGTAGGGGGCGAAAGGACGTGCATTTAATGCAAGTCGTTTCACTCCTCTCTTCTTCGAGAAGTTACTTCATAATGGGGCACGTGTCAAGATCATCTGGTGGGTCGCAACGGCTCCAATTTCCTCGTTTACAGTAAATGCTTATTTAATGAGTTAGGGGGAAAACGAGGCGTCATTTCTGTCGCTTCGTATATATGTTCAGTCTCCCCCCCCCCCCGAAACTGTTTCTGCACTTCTGCTTCATTCCTCTTCTATTCTCTCTATCTCGATTCTCTGTCTGCTTCCATTTTCTCTATCTTCATCTGCTTTCTTAGTTTTGTCGAAGCCAAGATCAGGGAGGGTGTTGCAAAGCCAAGTCCAGAGGAGAAGAGAAGAAAGAAGAGAGTTATGTTTTCCTGCCAACGCCAGTTTTCTGATTGCAAGGTGTTCTCCGTTTCTTGCTCTGGCGTGTCTCCGGCCTTCATTATCTGGTGATTTTCCCTTTCTAGATTATAATGCTAAGTGTAGATTTTGAGTTTCTGGGTTTGTGTTTCGATTGGTAGTCTTAATCCTCCCGAAGGCAGCGGCGTGCATTAGTAGGCATCTAATAGTCCTTAGGGTTTCTCTCTCTCTCTCTCTCTCTCTCTCTCTCTCTCTCTCTCTCTCTCTCTCTCTTTTATAGGGTTAAATGGAGTCTAGGACTACCAATGCCAGCGTCTCCGGTTCATCTCAGCAAGCTCTCGATGATGATGATGAAAGAATGGAACACTATCTGTAGCGAGCGACTCGTAGAAATGCCGCTCGGGCGAAATTGCATTTCGAGTCCTCTTGTTCGAGTCCTGAGTAGCAAGTATTCGAAGTGATCCCGATCACACGGGCTTTTCTTCGTCTGGGTATGCGATGAGCCTGTTTGTAGTCTCACGCCCAAGGAGATTAAGCATTTCAAGGAGGAGTGGGACATTCCCTCCAATATCCCTATGCGTGGCTTGTGTCCTGGAGAACTAGCGTGCATTCCCCAAGATAACTACGTAGCAGTGCACGACAACATATTCATTTGGTTTTGCACTAAAAATCCCTAAGCGCGTTCCTCGTCTTAACCACCCACTTGACATAAAGAATGATCAAGACCTTCTATCAAAGCTATTGGTCATGGGGGAAGTTGCCTCCCGCACCAAGGTGGACTTGGACACGTAATTAGTGCGTGTCCTAGACAGCCAAAAGGCGTTTGAAGTCTCCGATGAAGTCTACAGGACAACGGCTACTCCGTCGGTACCTCCTCCCTCAAGCTCCTAGGCCACGCTGAATCTAGGCGAGAAGAAGAAGTGTCATCACCGTTCGAAAAAGAAGGGTAATGGTGCTCTAGACTCCCAGGTGACATACACCAGGATGGATGTCTCTGGGGACCTCACCCCAAACCTGAAGAGATAAAAGGCGGCACCCGGGGACTCGGGCTCGACTCCCTCGTTGTCCATGCTCGCCCCTCCCCTCCCTACAATATCGAAGACCCCAATCAGGCAAGTCATCGACGAATACGGCTATGCGAACGAGAAGTTCGTGCATGCCATGATCAGTGACTTGAAAGGGATCGATCTCGACCAGGTGAGGTTCAAGGAAGGCTCTCCCGCTGAGTCCCGACAAATCACTTGGGAGCATCTGATGAAGTTTAATGTACGGAACATCTTTTGCTCGGGTTGCTCTCGCTGGTTCCCTACTTAAATTTTTTTTTGTTTTTTTTTTTGCAGTCTCTCTTTGCGAGGTACTCTATTGATGCCAGTGAGGACACTCTCAAACTGAAGGAGCAGGTGGCCAAGCTCAACAGTCATGTGAGCTATCTCCAGACCAAGAAGGGGTCTCTAGAGAAGGAGAAGAACGCGCTGGCTGAGAAGCTGGCGATGCTTCAGCTGCATGTCCAAGAGGTGGAGAGCAAGGCTAATCAGGTCCTGGAGTTTGAAGCTGAGGTGGAGTCCTTGCAGTTGGCGTTTTAAAAGCTTCGCCCGCTTGAGGGTAAGCTCAGCAAGAAGGAATCCGAGATCACAGAGTTAGAGCGGCTCGCTCCCGTGCGTTGCGACCAAACTGTGGCTACATACAAAGAGTCCCAAGAGCTCAAGGGTCTTCTGCAGGCTGCTCGGGATGCTGCCATCACAAAGAAGTTCACTGAGTGGAGCGAGCATGAGTACCTCGACAAACCCCGGATGATCGCTGACCTGCTCGCTGCAAAGGCGAAGGCTAAAGCTCAAGACTCCGACCCTGTCCACACGAAGGGTCCTTCCGAGGCCAACCTTGATACTGTCGGAGATGATGTGATTGCGTCTGAGAGTGACGACGAAGAGGAGCTAGGTGACTTGGTCGAGAAGGACCAAGCTTAGGATTTTTTATCTGATCACAACCGGATTGTAATTTTTTGATTTTTTGAATGGCCTCGATCCGGCTCCCGGAGATGTAAACTTTACCCGGTGGTCCGGTCGTTATATTTATAATTTTATTTACTGGCTCATGTTGACTCCCTTTTTTCTTGGTTGAGTGCCTCTAGATTTTTTTTCCTGTATTTTGCCTTTATTTATTTGCCCCTTTGAACCTGATGGATCCGACCAACAGTTTTACTCCCGAGTGTTACGAATTTAACTTTTTCATTTTTGTAATAGTTGTTCTCAAAACAAATGAAGGCATCCTCCCGGGTTGACTAAACTAAACCCGGTGGGCATAATTTACTATTCCCAAGACCCAACTTCGATTAAACAGGGTAAAACCTAAGGTGCTTGGTGTTCCACGGGTGCCCTGTGACTAAACCATCTCGGTCCCTTAGGAAGAACGTATTGGGCTGACTTCCTCCACTATCTCGTAAGGTCCCTCCCATGTTGGATCAAGGGCCATCGGTTGAGTAATCACCCGCTTCATCACCCAATCTCCTAGGCCTAAAGATCGGGGCCTAACCTTATTGTTGTAATGCCAGGCGACTCGCTACTTGTATACTTGGATGTGTAGATCGGCCTTCTCCATCTTCTCCTCGCTGAGATCCATGTTCAGCTGGAGCCCTTCTGCATTGGTTTTCTCATCGTAACCCTCAACTCTTCATATTGGCACCGTTAACTCGATTGGAATGATAGCTTATATGCCAAAGGCTAGGCTAAAAGGCGTTTCTCCCGTTGACTCCGTTGATGTGGTCTAGATGGCCCATAACGCTTCCAGGAGCATTTGTGCCCACAACCCTTTAGCGCTGTCCAGTTTCTTCTTCAGCAGTTCCTTGATGATCTTGTTGATAGCCTACACTTGCCCGTTGGTCTTTGGATGAGTTACCGATGCAAACACCATCCGGGTTCATATATCGTTGGTGAACTCGATGAGTTTTGGGTTATTAAATTGGGTACCATTATCGGTGATGATAGTCTCTGGGACACCAAACTTGTAGTAGATGTTCTTCATGAGGAAGCTCATTACATTGTCGATGGTTATTCAACTTAGCGGTTCTGCTTCAACCCACTTGGTGTAGTAATCCACCGCCACTATGGCATATTTGTACTGTCCGGGAGCCGTGGGAAACTTCCCGATCAAATCTAGTCCTCACTTCGCGAAGGGCCATAGAAAAATCAGAATCGAGTGCAATAGATAGAGAATGAACTTTGTTAGCGTGTTGTTGGCATTTGTGGCATCTCTCTAATATCTGGTCTGTCATTTTCCCCATATTGGGCCAAAAGTACCCTGTTCTTAGGGCCTTGAAGGACAGGGATCTTGATCCAGAATGATTACTACAGACTCCTTCATGGATGTCCCGGAGGATTGTCTCACCTTCCTCTACTGATATGCACTTTAGGTTGGGGAAACAGTAACCCCTGCGGTACAATTTATCATTTACCAGAGTGTATCTGGCACACCTCGATTGCAACTTCCTTGTCTGCCGCCTATTCTTCAGGCGGACCCCTCCCTTGATGAACTCGATGATGGAATTCATCCATGTGGGTTCCTTGGGGCCAATGGTGATGGCGAATATCTCCGATATCGTCTTGTTAATGCTAGGTCGGTCGAGGATTTCGACTTTGACCTTCTTGTGCCATTTTTGGCGGGTACCGGTGGCAAGTCTAGCTATAGCATCATCATTACTATTCTCCTTCATGGGGATCTGAGTGACCGTCGTTGATTCGAACCTGCACAAGAGAGCTTTTGCCAACTCAACTCGACTTCCTGAGAGGTCACCATATCCTCCCACTCAATCTACGAGCACACCTCGTCGTTCTTTATAGGGGTCAACTCCGAGATGAAATATGTGGCTGCTTGCCCTTTGATGGCTGCTCTCAACATGTAGTGTATGTCAAATTCACCCAGTTCTATCGCCCATTTGGCCAGTCTCTCACTCGTCTCTGGCTTCTGCAGAACCTGGAGGAGAGGGCAGTTCGTGAACAACATGATAGAATGCGCTTGGAAGTAATGTCGTATCTTCCATATCCATTATGGCTTGGACCTTCTCCGGGTTTGCTTCGATCCCCTACCAGCTTATCTCATGGCCCAAGAACTTCCCTTTAACAACTCCAAACAAGCACTTGTCTGAGTTCAACCTCATGGCGCACGCAAGTATAATATAAAAACAGCTTGCAGGTCGCTCACGTGCTTGACCGTGGTGAGACTTTTTACTAACATGTCGTCCACATACACTTCCATGGTAACTCCCAGCTGCCTAGCAAATATTTTGTTCGTCAGGCGCTAATAGGTTGCTCCCGCGTTCTTCAGTCCAAACAACATCCTCTTGTAATAATACACTCTCTTGTCGGTTGTGAAAGCGGTATGCTCCTCGTCCGTCGAGTCCATCATTATTTGATTGTAGCCCGCGTACGCGTCCATGAAAGTTAGCATTTCGAACCTGGAGGTGGAGTCAACGAGTTGATCTATTTGAGACAACGAGAAACTATCTTTAGGGCAAGCTCTATTAAGACTGATGTAATCCACACACATCCTCCATTGCCCTATTGCTTTCTTAGGGACCATGACCACGTTGGCCAACCATTGCGGGTACTTCGCTTCTTTGATAAATTGGATGTCCAACTACCTTTGCACCTCTCCCTTAATGATGTCATACTTAGCCAAATCGAATGATCTACGCTTTTGCCTTACCCTGGGCACACATTTCTGTATTCTCAATCTGTGCATGACTATGTCTCCCGAGATACTAGGTATATCTGCGTATGACCAGGCAAACGCCTTGTTGTTGGTCTTCAGGAAGCGCATGAGCTCCTCCCTCACTCTGAGGGGCAACCCTGTCCCTATCCTTGCGGTCCTTGCTAGGAACTCGTCCAGATGCAAATCAGCTCTGTTTCTTTAACTAATCCCGGCCTCTCGGCATCGGTTCCCTTAGTTGCGGCATTGACCTTGAGATCCTCATAGCCATTCGTCAAAAGCGTCTTCGGGCTCCCCGAGACTATTACTTCTGCCCTTCTCCTCCCATTATCCCGGTTGATGGCGTAGCATCCTCTCGTGGCCAGCTGATCACCCCAGACGGTAACTATATATGCCAGGGATGACAGCTTCATCATCAGCATGTGACCGGCAATGAATGTCTTTAACTTCCATAGGGCCGACCTCCCCTGTATCCCGTTGTATAATAAATCACAATCAACGATTATGAAGTCTACCCCCGTCCTCAGCATGTTCCCTTCTACACCCTCCAGGATCACGGGAATATGATCTGAGCCCAGAGGCTGTACCACGTCTCCGGAGAAACTTATCAGTGGCTCATTATCCTGCGTGAGCTTACTGTTCCCTCTCTTCAATGTCTGTCATGCGTTCCTAAACAACACATTCATCGATGCCCCGGTGTTAATTAGGATCTTCTTGCAAAGGTAGTGATCCAACTGCGTGGTGATCAGGAATGGGTACTCTTGTGGCTACCTGAACCCTTGCTCTTCCCTTTCCTCGAATGTCACCGATTTCTAGCTCACGTTGACATTCTGATTGTTACAGCTTCCAAACGTGAATATCTCTCGCTCTTCCTTGATCTCGGTGCACTGTTTCTTAGCTTTGTTACTCCTTTGATGTAATTGTGCTCCTACGTAGATCGTGTTGATCGTCTCATAAACAGGAACCCTTGCCGCTTGTCGCTAACCCTACATATACTGCTGGAGCTTTCCTGCTTTTAGCTGGCTCTCGATCGCTCTTTTTAGCTCTACATAATTGTTTATCACATATGTGGCTTCCCCGTGGTATCCACAATACTTCCCGGTATCCTCCAGGGTCAATCGGGACAGAGGGAACTTCCTGGTCAGGAGCCCCGGGATTGTACCCTTGTTCTCGTTCCACACGACCTCAAGAGTTGCTGTCAGTGCAGTGAAGTTTTCCGTAGCTACAGGAACTGCTGTTTTAAACCCGTCATCCTGATAACTACCTTTGCTTTTCCCTTATGGGCCTCCCATGTACTTGGCTTGCGTCCTGCCTCCCTCCTTAAACCTCTTGCTATGAGTGAAAGCTTGTCCCTCTTGATCCTCTTTCCATGCTCATACTTCTTGATCACCATCTCCATTAGCTCATCATAACCCTAGGGGTTTTTGATTCTCACGGCGTACAAGAACTTCCCGGGCAACAGGGCTTGAACAAAAGCTTCTTCTGCCACCTTCTTGTCGAAGCTTCTGACCTTGGTTGTGGCTCCCTACCAAGGATTCACGAAGACTTTAAGCCCTTCACCGTTACCTTGCTTTACCTTGAACAGCTGAGCAGTATTCTACCCGTTCGTACGCAATATAAAGCGGTTCACAAATCTATCCGCCAACTTCCTGAAACAATCTATCAAGCCAGCCGGGAGCTCATAAAATCAGCTCAGCGTCTCACCCGACAGTGTTTCCTGGAATATATTGCAGCACACGGCGTCCGTGTAACCCTTCACATTGGTAAGAGATTTGAAAATATCACGAAAGAGATGCGGGTCCCCCTCGCCCCCGTAGCTTAACTTTAGAGGTTTTACTGCATGAGAATGCAAGGTCTGCATGATGGTTCTCGTGAACGGGCCCCCTCTCTCTTCGAATCTCATGCCGAACGGGTTATGTGTCGCCCCTGCTTCGTTCACCCTCGTGGTCAAGTTCACCACACTATCTCGCATGGCTATCAATGCCGCATCTACTCTTGTTGGCTCTGACACCCTTTCTTTGATGGGGGTTGGGAGCGGCGGTAGGCCCTCTCTCTCCATGTTTTCTGAGAACAGATTGGCCCTGACATAGATCGTTCTGCAGGTTACCGTTGGAGGCATTATCGGCGATCCCCTGCCCAGTGCTTGCTGCTCTCATAGGGTGGTGGGGCTACCCGCTCAATTGCCTCGTCACTCTTTAACCTTCGCGCCAATGCGCACATTATCGTTGTGTTATCTCTTTCTAACTTTTTCTCTTAAGTTGCTGCTTCTAGACGATCATGCGCCCTTTCTCTTTCCAAGCGTACCATGTCCACCCTCAACCTTTCGACCATATCCTCCATTTCTTCCTGCGTGAGGTCATGCATCGTTCCGTCCGGGGTCATTTCCCGGTCATTCCCTATAGGTGTGCCTTTCAGCCTTTCGCCCGATCCTTCATTCCGAGCAGCAGTCCCCGGTGTTCTATCCCCACCGAGGTAGCTTTGGTCTTCTATCATCACCTTGCTCCCATCTCCTACTTCACCTGACTTAGCCATCGAGACTCTTGCTTTTCGTAAGATTTTCCACAGACGACGCCAATTGTTTATGCGTGATCTTGTAGACCTCGTAGAAGCTCTTTTGCGTGATCTGTCCCTGATTGCATTGACCGGTTATCTGCAAAAGAAGATTGATCGGGGCTTTTTTGTCTTTCTCACTCATACGATTAAGTCAGATATACGGTAGGTATAGTACTTAATGCTAGGGGATATAATTTACTGTTTCTGTTGGATCCCGTAGACCTCATAGAAACTGCCGCACGTGGTCCGTCCTTGGATATGTTTCTTCTTGCCTGCAAAAAGAGACCGACCGAGACTTTCTTGTCTTTCTCTCTCCGATGATAAAGTCAGTTATTGGTAGGTAAGTATTAAATGCTAGGTGATGTTTCTTACCATTTTGGTTTACTTCAGCTGTATTTATAGCCCCGCGTTGACTTATGCCTTGCATGTTATTCGATGTGGGACAAGTATACTGTTATGTTCTGTCTATTTTGGTCTTTTGTGGAGTCTTCCCCTCCTGGCCCAGACTGTTATAGCATCCAGGATGAGGCCTGTTCGATCTGCCTCATGCTGGGCTTCATAGCATCGCGGGGCAGGAGAGGTATTTATCGACTACCGACTACAAGTCCCTCCAAGTTCCCGTTCCAGACACATCTTGAGTGGGGACTTGAAGAAATGGTCCGTGATGCCGAATTATCAAGGGTACCCGATCTTAGTCCCCCCATGCCAAGTTCGTATTCAGAACATGTTTGAACAGGTTATGATTGCGATGGAAGGTAGTGAGCCGTTCTATGTTAGTTATTGTTGCTCGAGTGCGGGGTATTATCCCCGCGTGGGTTATCAGGCCACTATTCTCCATGTGAAGGGAATGATATTCACATGCCCAACTCCCACTCTTCAGGAGCCGTACAAGGGACTTACAGCTCTCAAGGCTTAGTTGTTTCAACCTTGCTTCCTGATGAAATGTTTCCAAGGCGGTATGCATGCCTTAGTTCGTACGCATGCTTCCTTTAGGTTCTTGCTCGGGAATAGGAATCTCTAGTAACAGTTGTTCCTTCCCTTTAGGCGTTTATCCGGAGATTGAGATTATCCGAGACTTGCAATTGTTCTGCTATGTTACCCACACTTATCCGAGACTTGCTATTTTGGTCACTTTGTTGGAACATAATGGCCCCATTGTGATCTTGGCGAAATCTCGCGCCTGAGTTCGCCTTGTTGCGATCTTGGCGAAACCTGTAGGCTAGCTGAATTCGCCCATTTGCGATGTTGGCTAAATCTCGCGCCTAAGTTCGCCTCGCGCATATGTAACGAAATCTGTAGGCGAGCTGAATTCGCCCCTTTGTGATGTTGGCCAAATCTCGCGCCTTAGTTCGCCTCGCGCATATGTCACTAAATCAGTAGGCGAACTGAATTAGCCCCTTTGCGATGTTGGCGAAATCTCGCACCTGAGTTTGCCCCTTTGTGTGGAAACAAAGTCCGCGTACAGCAGGGGGACTCATCGTCCCGCGCTTGTGATGATCCACCCACTTGTCATAACGGAAAGTCGATCGCAGCGGATTGCCACGATGGTTGGGGATAACTTGCGCGAGTTTGGGATCGCTCACGGTGGAATATCTGGGACATGTCTTTTCTCTGTATGCTACGACATCCTTGATGGCTTAACCGATAGGTCCGCGAATTCCCCGGGAGCTCGGTGACTGCTGGCAAGTGCTACCAGGTAGTGTCATTGGGTTGGTAGCCTGGATAGGTGGTTGTGTGTCAGGGTATTAATTATATATCCGCCAGGTGGCACTATAGGGGGGGTGAAGGGATGTGCATTTAATGCAAGTCGTTTCACTCCTCTCTGCTTCGAGAAGTTACAGGGGTAGTGGGGCACGTGTCATGATCCTACGGTGGGTCACGACGGATTCGATTTCCTCCTTTGCGGTAAATGAGTTAGGGGGAAAATCGAGGTGTCATTTCCCTCGCTTCGTATATATGTTATGTCCCCCCTCTGGAAAAAAAAAACATTGCCTTTTGTTTCATTCTTCTTTCATTCTGTGTCTGTTTCTCTCTGTTTTCGTCTTCCTTCCGTTGAAACGTAGATCTAAGGGGGTTTGTTGCGGAGCTGAGCTCAGAAGAAATGTGGATTCTTGCGTAAGGAGGGAGTATTGCTTCCCTGCTACAGCCGATCTTCCAATTGCGAGGTGCTTTCTGTTTGCTGCTCCTGCGTGTCTTTGGCCTTTACTATCTGGTTAGTTTCCCTTCTACAACATTCAGTTATGTTACTGAGCGTATCTTGTAGGGTTTGTAGATCGGTAGATTTTTCTGGGTTTCTAGGTGTTTCTGGGTGTTTCTGGGTTTGTTGTGAATTTTCGCCGTGTTTAGATGGGTGGTGTCAAAACCTCCCGGCGGCGGCACGCGATGTAGGCATCTGATAGTCCATAGGGTTTTTATAGGGTTAAAATGGAGTCTAGGGCTTCCGATGCCAGCGTCTCTGGCTCAGCATAGCGGGCTCCCTCTGATGATGATGAAAGGATAGAAGAGTACTTGCACCGGGAAACTAATAAAGATGCCGCGCGAGCAAAATCCCATTTCGGATCCTCCAGCTCGAGTCCCGAGCACCTTGTGCTTGAAGCTATCCCGATCACTCGCGCCCTTCACCGCCTGGAGGACTGTAGGGTGTGCGATGAGCTCATCTGTAGTTTCACGCCCGAGGAGATAGAACAGTTTAGGGAGGAGTGGAACATTCCCTCTGGTATCCTTATGCGTGACTTGTACCCGGGGGAACTAGCCTGCGCTTCAAGAGACAACTACGTAGCGGTGCACGATAACATGTTTAGGAATGGGTGCTCAGTACCGCTACCTCAATATGTACAGTACATATTGAGCATGCCGCAGCTTGCTCCCGGCCAGGTCCCACCAAATCAATGGTGTCAACTTCTGGGACTCGGATACCTGTACTGCTTGTCGAACATGGGATGGCCGACAATCAATAAGTTCCGCGCGCTCTACAAACTGTCATACTCGAAGAAGGCAGAAAGCTCCGAGTGTGTAGGTTTCACTCCGCGGGATTATAAGTCAGTCATCACCGATCTCCCTTCTTCGATAAACAAGGAATGGAGGGCGAAGGTAGTTCTAGTAGGGGGCCCGTGGCAAAGAAGGACGAGACAGCACACGGTTCCCAACTACTTCCAGGATATTGGGGATCAAAACTACTCGCTGACAGCGATCGAGCGGGAGCGTATTGCATGCATATATGCTGCCTGGCCCCACGACGAGGACTGTAGCTCATATCACTTGACGCGGTGGGCAGTTCTCGCGCACTGCGAGATGGGTAAAGTACCCGGTGTGTTCATCTTTACTTCTGCTTTACATTTTAAGTCCTTGTTATGCTCAGCTCAATTAAATATCATGTCTTTGGTTAGCAGGAAAAATCCCTCAGCGTGTTCATCGCCCTAATCACCCTTTTGACATGGAGAAGGATCAAACCCTCTTGAAGAAGCTACTGACCAAAGGGGATTTGCTTCCCGCACCGAGGTGGATGTGGATACGCACAAGGTACGGGTCTTGGACAAGCAAAAGGTACTTGAAGTTCCCGATATGGTGTACGAGTCAGCGGAGACTCCGTCGGTACCTCCTCCCTCAGTCTCGCGGACCAATTTGGGTGAAAATAAAAGGCGCCACCACCATTCGAAGAAAACCTAAGGTGTTGAGTCCCATGTGACATACACCGACGAGGACGTATCCGGGAACCCTTCTCTAAAACCGAAGAAGCATAAGGCGGCTCCTGGGGGATCTGTTTCGACTCCCTCGCTATCTATACTAGCCCCTGCGGTTCCTAAGATTTCGAAGACCCCGATACGCCTTTACGGATTCCCAACTTGTGCATATGACCACGCGAATGCTTTGCTGTTGGCCTTCAGGAAACATACGAGCTCCTCCCGTATGACAAGTGGTAATCCCGACCCGATCCTTATGGTTCTTGCTGGGAACTCGTCCGAGATGCTAATGAGCTCTATTTCCTCAACTAATCTAGGTCTCTCGGACTCAGTTCCTTTTGCTGCAACATTAATCCTAGGACCCTCGTACTAGTCCGACATCAGTTTACTCATCATGCTCCCGGAGGCTAATACTTCTGCTTTTTTCCTACCATTATCTCGGTCGATGGCGTAGCATCCTCTTCCAGCCAACTGATCACCCCAGATGGTAACAATACCCGTTGGGGATGACAGTTTCATCATCAGCATGTGATCGGCGATGAATGCCTTGACTTTTCACAGGGCTGGTCTCCCAAGTATCCCATTATACGACGAGTCACAGTTGACAATTATGAAATCTACTGCTATTCTCAGCGTGTTCCCCTCCAAACCCCCGAGGATCATAGGTATGTAGTCAGATCCGATAGGCTGCACCACGTCCCCGGAGAAGCTTATCAATGGTTCATTATCCTGCGTGAACTTGATGCTCCCCCTCTTTAGCGCCCGCCAAACATTTTTGAACAGCACATTCACAGACGCCCCAGTGTCGATTAGAATTTTCTTGCAGAGATAATGATCCAAATATGCAGTGATCAGGAATGGATCCTCGTGAGGCAATCTGGTCCCTTGCTCTTCTTCTTCCTCGAATGTCACTGATCTCCACCTCACGTTGACATTCTGAGCGCTACAGCTTCCGAAGGCATATATCTCTCGCCCATCTCTGATCTCAGGGCATTGTTTCTTAGCTTTGTTACTCCTCTGGTCTATCCGTGCTCCCCCGCGGATCGTGTTGATTATCCCGTAAACGGATTCCCCCGCTGCTTGCCGCTGACCTTACACGTATTGTTGAAGCTTTCCTGCTTTTAGTTAGCTCTCGATCGTTTTTTTAGCTCAACACAGTTATTTATCGCGTGCGTTACTTCCCCGTGGTATCCGCAGTACTTTCCGGTATCCTCTCAGGTCAATCGGGACGGTAGAAACTTTCTGGTTACTGGTCTTGGGATCGCTCCCTTGTTCTCGTTCCACACCACCTCTGGGGTTGCCGTCAATGTGGTAAAGTTCTCCCTGGCTGCGGGAACTGCTTCTCTAGACCCACTAACCTGATAGCTCCTTTTGCTCTTCCCCTGTGGACCCCCCATTTTCTTGGCTTGCTTCCTGCCTCCGTCCTTGAACCTCTTGCTAAGAGTGAAAGCTTATCCTTCTTGGTCCCCTTTTCAGGTTCTTACTTCTTGGATCTTTTGTCCTTGGGATTCAGACCTCCTATCTTCCTTTCTCTTTCCCGCATGCTGATCCCTGTATGTGTTATAGTCTACATGTGCATGCATGATCGCCATTTTCATTAGCTCATCATAGCCCCGGGGATTTTCAATTTGTACCACGTATAAGAACTTCCCAGGCAACAGGGCCTGGACGAATGCTTCTTCCGCCACCTTCTTGTCGAAACTCCTGACCTTGGCTATGGCCTCCTGCCAACGATTTACAAAGGCCTTTAGTCCCTCGGTGTGCCCTTGCTTTTCCTTGAATAGCTGGGCTGTAACATCCCGGACCCAAATTTTACCTATTTACTAGGTATTTCATGAGTTACTGGAGAATTTAACAGTCCTCGGTAACTTAGTAAGTTAACACTCGAGTTTATTTGCGAGTTTTTCTGGAAATGTTAAATTCTTCTATTAAGGTTCCGAGGGTGTAATGCGCGTTGGTACGAGTTCTCCATTATCATCGGATTATGTTTGGGAGCTTCAAACTATTTTCTGCGATTTATAAAAAATCTGGGTTGCTGATCTTTATTCATCGATCACCTGTTGTCCATTTCTGTTGTTAATAAATAGAGCAAGACTGGTCAGACCCAGTCAAAATGCCCAAGTCGGGTTTGACCGAGCCCAACCAAATATCTCTCCTCTCCCCGACTTTCTCTGTGTCCGTCGTCGTCCCTCACTGGAGCAGCGCCGTCCGGCCCCCCCTTGGCGACGAGGCTGCCACGAAGTGGTCCTCTCCTCCTTCCCGACCTAGCTCAACTTTCAAATCCGGGAGGCAGCCATTCTCGGCGGAGATCGGAAGAAGAGGACAACGGTTGTTCTTCTCAAATTCCGGTGAGTTCCGGCAACGAATCGACAGACCAAGGTAGGATTCTTATTCTCCTTCCTCTCCTCTTCTTTTCTGGGTTTGTTTCATCCCGAATCGGGTTCTAAACCGCAAAGCCCTTTTCTGCCTTTGTCTGGGTTTCTGGTTCCTAGCTCCGGCGACTACGTTCAATGGATTTTCGGTGAGCTCTTCAATGTTTCGATGGGTTCTGTGAGCTTGTGTGAAGTCAGGATGGACCTTGGAGCAGTTGCTTGTTGGTCCGAGCAGAGGCAGAGGTCGGGTGAGTTAGGACTGAGAGGAACCGAGGTGTGGGGTGTTGTTTTGGTGGAGTTGGCGACCGAGGCAGCAAATATAAATGGTTGGAGGTTTCTGCAGGTTGGGATCCGGCAAGAAAGCAGCTAGACTAGAGTTATGGGATTGACTGAAGGTAACTCGATCTCCTCTAGTATTTTTGAAGCTACTGTGTTGTTGTTGTTGTTGGTTGGTGTTTGAATCATTTATTTTCTGCATGATTGTCGATAACTTGGAGATTGGAAGATGCAGGGAGATTATGGCGAAATTTCGGCAAGTGGCCGGAATCCTGCAGAATATTCCGGCAAGTCGTCGGAATCCGGCGAAGGCAGTTAGTCCGACAGGAGCAGTTGAGGTAGTTATCGAAGTTTTCCTTTCTGTTTTGCGTTGTTTCATAAATAGGAAAGTTTGTCGGTTTATAATCGGAAATCTTTCTAAGTGAGGAAAGTTCCTATTTTGGGGAAACTTTCCCTTTTTGAAAACTTTCTATTTATGGAAACCCATTTTGGGTGCCCTTAGTGATTTTTAGGGTGAAGTTGTGTAGAGAGGAAATGAAGGAAATTCTTGGTTTTGTTTGATCGTAGGGGATCATAAATTAATTTTGGAAGTATTTTGGTTAATGTGTTAAGGCATGGAAATTGATGGTGACTTTGTTTCCAGGTTAAGGTTCATTCCGAATAAGTTATAGTTGCGAAGTTTAGTCGGAATTGATTATTTATTATATGTCGGTCAATCCTGGTCAACCTAGGATACTTAGTCAATTTAAGAAGAAGACGAATCATTGAATATTTCGGAATCTGGTTTGACCGATTTATTCTATTGTTTTTTATCAGACGTGTGATTGACTCGAGATTGTGAATAGTGGAGGCAGCGCTCGAGGAGTATGCCGAGCATTGGAAGGCTTAGGCCTAATACTGTGAGTGGACGTTTATTTTCAAAATAATATGCATGCTATGGTTCATGATTGAACATTTCCTTTTGTTGGAATTTTGACGTCAAATAATTTGACGCTTTTATTTCTCTTGGAGAGATATCGAAAATGGGATTTTCGGTGGATATAAATATGTATTTATGAGAGAGTATGTATAGAAAATGCTAGCTAGCCATATGTGTCTGTCCACCTTAATGGCGTAGCATATAGCCGCATTAAGGCGTGACGTGAGCGTTGGACGTGAGCGTTGGACGTAAGCGTAGTAGCCCTATTTGAGTGTTTAATTTATATAGGGAGTATGGACACATATTTATACACCGTCTGTCCACCTTGATGGCGTCGTGTAGCACCGCATTAAGGCGTGACGTGAGCGTTGGACGCGAGCGTAGTAGCCCTATATAGACCCATGAATCTATATAGGGAGTATGGACGTGTGTAATTACATACATATATTATAGAGTCTGGGAGACTCGATATTATGAGATGAAAGTTTTATCGCTTGCAGCATGCATTCGATTTTCCTTGGAAATTGATTTGGGGAAGCATAAATATTTTATTCGTTAATTTATTTTTGTCCACTCACTCTAACGTTTCGTTTTCAAATGTTTTCCCCTGGGCTCTTCGTTTTAAAAATGCCCAGTTTGCAGGATTACATAGTTGAGGTCGGACGTATATGGAGAAGAGGCATAGTCAATAGTGTAGCTTCCGCTCATTTTTATATTTCTAGTTCATTTCTTTTCAAATAGAGTTGCTCTGAACTGTGGCTGTTGGCTATGAGATTTTCTTGTTTAAGTTAGTATTTAAATTGGGAGATGTTGTGATTTGGGGAGCACGAAGGCTCCAGGAGTTACGGATGGATTTAAATTTTCAAAAGTGTTTGCAGGTTTTATTAGGAAGGGTTGTCCATTTTCAAGGGAGGTTATATCGAATTTTTCGGTAAACTTTCCTTGGAGGTGGTCCCCGCACGACTTACTCCGGGTTTCAAGGTGAAATTCGGGGTGGGTCGTGTCAGTTGGTATCAGAGCAGTAGGTTATTCAATTCCTTTCTCTTTTAGTACTACCTCATATTCTTGGTCACACTTAGTGTCTATAGAGTGATGGTCCGACCGCGGTGGATCTATTAGCATTATATGCTTTAGACACTATGTGTTGATTAAGTGAGTGATGTAGATGTTCTTATTTTATTTATGGACAGTAGTGTGCCATAAATGTTTTCATCTCTAAGACTATGCCTCCGTACGCCGACCGCTTAAATGATCATCATGCTTTGATTAAGGAAAGAGGTGTTTGGATTATGCCTTTTCCAAATGTTATTGAGTTGATATCATAAATTGTTAGAGTTCGATTGTGAGTTGGGAACTCCAGTTGAGAACTCATATACGTGGTAGCATTCTTTTCATTTTGTCCCAAATTATTGCTTGGGTTATGATTAAGATGCTAAGGTGAGCATCTCGTGCGAATTTTTAGAAGGTGAAAAGTTTAATTCAAGCCTTGGAGTTCACTATTTATAGTGGGCAAGTGTGAAGTTGTAGTAGTCCGATGGAAAAATCGTGGTATCGAATTGCGTGATTTCTGGGATAAAAGAGTTGGAAGGAAAGTTTGAGATAAGTGGTGTATTCTTTTGAGGTGAAGGTTGATTGAAGTGATGAGGGAGGTACCCATAGTAATTCCAAGGGGTACCTTTACTAGTTGTTGAGGACCATAATCCTGAGCGAGTTAGTCACATGGGATATGTGACTAGTGTTGGGTTGCAGGAAGTTATTGCAAAAAAAGTTAAATGTCAAATTAGATAAGTCATGATTGAAGGTCAATTTACCGACTATGTTTATCCGCAGTAGAAAGCAGTTGGGAACATTTTGGAATAATGCTGGTTATGTCAGCACGTATTCTGGTTCCTACAACTTTAATTATGGATAAGTTTTATCTTTTGAGCAATTTATTAAGATAGTGGTGGTAATATCTTTTGGAAATGACGGATAATAATAGTCGATGAATAGTAAGATTTCTGATGATTTTGGTCTCTATTGTGGGTTAGTTGAAGTTTGTTAAAGCACTAAGTAGAATGACTTGGGTTGTTGGTTTTATAAAAGTCATTCGTTAGTGCGTTGTGACAACTTGTTGTGCCACAGTCGAGGAATTTTTTAAAATTTTATTGATGGCACTAAATGTTGAGTTTCAAGCAAGTTTGGAATCGTGGAGTGAGATGTCAGTTATATTATTTTAATCGTGGAGCCAGTATGGATTCTTTCGGAATTCCAGGTGTTGAAGTTTGGTTTCCAGAATTGTTGAGTGCTTGGAAGATGAATTTAAATGGAATTGAAAAGTAATGGTGGAGTGAGAGCGGGATGGTTGTGGTCACTCCAGCTTTACGACAACACTTAGTGAATTTATTCGTGTTGTCATAAGTATTCTATAGCAGTTGTGTGGAGTTGGTGGAAGTAGTAGCAGTGGAATAAAACCCACTGGATCATAGAGCAAGAGTGCGTGGGTGTCCAAAGTAATTTTTTTAAGCAGTGTCGTTCCGGGTGGTTGATGTAAGTCTTAAATTTTTGATCGAAGCTGGTTTTTGACATCATTTCATTCGCGATTGGTGACTAGCTACGACACATCAATGAGAGGATCTGTTCACTCACCTTATATATGATTCGGTGAGATGGAGCAGAGTTTTTGGTTGTGGTGTGTGTGGGAATATTTAAATTATTCCTACTTTAGTTTTTGGGTAGCATCCTCAGAGCTTGAAATCATGGAATGCGAGTTCAACGCTTCGATTTGAAGGGTAGAGATTCTGGTTATTTTGTCGAAGTTTCGAGGTAAATGATAAATTGGTAGTTGTGCCGTAGTCATGGATCCGGAATAAATCCAATCGTGATCCCAAGTGAGCTAGAGTTCATTTAAGCAATGAGTCTTGATGCTGTAAATCCTATGTGATAGTTTAAGAGTTGCATGGTGATGTTGATTTTGATGGTTTGTGTCGTTGTAGGTTTATTTCATGATGTAGCATTATGGAAGAGGGTTTTCCCCTGTTGACTCAAGAAGCGTCTAGAGTCAAGGTTTATTAAGAGTTTTATTATTGAGAGTAGTAGTTTTTGATAGGTTGATCAACGTCTCTCCTCGGGATCGTATTGTGGTGAGACCACTCATTGATCCATGTATGATTTGGGAGGTCTTGTATAAAAATTTGTCTTTGCTTTTGTTAGTCGCATGTTATTGCAAGCTCGGTTTTCGAAAAATCTGTTTGGTGGGAAGTCATGGCCTTGGGAGGTGTAGGAGACTGGAGCATGTTTGTTTTTCAGATCGTCTTCTGCTATCAGATTAATCGTTAAAAAGTGTGTTTGTCGGGTCCTAAGGTTTTGGCTTTTAGAATCATTCTTGTGGAACGGCTAGAGTGAGCCATGTGTGTTTAATTATTACTCTTGGGGTCGCGTTTGCACCCGAATAAGTAGCATGGCTGGAGATGTAAATTTTGTCAATGCTTAAGAAAGGTGCTCTATTTTTGTGGATTTCAACGTCAAGTTAAACATCATGAATTGACTGTGCCAATTTTTCGTGGGCATTATTAGTCAGTTTTGCTTATGGCGAGCAAGGAGGAATATCTAGATTCCACATGATAGTCATGCTTCAGATTATCTTATGAGTTGTGGTAAGGAGATTAGCAGAGATAGCAGAAGCAATAAAGAGTTGGAATTCCCATAAGTTGCTAGTTTGTGGTGCACAAAATGGTAATGTTATAGTTTTGGCGGAGAGACCTCAGTGATGTGGTATTGATCTCTTCATAATGTCATTTCGAGAATCGAGGTTATTATTTATTGGTGGACTGGTTACTTAGGCAGAGCGAGGTTATCTTGTGGACTTGAGAGAGCTTTGACTCCGCAAAGTGCCTCGGTATTAGGCATGATTGTGGCAGTTCTGCAGTGTGTGCATCCTTAAATCTGTTCGATTAGCGGGTCTTAATTTTGACCCCTATGAGCATGTGGGAATGCGTGAACTTTAGTTTCCTAGCAAGTGGGCTTCATTGTCGAGTTGTGAGCAGCGTGCTATCGAGGTTGTTGCGTGACGTTAGGAGATTTGAGCCCGATGGTGATAGCAAATTTATGCGTTTTAGTTGGGTTAGCTATTTCCATTGCTCAGGAAAGAGTGTGCATACCTACGGGTACTCGTACTCTGGAATAGGTATCACTGAACTCACTTACGTGTTAACGTTAGTGGTAGTTCATTAAAGGACTTAGAGTCTTCGAGAAGATTTAAAATAATTCAGGATTCAGATGAAAAGGTTAAAGGAGTCAAAGTTGGACTCAAAGCAGCTCTTATTAGCTAGTAGAGTTTTATAGATGTTTTCAGGAAGGACCATGAGTTTCAAGTGAGTATTTTGAGTGTTTTCGAAATCGTCTCATTGGAAAGGGGTGGTACGTTTTAGTAACGTGCAAAGCTTGGTCCGAGATTTATTGGTCCTTATGGGTTTTTAGATCAAGTTGGCTCTCTTGCGTTTCAGTTAGTTTTGCCTCCAGAGTTATCCAGGATACATAATGTGTTTCATGTATCCATGCTTCGCAAGTTTATTGCCGATTCCTCTCATGGGTTGCAAGAGCAGCCAATTATTTTGTAGAAAGATTTGACCTTTGATGAGGACCCGGTTCAGTTTTTAGACCAGAGGGAGCAACTGGTTAGAAGCAAATCTTTTCCTCTTGTTAAATTCTATGGAGGTGTCACCAAGTAGAAGAAGCTACTTGGGAATCAGAGGAGCAAATGAGGTAGCAGTATCTCTATCTCTTCGAATGTCAGGTATGTAAATTTCGAGGACGAAATTTTTATAAGGAGGGGAGATTGTAACATCCCGGACCCAAATTTTACCTATTTACTAGGTATTTCATGAGTTACTGGAGAATTTAACAGTGCTCGGTAACTTAGTAAGTTAACACTCGAGTTTATTTGCGAGTTTTTCTGGAAATGTTAAATTCTTCTATTAAGGTTCCGAGGGTGTAATGCGCGTTGGTACAAGTTCTCCATTATCATCGGATTATGTTTGGGAGCTTCAAACTATTTTCTGCGATTTATAAAAAATCTGGGCTGCTGATCTTTATTCATCGATCACCTGTTGTCCATTTCTGTTGTTAATAAATAGAGGAAGACTGGTCAGACCCAGTCAAAATGCCCAAGTCGGGTTTGACCGAGCCCAACCAAATATCTCTCCTCTCCCCGACTTTCTCTGTGTCCGTCGTCGTCCCTCACTGGAGCAGCGCCGTCCGGCCCCCCTTGGCGACGAGGCTGCCACGAAGTGGTCCTCTCCTCCTTCCCGACCTAGCTCAACTTTCAAATCCGGGAGGCAGCCATTCTCGGCGGAGATCGGAAGAGGAGGACAACGGTTGTTCTTCTCAAATTCCGGTGAGTTCCGGCAACGAATCGACAGACCAAGGTAGGATTCTTATTCTCCTTCCTCTCCTCTTCTTTTCTGGGTTTGTTTCATCCCGAATCGGGTTCTAAACCGCAAAGCCCTTTTCTGCCTTTGTCTGGGTTTCTGGTTCCTAGCTCCGGCGACTACGTTCAATGGATTTTCGGTGAGCTCTTCAATGTTTCGATGGGTTCTGTGAGCTTGTGTGAAGTCAGGATGGACCTTGGAGCAGTTGCTTGTTGGTCCGGGCAGAGGCAGAGGTCGGGTGAGTTAGGACTGAGAGGAACCGAGGTGTGGGGTGTTGTTTTGGTGGAGTTGGCGACCGAGGCAGCAAATATAAATGGTTGGAGGTTTCTGCAGGTTGGGATCCGGCAAGAAAGCAGCTAGACTAGAGTTATGGGATTGACTGAAGGTAACTCGATCTCCTCTAGTATTTTTGAAGCTACTGTGTTGTTGTTGTTGTTGGTTGGTGTTTGAATCATTTATTTTCTGCATGATTGTCGATAACTTGGAGATTGGAAGATGCAGGGAGATTATGGCGAAATTTCGGCAAGTGGCCGGAATCCTGCAGAATATTCCGGCAAGTCGTCGGAATCCGGCGAAGGCAGTTAGTCCGACAGGAGCAGTTGAGGTAGTTATCGAAGTTTTCCTTTCTGTTTTGCGTTGTTTCATAAATAGGAAAGTTTGTCGGTTTATAATCGGAAATCTTTCTAAGTGAGGAAAGTTCCTATTTTGGGGAAACTTTCCCTTTTTGAAAACTTTCTATTTATGGAAACCCATTTTGGGTGCCCTTAGTGATTTTTAGGGTGAAGTTGTGTAGAGAGGAAATGAAGGAAATTCTTGGTTTTGTTTGATCGTAGGGGATCATAAATTAATTTTGGAAGTATTTTGGTTAATGTGTTAAGGCATGGAAATTGATGGTGACTTTGTTTCCAGGTTAAGGTTCATTCCGAATAAGTTATAGTTGCGAAGTTTAGTCGGAATTGATTATTTATTATATGTCGGTCAATCCTGGTCAACCTAGGATACTTAGTCAATTTAAGAAGAAGACGAATCATTGAATATTTCGGAATCTGGTTTGACCGATTTATTCTATTGTTTTTTATCAGACGTGTGATTGACTCGAGATTGTGAATAGTGGAGGCAGCGCTCGAGGAGTATGCCGAGCATTGGAAGGCTTAGGCCTAATACTGTGAGTGGACGTTTATTTTCAAAATAATATGCATGCTATGGTTCATGATTGAACATTTCCTTTTGTTGGAATTTTGACGTCAAATAATTTGACGCTTTTATTTCTCTTGGAGAGATATCGAAAATGGGATTTTCGGTGGATATAAATATGTATTTATGAGAGAGTATGTATAGAAAATGCTAGCTAGCCATATGTGTCTGTCCACCTTAATGGCGTAGCATATAGCCGCATTAAGGCGTGACGTGAGCGTTGGACGTGAGCGTTGGACGTAAGCGTAGTAGCCCTATTTGAGTGTTTAATTTATATAGGGAGTATGGACACATATTTATACACCGTCTGTCCACCTTGATGGCGTCGTGTAGCACCGCATTAAGGCGTGACGTGAGCGTTGGACGCGAGCGTAGTAGCCCTATATAGACCCATGAATCTATATAGGGAGTATGGACGTGTGTAATTACATACATATATTATAGAGTCTGGGAGACTCGATATTATGAGATGAAAGTTTTATCGCTTGCAGCATGCATTCGATTTTCCTTGGAAATTGATTTGGGGAAGCATAAATATTTTATTCGTTAATTTATTTTTGTCCACTCACTCTAACGTTTCGTTTTCAAATGTTTTCCCCTGGGCTCTTCGTTTTAAAAATGCCCAGTTTGCAGGATTACATAGTTGAGGTCGGACGTATATGGAGAAGAGGCATAGTCAATAGTGTAGCTTCCGCTCATTTTTATATTTCTAGTTCATTTCTTTTCAAATAGAGTTGCTCTGAACTGTGGCTGTTGGCTATGAGATTTTCTTGTTTAAGTTAGTATTTAAATTGGGAGATGTTGTGATTTGGGGAGCACGAAGGCTCCAGGAGTTACGGATGGATTTAAATTTTCAAAAGTGTTTGCAGGTTTTATTAGGAAGGGTTGTCCATTTTCAAGGGAGGTTATATCGAATTTTTCGGTAAACTTTCCTTGGAGGTGGTCCCCGCACGACTTACTCCGGGTTTCAAGGTGAAATTCGGGGTGGGTCGTGTCATGGGCGGTATTCTGCTCGTTCGTACGCAGTATGAATCGGTTCACAAATCTGTCCGCTAGCTTCCTAAAGCAATCTATCGATCCGACCGGAAGCTCGTAGAACCAGCTCAATGTTTCTCCCGACAGCGTCTCCTGGAACATGTTGCAGCACGCGACATCCGAATAACCTTTTGCGTTTGTATGAGATTTAAAGCTATCAAGGAAGAGATGGGGGTCCCCCCCCGGTAGTTCAACTTAAGAGGTTTGGCTGCGTGAGAACGTAAGGTTTGCGTGATGGTCCTTGTGAATGGTCCCCCTCTTTCTTCAAATCCCACCCCGGGTGGGTTGTGTGCCGCCCGTCTTTCTGCTTCATCTACCCTCGTGGTCAGGCTCATCACACTGTCCCGCATGGCCATCAGGGCCGCCTCGACTCCCGTTGTTTCCAACCTTTTGTTTTCGACGGGCGTTGGGAGTGGCGGTAGGCCTTCTCTTTCCATAACTTCTGGAAACAGGTTCGCCCCGACAACGACCATCTTGCGGGTGACCGTTGGCGGTGTTATCGACTAACCTCCGCCCTCGCCCTGTGCCTCTCATACAGTGTTGGCCGCCCGCTCAATTGCCTCGTCACTCTCTAGTCTTCTCGATAACGCACCCATTATCATCGCGTTATCTCTCTCCAGCTTTTTCTCCCAGGCGGCTGCGTCTAAACGGTAATGCGTTCTTTCTCTCTCCATATGCGCCACGTCCGCTCTCAACCTCTCCACCATGTCCTCCATTTCTTCCTGCGTGAGATCGTGCATCATTCTGTCCGGGGTCCTTTACGGATCATTTGTCGACGGTGCGCATTCCTGTCTTTCATCCATTCCACCCAGTCGGGTATTGCTTCCCGGCGTCCTATCTCCACTGAGGCCACAGTGATCTCCTGTCATTATCCTGCTCCCGACTTCTGCTTCATTTGACTCTGTCATCGAGACTTTGGCTTTTCGTAAGATTTTCCACAGACGGCGCCAATTGTTTATGCTGGATCCTGTAGACCTCGTAGAAACTGTCGTACGTGGTCCGTCCTTGGATATGCTTTTTCTTGTCTGCAAAAAGAGACCGACCGGGACTTTCCGGTCTTTCTCTCTCCGATGATAAAGTCAGTTATTGGTAGGTAAGTATTAAATGCTAGGAGATGTTTCTTACCATTTTGGTTTACTTCAGCTGTATTTATAGCCCCGCGTTGACTTATGCCTTGCATGTTATTCGATGTGGGACAAGTATACTGTTATTTTCTGTTTATTTTGGCCTTCTGTGGAGTCTTTCCCTCCTGGCCCAGACTGCTATAGCATCCAGGATGAGGCCTGTTCGATCTGCCTCATGCTGGGCTTCGTAGCATCGTGGGCCAAGGGAGGTATTTATCGACTACCGACTACACTTACCATTTTGGTTGACTTATGTCTTGCCTGTTATTCGATATGGGACAAATATACTACTGAGGTCTGCTTATTTGGCCTTCTGTGGAGTGTCTTCCTCCCGACCCAGTCTGTTGTAGCCTTCAAGATGAGGCCTGTTCGACTTACCTCGGGTTGAGCTTCATAGCATTGTGGGTCAGATGAAGTATTTATCGACTACCGATTACAAGATGGTAGCATTAAGGTTTGTATTGCTCTTTCATTTTGTATAGATGTAACTATAGTGATCGACTTTTTAAATACTAACCTCTTAGAGGGATCAAAATAATAGAAGAAGTATATATGAACTGTTCCACCTAACATAAGCTTATGAATTTGTTTACTCTATTTTTTTAGATAACTGCTCCACCAAAAGTGGAAAACTACCACGTCCTTTTTTCTCTCTTTTATATTTTAGTGTTATTTTACAGTCAAGCCTATGGAAACTACTATTTTTATTCTTTGAGAATTTTCTACAACCTTGGTTTTTTAGGAATTTGAAAAAAAAAGTTTCACCAAAGACACGCCTATCTTTCTAACAGTAGAGATAGAGATATATGAACTAATGGATAAAGTCTTTAATATGTGAAAATTACCTACCCAACAGATATCTCCTATTTACGTTCCAGAAAAAGTTTGAAACGGAAGAGTTTTAAAAGAAAGTTTTCACTGAGGTTTTTATAGGTGATTAGCTATTTTTGGTACTTTAATTTGCTATATTGCATTTAAATTATGAACTTCTCTAGACACATGTGAGAATTATTTGTTATGTTTAGAATTTGAGAAAAAAAAAGACCGCAGCAAGGCACGGCCGGGTTTTTGCCTAGTGTCTTCTAAAACAAAATCACTAATTAGGAAACCTAGAGAACGAAACTTGAGAGCATCGCTTGGTGGGATTGCACTTGTTTACGCCTTTGGGCGGCCAAGCTAGTGCACCGTGCGTGCGACTGAACTGGTTCTGGTGTCCATTGGACAACCACTGAAGATGTATTGGTGAAAGAAACAGTCATCCAAAACATGCAAGACTGTAACCCTAAAAGATGTTTTTGGGTGTTGGCATTTGCAAACGGATCCGGACGGAACAACAACTTGAAATGAAATGGGAATTGCTCACAGATTTTCTCATTGCTTGGTGCCTCTAGATACGGATCACAAAAATCGAAAGCCAGATCAGTTTTGGGAATGGGAGAACCATTCCCGATATTGAATGTGCAGTCCGATCAGGTGGTGCTGGAGAGCATTCACTGACCATTTTCCTTTGCTTATGATAAGCTCATTATTCTTGCTTGTAAAGTTTTGGAGCTCATCACTGATACTGTGGAGAGCACAAAAGAAGGATGTGGAGGGTTTTTGATAACAAGTCTATGTCCCCGTTGCGGACAAGATCATACCCAAAAATTGGTAATGGTGCTTGTATGCATGCTACAACAAGTGAATCCATATCCAGCAGGGAACAATTAGCTATAGAACAGTTGCAAGGCTTAAGTGAAGAATTTCAAGAGAAGTGTATCAACAACGCAGAAAAATCAGGAAACTAATTTGTGATGAAGTTAAAACAAACTAGCAATGAATGACTTTGTTTCTGACTAGCAATGGTTTGAGAATGCTTATGAAGACGTGGAGGGATTTTCTTGGCCTTTTTCCTATGTTCTTTTCTTTTGAAACATTATGATATTGATTCAATCTGGTCTTCTTCCTCAATTCCTTCTTTGCAGTTTAATATCTGAGCACAGTAATTTCAGACCGAAAAGTTATAAAAATAACCACAGTAATTAGACGGCAGTGACCCAAAATCATGTGCTTAATATACACTAAAATACTGATGAATGTTTGTTACAGACTAGGTCCCATTTAAAAACAAAAAAAACAAAATATGAACAGATTGAATTGTATAAGAAACAAGTTATTGTCGTTGAGCTTTTGTAAAGATACATAGATCACCAAGAGGACTTGACATAAAGATGTTGTAGGCCAGAGCCGGAGCTGGATTAGAAGCTAACCTCTCCAAAGAAACAAACTCTCGTGCAATGAGAAATTTTGGCGGTCAAGATTATTACTACTCAAGTATGGTTCTGGATGATCATGTCAGATTGAATGCTTTGTGTTCTCTGTATCCAGTCTAGAATATCCGAACAATCTTCACGTCTGATGAAATGCCTTCACGATTGCATATAAACAAAACTATTATCCCTTTGTGCCAACTCAACAATAACTAAAATCATTCAATGTTCGTAAACTATACCTGTTTTTAGTTGGATAGCTCTTTAGTTCAGACTCTTCTCGGCGGCTTGACAATTCTTTCTTCATTTTCAGTGATTCAGGCACAACCCAGTTTCCACTTTTGTCATGGTATGCATCACAAATAAAGTTAAGAACAGAATCCTGCAAAACTTGTCCAGTGTGAGATGAGTACACAAAGTTTAAATGAGAATACCTTAACCATTCAAAATGACAAAAAAAAAATTGCTAATATATCTAACCATTCACAGGTGCAACGAAATAGTGTGGGGAAATAATACCAAAAGGTATGGGGAGTCACCTATATCTCTATCAAATAATGGAAACATATTGGAGAGCATGCATACCAAGGGTTTGGAAGCATCAAGCCAGTGATAGATATGCTCGTTACGGAACCACGTCAATTGCCGTTTTGCAAAATTTCTGCAGAGAATTTACAAATTCTGGTTTAAAATGTATATTGTAATGGCTAAGAAACTTGTAAACAGTAAAGAGGACACAGGGAGTATTAAAGCTCTACGCAGCACAAGGTTTTCTACACAACTATGCAAGTTAAATGTCTATAACAATAGAGATACCGTCAGACATTTGAAGATGTCTATAACATGATGAGAATGCTACCTTTGGAACAAAATCGAAAGCAACAAGTACTTATTTGAGGATGGTTGTACTGGTACTTTTCTTTCTTGTGTACTTGATCTTTTACCAAGTAAATTCAAATGGATCACTCCTAATAAATATTTGCAATGCAACTGAATGTCTCTCTTTTTTCTCCCTATCCCAATGGTTTTATCAGATATTGCTTTTATACCAAGTATAAGTAATATTTATCAAGCATGTCCAAAAAGCTGGCTCATGGCTTTTTATACAAATTTATTTATGTTTTCTTTTTCTTTTCTTCAAATGGAATTTTAAAACAGAATTGTATCTGGAAATTGCATTACCTAGATGCCTTCTGAAATTGAGTCAAAAAGTTATAGAACTCTCTTGGTGAAGAACTACCTCCTTGCTCCCTACACAATAATAAATACTCCATAGCCTGAAATATTTTCAGTGTTACTACCTATAGCAAATAATAATAAAATGATATGAAGTGTATAATATGCTAATGAAAATATGTGTGTGTTCAGGAATGATTGGTTGAATAATAAGAAAGTTAAGAAAGTTCAATGAATCAAAGAAGATTAGAACTGTACTTGTCTGTAACCAATTGCTCTGGTTGCTGAATTGGAATTTGGAAGAAGACCCACATCAAGAAGCCATCTGGCCTCAGACAAGATACCCTCACTTCCTGTTGTAAACCAAATGATTAGTTTATGTAAAACAATGAGCTTATGCAAAACAAATGACATTTTCTGATTTGAATCAGGAACAAAGATGCATGATTGATCTGTAGTAATGAACCCTAATATGACTTACCTAGCACCATATCTTCACATCGCCAATCAATTGCTCTGTACAGATCAACCCTTTGGTTTGAGAGGAAAAAGCAAATGAAGTCATAATCCAATTCCTTTGATTTAACTTCCTCCACGACATCGGCAGAGGAACTGAAATCATGAGTGTCAACTAAACTAGAATCACATTCTTTGCGGAAAGATTCATATGGTACTTCAAATGCAGATGGAGGTGATCCACTAGACTGTCATTAAAGGAAAGGAGGAAAACAGTTCAATCAGAGAGACAGCAATGAGGTAAGTTATAAAATAAAAATACAATTATGTTTGTCGTGTGTCTCACTGTTTAAAGAATGTATTGTTTCAGTTCCTACTTTTTCTCTTTGGGGTGGGGCTGGGGGAGATTCCATTATTCAGATATATAAGCAGAAACATTACAGACTAACCTTGATGATCTCAAGGCTGCGTCTTAATCGGTACCAGTCATTAGCAGCCAAGTGTTCAGCCTTAGGGTCACCTGCGTTAACCACCAACTGCACAGCTGCATCCCAGTGTCCATTCCTCTCTAAATCTGCCAACTCAGTATACACTTCAGATGCGATCTCTTTCGAGGCTTTGGGAACATCTGGTTTTCCATATATTAACCTAATATTTGTAAGAACAAAGAATGTTATGAATATAACCCAGAAGAAAAGAGAAACAATAAACAACAGTGTACTCTAAAAGTCTAATTTAGTTGGTGCATCTGATCAAAGTCAACCTCAAAATAACCGAGTTAACTGGTGCCAATATCACCAATAAACGTAGGGATGTTTTCCAGAATTTGTTTTATCAGAAGGCTATTACATCAAGAGCTAAGTGTCATTAGTGTGACTTAACATTCTAACTTATACATAATTAAAATATCCAACAATTAATAATAAAGAGAAATGCTTTGTAGACAATTTTTACACAAAACATAATAGCACCTACCATCGCAAGTACAATCCAGTGCCACCAGTAACTATGGGAACACGGCCATTATCAAGAATACACCTTGTAGCTTGCCTTGCATCCTCATAAAATTGTCCAACAGAGTAGTCTGAAGAATAATACATGTGATAATTTGGGAGATCAGAAATCCAATGTTCCGGCCACAGCAGTGAAACTCATTTAAGCATACAACTAGAACCAACTTTTAAAGCCTCCAAATCATAGCAGATGACTGAGATGAGAATACATAAATATATATACACATATATATACATGTACACATAAATACATACATATATACACAAACACAAAATATGCATTTCCTGCCCTTATACTTAATAGGAAAACACACCTTCAGATGGGTGCAATATGTCAACCAGATGATGTGGTACTTCCTGCACCAAGAAGAAAAGAAAAGGAATAAGCTAATAATTATTAAGATGACATTGACCAAATAAACCAAAAAAAAACTGAGATTTAGAGGGATGAAGAACTCAGCAGTCATCAATTATTAACAGTAGAATGTTAAATGAACCTATAATGACTAAAAGAAAAGTTATATAAACTTATCTTTCAATTAGGCTCTTTTTTCCATCAGGGTAAAAGCTATTTGTTTATCAACTTGATAGCATGTTCACTTTTTACATGGTAACATCACAGGACCTGAGAAGTTAATATTTGCAGTTGGTAAGAATTGTCCTACACTTCTAGCTATACATGAAATTTCCACAATATCTGTAAAAAAAAAGTCCATATCACAGATTTCATGTATCCATTACTATTCCTAAAATTCAGAATAACAGATGATGATAAGAACATATTTCTGGACAGTATGTTCAGACTCATTGCAGAAGATGATCTGCCAGAGCTAGAAAGGCTCATATTTAAGTCAGATCTTAGGGACAACTGATTCCAAAACAATCATGTTACCTATGTTATAACAAAATCTAGAGCTTTTTTAGTTGCCTAACTTCCTATGATGCTAAACCTTCACCAATGTGATGGCTAAACAAAAGCTAACATGAACATGAAATACATTGGAAATACTCAGATTACCATAAAAATTGAATTTCAATGTAGAAGAATGGCCAAACATATCTCAATTAAGAAACCACCTTTCTATCACCTGGTGAAGGCTTCGCTGATCCAATGTCAAGACCCCGATATACCTGTGCCACAAAAGCAGTATCATATGAAGTCACTTCTACCTACATTCCCCAATTTGAAACTCACTAAAAGGAAATCAACAAAGACTAGGCGATATCAATGGACATTAATTGTTTATCTCATCGTACGTTACAATTTTCATTTATCCAAATATGTTTTTTACTTCAATTGCTTATATGTTGTTTTGTGGAGACTGGACACTATAAGGCTTATACACTTACCGCATCAATCCTTCTATAAGCAGCTCTTACTCAAGTTCAATGCATCATAACAAGTTCAATGTATTGTAATTTCAATACCCAATCCCCAAGATACCACATTTTCCCATTTTTCCTTTCAACATTCCTTAAAGCCAAAAACTTGAAGTGCGTAGTGCAAATTCGGTCATACCTGGACAGAGTCGGCGCTGATAATCTCGCCGTTGAGCAGCTTAGCGAGCTCGAGAGTCAGCCGGCTCTTCCCGGCTCCGGTGGGCCCAGATACCACTATCACCTTCTCCTTCTTCTTCTGGGTGGCCGAAACAGAGCAAAAGGTGGCGGAAGGTCGCCGCCGGAGAGTGAAAGTGAACTTGACCGCCGACCGGAGGAGGCGCTTCTCCGAGGAAGATGGAAAGCGTGGGAAACATGTACGTACGCTACTGCTGATAATCATTTTGAGGTTTCAAAGGGGTTTTGGGTTTAGGATGAAACCGATCGAGTGAGGTTTTGGACTGTGTCTTGTTTTATTTTATGCGACACATTTTTGTTTTTCGAAAAAAAAAAAAACAATTAAACTCGATACTTCCGTAATAACTTAAGAATTAGAAACAGTGAATAAAGTTTATTCCACCAACCAACAATTAAAATTGAATGACCAATATATACAATTTGCTTGTCACCATATACGGGTGAAAGTAATTGACCGATATCATTGAACAATGTGGCATACATCATTGAAGGTAGTTCTTCAAGAACATTAAATTAACTAAGATGTAAATTAGTATATTAACTAGAATTTGTGCCCACGCCTGGTATAGACGTGGTTGATTAGGTTAGTGATCACGGAGTGAGATATTAATGAAAGGAGACTGAAAAGTAGGGGAAATTGATATAGAAATTGATATTAAGCCTGTTACTGTACATGTGAACAGACTTTCCCGCCTCGCTTCACGCAGCTCGTATCACCCTGCCTCACTCACCTCGCCTCGTTTCGCCCCGCGGACTAACCCGCCTCGCCTCGCCTTGTTAAACCCGCCTCGCGTTATTAGTTCAATCTGCCTCGCGTCACTTGTCTCGCTCGCCTCAGCTCACCCCGCGTCTTCACTTCCCATGACTCGTGTTTCATCTCATCACGTCTCCTCCGCGCCTTGCTTCGTTTCACTAAATTGACTTCGTCCCGCTTAACTTGATTTGCCTCTCCTCTTTCGCATCACGCGCCTCACTTCCCTCCTCTCATGCGCCTCGCCTCAACGCTTCACATGCCTCGCCTCACCCGCTTTACTCGTCTCGCTTCACCCGTCTGCCTCCTCGTCCCGTCTCATTAACTTACTCCGCGTCATTAGCTTACTTCGCATTATCTCGCCTCACTCGCCTAGCCTTCCCATGCCTCACTCGCTTTCACCTCGGTTCGCCTCGCCCCACGGCCTCCTTGCCTCGTGGTTTCTTTGCCTCGCCACAGTCATGATGTCCAAATATTTTTAAATAACCTCCGCGCCTTGCATCATCTCGCGGTCTCCTCGCCTAACCCCGCCTTTTCACTCGCCCCGCCTCACTCATCTTGCTTCGCCTAGCTAGCCTCACTCATCTGGCCTCACCCCGCATCACGTGTGTTGCCCCAACTAACCCGCCTCGGCCGCCTAACTCTGCTCCACCTCAGCTCGCATCGCCCTGAGTCCTCCTCGCCTCACCTCGCCCCCGCCTTTTCACTCGTCTCGTATCGCCCCCCCCCCTCACTCGCCATGCCTCCCTCGGCTCACTCGTCTCATTCTACGTCCTGCTCACTTTGCCTCACCCAGCTTCTTCTTCTTACGTCTCCCACCTCATTAGCTCGATTGGCTTTGTCCGCCTCTTCTCTCGCCTCGCTTTACACTGAAAAGTAAGGGAAATTGGTATAGAAATGTAAACGTAAAAAAAGTATGGATCGGCATACATGTGTTGTATGGTTGCAGAGAGTACCACGGTAATAGTTGCCCAAAAATGAGTTTTCCAAGGATTCATTAAGAGAAGACCAATGAAAAATGATTGTTCACATGGTTGATTTCCGAGCATCTGTTACATAGATGTTTTTTTGTTATAATAGCATAAAATGTTGAGGAAAATATGTAGAGAAGAGCACTTCACTATGGTGTTTTGTATTTTTATCTCCAGATTTATATAGAGGTGGATGAAGGTGGTGGCAAATAAATGGAAAACCCTATGGCTGAATATTCTTTTTACAGGTGTGCAGTCAGTTGATTTCGTATTTCTAGATGATAATTGAAAAAAGTTGTTCTGATCTAATGCTCGCATGTATGAATGGGAATCACACAGTTATGTGAAATTGATGTTGGCACATATGGGTGTGAGCTGCTGATATGTGTCAGTTAAATTAGCTAATAGATAATATTATCTATCTGATAAGAATGAAAAACATAGAAAGTTGGGGATTTTTTTTTTAAATGACCTCCTCGCCTTGTCTTGCCTGGCATCACCCCGCGGGCACCTAGCCTCGCCTCACTCGCACTCCACGGCCTTCTCGCCTAACTCGCTTCACCTCACCTCGCGGTCTCCTCGCCTCACCCTGCCTCACTTGTCTTGCTTCGCCTAGCTCGTCTCGCCTCACTCATCTGGCCTCGCCCCGCGTCACACACCTCGTGCCACGCGTCTCACTCGCCTCGCCCGCCTCTTAACGCACCTCGCCTCGCTTGACGCGCGTCACCCTTTTTTGTCTCTTTGCTGATGAACAGTGCAAGCAGGTCTCTCTGAGCACCTCGCCTCGCTTCACGCACTTCGTCTCGCCTGAATCATCTGGCCTCGCCCCGTTTCACGCGCTTCACCTCGCCCTTACTAACCCGCCTCGCCTCGCCCCGCTTCATTCGCTTTGCCTCGCCTCCCTCTTCTCGTCTCACACACCTCACCCCGTGACCTCCTCGACGCGCCTCGCTTTTTTTTTTGTCTCTATGTTGATGAACAGTGTAGGAACAGTGTAAGTAGATCACTCGGAAATAGTATATTGTAAATGTCAAAACAAAGGAGTAAAGACTAAAGAGTAAGTATTACTCAGGTTTGATCGATGATAGCTAAAGAACCAGTACACTTTAGGCACAATCAACCTAAGAAACCACTAAATAAGAAATGTAATGAATAATTTATTAAAATATATGTGAATAACATAACCACTGTTATTTCATATTTGAAATGAAATCTAACGAGCAAGTATTTATATTAAAAAATAATAATAAAGTTGTAAAAAGTATGAGAGATTTATTTAGCAAATTTAGATGTCCTAATATGTCAAATCGTTGTTGTGTGAAATATTGAAGACCTACTCAACATCAAACATGTAAGCAGTTCGAACTTTCCAAGTGTCTTCACAAGAAGCACTTGAAAGAGTTCAGGTATTTGTCACACAAGTACTTTTAAACATGGACATTTTTCCCTCTCAAAATTAACATGGACACTTTTACAGAACATCTCTCAAATTGAATATTGTTACGACCTCAATGGCTACATCAGAATTCAGAAATCTGAGTAACAGCCTTTACCTAAAACTTGATCCTACCAACTGGTGGTTGCATATGTAGCTTTCACCAAACAGACTTAAAACCCAAGACATGTAGATGTTCAAAATACTTAACCAGGTAATGTTATTGACAATCAATTAAAAACCATCATCTTCTTTCCCAAATGACAAAGCAGGTCTCTCTTGACCGTCGCCTCCAATCGCTCTTCCCGGTTGCATTGGCTTCTCTCCTTGTCCTCGGGACTACCCGACTATTCCTGGACACGTTGAAGAGCAACCATAGCTTTGTGTTTCAGCTATATGGCAGGCCACGAGGTCAAGCAGAGAGACCAGCAATGATTGTTTCCCCTGAGGATCGCATTGATGAAAGTTGCAATGTTTTTGAAGGAAATTGGGTATGGAATAACGAGTCAGGTCCTCCTCACTATACAGAAGAGAGCTGCCCCTACTTGGTGAAACAGGTTACATGCCAAAAGAATGGTAGGCCTGATTCCTATTACAAAAACTGGAGATGGCAACCCAATGACTGCAACCTCCCAAGGTAAAGAAGCTATCTTCATCTGAGCAAGCATATATTTTTGGTGTACAAGTTAATTAGAACTAATTGGCGATGATGGACAGTTCAAGGACCCTTATAGATATTCAGCCAATGCTTAAGATTTACTATACGCATTTTGAATGTAGAAGTGTACACCGATAACAATCAAGGAACTATGGAATGAAGTAAAAACTTGTGTAAAAATTAGAATCAAACTGGGACTTATTTCATGCATTCTAGTACTAGTTAGCTTTACATATATGTAAATATGGGATGTGGGTGGTGTCATCTTCTCAGTCTTTCGTTTTCTTAGTAAGTGGCATTCATTTTGAATTCAGATTTGATGCATTGAAGCTACTGCAAATTCTGAGGGGCAAAAGACTGATGTTTGTTGGAGACTCGGTACAAAGAGGCCAGTTTGAATCCATGGTCTGCATGGTGCAATCTATACTTCCTCAAGGAAAGAAATCCCTCCAAAGGGTTCCACCTAGGAAGATATTCAAAATCAAGGTAAATATTCTGCAACAAATAGCTAAACACTAGTAAGATTTTCGTTTTTGGTTTTTGGCAAAACCAATTAGTTTCATTTTTTTTTTCTTTGCCAGGAGTTTGATGCCTCCATTGAGTACTACTGGGCTCCATTCATTGTGGAGTCAATTTCGGATCATGCAACGAAGCATACTGTACTAAAAAGGCTGGTGAAGCTTGACTCCATAGCCAAGCATGGCAAGCACTGGGAAGGAGTAGATATTTTGGTGTTTGAGAGCTATGTATGGTGGATGCACAAACCTACGATCAATGCTACGTGAGTAAAATGTGTTTCTCTACTTTGTTTGGACATTGTTTGTGAATTTTGAGCTGAGCTGAGAATTGTTGAGATATCAATTCCACATCGGGAATATGGGAACTTGTCTGTGGTTTTATAAAGGTTTAGGCCACTTCACCCATTACCTATTGGTTTTAGATGTGAACCACATACTACTTTATTAAGAATGAGATTTAAAACCTAAAATCATGTGTTTAACTTTGTTTATTTGTGTTGTTAATTAATTTCCTTCAGATATGGATCTCCAAATGATGTCCAAGAATATAATGTAACTACTGCTTATAAACTGGCATTACAAACTTGGGCAGCTTGGTTAGAATCAAGCATAAACCCAGAAAGGCAAAAGGTGTTCTTCATGAGTATGTCTCCAACACATCTATGGTGAGTTCCATTCAAACACTTTCAGAAGAATATTACAGAACAAAACCAAATCATAATGATTTTTTTCCCCATAGGAGCTGGGAATGGAGGCCTGGCAGTGATGAAAACTGCTATAATGAGTCCTATCCAATTCAAGGTTCATATTGGGGTACTGGTTCGAACACCAAAATAATGGATATTATAGACGACACTTCACAGGATTTGAAAGTTAAGGTCACGTTTCTGAATATCACACAATTGTCTGAGTACAGAAAAGATGCACACACATCAATTTATGGGGAACGCAAGGGCAAGCTCCTGACGAAGGAACAAAGATCTGATCCGAAAAACTTTGCCGATTGCATTCACTGGTGCTTACCTGGAGTTCCAGATACATGGAATGAAATTTTGTACGCACATTTGTTAAAGGGTCATGAAAATTTTTTGTAACTTGAAGTTAGCAGTTGAGTCTTTGGTGGTAATAATGCAAGAAAGGAGGGAGTGAGACATCCAATATCACTTGTATTAACATTTGTCCCTCTTTATCACATGTAAATTTCTCTTAGAACCAATAGTAACCCATCTAACACTAAATAGTCGGCTTGATTACTCGATCATTTTCCGACATGTTTTTATCTGAAAGGCCTGCAGCCTTGTTCAATCCACAATTTCATTTAATTACATACACAAATTATATTGCTTAGAGAAGCTCCCATTCAGAGTCACCTGCCTGATGAGTACCCGAACTGTCCTTGTAAGAGTTTGCTTCTTGGCTGGAATCTAAACCAACATCTCCAAACCAAATCGCTAGCTGTTCGTACTCCTTCACCAATCTCTTCTTTGATGTAAAAGCATCCTGGATTTGTTTCTGTAATTAACACACAACATGGTTTTAGAAAATCTCAGCTTGCTAGAAACCACAAGCTTAATTTTCTTTCTTCAACAGAACTTGTTATTTTTGTTTGATAAGCCATTGATTCTTATGACAGTTCCGTTATGTGACTTATCCAATCTTATGAAGAATTCCCAGAAAATATACAATTCTTCAAAAAGGAATGCAGGAGCATATTATCAAGTAATTCAAATGCCAATGTAAAATGATGCGTGCTGTTTTCTACTTCTTCTAAATTGCATTTCCTTTAACTAATTATAACATCACCAAGAGAGAGGTGGAGTATACCTTGTATGATCTTTGCTTTCTTGTTCTGTGAGAAATAGCACGAAGTACACTATCCTCTACATTCACACAGTGTTCCTGAATCTGCACCTTATCATGCAAGTCAATGCTTTCCATGTGACAGTAAGCAATATCAGAACTTGATTCATCCAAACATCCTGCAAACGGATTCCAAGATTAGAGAATAGGTAACATCTAAAACATCAAAGAAACAAAATAAACGGATATTTCTGGTTTGAAATAGTTGGCTCAGTTTCCGGTATGCAAAAGTAGCCCAAGGAACACACAACTGTGAAGCCATAGTACCAATTTAACATGCACCCAACTTTATTGTTTTAAGAACCAGTCAGTTAATTTCCTGCTTTTCTATTATCTGGTTGAGATCTTTGGTTTCTGTTGTACTTGCATCTGATACCATTTGAGATCTTTGATTACATATGGTTATACTCGAAGGAAAAATTAAGGTGCAGAACAAAAGATAAAAGGCACTGAGTGGGGCAAGGGCAGTTCTTAAATCTTTGGCATCTAGGCCTCCTCAAGTTAGGTGTTTCAAGAATGTGACAGCTTGAAGTAGAAGCCAAAGGAGGACTAAAATTGGGGAGTTGCTGGAACATACTCTTATAGTCTTTAGCCAAAAGGAAAAGTGGAGTTATGGACCTCAACCTTTTAATTGAACTATAATTCTAGGCTGCTTAAAAGTAGCAAGATTGAAACAGAATTGGTTATCACACCACAATTGTTGTTACTATCGTCAAAGTTGGAGGAAGGAAACAGAGTTTGGGAATTGGTGTCTAAGGGGTGAGAGAGGATAGAGGAAACAAATGGAAGTAACACATGAACATTAAATTGCACACCAGTATCAGAAGAGGTTATTGCAGCCTCATGTTGAACGGACTCGCAGATCTTGACTTGCTGTTTTCCACAATGTACTGTGAGAGGCATGGTGTCCGTACTTCTTGAAGTGCCTTCTGCTGTAAAATATGAGTTAATTAATACCAATTGTGCAATTCAAGCAAATATACATATGTAAACAACCAAGAACTCATTAGGGAAAATATACTGACCAACTGATAGGACAATGCTGAATGAAGAAAGTAGACCATCTGTGTCCTTATTCTTACTGGACACAGTAAGGGCTGGAGCTGACGATGAGGATCCATCAGAGCTATCAGAAACACATCCAGCCTTCCCACCAGAACTATGAATAAGCATAGCTTCCTCAGATAATATTTGAGGTGGATTTTCAGTGAACCTAGGAAATTCATTTGCATTGGAAACGCTGAAGGACGGAACTCCAATTTTCCCTGCAGCATTCTCTCCAGAGACAAACGAACAGACTACTTCAGAAGTAGCTATTGATGGACCAGAAACACATTGATTATCAACAGCACAGTCATCCCAAGCCAGTGAGCTTAACTGGAATTCAAACTTTAAAACATGTGCTGAAGTGCCATGTATGACCTCAGACGTATCACAAACACAACCAGCCACCTCGATAGAGTTATGACATGGCATTGCTTCCCTGGATAACTCTTGAGATGATTCTCCAGAGAGCCCAAGTGGTTTAGCATTGGAGAAGTCAAAGGATGTCACACCAATCTTTTGTGTAGAAGTATCCCCAGGTACAACTGAGTACACCATCTCGGAAGTTGTACTTGAACCAGCAGAATCACACTCAGTTTCATCAGCAAAGTCATCCCAAGCAGTCGAGTCTAGCTGACACTCCAAGCTATGTGCTGAGGTTTCATGTGCAGCATCAGCGAAATTGGAAACAAAACCGACCCCCTCAATAGAGTTATGACAAAACACTGCTTCCTGGGTTAATTTTTCAGGTGAACTTTCGGAGATTCTAAGAGATTCCTCTGCATTGGATCTGCTGAAGGATGCAAGACCAGCATCCTCTGTAGTATTCTCCACTGAGACAACTGAAAAGGACATTTCAGAGGTGGAACTCAAAGCATCAGGAACACGTTCAATTTTATCAACATAATTGTCCCAAAGAGTCCAGTTTTCCAGAGATTCAAACTCCTCTTCTTGTGCTGAAGTCTCAGGTTCATCCTTAGACAAATCAGCATGTCTATTTGTGTCATTTCTCTGATCAAATACCCCCATTGGTGACTTTGTAAAGTGTTCTACCACACCAGGAGAGTTAGAGTCCGACAATACAGGTGCATATGCTTTTATGGAAAATTCTTCGTTGTTCGCATCTGAGCTTTCGTTTGTCAAAATGCCATCAGTCTTTGCGAAGCATAAGTTTGACTCTGAGCCCTTGAGAGTATCCTTTGAAGCTGGATAATTAAGTTGCTCTAAAAGGTGATATTGCCTAGAGAAAAGACTCAGCTGGTGTTCAGGATCCATTGCTTCGGGATCTGTAGTGGAGACCATTACAGTTGAAACACCTGACACACACTCAACTTCTTCAAATAAGTAATCATGCCTTGATTTCTGCTCAGAACCCAAATCCAATTCATCAGTGGAGGTTTCAACCTCAGACAAATCAGCCTGTCTATTTTCACGATTACTTTGAATAAATTCCCCAACTGATAACTCTGTAAAAGGTTCTTCCCCACCAGGAGACGTTAGCTTTGGAAGAATTGGTTTGGCAATTTCTTCATCATCTGCAGCACAATTTTCAATTGTCATAATGTCTTCAACCTTTCCTATCCGTAAGTTCAAGTCTGACTCCACAAGAGTATCCATAGAAGTTAGAGAACTAAGTTGGTCCCCAAGGTGATGTTCCCTTGATACAAGACTCAGTTGGCTTGTCACAGGATCATTGGGCTCTGTAGGTGATTGATTCTCAAATGCATCAACAGAATTTTCCTGCAAGCTTTTCCTTGTCTTAGTACTAACAGTAACAATATCTTCACTAGCCACATCTTCAGCCACATGTTTGACAGGATGGCCTAAAGGAGGAATTAAATCAGAACATAGTTTCTTCACATTTTTACCCACTGATTGCATCTGGTTTTCCACATATTTAAATGTATCCTGTGAACAAAATATATTTAACATCATCAGAATTATTGACAACATCAAACCACAAAACCAGTAATTTTTCCTTGTGGATATGTTTCCTATTACCTGTTTCACAATATCATCCACCTCATGGCAGATTGCTTCAAACTTCTGGTAAATGTTTCCAACCCAATTTGGACCTTTGAATTTTAAATCCATCATGAATGGTGAAAATCACCTACAGCCTGTCATATTATAGATATTTATTATTTTCAAGTGACATTCTAACTCAAAAAACTTTATTATGGCAGAGAAATATGCATCCTAGTTCAATGAGAAAAAAGTGCAAATCTTTCCAACACAAAAAATAACTGAACAACAACATAAGGAGGCTTAATCTAGTTTGGCACCTCTCTAGTATGATCTCATAATCCATACTCTCCAAAGTCATATTAATCAAAATAAAGAGAAAATAATCTGTCAACTATATAGCACATGTAAAAGCAGTAGTGGGGGAAAGGAAAATGGTAAAACATATTCATGAGGGTGTAAAACCAATAATAATGAAACAGATAGACTTATGAGTACCACAGTATAAACAGAAAGTGCATGTCTCCATTTCTAAGTTCTAAAACAACAAGGTCACTAAGTCGTATCTTACAACTACTAGGATCCTGAGGTCACAGTGAATCAAAGAGAGGAAATTGGCCAAGTAATAAACAAACATGTGCAAAAGTTTACAATATCATAGCCAAGAAAACAAACAAACAACAGCAATACATGGTCAGGGGAAGCATCCAGTAGAAACAGAAGACAAGAGCAATCAGCGCATGAGAACTTCAGGAATAAAAACAAGGAAAATATAGAAGCAAGCAAACCTGGCATAGCAAAAGTGCATGACAAGATCTATGTATGAACCACCACTTATGATTTGATGTAATAAAATTAGAAGTACAGAACCAGGAAAGCAAGGTCTTGACAACCTGCAAAAAGAATTGGGAGGTCAGCGTTCTGAAGAACACAGATAAGAGAGATATATTCATACATCCAAGGTAATCATAGTGGTTCTATGTTCGTGTATTTATTTGACCATATACAACTTTGTACTACTAATTTGTTGCGATTTTCAACTTCTTCTCAAACTAATACAAACATGACAAAATCTTGTTTCAACAGTACTCGACTCGGAGGAATGTGCCTATTCCTTAGCACCTAAATCCAGCAAAGACAGCTAAAATTGGCCTTTCTAGTGCTTCTTCTGTGTACACCACATAATTACTACAAGTCTCAAGCAACACTCATGTCTATCTGAACCTTAGACACATACTCTTTGCTTAAATCAATGTGTAAACTCCAAGAACAACAGTCATACTGAATTGGGTTTTTTTCTTCTTTTCGAGTAACCAACTTCAGGGATCAAAAAAATTCACCCTAATTTACATATATATGCATTCTCATCAGGAAATCCAACATCAAGACAGAGTCTTCCAGACACAATTAGATTATCAAATTAGTTTGATCAAACTGGTAATCCAAACCTCAACACCTAAATGCAGAACTAAACCAAACAAACAAACAAACAAAAGATGATAACTTTCACGATTCCATGAGTACAAAGATTCATACAGACATAACTTACTTAGGTGCAAACACACAATAGTTCTCCTTTTTTTGTTTTGGAAGGGAAACGAAAAAAGATCAAAGACTCTAAATTGACTCGAAGAAGACAAAACCAAAAAAAAAAAAAAAAGTTCGAAATTTGAAAGAAAAGGGACGCCGAAAACAGAAAGAAGAAGAGGGTTACCGGAAAGTGTCGCAGGTGGTGAGTTGCAGAGGTTGTTCGCCGGTGAGCTCAGGCGATCATGGAGAGAGAGAGAGAGAGAGAGAGAGAGAGGTTTTGGAAGAAAGGGGCCAGGGTTTTAAGGAAGGTGTGTTTGTTGGTTTATTAAAAGAAAAGTAATACACGTCCAACTGATTCAATTACACGTCAGCTCTCTCCCAAACAGAAAAAGGAAAAAATAAATAGCACAACTTTGGAATATATGATTTATCGGGACGTAGGAAAAAGTGAACAATCTTTTTCTATTATTTGCTTTTGCTATGTGTCTTTGTTTTCTTAATTAATTTGTATCGGTCTTTCATCAATTTTTTCTTTCAAGAAAAATTAATTTTCATCCAAGAACAAGGTAACTATGTCACTTTGATCATGAAATCGGTGTAAATTCTGAGAAACATAACCAATCTTTACTAGCAGCGTAACATCTAGTAAACTCTGCAAGGTTTTCTACCACCTCAATAGTAAAAGATGTTCCCGAGCAGCATGAGTTCTTCCTTCTTTGCAGTACCATTCGTAGCATCTATCTCTTGCTTTTGGGGAGGAATAACCTTCTTGGTTTCCAGAGAAGGCACTACAGAAGAGTGAAGCTTGCTGACTGCAGATCCAACTTCAGCTTGAACTGGGGCAATCAGTCTAAGCTTGTTGCTAAACTACTTGATATCACTTGGTACCCCTGCCTAGACTATACATGATGTTGCCACAACCATCAATATCAACAAAATCATCCTCCTGTGTTGGAAATCCATTACGACGATGAAACGGAGAGACGCACAACGCAGACGAGTACATTCTATACCCTTTGATTTTCACTCTTCCCGTTTCAGTGTGCAATTAATAAATGATTGACATGAACGTAAGAAAAAGTCGACTTTCACATACAGCATATGGTTCCCAAGGCATCTTTGTTATTGAACTAGAGGGGCACTGTACAACCATTTTCACTTTTAACAAAAAGCTTTTTGAGCATAAGATACATAATGCTTCAGCATCATCTTGACAAAGAGAACCAATGTACTGCCTCGCCAGGTTTTAAGTGCGCTAGAAAACAGCAAGCTTTACAAATCCCCTTGATGCTTCGTCATATCGCCTCCACTCGGGTATGACCCCATCGCCCCAAAAAGAAACAAACAAATTTAGTTACACTTGGACTTTGTATCTATGGTGCACAAAATGCAAATTGTCTGATCACAATGGATGACAGCGGGCAATACAAAAGAATCCCTGGGTGAACTAGGGGATATGCTACCTATGTAGATTGGCCCATACACAGCCAGAAGAGTTGTAGACTAGATCCTAGCAGTGGTAGACCGCTCCACCACTACAGCGAGTTGGTCGACCATATGTATAGATGAGCACAGTAGTAATTCATATCCAAAAGTTTTCCTATTAATATCATAAAATCCCATCATCGTCACGAAGCTACAAAACCCATCGTATCAAAGTGAATAATGATTCAAAGTTAAGGAGACTCTACCAATATTCTTCAATCAAAAGAAACACAGAAGAAAAGACAACGGGCCAGATATGCCCACACTTGCACAATACAACACAAGTCTGGTCAAACTCACAAAATTACTTGTGAACATCATGCCATTTTACTATAGGAGCCACACAAGGAGGAAAACTGTGCCTCAATCATTGCAGATATTCCACAACCAGTCACAAATTCAATGCATCCTTCAAACCATCTAAATAAATGAATAGAAATATACACAACACAAAGCAAAGAACAAGTAGTCCAATAGCCCTCAAGGACATGCCAATAACACACGAACCAAGATTTTGAAATCACAACCCTTAGGTCTACTAAACAAATGCAGATGAAGCGATCACCAAACAACTTCCCACAAGAACATGCCAATAAAACTTGAACCAAGATTTTGGGATTACAAACCCTTCAGTCTACTAGACAAATGCAGATGAAACGATCACCAAACACCTTCCCATCCAAAAAGAAAACACCACATGAACCAACACAGATCAACCAACCTACAATTACAATCAATGCTTTTCGAGTGTCACCAATCAGAGTGACCATTTCTGACTCAAGATCTTCTGTTAACAAAACAACTGAGCTCCTTTATCAAAACCATCAAAAGCACAATGAGCTTAAAATAGACCAGAAAGAATCTGCATCAACTTATTTAATGTTGACCAACTATAATCATACCCTCACAATGGGAGTTCAACCAAAAAAACCAGAAATTCTGACCACTACATACCCAGTTATAAGACGAATGTCATGGACACTATATTCTGCCCAATACAGCTGGTACAAGGTTACCAAAATCACTGCCGTTAGGTTGAGACCTAAAAAATAAAACTTTGTGTCTTCACCAAAAAGGGAGAGATAAGAAACTCGCCAGCAGGGAAGCACCATTCCATTAAAGATTATATGCTTAATATGCTTACTTGGAAGCATTTCTAGTAACAATAACAACAATACTAAAACCCAGAAGCAATTAGCTTGAAATCCTCCATACAAATAAAGGCACATAACAAATAACAAATATCAGACGAAGCACCACCATACAAATTTTATCTTTGTAAAAGAAAATGTAAACTAATAGATTAACTATAATTCATAAAACAAAAATGTATTAAAAAAGCAAGCAACACTTCTGTTCCTGACAGAATACAAACTAATCTACTTCAGTCACGCTGATTACCATAACTCAGAAATGACCTACATCTTAAAAGGTGAAGATGAAGAGAGGAAGTGGCGATAAAAGCACAGCTAATACAATCATCAAACGAGAGCATATACTCTGCAATCACGCAAATCACCAGAACCACATAAAGCATCAGCTCCCAACAAGCGGTCATACACCTGAAGCACACATTCATCAACTCAATTCATCATTCAATTCAACCATAAACCACACAAACAGTTCAACACAACAAACATGCAAATCAGAGTTCACCCAACTTGAAGTACATTAACACAAAGCACCCATTGTGTTTTTCCTAGTAACTAGGAAAATACAAATTGGAAAAGTACCAATTTGAAAGAGACATCATCAATATAAATTAAACAAGTGGCTGGATGGAAATTTTGAAGCTTGTAAACCAGTAAGACATATTATGGACCTTTTGATACTCTATTGAAATGAGGGAAGTAACTATCTACCATCTAGTCTTACTATTACTATGTACCATTCAAGAGCTGTTACGAGATGTGCAAATCCAATATGACAGTATGTGGCAAAATGAGAAAATGAAAGAACAAAACTACTCCACTAGCCATAAAAAAGAACTTGAAACGAGAGCTCAATCCATACAATTTTTACATTTGAACTCAATCCCCAAATCCAGAAACTATCCACTAATTTAACAACATTGACCTTTATATTCAAAATTCCATAAACATAAAAGGCACAACACATTTGAACAATATTGGGCTGAAGAAGCAAACACCAATTTCAACACTATATTGATCATATAAACATTACAAAAAGTAAAACCATGTTTGTTGGTGGGGGGTAAGCGAAAATCATTTTGACCCACATAATACTAATTTGATAGCCATCTGACTAATATTTATTAAATCAAACTTCTCAGCCTTTTTAAATTTTCTCACAAACATGAACTCAAGATGCACTAGTACTCAAGGCAAGCCCAAAACATCCATCCATCTTAGAGAAAACAGTTATCTGAATAAGAATCCACATAGTCACAGACAAGTGAATTATCACCGACACTTGAGAGGAACAAACACAAAACCCCAAGCAAGTCAACAACCAAACCCCAAGCAAATCAGCAACAAGATGCAGTGCAACAAAAACCAAAAGTACCAAATAATTGCAGGAGACTCAAACAACAAAACAATGACCATACCTCAGTGGCTCAGTAATAAGGTGCATTGGGATACATTCCCCCTGGAGGAACCCTCGGCAATGGTGACGTGCCTGGCTGGTGGTGTTGATTCTGAAATGCTGACAGGCCATAGGGTCCGCCCTCAGGATACCTACCAGAAGGCAAGCCACCTGAGCTAGGTGGCAGTCCATACAAAGACGACCCAGTACCAGTGCCGCTACCGGGTACTCCACCACCAACTCCACCCAACCCACCAGCACCACCCAAACCATATCCAGTAGAACCAGGTCCACCGTAATTATAAGGACCACCCAACCCAGAACCATACCCACCACTACCCGGCCCCTGATTTCCCAAAGATGACAGCCCCGGTCCACCCAGATGATGATGCCCCAACGGAGGCTTCCCACCTGAAAACCCTCCATACCCAAACCCACCCGGCCCGCCATACTGGCCAGGCATCGACGAGGGAGGAGCCATGCCCATCCCATCTCCATGGGCATTCGGCCCACCTACAGGCCCCTGACCCTGACCGCCTCCGTCAGCACCACCGCCCATCTTCGGCTTCTTCCCATCGCTAGCAAATTTACAATTCAACTGCCTGCCCTCAATGTTCTTAATCGGATCCACAAGCGCCTTCTGCGCTCCCTCGGGAGTCTTGTACACAAACAAAGCATAGCCTTTGCATTTCCCAGTCTGCTTATCAAACCCTAGCGGCCCCTCCTCAACCTCGCCGTACTGTGCGAAATGCGCCAGCAGCTTATCCGCAGCCATCTCATACGGCACATTGGCCACATAAATCTTCCGAAGCGACACATCCACCGGGTTCACGGACGCGGTGGTGGAGCCGCCGCCGCCCTGGTTTCCGGCAGCGGCGAGCTGCGTGACGGTCATGCGGCCGTCGATCTTCTTGCTGGGCTCCTTGAGAGCAAGGTATGCGGCGTCGACGTGCTTGAAGGTGACGAAGCCGTAGCCTTTGGACTTGCTGGTGTTCTTGTCGAGAATGACGATGGCCTCCTCGAGCTCGCCGTAGGCGGAGAAGAGGCTGCGGAGGCCCTCGGTGGTGGTGTCCCAGCCGAGGCCGCGGATGAAGAGCTTGCGCTGGGCGGTGTCGGGATCGGCGATGGATCGGACGGCGTCGAGGACGTCGGAGTGGCGGGAGATGGCGTCGAGGAGGACGTCGATGAGCTGATCGGAGCTGAATCGCTCGATGATTTTGCGGGCGTCTTCGCGGTCGAGCTTGGGGACGGAGGAGGGGTCGGTGTCCAGAACGACGCCGTTCTCGTCGAGCTTGCGCTTCTTGGTTAGGTCCATTGGAGGAGAGATAAACCCTAACCCTTTGGAGGAGGAAGAGAGATTGGGAGTGACGGACGGCTAGCTACCGGAGCTTTTTACTCTCTCGGGTTTTATATAGGTCTCGGGATGGGCCGCTGTCAAAATTGGACGCTTTGGGCAATTGAATTATCCTAGTGGTATGAGAGTAAACATGGTAAAAAGTTAGATCTCGCAGTGTGTCGTGTCGTATTGTGGTAAATTTGTTTCGTATATCTATTTCTTATCAGATACGATACCAGAACATGTGGCGGATGTTAAATTCGAAACCGAACTAGTAAATTATGTGTTAATGATTAAATGCATCAGATCAACAATTCATGAAATATTTGATTTGCCTAACCAACAAGAATTCCTTCATCACCCTTTACATACAAACTCGCCAACTCGGTGATCCCGAATGCCCAAATGGTCAGAAACAAGGTTTCAAAAGACCTGATCAATGAAATTAATAGTCGAACGCCCAGTCCAATAAATTATAAGAAAAAGACAAATTTAACTTTTGCATATTCTCTATTAAAAAAAAAAAAAAACGCAGCCATAGATCTCTCTCTCTCGAAGTTTAGATCGGATCTGATGACCAGACTCACCCCACATGTGGCATCCGTCAACCTCGGTGGTGGCCGAACCTGGACGTCGGAAACAGCTCGTTCATGGAGGAGTTGGAGCCGCCGATGTTCAACTCGCTAATGGCGGCGATCAAGAGGTCTTATGCGAATCAAAGGCGGCACCCGGAGAGCTTCCACCTGTGAAGGTTTGGCATGATCATGCTGACGTTTCGAAGCCTAAGGTTTTGTTCGCCTGATCTGTGAAGATCGATCACCTTAGGACATCTTGACCGTCGAGATCTTGGCGTGATGGAGCTCATCGGCGAGGACTACATAGCATTCCTGCTAGGAAGCTAGGGTTGGGAATCGACAACGTGAGGGAGGGGAACGTGACAATATTTTGGAAGGAATCAGAGGCTTAGGGATCGGGTCAATACGGTGGAATCGGGTCTGTAAATCAGGTTTTCAACTTTGGTGACAAATCAAAGTCTTCGCCGAGAAGCTTCTACCTGAAGGAGATGTCGAGTTGGAGAGGGAGGATAAGAGGGAAAGGAGGGCGAAGAACTTGATTGAGCGGTCAATTTTGGGTCAGTCATTTGATTATTGGGGCCAATAACTCAATTATTTTCTTGTATTTCTCTTCTTTTCTGTTACAATAAGCTGAAATAAGTTGATATATTATTACGAGTTAGTAATTGATTATTGAAGGTCAGTAACCAAGTTATTAGGGATTAGTAACTTGATTATTGTCTGATATTTCTTCTATTCTATTACTTTAAGCTGAAATAATTTGATTATTGAGGTCGGTACGTAACTGATTTTTAAGGGTCAATAATCGAGTTATTAAGAGTCAGTATCCAAGTTATTGGTGATTGAAATATGATAACCGGAGAAAATTTGAGTTACTGGGAGTTAGTAACCGAGTTATCGGTGAAAAGAATCCGGCTACCGGAAAAAATTTGAGTTATTGGGGGTTAGTGACTGACGACAGAATAAATTTCGGCAACCTGTAGCTGGAATCCGGTGACCAGGGAAATCCAACAACCTAAGTCCGGTGAGGTTCCGACCAAGTATTCTCTCTCTATGCATGTTTAAGTAGTGAGAGCAAAATAGTCTTAAAATAATATAATTTGTTAAGACTTTAGTAAAAATTTGTGTATTTAATTAGACATAAAAAAATATTACCTTATATTAGAATGAGCTAATGAAAAAAATAACAAGAAATAAAAGGTTTAAATTAATACTAAATAGACATGTTCTCTCCACTCGTCAAACATGATTCTTTTCTCAGTTTGAATTTTTCACTCTTTACTGATTTCACTTAATCATATCATTGAATAGTAAGACACTAAGACCAGAACCGTACCTGAATAGAGTCTTAAGAGTCGATAGACTCAAGACCCATAACCTTAAGGGGCCTAACATTTTCATTTCTCTTTGTGTGATTACATTAGTTTAGTTAAAAGCAATAAAAAATAATTAACAGAATCCAATTAGGGTGGTGTTAGATTACAAAAGAGAAAAATAAATATAAAATATTACCCATTATTACTATCATTAATTATTATTTTAGAAAAATGAGCAGTCTAAGTAAGAGATTTGTTACATAAATAAGATTTTTAATAGGATTTCTAATGTTTTTTGTTGTTAGATTTTGAGTTTATAACTTTAATTCGTGAATTTTTTGTGTGTTTCTTAAAATGAGAAAATAAAATTGAATGAATATTATATTTTGAGGGCCCAATTTTAAAAGTTTGACTCATGCCTGAAAATCTTAGGTCCGGACCTGACTAAGACTTCTGTCAATCATTCATCACAGTCGGATTTTTTTAAGTAGCAAATTCAATCTTGAAATCGTCACCAAGTTAAAAGATATATTGCATGCAATTCCTCTCGTGAAGATTACAGGATCCTTAATTTGCCACACAAAAGTTATGTAGTTTAATTATATGCGTTAAACTTAATAATTACTGCATGGTGCTTTGACGAGCTGATGGGTTCTTGGTTCTTACTACATGTATAATCTGTTTAGAACTTTATATTGTGTCGAAGCAACTTTGATTCATTAAGAAAATTGCAATCAAAAACGCAAAAAAAAAATTATTAAAAAAATTACCCCTTTGATTCATTTAGAAAAGTTTCTTGTAACCTCATTCAATTTTACTTATAAAAGAAGAAAAAACTCTTCAATTTTATGTAACACACAAACACACCATTTCTTTATTTCTCGTGATCAGATTGATAGACTACAATTTATACAAACGGTAAGTACGTATGTATTTTCTTGCACCAACTAATAACTTACAAAGAACCCAGAAAGCACTGAAAAGCAAGGAACTAGAGAATTGGAATTCCGAGTCCCAAATCCACATCCCAAACACACATACTCCAAATCCAGATATATATAGAAACGGAAAACATAAATAAACATAACAAGTAAGAGAGTCTAGCTATCCAACACTAGCGTCTCTGGCACCAGGCAGTAACATATAGTACTTGATCGATCATCAATTTGGTCGGCCAGCAACCTCAATATTTGCACAGCACATGATCAGAGAGGTCCTCCTGGACTTGTGGTCATTAGTCTCCAAGTACTTGAGCACTCTGATATTATCATCTTTCTCAATCTCCACGTTTGAGCAACATATCCACACCGACCTTTTCTTGGAGAAGAACCCGCACCTTTTCTTCTTCTTCTTCATCTTCTTCTTCTCGTACTTAGAGGAATCGATGATCAGCGACACGTCTGCGGTAGGTTCGGACACCATTGAAGGGTTGGAATTAGTGTTTTCTGTTGAGAGTGATGATGAATGGTGTGAGTCTGGAGTTTGGAGATAGATCTGCAGCTTCTACTGAAGCTTTTTATTGACGTGAGGGATCCCTCCTGGGTTTATAGTCAACGGGAGCTGAAGGTGACCCTCAGATATTTAATTTGATGTTCAAAGTCCAATACTTAGCCGTGTATATATATATGTTGTAAGAATGTAAGGGATCTCGATCATGATGCAAATAAAAGAACTACTTACCTAGATGAACAAGCTACGCTGTTTGCTAACTGACGCAAAGTTGAACGAAAGGATATGAATATCTTGTACAGGATTCGGGGTGGAACGACAAATCTAGATATGAATTGATGGTTGCATTTCTACAAAACATCCATACGATCAAAGTGTATGAATATATATAATAGGGCATTCTGCTACAGGAAGGGGGTTTTGCTTAACGTCGTTATAGATCTAATAAGGTTAGGGCTTGGTTTAATTTGCCTTTGAGGCTTGAGCTTGTCCAGGACCATAATATAGCTTATTAGGGTTTAGCCTAATCATGACTAATGGAGGAACGTACCCTACAAATGCATGCTCTTAGGGATAGCAAGGGATGAGCTGTTTGGCATCCAATTTTCAAGTACTTAAAACAGAACGTAATATGTTGAAATGTGAAATGTAGAATAATAATAAGGTTTTGAATCCATTTACAATACTCTATTTCCAGGTGACAAGCTTTACTGTTGTCTGCACTCCGGAAATTATCATTTTGCCTTCTTTTTTTTACTGATTTATGTCTCTGCCATTTGGTCATAAAATTATCATTTTATCCTCAGTTTTTTTAGTAATTTACGAAACTGCCTCTCTCTCTCTCTCTCTCTCTCTCTCTCTCTCTCTCTCTCTCTCTCTCTCTCTCTCTCTCTCTCTCTCTCTCTCTCTCTCTCTCTCTCTCTCTCTCTCTCTCTCTCTCTCTCTCTCTCTCTCTCTCTCTCTCTCTCCTGCAGCGCAGCGCTGGTAAGCTATCTAGTCTTCTTACTATTTTAAGCTTACTATGCCCATGATTTTGACTTTCGAGCCTCAGTTTCTTTGGATCCGGGACTGGGCCTCGGTCAAGTTTAGGCTTTGAGCCTTGCTGAGGTAACTATGTTTATGGTTTTTATTTATTTAATGTTGTTATTTATATCATGTTCCATGTTTATGGGCTCACTTCACTTATGTGGTATATTTTCATCCCTATGTGGATTATACTGGCCACATCTAGAGCAGGAGGACTCGGTTCATCACACCAATGTCAATTAATCTCATCTTTTATCAAATTTATGGTCACCCAATACCAAAACTACCCATCAATTATCATTGCAAACCTTCATGAGAGCTTGTGTGGCTACATGCTCAAAGTGTAATTTGGTATTTACCTACTAGATTATGGGTGCTCACGTGTGGGTTCATCATCCCCCTCCCCCCACCTCCATTTTTTTGTTTTGGTTATTGGTACTCTCTCGTCAACCGTAGCTCTTTCATGATGGTGGATAATATGGTGTTGTTTAGAGGGAGTTCTTCCTCTAGGTTGTGGGTTTCCATATGATTTGTGTATTGATCATGAGATTTGTTTGGCATCAAATATCCGGGCTTCATTGCTCTGGTTTAGTACTCCTCACTACCTCGTGGCTGTTGGCAGAGATGACAACGACAATGTCAGCAAACACTGGTGGTGTGTGTGGTAGCTTTTGTAGTATTGTTGCATTTCTTTTATCGGATGTAGGGCCTTTGGTCTATAAATTACTGAATTGTAGGTTTCCTTTCACTCGTTCTTGTTGGATCGAGTTGGAGACCTATACTTTTTGTTACTAGCTTTCTTTTCCTATTTATTTTGCAGAATTTGTAATTGGGTTTGTCCCTTGATTAATGAATTATTTATTTCTCTCCAAAAACAATAGTCACATATTATCATAAGGTGCATCTATTGTCACCCTACAAACCACTTTGTTCACCCCACGTTCTCTTCACACCCCACTTATATATTTTTAATTATAAGTCTACTTTATTCACCTATTTACAATACCTAAAATACCATTTTCACATTTTGCTTTATTCATCCTAAAATCTTTTTTCACCCTACATATATTTTTTTCAATTTCAGATTTGCTTTGTTCACCCTACATTTGATCTTTTCTCACCCGCCTATATAATTTTTAATTTACTTTATTCACTGATTTGCAATATACACAATATCAGTCTCTTCTAATAGCCATTGAACTCAAAAAACAAAATAAAATTGAAGAAAATCATAAGATTAATATCATTTGGGTAAGTGGAATCACAAACCGAACAATAAAAATCACATTAAAGTATAAATCTCAATTAAAGAACAAGAAAAAACTCTCAAACTTAACAACTCATTGGTATCGGTCGATATCAAGATGCATAATATTTGTAAATTCTACTTGGGAAAAGCTCTAACGCTGATGAAAAAAACAAATCGAATATATATAAGTGAGTGACTAGACATAAAAATTTATTTACAAAATCGATATGAGAAATAATGAGTAAAATGATAGACAAAACAACAACAAAAAAATAAATAAATACAAACAATTCACCTCATCTTTAGTTGAATGCTAATATATTCTTCAGACTTCATATAAAGATTGAATATGATAAATTTTGGGTTAAAGTTTATGAAGTACTTGTTTATCTAAAACAAAAAACAAAAAGAATTTGTAATTTGTAATTGTAGTTGGTAGTCAGTAAATTACCATCCCAGCCCATAGACCAGTCACGAAACTTGTAGACCGACGTCCGGGCTACTTCGCTATGGTGAAATATCATCGGTACCACATCGGGAAGATGCTCCTCCAAGCTCCACAAAAAGACACCATGATAAAATAAATGTATAGTTAGTCTCACATCGGTAATGTGTAATAAGAGGAAACATTCCTTATCTATAAAAGGAATGCTCCCCTTGTGTAGAAAGGATGACTCTCTCTCTCTCTCTCTGGGAATGGTAACCACTCCTGCCTGGAGGAGTCTTGTAACACCCCAGGGCCTATTGGCTATGATAGTGGAATCTTAAGTGGACGTAGCTATATCATCTGATGGCATGGTGAACCACTATAAATATTATGTCTTTGTGCGTATTTTTATGTTCAACCATGCTTCTACATAGCCTACGGGTTCTTGCAGAAATAATTGGTGTCGTCTGTGGGAAACATTACAAATGGTCTTGTAGCTCTACCAACGGGCTCATGCAGGGAAGTTAGCCCAAGGTATGACCAAGATATCGAGAATACAAGCCCAAGCCATGAAGAGGGATGATATGACCCGTCCGGGTTATAACCAACTTTTCCAGCTGTTACCTGGAGATGATTCAACGGGACCCACAGAGTTCATGCAATCTCGAGTTGTCTAGTCATGTCGGCCGGAGTCTCGATGATTCAACGACCAACTCCTCCCGTTGGCCGATATTTTTACTGTGGGAGTGTTCATTGTTAACCCGAGCGGGATGAATAATCATCATGGAGCGATAGTTCATGCGGAAGGGACCTACCACCCGGCCTCTTGACCTTCAATCTGGGATGCAAGGGGAAAGAAATTCCAATCTGGACATTCGTCAGACTCAGCAACCAGCCTCCCGGCGACGTTTTCTACCGAGACGCGAGGTTCGGAAATCTCGATCGTGATTTCATCTCGACCTGCCGTCCAACTATGCCTCACTCGGCGACCTTGGCAATCTAGCATGCAAGTCGAGCACATGACAAGCATCATTGTCTCAGCTCAATTGAATCATTGGGAGGTGCCTAAGCATGCAAATCTTGCGGGCTCTGAGGAGTATGCTAAAAAGAGAAGGGGGAGTTGGTCAGATCTTGACAGGAGTGGATTTAGACTGGTCACCCAGCACCCTACTTTGGCCACATGTAAGGCGCCTTCAGAAAAGCTTCTGGATGATATCCTTAATTCTACTGATGGCACCCACTTTGCTTACGGTGCCAGGGAGTTGAGAATGCAGCTCTAAACGAAGTCATGCCCGGGAACTCGTATGAGGCAGAGGAAAAGGAAAAGATAGGCCCCCAGAGAGTTTCTATAGGCACCTAGAAGTTGATTTATGCACCATGCCGTAGAGCACAAGCCACCGGGATCATCCGGACAAGCCTCCAACCTACTACTCCCAAAAGACCAGGCCTCTATGAATTTGACAACCCGCTGATTTGACTGGTGGCCGGATGGGACAGTTCACAGATCCGACGACCGGAGTTCGAGCAAGAAACAACTGTCACATGTCGGTTTCATCAACGAGCGGGAGCTAGAATGTGAAATCTAGCTTTGAGTTTCTCGCCTTGGTCAGCATGCCGGACAACCTTGTTATCTTGTTGGTAGATATCTCCAGGAGAACCTCTCTCTTAGAACGATCACCCCGGGAGCCAGTTGCCGGTTGCAGCTAGTTGGTCAAGCACTGCCCAGGAAAGGATGCGTGGAATGAGGTTGGCTGATGCGGACTCCGCCTCCTTCTTCACGAAGTCTCAGTGCGCGAAGCCATCTGGCGCTCGCGGAGTCTCAGTGCGCGAAGCCATCTCGCGCTCGCGGAGTCTCAGTGCGCGAAGCCATCTCGCGCTCGCGGAGTCTCAGTGCGCGAAGCCATCTCGCGCTCGCCCCATGTGCATGCAGACTCCGCCACTCGGCCCTTCGCGAGGTCTCTCTTGAGCGAAGCCATCTCGCCTTGCGAACTGCTTCTACATGAAGCCACTTCTTGATTCCATGTGAACTCCACTATGCGATCTAGCTGGTGGGCCATCACCTATAAACTCATCTATGTTGAGCATGTTTCGTTGTCAAGAACCGAATTATGACATCAATGCCTATCTTGGTCCGAAACCCAAAAATAACTCCCCAGTATAAAAATGAAATCCCGTTATCAGGAGCGCAATGATACATCTCTATCGGGAGGTCGCATCATCCTCCCGGCAGGCAACAACTACCAGGAAGGAATCATCGGCTCCCCGTGGTGAGTCTGGATCACAGTCCCATCGATGAGAGCAACAGGACAATCATCTGCTCTCAGACGGTACGTATCTTGGCACCCCAACTACTGGCCAACTGCTATGGACACCCCATCTTACTATGTCCAGAAGAAGTCCTTCCCGAAAGCAATTTAATCTCCCGGTAAAACTCAGTCCCATGTATTTAAGTAGTTTGTGATCAAAGCTTCATCTCCTTCTTGCTGTTGGGTTCACTAGGCAGAAGAACATCCGAATTCCAGATCAACAGGACACCTTCTTATGCGGCATGAGAATCAATGCATGGACAACTATATTCACCCACATGGAATCTACGCTTTGCACCTATCGGGAAGCCTCACCTACCAGCGGTCATCCCCTGCAAGCGCCATTAGGTATCCATATCTTGTCGACTCCAAACTCCTGACTGGGAATGCTCTGCTGGCATCATTCGATCTGCCGAAGAAACTGTGTTCAGTATGATACCCACTGAAAGATTGTTATGAACACTCGGGGCTATCTCGTGCATCAGCCAACATACATATTTGCTTCAAGCATACGAAAATCGAAGGCAAGGGAGCTCGGATAGTAAAAAATGAATGTGGGAGAAGTTTCTTGAGGTATTGGCCACCCTGTGGGTGATCATCTCCGGGAGCCTCCATCAAATATTGTCGTTTGGTCTGGACACCCATCTTCGTACTATGGCCACCCAGAGAGTCTGGAATGAATGACACCAGGACTAAAAAAACAGTATGGACACCCGAAGCTATTTATCTGGAAATAGGCAGACCCCGACCGTACTGGCAACACGGATTCATCGTCCAAGAGTAGTACGGGCATGAATCAACACCTCTCATGTGCACCCATTCAGCAGCTGTTTCCACAGATAAGTTCTTCATTTAATTGTCTTTTAAGAAAGCACAAAGCATGTTTCACGTACAGTTATATCATGGTACGGTTGGCTCACCATGCATTTTTGTAACTAAGTAGGAACTATATAACATGCAGTCCATGATCACTGTTGTCCATTCAAATTTGTGAGGCAAATGTACGTAGATACTCCTGCTTCCCGAACATTGAATAGGGAGTTCCAAGTCTTTATGATAGTAGTAAGTCCCGGATAGGTGTGGGAAAAGATAGCAAGAAAATTGTAAGTCCCGGATAAGTGTCAACGGGAGGAAGCATGCAACAACTGCTTAGGAAAATTTTGATTCCCAGATAAGAACTAACGGGAGAAAGAATGTAACAATTGTTTCATGAGATTCTTATACCCGAGCAAGAACCAACGGGAAGCATACACGAATTAAAATGCATGAACATACCCTGACAATGTACCACCGGGAAGCATGCGTGAAACAACTAACGCCATGAAAACCGCAAGTCCCATGTACAGCTCCTGGAAGGTATGGGTTGGGCAGTTTATATCATTCTCTTCATACGGAGAATAGTGGTCTGATAACCCACACGGGGATAATACCCCGCGCTCGAGCAGAGAGATAGGCATTCGACCAGGATTGGCATTCCACCGAGAGAGTGGCATTAGATGTCCAGTATTACACTTGCATGAACCATTTTGTTTTTCGATAATTATTATGTCATATCCATACTTGGTTAGCCCCATAATTGTTTCGATCATTTGTTCATTGTGAAGGTACAACAACCCTTGCCCCGCCGAGTTAGAGACATTTTTTATCTTATAGGCGAACTCCACAGCTCGCGTGGGCATTGTTCGCGGGAAAGTATTGCACGCGGACTCCACAGCTCGCGTGTAGGCAATTTCCGTGAGGCGAACCCCTCAGCTCGTTCGTGGTTCTGGCACACGGAGCGAACATAGCTCACGTGGGCATTGTTCGCTGGAAAGTATTGCACGCGGACTCCACAGCTCGCGTGTAGGCAATGTCCGCGAGGCGAACTCCTCAGCTCGCGTGTGGTTCTGGCACGCGGAGCGAACATAACAGCTCACGAGGTAGTCATGGTACGCGGAGCACACTCGTCAGCTCACCATGTAGCATATGAGTATGCGTGCTGGTTAGTAGGTTTTGGCATTCGTCCGAGAGGCATAAGTTAATGAGATCCCCAGTAACAACAGGCGGTAGAGACATTCGACCGAAAGTCATGTTATTGAAATTCCCTGTAAGACCAGGCGAGATAGGCAGAAAACTTATATCTTCCCTTTCAAAACGGAGCAAGTGGCTTGATAAACCACAGATGGCGTTAACACCCCGTCACTCGAGTAGTAACACCGGATATGGAAATGGCTCGCTACCCTTGTCCGTGAAAGTATCACACCAAGATCCACCGAGATCCATCTCGTCTGTGTCACCGAGATCCACCTCGCCTATGTCACCGAGACCCATCTCGCTTGTAACACCGAGATCCACTTTGCGTGTGTCACCGAGACCCATCTCGCGTGGAACAAGATGCACCTCGCGAGTATCACTGATATAGTCATTATAAGCGGAGCGGACTTCCACAGCTCACGAGAAAGCATGGTTCGTGGAGCGGACTCAGCTTGCCAGCTCGCCCGAGTGTCAGCCCTCCTCGGCGAGGCGAACTCCTCACCTCGCGCGGTACTCATTGTACGCAGAGTGAACTCCCCAGTCCGAATGAAAGTATTGCACGTGGAGCGAACATAACTCACATGCAAGTATTGTACACGAGGCAGATTCCTCAGCTCGCGTGTAAGTATTGTGTGCGGAGCGGTCTCCACAGCTCACGTGGTAGCGGACTCAACAACTCGCGTGGTAGTCCTGACACGCGGAGCGAACTCAACAGCTCATGCGGTAGTCGTGGCATGCAGAGCACACTTATCAGCTCGCGTGACTATTTCAATCCTTGTGAGGCGGACAACTCAGCTCGCCCGAGTGTCAGCCCTTCTGTGCGAGGCGGACTCCTCCGCTCGCCCGGTAATGTCAGCCTACAAAGATTGCACGCGAACTCCTACCAAGCTTACACGCGAACTGTGCAGTCGAATCAGTTTTGAGGCTGGGGGTCGGGAGGGACCCGACGGACTTGAAGATCTCAAGAAAAGTAAGATCCGTTCAACACACATCCTGAGTATGAACTTGGGGGGACTGGGATCGGGTGCCGGTTGATAAATAACTGATCTATAGACATTTTATATGTTAAGTCCCCACTCAAGACATGTTATGAACGAGAACTTGGGGGGACTTGTAGTCAGTAAACTACCTTCCCCGCCCATAGACCAGTCATGAAACTTGTAGACCGACGTTCGGGCTACCTCGTCATGGTGAAAGATCATCGGTACCACATCGGGAAGGTGCTCCTCCAAGCTCCACAATAAGGCACCATGATAAGATAAATGTATAGTTAGTCCCACATCGGTAATGTGTAATAAGAGGAAACCTTCTGTCAAGACCCGCCCCGAATTTCACCCTGAAACCCGAGATGAGTCATGCGAGGACCACCTCTAAAGAAAATTTACCTAAGACTCGGCAAACCTCCCTCGAAAATGGACAACCCTAACTTATAAGAATTTAAGAACTACCTTTTTATTCCAAAATAAATTCTCCGATATAACTCAAAAGTAGCCAGAATATAATACACAAGAATTCCAATAGTATTCAAAGCTACTAAAAATAAAATAATACACAGCGAAAGCTAACAAACCCCTAGTAGATTAAACAGGTAACCTACTGGCAAAATGTAGCTGATAGATGGGTGACTATGCCTCGACGTCTCATACTAGACCTCACGCGAACTCTGTAGACTGGGCATTTTTAAAAACGAAGAGCCCAGGGGAAAATATTCAACACGTCAGAGTGAGTGGACAAAACGATTCCGACAACAAATAAATATTTCCCCAAAAATGCTTTCTAAGAAAACGCTTCATCAGTGGCAAAAATAAGAGCTCCACTAGAAAGATTCTGAACTGGGGTCCAGCCTGGCTAGACTCCCAAACTTTAAGAAATTGCCTCTCAGGCCAGGATATTATATATATAGTATGTATGCACACTCACCTAACCCTTTGTACGAAATCTATGAACAACTTGAATAAAGTAGATATCATACAAAGTTACTACGCTTGCGTCTAACGCTCACGTCACCCCACACTGGATTTAATCATATACATACTATTCCCACACTGGAATTGTACCTCAGGCTGGGGGAAAGCGGCCGAGTGGTATATATATAGGTGCTTACTCCTTGTACGAAATCTATGAATAAATGAATACGAAATTAGAAAGTCACACAGGGCTACGACGCTCGCGTCTAACTCTCACATCACCCCATACTGGATTTGTACCTCGGTATGGGGGGAAATCACGTATAGCTAGCAAGCATTTAATCATATACATACTATTCTCATATAAGAATATAATCACCGAAATTCTCAATTTCGGGAAATATCCAACAACAGAAAATCATTCAAAATGATAAAGCATTTCGAACACATTAATTAAAACAAAGGTCCACTCACTGGTTAGGCCTAAGCCTAATGTCGGTCGGAGGTCTCTTTCGCTCGAGCCTCCTCACGTCCTGTTCTAAATAAATAAAACCTTAAATAAAACACCGACGCTTAACGCAAAACATGCATAAATTAAATATGCTTCACGCGCTCAACCAAGCCTAACACTCCAAAATCTTGAATCCACTGCCAACCTCAAAAATCCACAAATTTTACATATATCCTCAAAATCACCTTCCACCAAATAAAAATCCAATGGCCGGATTCTAACTTAATAATCCGCCAAAAATACCAAACTTCAACAATTATTAAACCTATCCAAAACTTCTCCAAATTCTAAAATTTTTTCCATTAAACTCCTCACCTTTTTCCCCACCAAACACATTTTGTCGGCAGCGGCGGCCGGCGACCAACTTCGGCGACCTCCGATGCTCACCAAAATTTGACAGCATCTTCCTCTCAACCTTCTCTACAACATTAATAACTACCACAAACTCCAATTCTAAGCCTAACCAAGCTAATCGAACACAAACACACAATAAAGCCCTAAAATTTTCATTATCGATTTTTCCTTACCTAGCTCGAGATGGAGCGAGCCCTTTGGAGGGATTGAAGCACGGGAGGAGGGCTTTCTTTTGAGCTACGGCTCGTCGGCTATGGTGGCCGGAAGAAGGAGTTCAGGCGAAAACTAACTTCCGGCAGTCGGGGCTTTCGGCGTTGATTCCTCCTTCATGACGGCGCTAGGGAGGCTGCCACCGGTCTAGAACGGCAACTAGGTTGGAGACCAACCGTTTGGGACCGGTACGGCGGGCTGGGGCGGCCGGACGGCGGCGAATGGTGTCGGGAAAGTTCCGGGCAGAACAGGTCGGGAAGAGAGAGAGAGAGCGCGAGCGGGAGAGAAAAAGAGAGAAAATATTTGGGCTTGGTCCGCTCCGGGTCCAACACCCCAAATATACCCAAATCCAAAATTCAACACCCAAAAATAATACCCCAATAAAATTACCTTTTACTAGCAAAAAAATTACCATTTTTTACCGTTGTCAAAATTTTTTCCTTAGAATAATCCCATAAAATAATCGTTTCATACCCCTCTCTAGGGATCAATTATATTTTTCACTTAATGACGAACACGGTAAAAATTTTATTACCACTATCCCAGTAATAAAGGTAAAAATTATGGGTCGGGCCGTAACACCTTCCTTATCTATAAAAGAAATGCTTCCCTTGTGTAGAAATGACGACTCTCTCTCTCTGTGAATGGTAACCACTCCTGCCCGGAGGAGTCTTGTAACACCTAAAGGCCTATTGGCCATGATAGTGGAATCTTAAGTAGACGTAGTCATGTCCTCTGATGGCATGGTACACCACTATAAATATTGTGTCTTTGTGTGTATGTTTATGTTCAACCGTGCTTCTACATAGCCTATGGGTTCTTGCAGATTCAGTAACAACTTATTGTTCCAATGTTACCTCTTTCGCTGTCGCCTGGTCAACATCACGGTCAAAAATGTGGGACCCACCGGCAGTCCTTCATCGGAGATCATTGGTCTTGCTTAAGCAAAGACCCGGATTTATCCGTGAAAAGGTCCAATATATAACCCGAAAAAAGAGTCCAGGCCCAATTTTGAAAAGGCGGGTACAAGTAAATCCAACTTGCAGGTGTATTGCACAAACGGGTCTTTTCTGGTTCGCCTGCAGTCTCTCTTATCTTCCACCTCCAAATGCCGTTGTCTCACCTGTAAGTTCCTTCTTCTCTCTCCCTCTAAGAAATTCTAACACATTCACTGACATGGGTTCTCTTTCTCTTTCTCTTCTTACCCATTTTCTGACTCACCTCGAAAGCTCGGGTCTTGATGAAGAAAATGGAGTGAAAAAGCAAAGGATATGAATGCTTCAACTGAGCTTCTTCTTTCTCTTTTTTTTTTTTTTTTTTTTTGGTTTATGGTCTTGAATAGGAAGTGGGTATCTTAGTGTTAGAAAGTTTGAACCAAAGTTTGAATCTTTTCTGGCAATAGTGTGGTTTTACTATAAACGAATGAATTGTGAACAATGTACTACAGAAATGGTGTTTATGTTATATTAGTGGTGGAATGTTGAATAGTTACGATAAAATGTAGTGTTCTGCTGACTGTAAGAAAACTTGATGTCAAACCCATTGTGAGATATTGAAGATGTTTTTCGTTACAATGGCTCTAGCTTGCAATTGAAATTTAGTAGTCGAGTGTATTAACTGTATGTGTAAATGTATGCTTAAAGAGGCTGGTCAGATTTCTGTTCTTCATGTTGGAATTCTGGTGAAGTTCTTGTACAATTGTCTGCTACAAAGTAGCTGCTAAATTTCTAATACTTTTGAGCGTGATGATTTACTTCAGTGATTATGAATTGTTTACAAACAGAGGCGTGTTTATTAAGTGGTTGTGTCTTTGCATATGTAACTTGTTAGCTGATAACTTATAATGATATCAGCTTCATATTGATATGAAATCCATTTTTAATTGACCCGTCTGTTCTATCACACTTTTAATTTCTAACAGGAGATTGTCCGCTCCATATTCAACCATTGATCATGTTCCGCTGTTCGGATATGTGGTGGAAGCGACTCACTTTCCACAGAACATGGAGCATTTGAATTATCATTTACGTGTTCTGAGGAATCGGCCTCCGTTGATTGCCTACACCAATTCTTCCTCTCAACTTCACTACATTGGAGCCATGCAGAACAGTGTTGGCATGGATGAGAAATGTGATATTGCCAACCTCAGCCATTCAATAGTTAGCAGAAAGTCACGAGAGCAGCAAAACGTAAGAAAGGAGGTTCAATTAATTGGTCAGAGTGACTCTACTGTAAGTATCAGCAATGAAGAAATAAAGGAAAGAGAAAGACGAAAGAAAATAGGACTAGCCAACAGAGGAAAAGTGCCATGGAACAAAGGCAGGAAACACAGTGCAGGTAAAGGGACATATATTTATAAATTACAGTGTGTATATTTGTTATTCGATTTTGAACACTCATACATTGGTTGAATCTTTAAGTTGTGATTTTCCACATAATGCAGAGACTTGCGAGCGCATCAGGCAACATACAATAGAAGCCTTAAAAGACCCCAAGGTGAAGTCATGTAAGATTTATCAAGTATTATGATATTTTTCTTCTGCACATGGGTGTTTTTGAATGGCACAAAAAAGCTAATATTATAGTTTTCAGTAGTCATAGACTCATAGGTACAGCAGAACTTATGTAACGAAGAGTAATCATTTTGCAGTCCTTGTACTTCTTTGAAATCTCCTTATATGACCCTCAGTAGTTTTCAGGTTAGAAAGAAGATGTCCCAGCGCCCCCGCTCACATAGGTACACTCAGAGACCTTTACATATGCACTCTTATTGAAAGTTAATAACTAAAAAAAACTAGCTGGATCATCATCAAACTTCCTAACAAGAGTAGGTTTAGGCTCTCAATTTGTGGAAACGAAAAATAAGTTTCAGTACTCAGTTTCAATCATAATTACTTTGTAACTATACATGCACAGACGATGGAACATAGACGAATTCTGTGATCCTGTGGTTGATGGTTCTTTTTTAATGATTGTCCGGAAGAAAATTAGTAATTTCTTTTATTGTTTTTGGAAGCACTCTAGAGGTTGCTATTTGGTAGAATGGTTATTAGAATCTATGGGGACTATAGGTGTATTTATGTTTTGAACTCTTCCTGCAAATATTTGAAGTTAATCCATCATTCATCAAAGGAAGAAGGAATAAAAGATCACATCCACAACCTGTTCATTGGGCCTCATTTGAATACTTTATTGTAAGCTTTTTCAGAAACCGAGAGAGAGAGAGAGAGAGAGAGAGAGAGGGAGAGAGAGAGAGAGAGAGAGAGAGAGAGCAGTTTGGGATCTTAAACACTAGAAACCAATCTTTGTACATCGAAAAGGAACTTTGCTGCTGATACGTTGCTGTTGTTGTTTGTTTAACAAGTGTCTGGCTCTTTGAGAGAGTTAAGACCACCATGCCACTCAATTTTAATCACATTTTGAACTGTTATGTAGTGAGGAGTCCAAGACAAAAATGAGTTATTCACTCAGACGTCTTTGGGGACAGCGTTTAAAGTGGAAAAGGTCAAGGGAGAAGCTCTTTCTGTCATGGGTAGAAAGCATAGCAGAGGCAGCTAAGACAGGTGGAAATGAGCAACAAGAGCTAAACTGGGATAGTTATGAGATTATACGGGAAGAATTGTATCTGCAACAGCTTCAGCAGGCTGCCGAAAAGAAAAAGGCAAAGGAACGGGCAAAGATGAGAGCCAAGGAAGCAGCGGCACGAGCTAAAGAAAAAAAGAAGGCACGGCTTGCTGTTGAGAGGAAAGCAGATGGAGAGTTGACATCTCTAAAAGGGCTGAAAGTTAAGCGGAGATCAACGAAGGTAATTGCTCATTAACCAAGATCAAGTTCAATATAGCTACATTTGTAGTATCTCATTTAAAAATTAGACATATATGAACAATAAAGAATTACTTAAGAAAAATAAAGAAGCACAAATATCAGGTTTGATGAATAGGTCACAGATGTTAGGGCTTTTCCTTACCAACACATGATCATGTAGTGAGGGCTTTTGAATGAGTCGAATTGAATTAGGAATGCGTCCTGATGGACAAATATTGTAATGAATCCTTTTCTATTTTTAAGGGGAAAAAAAAAATCCTTTTCTTATTTTGGATGGGACAATTTATGCCTTGCATCTATAAAAGACCTGATTCTCAAAACCTGTTGGAATTCTTAAGCTTGTATCCTGAATCCATGGTCGCTAACTGTTCCAGATTTCCTGGCTTATAAAATAATGGGTACCTTTTTTTTACAAGTATGTTACTTTGATTCTTTAATGCTTCACAGTCTACTGTCTTAGTGTTGTGACATGTTTTTTTTTTCTTTCTAAAGCTTGACAGAAAGACTTTTACAAATGATCAAGTTGCTAGCCGAAGGAACATAGTTGCATCGCAATTACGTATCTCGGCTTTGGAGAAATTGGATGTAGAGCTCATAAAGAAAGAAAAAATGCGAGCAGAAGTTTCATTTGCAGACCAGATAAGAGCTGCCAAAAACAGAAAAGTGGAACAAGCTATGGCTGCCCCATGTACCGTGGTATTACACAACAAACCAGGGATGCATACACTTCTGCAGTCTCAGTAGTTTGTTACCATAAGAGAAAAAGAAGAAGAAAAAGGAAAGTGGCGATTACTATGAACTCCACCCCCACGCCTCCTGTGTTTTCAATTTCAACAGCTCATTACCCTAGATTTTCAAACTTGACAGTTTTCTTGTTTAGCTTAAAGTATCTTCTAGGTTTGTATAATGATAAATCTTGGGACTTATAGACACCTTTTCCAACTAGTGGCTGGAATCCCCTTATTTCTTTCCAGGGCTTGATGTTAAAATAACAAGCTTCGGCTGCTATTTTCAGTGAACCTGTTGCAAGCAGAATTTGCATGTCGTTAACATCCTGATGCAATTGAATGTTCAGATGAAACTCCCTACCAATTTTGGTGTTTGATTTGCTGCTGTTGGATAAGTTGAGAATGTACAACTCCCGGAGAAAACAAGGATGAATCTCCAACAGAGTTCTGTGAGGAAAAGGAATTGAAATTTTGGAGTTCATGTAAATTGTTGAACATTCTCATTTAAAATGCAAGAGCATATTTCATATTTCTTTTTATCCTCGAGCTATCAGAAGAGAGCGGCACTTAAAGGAAATACAAACAGGTCAGGGTTGTAGTGAAGTAGGCTACAAACTATATCCATGGAAAAAGGAACAAGAAAAGAAATACCAATGTCTGAGCATTGGCATACAAATTTTGCTCCCTCCACTTCAGTCTTGAGAAAAGAATGTATAGATTGGCATTATGAAGTGAAATCCCATTATTCCACAGGGTCGATCTAACAATCTTGTCAAGGAGGATAAAATGCAGGATGTTATAGAAAAGATACAAAAGATACGACATAAAATGCAAATAAAAAAGCACCACAAAACAAAAATAACTAAACAGTCTGCTTTCAGCAAATTATGTGCACTACATGAAATAACTCATATTACATGGCAAAGGAATGATCCGATTATTCACATCCAGCTATGACAATGATATTATAACCATACTCAGATAAAAGGCAAACCAGATCCCAACCCAGGAAGGAGTCAAACACAAAGCTAGTAAATGAAAAGCCACCTAGAGGCGCAGCCACCTAACATCTCTCTACAGCATGCCTGACTGCCTACAAAGACTGATGGCAGCATAGCATATAACCTCAATTGCGGTTTTGACCACCACCATTGTCCCTCTCAGGTGAATAGTTAGTTTGGTATTGCGCAGGATCAGACCATGATGGCACAGGTTGTCCTCCTCCCATTTGTGGTGGTGGTGGTCCTCCCATGTTGTTTTGGGGTGGTGGTGGCCCTCTCATATTGATGTTTGGAGGCATCTGATTGTAGTTGTTCAGAGGCCCCTGAATGTAGTTGTTTGGAGGCCCCTGAATGTAGTTGTTTGGAGGCCCCTGATTGTAGTTGTTTGGAGGCCCCTGATTATAGTTGTTTGGAGGCCCCTGATTGTAGTTATTAGGCGGACCCTGATTGTAGGTCGGCTGCCCTACACCCCAGTTGTTGTTCGGCTGCTGCACATTGTTGTAGTTTGGTGCTGCACTCATGTTAGGAGGCATTGGAACTCCGTTCACAGGTGGGGGAGGCATATTACTGGGTGGACTCATGTTGTTTGGAGGTCCAGCATTGCCAGGGCCATTCGGCCCAGGTTGATTAGGCATGGGAGGGGCACCCCTATTCTGGAAATCTCTGCGCTGCATGTTTTCCCTTCTGTTGTTAAAGTTCCTTGAATTGTCAAAGTTCTTAGGTCTATCATTGCGCCTGTTTCTCTCGTTTGCCCGACTATTGTTTCTTATCCATTCCTCATGGTACCTGGCTTCATACGGTACTGCTTCCCCATTAATAAAAGGTTCTCCTGACAAAACAACCAGTAGAAGGATTCATGAACTAATTCTTGCAGCCAAACTATTGATAAACCATAACAAAGAAACAGTTCCACATGACAAAATCACTAACATCATTGATCATCAAATACTCTATTAAAAAGAGCAATAACTGACAACTTATAATTTTACTCATCAGAGTAACCATGAAAATTTCGTTCTTCAGTATTTGCAAATGAAAATCAAAGAAACAAGCATGTTCTTACCTCCATAATCTTTGTTCTTAACATCCAAGTACGAATCAGGAAGCACCCAGCGGACCTTTGGCAAATCTGGAAGAATATAATGAAAACACAAGTGAGATAACCCGGAAAGCCAAGCAATAAGAAAAAAGTACAAGCAGTTAGAACCAGAAGTACCTTTAAGTTTGTATGAAAGCTCTTCAGAAACAAGTGCACCAAATGCAAAGTAACACTTAGTGGAAACAGAGTAGATCTTCATCCTCGCTTCTTCCTCACTGGTTGAGATTCATACAGGACACAACATTAATTAGCAAGTAAACTTGCACAACTATCACATTTCAGACTGTAAATAAACTCTCAACAACAAACACAAAAAGCAAAGATGCCCACATAAATTATCATAAACCTAATAACATAATTAGGTTTAACTCTCAAATTACAGCCTATCAACAAATTCCAAATAGTCCAAAGATCATAGTTACAGATTAAAACAACAAGCAACACAAATTCCGAAACGATACAAATCAGCAGACACGAAAATAGTCTCTTTCATTTTAATTACTCACAGATAGAATAAAAAAACAGAGAGATTATTGAAACAGCAAAGAGTTCGAAATCGGTAACCTGCCGACGACCATGGCTAGGGTTTTGATGTACTCGTTGATGAGCTCCTCCCTCGTGGTGTTCTCCTCCGGCGGCTCCATGACGACGAGCCAGTGCTCGAAGTCGCAGCCATCGAGGAGGATAGTCTCCTTGGGAGGGCGGTTGGACCAGTTGGGGTTGGGATCGCGGAGCGAGGAGGTGGTGGCGTTGGCGGAGAAGCACCGGATGACGGGGGGAGAGAGCTTGCCAGCGGAGGAGATGGCGGCGCCGGCGATGGGGCGGAGGCGGTGGAGGAGGGAGAGGGAGGAGCGGGAGTAGGCGGAGGAGAGGGTGGTGGTGGCGGTGGAGAGGGAGCGGGAGAGGAAGGAGGAGGAGAGAGGGGCTAGGGTTTTGGGGAAGGAGCGAGAGAGGAAATGGGTCGCCATGGTTTGATAAACCCAGAGATGGAAACTGGGGAGGAGATAAGAGGGGCTTAGGGTTTTGGAGACCAGATTTTTATCGAGCGAGAGTGAGAGATGCGAGTGTATTTACCTCTTTACCCCTCGGGTACTTCTGTTTCATTCTAGAATCTGGATTGTAGTCTCCAGGCAATTATTTTCTGATATATATATATATATATATATATATATATATATATATATATATATATATATATATAGAATCCAGATTGTAGTCTCAAGGCAATTATATATATATTTAGTCTCATTTTTAATTATATTTTAACATCTCAACCCTTCAGTTTTTATAATCAAATACATATATCAATTCAGCAAACTTTCATCGAATTTGATGATCATTTAAGTGTTCATAATCGTAATTTACATAAATAGTTATGATTAGACAAATTTACGGTCCGTTCCTTATTTAACCTAATTCGGTACCTAAATGATCATCAATTTAAATGAAATTTTACAGAAATGATCTATGCATTAGTATCAATTTTTCATAAAATCTAATTTGTTATGAAAATAGAAAACGTCATGTCACATGTCACTTCATATTTATTTTGTTGACATCATATTGACAAGTGATCTTGACTGTTGAAAATTTTAAAATTTGACCCTATATAGCCCTTGAACCGGACCATACATATATATATATATATATATATATATATATATATAGTTGTAAACATAGAAATTTGTGAACAAATAACAAACTAACACATGCACAAAATAATTTTTTTTGTTCAATATTGAAAATGTGGGTACACAAGGGTGAAACCAGGATTAATCCAGGGTTATGGGGTCCAAATAAAAAAAATTGTTTGACAATAAGCTACCACTATCTACATTTTAATGAGAGAACATAAATGAGAAATGGATGAGAAAATTTTATTACACTCATTATGGAATAGATCGACAATGAAAAATTAAAAAATAATCACTTCAAGTTTGATCTATTAAATAAAATATAACATAAAAGGAAAGAATTTGTTAATAATTTTATAGAAAATATTAAAACACGTTAAAACAAATATGCATTGGGGGGGGGGGGGGGTTGGGGTTGGGTGGTTCATTAAGGAATTTGAACAACAATTAAGCTAAAATGAAGGTGACTAAAGATGTTTGCTTGGATTGTTTAGGAATGCAAGGGGTCCGGACCCTCTCAAGCCTTAACTTGGCTCCGCCCCTGAGGTACAGTCTTTGTAAGTAATCTTCTGATTCTTTCTCCGGGCTTGGTTTGGATGGTGTTGGCCACTTTTTGAATAAGCTTGAGGTCCACAAGGGTTGCCCCTGTGGATTAGAGTTCTTTTGTTTTGGTGTTGAACGAATCGCCTCCCGATGGCTTAATGGTTTTTCACAGAGTTTTGGTGACTTCTGAGCTTTATCTCATAATTGTATTTCAGAATGTTGAAAGTCCCTCTTTCTGGCTTGAGCTCGTGTTCCCTTTTGTAACTGGCGAGCATTAACCCTGGATTTAATTTTAAATCAAGAAACGTTTCCACGTAATTTAATCCTCATTATGGACAATCAATGTTTCATTGTTGAACTTATGTAACAACATTTTCTACGCATGGCGCTTATGTGTTACTCTAATTCGATGATATAGAGTCCTTTTATAAGTTTCTAATTTTAATAATTTTCCATGTCTACAATTAATAAATTGTTTGGTAGGAGTTTAGAGCCAATTGTATGTAAGCTCATGATCGAGCTAAATCTGTTTGCAACCAAGGTATTCATCAGTTAGTTTAATTTTTTTTACTAGCAAAGAGCTTTGGTAACCCGATAATTGATGTAAGTGTATTCCGGCCATATGGATTTTTTTGAAAGGTAAAATATTTCATTGATAAATCTCAAGCCATAATGACATCAAACAACCATTACATTAAACAATTAGCTCACTTATTCAAATAATTGAATTGAGCTTAGCACTTAGCAGATGATTAAATTAGACACAAAACAAGATACTAAAGAAACATAAAAACTGGAGCCAATGTGCTCAGTTGTGGTACTCCAAGTTTCATGAATCCATCTAGCTACAGCTAGCTTGCTCAATCTGCCAAGTTATCAAAACACCGCGACTTAAGACACAGTCAGTTTGAAATCAAGCCCGACAACCCAATTTCAGACCTGACTTTTTTAGAGTTCTGGTTTAGACCTAAGCCTAAGGACCCGAGCCCTTTCCCACACCCTAGCAGATTTGCATCTTTTCTTGTCACCAAGTATTCCGGCCATATGGATAAATAATGCTATTATTTATTTATTTTCATAAAGAAAATAAAAAGAAGGGTGTTCTGAATAAAATAATAATATACATTATGAACGTGTTCCAATGTTACTAACAAGAATTTCAATAATAAAAAAAAAGTTATTGTCAAGAAAATTCTAAAGCATGAGTATTTTCCAATCCAAAAGGGCTTGCCAAACAAGTCACCGAGCTGAAACCAAGACAAAGGCTGTTGTTGAGTTCGCACATTAAGAGCAAGTTCACATGTTGGGTTTGATTGAATGAAGTGACATTGGTCACTCTGGGTCACTATGATTGGGCAACAGTTTCTATCCGTTAGAAATGTGAGAATGTTGTCACGCGACAATGACTGTTTATTAAATTTTAAATTTTTTTTTTAAGTATGAATAATGATTTTAGTTGCAAATAAATGATGGTAAAAACAACAACGTGACATATTAAAATAATTTTTAAAAGACTTATAATTTTATGATATTATGTGCCATATACAAAATGGTGCTAGGTATTATATATATGACTTTTCTTCTTTAAAATGGAGAAGTTCATAAATTTTTAAATAAATTTTTTACCATTTTTATTATTCTCCCCCTCTTTAAAAGAGTGGTTAAACTGTTTTCATTAATTCACCTTCGGTCATATTTTTATTTTTTAACCACAAAAAATTAATCCCAACGATATTTTTCTAAGTCGTCTGATTCATATTTCAAAGGAAAGAAATGGTCAGGATCTGTTGACAGTTGAATTTAAATTTTCGTCAGCCACCTATGTCCATGAGAAGTGTTTTTGGTGGGCCACACTAGGTCGCGCATCACGACAAAATACTTGGTTGCACGTAGGACGCCTAGCGCGCGATTGGTTCGTGCGGAAGACGTGCTCGTTTGGAGTGTCTGTGTCTGAGATCCCCGCGCTGACGTTGGCCACATTGAGAGGAATGGGTTAATGTGGCGCAAGTAACCTGGGTTGGACCTGGGTCACTTCTCTCCCCCAAAATCTCACCTAAGTTGAATTGGGGAGAAAATTCATTCATGGGTGAAAGGAGGATTTTTTTTTTTTTCACTTGGGTTGGATTCTTAGGTGGCATCTAACCTGGGTTGAATTTTTGGGCATGGATGGACTTGCTCAAAAGGATTGAAACGATAAGAGGGCAAAACAGACCTTTCAATAAGATGAATTTACCACCTTGATTCCTTAATTGAAAGAAAAGAAAATAAATTGGTAAGTTAGGAAATAAATTGGTAAGTTGGGCCTCGGCAGGGTCAACCCACCAAAGGAATATGTCAAGCTTTAAAATGATAACACAATTTTTTTGGATAATATATTACAATTTACTTAAGTCGAACTCACAACATTTTACTTACTAAAAAAATGGTATACCGCTTGACTAAATGATGCTAGACATTGATAACACAATTTTGGGTACTCCTATTGTTGTCCTTGACTAATTGGTCCATTTCATTAGCAATTTTCCAACCAAACTCCCCAGATTGCTGAGCTGATGACTTAAAGAGTGGGCAGATAGTGAAGCAACTAACACCAACCCTACACAGTCAATAATCAGCTCACCTGAAATTATGAACTTCCCAATAAAGCAAGTCATCCTCTTCCTCTCTTTCTTTCTCTGGTTTCTTGAACCTCTCCCAACTCCCAGAACTTCCATTTTCCATTGCCAACAACTAAACACTAAGAAAGCAATACCAAGTCAACTACATAGTTTTCCATGTGCCTTAAGTTTATCCCTTTTATTAAAGCTGGCTTCTTCTCTAGGTTAACTTGTGTGGTAACACCAAGTTTGGTGTGTTAGCTCATCTCCCATAATAACTCTCAAACACTCCACAAATATCGCATTTTCTCTCAAGCTTTCACTCTTTCCTCACAATGGAGTTGCCGGTGAAGAATCCGGTCCGCGGTGGCCAGAGAACTCCATACAGACTTGAAACCAGAAATCTGAGCTACAAACTATGTGCTCAGTTTGATGAAATGAAGGTGCTTTGTGGTGGCGCTAGTTCCAGGAGAGTTCCGACCTTCATTTTGAAGAAGGTGAACTGTGAAGCAAGGCCTGGTGAGATAACTGCAATTGCTGGTCCTAGTGGAGCTGGGAAAACCACCTTGCTAGAGATTCTTGCTGGAAATATCTCCCCAAGGAAAGTGTGTAGTGGTCAAGTGCTGGTTAATAATCTTCCCATGGAGGCTGAAAGTTTTCGGCGAATGTCAGGGTATGTTACTCAAGATGATGCTCTATTCCCATTACTTACAGTCGAAGAAACACTAACGTATAGTGCCCTACTGAGGCTTCCTGGTGGGAGAAGTGAGGCTGCAACCAGAGTGAGGCAGCTGATGAAAGAGCTTGGGCTGGAACATGTTGCAGCTTCAAGAATCGGTGGGGGATCAAGCAATAATGGAATTTCGGGTGGAGAAAGGCGCAGAGTTTCGGTTGGAGTTGATTTAGTGCATGATCCAGCTATGATTCTGATTGATGAACCAACTTCAGGCCTGGATTCTGCCTCAGCTTTCCATATAGTGTCATTGCTCAAAACAATGGTTGTCAATCAAGGCAAGACTATTGTTCTCACTATTCACCAACCTGGTTTTCGGATCCTAGAGATGTTTGATCGCCTTGTTCTGCTTTCCAGTGGAACTGTCATGCACAACGGATCCATGCGTCTTCTCAAAGAAAGGCTCAAGTTTGCAGGCCATCGCATCCCCAACCGTGTCAACATGCTTGAATTTGCAATCGATGTTATTGAAAGCTTGGATACACAAATCCCAGAAGCCTTAAGCAACCAACGTTTCCTCAGAGGTAATCATAAGTTTGAGCTTCATTTTCACAGTTCAGAAGAAAAGAAGCAACTCTACCGGAATTCTAGACTCGAGGAAGTTGTTATACTAGGAGAAAGATTTTGCAGCAACATTTTCAGAACCAGACAACTGTTTGTCACAAGAGTCATACAAGCCTTGGTAGCTGGGTTACTGCTGGGAACCATATTTCTGAATGTAGGCAGAGAACAAAGTACAATTTCTTTACAAACCCAAACTGGTTTTTTTGCCTTCAGCCTCACTTTCTTGCTATCGTCCACTACAGAAGGCCTGCCGATTTTTTTACAAGAGAGAAGAATACTAATGAGTGAAACATCCAAAGGAGCTTATCGAGTTTCCTCTTATGTTATAGCAAATACCCTCATATTTCTTCCTTTCCTTTTGATGGTCGGTATTCTCTTTACCACTCCGGTTTACTGGTTAATTGGATTGAGGGGAGACGTCGACAAGTTCATCTACTTCAATCTTGTGGTCTGGATGGTTCTTCTGATGTCCAATTCTGTTGTAGCATGTTTCAGCGCTCTCGTGCCGAACTTCATCATGGGGACATCAGTTGTTTCAGGGCTAATGGGATCATTCTTTCTCTTTTCGGGCTACTTCATTCCGAAGGATAACATTCCAAGTTACTGGCTTTTCATGCATTACTCGAGTCTTTTCAAGTACCCTTTTGAGTGCTTTATGATAAATGAGTATGGAGGGGAGCAGGGAAGAAGGTGCATTCAGATTATTGATGGAGTATGCAATCTATATGGGGATGACTTGTTAAGACAGCAGAATTTGAGAGACACACAAAAATGGAGCAATTTGGCCGTGATGCTGGGTTTCATAGTTGGATATAGAGTCCTTTGCTTTCTTATTCTGTGGTACAGATGCTACAAAAATAGAAACTAGCTAGAAAGTTTTCATATAGAGATATACAAATTGTTGATGTGGTTCCTGTTTTCAATTCTTTTGCATATTCTTTTAGGATGATCAAACTACAATTTCATCTTCATACATAAAAAACTAGCCATTACTAGGTTTGGTAACTCAATTCCACAATATTGTATAATTGCAGTCTTTCTCCGAGAGCACATGCATTCACGTTCAATCTGGGTTCTAGCACACAGTATTCATCAAAAAGAGAAGGTCTCTATACATGATACCTGGATTTAGACGCAGGAATGTAAGGGTCTTTATATAGACAGGAGTCAGGACTTTCTTTACAGACTAAAGAAGATAAAGCCTAGGTGATTATAAAACTTTACATGAATACTGTTACCCTACAAAATGGTTGAAGAGCTATTTCATAGCTTAGGAAAGCAAAGAATGATATGGCCACTTGCTCTCCAAAACAAGTAAACAACAATTAAGACTAATATGGATCCTAACCAAAGAAAACAGTACCAGAAAGCTTCATAGTCCTAATTGCTTCGCTCATATATAGAATTGAAGGTCATGGTAGCAAATGAAGTAGTGACTTGTTCTGAGGAAGATGACGAATGGAGAACCCTTCCAGAAGGTGATAGTGAGTAAGATGAGTGTTTAACTTCAGCTGAATCTCTCTGATCCATGAACTCAGAAAGCATTCCAGGTTTGTCTATCTTCTCCTCATCCACGTCTATCTCACCTGTCAGCATCTTAACAACCATAGACATGGATGGTCGGAGCTTAGGCTTGTCTTGGGTGCAAAGAAGACCAATCTTCATGAATCTGCAAGCCTCTTCAACATTTAAATCTTCATTTAAATAAGTATCGATCAACTCCGCCAGCTGACCTCTCTCATGCAGTTCCCATACCTGCAACAGCAAAAAAAATTCTTTCAATGAGTTTTCTCAAGATCCTGTCATTATATTTTAGATTTGCCAATTATTAACTATTACATATCTCAGTAGGATATTCAATTGGAGATGACACCAAGTTATGAAGCCAAAACATATATTATGCAAGAAAATGAAAAAGGATAACTTTTAAAATTAAGGAGAGGGTTCTCACAAATAAACAGCGCCTAAAGCAGCTCAAAGAAAACTCAAAGTTCTGGAACATTTCATGTAGTTTCACTTTTTAACACATTTCAATGTAATTACAGGGTCCCTAGTAAATATTCACTGTGAAACATGGATGTCTTTGTATTTATATGGAGTACTTATATGGATGATAAATCATTTGTTGAAAGCTTGTAATATGCAAGTTATACTGAGTACAAACAACATTAAAAATCATAAGTATGCCCTTTCAAGAAGAAATCTTTCCTCCTTACTACAAAGAACAAGTAAAAGCTATAATCTAGTCCAAACAATTTAATTTAGTGATACGAGGAAATACTTATTGATGACAGCTTCATAGATTTATACCCTTTCAAGGAGATACTGTTCTTTAGGCGGTAAACGTCTGTTTGTGTTGCACCTGCCGCTAACAATTTCCAAGACCAGAACACCAAAACTATATATATCTGCTTTCCTTGTCACTTGACCTCGTATGGCATATTCGGGTGCTAAGTAACCTCTGAAAAATCAATCAGGAACCCAAATAGGTCAACAAACATGTGTAATTTAAGAAAACATTTTGAAAAAAAAAACTGGAACAGAAAAAAATACTTTTAGAGCTAGACCATGAAGTCAAGTCATTAACATTCTGAAATACCATGATATTAAAGTAAAATTGTATCATTATTCAGTCATGTAACCTTCAGACATCCATACTATTTCTTAAACTATAGCGTGAAGGCTATATTGATGTTCGGACAACTTCTAAAAGCAAACTAGCATACTACCAACACCAAAGACTTTCACCAGTTTGATAAATCTTTTAGGATAAACTTTTCAAACTAAAGTTTTTTCAATTATTTCTTTGAAACCCTCAGAGTGGTACATAAATTACTTTCATATGAATTCCACAGGAAATATAAACAGAGTAGAACTGGAAATAGCGAACTTACGCTGTTCCAGCGACACGGGTACTAACATGGGTCAAGTTGGGAGCGATGAACTTTGCAAGACCAAAATCTGAAATTTTGGGCGAGAGGTCTTCATCAAGGAGAATATTGCTTGCTTTAATGTCTCTGTGAATAATATGGGGTTGAACATCCTCATGGAGGTAAGCGAGCCCCCTTGCAATACCAATGCAGATTTTACACCTTGTTTGCCAACTAAATTGGATGCCACTTTGGCCTCCACCTGTAAATGCAGAGGACTAAGTCATCATCCAGGCATTCAATTAATTCAAATAAAGACCAAGTAATGGACTTACCAAGAAGAGTTTGTGAAAGGCTATTATTCTCGAGATAGCCATAAACTAATATCCTGTGATTTCCTTCGGCACAGCAACCATATAGCTTAACTAGGTTCTCATGATTAACACTTGCAATCACCTCAATTTCTGTCAAAAATTCTCGCGACCCTTGCTTAGAATCTCCTGACAATACCTTTATTGCTGCCACAGAGCCATCCTTGAGTGTTCCCTGATCGAACACATATCACAACAATGTGGGAGAGGCAAAAGTCAATGGAAGAGTTTTTAGGACAATCAAGTGGTATTGACCTAGTATTCCTCAAAAATGATAACCAAAAAGCATTCTCTGTGATATTACCTTGTATACGGAGCCAAAGCCTCCCTGCCCAATTTTATTTTCGCCACTGAAATTTTCAGTGGCATTCCGCAGTTCCTTGTAAGTGTACAGTTTGAGATTCGAAATACCTGAAACAACTGCACCCATACAATCACATTTAGAAGCCTTTACGGTAGGATAGAAATGCAATGCAAAACCTCAAATAGAACATTATTTTCCTTTTGTTGAAAAGCTTGACAGTTGAAGTTATGGACATAGTAACACAGCGCAATTTAATGGTATGTAATACAAAGTAAACAAAACAAGACATCATCAGAAAAACTTTGAGAGCATATAGCCAAAATAAAATGATCAAAGGATGTATCAAAGTCCTCTTCATGCATAATTTGTGTAGTTACACAAAGTAAATGAGAGAACAGACTAAAAGGCGCATCCTAGCCCTAATAGTAAATAGAAAGCGAACTCCCAAATATAAAGCAATTTGTACACAAAAAGGAAAGCAGTCTTTGTTGCATGACCATGTGATCCCGTAATAAGGCCAGGGGTTATCATGATTTGGAAGGTAAGCCATTCACAGATGAAATTGATTTATTTATCGGCAAGACAGCAAGTTTCTATAATAGGCTTTGAGCCACATACTTCTAAGTGGTTCAGATTCAGTAGACGATGCTTATACTATGAAAGCATGAAGCATAGAAAAATGCACCTGTTTTGGTTTTCGAAGACCCATGTTTGACTTACAAAAAATTTCCCACTATTGCACAATGGGAAGCAGCAGCTAATTGAGCTGAAGTAGCTAATATAGTTAATATTGGAACAAATCATATTTGGATGGATATCAATTATTCAATTCTCCAATGATCTCTACATAGGAACAACAGAATAAAGGCATCAGCATCTCACCTTCATCTATTTCAACAGTCCGTTTAACTGAAGAAGCTGCCTTCTGGCTAAACAAGCAAGAGAAACAAGTCATCACCCTCTTTTTTACTTCGGAAATTAGCACAGATCAATCAAAATCCTCAACCTGTGAGAGTACACAAACAAAAACATGTCAACAACTCGTTGTTTTGTAAGGAGACAGATGGGGAATGCACGAGTGAGTTGTCAATCAATTGAATAAGAAGCGACAGTCACAATTCTATAGCTTATGAACTCTAAAATACAATCTAGGTGGCTATTTTATTCTACATGCTCTGCCAACCAACTGGAATGAGACATGAGGACCCCTACTGCATTGTCAATCTCCTTTCAAACTACAAAAGAATCTGCTGCATTTTCAGATGTTACTAAAAGGTAAATGGGAACATCTAAAATCTGCTTGCAGACACACTCAAAAAAGACACAAAACTTCCACAAGATTTTAGGCCTAGAACCAAATTTCATGAATCAATAACAGTTGGCACATGAATCAATAACAGTTGGCACCTGCCAGGAATAGATAGAGTTGGATCATAGGTTGCTGATTGAAAAACTTGAAAAATTTGTAAAATTTGCACTATTGGAGCAATTGAAGAAAACTAATGGATTCAAGACAATAATCGTTCAACATAGAGAGCAAGTCTTTTCCATAAGTTAACAGAGAAACATTTTCTGCAAACACACACAAGTATATATCATTACAATTCTCAATGAACTGGTTATAAGACATGTAATCCTTTGTACTAGAGCAATGGAACAAATTGACCAACTCTAAATCTTACAAGTCAAAACAAGAAGCACCAAAGTTCTAGACAACTCTTACCTCCACAACTCTCCAAAACGGAATTGAACTCTGGGTTTCTGCTATCTTCCCAACAGAGATTCCCAGGAACATGAAACCGTTATTGTGTAAGTTTCTGAGGATCCAGAATCACTTCTTTGGTTCCAAAACGGTGTGAATGAATAGTCAAAAAGTCTTCTTGGGTTTCCTTACATTCTCTCAGCAGCCAAAGAGAAACAAAGTAGATGTAAACGAAGGGTCTTGACTTATGCCCACACCTTACAACAGAAATATTAGAAATTCTTGTATGCACGACGTGTATTTACACGATATAATCTTAATCGTTCATAACAATTCATATGTTTGACCACCATGTTTCTATATTATTTCTTATAATCCTGACCATCCATGTATGTATGTGAAGATACACACCGTGTATTAAAGATACTCTCCAGAAATATGAGAGAGAGAGAAGAAAGTACGTGTCTTTCCTCAAGTGGAAGACTTTGAAATGTTAAACTGGTGTCTGCCTGTCCAGACGAGGAAGATGAAAGTTAAATTAACTGAACTGCTTCCCTCTGCTGCCTAAATGTACGCGAGTTTTTAACCAAGATTTTCATCCAAAAACACGTGTTTTTGAAAAATAAAATAAAAGGTATTTCTTATTTCTATGACAAAATCTAAACCTTCTCTTTCCTTCTAGGCTGCGAGTCTTATCTTGATGGTAGAAACGTATCTAATGAGTCGGACATGATATGGTATGAGACTCTTAATATTTCTGAAAAATCATCAACGGAAGTCTACACCTTCTGCGAACATTATATTAGTCGATATATATTGACATCAAATTTTTGCTTAATTCTATGTCAAGTCTAATGTGGAAATGAAGCAACAAATATGTCGAAAATCATTAGAGAACAAACTCAATCACAGACAGGGAAGCCAAATGGTACTAGGTATCCGAGACCTTATTTTTATTTTCTTTTTTAAGACGTCTTGTAATCGATGTATAAATAAAGTTTCCGTTGATAGAGTGAGGAAGAAGTTAAATATCGGCTAATTTAGTATCTACATCTCTAGTTTTGAATCGAAGCATGTATATTTCATCATTTCATCGAATCAATCACCATGCGGAATCTTAATTTGGATACCAAACTTTACCAAACAATATATTATTCGAGCATGGATGTAATGTAAAAGAAAGACATGCTCTTTCAAACGAAGCTTAACGAATTTCTTCATCAACTCATCATGTCATTCATGTATCAGCTAGCTATATATATCTTCTTCTTATGGAAGTCAATATATGAACATATGACTATTCTCCTTTGACATGCCGTGCAAGATCGGACAGAAAATTAGAGTTTGCCGATATTCAATGAAAGGGGTCTGAACACCCCCAGCGTTATTAATTTCTACTTAATCACCATAAAAACCTCCCATAAATAAACCTCCCATAATTGTAGTAATTTGATGTAAATTAATTCATGAAACCCACCCTAATCAGTAGAAATATCAACAAAAGAACAAAAAAAGAAAATAACAAAGCTTATTGTGTATTAATTACACCTAATTTATAGAAAGAAATACGACAATATTAATTAGATCTATAATATTTTGTAATTTATTATCAATGATGTATAATTTATTCAATTTTTTTATTTTATTATCATGTTCTATATCTCGACCCTTTTAAGATTTAAATTCTGACTCTGTCACCGCCGATATTTCATTTTCTGAATGTATCATCTTTGACTAATAAATAATCGTTAGATACTCACCGCTCATGAGCATGACAGAAAATATAAGATATCCCTTTCGTCTATATTTTTTAGCCAGATTCTTGTTTAGTTAGAAATTGGAAAGTGATAGCCAGAAGCCTAGAAAGGGAAGACAAGTATCTGCAGGCCCTTCTGCTTCATTTCTGGACAAACATGTTTTCTGGCATATAATACACTGTGTGCGACTGCAAGCATATGAGTATGCTGGACATGATTTCTGGGTTGGAGTTTAGGGATTTGGATTGAAGGGTGAAAACACAATCCAGAATCACTAAATCACTCTCTTTATCATCCTAATAAGATGGTTAATTGAATCAAAAAACGCGGATTTAAATTGTCGAAAGAATTAACATATCAAAATAAATATGGCCGGAGTGTCCGTTATGATTTTGTTTCTTTTGGAAACTTGTTGACATTGTTTGATCTAGTTAATTGTGGTTAATACTTAATCTCTAATGCTAAGATTAGACACTCTTAAGTTTGTGGCTGGGTTTCAACTTCAAAGTAAGCTTGCTACCCTTTTTCAAAAGTAAAAAAAGAAGTGAATGATTCTCCAAGAGATAGTTCATGCAATCAAGGTCAAATGTTTAATGTCAACATTTAATCATGCTCCATTTCCAGATTTCTAACAACTTGTTAACTTGTTTATCATCAAAAGTTACTTATTAATACATTTTGTTAACCACAAAAGGCATAGAGACCACGAAATCAACAAGACAAACTAATCATACCGTCTTGTTGCTTGATTCTTTCAAGGTTTTATGCCATTTGTTTTTAGTTGAGGAGTTTTCATTCATGCCTCTGCCTTTCCCTCTTTGTTTTGGTCTTGTTCTTCATTTTTGTCGAGAATTATAGAAAACCAGACTGATGATCGATGTGATGGGAATATGAACATTGTAGTGATACATAAGTAATAGATAAAAATATAGTACAACAAGGATACCGTAACAAAAGACAATTATTTTTAAAAGATAATGCCCGTTAGCCTTAATTTAAAAAAAAATATTTTCACCAACAAAATCAGATTTTAAAATTCTTAAGAACCAACTAAAACAGAAAAAAATAATTATACCCTTAATGATTTAAATAAACTAAAATAGATTATTATAAGAACAATAAAATGTCTTATTTTAAAATAAATATCTATGACAGGATTCTCGCAACCGATGACCATTGACCATGACTTAGGAGATCGTTGACCGGAATCCAACGACGTTGACGTGACTCCGACGACCGTTAACAGGACTCCGGTGACCGAATGTCTATTGAGGGCAGTAAGGGTTCGTCGGGGGGGTCGATTGGTGGGGGTTTATTGAGAGCAGTAGAGGGTTCGTCGAGGGGTCTATCGGGGGTAGTATGACCTCCTACTGAGGGCAGTACCTATTAGAGTCAGTAGGACCTCATATTGGGGTCAGTAGGATCTCCTACTGAGGGCAGTATGACCCTTTAAACTTAATTGTGTGCTTCAGTCACTTATAACAAGTCTTTATTGGGGATTGGAGTCAGTAGGACCTCCTACTGGGCAGTATGACCCTTAAACTTAATTGTGTGTTTCAGTCACTTATAACATGTTTCTACTGGGGGCAGTATGACCACCTATTGAGGTCAGTAGGACCTCCTACTAGAGGTAGTATGACCCTTGAACTTAACTGTGTGTTTCAGTTACTTACTTATAACATATCGATTGCCTCATAATAGCCGAATAAACATTTACAAACACAAATCTCAATCCGTTGATGTTCGATCGCGGGAGTGGCTATAATGAGACAGAGACTAATCCATCTCAAAAGTAAAGGCAGTAGAGAATTGCACTAAATGGGATAACGAATGCACATTAATTTACTGAGATTCGCGATTGAAAAAAGTGAAAATAGCAACATTAGAAATTGTTCCAGGAGGCCATGACATATACCAATGACTTCGTTTGTTTGGAAATGACATCACAAGTATATTCAATTATACTCTACAATTAACAAGAGGAGGATACGTGCTCATAAAGCTTTTTCGACTGTAGCGAAAGTCTTGGCTCTGCACAATTGAGTAATCAACAATAAACATATGATGCATATCAAATCAAGCAAACCCTAAATTGAAGCTAAGAGAGCTGCGTGCATACCCGGAACCCATGGCAACCTCGTCCTCAACCCATTCCTGCCACATAGAGGGTTCAATGGGAACACCTTACTCATAGCCTCCCTTGCTCGCCTCAGCTTTTCAATGTCCGCCATTTTCCTCATCATCTTAATGTACTACACCAAAATCCACAATTTAGAAACTAAACCATAGCGCAAATCAGGTGAATGAGAAAGAGAAGATTAGCAAACGTGAATGCGTACTTGGACATTGGGGTCGTAGTTAAAGGGGTTGGTTGCACTAGAACAGGGACAAGCATTACCCATGGATCACTATTGTACCGATATTATCCCAACTTAACCACCTTTAAGGTGTTGGGTTTTAACCACAAAAGACATCGGTACAATTGGATATGATCCATCCACTTATAAGTTGTATTTTATTTGTTTATTTTCTGATGTGGGATCTTTCCTCTCCAACACTCCCCCTCACGTGCAACCTAATTTTTAGGTCTGCACGTGGAATTCATTCAGTCCAATTCCCACATCGGAAATCGGTAATGCTTCAGTCCAAGGCCCATTGCAGGCACTTGGTATGGTATGGGCCAATCAGAATTTTTCCAATGGCAATTCGATGAACCCAAATCTGGGCTCATTATGCTGGGAGATTTTTCTCCCGTTACACTGGGAGACGTAATTGAAGAGGGACCCGCTCTGATACCAACTAAAACAGGGACAAGCATGGCCCATGGATCACTATTGTACCGATATTATCCCAACTTAACCACCTTTAAGGTGTTGGGTTTTAACCACAAAAGGCCTCGGTACAATTGGATATGATCCATCCACTTATAAGTTGTATTTTATTTGTTTATTTTCTGATGTGGGATCTTTCCTCTCCAACAGTTGCGAGCTCGGCTTTGAGTGTTTGAATCTCTGCAGGTCTTCGCTGGAATCAGAGGCAGAGTCAGAGTCCGAATCGGAGCCGGAGGAGTTAAGATTCTAGTCAGCGGCATCCGGCATGGGTTGGTCTCCATTATTGTTCGCTTGAGAGGTAGGCTAGGCTTTTGTGTTGGACGTCATCGTCGACGAGATCCAAGCTTTCAGATTGGAGGGATGAGAGTGAGAGAACCAGAGAGGATTTAGATCTGAAAATTTGAAGACGAGAGAGAAGAGTTGTTAAGAGACGGGTATTTTAGACAACAAAAATATTTAAAAACCTGAAAATTTTGTTAACGGGAATAACACTTTAAACAGTGTATGAGTTGACCGAAAATTTATTTTAGATTCTTACTTTGTTAATGGAAACAAAATCTCTAAATTTAAAGGTAGTGAGAATTTATCATTTTAAATGTAGAATTTTCCATGTTAAATGTGTTTTGTTACTTGAATCCCAACTTTGAAATCCTAGCTTCTATTAAATAGTACTATGGATACAAATGAGAATTTCATAATAGATATTTATCAAAACTACTGACAGACCAGTTGTTAGTTAAACTATGTATTAGATAATATATCAACCTAGCTAAGATTGGCATTTAAAACTATTGGGTAATACCCATCGAAGAAAAATTCCCGGGTAATACCCATCAAAGAAAAATTCCCGGGTAATACCCATTTATAAAATATTAGGTTTGAGTAATTACCCAGCCACTTTAAATGGGTAAAACTCATACCCACACCCATTACTCATTTCTATTAAGATGTTATTAGTTAAATCAATCAATTCAAGTATATACACAACAATGACAACACTGATCATGCTTATTGTTTCCCATAAATCAAACAAATAATTTGATCTCATTTGGACTATTTAAAACTTTAAATACATGAACCAAATAGATTCAATACCTAACTATAGATAATACTTGACATAATGAAAATCTCATACAGAATAAACATGTTTCATGTTAATCACTAAAACAAAATAAATAAATGAGGCATCTACTAAAACAAAGGAGAAGAACGTATTCAAGATGCTCTCTCTCTCTCTCTATGTGTATTAGTATCATCCGTTTGATGTGGAGTAAATTCAATATCACTATCATGGCAAGACTCCTCATCAGCATCAATATCATCTTCTAATGTGCTAGGAGCATCTCGTAACTCACTCCACAACCAATCTCGACCACACATCAATGCCTCTAATGTGTTTGAATGAAGTCGGTTCCAATGTGAACTCACAATCCGGCCACCAGTACTAAATGCTGACTTTGAGGCAACTCTAGATACCGGAATGACTAAAATGTCACGAGCAACCTTATACAAAGTTGGATATTTCATCTCACTTGTCTTCCACCAGTATAATACATCAAACTCCTTATTATTTACCCTCGGCAAAACATTCTCATCCAAATACCTCTCCAAGTCAAACTTGTCAGTATCCTTACTAGAGCCAGAAACAAAGGCATCATAAGCATCCATGTCATCATCCCCTAAATCATTATCACTTGGCCTTGTACTTTCAATTAAAGATGAGTTATCAAATGCATGAGATATAGCGCAAGAACTATACTCCTTAACAAAGTCATATGCAAACTTCTTGACTCTATCAACTTCCAACGCAACCCTACGAGGATAAAATTTCATGAAGTAAAACTCAATCAACTTGAGCTTATACCGAGGATCTAGAATAGTGGCAACGACAATTGTTCCGATCACACCCCAATACTTCTTAAATTTTTCTTCCATTTTCTTTGTCATTTCTACCACTTCAGAAATATCGGACTGAAGCCACTTAGATATAGCCAACTTAATTTGGCAAATCTTCGGAAATAACAAGTTGGTTGTGGGATACTTCGTGCCAGATAATAGTTCAGTTGCCTTAAAGAATAATTGCAACTTTTCAGCAATTTCCACCACTAAATTCCAGTCTTGTTCACTTGGCACATCCTTATACCCCGAAGTCTTTAAGGCTGGAAAAACAGTCATATACTCCACTGCAGTCTGCAACATTAAATAGGTCGAATTCCATCGCGTCCTACAATCTAGTATTAACTTTCTACTACATCCAACTTCCATTTGACGAGCCATCCTAACAAACATTTCTTCTCTTTTTGTGCCCCCCCCCCCCCGTCCAATAAGCAACACTAGACTTAATTGTCTCAATACTCTCCCTAATAACATCCAAACCATCCTTAACAATCAAGTTTAATATATGGGCACAACAACGCATATGCAATAACTTTCTACCAACCAATAAGGAACTCGATCTCAAAGTCACAAGAAGTAAATCAATCATAGCATCATTAGTGGTGCAATTATCCACTGTCAATGTCGATAAATTATGATGAATATTCCAACTATATAAACACTTCATCAACACCCTATGAAGTGTATCAGCATCACGTGGACATGTAATATATACAAACCTATATAAAAGGAAGCAAACAACAAAGATCCATAAAAGTATATAGATCAAGTAAACATGACAGTAAAATACGATAATAAACAATGCAATTAAGATATATTATGTACCTCAAAAGTCGACTCTGCAAGTTCCAAGAATCATCGATAAAATGCGATTTTATGGCCATAAATCCCTTCTTTTGATTACTTGCAGTCCACATGTCCGTAGTAATTGCAATCCTACTTGTATTCATCTGTTTAAGCTTCATTTTCTTTTCTTTCTCGAATTCAAAGATCTTCATAATCTCCTTCTTGATTGTGTTTCTACATGGAACCTTAAATGAAGGTTGTAATGCTTTGGAATACCTCTTGAACCCGAGATGCTTAACCATCGACAATGGATACTCATGCATGATGATCATATTCGCAAGCTCAGTCTTTGCATTAGTCTCATGAGTCTAATCAAACTGTCCCCTGACTCCTTGTTAATTAGGATTGTAGTCCTTTACATGATTTAACATGTGAATTCAAAGAATTAGTTCCATGTGAAGCCTTTGCACTTAGGATCTTACTGCAATGCTTGCAAATTGCTTTATCTTCCCCACAGATCAGTGTCACTTCAAAATTATCTCATACTGATGCTTTCCTCTTTCATTTACGTGGAACACTTTGTTCCACATCCTCATTCATGATTTCATTATCAATAGAGCTATACGCTTCCATACTGTAAGAATTGAAAAATTAAAGCAAGTAATGTAAGTTCCTGGGATGGTTAACATTAAAGTCAGATCATTGAGTTCATCTTCAATAATACAGCTTTAACAAATGAATAAAAACTCAAAAAGGACATGCGGCACATCAACTTTGGTTAAATAGAAACTAATAACCAAAATATAAGCTCCCAAATATGCCTAATCTACCAATCCCGACAAAACGCAATAGGTTGATAGAGAAAGAATTTCATTACTCATTCTTTGAATCCATAGCTATATTTTTAAAACACTGCAGAAGAATATTAAACTCCATTTAAGTGGTTAGCAGAGGGGAGTCATATTGGATCATGTGCACTTTGTGGAAGACATCTAGAATATTTTTCTTTCCTTCTAGTTTTGAAGGAAGTAGCTGGAAGTCCCTTCGGGAACATCCGATAAAATTGGAACGATACAGAGAAGATTAGCATGGCCCCTGCGCAAGGATGACACGCATAAATCGAGAAAGGAAGTAGCTGGAAAAAATCAGATAAAATGCTCTCATATAAGTCATTATCTCACCCAAGCAACTTCAATAACAGCATATACATATCCTAATGGAGCAAATCTAACCGTATCAAGTGGTTCCATCACTGCCTCGAACCTAGAAAGAGAAACACTCGGTTTATATAAGTTGTTGATAAATGGTTCCCTCAAATCCCAGAAGATAATTTTAGTTCATGCACCAAGAAAATGAATAGTAAATCAGTGAGCAAGTTTGTCAAGGTATCTGACATCTTAAAACAAAAACAGATCCAATTGGTTTTAGCTCTCCACCGGTCCTCAGTAGAGCTCTTTTTGGATTCGAAGTGAGAGACGAAGGAGGAGGTGCAGAAGTGAATCTGAGTTGTGGACTTGGAGCCGGCAATCGGTTGGTATGAGACTGAGCTTGGATTGGAGACTTGAGGAAGAGGAGTTTGGGAACCACCGAACCAGAAAGCAACCAGAAGAGAAGAGAGATTTTGGGTTTTTGGGTATTATCTAGGTACCCACGTGTATTACCCATACCCGGTTCATCACACCCATGAGTTTTGTTTAAATACCTTACCCACCCACGGTTGAAAATGGGTATACCTATAATTTAAACCCAATACATATAATTTAAACCCAATACATATTTTACTCATAATTTAAACCTATAATTTAAACCCAATACATATTTTACTCATGGTACCCATACTCATGGGTTTTAATGCCATCTCTAAGGTTGATATATCAAACTAATATATTCATTAGATTATGTAAAATGGGTTGAAGAGAACAAATGAACTATTGAAGGAACATAAGAAAAATAAAATATAAAAAAAGAGTTTGGCCTTGTAGTTTAGTGTACTGTATAAATAAGACACTTAGATATATGACACTTAGATATAAATAAGACACTTATATGACCCCAAATATTGAAATGGCACCAAAAGCCGAAATGGAGCAGTTTTATTGGACTGACTTTTGACAACTGTGAACAGAAACGAAGACTTGAAAATGAAAAAGGACGAGGATTGGTTCTAAAAGTTCTAACAAGAACCAGTTTCATCACTTAACAGATGAACAGAAACACATTGATCGTCTAATTATCTACTTAATTAAAAAGAAAATTTATCTATTTAATTTAGTGTTCTAATAATTCTGCTAATTGATGAGCGATGGCCAGCCGTCTGGAATGAACCTAGGCATGTCGAATTTAAGCACATGTTTAGAAAAACATAAAAACATATGTAATTCTTCGGCACGGAACCCTCGCCACCGCCGCCAACGGCGTTGCAATTTCTAAAATATTATTGGATTACATCACTTGAACCGGACTTTGCTTTTTCCTGAAAAGTGACGATATTGAAAAGCCAGATTGTTCAATAGTAACTTGCCTATCTGGTTCATACCAAGAGCCTAAAGTTCACAAACCCAATCAGGGTCCGAGAAGTTCTACGAACTTTTGAACCTTCTCAACAGACACTATCACGATGATGCTACAAAGAGCTAACTCTCAAGTAGGCAGTGAAATTAGAGAAATTAGGAAGATCGACTACAGTTTATTTACTTACAAAGCCACTCAGTCCATTACAGTTTATTTACTTACAAAGCCACGGTACAAAACCTCATAAAAGGATTCATGCATGTACACAGGAATCCCACTCTCCACTTTTCTACGTGACTATAGTTTTATGGGCGAACAAAAACCATAACTTTTGCAAGCTCTATTGCTTTTTCGCGGCCGAAAAACTTCTCAATGACTCCTAGAGCAAACTCCATGGAGGTTCCAGGCCCCCTGCTGGTGATGAGGTTACCATCAACCAATACCCTATTTTCGATTTCACTCTGGTCAGACAGCTTCTCACACAAGGCGGGGAAAGCTGTGGCCTTTTTGCCCTGCACAAAAGAAAAAAGATGGTTTACAACTGGATGCAGCAACACTGGCATCTGAAGGTGCTCTTAGACATTGACAATAAAAAAGTTATTCAATTCACATCTAAAAACCTTGAGATGATGATAAATATCATGGTTTTATATAACAACATCAGATGACTATCATGGATATCAGATTCCAAGAGAAAGGGTCCTAAATGATGTGTAAGAAAAATCCAACAAGCACAGTGGTCAGGTGGATCTTTTAAGCAGTTAGAACAAGCTAGTAGACTACCACATAAGATGAACTGCAGTCAGCTCTGGGCTTGATCAAGTTTCAGTGAAATGGTTCTTCAATGAAAAAGATATCAGCAAAGGTTATTGGGCATACCTTGAGTAAGCCATGGGGTTCAAAGACTAAAGCTGGTGAAGCACATATTGCTCCATAAGGCTTATTTGAGTCCCTTTGCTTTTTTAACAAATTCACAAGTGTTTCTGATTTTGCAAATGCTTGGGCACCACCAATTCCACCCTGAAAAAAAATAGAGAATATAGTTAACCTAGTCAACTGGTGAACAGTAATGATTGAACAACGGCAAACAAGAAAACTAACTTACAGGCAAAACTATAAGGTCATACGAACTTTTGGCTGCTTCATCCAGGAGCACATCTGCTTCCAGCTTAACTTTGCGAGAAGCAATAGTTTCTAGCTTGTCTTCAACAGAGGCCACTACAACGGTTGCTTTGGCTCTTCGTAGAATATCAATGATCATAATCGCTTCCATTTCCTCTATACCATTAGCTATCGGTACAAGAATCTGAAGACAGACAAAAAAGTCATAAAGGGCACTCCATAGCATTCCAGGTCAAAATAGCCACTATTCATGTCATATAAAACTAGAATGACTCCCTATATATATATATATATATATATATATATATATATATATACACAATAAATGAAAAGTTCACCTTTGGGGAATCAGTGGAAGTCCACTTCATTGGGTTTCGCTCCGTTATGATATATTCATCCCCATGGTTAGCACGCATCACCTGAGAAAGAATTTGAAATCACAGACCCAGCACAAACAAAAACAAAAGAATGTTCCAGTATACATTAACCTCTCTAGTTGCGATAAAAGTAACAGTTGTGTAGGGATGGAGCCAGGATTTTGAACTCGACTGAGCAGAAATTTCATCTGATACAAATTTCATATAACATAAATATATTTATTGTATAATTCAAATTCAACTCGAAACAAGTTAAGATGCAGCTTGACTACATAATCTTAAGTTGTACCCTACGATTGTAGCAAATCTATACCTATTCTGTGAAGAGGAAGAAGATTTAGACATTTGAAGGGAAGAATTGAAGAAGAACTGCATCTTCTGTCCTCTTGTTATAAATAGAATATAAATCTTTAAGATCTCTTACTCTTTATTATGGGATTTTGTTGCTATTTTTTTTTTACTATTTGAGCTATGATTAGTAAGTTTTTTCAATTAACTATGGTTAGTAAGTTAATTAGGTGCTGTGTAATCTTTTTCTCTTCTCTCATACGGCTGTAGACACGTGTAGTTCCCAATGACAAAGTTAACTAGTAGTTTAATATCATGAAGACTTGCTAGCATAGGAACTCTATAGGCTGGGCTAGTAATAAAGATAGCTAACATAGCCTATGTAATTAAAGAAAGCTGAAAAAGTCTTCTGGGCTATAGCCCATTTAGCTCCTCACAATCATCAGTCTCTGCAGTCGTGGTTAGATTGTATTTATTTCTGTTTTTCCAGATTATGATAACTTCCCATTTCTTTTAATTAAACACTAGAATTACCTCTTGGATTTACAACAATTTTTTTCATTTAATCAAAGGACTTAAAAGTTAAATTTCTAAATTCTACTGGATTCCTCTCTCTTTCCTGAACACCTTCTTCTACATCAGATACGCAACCAAAATCCGTTGTTCCAACCCTATGAAGATCAAACCACCCAAATGACCTTATCTCCAAATGCTATTTCGGAAAGTTTAAACTTTCCCTTTGGGAAAGAATGTGACAAGCCAAAAGAAACTATGCTGAGAAAGCATTTACCATGGGACCAGAAACTTCATCAGCTTTCTCTTTCCCACACAATTGCTCAACAAGTGCAACAGCGAACTCCATGGTAGTACCAGGTCCGCGACTTGTCACAGCTTTGCCATCTAGCTGCACTCTCGATTCAACAGCAGTTGCACCAGATGCTGCTAGTTGCTCCATAAATGATGGATAGCAAGTTGCCTGTCAAAAACCAGTTCAGGGCATGAGCTCAGATTCAATCACTTCGAGAGAAACAAAGGTGCACTGGAAAAAAGATAATCTTAGTAGAGGTTTAGTACTTACTTTCAATCCCTTCAGCACACCCCAAGACCCGAGTGCCACTGCAGGTGAAGCACAGATTGCAGCATAGAGCTTCCCATCTGCAACTTGCTTTTTAACTAGGCTTTCCAGGACCTCACAATCCTTAAGATTGGTAGCACCAGGCATCCCTCCCTATAGCATGAAAATCCCAAAGTCAAATTCAATTACTACAAGAAAAAATTAACGCACACTCCAGAAACTCGTAAGATTATGAAAGGCTTCCCCCGATCTTATCTATTATGGATTACATCATACTGTATGCATAGTTCTATCAAAAGACATGGATTCATCTGAGGAAGATAACATTAAAGAAACAGTTGGTTGCTTAAGAATGATATGAATCAATCTCCTCAGACAGTTCTATATAAGGTATCCAATTGATTCCCTGAATTTTCAGTCGCAACTTTTCAATTAAATGATTATCGGCTCCTAATCACAAGCAGGCTACGAAACCAAATGCACAAGCCAACATTTAATTAGCTAAATACAGCAGCTTCAAATAAGCATACTTCTTTCCTACTGTTAACACTTGGATTTACTGTTGAATATTCGCTTTCATCTTTCTTTTCTATCAAGTGTTTAAGCACTCAGAAAACAAAAGCTGCCAAATTTGAACTTGCAATTCACAAATAAAGAACACTCAAGACATCCATCGATTCATAAATTCAGACACAAGGGACTGGTTTACTCACAGGCAGAGTAATGAGATCGAAGGAGCTCCGGCCACAATCCGAAACCAAAGCATCAGCGATGATCTTAACCCCGTGACAAGCCTCAACCCTCAGCTGCTTCTCCACAGAAGCCACAGTGACATCAGCTCCGGCTCGGCGCAGAACATCGACGGTGATCACCGCCTCCATCGGCTCCGTGCCGTTCGCAATCGGAACCAGAACCTGCAAAAATTCCAGAGTCAGTCTCGCACTCTCGAAAACACAAATCCAGAGAAGAAGATAGAGCTGAGAGTTTTACCTTCTTGGCGGGAGAAGCAGAGCCATGGCGGTGGAGGAGAGAGAGAAAGAGAGAGAAGGAATGTGTTTGGTGATGAGAGAAGAAGAAGAGTGAAGTTTAGGGGTTATAAAGGGAGACGACCCCAACAGAAATGAGCGAGGCAATGCCATCTGTGGTTTTCTCGTTTCTAGATTCGGCTAGCGCTACGGGGTTTATCTCGACTAACATTCTAACGGGTCGGGTCGGGTCATAAATTTTGTTAAGAGGATATAACACAAAATTACTATTTACCAACACAAATGATAAAAAAATCTTTAATTGTTCCATATGATAAAAATGTAACATCCCGAACATATTAGATGATAAAATTGTTACCTCTAAAATTATTAAATAATATAACAGTCCATCTGAGAATTTTTTATTGACGCTTATACCCTTCTGTCTTTCCTATCTCTCTAAGATCAGAGCTTCTTGAGGATCTGAAAACCCGACCCTCAAAAGCGCGACGGAGACGCGCCCTTTCTCACGGCGTCGCACCGGTGGACATAGCTTCCTCTCAGCGTCGCAGTCATGTCTGTGCTTTGGGGGTGACGAGCTCAGGTGAAAGAGAATCGAAGCTCAAATGTTTCTCGGCATCTTCGTTGCATCTCTCTCTCCATCCCTTGTGTCTATAGGCCACACTAATCGACGACGCTCTCCGGCGGCATCATCCACTCCACCTCGTCAGATCTATCAAGGCCCACTGTGTCCCCCCTCCTCGTCACGTCACATCTCCTGCTACATCAACTCCGCCACTGCTAGATCGACTCTGCCACCTGCTAGATCGATGTCGCTGTTAGATCGACTCCTTCTCTTGTTTTTTCACGAAGTTTTCTATGTGAAGCCATCTCGCCTCGCCTTCAAGTACTTCTACGAGAAGGCTATTTCGCATGCGAATGCATGTAACTATACATGTAACTATGTAACTATCCATGTAACTACCCATCAGCCATGTAACTATCCATGTTACTATCTATGCAATTAAGAAATAGAGTTCTTAACCAACACATACACCTCCACGCGCATGCGGACTCCACAACCTAGAATTATCCTAGCTCGACATGGTCTTCAAGCAATTAAGGACACTTGCCTCCCTATCTACTCAAGCGTCACGCGAAGCCAATTTTGTATAGTCCTGCACTTGTATGCGAGTTCCTCATCTTGCTTCTTCGCGAAGTCTCCTATGCGAAGCCATCTCGCCTCGCCTTCATGTTTTAGGACTCCATTTCTACGCGAAGCCATCTCACCTCGCCTTTATGTACTTCTACGCGAAGTCCATTTTGCATGCGAATGCATGTAACTATGTAACTATGCATGTAACTATTCTTGTAATTACAGTTTGATAGTTACATGGGTAGTTACAAACATGCTATCCTTGTGTAACTATGCACGTAACTATCCATGTAACTACAATTTGATAGTTACATAGGTAGTTACATACATACTACACTTGTGTAACTATGTATGTAACTACAGTTTGATAGTTACATGGGTAGTTACATTGATAGTTACATGTATAGTTACATGAAAAATTGATAGTTACATGCATAGTTACATAGATAATTACATTGATAATTACATGGCTAGTTACATGAATTTGTTTAATAATAATTGTAGCGTGCCGCTGCACCGCTACGGCAGCGTCCCGTTGTGTATTAGAACAGAAATCTATTAAAATCCATTGGAACCCAAACTGGACCCTAAACGACCTCCCCGACGAAATCCTCCTCCACATCCTAACCTTCTTCCCGACCCTCAACGCCGTCCAAACCTCCCTCATCTCCCTCAAATGGCGGCCCCTCTGGTCCTGCCTCCGCTTCCTCCGCTTCTCCTACGAGCACTTCCCCTTAAACGACCCTCCCTCCGATAACCGCGACTTCTTCGCCGAGTTCGTCGGCCGCGCCCTCATCCTCCGGCCCCACCACCCCCATCGACCTCTTCTCCCTCTCCTTCATCTACCACCTCCGCTTCGGCCTCCACGTCGACTCTTGGGTCCGCTCCGCCGTCACGCATCTCCGCGCGCGTGAGCTCCACCTCGACTTCTTCATCGACCGCGAGAACCACCAGACTGACAAGTCCTTTAACCACAAGTACGACTTCCCCTTCGCAGTCCTCCGAAACGGCGTTGTCGCTACTCACTCTCCCGGTGAGCATGGCTTTGGGTTTCGTGGATTTTGCCAGAGAGAGAGAGAGGGTAAAAAGATTAACAAGGGCTATTTTAGTCATTTTGGTCAAGATTGATGTCATTTTGAAAGTTTAGGGATAAAACTAATTAAAAAATAAGATGAGGTATCAAACTGATTTTAGACCTAAAGTTCAGGGTAGTAAACTGAAAATTTTCCTTAATTAATTTATGTTTTCTATTACATAGAACATTTTGCGAGAACAAAGAGAGAGAGAGAGAGGATAAAAAGATTAACAATGATTATTTTAGTCATTTTGGTCGAGATTGATGTCATTTTGAAAGTTTAGGGATGAAACTGATTAAAAAAAAAAGATGAGGTATCAGACTGATCACTAAAGTTCAGGACAGTAAACTGAAATTTTTCCTTGATGAAAAAATAATTTATGTTTTCTATTAAATAGAACATTCTCTTTTACATCCAAACGGAGAATGGATTGGTAGAACAGAGGTGTTACTTTTGGTGGACTTGCGTGAATTTCCTATATTGTGTTTTAAGATATTGGAGTGTAATAGTTTATTCTTGAATGGATGAGAGATGTACTTCTCCTGTGGCAGGATCCGTCATCTTGGCAGGAATTCCTTTAAAATTGGGAACCCACCGGCGTTACTCAAGTTCATTTATGTAAAACTAGTGTAATTGCTTTTAAGTGTCGAGATATGAGTGTGCTGTAGCCTGGAAGTAGCATAACTAGCTTTGTGGGAAGCAATATTTTATGGGACAATACTAAAGATCTTGCTCAAGTAGTGATGAGCTTTAGTTAGCTATGAAAGATTTTTTGTTTCTTATGATTTTCTTCCTTCCAAGTGTTTGTAAATAATGTTAAAGAGAAAATTAACCTTTTGTTCTACTGTTTGTACGTAATGGTCTTGACTTACCACATATGGTTCGGGTTAATTCATTGCTTGGTTTTACTGTTGTGTGTAGGTTTATTCAGGTCTTCAGTCTCATGTTGGCTACATTAATCATGTTGTTGATGGCTTTTCATGGACACTTCTTAGATGCATCCATGATGACCAAAAGGTTCATTCTGCACAACGGTTAGCACTGAAAGCAGAATGCAATACAAGATTAGCTGTTGCTCTTACTGTCATGGAAGAAAGCTTTCTGTCTGTGGTAGATCCTAGAACAGGCATAGACATGATACCCCAAGTTTTGTACAGTTGGGGGTGAGTTTATCTCTTTCGCAGATAGCCTTGATATTTTGTGACTTGATCTTGTCTCTTGTTTTGTGTCTTACATTTACTTATTCTTGATAGCAATAGCCATGGCTATGCCCGTGCCTTGCGCTCTTTAATTTAATATATTTTAGTTCATTCTTCTTTCACCATTTTTACTCTATAATCCTAAGTTCTCATCCATTTTTAAATCATTGCTTGATTTTGCACAGTTTCTACACTGATTTGAGGCTGAAATTTACTACAAATATCTGCTGAGAAATTAGGGCTGCAGACCATGTTTACATTTTTAAGGCAGAAGTTTTCTTTCTGCGCTCAATAATTGTCCTGTTTATGTGTGGTCTTGTTTTTATCTTCCGCTAGTTGATCTTTGGCCAGTTTTCATTTCTTTTATCAAAAACAAGGCAATGAAAAATTCCCTTGATGTTTATGATCTTGTGATAATCATGTGTAAGAAAGCTGAAGAAACAGTAGATCACCTCCTCTCTAATTTGCAATCAAAAACAGAGTTTGTAGCTATCCTTGGCTGTGGTTAAATAATAAAGGAGCAGGTGGAGGATTAGGATCTCAAGATTACTGATTTACTACAGTTGTAAGTTGTGCGACGGTATCAGACTTGTCTTTTTTCTTTTTGAAAAAAAAAAAAAAAAAACAGTTATATGAGTTTTGGAAAAGAGGACATTAATCCCATTTTCACCTTGAATTGATCCATATATGGGGAGTTTCTTACTTCAAGTTGAGGACTGATGAATATTCCGCTATCATTTAGCTATTGCATCTTTTTGGGTAGCTGGTCTTATGTACTTGACTGGGTTTGCTCATGGTATACATGATACTTTAGATGCTTATGAATGCCCATTTTCTTATCAATTATATCAGAATGTGACACTTTCTGAATCCAGTTCGTGTTATTTGTTTCAAGTAAAAGTTGCTTATAAATTGGTAATTCTTGTTATGAATTGCTTATTATTTTTCTAATCTTACATTCAGGTCAGAGTTTGCTCGTTTGAATTTTCAAGGCTTCTACACTGCAGTCTTGGAGAAAGATGATGTGCTGATATCTGTAGCATCCATCAGGTAGTACTTTTATGTGTTCATGTTTAAGTATGTAGATCCTTTTAACATTCATTTTATATTACGCTCCGCTGAAAGTTTTTTTTATCCTGCAGCCCTATATCCCCATATTCTTCCTGGTATCCACCACGTTTTTTGTAAATGATTTATAAACTTTAAGTGCATAAGATGGTCTTTCTTATCTTGTGTCCTTTAGATAGAGAGCTGGGCAGGTTCTAATGAAAAGCTGTGATGAGAAAATGACTAGAAACGAGTTATGATCACCGTAAATGATAAGCTGCACGATTCATACTTGGTACAATCTTGCAAGTGATATGTATGGCAGGTTGTTTGCTGTTTGAGTAGCTACAAACCGAATGTTATACCTTTCTATATGTTAATGGTTGTTGCATTACTAGGGTGGGCTTAAGCTAGACTAGTCTTGGGCTACCTTTGGTGTGGTGGACGACTTAGTTTTCTTTTGTCACTACCTTTCTTTCTTAGTATTTATCAACTGCAACACCCACAATTCTCATTCTGCCTTGACCCAAAATTGTATCAGAAGTTAGAGACCGTGAAGTGACAATGAAGGATGACTCTTAGCTTTTCTCTATCTGATATCAAGTATCAATCATCAACACTTTGCTCTTCTACATGGCGCAAAGAGTTTCTCTAATAAAATAAAAAACTATGTAGCAAAGAGAAATTCAGTAGCGATGAGGAAGAGTAAGAAGAATGATGAGTGATGACAGAGGAAGAGCAATGGAGATTACTATGAGTAAGCTATCAGCGCTCCCTGATGGAGAGAGGGACAAAGAAAGAAAGAGAACATATTTTAAGCTAAGGATTGCCTGTTCAGTATCCTTATTGTGGGCAACTAGTGAGCCCATTTTAAGAAAATGGTCCTAGAGACCTAGACTGCTAGTTAGCACCAGTTATTCTAGTACCAGGCCACATATAAAAAATAATTCAAACTCGTTTGTTACTCTTATTTAATACAGTACCAGCTAACACCCTGTGCCAAATGAACCCTATGGCCACCCAATAAATGTTGTTTGCGTATTGAGGCTTAGTTAAGCCACCCCTGAGGGAGCTTGTTGAGGTGAGCACTACATGGAGTATGTGTAGCCCGGCAGAGCAATTGACACGATCTTGGGCCTCTCCACACCATGCTAAATGGTTTTGGATCAGTGGCTCCAATTCTTAATCAATCTTATCTTCCAATGTGCTTCGGCTTCAGAAACTTGGAACTATGTTGTTACTCTGTAACTGCTTTTATCCAGAGACAGTACTTGCTAACTGTTGTTTGTGGCAGGTTTCATGGAACAACAGTTGCAGAGATGCCGTTAATTGCAACTTGTAGTCGATACCGTCGCCAGGGAATGTGCCGACGCCTTCTGACTGCTATTGAAGAGGTATAAATGTAAACGTGACGTTTAGTTTATATACGCAAAAATATTTTTGTCCCTTTCATACACTCACTATCGGGCTTGCTGGTTTGATGGGAGGTCTTAATAGATTTACACTTTTTTGATCCATGTAAATACACACACATAGATATACAGTTCATATCCAAAGCGAAGATTTACTCTGAAATTAAAGTATGAAGTTCCTTATTTGACACATTTTTTCATTATATTTCCATATCTTCATTGTTCAGATTATTGATACTAATGTATAGATCATTCATACAAAATTTCATCAAGATTGATGATCATTTGGGTACCGTATTAAATCAAATTAATGAACGGATCATAAATTCTAACCAGAACTGTGATTACGAAAACCCAAACGATCATCAATTTGAATGAAATTTTGCATGAATGATCCATACATTGGTATTAATAAACTGAACAGTGGAGATGTGGAAATATGACCGAAAAATGTATTAAATAAGGAACTTCACACTTTAATTTCATAGCGAAGCTTTGCTCTAGATAGGAACTATATATGGACCTGATAAGGACTGTGTATCAGGCCTTTTCAGATACAAACCTCTTTATTTATTTAAAAGGTACGGATTTATTTAATTGACATACTTTTTTATCATATTTTCTCATCTCAACCATTCATCTTTTAGGTATATATAAGTAGACCATCTCTACAAAATTTCAGCCAAATTGATAATCATTAAGGTATTCAAAACTATGAATTACACGAACGGTTCATGTTGAACAAATTTGGTTCGTTCATTGTAATCATATAGTTTTTGATACCTTAACGATCACCAATTTAGCTGAAATTTGCAGAGATGATCATGTCATATATATCTAGAAACTAGTTGGCTATGATCGTAAAATATAACCGAAAACTGGTTCTATTGGCAAAATCCATATCTTTTGAATAAATAAGGATGTTTGGACTTGATAAGGACTGTTTAGTGTGTATGCCGTATCTATTGGGAACATAATGTCTGCATTTTGAAGAATTAGGTACATCAAGTCTAAATGTCAACTTATAGAGGTTGTTCATAATATTATATTCTGCCGTCTTATAACTCTCACTGCATTGGCTTTGCGTAATTATATACTATTCTTACTTCTACCTTTCGCTTGTCATGGTATTCATATTTCTATAGATGCATTTGTCCTCCTTTTCTTTGTTCTTCTAAGACCGTCTGTAGTGCTTTTAGTACGTGTGTGCCATTAGAAATGTGTCTATCTTGATGTTTTCCTACATTAATAATTATTTACCTTTTCCATGTATTTAGTTTTGAGTCTCACAACTTTTGATTCTGGCAGAGAAAGAATTCTATTACTTTTTCACAGTAGTGCATTATACCATTCTTGCAATGGTATAATTTATGGATAGGTGTTAGAGATCCAATTTTAGAATTCACAGTTCCAACTGGTTTTATTTATTTTCTCAACTTTAATTGCTTCATGTTACTAATTCGCTTCTTTCTTCCACATGGCTCTAGATGCTCATATCTTATAAGGTTGTAATAGCTGCCATTCCAGATTTGGTGGGGACATGGACAGGGGGTTTTGGGTTTATACCTGTGGAAGATGGAGAAAAGCAAAGCTTGAACAAGATCAATTTGATGGTTTTTCCTGGAACAGTTTTACTCAAGAAGCCATTATGTGAAAATAAAACAGCATATAGACATCCTGGTAAAGTATTTTTCCCCTCTTTTTATACCTTGGATTTTTCTCCGTTCATCAGAGAATTTGATTCGTGGTCAACACAGGAACATGTGATACATCATCCTTGGAAATGGAAGGATCGAGAAAAGAACGTCCCATGGTTGAGTTTGTGCACACTGATGATATTTCTTGTGGAAACAAAACTGGGGCTGAAGCAGGAATTGAATTTGTAGAAGGTACTAATTTAGAAGAAGCTGCTAATGGTAGTATATTATTTATGACTGATGACACTGGGAAATCAGAAGAAGGAAAGAACCAATCAACTGAAGTAGGTATTCAATCCAGAGAGACCATTGCTGGGTTTGTACAGCAACATGGTGTCCAGTGTTCTGCTAATAGAAATGATGCTGGACTGGAAATGAAAAGCAAGAAGTCGCTGGAATCTGAATCGTATGTGGAAATTGGTATCGAGGCTGTAAAACAATTGGATGGAATATGTCATGCTGACATAGTTGCTAATGCAGTTAGACTTGAAGTCGAGAATCTCCAGGGATTTGAACCTGTACAGGAATCGGAAATCTGTTGCCAGATTGCAATAGGCAATGAGTCAGACTCTAGACAGATGACTGGCAAGGATTTGCTGGAATCTGAAGTTGGCAATGAAACAGAAGATAGAGTTTCTGACAGCAATAATGTGCAAGCAGGTGAAACCAAAGTAAGTCATTTGCATGAGCAATTTTCAAAGCTGTCTTGTGAAGAACCAGCTTCAGCAGTACAAAATAGGCAGCTGGAAAAAGCTACTAATGTTGAATCCTTAGAAATGTATGATGAAACACAGCTTTCTCTGGACGAACAATCGCAGAAATGATGCGAGGTGGAAATAAAAAAATTAGAAGAATATCCTTGCCTCATATCATGGTGATATATATTTACTTTGGAAAGCGTCTGCAGACAAAAATGAAAACACGAATACTGATGGATCATGGTAAAAATTTCTAAAAAGGGATAGGGTAGTAGAGACCTTGATGCATGTGTAACATGCCAGTTGTTTGGGAATTGATTTTGATAGATTGGAGCAACTCTGCATCTTCCAACTTTCATAAGTTCTAGGCTACTAGCAACCTAAGAAAGATTCAGCACATAATATTCCTACTTCTTTCGGCACTCTACATCAGCACTAAGAGATGTAGACTGGCACAAATAGTGAATCTGAACAGTCCCGTTTTGCTTAAACCCTAGCTCACCTTCTTTTATGCCTAGATCAACATCTAAAAGAAGCGTACAAGTAATCAAAAATAACAAAGTTTAGGTGTTTGGTAGCATTTTCGTAACTATATTCTCAGTTAACTTTTAAAAATGAAGATTTTGTGAGAAGGCATTGGGTGGCAAATTGCTCTAGATTTTCCCATACCAAACAAGAGCAACCATTTTTAGATTTGAAAAAAATACAATTTCGTTTCTATTTTTTAAAATCGCTCGTGAAATATCACAAAAAATATTCTAATTCTTTACCGATTAATCTTTCAAAGTAATACTCTCATCTTACTTCGTGATTCTAACTCAAGCCGAAGATTTTCTATCTTCAAGATCGATTACTAGACCATTTATAGTTTGTTAAGTCAATCAAAATCTATAGATTTTTAGTTAAATTTAAAAAAAAAAAACTAACAAAAAGATAATATATAATGTGGGGCCCATCAAAATATAGTTTAAATTCTAATTTTCAGATTTCGGACCCAAAACAACCGTAACAACCACCAACCGGAGGCGGCGGCAGCAGCAGCTCTCACTCTCTCTCTTTTCTCCGATTGCCGCTCCTATCCTCTCCAGTCTCCACCTCCACCGATCCCTACGATGCCTTCCTCCCCCAAGTTCTTCCACGCGCGCCAGCCCCCCTCCGGCCGCCGATCAACGGTCCTGATCATCTCCTTCTGCCTCGTCTTCGGCCTCTCCGGCTTCATCTTCGGCCTCGTCGCCCTCCGCAGTAGCCAGTACAAGTGCCTCACAAGCCAGTCCAGATCGGTGCGCGTCGTCTGGGAGCGGATCGGCACCACCAGAAGCACCGGAAACGGCCTCGTTTTGAGCGACGGAGATGGAAGCGCCCGGAGGCATAAGGTCATGGGCTTCGTAGGGATTCAGACCGGGTTCGGATCCGTCGGCAGGAGAGAGTCGCTCCGGAAGACTTGGATGCCGTCCGATGCTCAGGGCCTTCAACGGTACGATTTCGTCACATAGCTTCAGTTTATCTGATTCAAATTTGATCAATTAATCACATTTCTTAGGTTTAGTAACTAGAAAGAGAAGAAATGAAGAAGCTTTTTAATTTGATTGATTGGGATTTTTGTGTTGATTATAGTAGAAGTTGATTGCAGATTGGAAGAAGCTACTGGTTTGGCTTTTAGGTTTATTATTGGTAAGAGCAAGGATAAAGCTAAGATGTTGGAACTGGGGAAGGAAGTGGCGCTATACGACGATTTCTTGCTGTTGGATATTGAAGAGGAGTACAGTAAGCTCCCCTACAAAACGTTAGTTCTGAAGGGATTGTGTTGTACATTTTGTGTGTTTGGTTAATTATTACTGTGAATTGTGAGCTTAAAGTGTTTTTGTTACAGATTGGCTTTCTTCAAAGCTGCCTATGCGCTTTTTGATTCTGACTTCTATGTCAAAGCTGATGACGATATTTACTTAAGGCCAGGTGACTTGATTTCCAAACCATAGGTTTTCCTTGTTTAGTGTATACTGGAAATCTGATAAGCTGTTTCGTTCGGAGATTTCTTTGCAGTAATGCAATCTGTTTTTGTTAACATTGTCAGATCGCCTTTCAACGCTCTTGGCAAAAGAGCGTTCTCATTCTCAGACTTACCTTGGATGCATGAAAAAGGGTCCAGTCTTTACAGACCCAAAGCTTAAATGGTTAGTTTTGTTCGGAATTGTTTTATTTTTGAAATCATTTTGGGGAAATGTGATAAGGTCCATTTCTACCACATACATGCCACGTGAAAGGGTTTACTGATCTCCTGAATTATTATTCTTTTTTTTTCCTGTAGCATTGTTATCTGAATTATCTAATATATCAAAATTCTGTCAGGTATGAGCCGCTAGGGTATTTGCTGGGGAGTGAATACTTTTTCCATGCTTATGGTCCATTGTATGCTCTTTCTGCCGATGTTGTTGCAAGTTTGGTTGCTCTTAGGAATAACAGGCAAGTTTATTATCACAACATAACCTATGTTTGCAGGGACCTCTCTAGTGTATTATTGTTCCCAGCATTCCAAGCATTATATTATGTATTTCAAATTTAGCTTAGTTATGCGCAGTTAATTGTTGGTTTCCATCTTAGCATCTATATGGGGCAGAAAGACAGATGGTGTGGCATTTTTCGCTTCTGCTTTGGCTCCTTTACTTAGAGTAGTGTGATAGCTAAGATGAGTATATGAGGGATTTCAAAGCTGAGACAAACCCTTTGACCTAACTTGAGGAAGGAGTTGTTTCATGGCTGCGTTTGGTTTGTGAAGTTTTAGTCATTGTGTAGGACATTTAGGTATCAGATATGTCTTGAAACATCTGTCAGGGGAATGCTCTAACGTCTTATTTCAGTTGTAATTCTAAAGTAATTGAATGTGTCCATTTTTTCTTTCTTTTTTTTTTTTTTTGAAAAGAAACAGCTTTTATTAAACAGATAGAATGTACAAGGAGGCTTAGATAGCTAAAGAGGGCAGCTAGGGACAGAGGCTTAGCAGCCCATCTTATAATGCTAACTCAAACTCAAAGCTTAGGGGTTTGGGGCTTATATTACAACTGCTTGCCAGTTAAGAATAATGGAAGAAAGAGTATAATCCCTAAAAGTTTTAGAAGTTGAAGCCCATAATGATGCCCTAAACTTAACTCTTTCCAACAGGTCTTCCTTTTCCACCCCAGCATAGGTTTCAAATAATCTTTTATTTCTTTCCATCCGCCCCACCCAAATTACAGCTAGCACCCCACAACCCCAAAGTATTCTGGCCTTCTTCCCTTTACCAAAAGCTGAAGTATTTTCCTTTAGTAAGTCACTCCTCTCTAATGGAGCTATCCAGTCCACTCTTGCCTCCCTAAATAACTTCTTCCATAATTAAGTCACTCCTCTCTAATGAATGTGTCTTCATTGATCGTCTAGTCTCTCATCATTCATAGTAATAAAGTCTTGTTTCTATGAAAGATTAAAAAAAAAGAAAGAGTTGAATATGTTCAACCTGTGTAAGAAATGATCACAGCATCATGGGCCATATGCTATTATGCTTCAATTACGGAGGATTCTCTTACTTTTCTGAAATTGAACCTTAGACTTAATCACTGCATTATCACTTGAGCTAAGGATAATTCAAACACCCCCAGGTGGTTGAACATGTCCGGCATCGTTTGCACCATTAGTTGATTTAGTTTTCAAGAAGATTTATCCTTGGCAACAGCTTGATATCTACCATCGGCTAATTGTATACATGAAGAGTTTGGAATGTAATGTTTCAATTCATATTTGTGCAGTTACTTAAAAAAAAAATATATTAACAAGTTGCTCATATTATTATTACTTTTTCTTAGCACAATGGGAATGCCGTGTATCTTTTTAGAAATACGGATTGCAACAAATCAAGATGATATATGCTTAAATGACACTTCTTGACTAATTATACCCCATGTTTAATGTGCCTCTTGTCTATAATGACAGTTTTCGGATGTTTAGCAATGAGGATGTCACAATTGGTGCGTGGATGCTTGCAATGAACGTCAACCATGAGAACAACCAAGCACTATGCTCACCAGAATGTACATCATCATCTATTGCTGTTTGGGATATTCCTAAGTGCTCAGGTTGGTAATTCTTCTCGCTTCAATACAATCAACTGCAAGCCATTTATCTTCTCTTTTTCTTTTTCCTGTGTTTGCTTCTTTCCTTTTCTGTAAGTTATGTAAGTCTGTAGATATTGTTTAATTAGTACATATCAAGTGTTGAAAGTATAGACCATTTGTTAAAGTATGTTTGATATGAATATGGGGATGCCAAAAGAATCTATCTTATGCAGAGATACCTTAATAGACACAAATATGTGCTAGAAGATAAATATTCTTCATGTTCAGCTCCTGGAGTTGATTAAAAATAATGAATAGTTACAGCAACCGACGGGCAAAAAAACAAAAACCATTTCATAACGCTACGAATGATTCAAATTTGTTTTGAAAAATAATGTATAGCAGAAAATAAATCGATGCATGAAAATTTAAGACTTCAAAACTTTCAGGGATCCACATTGACGTACCCAGTTACATGCATCATTGAATAACTTTATCATAATGTAGTTCCAATGAGAAATGGAAAACTGAATGTAGTTAGTCATTGATCCATTTTTTCCTCTTGAGTTCTTATGCATCATTGAATTATACGGGATATTTGGCTTTGCACCTTTATGTGGACAAAATGTAAGTTATTTCTTATTTGTCATTGTTAATGCAGGGCTCTGCAATCCGGAAAAGAAACTGTTAGAACTACATCAAATGGACAGCTGTACAAAAAGTCCAACGATGGAATCTGATGATGATTAGCAGTCTTGCATCAGTTTGCTCATTCAGGAGTTAATTTTGGTATATGCTCATCCCCACAATTGCATGATGAGTTTGTTGTTTTGAGTTTGTCCTATAGTTGGATTGGCCACACGGTACGATGAAAAAAAAAAAAATCTAGTCCTTTCGTTTAGGGTGATGGATATAAAGAGAGGAAAGTGTGGAAAAGGGTAGGGGTCACAGTTGCAGGATTTTAGGAACACAAGTAGTTAGTGTTGTAATGCAATCATTCATCTTAATTTTTTAAATCTAATATCATTCTTTCGTATTTGTGTCTACATGTGAAAAAGATCTCTGAATATTGCTTTTCTTTTTGGATGAGTTATGTTTATGTGACTGCCTAGCTACTTTGATTTTACTCACCGGTACTCATGGTCATCATGGTCGTACACATGACAGTTCTACGAAAATTGAAAAGCTGGTGGAAGAGCTTAACGTCATTGTGATATGTGATGGATAGGAATCCTAATCTTGATTCACCTTGCAAGGAATATAATTTTTTTGGACGACTCAGTTTGCTAAGACAAATACACATGAAGACTATTATTAGTCACTTTAGCTGGTAAAAGAGTCACAGACAGAGCAATGAGAGTTTCTGAAAGGGAACGAACTTTTGAGGGCATCAAATGTTGAACCGTCTGAGTTTCTGGAGGGATATACAGCTACTGGTTTTGAATGGCAATTTCTTCTGTGTCGTTCCCCTATGTTCTTTATATCGATCAGTTCTAACTTTCTTTGGGGAGTTATAGCACACTTCAACTTTAACATTGGAGCTTGCCAACTCGATGTTCAAGGAGGAAATCAAGACCTCATCAGGCTGCACTCAAGGACCGGAAAACACACAATAGCCTGACTGGGTGAGCCTGCTGGTCTAAATTCCAAGTACATTTTGGACCTGCTGTATAGATCAAACTTGCTTGCCATTCAAAGCTTTGGTTAGGATTGCCTCAGTGTTTACTCATCTTCCGCCGTGACGCCGCCCTAATGTTTCACATGAAATTATGCATGATCGATCTATGATCATACCAGAAGCCACGATTCATCAAATTTCATCAAATAACATAAATGTGATTCGTGTATTATCTTTATACCAAACTACCTTTATAGAGTTGAGTTTTAATCACAAAATGTTTTTGGTACAATTAGGAATGGTTCACCGACTTATAAGTTATATTTTATTTGTCATTTCTTTTCTCTCCAACACTTTTCATCCAAAAAATCATCAAATTTCATGTGAATGAGAACAATGATTGTTGATTTATAGTCTGTCATTATCTCAAGTCTCTATTTCTGGTATGGGTGTCCATATTCTGGAGCTCTGCGTACTTCATCATTGCTTCCCAACTAGTATGCACCTATGCACCATGTAATACCTCCCCTCGACAAAGTTATGCTAAACATTTGCTATGTCGGTGTTGGTATACATATGAAAGCTTTTCCTTGTCCCACTTAAAACATGGTCCAGTTGCTTAGCTTGTTTTCATTTAAAACTAGATCCAACTGTTTAACTTTGTATGCATTTTGTTTGATCTAAAAGACTAAAACCCAGATACTAAATTTGATAGGGTAGAGTTAAGATAAGCTGGTGGGATGAGCAATGATGGCATTTCAACCCAAATAATTGGAGCTTCATAACAAAGCTTGAACTGAATTTAAAATTGAGCAGTGAAGTTGAAGTTACTACATTGATTAAAAGCAGCTTCTGATATTATTGTTCTTGTTGTTGGTGATTGTTGAATCATTGATGCTTTGAGCCTTCGAGTGTTTGAGTAGATATTAAGGTGCTAGAGGGGAACATGTGATGAGCTAGCTTCCTCCAAAGTCCCACATAACTATACTATATGAATCGTATAGTGGTGCCATTAGGATTCAAATTTGTTGTAGTGTTTATTGATAAGACAAAAAAAAATATTGAAGGTTTTTCTCACAGCAGAGTAGAACGTAGGATGTGTGTACCATCGTTTGGGAGAAAAATTAAAAGAAAATAATATGTGATTGAAAATAAGAAAGATATCGATCGACACTTGCAAATTAGGCCAAATTTCTCAAGATCATTGTATATGACATATATATAGATGCCCAGAGGGAACAAACTACTAATTGAAACAAGGCTATATAGACATGAGATACATTTGTGGCTTGACATGATGCTTACAACATATGTCTCAAAGCTGCTTACAAAATATGGAAATCAAAACTGCTTACAAAATACGGAAATGACATCCTAGAAGACCCCCTCTACCTTGCCATGTTCTAGGTGTCACCATTATGTCGAATCGAGCACCTTGCCTTAAGACCATAACATGCACAGCACAACCCTGATTCATTTGAGCCCCAGAAGCAATTTTTCGCAACAAATTATCACCATTTTTTACATTGCCGAATTTCAAAAACTGATCCCCAAATTGTATACCATCCTCCGCTGCTGGTGATGCATCAGCTATCTCATGAACCAATGCAAATGGTACACTCACTTCAATATCCATGGCATGTGAAGGAACATGGGTTGAAGATGCAGATTCTTCAACATTGACAACTGAATCACCCTGACCATATGAAAATTTGGGGAATGATGAGTTTGGACCAAGCTTTGTTGAATGCAAAACTTGAATATTTCGGTCTAGTTTCTCCGTAATATCTTTATGGTCATTTTTTCAGTTCAGCAAGACCACGTCGTTGAATGTCAATATCCTCACGAGGAAACCCTTCAAAGTTAAGGAGGTTGCCGGAAAGCCCAGGGCCGGCAGGGTGAATAAGAATCTTGATGATGGCATTCATCTCCGCCTAGCTCGATCTAAAGCACTTATCTTCTCCGTAAGAGCTAACGTCTCCGCCTTCAGATTTGCTGCCATCATTTTTCTTTTCTCTAGGTAAATTTTTAAACGTCTTTCTTCTTCTTCTTCTTCTTCTTCTTCTTCTTCTTCTTCTTCTTCAAGTCTCACTTCTTCTAAATGAGAGTTCGAAGAAGCAAATGTTGAAATTGTAACACATAGAAGATTAGATTTAATTATAGTAATAATGGGATTCCAATTACAGTACAGTCAGTACTAATCAAGTAGTAATAAGATTCTCGTTCTAGTCCTAATTAATACGATTATTGTCCTAGTCGTAATAGGATTCTCATTCTAGCAGCAATGGAACTATCGTTGGTTGGGGTGTGTTACCAAACAGTTAATCGTGACAAGTATTCTTTGTTTTTAGATATAGCAAACTAAAACTGATCATGATCGATTGATCCTGTACGTATACTGGTTTGTTGGTTTGTTCTGATCTACTATTAGCTAGTACAGTCGATCCAGCCACTAAGGTTCATCTCTGGTGCCACGCTGTCTACTTAGAAAATGAAAAAGCAGTAAACGAAATCAATAATAGGAACATGAAGTATGAATACAGCACCAAGTTCACTAATAAGACCATGTTTTATATGAACTAATGAACTGTATATTATTCCTAGCAAGACATCATTTAGTGGGATGAAAGATGATGACGATCTAAAACTCTAAATTATACTATTTGCGAGCTTGATTTACTCACTGGCTTAGTTTATAATAATAATCAACCCATGCCAGTGCAGATTTGGATCTCATATATATAGTCTCCCCACTAAAAGGAAAATGAAGAAGCAACTAAACGAATTCATATATTTCCATAAAAAAGAAAACAAAACACAGGGTTGGAATCTGAGACCTTTATATATAGGCAGCTTTACAAGATGTTCAAGTTTATTTTTTCCTCTTTCCAGAACATTATATAGTGGCAAATATAATTGGGATTCTCTACTGGAGTCCCATGTACCAAATCGGCATCACGTGCCTTGCCCCCTCTTCCTCTATTCCTCAATGAGTACATCACTTGTCTCTCACTTCCATAATGCTTATAAATATATCTCCAACTCTTCCGTTTTCAGCCCCCGAACATTAATTCATGAATGATATATACGCATTTCCTCATTGTTTCTGTATATATTTTTTTCTTGAAGAGAATGAGAAAATGAGGTGTTTTTGTTCAAATTGATTTATGAAGTATTTGAAATGACTACAAATTAAGCTTCAAATAGATGTTAAATTAGTCATTATTTGCTAACGCTGCATTCTTCACACAAAGAACAAATTCAACGAATACCAAGTTCGATATTTAAATATTCGAGAACTGTATAAGATAACAGAGATAGCCTACTTATACGAGTCAAATATAACGAGGTTTGGAGAATAAATTTTCTAATATATTATTCATCTCACAGAAGAGGCTATATATAGAGATACAAGATATACAAACCCTACGTACTATGTACTACATGTACTACACATATAGAATAGGAAAGTAATAACAAATTAATTTACATTCCTAAACTGACTTCATGACTCACGCTAACACTCCCCCTCAAGTTGGCGCATATACATCAACCATGCCCAACTTGCTAAGTGAGTCATAAAATGTCTTCTTAGAAACTCCTTTTGTGAGTATATCTGCAAGTTGCTCTTCTGGAGGAACAAAAGGAAAACGAATGATTTTAGCATCTAGCTTCTCATTTATAAAGTGACGATCAACTTCCACATGCTTAGTACGATCATGTTGCACAGGATTCTGTGAGATATCGATAGCTGCCTTATTGTCACAATACAGCTGCATAGCACACTTAGGTTTAACACTCAAATCTCGTAACACATTCCTTAGCCACAACAACTCGCACACTCCATGAGCCATACCTCTATATTCTACTTCAACACTAGACCGAGCCACAACCTTTTGCTTCTTACTCTTCCAAGTAACAAGATTACCTCCCACAAAGGTAAAGTATCCTGATGTAGACCTCCGGTCTGTAATATTTCCAGCCCAGTCTGCATCTGTAAAACTGCATACCTCAAGAATATTGTTGTGCCTAGAAAACATTACTCCTCTCCCTGGAGCGGACTTCAAGTACCTCAAAATCCTTACAACAACATCCATGTGATCTACACTGGGATTATGCATGAACTGGCTCACCACACTTACTGCGTATGCAACATCAGGTCTGGTGTGTTAAATAAATCAGACGTTCAACTAACCTCTGATATCGAGGCTTGTCGGTAGGTACCTGATCAGGATACTCTGTTAATCGATGATTCTGCTCAATAGGAGTATCAATTGGAGTACAATCGAACATACATGTCTCTGTTAATAGATCAGGTATATACTTCCTCTGACACAGATAGATGCCTTCACTCCCCCTGGCTACCTCAATGCCCAAGAAGTACTTGAGTGTACCTAGGTCCTTCATCTCAAACTCTGTGGCTAGCTGTTTTTGCAATTTATCCATCTCAACAGTATCACTACCAGTAACAACCATATCATCAACATATATGATCAGAGCTGTTACATTCTCTTGTTGATGTCTAAGAAACAACGTGTGGTCTGAGTTACTCTGCTTAGAACCAATCTTCCTCATGAACTGTGAAAACCTTCCAAACCAAGCACGAGGTGATTGTTTAAGACCATACAAAGATTTTCTCAATCGGCACACAAAGTTACATGAAGGAGCAGTTTTATATCCAGGTGGAAGATCCATATACACTTCCTCTATAAGTTCTCCATGAAGAAAAGCATTCTTGACATCAAACTGTTTAAGATGCCAGTTTAAGTTAGCAGCAAGAGAGAGCAATACCCGAATAGTGATCATCTTTGCAACTGGTGCAAATGTCTAATCATAGTCAATGCCATATGTCTGGTTGAATCCTTTTGCTACCAGACACTACTAGAAAATAGATCTTGGGCGACGAAATGAAAAAAACCGGGCGACGATTTTTTTTTCGTCGCCTAAGATAAAACTTAGGCGACGAAAAAAAAATCGTCGCCTAAAGTTGAACTTTAGGCGACGACAATAAAATCGTCGCCTAACGCTAAATTTCGTCGCCTAATATATAAACTAGGGCAACGAAACAATATTTTGTCGCCTAAGATATTTATATCGTCGCCTAAGTTTTTTAATCCTTAGGCGATGAAACTCAAATATATCGTCGCCTAAGTATTTTATTTTTTATTTTTACTTGGCCGACGAAATAAAAGACTTTCGTCGGCCAAGAGTAATCCGAATAATTAAAATAAAATAAAACACATTTAAATTTCATTGTAGAGGATTTTTATTTTACTTTTGGGCGACGAATTTAACAAATATCGTCGCCCAAGTATTATCTTGACCGACGAATTACCCTAATTTCGTCGGCCAAGATAATCCGAATAATTAAAATAAATAAAACACGTTTAAATTTCATTGTACAGGATTTTTTATTTTTACTCTTGGGCGACAAATTTAACAAATATCGTCGCCCAAGTATTATCTTGGCCGACGAATTTCCCTAATTTCGTCGGCCAAGATAATCCGAATAATTAAAATAAATAAAGCACATTTAAATTGTAAGGTAATGTTTTTTATTTTAATAGCCCCGTCAGCGTCTCGTCGATTGGAAACTATTCTCAGTTGAAGGTCCGGCCAGATTACGTGATTTGGAGGGTCGGATAGCCGTTTCCGTCCGTTTAGGGGTTTGACCGCGCCGATTGACCGGACGGATTGAGCCCTTATCTTTATCAGATGGAGCTGAATTTTTGCCCACCTTTGTAATTCGTTATGCTGGTCATATCTGACGGTCGGTTTTCAGTTCCTCTTCTCCGATCACCAAACTCACGTTATATGTACTAATGTTGTATAACTTTTTTATATAAGTGTTGAGTTTAAGTTTCGTTTTGAAGACAACGTATACGTAGAGGCCTCAAACGCAAAAAAGTGATGAAATAAGATATGACCAGAACAGTGAAATACGTCAACCCATGAAAAATCAAGATATTCCGGTAAAATTTCGGTGCCGGTTGTTCCGGTCAACGAAATTCTCTTATTTCTACCTAGTGGTAGCCCTATCCCGGGTATTTATTTCTTACCAAATTTTTATAGCCCCGTAAGAGTCTTGTCGATTGGAAACTATTCTCAGTTGATGGTCCGGCCAGATTACGTGATTTGGAGGGTCGAATAGCCGTTTCCGTCCGTTTAGGGGTTTGACTACGCCGATTGACCGGACGGATCGAGCCCTTATCGTTGTCCGATGGAGCTGAATTTTTTCCCACCCACGTAACTAGTTATGCTGGTCATATCTGACGGTAGGTTTTCAATTCGTCTTCTCCGATCACCAAACTCACGTTATATGTGCTAATGTTGTATAACTTTTTTATATAAGTGTTGAGTTTAAGTGTCGTTTTAAAGACAACGTATACGTAGATGCCTCAAACGCAAAAAAGTAGTGAAATAAGATATGACTGGAACGGTGAAATACGTCAACCCGTAAAAAATGAAGATATTCCGGTAAAATTTCGGTGCCGGTTGTTCCGGTCAACGAATTTCTCTTATTTCTACCTAATGGTAGCCCTATCCCGGGTATTTATTTTTTACCAAATTTTTAACGTCCCGTAAGCGTCTTGTCGATTGGAAACTATTCTCAGTTGAAGGTCCGGCCAGATTACGTGATTTGGAGGGACGAATAGCCGTTTCCGTCCGTTTAGGGGTTTGACCGCGCCGATTGACCGGACGGATCGAGCCCTTATCGTTGTCCGATGGAGCTGAATTTTTTCCCACCCACGCAATTAGTTATGCTGGTCATATCTGATGGTAGGTTTTCAGTTCGTCTTCTCCGATCACCAAACTCACGTTATATGTGCTAATGTTGTATAACTTTTTTATATAAGTGTTGAGTTTAAGTGTCGTTTTGAAGACAACGTATACGTAGATGCCTCAAACGCAAAAAAGTCGTGAAATAAGATATGACGGGAACGGTGAAATACGTCAACCCGTGAAAAATGAGTATATTCCGGTAAAATTTCGGTGCCGGTTGTTCCGGTCAACGAATTTCTCTTATTTCTACCTAGTGGTAGCCCTATCCCGGGTATTTATTTTTTACCAAATTTTTAACGTCCCGTAAGATTCTTGTCGATTGGAAACTGTTCTCAGTTGAAGGTCCGGCCAGATTACGTGATTTGGAGGGTCGAATAGCCGTTTCCGTCCGTTTAGGGGTTTGACCGCGCCGATTGACCGGACGGATCGATCCTTTATCGTTGTCCGATGGAGCTGAATTTTTTCCCACCCACGTAACTAGTTATACTGGTCATATCTGACGGTAGGTTTTCAGTTCGTCTTCTCCGATCACCAAACTCACGTTATATGTGCTAATGTTGTATAACTTTTTTATATAAGTGTTGAGTTTAAGTGTCGTTTTGAAGACAACGTATACGTAGATGCCTCAAACGCAAAAAAGTCGTGAAATAATATATGACCGGAACGGTGAAATACGTCAACCCATGAAAAATGAAGATATTCCGGTAAAATTTCGGTGCCGGTTGTTCCGGTCAACGAATTTCTCTTATTTCTACCTAGTGGCAGCCCTATCTCGGGTATTTATTTTTTACCAAATTTTAATGCCCCGTAAGTGTCTTGTCGATTGGAAACTATTCTCAGTTGAAGGTCCGGCCAGATTACGTGATTTGGAGGGTCGAATAGCTGTTTCCGTCCGTTTAGGGGTTTGACCGCGCCGATTGACCGGACGGATCGAGCCTTTATCGTTGTCCGATGGAGCTGAATTTTTTCCCACCCACGTAATTAGTTATGCTGGTCATATCTGACGGTAGGTTTTCAGTTCGTCTTCTCCGATCACCAAACTTACGTTATATGTGCTAATGTTGTATAACTTTTTTATATAAGTGTTGAGTTTAAGTGTCGTTTTGAAGACAACTTATACGTAGATGCCTTAAACGCAAAAAAGTCGTGAAATAAGATATGACCGGAACGGGGAAATACGTCAACCCGTGAAAAATGAAGATATTCCGGTAAAATTTCGGTGCCGGTTGTTCCGGTCAACGAATTTCTCTTATTTCTACCTAGTGGTAGCCCTATCCCGGGTATTTATTTTTTACCAAATTTTTAACGCTCCGTAAGCGTCTTGTCGACGAATTTCTATTCTCAGTTGATGGTCCGGCCAGATTACGTGATTTGGAGGGTCGAACAGCCGTTTTCGTCCGTTTAGGGGTTTGACCGCGCCGATTGACCGGACGGATCGAGCCCTTATCGTTGTCCGATGGAGCTGAATTTTTTCCCACCCACGTAATTAGTTATGTTAGTCATATCTGACGGTAGGTTTTCAGTTCGTCTTCTCCGATCACCAAAATCACGATATTCTGAATTTTATGATAGAACTCTTGGCCGACGATTTTCTTCATCTTGGGCGACGAGATTTATAGTGAAGAACATTGTCGCCCAAGTATAGTATCTTAGGCGACGACATTAAAAAATCGTCGCCCAATATTATCTTTGCCGACGATTTTTTTATCTTGGGCGACGAGATTTATAGTGAAGAACATCGTCGCCCAAGTATAGTATCTTAGGTGACTACTTTAAGAAATCGTCGCCCAAGATTATCTTGGCCGACGATTTTCAAAAAACAGGGCGACGATTTTTCAAGAATCGTCGCCCAAGAACTCTAATATAAAAGGCAAAAATTCATAACCCTGAACATTCGCGCAGCCCTCTCTCTCTTTCTCCGAAAATCCAAGCCCTCTCTCTCTCTCTCCGAAAATCCACCGAAGCCCTCTCTCTCTCCCTCTCTCCGACCCCGACCCCGCAACCCGACGCCGACCCCGACGCCGACCTCGACCCCGACCCCGACTCCGATCCCGACCCCGACCCACAATTTAAGGTATAACCCTAAAACCCTAAATTGTTTGAAATTATTTGAAATTGTTGGTGAAATTATTGTTGTGTTGTGAAATTGTTGGTGAAATTATTGTTGTTGTTGTTGTAATTTAGGAAATTAATGGTAAATTTGGGTAAATTTGTGTAAATTATGGTAGGATTTTAGGGTAAATTATGATAAATTGTGATGTAAATGATAATTGTAAAATATTAGGGTTTAGGGTTTAGGGTTTAGGGTTTAAGATTTGTGGAAATAATTTGTAAATATATTGTAAATGATTAAATAATTTTTGATTAAATAATTAAATAATATAAATTATAATTGTAAATATATTGTGGAAATTTTGTAAAAAAATAATGGATTATTTTTGAGTAAGGATGTAAATATTCGTAAATTAATTTTTGTGATGTATTAATTGCGAATTAATGTAAATAATTTGTTATGTGAATTAAAAAAAGAATAAATCCTATAATAACTATTAATTTTTATTTGTGTTATTATTGTTGATAAATTTTTCGAAATTTATGGTTATTTTTTGTTAAATTAATTATAAGACGGTAAAATATTTTTATTAAATTTATGGTTATTTTAAACAGGATGGGCATGAGGAGAACTTCTGGACAACGTTCGGGTGCGAGGAGCCAATATTCCTCGGACGGTACCTAAAATAACCCGTCGGAATCACCGTCGGTCGGGTTTCCGTGGCAGCTGACGGCCCGACATGCGGCGCTTCTGGATGGCGCGAGTGGCTCGCGTTCTGTTGGGCAGCCGGGTCCCGCAGCGATAGCCCCTCGTCATCCAGAGATACTTCTCCAGTCGCGATCTAACACCGTCTCCACACAGTCGTCCCCGACCGACAGTGATGGCGGGTCATCCGGGGTCCCTACGGTGCCGTCCGGCCTCTTCCTTCCTCTGATGATACCAGCGATACCTCGCGTCGATGAGGAGGGTCGACCGAGTCGGGAGCAGCTCCCGCATGTGGCACCGCACGAGGCCTATATCTACAGGGAGTTTCCCACGCCTCTTCATCCCGTGAGGGTCTCCGAGTAGGCGGAACAGGAGAGGCTACATTGTAAAAATGTATTATTAATATTAAAGTAGGCCTATATCTACATTGTAAAAATGTATTATTAATATTAAATTTGATTCACAATGTCACAGTCGCCGGAACGAGAAGGCGGAACAGGAGAGGCACCGTCAGCAATAAGGGACTCGATAGGGCGGTCGAGTCCGCTGGACGGATCGCCATCCCGTTTTCCAACCGGAAACCGGTGGACGGCGTGTTGGGAAACCGGTACACGCGCGCCGCTGGAGGCACCATCCGCTCCAGACTCCCTATGTTGTGGGGAGTCTGGAGCCAGGTTCCAGATGGAGTGAAGGAGATGCTCCATCAGTCGATGTCGGTGAGTTTACTCGATCAATTACTATTTTTTTAACTAATAAATTATTTAATTATCGAAAAAAATACTAACAAGTGGTAATGCAGCAATGGTTTGTGGTTCCCGAGGAGGGACGTGACTGGGCGGACAAGGCCCATAGGGAGAGGTACCTCTATTTAATAATTTATTAAAATTTTTATTTTAATAATATATTTAATATTTTTTTTGTATATGTAGGTTCAAGGAGTGGAAGCACGACCTCCGGTTACACTGGAAGCAGTACGGGAGCGACCGTTCGGGTACCCCGAAGGAGTTCGAGTATCGGGAGTACGAGTGGCGGTGACTTCTTGTCACGCAGTTCAACGACCCTCACAAACAGGTAATTCGTAAACAAATTTGAATATTTAATTAGTGAATTAATTATAATTGTATGTTTTTAAATATTTACTAACGATAATTTTTTTTGAAGCACCTCGCCCGGGTGAACGCTGAGAACCGGCAACAGAACACAACCAACCATCGTGCCGGTTCGAGGCCGTTTTCGGCCATCATGGACGACGTGCGGCGAGAGCGGCCAGAGGAGAACCCCTATGTGGGGACCTTTCAGAGGGCATATCCTCATTCTGAGGAGGATCTTGTAAGTTCCTTATATTTTCTAATTTTTAATTTTAATTACATTTTATTAAATGTATATTAATATTTTTTTTTAATATATCCAATTAGGCGAGGGTGAGGGAGGCGGAGCAAGACGTCATGAGAGGCATGGTGAACGACACATGGCTAGGCACGGCAGAGGATGACATGTCAGAGGCCATGTCCAGGATCGACACTTCAGATCCTACCGTTGGGGCGCGGATTATGGCCACTGCCTTCACGCAGCATTCCAACACCTACTGCCGGGGTATGGGAGGCGCTGGAAAGGGGATCCTGAAGACGATGCCAGGATTTCAGCGCAATGGAGCCGCCGGAGCCTCAAGCAGCAACAGTCGGCTACATGATCAGTTCGAATGTCTACAGTCTGAGCTGGAAGCCCAAAGAGCGAGGGACATGGCGGTGGCTGCGCATATGGAGCGGGTGAATGAAGTCACCAATGCCAACCAGGCGGCTATGGGACAGTGGATGACTGCTTGCATCGCTGCACATGCGGCCGGACTTGATATTCCGCCCATGCCTACGCCTATACCATTACCTCAGTGGCCCCAGCCTCCTCAGCCTGACCAGCCGCCGCCTCAGGACCCACCGAACGAGAATGATGAGTTAGATTTCGAGATATTCCGTAGGCAGATGGACTGAATTTTTGTAATAAATTATTTATAAATTTATAAATTTGTGTTATTTTTAATTAAATTTTAGTACTAGAAAAATTTAAAAAAATGTCAAAAAAAAAAAAAATTTAGCAAAAATTTAAAAAACATTATTTATATATTTAAAAAAATTATTTAAAAAAAATTTAAATATATCTTAGGCGACGAAATTGTTAAATCGTCGGGCAAGAACTTACCATATAAGACGACGAAAAAAAAGTATCGTCGCCCAAGTTCTTGGCCGACGCACTTCTGGCGACGACGTCTTGGCCGACGAAAAAAAATTTCGTCGGCCAAGGTGTTAAATCTTGGGCGACGAATATTTTTGGGCGACGAGAAGTATATTTTAGGCGACGAAATTCGTATAGTCGCCTAAGAATTACTCTTAGGCGACGACGGTATGAATTGTCGTCGCCCAAGTTCTTGGCCGACGAAATATGTTAACAGGGCGACAATTTTTTTTCGTCGCCCAAGTTGAAATTTCTAGTAGTGAGACGTGCTTTATATCGACTCACTGACCCATCTAGATTATGCTTCACTGTAAACACCCAGCGACATCCCACAGCCTTCTTTCCATGTGGTGGAGATACAAGCTCCCAAGTATTGTTCTTCTGTAATGCTTCCATCTCCTCATCCATTGCTTTCCTCATTTTGGATCTCCCAATGCATCATGCATTTTGTTAGGTACTGATACAGCAGATATTTGATTCACAAATGATTCATATGACTTAGACAATCTCTTGGTAGACATAAAATTTGCCACAAGATATTTAGCTTTGACTTGAAGGGTAGGTTCATACTTTTTTGCTTGTTTACCCCGAGTAGACCTATTTGGTAACACATATGGTCTACTATTAGCATCACTAGTATCAACCCCAATAGAATTACTAACCTCAGATGGAAGATCTTCTGTACCAGGGAGACATGAGTCAAGGGTATTAATAACATCAGGCAAGGAAGGAGAGGCAGTAACGCTTTCAGTGTCTGACTCTTGAAGGGTAGGTTCAATTATACCAGAATCATCTGGTGGTGCCTGTCTGTCATCTTCTTCTCCCTGAACCTCTGATGTATCTGTAACCTCAACTGAATGACCTGTCTCCCCCTCTCCATGATACAGCTCTTCAAAATATGAGTTCTCCCCCTGAAGAGCAGTATCATAAGAGGTTTAGTAGCTCATATCCTCAAAGAAAGTAACATCCATAGTGACATAATACTTCCTAGTATGTGGATGATAGCACTAGTACCCTTTCTGATGGCCCTCATAGCCAACAAACACACACTTAATCGCCCGAGCATCCAATTTACTTGACCTTTGACTCTTTGGGATATGAACAAATACAACACAACCAAAAACACGAGCTGAGAGATTATGAAAGGAAGATAAAGAGACATAAGAAGCTAGTACCTCAAACGGTACTTTCCCCTAGAGGACAGTAGAAGGAAGACGATTAATGAGATGGGTAGATGTGGAGATAGCATCACCCCATAGATTCTTGAGACAATGGGAACTAAAGAGAATACAACGAGCCATATCAAGTAAATGACGATTTTTCTTTTCGGATACCCCATTCTGTTCAGGTGTGTAAGGACACGCTTTATGGTGGATAATCTCATGTGTTTGTAAGAAAGACTGAAAGACACGATTAACATATCCCCCCCCCATTATCAGAGCAAAGAATTCTAATTTTGGCATTATATTGTGTTTGGACTTCAGAAAGGAAGGCTTGAAAAGCCGAAAAAACCTCATCCTTGTTGGGGATCAATCATATATTTGATTATAAATATGATAGAAATTTCAATAAAGAATATAAGAAACATAACAATATTCGTTTAGGATTGAGAGTAGTGAATCAATCCTAATATATGAGTAAAATAGTGTAAGAATTCTATAAAAGTAGTACAAGGAAAGGAAGAACTGACTTGATATTCCGATTGAGGCATGAATAAATGCACTTGACTAAAGACATATTTCGCCCCTACCCTTGTGCTTGTAGTTCGATGGGCGTCCGCCTTGTAGAATACAACAATCGATGATCCAAAATAGAAGCACCGCAATTTTGGAATCTAGCGAACCATAAATTGTATCTTATACTCTCTTGACACGAACAAGACATATAGAAGAATTGAGGATTCTCAATCTTATCTTTAAGGAGAAATGAGTATGGGTTTATATAGAACCCCAAGTGAACCAACATGTCCGTTCACTTATCTCCTTGAAGAGACACACTTATTCCTAAAGATACATATTGAAAAAGACACACCCTTTCAAATGGAAAAGTCATGAGTAATTTTATTTTCATTCATATTGGATATTATTACATAATTTCCAACAATCCTTAGTTTTAAGAAGAACAACCCAAGTAAGACGTGTACAATCATCAATAAATGACACATAGTATCGCATACCAGACACAGTGGATTCCTTTGAAGGGCCCCAAACATCAGAATGAATTAATTCAAAAGGAATGACACTTTTATTAAAAATACGGGATGACTAAGTTGAGCGATGGTTCTTGCCCAAAACACATGTTTCACAATGTAAGACTGACTCATCCACACCAATAAACAAAGAAGTCATGGATTTTTTCATAACACTAAAAGATGGATGCCCTAAGCGACGGTGTCATAACCAAACTTCAATTAGCTTGTCAGAACTGGACATTAAAGCCGTCCGGGACGGTGCGCCTGGTTTCTCCCCTACATACGTCTGATCCAGATGAAACAACCTGCCCCTCAGATACCCCCGACGTAGTAACTCCCCAGTGAGAAGATCCTGAAAAATCACATACATAGGGAAAAATGTCACAGAACATTTGGATTCAACATTCAACTGTGGGACATATATCAAATGATGGGATAAAGCAGGTACATATAACACATTTTTTAGCACTATTGTGGGAGTGATATGAACTGACCCCTTTCCTAACACAGTGAAGGCCTCACCGTTAGCATTAGTAATATAAGGTACGGGTGGAGATGATAATTGAGTAAAAGAAGATTTGTCATAAGTCATATAATCTGAAGCACCTTAATCAATAATTCATGTATCACCACCAACAAAGTTAGAAATATTTAAGGCCATACCTAGCTTGCCACAACCAGCTACAGATGCTGAAGGTGTGGCACATCCTGCTGTATGATGATCACATCCGACAACACCATAGATGTCTGGTTCCTGAACCAACTGGATAGCTACTTTGGCCTTGGGACGATATGTAGGCCGTTTAGGCCTAAGATGCGGGTATAACTTCCAACAAGATTCACGAGCATGGTCACCATTGCAATAAGAGCAAGGAGAACGAGGTTGATTCCCAAAGCCTGGTGGTGGTCCTTGCTTATGGAGTGTAACGGAACTTGATTACTGAAGGAGTGGTGCTGGTGCTCTTGCCTGAATAGTAAGACTAGAGACTTCAAGTTGTGCTTGAGTAAGGCTGTCCTGCTGAGACTCATCCTTACGCATATATGTGAAAGCTGTAGTCAAGCTAGGAGGTTCTGTCATTCTGAGCAGCTCTCCTTTGGCACTGTTATGTTTTGCATCAAAGCCTCTCAAGAAGTGATGAACTCGTTCAAGCTCCTTTTCCTTCAGGTACCAAACAAGATCCTCCTGATTCTTGATCTTGCAAGGACGCTTCACATCAATTTCAGCCCAAATGTTTTTCAGCTTGGTGAAATACTGCGCCACTGGCTGTCCATTCTGTTGCATTGATGCAGCAGTACACATCAACTCATGAACCTGTATGAAATCATACTCATTCGTATATAAATCTGCTAATGTCTTCCAAATTGCCTGTGCAGTATCACATTGCTCCACCATGTCAATTATTTCCTCATTCATGGCCTTGTACAAGACTGACATCACAAGACCATCATCATCTTCCCACTTAGTGTAAGCAGCAACATTACTTGCACTAGGGACCTCAATCACCCCAGTTACATGTCACATCTTGTGCAGCCCTCGGAGATGAGCCGTCATGATTTTCTTTCATTTTCAGAAATTGGTTCCATTGAGTTTGGACCCCCCAAACGAACCACTTTCAGAATTCTTAACTGATGCTTCAAACTTCTGATCATTGACATGAGAACTCTCTTCTCCAGAACTCATTGTAACATAAAAAACCAATCAGTAGTTTATGCAGCGACAACAATAAAGCAAGGATGAGAAAACCTGATTTGGGTGCACTTGTACTGTCAGTGCACTTGCACTGCCAATCAACAGCAACTGAAACTGGGTCGGGTTGAGCAGGCGGGTCAAGCAAGCGGGTCGAGCTGAACGTGGGTCGGATCACATTGAGCCGGGTCAGGAGAGAACCGAATCGGATATGAAACAAACGACATGGGTTGGATCGACGTCGGCTACTAGGCACGGCGGCGGCTTACTCTTCGGGGCTTCTGGACAGATCGTGTCGGGCGAGACGTCGACTGGGCAGAGACGGTGGCCGCAGAACAGCTCCTGGGCACAGATGGCGGCGACAGCATCTTCGGGGCAGATGGTGGCGATAGTAGCTTCGGGGCACAGATGGCGGTGACAGCAGCTTCTGGGCACTGATGGCGGCGACAGAAGCTTCTGGGCACAGATGGCGGTGGCGGTTGGAGACCGGAGAGTGTTTGGAGAAGGCGGCGGCAGTTGGAGCCCAGAGAGAACAGTAACCCGTGAACAGTAACCTGTGATAGGAAAAAAAATACCCGAACGGAAAAATGTTGTCCGGAGAATAAAAAAAATCGTTGGGAAAACGTCAACGAAAACTTGCAGCGGAAAAACAAAGAGATAAAGTCCTTTCGGATCTTTGCTCTGATACCAAGTCAAATATAACGAGGTTTGGAGAATAAATTTTCTGATATATTATTCATCTCACAGAAAATGTTATATATAGATATACAAGATGTACAAACCCTACGTACTATGTACTACATGTACTACACATATAGAATAAGAAAGTAATAACAAATTAATTTACATTTCTAGACTGACTTCATGACTCACGCTAACAATATATTGCCCTCATTTTGGAGGGTTATGGTAGCTAGATATATAGAACAAGAATCAAGAGAGAAATAGATAAGGAAATGGATGTATGTGAAGAAATCCGATGCATGTGTACAATATGAGGTTGAGGACAACTAAACAACCAAGCCAAGTGAAAATACTAGATAGAACGATTATGAGATAAGCAGCGGATTATATAGAAGAACTTTACTTTACTATTGAATAGAATGTTACAATTACTTGACAACACATGATCAAAAGTAATATATATATTCAATGAAAAGTAAAATTACTTCACACTTGAAGAACACGGTCAAGTGTAATACAAAGCCACGAAGGTCTTTGTCGCCACGAAGGATGACAACGCCACGGAGGTCGTTGAAGCCACGAAGGTCTTAAAACGCCACGAAGGACTTGAAGCCACGAAGGTCTTCAATGGAGCCACGAAGGTCTCTTGAAACGCCACGAAGGACTTGAAGCCACGAAGGTCTTCAATGGAGCCACGAAGGTCTCTTGAATGGAGACACGAAGGTCTCTTGCCACACAGGACTATACTATGATCTGAATATTTTTTCACACAAATCCTCTAGAGCACACACTCTTGGAACATCTATTTTCTTTTCAACTTCACTGATCTCAATCACTTATGCAAATGAATAATGAAGATCATATCAAACATATGAGAGATGAGAGAAATAACATGAACACAATATCAACTCAGAAGCAATGTATCAAAGCTTTTTCTATTCTCCAAATCTCTAGTTTTTTTTTCAGTTTCTCAAAAACCTATTAATAGAGAAGAGACTTCTCCCCCTCAGTTAATGCACATCAACACATAATGATTTGTTTGAGAGAATCACATCAATATGTCAACTATCACTTTGTTTTGATATGGAAAAATATCAATCAACTAATCTGCTGCTATAATTTGGGAAAACACAATTTTCCAATTTAAACCAAAGTCATTTTAGGCAGATAAGATATTTTCCAAAACAAATGCATCAGAGTTTAAAACAAATCAATTATAGACAAATATATCTTTTATTTGAAAAACTCATTTAATGCAGCATGTAATCACATAGAACATAATTAGAAAATCATGAATGCTATGTATAGTGATTTATCTTGATTGAGATCAGATCCGTGTGAATCTTCAATCCTCGACAAATTCTTTATCACTTTGATTTTGCTCTCTTCAATGCAATATCCTGTCAAAAGAATACACAAGATAAATATAAATCTTGATATCACAATCTGATAGTAAATGAAAGAATTTCTAATCACATTAGAACTTATTTCCTTACTTATTAGCATAGCAAAATATAGAGAATTTAAATCCAATATTAATACTAATCAAATCAGAATTAATAAGGAAGTTCAATCAGATATTCATGCATATAAAACCTAATTATAATAGGTTTCCTTATTTTCCCACACATACAAGTCCTAATCAAAGTAAGACTTATTTCCAACTAGGGAACACATGAATGTACATATAAGGCATCCTAATATTTTGTATAAGAATGCCAACGTAAATATATACTAACACCAAGAGAGGGTAATTTATCAGTCCTTTTCCCCATAGAACAGGAATCCAAAGTGAGCCCCCTTCTCAAGAGAGAACGTGAGGGAGGAGACAACAACAGAGACGTACATTGTATATTTCAATTATATGCATGTGGTCTACTGGATTATGCTATAATTATCTAGGCAGCTTATGTACCTCCAAACGCATCACTATCCAATGATGGATCATAGCTATCTTATCATCCAAGACCCCCATTCGATAATAAACAGACAGAAACAAACTCAATAGCATATATTCCCTTGACCAAAAGGAAAACATTATCATATATTAAGGAAATATATATAGACCCACAAAGGAATTTCATTAATCAGTGATTAATATATGAAATCTGATTCCCTTTGGTGAGATTATGGAGTTCAGCTAACATGTTTTTGGAGATGAAGGAGACTGGTCGTGGTAGATCGATTAACTGGATACTTTGGTCGGTGCCATAATTTGGTTTGTGTCAAAATTTTCACAAGTTATTGACAACTTTTACAAAAGAATACTCATCACTTGTGTATGAAAATTGGTTTTTATAACTTGTCACATGGACAACGTACTTGTTGGCCTTTAACCAAAAACGAACAAATTATGGGTTCAATTCCAATATCTATCGTACGTAGTTGCTCGTTTAGTACGTGAAGCATGTAATGGGATGTCAAAAGCCTCAGAGTGAGGAATATGTCTCACTTTCTTGGTGATCAATCTAAATCTGTGTGGCTCATCCTTTTTTAAAATGTGATCCGTACTCTTCCATCTCAGGAACATACATCTATGTCTCCAAGGAAAAAGGTACGTAATAGATTCTCATCACAAAACAGGCAAAGAAACAATCGTGCATTGTCAATCTTTTACCTATCTGGAGCTGGATGAGCAAACTCTAGTAGCTAGCATTCCAGCAATGCAAGATACAAAAGAAGGTAAAAATTATAGAGTAAAAGTTAGAACAACTGGGTTTTCTGGTGTATAGCTTCAAACACGATCATAGCGATGGCATTGACTCTGTAACAGTACCAGACTACCAGAGAGTATCATGACCTTTGGTGCAGACCTAACTAAGCCATAGCTTAGCTTGAACTGTACAAGATAGCCCAGCTAGCTTACTTCAAGAAAAATGGATCAGAGAAAACAGGGTGATACTGAAGCAGCAGAAAAGGATGGGAGAGAAGAGGAAGAGATCGAAATGGGGTTTTTTCGAAAGAGCTTCATGCATGCATGCTGTCACGTGCCATGGCAGCTCTGTGACGATAAAACCCTAGCTAGCTACTGTCATATGTTTAGGGAATTAGGGTTTTCTGCAAGGGTGTGAAACTGACAGCCCTTTTTGGCTCTCTGCACTTGCCAGCTTCGTTTTACAACTTCGAAGCTAAGAGTTTGTTACTCTGCTTGCACCAAATTAAAAACTTTCTGGGTTTGTGGGTATCTGTTTGTGACGATGAGAACAAAGAAACAAAACTTATAGCTTAGAAAGGAAGGAGTTGGGAGTAAAAACAAACTTTGACTGGGCAGAAGAACTATCATAGTAATAGTGAGAGAGGACAAGAAATATATTCAAAGACTGAATCTAATTCACGAAAGGAAGTCAGATTGAATTCTACTGAATAATGAAGCTCTCTATATCTAGATCATTGTCATGTGATGAACATGGTGGTTCTGACTCCCATGATTAAAGGGTCTCTGCAAAATTTTAATCCTTAAAATTATTTGATGATGTATTCCGTACTCGATCTCTTACACACACACACAGAGAGCGAAGTCCAAGACATTCTAGGTTTGCTGCTCTCTTCCTGTATTGATCATGAACTCCACGGCTACTCACATGCTTGTAACCTCTTGGCATGGAAATGGACACACCTAGCTACAAAAATTTATATTTTTACAAATACCCGAATGAAACTCACACCTATATAAATATGCAAACTGCGTAAATACATCTATAAGAATTCTGCTGGAGTTCTGTGAGCAATTAGTTTGGAAGATTAACAAGACCTGGTAAATAATTAACAATCTCTTATTGGTACTTTGAAGAAGTCCTCAAAGTATAAACTTATCTCTTATTTATATGGAGTAAATGCTTGTGACACCTTGTAGTTTACACCTAAAATCAGTTTTGTCCCTCACTTTTTTTTTAAACTGGTATACCCCTATACTTTGAATTCTCGACTGATTTACCCTTTTTTTAAACTGGTATACCCCTATTCACAGTCATAATCAGCTGGAAAAAGGGCAAATCAGTCGAGAATTCAAAGTATAGGAGTATACCAGTTTTAAAAAAAAAATGAGGGACAAAACTGATTTTAGGTGTAAACTACAGGGTGTCACAAATATTTACTCCTATTTATATTTATATGCCTATATGGTTTGCTACATGGGAACAAATCACTTGTCGTCTTGTCCCAAATTCTGTTGTATAAAAAGATGGTAAAGGGCGCTATATAACTTTAATTTATATATACTTTTTTTTTTAGATGAAACTTAAATTTATAGTAAGAACAGGGGAACATTGAACTCTTAGTTTTCCAACTAGGTATCAAAAGCATTCACCCTCAAACATTAATATTGTTGTGGAAACTTATAGTTTTAGTGATCAGAAGTTTAGACAGTAAAAATTAGAGTCATAATGTTTGTAGGGCTAATATGATTGTCTTCAAGTTCTGTATCTTATTGTGTAAAGAAAGAAATAAAACATAAATGAAATGCACGCATTACACACTTTTTAAACTAAGTTTTAAGTCAATCAAAATCGTTCCGTTTTTATAAATTAAACACTCACGGTTTTCCCAATTTATCTAGTTAGACTAATATAGTGGGTTGGATATCTACATTACTTATAATTCTAATTGGTACCATGCATATTAAGTTCTTAATTAACAGCCTCATTTCAATATATACATATAATATATGTATAGTTTTCTTCTAGAGTGGGACACCGTATTGAAATTAAAGTGTGGCGCTTCTTATTTCGCTCATTTTTATGTCACATTTTTACATCTCCATTGTTCAGTGTCTAGAACATAGGGCGTAGATCTTTCATGCAAAGTTTTATCCAATTTGGAGATCATTTGTGTACCGAATTAGATTAAATGAAATAACTGAACAAAATTTGTCCAAACAGAACCGTTTATGTAAATCACAATTATGGAAGCCCAAATGATCTCCAAATTAGATGAAACTTTACAAGAATCATCTGTTTGCCAAAACATGATCTACACCTTATGTTCCAGACACTGAACAGTGAAGATATGAAAATATGACCTAAAAGTGAGCGAAATGAGAAGCACCACACTTTAATTTTAAAGCGGTGTCCTGTTTTGGAATGAAACTAATATATAGACATGTATGAGTGCGGCTATTGAGATCTCTAAATTTACTCAGTATACATCTCATGCTCTTTACATCGATCTCATTTTTAATTTTAACTACAAGCATTTACTCACTATTTCTCCTTTTAAATTTCTAAAATAACCTTAGGTATGTTATTCACGTATATAATGATAATTTACTCATTATACCTCTTATTTATTCTTTAGATCTCTCATTCTTTTAATTTTATTTTTACATGTTGTTTTGGCCACGATCCTCAGCGTATGGAGCGGAGGTGAATAGCGAACAAAGAGAAAGGGGGAGTATTGCGGGCGTGCCACCTCGCGGACGAGAAAAAGATTGATTGCGTGCGCTTGACTTCTTGATCAGGAGAAATGAGTTCTAGGTGCCACCTAAGATGAGGAATTTACGAGCACAAGGCGGTAGATACTCACGGCGGCATGATCAGAGCAACTATAGGGAAGATTCTAAGGAATCGGAATGAGTCCGGAAGGCTCTGAAGAATTCTAGGCGGCGCTGCGCTTAGAATCGGGGTGTTGAGAGAGTTCGCTTCAACGGGGAAGCGGAAACAAAGCTCCTAGGAGCGTTGGAGATTCGACTGGGTCGACAGTTTCAAAAAGGTTGAAAGGTTTTGTTCTGTATTTTGTTTGAATTGTTTTGTGTAGAGGTATTCTTTCTATAAGCCCCCCCTCTTATATAGTGGGAGAGAGAGTTCGCCGCGAAAGATAATGAGAATCCATGTTGGACTCTGCAACGTGAAGCACAAAGGAACTGTTCCTCCCATGCAGACCAATCCGTATGTGACACATGTCCAGTTCGCATAGCTCATTTAGAATAGGACACTGCTCCTGGCGCGCCTCTTAACTGTAGAGTCCTATGCGGACTGAAATTAGGAGCAATCTTATCCCGCGGGGTGCCACAGTCCATGTAGAAAGATAATAGCTCGCGCGGACTGCGGACTCATGTAGCTCAATTCCTCCTCGCGGGCTATTGCAGCTCCCGCGAGCCAAAACAAGGCTTTTTAATTAATAAGGGCCACAGGGATTGGCCCAAAGCGTGTCAAAGACTAGTAAAAGTCTAAAACGATTACAAGCAAACGCACAGACTCTGCGTATGTCTACCTCGCGAACTAGCGAATCAAGTCGCCAGCGTGCCTAGATGCATTCCGTATCGCCTAATGCCAAAGTTATTTTGCGCTAAGCATTCCGCCACAACTGTGTGTTCCGCGCGATGCGCGCGAGATCGCCACTCCGCGCGAAGTCATTCCGCGCAAACTGTGTTTTTGTCTGAAAGCGCGCGAGATCCGTTAGTCCGCACGGAGTCATTCCGCATGCGGACTTTGCAATTTATCCCGCGTGGTCTTGCTGGCGGGCCATTATTTGTAAACTTTAAAGAACTTGGGCTCGCCGGTTGACATAGACCAAGAATTTAATTAATATTTACATAGACAATTATTGTTCAGTAAAAATATTAATTTGGGCGTAAACATTGCCCCCCAGCCTCGAAGTCATGAATGTCAAGAATGACTGAAGAGGGTTATGTTCATACTGCTCCAAAGCCACTGTATTGGCTCGGGTCATAAGATGAGTGTGAGTGGACAAACATGTGAATAGGCCTTGAAACCCAAGCACCCAACAAGGCATTGCAGCGAAGTCGTTGTATGGCTCGCCTAAGCACCTTGGACTTGGACTTCAAATGCATTCGCTTTTCTCAGAAGACATAATACATTGTAGCTCGCATGGATATATTTAATTGGAGCAGACATTTATGTTGACTAGATTCCAAAAATGGCCCCTCGCGAATCTTGGCGATGGCGAGCCAACTTTTTGATAATCATGGAATGACAATGGCTATATACTTCGCTGCCCCCCCCTTGCGCGAACCAAAGAGAAACAAACAAAAGTGTCGGCGAACGGCCGAATAAAGATGGCGAACCAACTTCCACACGTTTCGCTGCCCCCCAGTGCGAACCAGTAAGAGGCAACAAAAGAGTCGGCGAACGGCATATGAAAAAGTTTAGAGGCCATGCACTTCGCTGCCCCCAGTGCAAACCCATGAGAGTTGGAGAGCGGCCACATAATGCTGGCGAACCAACTTTGAAAAGGGTCAGCGAATGGCTGCATAAAGGTAGCGCGAACACTTTAAAAACTTGGAAGTCATAGGGATTGACCTAAATAATGACTAAAATACTTGAAGAATGTCTAAAGTCTGAAATAACTGGAACACATATCGATCCTCATGTGCCCCCCAATTTTGATGTATGTTCGCCGATGTTGAGGAAAATGAAAGACATCAAAACTTTAGCATGCCCCCCAGGGAAGGAGTTGTGGTACCGTGCAGCACTGAAAATGGCGAACACCAAAAAACGTTGTGGATCAGCCTTGAGTAGATCCTGGTGTATGGATAAAGGTACCTCAAACTTCTATAGATGCCCCCCAATAGAGGAAAAATATTGCAAGGTCATGAAAACACATTGAAAATGCCCATTGCAAATTCGCGCGTATCCTGACCTGTCTGCGTTCAAACTGCCAAAACTCTCTCTAGGAATGTCGGAACGACGAACCGTAAAATCCTCTGGAAAGTATACATCAAGGGATTTCTGTTGAAATAAAGTGTTCCAGCTAGTTCCTCCTGGATCAGTCCAGTTTAATCGGCGAAGTCGACTGTTCAGTAGTGGTTGTTGCAACTTTCAGCATTGCGACCTGTCTTGACTTCTCTGGCAGCAACTCAAGGCATATGGAATGCCTATTGTCATTAAGCCTCAGGGATATGCTCCTAAATAAAGGTCAAGTCTGATATAGGCAAGAGCAATGTCCTGCATTTCAGCAAGACCAAGGATCTCTTTTTGTATTTTTGGTTATTTGATTTTTTTTTATTTTCTTTTTTCCAATGCGAGAAAGAAAGAAACTGAAAGAAAACGGAAGTAAAAACTGAATTAAAAGCTAGGGGTAATGAAGAGATCATAGCTTGAGTAGTGATCCCTCGTTAGGCCACGGGGGAGGCCACCAATGCATCACTCCAAGTCTCGACGTTGTCATGCTTTCAACGTGAGACTGTTGCTGTTGAAAATCTCCAAATGTTGAGCAGAGTTGTTCCGCGTCAACAAATTGAAAACTTGGGCAAGGTATTTCGTAGGATACGTCTCGTTGCCCCCCACGCATCTTTGTTGTCTGACTAAGCATGATCTTCAACTGCATTCTCGTGGATCGTATGCTGTTGAGATCTTCCTTGTTGCCAACTACCATGTCGTAATGTGTGGTCTTACCAGGAATAGCCACGCATTGGTCAGGAAAGAGAACCACTGGCTGGTCTTTTTCCACCTTAGCAAGAGCTTTACTGGAATTGAACTTTTGTGGCATATGATTTGGGGACAGATGCATCAACATATAGTTCTCATCGTATACATCATAAGTTGGCTCCGTGTTAAAATCAAATGCATAATCAATGGAGGTCAGAAGCTCAACCTTCTTTGCAACCATGCATGGGACATGTATGTATTTCACCCATAAGCCAAAGTCCCCCTTAGGCTTTTGAATCCATAGTGTCAGATCGGGATCCTAGATTTGCTTCTAAATTCTAGAGAGCTCTTCAGGCAGCTTTAGGTACCCGACTACACTTCATCATTGTTTTTCATTCTCAGACTAATGGGCAATCAGAGAGGACTATTCAGACTTTGGAGGATATGTTTAGATCGTGTGCCTTGCAGTTCAGGGGGAGTTGGGATAAGAACCTATCTTTGATGGAGCTTGCTTATAACAACAGCTTCCATTTGAGTATCGGTATGGCTCCCTTTGAGGCACTTTATGGGAAGCAGTGTCGTACGCCCTTATGTTGGAATGAAGTAGGAGAAAGAGAGCTTTGTGGTCCTGAGATTATCCATGATACTAATGAGAAGATCAAAGTGGTCAGGGATAGACTCAAGCCCGCTCAGAGTAGGCAGAAGATTTATGCAGATGTCCGCATGAAGGACCATGAGTTTCAAGTAGGTGATTGGGTGTTCTTGAAACTATCTCCTTAGAAAGGAGTAGTACGTATCGGTAAGCGCGGGAAGCTTAATCCGAGGTATATTGACCCTTATGAGATAATAGAGCGAGTTGGCTCTCTTGCATATCAGTTAGTTTTGCCTCCAGAGTTATCCAGGATACATAATGTGTTTCATGTATCCATGCTTCGCAAGTATATTGCCGATCATTCTCATGTGCTGCAAGAGCAGCCGATTAGCTTGCATAAGGATTTGTTCTATGAAGAGGAGCTGTTTCAGATTCTTGACCGAAAGGAGCAAGTGCTTAGGAACAGGGCAATCCCTCTTGTCAAACTGCTTTGGAGAAGCCATCAAGTAGAGGAAGCTGCTTAAGAATCGGAGGAGCAAATGAGGCAGCAGTATCCTTACCTCTTTGATTGGTAGGTATGTAAATTTCGATGACGAAATTTTTTATAAGGAGGGGAGAATTGTAACGTCTCGACCCTTATATTTTACCTTATTAACTAGCATAGTGGTAATAAGAGTTTTACCGTCTTCATCATTAAGTTTATAGTTTAATGGGTCCCTGGAGAGGTTTTGGGGGACGATCATTTCAAATGAATTATTCGGAGGAAGAAAATATGACGACGGTAAATATGATAAATTTTGGCTAGTAAAAGGTAATTTTTATCAGGATATTATTTTTTGGGATGTTAAATTTTTGGAGTTGGGTTCATTTTTGGTGTGAGTATTAAGATGTTGGACCGGTTTGGGGAAGGCCCAAACCATTTTGTCGGATTTTCTTCCCGGCAATCCGCCGCCTTCCGGCCGCCAGGGACCGTTGGATTGGTCCCATTCGGACCCTCGTCACCTTCTCTTCCTTCCTGGGCTGGTGGCCGAGCCCCTAACGCCTCCGTGAAGGAGCAGCCGAGCCCGAAAGTCCCGGCTGCCGTGGTGGTTTTCTCACCGGAACTCTCTCCTCTGGCCGCTATAGCTAGCGATCTTTGGCCCGTTGGAAAGCTCTCCTCCTGTGCTTCAATCCCCCGGAAGGTTTCGTCCTGAATCAGTTTGGGTAAGGAGAAATTGGTGCTTGAAATTCTAGGGCTTTATATATGTTTTTGTTCGATTAGCATAGTTAGGCTTGGAATTGGTGTCTGTGCTAGTTAGGAAGGTTGTAGAGGAGGAGGAATGTGCTGTCAAAATTTGGTATGCATTGGAAGTCGCCAAAGCTGGCCGCCGCTGAAAAAGTGTTTTTATTGTGAAATTTTAAGAGGAGTTTAATTGTATGAATTTTAGAATTTTTGAAGGAGTTTTGGATAGGTTTGAGAATTTTTAAAGTTTGGTATTTTTTACAGATTAATAAGTTAGAATCCGGCCATTTGATTATTTATGGTTAGGACGGTAGAATGTGATTTTTCAGGATGTCGGTAATTGTGGTGAAATTTAGTTTGCGGCAAAATTAAGATTAAGAACGATAGACATGGTTAAGCGCGCGAAGCTCATATTTAATTATGTCTATTTTTCTTTAAGCGTCGGTATTTTAATTAAGGATTTAATTATGTTTTTGGAATAGGACGTGAGAAGACTCGAGCAAAAGAGACCTATGACCGACATCATGCTTAGGCCTAAATTGTGAGTGGACTTTTGTTTTAATTAAAATGCATGCAGTTGTTTACTGTTGAGTAAATTATTTTGTTGAAGTCTTTGACGTCATTTTTATTTGACGATTTCACTTATTGTGGAAAGTTACCGAAAATTAGATTTTCGGTATATTATAAATATATTTGTGAGGAGAGTACGTATACAAATACTAGCTAGCCAGCAATATGTGTATGTCCACCTTAATGATATATATATATATAACTGTATTATGGTGTGACGTGAGCGTTGGACGTAAGCGTAGTAGCCATGTATGAGTGTTTAATTCATATAAGAGGTCTGGGCATATATTTATACACATGTCTATCCACCTTAATGCGGTGCTACCTTAATGACATAGTGTAGCACCGCATTAAGGCGTGACGTGAGCGTTGGACGCAAGCATAGTAGCCCAATATAGATTATTTTAAATTCATTAATTTATATTGGGAGTATGAGCATGTGTAGATACATACGCATATTGATATATATTTTTAAGCTAAAGAGGCTCGATATTGATGAGATAAAAGATTTCTCATTTGAAGCATTCATTCGTTTTTCTTTATAATTTAAATTGGGAAAAACATAAGTGCTGAAATTTTTATTTATTTATTTATGTCCACTCATTCTAAAGTTTATGAATGTTTCCCCTGGGCCTTTCCTTTTAAAAGGTCCAGTCTGCAGAGTTCGGGTTGGATCTAGTAGGAGGCGACGAGGCATAATCACTAATCTCTCAGCTACTTTTCACCAGTAGGTTACCTGTTTAACCTACTAGGGCATTTTTTCTGCTTCCGTTGTTTTCTTTTTAGTAGCTCTGGATACTTTTGGAATTTTTGCATAAGATTTTCGTTGGTCTTTTATTCTGGATAATTGTTTTTACAAGGGTAGTTCTTCAATTTTCCGGGTTAGGGTTATCCGTTTTCAAGAGAGGTTCGCCGAGCTCTTCAGTAAATTTTCCTTGGAGGTAGTCCCCGCAAGACTTATTTCGGATTTCAGGGTGAAAGTCGGGGTGGGTCCTGACACATAAGTTTTATATCATCCCTTTAAAAACGGAGCAAGTGGCTTGATAAACCACATACGGCATTAACACGTCATCACTCGAATACAAGCACATGATATAGAGAGGGCCCGCTACCTTTGTCCATGGGAAAGTGTAACACCCGGATAGCTGTAGAAGGGGAACCAATGGTACATTGCCAGTAGAAATGTGAAAACACCTCGCTCGGCCGAATAAGTTTTAAGGGTATGGGTCGGGAGGGACATTTTTTTTTTGTTTTATGGGCCGACTTAAAGATTATGGTATATTAAGAAAAAGAAAGACCAGGAATAAGCAAGGAAAGATAAGACCCGAGTAACACCCATAAGTAAAAAGGAGCAAGACCAGTACGTCAAAAGTAGAGAATATCAACAAGTAAGACCTGAGAATCACATTGAGCACTACCCGCTCGAGTGCCAAATTCATTGGTAGTTTAACAAAAAGAAAGCAACACCCGAGCAAGACTTGGGGGAACATAGTGAATTTTGTCACTCCCTTCAACAAGAGAGAATAAAATCGTGAGAAAAACGAGAGAGAAAAATAATTCTGAGTAAGAGAACATTCTTCCTCGAAGAGCTAGGGGGACAGGGGATGTATGTCGTTACTTGGTCGTTACTTATGCTTGGCGGCATATAATTTATTTGTAACTCTCCAAGTAGATGGTCCTCTTACTCGGGAGTTGGGGGACATGTTGTATGTATATATACTGCAAGCATAAGCAACGACCTTGTAGATTGTTTTCCGACCACGAAGGACCCCGCCCCTGACATATTTTTGGTAGACAAACATCTGAGCTACCTCGTCATGGTGAAAAATCATCGATACCACATCCGGAAGGTCCTCCTCCAAGCTCTACAAGAAGACAGTATGAAAAGATATATATATATATATATATATGTGTGTGTGTGTGTTTGTAGTTAATCCCATATCGAAAATATAATATGTTAATGAACTTTCCTTAGTTATAAAAGGAAGGTTTCCATATGTAGAAAGCATGAATGCTCTTGTAACACCAAAGATCTATCGGTCATGATAGTGAATCTTAAGTGGATGTAGCCATATCCTCTGATGGTATGGTGAACCATTATATGTCCTTGTCTCTTATTCATGATTGTCTATAGTTCATGTTCCACCGTAATTCTACATAGTCTTCGGGTTTATGCATAAACATCTACTATTTTAATTTAGTAGATGACTTTTTTAAACAATCTCAACCGTTGATTCTCTAGATTCATATGCAAGAAACATGTCTACAAAGTTTCAACTAATTTCATAATCATTTAGTCATTCAAATTGACGTAAACAATTGTAGGCCGTTAGATAAAATTAAAAAGAATATTGTGTTAATCAAATGATTAAACGTTTTTTATTTTGACTAATTTTTTGTATGATTCATATATGGGTAAGTAATTAAGGAATGTGTGGCTTTGATTGTCAAAATACATACTAGAACTAAAAACATCATTACTTTAAGAGTTTAAGGAGATCATCTCTAGATCCGAACTATATATATATATATATATATATATCAAATAAGGAACTTCACACTTTAATTTCAGAGCATATTTCACACTCTGAAATTAAAGTGTGAAGTTCCTTATTTGACACACTTTTCAGTCATATTTCCACATCTTCACTGTTCAGTTTGTATAACCAAATGCATAGATCACTCTGTAAAGTTTCATCGAATTTATGTTCGTTTGGGTGTTTATAATCGTGATTTATATAAACAATTCTGGTCCCACAGGTTTATAGACTATTCGTTGATTTAAACAATTCTAAGACAGGTTTATGTCTTTTTTGTCCCTTCCCGCCTTGTTGTGATTGTCACAGCCTCACATGCAGGACATGGACAACGCCATATTGGCTTGGGAAATTAGCAGTATAGTAGCAGGAGTAGCGGCATCATACCAGCTGTAGTCTTTGTAGGATTGTCATTTCTGACTAGCTTACTTCATCTAATACTTCCCTATGCTATTATCAACATGTTTTTATTTTTTTATTTTTTATTTTTGAAATGAAAGGATTTTATTAAGGGACGATACCCATACCAGCCTATACTAAAGTCTGATCTGATTACAGGAAACTAAATGGATTAAAATCACTAAATGCTATTATCAACATATGTTACACCAAGTGGCTCATTTCCATGTGCATTGCCAGCCTGCAATTTTAGTTTCATTTTCTATTAAGGAATGCACAATATAAGCATTATATTTTCTCACAATGATTCGTAACGACTTCTCACGTCGAAAACGAAACTGATAAACCAAAAATAACCGCTTATAGATATTTTATGAGTCCCGTACATATATACGGGCAGAAGGTTAGTAACAATAATCAAAGTGGGAAATTGAAGATTGCAAATAGAATCAGAGACAGAAAATTAAAGAAGATACATATATATATATACACACACACACGCGCGTACCCCGCCTCCCTCCCTACCCGTTGCCAGAATGCCATCCCGTATTCGTAAGTGAGAGTCGAATTGCCCTAGCAGTAGGGACACGTTACCCTCCATCTGTTTTTCTAACCCTAATAATTAAGACTACCCCATGACTCCATGAGTCTCCACTAAATGTTGGAACATGGTTATGCCGATCGATGACTCTCACTAGCTGACGGGCCGGCTATATAATACAAACCTCTGTGTGTGTACGGAGGGGAATATAGAAGACGACGTTTCTTTACATCCATTAATATCATTGGGGACACAGAGAGGAGACATCTTCTCCCATTAACCACCATGATCGAGCTGAGCTAGCTTCCATGCATGGACCCCTGAAGAGCTCGATGAAAGTCCTCCACTGCCGGTGGTGGGCTAAGCTGCTAGCACCACCCGACCCCTTATAGTCTTTCTATAGAGAGAGAGAGAGAGAGAGAGAGAGAGAGAGAGAGAGAGAGAGAGAGAGAGAGAGAGAGAGAGAGCATTACTCTAATGAGTTACCCTTGTAACGTAAGCTCCATTAGTTAATCTTATATATACGTATGCTAAGAAAGTAAGAAGAAGATGCTTACTTCCCAACTTAATATATAGACCTATATGATTATGGAATTGGGAGAAGCAAAGGGTTCCAAATAAACATATAAATTATATATAATTATACAATAATGTCCAATGAAGATGCATCTTTGGTCATTGTTCCCGAGAAGATATAATACAACTCCTTTATTCTATAATTGATTTCAAAACAAAAGCAAGGTTGCTACAAGAAATGAAAATTGTCATACTTTTTTTATTTTGACCTTTTCTAAATCCACCAACGGAATTTGTTCTGCCAAGAATGATTATTTGTAGAAGTATTAAAGTATCAACGATTTTATATTAAAAAGAAGTATCAAATTCAATTGTCTACAAGAAATGTACGTGTTGGACAGTAATTGACCAAGAGATTTATGGTCAATCACCTTTAAATGTAAATTCGTTAATTGTACGGAGAATTATTTTCAAGTAAAGTTGTTTTGTTTTTAACCCTTGAATGTAAATCTAATGATGATTTATCATGAATTTTTTGGTCAATAACTGACCACGTGTACACACACTACCAGAACAAAGGCTTTAGCCGACGAAAAAAAAAAAACTAGGCCGACGAATTTTTTTTTCACTTTAGCCGACGAAATTTTCCTTTGTCGGCTAATTTAAAATCTTTGTCGGCTAATTTAAAAATTTCGTCGGCTAAATAATTTTTTTCGTCGGCTATAGTCTGTGAAGTTTAGCCGACGAAATTTTCAAAAGTTTAGCCGACGAAATTTTTAAGAGTTTAGCCGACGAAATTTTTAAGAGTTTAGCCGACGAAATTTTTAAAAGTTTAGCCGACGAAAAATATAATTTCGTCGGCTAAAGTGTCTTATATTTACAGATGTGGACAACGACTCATCTGGAAAAAAAACTATACGTAGAACCTTCAAACGTAAAAAAGTCGTGAAATAAGATATGACCAGAATGGTGAAATACATCTACAGTTGAAAAATAAAAGTATTCCGGTAAAGTCTCGGTGCCGATAGTTGACTTACCCTTATTATTCATTATGCTGCAGATTTGGCGTTTGGTGTCTGATTGACTATTATGATACCTTTCCGAAAGCGTAACGGCGCTACTAGTCAAATTCATCGCTTTGCCATGAAGTATAGGCTTTTTTGGCCATCTGAGTCCGTTTAGGGCTTCAAAATGCAGTTTTCTTATTTTCGATTAGAGTTGACCGTTTCGATCGAGCCCTTAACTTTGTCGAATCCAGTTGCATTTTTTATCATAGACATCTTTCATCATAATGATCATATCTGACGGTCAAATTTTGGTTTGTGAATTTTAGTCATCGGAATCACAACGTGTCTACTATTTTCCGTTATTCGGGTTTATGGGGAGCCCTATCGTCGGAAGGTAAATGTCTCAAAATTTTTATATGGGCAGTTGAGTATCATCTACGTGAGAGTTTTTTGTGTGGAAGGTTTGACCAAACTACGTAATATAGAGGGAGATATGAGCGTTTTCGTGTGATAAGTGACGATGGATTATGGTTGACCGTTTCGATCGAGCCCTTAACGTTGTCGGATCCAGTTGAATTTTTTACCATAGACATATTTCGTCATAATGATCATATCTGACGGTCGAATTTTGGTTTGTGAATTTTAGTCATCGGAATCACAACGTGTCTACTAATGTTGTATAACTTGTTTAGTAGGTTATACAACTTTGTGAACCAACTCTACATAGGAAGCAAAATAATTAAAAATCTCATGAAATAAGATGTGTTCAGAATGGTGAAATATGGCTACGGTTCAAAAATCACGTAAATCAGGTAAAGTTTCGGAGCCGATAGTAGCGGTCAACCCTATTTACCGTTATTATTTCTTATGAGGAGCCCTATCGTCGAAAGGTAAATGTTTCAAAATTTTTATATAGGTGGTTGCGTCTTATCTACGTGAGAGTTTTTCATGTGGAAGATTTGACCAAACTACGTAATATAGGAGGAGATATGAGTGTTTTCGTGAATTTATAGACTTTAGCCGACGAAAATATATGAAAAGTCGTCGGCTAAGGTCAAAAAATTTCAAAATTTTTTAGGCGGTAAACCAAAGTTGGAGGAAAATTTTCAAAGGACTTTAGCCGACGAAAATATATGAAATGTCGTCGGCTAAGATGGTTTTTGCCGACGAATAACCTAATATTTCGTCGGCTATAGTTATTTTTTAATTTTTTTAATTACATACTATAGCCGACGTATGAAAAGTCGTTGGGTAAGATGGTTTTTGCCGACGAATAACCTAATATTTCGTCGGCTATAGTTATTTTTTAATTACATACTATAGCCGACGAATACGTTAGGGTATTCGTCGGCTAAACCCTAAAATTTTTCTATTACCTACTATAGCCCTATATTCAACTTTAGCCGACGAAATTGGTATCTTTAGCCGACGAAATTTTCATAGGACTTTAGTCGACGAAAATATATGAAAAGGCGTCGGCTAAAGTCGAAAAATTTTCAACAAAAATTTTTTGGCGGTCAACCAAAATTTTCAAAGGACTTTAGCCGACGAAAATATATGAAAAGTCGTCGGCTAAAGTCGAAAAATTTTCAAAATCTTCAACCAAAATTTTTTTGCGGTAAACCAAAATTTTCAAAAGGACTTTAGCCGACGAAAATATATGAAAAGTCGTCGGCTAAAGTTAAAAAATTTTCAACCAAAATTTTTTGGCGGTAAACCAAAATTTTCAAAAGAGTTTAGCCGACGAAAATAAAGAATTTTGTCGGCTAAAGTTATTTATATAGGCGAAGATGGATGGTAAGAAGTCTATTATCTGTACGAAGCTTTCTCGGAGCTCATAACCAAACATCAAAACGTGTATCTGATCGTGGCCGGGTCCCGACCATGGGAGCAGCGTTACAAGGATTTAGGTCCTCGTGTACTTGTTCTCGGGTCGATGAGTCCTTCTAAGCTGCAAGCCTTCTACAATGCCATAGATGAGTTTGTGAACCCGACCCTAAGGCCGCAAGGACTTGAGCTGACTCTCATGGAGGAGATGATGAGTGGGATGCCGGTGATGGCGTCGAGGTTTCGTAGTATTAAAGGAAGCATTGTCGTCGACGATGAGTTCGGGTTCATGTTTGCTCCCAACGTCGCGTCGTTGCTGGAGGCTTTGGAGTTGGCTGTGAAAGAAGGGTCGAGGAGTTTAAACAACTTTAGCCGAAAGTTTCTGCAGTTTTTTTTTTCAAAACCCAGCAACTTTAGCCGACGATATTTAAACACTATATTCGTCGGCTATCATATTTTTAACTTTTTTTTATAAGGTTTAACCGACGAATAACCTAATATTTCATCGGCTATAGTTATTTTTAAATTTTTTTATAAGGTTTAGCTGACGAATTATGACATGTTTCGTCGGCTATAGTTATTTTTTAATTTTTTTATAAGGTTTAGCCGACGAAATATAAAATATTTCGTCGGTTATAATTATTTTTTAAATTTTTTTACAAGGTTTAGCCGACGAATAACCTAATATTTCGTCAGTTATAGTTATTTTTAAATTTTTTTATAAGGTTTAGCCAACGAAATATTTTATATTTCATCGGCTATAGTTATTTTTTTAAATTTTTTACAAGGTTTAGCCGACGAAATATACTATGTTTCTTCGGCTATAATTATTTTTTAAATTTTTTTACAAGGTTTAGCCGACGAAATATACCAAATTTCGTCAGGTATAGTTATTTTTTAATTATTTATTACGCACTTTAGCCGACGAATATTTCGTCGGCTAAAGTCTGAGAAAAAACCGATGACATGTTTTTCGTCGGCTAACTGTGGCACTATAGCCGATGAAAAAAAAATTTTGTCGGCTAAAGTCATCACAGACGGCCTTTTCTCGACGACATTATAGCCGACGAAGGCTCGTCAGCCAAGGTTCTAAAACTCGCTACTCGGTAGTCGGTCGGCCGGCCGGTGAGTAGCGAGTAGAGGAGTACTCGACCGAGTACTCGGGGAGTACTCGGATTCTAATTTCTGAATTTTTTTATTATTTTTAAAACGTATAATCTAATATATAATGTCTAAAATAATAAAAATAGTCCATAAAATATTAGAATATTTAAGAGATAATAATGTCTAAAAAATAAAAACAACCATTAGTCCATTACAATAACATAAGTAATAAAAGCAAACCAAATTCAATTCTTGCAAACAATCCCAAGCATATGTAACTATGCCTCAAATTCTTCTTCTCCATATCCATCTTGTACTCCCTCCGAATCCGACTCAAAATCAAAACTCAAGTCATCTATTTCCTCTTCATCATCGGATATAAAATCATCCTCATCAAGTTCCCTAATTTCTTGGATTCTAGGACCTCTCCTAGGCTCTAAGCCACCATCCACTCCCGATTCCTCTCCAACCCTTTCACTAGGAAGATCCGAAACAACATCATCATCACCACCATCAACAATCCATCCTTGTGAGAGGAGGCGGACTGGGCGAGAGGAGGCAGACTGGGCGAGAGAAGAGGGCGGGGAGGGCGAGCCGGCGAGGTGAGGGAGAGCGACTGAGAGCGACTGGAGTGAGCCTCTAGAGCGAGAGACTAGAGACAAATTGAGTTATTAGGGTTTCAAAACGATGTCGTTTGCCTTTTTCTTTCTCTTTTTTTTCGGCTGACCGAGTTGACCGAGTTGGACCGAGTTGACTAAGTTGGACCGAGTACTCGGCCGATTTTCTGCTGGCCGACTAGAGGCATTGAGTAGGCCAAAATCGCCACGGTGACTAGCCGAGTACCGAGTACTCGCCGAGTACTCGGCCGAGTTGACCGAGTTTTAGAACACTGTCGTCAGCTAAGGTCTTAACCGACGAATTTTTTTAACAGGCCGACAAAAATTTTTCGTCGGTTAAAGTATTTTTTCTGGTAGTGGGTCTTATCCCTTTTATCCCTTTGGGGAACTATAGGGGTTTTCCCCCAATCTAGAGTTCTAGTCTTTCTACCTTAGCCTAGACATTTGATTGTGGACTACTTTTGTTCGATTCTAGGCTCTAATAGTTGTACATCAAATGCAGTCTCTAGGCGACTATTTTTTAAAGTCACGATTTTTCATCCAAATAGTCATTCCGTTAATTTTCTTAGTTAAATTGCTGACGTGACATTTAACTGAGAAAATTAGGGAATGACTATTTGGATGAAAAATCGTGACTTTAAGGACTATTTAAATTAAAATAAAACTATAAGGACTATTTTGATTAAAAATCGTGACTTTAAGGACTATTCAGATTAAAATAAAACCATAAGGACTATACATATGTCGACTTCAAACCACGAGGACTATACAGTATTTTACCCTTATTTTTACTTGTTTACTACTAGAGAACTTTGGTGTAAGTCAAAAAATGTTGTAAGTACCTTCTGTTTATAGATAAGTAATGAAATTATCTATTTTCCTTCAAAAAAAGAAAGAAAAAAGACAGAGCAACCAAATTTCCATAGGTAACTAAACCAAAAACTAATTAGCTAGGTTAATGCCCACCTCAAGTATGAAGTATTTACTGACAAGTTATTGCATAGAATATTGTCTAACATAAACGAATTAACTTTTTTTGCTGATCAAAAGAGTTACATCTGGTAAGTAAGGGAATGAACATTGTGTGTGTGTGTGAATTATGGTCGAACAAGCACCACCATTAACTACCTAACCATACATATATAGAAGTTATAAAGCCTAAAGATGCGACGATCGAGATTCTAAATTTAGAAACAGATTCCCTGATGATTGTTGAAGAAAATCAAAGAAGAATCTCAGGTAGATGGTCGTCTAGATAAGATTGAAGAAGAACGCTAACTTTGCATAGCAATTAACTAAGGTAATCGATGGCCGATTCAAACTTTAGGGGGTGCTTCAGCTAGCTTCCCCTAAATGAGTTTGAAAAAGAACTGATAATGAAAAAACCACAAGGTGTTAGATTCTGTTGAAGTTTTTCAAGTATGGCGAGGGCTGAGGGGAAGGGGTAGAAGCTCTCTACAGTTTGTATCACTTTCACCTCACCGTCAACTGTCACTAACTTAACTTATATCAAATTGGATATCATTTTTTTTAACAATGGCATAGCCATGAAATATATTGATCACAAGCCATAATAGGCCGTTACATATCCTCTTGCTGCCTCTAGGATTGAACAAGGAGTTGTAGTAGTACCCACTAGTGATACATAAAAACAGATCTACCCATTATAGGATCAAATACGTAGAGATATCATATCGATATCCTCCTTCGGTACTACTCCAGAGTACGCTAGAGAAAAACTTAGAGACCAAAACTTTAGAAAATAGACTCACAACACCTATCGGTGCCATGACGCACGTAATGTGCTTAGGATCTTAATGTAACAGTGGAATCAAAGCCCAACTGGGCTTTAGCATGAGCAAGAAGATGTCTCTCCACACGCGTTGAGCAATACCGCTCGGTAACGTCTGTTGCCGTCATGATTCAACCAGGTGCTCGCCAAACCAACAAACGACATCACCACGCCACCAACCTACGCCACATCGCAGTTTTATCAGATCTTTCACCGGCACTACCGTAAAGATTCCACTGGTGGTAGATCTCATGCCGCCACTGCCGTTTAGACCTTTAAGGAGAAACCATGTCGCCACCAGGGAAGTCTATGCTGAAACAATCATAATACAAAAAACTAAGAAAGAAAAGTTGACTATGAAACCAAAAAAATAAAAGTTTCAGTCATGTATAACAATGAAAATTCGTCAGCCAACCTAGTGGGTAATCACTTTTTTGACATGGTAGAAGGACAACCACATTTTTAAGTGTAAATGTCGATTTTGACTGACACTTGAACATTTTATTACCGTCATGTTTGAATCATTTTTTTTGTCATATGTTTGAACCATTTTGGGAACGATGAAAATATAACTCGGTGAGCTCTCTCCTAATTTTTCTTGTTCTTCGAGAGTGGTCGGAGAGCAGCTCGTGAGGGTTTGGATTTCTTTATACTAACCGCCTCCTCTCCCCTCACCTTCACCCGCCCAACAATCAACATTATGTTCCTTTAGGTCGAGTCGACCTGATCTTTGGCTAGAATGTCGCCACGAAGTAGTACGGTGGCAATGACAGCCTAGGTCGATCTCGCTCATATATGCACCTCTATCTTTGTGTATGTTGATGTAGTCGTGGCCAAGGGCGAGAAGGAGACTAATGGTGGTGTGGTAGGGGAGGGTCGCGATAGTTGGTATGAGGGAGGTGACGACGACAGAGGCAGAGGCGAGCATAAGAGGAGCTGGCGGATTGCGCCCAGGTGAGGTCAAAACTAGAAGTGTAGATGTTGATGTGAGTACAAACTTTTTGATTGACATAACAGTTTTATGAGCGCTTCGTTAACATAAATTAGGTGAGTCCTCATTAGTTAGGGGGAAGAATCTCCGAACATCAAAACTTTTTTAAGAAGATTACAATTACCGTTTTAGTATCCATTATGGAGGTAAATGTCAAAGGTCTTACTAGGAAAATGAAAGGTGAGGATGATAAAGTAGCTAGAATAATTAGTCCTTTTAGTATGAAGTGCAATTTTTTTTTCTTCTGTTGAGTGTTACATATAGTCTTAGGTCTAGAAGTTGAGTGCATGTAAAATTTTCTAATTATGCATTTTTCTGGCCACTTTAACAACTTTAAGGTACAAACCTAGAGTGGAGAGCACATCAAATTAGATGAAAACCAACAAGTCACTTGCAATGGTTTAGTAGAAGTGCATATAGTCATACCTATAAACATCTCTTGATTAAATAGTAAATTTAAACATCAACTGACGGCTTGTTCACATTTTTACATTCCTATCCTTATTGTTCATACAAAAATATGGATTTACCTAATTCGAGTGAGTGATTTTTAAATTACAACCACATATTTCTACCAAAAGCCAAAAGAAAAATTTTCAACAATATACTCGAATTGTCACGCCCCGACCCATAATTTTTTTACTTTTATTACTGGCATAGTAGTAATAATAATTTTACAGTGTTCGTCATTAAGTATAAAATATAATTGATTCCCAGAGAGATGTATGAGACGAGTATTTTGTGGGATTATTTTAAGGAAGAAATTTTGATGACGGTAAAAAAATGGTAATTTTTGCTAGTAAAATATAATTTTATTGGGGTATTATTTTTTAGAGTGTTGAATTTTGAATTTTGGGTATTTTAGGGGACTTGGACCCGGAGCGGGCCAAGCCCATTTTCTCTTCTTTTTCTTTCTTTCTCCGCGCCCGCGCACCCTCTCTCTCTCCCTCTCCCCGACCCATTTCTGCCCGGATTTTTCCCGACGCCGTTCGCCGCCGTCCGGCCGCCCCAGCCCGCCGCGCCGGTCTCAAACGGTCGGTCTCCGACCCAGCTGCCGTTCTAGACCGGTGGCAGCCTCCCTAGTTCCGCCGTGAAGGAGGAACCAAGCCAGAAAACTCTGGCTGTCCGAAGTTTCCTTTCGCCGGAACTCCTTCCTCCGGCGGCCATAGCCGACGAGCCGTAGCTCAAAAGAAAGCCCTTCTTCCTTGCTTCAATCCCTCCAAATGGCTCGCTCTATCTCGAGCTAGGTAAGGAGAAATCGGTAATGGAAATTTTAGGGTTTTATTGTGTGTTTGTGTTCGATTGGCATGGTTAGGCTTAGAATTGGAGTTTGTGGTAGTTAGGAAGGTTGTAGAGGAGGTTGAGAGGAAGATGCTGCCAAATTTTGGTGAGCATCGGAGGTTGCCGGAGTTGGTCGCCGGCCGCCGCCGAGAAAATGTTTTTGGTGGGGAAAAATATGAGGAGTTTAATGGAATAAGTTTTAGAATTTTTGGACGAGTTTTGGATAGGTTTGAGAATTATTGAAGTTTGGTATTTTTGGCGGATTATTAAGTTAGAATCCGGCCATTGGATTTTATTTTGGTGGAAGGTGATTTTGAGGATGTCAGTAAAATTTGTGGAGTTTTGAGGTTGGCAGTGGATTTAAGATTTTTGAGTGTTAGGTTTGATTGAGCGCGCGAAACATATTTAATTATGCATGTTTTGCTGTAAGCGTCGGTATTTTATTTAAGATTTTATTTATTTGGAACAGGACGTGAGGAGGCTCGAGCGGAAGAGACCTCCGACCGACATCAGGCTTAGACCTAACTTGTGAGTAGACCTTTGTTTTAATTAATGTGTTCGAAATGCTTTATCGTTTTGAATGATTTTCTGTTGTTGGATATTTCCCGAAATTGAGAATTTCGGTGATTATACTCTTATATGAGAATAATATGTATATGATTAAATGCTAGCTAGCTATACGTGATTTCCCTCATACTGAGGTATAATTCGGGTATGGGTGACGTGAGCGTTAGACGCGAGCGTCGTAGCCCTGTGCGATTTTCTAATTTCGTATTTAATTATTCATAGATTTCGTACAAGGAGTAAGCACGTATATATTACCACTTGGCCGCTTTCCCCCAGCTTGTTGTACAATTCCAGTGTGGGGTGACGTGAGCGTTAGACGCAAGCGTACTAGCTTTGTATGATATCTACTTTATTCAAGTTGTTCATAGATATCGTACAAAGGGTTAGGCGAGTGTGCATACATACTATATATATAATATCCTGGCCTGAGAGACAATTTCTTAAAGTTTGGGAGTCTAGCCAGGCTGGACCCCGTTCAGAATCTTTCCAGTGGAACTCTTATTTTTGCTGCTGATGAAACGTTTTCTTGGAAAGCATTTTTGGGGAAATATTTATTTGTTGTCGGAATCGTTTTGTCCACTCACTTTGACGTGTTGAATATTTTCCCCTGGGCTCTTCGTTTTTTAAAATTGCCCAGTCTGCAGAATTCGCGTGAGGTCTAACAGGAGACGTCGAGGCATAATGACTCATCTATCAGCTACATTTCGCCAGTAGGTTACTTGTTTAATCTACTAGGGGTTTGTTAGCTTTCACTGTGTATTATTTTATTTTTTTAGTAGCTCTGAATACTATTGGAATTCTCTGTGTAATTTTTATTCTGGCTACTTTTGGGTTGTAGCGAAGGATTTATTTTGGAGTAAAAATATGGTTCTTAAATTCTTATAAGTTAGGGTTGTCCATTTTCGAGGGAGGTTTGTCGAGTCTTCGGTAAATTTTCCTTGGAGGTGGTTTCCACATGACTCATCTCGGGTTTCGGGATAAAATTCGGGACGAGTCTTGACACGAATAGAAGATGCTCGAAAGGAAACTTGAGTTTAAATATTGTATTTATGATAACGAGTTTATGTTTTTGTCAATGAAAACAATACAAAATTGCTTGTAAGATATGAGACAAAATATTGATTATAGCACAAAATTAGGCTAAATCAATGTGGAGTCAAGGTGTCACTATTGTAAAGGTAATGGAGAGTAGAGCAGTAGGGCAACGTTTTCTTCTGCTAAGAAGAAGAAGAAATGAAAAGAAATAAGGAGATTTATAGGACCCAAATGGAGAAAGAAAGTAATAAAAATCCAAGAAGAGTACAGAGAAGAATAGTGGAAGTTGAGAGAGAAAAGAAGGAAAGAGAGAAGAAAACTAACCCTGTCTCGTGAAGCAGCAGTGAAGAGAGAAAGAGGCGAAGAAGAAGGAAAAAAACAAAAACCCCATTATTCATATAAAATAAAAGCTTCTCTCTTTCTTTCTTTCTTTCTTCTTCTCAGATTCTCTCTCTCTCTCTCTCTCTCTCTCTCTCTCTCTCTCTCTAAACAAAACACCCTTCGCATTCATTCTTTGCTTCTTCCCTTTTTTTTCTTATATCACGAGATCCCCATCTCGGCCCTTTTCCTCTCAGTCTCTCTTTCTTTAATGTCTTCTTCTTCTTCTTCTTCCTCCTCACACCCTCTTCTTCTTCTTCTTCAGCTGCTTCTGGGTTTGTCTTTTTCTTGCACCCATTGTTGTTGTTGGAGTAAAGGCCTCACTGGGTCTCACATTGCTCACTCTCTGTGAAAAAATCTCCAAATTTGAAACACACAGACTGAAAAAGATTCAACCTTAATTTTTTTTCTCGCCGGAGTTTTGTTATCGGAAATGTCGCACTCCGGGAAGCCCATTTCGGAGACAGGAGGAGGAGTCGACTCGCTCTCGGATCGCCTCCGTGACTCACTGAGTTGCGAGGCCAACAAGCCCGATTTCCGAGAACTCGATCTGGGCTCGCCCGTTTCGCCACTCCGGACCCACCAGAATGGCGGCCTCGTCGCCGCAGCCGCCACAAGCAGCAGCTCCAGTTCGTCCGGATCGGTTTCGGGTCGGAACCCCTTTGCCAAGAGATCCGGTTCCGGTTCGGGGCCCACCACCACCAACAAGAGCCACTCCGGCGAACTCTCCCGGTCCAGCGAGTGCAGTCCCACGAACAATTCCAAACCGGGTCATAGGAGATCCAATTCCGGGTCAGCCCACCCGTTAATCTACTCGGGTCAGATCTCCTCCTCCTCCGCCATCAACTCGTCCCCGAGATCGAATGTTCTCCCCACCGGGAACATATGCCCGTCCGGGAAGATCCTCAAGGCGGGTATGGTGCCTAATCGAAGCTCCAGAACCGACGTCTTGGGCTCCGGGACGGGCTACTACGGCCACGGGAGCATAATGAGGGGCGGCGCGGCAGCCAAGACGGAGGCGGTGAGCTCGAGGATTAGCTGCGGAGGAGGAGGAGGAGGAGGAGGCGGAGACTTGAAGAGAGTGATGGAGCCGGAAGAGGTAAAGAGAGCTGGGAATGAGCATTACAGAAGAGGCAATTTTGCGGAGGCTTTGAGCTTGTATGATCGGGCAATTGCTTTGTCTCCGGCCAATGCCGCTTTCCGGAGCAACCGGGCTGCGGCATTGACCGGCCTAGGGCGGCTGGGGGAGGCGGTGAGGGAGTGTGAGGAGGCTGTCAAGTTGGATCCCAATTATGGCAGAGCTCACCACCGTTTGGGGTGTTTGTTTGTTAGGTGAGTTGGGAGCTAAAGCTCAAGTCTTTTCAAAGCAGATGTGTTAGTTTATTAAATTTGGTGCTGGGTTAGTGTCGGTGTTGTTGATTAGTTTGAGAATGTCTCTACTTTTTTGGTTCTTGGATCTGGTTGACTGTGCTGTTTTAGGTTTCCATTCTTGACTTGACGTGTGTTCGTCATGGTGTGCTTCTTTTAGTCTAGTTTACTGTATGCTCCTGTATTACATTATGCTGTGTTTGCTTAGAGGTCTTAGAAGGGTTTTCAAAGCCTTGTTGGTTCGTATTCATTTGATCCGAATCCGAATCCTGCACATAAAATTTCAGTGCGGTGTGGAATTTTCTCCACTCTAATCTCTGCATAATTCACTGTTGTGACAGGTTAGGGCAGGTCGAGGATGCCAGGAGGCATCTATGTTTTCCAGGGCTGCAGCCCGATGCGGCTGAGTTACGGAAATTAGAGGTAGTAGAGAAGCATCTTAAAAAATGCACAGATGCTCGCCGTGTAGGAGATTGGAAAAGTGTATTGAGGGAAAATGATTCTGCCATTGCTTCTGGAGCTGACTTTTCTCCTCAGGTAACTATTGGTGTCTAAAATCTTGACAACTGAAATTGTATTAGATTTTGTCATGAGATGCACGTAACAAAATGCTTAACTTGTTCAAATTGAATTTACAGCTCTCTATGTGTAGAGCGGAAGCACATTTGAAGCTCTACCAAATTGATGATGCTGAATCAGTTGTATCGAACATACCCAAAGTAGACACTTATTCGACCTCCTCACAATCTAAGTTCTTTGGGATGCTTTCTGAAGCATACACTTACTTTGTCTTGGCCCAAATTGAGATGGCATTTGGAAGGTGAGTTTGAATTTTTATTTAAAGGTTCATCACAATTACAAAGGTTATGAGGTTTGTGGTGAGTGAGAATGGATGATGGATGTATTGCAGGTTTGAGAATGCAGTTAAAGCTGCTGAGAAAGGTGGAAAGATTGACCCCCGAAACCTTGAAGTTGCTTCACTGCTTCAAAATGTGAGAATGGTGGTGAGAGCTCGTGCCCGTGGCAATGATCTCTTCAAATCTGAAAGGTTCACCGAAGCATGCTTAGCATATGGAGATGGCCTGAGACTTGATCCTTCAAACTCTGTTCTATATTGCAACAGAGCAGCTTGTTGGTTTAAGCTTGGGATGTGGGAGCATTCCATTGAAGACTGCAATCAGGCCCTATGTATTAAACCGAATTACTCAAAAGCTCTTCTTCGAAGGGCTGCATCAAACAGCAAGGTAAATCGCATATTTAACTGGTTCATGCATTTCTCTTTTTCTGAAACAAATTCACAACTTTTTAATTTTTGCTTTTTTGTATTACAGCTTGAAAGATGGGTAGATGCTGTTAGAGACTATGAGGTTTTGAGGAGGGAGCTTCCTGATGACAACGAAGTGGCTGAATCATTGTTTCATGCTCAAGTTGCATTGAAAAAATCTCGTGGGGAAGAAGTGCATAATATGAAGTTTGGGGGTGAAGTAGAAGAAATATTGGGTCTTGAGCAGTTCAGAGCTGCAATATGTTTACCAGGTAGGCCTTCAAATTCGTACATGCCTGTCACACGTTTACACTTGCTTCATTGTACAAGTGCCTAAAGATTTCATATTTCCAGGTGTCTCCGTGGTCCATTTCAAAGCAGCATCTGATTTGCAATGCAAGCAAATATCACCTTTTGTGGACATGCTCTGTGCCCGCTATCCATCCATAAATTTCGTCAAGGCAAGTTACAGACACTTCCATCGTATCACTTTAATTATACTTTGCATGCCTTGTTATTTTTGCTGGTGTATACTGGATATAAAGTTATATACTGATGATGGTAATGCATTGCAGGTTGACATTGAAGAAACCCCAGCAGTTGCGAACATTGAAAATGTAAAGATTGTACCAACATTCAAGATATACAAACATGGTAGCCGGGTGAAGGAAATGGTGTGCCCCTGTCGTGAAATGTTAGAACACTCGGTCAGGCATTATAGCTTTTAGAACTTAGAAAACTGTACTGTAATTCTGCTTCATCTCTGCTGTATTTTTGCATTTTTCTTGCTGCTTTCCGACCCCCAGTTCGATAGGGAGCTCTTCCTCACATCCCCTTCCCTTCAGCCTCCCCTGTCTATTTACCAGCTACCTGTGCCATAATCAATATCACCAAAAAATTCAGTTACCAGCCAATGCCATTGGGTTCCAGAGAAGTAGCTTAGTTCCTTTCTCAGTTTTCATTTATTTATTTATTCCTCATTGCTCTCTGGTTCCAGTTCTTCCTCCTTTTTCCACCTCTCTCGTCGTCATATAAAATGTAGGCTGGCCTGGATACTGTTTACCCAGTTCCAGAAAAAAAAATCCATGTACAATTGTTTAGTTCACCCTTGAGTGGGTTAGAGAGTGAGAGAGTTGAGAGAGAGAAAGGGAGAGAGTGAGAGGGTGAGAGAGGGTGAGTGAAGGAGTGGGAGGGAGAAAGAGATGGCTGGCTGGTTGTAGAAGAGGATTTGTACATGTATATATGTGATAATACATGCAAAAAAGAAAAGAAAAGAGAATGGAAGTATGGGAGGGGATTAGATGTCTGGTGGGTACTTACTGGGTTAGTGAAAGAAGAATGTCTATGAATATGTTACATTATTATCATCATCATGACTATGAATATGTTGTTATCAGAATTATCATTCAACAATAAAAAAAAAATTATATTTTCTTTTTCTCACTTGATGTCTGCTTCTTCAATCAAGTCTCCAGAGTCCAGAGGATGTTTCATTTCCTATTCACAGTTTTTTTTTTTTTTTCAATCTCACTCATTTCCTATTCACCAGGATGTATTGTTGGTGAGATCACATTTTGTTTGGTCAATTCGAAAATGAGTGAGATTTGCCTTGTCAGTTCTTGTAACATTTCTCTCATGTCCTCGTGAACTAAACAGTTATATCAGCATTGTTGACAATGTGGGAAAGATCCATATCTATTTCATAATCTATGGAAAATGCTATTAGGGGTATTATGCCGCAGGCGAAGTTCACTGATTACATCAGTTCATCAGTTAGAGTCAACGAAGTTGTTACTGAATACATCATTCTGTTAAAGATCTCATATTCGCTAAACAGCTTTTGACTATCATTACGCGTTATGACTATCATTCCAAATCACAAACTACATCAATGGTAAGTTGGAGACTTGGAGGTCACTATATATGTGTTTTGTAAAGGTTTGGTTCATTCTTCCCAAGTAGAATTATATGACCAACAAGCATGTCGAGATGGGAGAGTAACACCGATTTAGTTATACGTGGATATTTGATTAACTAGTGACTTTGTTCATGTTTGCACACCGACATGCAGAGAACCATGGTCGGTGCTGACAAAATTTCTGTTATTGTTTTTTTTTTTTTCTGTAAAGGTTAAGTAAACAATGGGGAGTGATTAGGGGGAGATCAGATTCTAGGGTTTTGTTTAATGGGAAATGGTTGACAAGACAATGTCTCTTCGGGGTGGGAATTGGGAGAAAAGGCAAGTGTGTTTTAAATGAATGAATTAAGGGAAGTAGTCGGTAGTTGAGACTATCGAATGAAATCAGTACTCTTCTTGCTTCAAAGCAAGTGTAGATTCCTGTAGCAAGAGAAAGGGGGAGAGAAAAGCTCCATAAGGGCATCTCCAACAATAGGTTCAAAACCCATACCCAAAATTCATACCTAATTTTTGGCATCTCCAACAACAAAAACCCATACCCAAATATGAGTTTGGACTTCAGAGGCGACCCAATTCGGGGAGGAATTGGAGAACCCATTCTATTACTGTTTGTGGGCCCCAGCTGTTGCGCCCATGGTTCTAAAAGGCGCCGCCTAGCCCCGCCTAGGCGCCGTCTAGGCTATAGGCGGAGCCAAGCCGCCCCGATTTTCACAGAGGCGTTTCAATTAGGCGTTTCACCGCCCAGTGACCGCCTGGGCGAGCAAGGCGAGGGCGAGGCGAGCAAGGCGGGCGACTAAGACTAGGCGGTGTTGTGCGGGAAAAAAAGCCTAAAGTTGAGGGCGAGGCATTTCTGGGTAAACCTAAATACTTTGTTCTGCGACTTCTGCCTCCGGCCTCTCACGAACTCAGCCAGCGACCTCGCCGTTCTCAGCCAGCGACCTCACCGTACTCAGCCAGCGACCTCGTCGTTCGATTCTGCCATTCTGGATTTCTGGTATGAGTCTACTTTCCTATTTCTTCACTCTTTGTTCACTTGTTCTTAACTTCTCAACTTGAATTCAAAAGGAATCTGTATCGGAGTGATTGCAGACTGGATTAGATTTGGGTTTACAATCTTGATTCTTGAGTAGACTGGATTAGATTTTCTCTGATCAATGTAAACATGTGCATCAATGTATATGTATAGTGTAGCAGATCCAATTGAGTTATACAACGTACTTAATTGTACTAATTAAGCACCAACTCGCTAGCTTGAATCAGACACTAGCTATACTTAACTCCACTACTCCATGGTGATTTACTCAGATTCCGGTATATATATATAGTTCTGCATATGTGCATGTTTACTGGAAAAAACCAATTTGGTTTACCTATATTTATATATGTATATATATATTAAATAGTTGAATACTTTGTAGCTTGCAACCTAGAGTTCATTGCTGTTTAAGAAATAATGCCTGAATTATTCACAGTAATATAATGGCGCCATTGTCTCATACAGATTGCATCCTGTTAGTTCTCTAGTGAGTTATTGAGTTGTTCTGTATATGTACTAATACTTCAATACGTTCTAGTTAGTCGGATAAAATTATTTATGAAAAGAATTAGTAGGAATGAAAGATTGGCTTTGTTGCCTTCAGGGATTAGGTCTATATATAGAATATAGTATGATCAACATATATATATATATATATATATATATATATATATATATATCAATGTTTTAAAAGGCTAAGGCGTAGCCGAGGCTATGGAGCGAGAGTCTCACCAAGGCGTAAGCCTTGAGGCGTAAGGCGTAAGCCTTTTGAAAAAAAATAAATTTCCTGCTATATATAACATATTCACAAAGAACCACACATTATCACATAAATAAATTCACAAATTCACAATGAACTACACACCAGATGATTGATCACTCTATCACAAATTCAGAATGAACCACACACCTAGCTCAAACATTCATCTTTCTCATTAAGAAAACATAATTGAATCGGAAATTCGGAATGATGTGCGTACCTCAAATCAATGATGAGTTAGTGATCGAGGGAGGTGGTGGTTTGAGGGTGCGGCCTCGACTTGGAGGGTGAGGCGAGGTGGTGGTTTGAGGCGATTGCCAGGCCTCGGCTTACAGAAGACAGCGAACTGGTGGTGGTCAGGAGAGAGAGAGAGGGAGGTCGGGAATTGGTGGTGGTCGGGAACGGGAGAGGGAAGTCGGGATTTGGTGGTGGTCGACTAGTCACAAACTGGTGGAGAAGGAGAGGGAGTCGGGAGAGGGAGAGGGAGATCGGGAACTGGTGGAGGTCGCGAATTGGTGGAGAAGGAGAGGGAGAGGGAGATCGGGAGAGGGAAGGACTGAAGGAGGGACTGAGGGAGGCGCACGAAGATGTGTGCCTTATTATTTCAGTCAAACTAAAACGACCCGTTTTCTTATCAGACTAGGCGCACACCTTATGCACCTTGGGGTGAACTTTGTGCGCCTTTTGCGCCTTGCCTCGCGCCTTTTGCGCCTCTGCGCCTAACCAGCAAAACACAAGGAATTTTCCTTGCGCCTCGAGCCTTTTAAGCCTTAAGGCGCGCCCGAGGCGCGTTTTTTAAAACACTGATATATATATATATATATATATATATAAGTAATCCTATACAGTTTTCTGATTTCCAGGTTTTGTCTGATTGAGGTTGTCATATTTACCTGTCATTTTCCAGTTATGAATACAAAGCCACTTCTCTTACTCAATTGGATCAACGATCTCCAATTCTATTTCCAGGTTTTCATCTTCTCCATTTCAGCTCATCAACATACTTCTTGGATGAATTATTTATTTCAGAATTGGAGGATATTCACATGCCTCTCCTGTTTCTCTCTTTCCTTCCCTTTTTAGTCTTTGTATATTGTGGTCCTGGTTACATCCTTTCCTTCTTCTTTCCCGTGCTTCTGTTTGCTGGTGATGCTTTGCTTATTTTGATAGTGTAATAGTACTTGCTATTGTAATACTGGTTTTATGTGAAATAAAGAGTACTTGCTTCTACAACCCCAATTTTTAATGCTGGTTTTGTTGTCAGGAATGAATATACATGTTTTTAATGAATATACATGCTGGTTTCTGCCAGTACATATATCTTTGACATAGCTTTCTATTGCAGACTTGCAGATAGAGGTTTTCTTGGTTTCATTCAATGCAAAAAGCAGCAGCAATGTCACAGAAAATTTGTTGAGGAGAGAGCTTGCTAAGGAAGTAAGGAGGTACTGATTTGATGTCATAGTTTTGTTTTCATTGTTTTGAATGCAATGTTACTCTTTGAAGTATAGTATTATCTCTTTACTGGAGTTAGCATGTTACTTGTTAGTTGTAAACTTGCCGGCTTGCGACATTTATATTTGATCATTTAAATATTTTGAAGTTGTGATGTGGACATGTGGTGTTATGTTTGTAAATTTACAGGTCGGGTTGCTCATTTTTAGAGAGAGGTCATGCTAAAATTTTTCTAAGTTACTCATATAGTCATATTAAACTATTTTTGAATTTTATATTTATTAATTAAATTGAAAAAAAAAGTAAATCGCATAATCCCCGCCTAGTCCCCGCCTAGGCTGTCCAGGCGCTAGGCTATGGGTCACCGCCTGCCTAGCGCCTAGCGCCTTTTACAACATTGGCTGCGCCAGCCACGTGATGCTGCCCAGCATCACCGACGAAGACGCGCGAGAGAGAAAGCGCTGTGACAGACGCGCGGATGGCGACAAAAGCATGGTCGGTGGCATGCAGGCACGTGCGCCTACGCGGCTCTGCCAGAGAAAATGCTACGCGGGCCATAGTTTATTTAAAATGATAACTATGGGTATGAGTTTTGGGTATGGGTATGAGTTTGGGTATATTATAAAATGATTAAAATTTAGGTATGGGTATGAGTTTTTAGTAATGGTTGGAGATAAAATATGAGTTTGAATAGTAATGGGTTTGGGTGAGTCAAAAAATGAGTTTGGGTATGGGTATGTGATGTATTGTTGGAGATGCCCTAAGAGACCACACTCTTTACTCTTGCCAACAACTTGTGACCAATTTGGTTGTTGAATAGTGATTGTGAAAGAGAGATCAATGCCCCCCCTTTGGAGATCATCATATCACTATGCAATGTGTACATCAAAAGTTTCGAGCCTTCACAAAGCAACATATAACATCTTGTATTTCTCCTTTTCTTGCAATGATTTTAGTTTTGATAATGATACGAATGTTTGAGTTTAGGTTGTTCATAATGTCACTATATGTCTTACATATTGTGTGTGTGACCACTATATGACCTTACTTATTCCCCTTTAGGGACGGCTTGCATATGTGACTGAAAGCCAGTTTTTAGAATTAACATGGGCTAAATTTTATTACTAGAGCTTGGCTGGCTATTATTATAAAAATGGTGGGATGAAGGCTTAATCAACCTTTATATTATCATAGAAGAAAGAATTAAATTTAGTTTACCCGTGGTTTAGAGATGAATTTATGCTAGTCCCTAAACTTTCAATTTCATCAGATTACCCCCCCTCGAGCTCTTGTTTTTCTGGTAATTTAACTTCTCAACCCCCAAAACGTCACACGTCATCAAGTTTCAACGTCCCAATTGAACAAAGCATGAGTAATAGGAGATTGCAGACAGAAAAACAAGAGCTCATGGGGTAATATGATGAAATTGAAAGTTTATGGACTAGCATAAATTCGTCTCTAAACCACAGTGGGGTAAACTGAATTTAATTCTAGAAGGAACAAGAAAGCTGTATGGGTTTAGAGATGAGTGACTCTTAAATCCTCCGTCTCTCAGTGACTCAACACACTGAGGGACGAGTTGGAGATTCGTGCTCTTCGTTATTTGTTTTTTCAACCTTACATTTGCAGGTTTGTAATTAGATTTGTCTCTTAATTAATAAAATATTCATTTCTCTTCAATTTTTTTTATAATAAACTACGAAGTCTTGGCAACCAATTTTAGGAAAATCTAAATTATTACTCTTAAAAATAATGATAATGGTTGTGATAGGGCCTCCTTTCCAACCTAGTTTGCTACTTTCTAAGAATCTTCAGAGGTGGCATCTCGAGTGTTTTTGTTTTACTTACTCTTTTGATGCATAAAATGGTATCAAGGTCCAAACTCCGCAAAGAGAATCAGTTCTGGTCTTTGATTTGACAAATTTTGCTAAGTTTGTTTGGGTTTTTGTTCGTTTTGGCAAGTGAATGGTTCCTAGTACGATCATCATTGTCTTACCAGCAAACATTCTTATCAGAGTCACAATAATAAAGTTGGATCGTTGTTGATGTATTTGTCTCTCTAACTTAACCGATTCTACTATCTACTTTCATCTTGTAGTTTAGTGTTACGAACTTATTATCTGAATTATGTTTTTTGTATTAAGAAAAAAGATATCTTCGTTAATTGCAGACAATATTTTTTTTGACTCATATTTTTCAATACAAGAAACATAATTCAGATAGTAAGTTCATAACACTAAGCTACAAGATGAAAAATAATGTTAAATTTGAGTAATGAGCCATCCAAAAATGGCTTTATGTCTTTAATTTCGAACCTAAACATTTCATTCGGTTGATTCCAGAAATATGCCACTGCCAAGTGACACTAATAAGGACATTTTTGGGAGTGGTCCGAGAGTGGGGTTTGCTCTTCAATCTTGGCATGTGGACATTTAAGAAAGAAACAAGTACCCCAACTCAATTCAGTCATACTCATATACACATACTTACATATATAGACACCAAATTGATCATTATCAACTTCCAAAGTCCGGCCGGTAGAGCCACCCTGGCTGACGGCGACCACCCCCCATCTGGGCTGATGGCTACGTCTGTGAGGGCTGCCGTCGCAATAAATGAATTCAATTCCATCCTGTCCACTTCTTAGAACTTTCAGTTCAGTTCTCCCCATGGACCATTTCCATATTCAAACAAAGCTTGATTGGCATGGTGACAAAATTAGCTCTTCTCCCTCCCCCTAATATCATCAACAACCTAACAAAACGGAATGTGAGACTGGTGGTCCAAGATTTGAGAAGATAGGTGGTCGTCTGCCGTTAATCGATGAATTTCGCACGCCGAAGATCCGATTGCATGTTCATACGGGAGGCTGAAATGGCTTGGAAGGGTTTGAACATAACATGATCAAAATGAAGGATTTGACAAGAGAATGGAAGAAATGATGGGGAAGAAAGTGCCACAAATTACAAAGATACAATACTGTAAACTAAAAATTACTATTTAGTTAAGTGATAAGTCTCATATTCGTAAATGAAAGATGGTGAGATCAAATCACGAATGATTACTAATTGTAGTTATAAGCTGTTGTTTTGATCCGAAAACGAAAGTAAAAGTTAAAATCGAGCACATGATATGATAGGAGCACACAAAACCAAAATAACAGAGTACGAGAATGAAACATAGAGACACACATTTTCAATTCTTTACTTACGAGAACTTCGTGACAAACGGTAAACTTTATATTTGATTAGTAGAACAAAATTCAAATGCTAATTCATGGAACGACTATATCTCAGGTCAAAGCTTACGAATACGAAAATGTTCATGCGACTTTGGGTCACCTACAGGCCCGGATTTGAATAGAGGCTGAAGAGTCTTAGGACTCAGGGCCCAAAAATCTAAAGGGCCTAAAATTTTTTTTTGTAGTTGTCCAAAAAAAAAATTTATATTTTTTGGCCGTGCAATTGAACAGACAGGAAAAGAAGACATCTGACAACTGACATAGACATGATGAGGGCCCAAAAGAATCATCATCAATTACTACTTTAAATTAATATCCATAAAAAAGTTAAAGTATTCAATAAAAGCTGTCAAATGTAAGATATTTGTTGTATTAGATAGGATTTACAATTAGGATTACTAAACCGTCCAGATTTTGGAATCCTATTTTTGCATAATAAGTATTTTGTTAATCCTATATATATATATATATATATAACTGCACGAGAGAATTTCATAAATCTCAAGCAGTTAGGTTTATAGGCTGGTCTATTTGGTTTCATTCAAGTTTGTTATCATGCCTCCTAAATATATATCTGGAGCTCAAAAGAGAAAGAAGAAAGAGAGGCAAGACGCATTGAGTCAAGGTCAAGCTGGAGCTATTGATAAGTACTTTACTAGCAAACCAAGAGCAGAGAGGGAAGAGAATCAGAACGACCATGCCAATGAAGAACATGATCAATCTATGATTGAGAATGAGAGGGAAGAGAATCAGAACGACCATGCTAATGACGAGCATGATCAATCTATGATTGAGAATGATAATGAAGAAGTTGTTCAACCTGTCAATGTGAATGAGTCTGATGATATTGTAATTGAAGATCCAAAGCAGCCTGAGCATGAGGAAGGTGATGTCAATATGGTTGATGATGTTCAACATGAAGATTTAAATCAAGAGAGCTGCTTTCCTTTGAATGTTGACGATCCAGGAAATTGGGATGAAATTGGTCAAAATATAAGGGACTTTTTAGTTGAGAGGGGTCCAAAAAGAGATGATAGTCTCGAGCTGTTTCCTAAAGATAGTGCTGATAGACATTTTGATTCATCACATTATAAGCGACTATTGAGGAATGGGGAGAAAAGTGACAGAAGATGGCTAGTATATTCAGTTTCTTTAAACAAAATTTTTTGTTTTTGTTGCAAATTGTTCAAGACCCAAAAAACTATGGCTTTACTTGGCCAATTGGCTAATGAAGGATACAAAGATTGGCATAATTTGTCTCGAAATCTTAGAAATCATGAAGCTAGTAAGGAGCATATGAATTGCATGACTAGTTGGATAGAATTGGAAACAAGGCTGCAAAAAAATAAGACAATTGATGAAAGCTTGCAACGAGAAATTAATAGAGAAAAAGAACACTGGACACAAGTGTTGAAGAGGATAATTGCTGTGGTGCAAAGACTAGCCAAAAATAACATGGCATTTAGAGGAGACTGTGAAAAGCTTTATGCCAAGTCTAATGGACTTTTTTTGCAGATGATTGAAATGATTGCTGAGTTTGATCCAATAATGGAAGAGCACATTCGGCGTTGTCAGGCACGTCAAATTCAGTATACATATCTTGGTCCCAAAATTCAGAATGAATTGATACAGATGTTGGCATATGACGTCAGAAGTTCAATCGTTGCAAAAGTAAAACAAGCAAAATACTTTTCAGTCATATTAGATTGTACTCCAGATGCGAGCCACGAGGAACAGATGTCTCTTGTATTAAGATGTGTGGATGATTCAGCAAACTTTGCAGTGGTAGAAGAATATTGGATACAATTCTTGAAAGTCAATGACACATTAGGACTTGGACTTTTTACCGAGCTTAAAAATGTGGTAAGCACTCTTGAACTTGACATCGATGATATAAGAGGTCAAGGGTATGACAACGGATCTAATATGAGAGGGAGACATAAAGGTGTGTACAAAACAGATTACTTGAGATAAATCCGAGAGCTTTTTATACTCCATGCGGTTGTCATAGTCTTAATCTGGCATTATGTGATATGGCAAATTGTTGTCCTAAAGCTATGTCATTTTTTTAGAGTGATATAACGCATCTACACACTGTTCTCCTCATCTACCAAGCGATATATGGAAAATATTCAAAGATCATGTGGAAGGTCTAACAGTTAAACCATTGTCACAAACACGTTGGGAAAGTCATGTAGAGAGCGTCAGACCAATAAAAGAGCAGACTTCACAAATGAGAGATGCTTTGGTTGACTTGGCAAACACTAGTGAAGATCCGAAAACAAAGAGTGAAGCTGAATCCTTGGTAACAAATGAACTTGAGAATTTTGAGTTCTTGCTTGGCATGGTAATTTGGAATGAGTTACTACATGTGATCAACACGGTGAGTAAAATTCTTCAAGCTGAAAACATGGATATTGATGTTGCTATTGAACAATTAAAAGGGCTTCTTTTATTTGTTCAAGACTATAGAGAATCTGGGTTTGATAAGGCCATGGTTGAAGCAAAAAGAATGGCAAGTGATTTGGGAATTGAAGCTGTATTCCGGGAAAAACGCGCCATTCGAAGAAAGAGGCAATTTGATTAAATTAGTAGTGAAGAGGTAACACAATCACCCGAAGAATCTTTTAGAGTTCATTACTTCCTCTTTATAATTGATCAAGCTTGTTCTTCACTTCAAACTCGGTTCGAACAGTTTCAAAAATATGAAGAACTCTTTTGATTCTTGTTTAGTTTGGAGAGGTTAAAGTGTGCTGATGATGATAGTTTGAGGAAGTCATGTGACAATCTTGAAAATTCTTTAGCACATAATGGTTGTTCTGATATTTATGGATACGATTTATTTTTGGAGTTGAAGATCTTGCAGAGCTCTTTACCAAGAGAAACAAAAAGAGCCATTGACGTGCTAAATTATTTGAGGAAGATGGATTGATGTTTTCCAAATGCTTATGTTGCTTACAGGATCTTGCTAACTATACCGGTTACAGTTGCATTTGCGGAAAGAAGTTTCTCTAAGTTGAAGTTGATCAAGACTTATCTTCGGTCAACTATGTCACAAGAAAGATTAAATGGGTTGGCTATGTTATCAATTGAGAAAAAAGTAGTTGACAAACTTGATTATGCAAACTTAATTACTACTTTTGCCTCCAAAACTGCAAGGCGAGTAGTATTTAAGTGATAATTCGATTTGGTGTATTTTTTAAGTTTCAATTTGAAATTGAATATATAATATATTAAGGTTTTGTTTGGAAAAATTTTGATTTATTATTAATTATAAATTAAATATTTTTGATGTTATATGCTATTTTGTATAAAAAACAATTTAAAAAAATAAGGGCCTAATTCAGAGAGTTTGACTCAGGTCTCAAATTCTCAGGTCCGGGTCTGATCATCTACTCCTTGAGCTCTCGTTATATTCAATACGATGTTAAAAGAGATTCTCAAGACGGTCAACCAAGGAAGCTGTGTTTGATTGACCATGCAGTTCATTAAAGAAGAAAGACCAGCATGTTCACACGGATCTCTGCAGGGTGCCCTAGTCGGTGCGTCACCGGCGGTCAAACGGCCGGCAGGGAGGGAGGTGACTGCTGAGATGGGCCAATGCATGATGTGGTGTGAAGCAAACAGAGAATCGAATATCATTGTTCTTAACCTGCCTCTTCTAGTACGGCCTACTCAAACAGTGAAAACTCGTGCAGCAAGTGTCGTCAGATTGGATTCTCATCTATCAGGAACAATGACACGTTATTTCTGGGGTTTTCAGACTTGGGTAACTGTGTCTTCCCTTACCATTTGTGAAGCTTACACAGAAAGAAGATTTGGATGTTACGTACAAGTGTACAACTCCATTGCAGTTCATCATTGTTCTGTAAATGAGAAACTGTATCAAGAAATGTAAAATGAAACAAGAGGGCCACACCCTTTAACTATGATGACCCTCAACGATTAAATAATAATAATAATAATAATAATAATAATAATAATAATAATAATAATAATAATAAAACCACATTGTGTTCAAGCTAAAGAATCCCAATCGGCATCGTCAAAAACATAGAGCAGTGGTTCTGTGCTCGAGACATTCGATGTAACCTCACCACACAAGAGCAGCTTGAGGTTAGACAATACTACTTTGGCAACGAAATTAAACAAATGATCAGTCATTTGAGATTTGAAGGCCAACAGGTTACAAGGGTTGTGGTTCAAACATGGCTGCTCATATTGTAAACATGGCTTAGGGTATAGCTAGGTATATATTAGGTCCTCTGCAAAATCATACACAGAAGTAAGCTCCTAAATTAATTAACTGAAAGAAGATACCGCTTTGCACTCAGGGTGTCTTTCAATGCCATGAGCTCCACCACTATCGGTATTTGATCTGGTGAAGCAATTGCATAGGAATTACACATTGAGAGGTTTCTTCAAATCAAATAATTACATTTAAGAGTCAAGAAAAGGAAATTAACTGGCAATTATTCACAATGTTTACTTGATACCATATTTTATCTCCCCCGTCATTTTGATACGGGGGAGATAAAAGTACCTTAGCTGATCTTACAAGTTCAGAGCCAACAGAACTATCAGATGAGAACACTTACCAGCCTGTAATTGCTTGACAATTTAAAATATTTTGAAACATCAATTCTTCCAAATTTTCATGTAACAATGACATTGAATAGCATACATTGCAATAAGGTTATTTGTGGGAAGGATAACTTCCACCATGTCATCACACACCACTTGCATATAAACGGGTCCATTCCTTGGCTGCAGGGATTAGTGAAGAGAACATTAGGCAGCAGTATAACTAGAGCTAATGTTTTTGAAAAAATAAAATAAAATGGTGTGTGTGTGTGTGTGTTAAGAGAGTCAAAACGATAAGAGAGTTATTAAGATTACCTGTTTCAACAGCTTCCGCCTCATTTGATTTCCAATGCTTAGCAATGTTCTCCGAGAGTGGATCATCGGGATTTGGAGCACTCAAAGTGCTTGAACACTAGCAGAAAAGATACCAACATTGGCAATGATTCAGTTCCAATTTGAACTTCAAACAAATATACCCAAACACTAGATACTGTTATGAAAGCACATTATGCAGATATTACACAAAAAGTGTCGGGATAATTTTAGCATGTGATTCAAATAGGTGTTTCTTATGGAGACTGATCTGAAAGGTAATAGCTTTACCATAATTCAAAGACCAAGACACTTTAAATGATGATACCTTAGAACAGTTCGTATCTGGAGAGCAGGACTCCACTTGTCTTTCAAAATGTCAAGGCATATCCTTCCCAGCTGTATAAAAATAATGCACACATGGAACACAATACATTAATTCTGAATCCTTTAAAAGAGAGAGAGAGAGAGAAACAAAACGAGAAAGGTTGCCTACCTTGTCTATGTTAGGATGGTAAATTTTAGTGAGAAACCGAACCTGTTGCAAGCCAGAAAAATTAGTTCTTGATAGTGAAGAATATCAAGGGTGCTACACAACATGATTAAGACAAAAAAGAAGGGATGGAAAATATAATACAAGTGTATTATCTAGCTATTGGCCAAAACTTAGGAATCAAATGTTCATATGGCAGGTACCACAGAGTTCTGCCAGGACTTTTTGATCCCTTCTTTCTATTTTGTCCAATATAATCTGAACATTAGAAAAATTTAAATGACACGGATGGTTTAGAACTGCAAGGCCGAAAACACACAAGATCACAACAATGACTCAGTTGGCCTAGGTGGCCTTTTAATAGGTTGCAGTACCATGTTGGTATCCTAGAGAAGGGCCAGTAAACTATCCAATCGTGCTCAGCCCTGTAGAGGTTTCACCAATGTAAGCATGCCAGACATTAAAAGGGTTATTAGCACCAGTAATTATGTGCAACTTATTTTTAGATTAGTTTAATCAAGTGAAAACATCCAAATATAACTATTAACCTTGTAAAATTTCTATCAGCAACTGCACTCCCAATATTTTCAACTGAACTTAAAATTCCATCCATAAATTCCAATGTAAGCATGCCAGACATCAAAAGGGTTACTAGCACCAGTAATTATGTGAAACTTATTTTTAGATTAGTTTAATCAAGTGAAAACATCCAAATATAACTATTAACCTTGTAAAATTTCTATCAGCAACTGCACTCCCAATATTTTCAACTGAACTTCCATCCATAAATCATGAACAATTAACCGTTCTAAAGAGAGTGCCTGATCATTAATCATATATTTCCCTGAACAATTGACAAATGGCATCACATATGCAAACACAGCTTTCCCCTTCTAACTACAATATTGGACTTCTTCAATGTGGGTGACTACGGAACTTCCTTTTCAGATCCTAATGATCCTCCTAGCATGCAGTAACTATGCATATCCCAGATACTATTTTCTCTAAACCTTAAGGACTACATATTTACAGAGTAATCAATACTACTTCTGTAGAAACATTCCACTTGGGTGATGAAGGTATGCCATCAAATTGCCCTGGACATAGATGATAAAAATGAAGAAAACACCCAGCTAAAACTTCCAATTAAATATTAGAACAGTGCACATGTGAAGCCATAATTAGAAGGTTTACACACTGCAATTCAATAATACTGTCCCTGAATCTTTGAAAAAATTAACAAAAAAGGTACTTATCATACATCCAAGGACGAGCAACAGTTGTGCAGAACCAACAACCATACAAGAAAGCAATATAGCCTTGGCACAGATTACCTTAGGAGCAGCCATTGGATATTCTTCAGGCAAAAATAGTTCCAACTTGAAAACTCCACCTGAAATTTTTTTTTTTTTTTTCAAAAGAAGTGAATATACAACACCAAGGTAAAGTCTGCAATAATATTCCAGACAGAAAAAGAAACCAATCAATAAGAAATATCATAGTTGTAAAACTGACACCTTCATGAACAACTCAACTAAAAATAATAACAATCTTGCTATATGTAATCAACATAAAGTATCAGTAAGCTATCAACATTCTTATCATTCTATCTCACAAGCTCAACCCAAAAGAAAGGTAGACTTCTTAATAAAGATATAAAAGCAATTTGCTGTAAAGTAAAACACACATCTGCTAGCCTTTTTACTTAGATTCTGGCAACTAAAGGCTGTCGTCAATCATCTACGGCCCAGCTATAAGACTATAGAACTATTACTCAAGTCATTGTCATACTCTGAAAAGCTAACAAACTCATAGGAGATAGATCAGTGGTACATAAACTGACTACAATTCTGAATTCTCACTGAGCCAACGATATACACTTTTCCACAGGATGATCAAATAACTCTCCCCAAGCATAGATGATTGCTAGAACATCTCTCCAAATAGCCTGCCAACCTGGGAAATCACTAACCATCCCTCCTGACTGACATCCAAAAGAATTCCTATTGGTAGACAGGAAACTCTAGGTCTCCTTTATAATAAGGTTCCTCCAATCCCCTAATACGCTATGGGAAACAAAATGATGAGAATATGCAGTCACTACTTGGTCCAAAGACATAATATCTGAATATAGTTCAATCGTTTGCTTAACGGTAACAGTTGACCTAAAATGAAAGAGAGAGCTGAATATGCCTACACAACAAAAACGATCCCACAAACTAGACTGCCACATCAAAGTATAAATCTATCGACATGATACTTATTCCATACACGAGTAAAGAGAAAACCTCAAAGCAAGAATACCTTGAATGATACTTAATCATAGTCTACAGAGCTCAATGAAATGCTCCAACTTGATAAGACATTCTACTTAAATCCAACTTTATTAAACATATTCATTTATGCAAAGCCCAGTTTCACAGAAAAAGAAGAAGAAGCAGATCATAGATTTCTAGCATCATAAATACATGCACTAATTGATCAACTGAATATGAACAGATTCCTCAGATCACAGTTACCATCAAGCCTTTACACCTTAATTAGAGCTGAATCTCTCAAATTCATTCACATAACTACCTCCCTAAAAGTCACAATTATGAACCTTAGGATAAACCCAAAATCTCTTTATAAAACCACAACATTAACACACTAGAAATGAAGTCCAGTGATTTATACCTTCATAAGGAGACTGTGTCGGGCCAAGGATCATCACATTGAAATAGCGCATATTATCTTCCGACGGCGAAGCACTAATCCCAGGAGCTGTAAAATCACAACACAGTAAATCAAAATCAAACTAAACCCACAAATCCCCATACAAAAAAAAATATATATAAAAAAAACAAAAGCTCAGTTATTTATACTACATCTAACCAAAGAAAACAAACTAATCAAAAGCTCAATTCAACATTCCAGCTACACAAATAATCAAAGACTGAAGCACTAACCGGGTTCACTAAGAAGACGCTGAGTTTCCTGCAAGAATTAACCAAAAAAAAAATTAAAACCAAAAATAGAAAATTCAAAGCTGGGCGAAGAAACCCTAACAAGATCGAAACTTTCGGAGCATAAATTCTAGTGTAAGCATGCAGAATGAAATTGGGGAAGAAAAAACTGAGTCTTTGAAATTCAGGGTTTTGAGAAAAGTGAAGTAGAGTGATCGGAGGGGAAAATTAAGAGAGGGATCGCGAAGCGAACCTTAATGATCCGCCGGGGAAGGTTACTGTTCGCCATTCCAAGGTCGATTGCAGAATACGCAATGAGGGTTTTGCAGAGAGAGAAGAGAGAGAGAGAGAACGGTGCGTTTTCGCTATGACACAAAAGAAAGCATATATGCAATTATCGATTTTTTGAGAGGCACTTTTAGACTTGGAGAATAATTTTCCTTTTTCTTTCCTTTTGCATATTGGTTTCTAATTTGTTATTTATTTTATTTTATTTTTTTGAAAAATCTCATTACGACTTTCATTATTCAAACTCAAAACGCGTAGGTCAGAAGCCGTTACATACCATGTCGTTACTATTTATAGATAGACAAGAAGGTGTGAGGCCAAGCTTATATTATCAGTATATAAGATGGACTACATATTAATCGTAATTATTCATAGTCCTTAAAACATAAAAAAATAGCTAGATCTAGCCTCTCTCTATAAAAATCATAAAATAGACCAAACTCTGGAGTCCACCAAACCCGCCTGTCCTAACCCACCATCGCCAACGGCATGTCACACACCCAAACCTAGCGCATGCACCAAACGCACTCAGCCTCGACTCAAGCCACTTTGATCTCCGTCATTGTGACCTTCACCGCTTCAGACCTCAATCACCGCACCGCTTGTCGTCGCTACTTACCCAGGAATCCGTCGCCGGTCAAATTCGCACAAATACACTGTCTGTCAAGACCCGTTCCGAATTTCACCCCGAAACCCGAGATGAGTCTTGTGGGGACCGCCTCTAAGGAAAATTTACTGAAGACTCGGCAAACCTCCCTCGAAAATGGACAACCCTAACTTATAAGAATTTAAGAACCATCTTTTTAATCCAAAATAAATCCTCCGCTACAACCCAAAAGTAGCCAGAATAAAAATTACACCTAAGAATTCCAAAAGTATTCAGAGCTACTAAAAAATAAAATAATACACAGCGAAAGCTAACAAACCCCTAGTAGATTAAACAGGTAATCTACTGGCGAAATGTAGCGGATAGATGGGTGACTATGCCTCGACTTCTTCTGCTAAACCTCATGCGAACTCTGCAGACTGGGCATTTTTAAAAACGAAGAGCCCAAGGGAAAATATTTAACATGTCAGAGTGAGTGGACAAAACGATTCCGACAACAAATAAATATTTCCCCAAAAATGCTTTCCAAGAAGACGCTTCATCAGTAGCAAAAACACGAGCTCCACTGGAAAGATTCTGAACTGGGGTCTAACCTGGCTAGACTCCCAAACTTTAAGAAATTTTCTCTTAGGCCAAGATATTATATATATAGTATGTATGTACACTGTTCCGGAATTGTACCTCGGTATGGGGGAAATCACATATAGCTAGCTAGCATTTAATCATATACATACTATTCTCATATAAGAGTATAATCACCGAAATTCTCAATTTCAGGAAATATTCAACAACAGAAAATCATTCAAAACGATATAGCGTTTCGAACACAATAATTTAAAACAAAGGTCCACTCACAGGTTAGGCCTAAGCCTGATGTCGGTCGGAGGTCTCTTCCGCTCGAGCCTCCACACGTCATGTTCCAAATAAATAAAACCTTAAATAAAACACCGACGCTTAACGCAAAATAGACATAATTAAATATCCTTCGCGCTTAACCAAGCCTAACACTCTAAAATCTTAAATCCACTGTAATCCTCAAAACTCCACACCGACATCCTCAAAATCACTTTCCACCAAATAAAATCCAATGGCCAGATTTTAAATTCATAATCCGCTAAAAATACCAAACTTCAACAATTCTCAAACCTATCCAAAACTCCTCCAAAAATTCTAAAACTTATTCCATTAAACTCCTCACATTTTCCCCCACCAAAAACATTTTATCGGCGGCGGCGGCGGCTGGCGACCAACTCCGGCGACCTCCGATGCTCACTAAAATTTGGCAGCATCTTCCTCTCAACCTCCTCTACAACACTCCTAACTACCACAAACTCCAATTATAAGCCTAACCAAGCCAATCGAACACAAGCACATAAAAAAACCCTAAAATTTTCATTACCGATTTTTCCTTACCTAGCTCGAGATGGAGCGAGCCCTTTGGAGGGATTGAAGCACGGGAGGAGGGCTTTCTTTTGAGCTACGGCTCGCCGGATATGGCGGTCTGAGGAAGGAGTTCCGGCGAAAAGAAACTTCGGGCAGCCGAAGCTTTCGGGCTTGGCCGCTCCTTCACGGCGGCGTTCCGCAGGCGGGCACCGGTCTAGGAAGAGAGAGGGAGAGGCGAGGGTCCGAATTGGACCAGTCAGGCGGCGTGCGAAGGCCGGACGGCGGCGGGATGGCGAATGGAAAGTTCTGGGCATAAACGGATCGGGGAAGAGAGAGAGAGAGAGGGCGCGAGCGGGAGAGAAAAAAAGAGAAAATATTTGGGCTTGGCCCGCTGCGGATCCAACACCCCAAATATACCCAAATCCAAAATTCAACACCCTAAAAATAATACCCCAATAAAATTACATTTTACTAGCTAAAATTACTATTTTTTACCGTCGTCAAATATTCTTCCTTAGAATAATCTCACAAAATAAACTTCCCCTACACCTCTTTGGAGATCAATTATATTTTACACTTAATGACAAACACGGTAAATTCATATTATCACTATGCCAGTAATAAAGGTAAAAATTATGAGTCGGGACGTGACACTGTCCAATAGAGAGGATGCTAGAGAATACGATGACTCAGGAACAAACTCGAGCGAGGCTACCATAGCATACCCTCAAAGCACCTTGGATCATAAGCACATTGGGGAAGTATTTCATAACAAAGAAAATAAGAGAAATGAAAGAGAAAAACGTTGGTGTATCCTGCATTTCTTGCGTCTCTACAAATGTGTTTAATGTTAACCATTTTTAATGACCAATCATGTTTAACAGTTTTCTTATTTGTTACCCCAATCAGATTCTAAAAGATTTATTTTCCTTATTTTTTTATACCAGGACGACGGATCAAGGGTTGAGGAGTTGTGCAGTTTAAGTACATCAAATAACTAGTAGATAAACTAACAATTTTGAAAGGGCAAACACACTACTAGTCTCTTTGTAAGTTTTATTTTTTTATTTTTTTTTCAAGTGGAAACTATTAAATTCGATTTAAAATACGAAGTCGGTGTTATGGCATACTTGAATGTCTAACAAGTTTATATAATCAACTAGTTGATGTCTGAGTTTACATGATTCACCCAAGGAACCCCAACTAAAGCCAATTATTTGAAACCTAACTTAATTTGTGGTTAAGATCGGAGCCAAACATATTGAGTTGTCAAATACCCCTAATTAATCCCAAACATATCATACGTGCAGGTTGTTAATTGCAAATACAAGAACATAGAATTATTATAGAAACTTTCAGCATAAGGTTTCTGTAATCTGTATGATCAAAACTGAAATGGTAAAGAGGTACTGCATACTTCCCTCAGATTATATGTAAATAGTTCACATTATGCATGATACTTTTGACACGATCAGTTCTCGAATTTTTTCTTAAATTCGTCTGGCATGTCTTCTGGGAATAATTCCTCAATAACTTCTTTGCACTCGTCACTAATTTCTTTCTTCATGAACCCAAGGGGGTTGGCATAACGAGCCTCATCAGATTGAATGCCATTCTTTTTTGTGATCAAAACTCTAGCTCTTTCAATAGCGTCAAATTTTTCATTGCAATCATCTGTATTGCTTTTAATCGCTGTCACCTCACATATCTGTTCTTGGAAGTCTTCATTCACAGAAAGCTTATAGGATCCTTTGTCATCGGTCGTTGCATCTTCGGTGTAGATGACAGTTTCATTTTCGCGACTTCTGCATTCCAATCTTACTAAAGCGTCTGCGTGCATGAATCAAAATGTCATTTACGCAGCCAGTTTCATTTGTTTTATCAACATTTTGTCGAAACTCGTAACAAACTGATAATGTAATGGGAATAATGATCCGAGTAATTAATACAATTTAGTCGAAGAGTCACTAACATGATTGATTCATTGTTCTATAGTGCACATGAACCCAAATTCATATATGTCTACTGAAAATTCTCATTCTAGATTCAAAATGGTTGAAAAGAATAAATAGACTAGCTAGGGTGACATACCGGATATCCGTTTACTGACTCTGGTTGGGAACTGAACACGGCATGGGTCACAATATACATAACCCTCAACAGTGATGCTGGTTTTGTCGCCTTCATTGTCACCGTCGGCATAGGCCAAAGACAACAAGCATGACAAGGTGAGAAAAACTGCAACGATTTCCAAGTTCTTCGCCATTATTCTTCTCTCGCTAATTGTATGTGTTTCTCTTCTTTGTTGGTCTTTTCTTGATGTTTCTTCCTTTCCTTGATTGGTGCAGTAAGTTTATTTAGCTGCAAGAAATAATGGAATTGGTTAACATCGTGTGGTAATAATTGGCATGGTCAGAATTTCACGGCGAGTTGTTTGTTCTACGCTTGTAATAGCATATCCTAATTATAATGTGTTGCCTTGGTTTGGCATTTTATTAAGGGTTACAAAATGTTCTATTTCAATATTTTTAGCCAACAATTTTTATTTTATTTTTATAGAAGCGTTTGTATGGAATATAAAAGTACATAGAGCGATGTAAAAACGAAAGCGATAAAGCAAACACAAAATGCACATGAACATCTAAAATAAAAAACAATAAAGAATAGCAAGATCCACAAACACATCTAGAATAATAGGTAACTAAGTGACTTGATGTCGCAAGACATCGCGGCACTGCACATGTCACGAAAGCAGTGTAAAGGTAAAATTAGTCGTAACCGTAACCGTAACCGTAACCAATGAAACAATCACCTAGGAGTGAATCGCTCATCAAAAGTTTGAAAATAAATGAGGGTGTAAAAAACTCGAAAACTAGCAATTGAACTCGATCCCAAAACCCAGAACCAATGCCATATCCATATAAGCAGTTGAGTCAGATCTTTTATGCCACCCTGGTCCCATATATATGTCATTTTCCGGGTTAGGTTTATTGGACCCGGTTTGGCTACGCCTCCGATCTCAGGTGCAACAAGGAGTGATTGGGTTTTGTTTAGACCCAGTCGGAGCGGCCGAGCATGAATAGTGGTGAACCGGCGACTCTGGTGGCACGGTGACGGCTTGGTTTCCTTATGTTTCTTGTGTAGCTTGGGCTTGGGTCTTCTTAGGCCCAATCTGGGCTGGTATCTTAATTTCTGTTTTTTGTTTGATTTACGTTTGTTTTCTAGGTGGCTTTATGCCTTTAATAAAGCCCTTTTGCGATAGGATGACGTGGACTATGTCATGGTAAGCGCATGCAACATGCTATGACTGCTTTACTGAGACAGCGAGTTCATTGCTTAGTCAAATAGTCACATTCTCCTTACGGTAGAGTGAAATATTCGCATAATGGGAAAATATATATACATAGTCTTTTATAGCTCCATATGAGTTTTAGTTTTCCATTATGTCATCATGTTTTATGTAAAACAAATAGAGTTGTCAATGATGCAATTTTTGTTAAATGATTTTTACTTAAATGCATACGTTGTGTAAGGTCACATGATATTATTTTTAGATGTTCTTGTTTACGCCCAAATTAATATTTTACTGGACAATAATTGTCTATGTAAATATTAATTAATTTCTTGGTCTATGTCAGCCGGCGAGCCCAAGTTCTTTTAAAGTTAACAAATAATGGCCTGCCAGCTAGGCCAGGCGGGATGATAACAAAGTCCGCGCGCGGAACGACTCCGCGCGGACTACGGATCTAGCGCGCTTCCGGACAAAAATAGAGCTCGCGCGCAGAATGACTTCGCGCGGAGTGGGGATCCATCTCGCGCGGAGTGAGATCCATCTCGCGTGCTTTGCGCGGAACACACAGTTCGCGCGGAATGACTTTGGCGACAGGTGAGGCGGAATGCATCTAGGTGCTGGCGAACTGACTCGCTAGTTCGCGAGGTAAACATGCACGGAGTCCGCGTTTATGACTTTTTACAGTCTTTGACACGCTTTGGGCTAATCCTTGTGGACCTTATCAAATAAAAAACCTTATGTTGGCCTACGAGCTGTAATAGCCCGCGAGGTGGAATTGAGCTACAGAGTCTGCGGTTCGCGCGAGTTATTTGTCTTCTACATGGACTGTGGCACCCCGCGGGATAAGATTGCTCCTAATTTCAGTTCGCATAGGACTCTACAGTTGAGAGGCGCGCCAGAAGCAGTGTCATATTCTAAATGTGCTATGTGAATTGGATATGTATCACATGAAGATTGGTTTGCATGGGAGGAATAGTGTCCTCATGCTTCACGTTGCAGAGTCCAACACGTTTCTCATTATCTTTCGCAGCGGACTCTCTCTCCCACTATATAAAGAAGCTCCACGGCTTACAAAAAGGGCCCTCACAACTCAAACAAAATACAAAACAACCTTCAACCTCGTTGAAAACCCCTCGACCCCGTCGAAACCTCCAGCGCTCCCAGGAGCCAATCCCCTTCGAAGCCTCTTCGAAGCTCTGATTCTAAGCACCCCACCGCCTAGAATTCTTCAGAGCTCTCTGGAACTCGACCCCGTTTTCTCGAAACATCCCTATAGTTGCTATGCTCACGCCACTGTGAGTATCGACCGCTTGTGCTAGTAAATTCCTCGCCCGCGAGGTGACACCAGGAACTCATTCCGCCTGATTCAAGAAGTCAAACGCAGCGCACTCAACACATTCCTCATCCGCGAGGTGGCACGCCCGCAACTCCTACTATCTTTTTGTTCGCTAATCACATCTGCTCCGCACGCTGAGGATCGTGACCAAAACAAATAGCCGAAAATACAAAAAGAGATCATTGGTCTTGCTGAAATGCAGGACAATGTTCTTGCCTATATCAGGCTTGAACTTTAATTAGGAGCCTATCCCTAAGGCTTGACGTCAATAGGCATTCCATATGCCTTGAGTTGCTGCCAGCGAAGCCAAGACAGGTTGCAATGCTGCAAGTTGCAACAGCCACTACTGAACAGTCGACTTTGCCGATTAACTGGACTGATCCAGGAAGAACTAGTTGGCATGCCTTACATCAACAAAAAGCTCTGGATGTCTACTTTCCAGAGGATTTTACGGTTCGTCATTCCGCCATTCCTAGAGAGACTTATGGCAGTTTGAATACATACAGGTCAGGAGATGCGCGGACTCGCACGTTGCATTTTTCAAGGTGTTTTCATGACCTCGTAGCCTGCTTTCCTCACTGGGGGGCATACTAAAGTTTTGATGTCCTTCATTCTTTTCAAGCATCGACGGACATACATCAAAACTGGGGGGCACATGAGGATCGATATGTGTTCCAGTTACTTCGGACTTTAGACATTTTTCAAGTGTCTTAGTCATTATTTAGGCCAATCCCTATGGCCTCCAAGTTTTCAAAGTTTTCGTTACCTTTATGCAGCCATTCGCCGATCCTTCTCTTTGGTTTGTGCTAGGGGGCAGCGAGGTACATGACCATTTGCCACGCACACAGCTCGCGAAGTGCATGGGCTCTAAAAAATTTTCACTAACTCCCGTTCACCGACTCCTTTGTTGCCTCTTACTGGTTCGCACTAGGGGGCAGCAAAGCGCATGGAAGTTGGTTCGTCATCGCGCAAAAGGGGGGCAGCGAAGTATATGGCCATTGTCATTCCATGATTATCAAAAAGCTGGCTCGCCATCGCCAAGATTCGCGAGGAGCCATTTTTGGAGTATGGTCAACGCAAAAGTCCGCTCCAGTTAAGTTATATCCATGCGAGCTACATTCACTCGCGGGATGTACGATGTACTATGTCTTCTGAGAAAAGCAGAAGAGCAGGTGAATGCATTTGAAGTCCAAGTCCAAAGTTCCTAGGCGAGCCATACAACGACTTCGCTGCAATGCCTTGTTGGGTGCTTGGGATTCAAGGCATATTCACAGGCTTCTCCACTCACACTCATCTTATGACCCGAGCCAATCCAGTGGCGTTGGAGCCATCCCTAGCGGCTGAACCACCGTGAGAACCACCACTGGAGCCTCTAGCTGAAGACTGATCAACTGCTAAGTAGGGGCGGTCCTCTGCACCAACAAAGGACAGTCTCTCCTGAAATGATCAAGACTACCACACTCAAAGCATCCAGATGACTGCTGTTGACCAAAGGAAAAAGTCTGACCACCAGATGATCCCCCCTAGGAACTACAACCAGCACTATACTGACGGCCTGCTGCCTACCCAACTGGCTCTTGGAGGGTCTCCTGAAACATCTTCTAATTCTACTCCGAGGACCAGAACCTAATCCTCCGCTACTGCCACTACTAGCTGAAGATCCAAAAGCGGACGAAGAAGCAGCCTTCTTAGATGGACCCTAACTGGGACCACTGAAATCTCGACTGAAATCTCGAGGCCAAGCACTATAAGTCCCCCTGGTCTCAATGACCATAGCTGCCCCAACTGCATCAAGGAATGTCATATAGATAACACCGATTATCTTATCTGTAAAAACTCCGCCAAGAGCCCTAATAAACATATCAATCATGGTCCTCTCATCAGGAACTAGATATGGCACATGGTAGCTCAGAGTGGTGAACCTCTGCTCAAACTCGATGACTCCCTCATCGTCTCTCTTCGCCATGCTCAGAAAATCTAACTAAATTCTACTACGATGAGAGTGGTTGAAATATTGACCCAAGAAGAACGCCTTGAATTGCTCCCAATTCATAGTCTAAGCATCATCATTATACCTCCTAGCGTAATCACACCACTAACGCGGCCAATTTCGCCCACTAACGCGCACTGTTTACGCCCCTATCGTGACCCGTTACGCCACCAGCGGGAACCATTCTGTCCGTTTACGCTAATGGCGTAATGGTTCGCACTAGCGGCGTAACGAGGTGTCAGAACCTCATACTTGGAGAAGTGATTCTGGAGAGCAATCACAGAGGGTCACTATGTGGAGTGACTGATAAGTGCGACTTTTGAGAATATGTCGCGACTATACTAGAGGACTTTGAAACATCATGGTGGAACTATATAGATCGTATGAAGTTGTCATGAGATGTTATCATGGCGGGAGTGGTTCCCTAAAAAACCATGATGAGGTACCTTTCCTCAAGGTAAAGGTTGTTGTATATGCTTGTGGAGTGTGTAGCTAGAGATTGCATGTTTGAATGCTGGCTATTTACACATGTTGTGCGTAGCCTGAGATTGCATGTTTGAATGCTGGCTGTTTACACATGTTGTGTGTGTAGCCTGAGATGGCGTAGTCGAGATAGATATAGATAGATGTATAGCAATGTTTGGCTTGTAATCATGTGAAGCAAGTGTCATATGGTTTGCACATGGTTTACAAGTATGTGTGTTTAGCATGTACATGAGAATATATATAACATGTGATAGAGAATGTTTGCTAACTCTATGTCATGATAATATATTATGATGCATGAAGCATGTTGTTTGTATGATAATAACTCAATTGAATAGTGTGAAGTAAGACTTATCTGGAACCGTGTAGAGCCATTATAGACATTGTAGAAAAATTAGTGTTGTTGATATAAGTCTCGATGTCGACAAAAGAGCATGGTATAAGAATCCCAATGGAGTAGTCATGGTGGCCAAGAAGATAATATTTGAGTGCATCATTGAAGATAATATTACTTGACCAAGGAGTAATGTATATGTACCGAGGTAGGGAAGAGAAGCCATGATGACAAATATGTTAGTCTGTAGCTTGTGCCTGTCATATTTGACAAGCATATAGGTAGACGAGGCGTGGCCATTGATAGGTGCATGACTCATGAGAGTTTATTGTTATGTTGCCCACTGATAAATCATAGAAAAGTATGTATAACTGCAGGCAAAGTGTTGTTGGCAACTTGTTGTTGGAGCTTGGCTTGATATGATTATATAGTTCCGAGGGCATGACAATTGAAGACATTGAACTAGGTAGCGAGCTAGGCATAGCAATTGGTCAAGCTGTGTGAACATCTGTCGAAGATGTAACAACTTCTTCCATGCGTTGTAGGATCAAGTCTGTGGTAATAGAACATGGTCTTGTGTAGTATATACATGGCGAACTTCATGAGTGAAGCGAGTGCGAACTGGAGTATCAATCAAGGGGTTGAAGGTTGAGCCTTGAGATACACAGCCAAAATACTTGGCTGAGCCGAGAATAGGGCTAGCTGAGTTGAACGGAGTGCGCGGGGACTCTGGCGAGACCAGTGGAGTCCGCGACCAGTGGAGTCCGCGAGGACTCTGGCCAGACAAAAGGAGTCCACGAGTGGTTGGCGAGACAAGCGGAGTTCGCGAAGACTGGCGAGACAAGCGGAGTCCGCGGTGACTCTTGCGAGATTGACCAAGTATTTTGGCTCTTTGTTAGTAAGTGAGCTGCTGCCATTGCTGGGGGAGCAGTAATTTAGATAATAGAGGCCATAGGTGAGGTTGTGATGGTCCATTATAAGTGGCTGGAGTTGCGGCCAAGATGTGGGATTGTAACCAATTGCCTGAAAATTGGGCGATATATTGAGTTGAACTGTGGGTGCCAAGAGTAAGTGGCTGGGTGCCGACGCCAACTCTGTGTCAGCGTGGTCTCAGGGTCCCAAAGTGGGTGGGGCTGTATGGATGGTCCAGGGGTGGAGGAAGAGAGGTATGGCCTCGGGAGAGGCACTGAGACCCGGGAGAGGGGTGTCAAGCGGGTCACTTGTGCTGACATGTTCCCAGAGCAAGGTAAGCAAGGGAGGGATGGGGGGCCTTGGGAGCTCGGGGGGCCATGGGGGAAGGTCACGAGTCAGGACAATATCACGAGTCGGGACGAGACCACAAGTCGGGAGGTCGGATCCTTGGTTTCGGGTTCTGTACTAGGGAAACTGGGGTGACCAGGGGAGTTCGCAGGGGAACTCGCGGGACCAGGAGAGTTTACGGGGACTGGCTCTAACGTGGGAGGGTGTCCCTGGGAGAGGGGTGCCAAGCGGGCCCCGAAGGTGAATTCATGTCCCTGTGGTAGGGACCCGGGAGGAGGGTTCCGAAATTGGGGTCGCGAGACCAAGAGCATACCCCTGCCTGGACCGTGTCGCCGTGGTGACTGGTCTCGCTACTGGGATGGGAGTCCAGAATTTGTATCCTATGACCGGGAGAGAGGAGTCCTGGGAGGCCGTGGAGGTTCTGGGTGTCCATATCAGTTCTGGGTGGAGGGCTGCTCACGGAACTGGATTGGATACGAACTTACCAAATAACGGGCTGCTCACGCGGTCTCGGAGAGAAGTATTCAGCCAGAGTCATAGATGTGTCAATGCATGTAGCACATAATATATGTAGTTGTTTGTGAGCTCTGCATTCAACCCTTGGTTGATTGTGGAGGACGTGTAACTTAATCTCAGGAAGGGGAGGTGCCGGGAGCAGGCTGTTGGGTCGCTGAGTGTTTGAGTTGTAGTGGCGGGAACCAGGAAGGGGAGGTCCCTAGAGAGATGTGTGTGTGTGTGTTTTTTTTTATACTTCAGCCGGGAGAGGAGTCCCGAGAGGTCGGGATGGAGAGCTATGTGTGGGAGTCCGCTAGGGGAACTACCAGGGAAGTCCCCATGCGAGGGTTAAGACCAGGGGAGGCCGCGAGGGGCTGGCAAGACAAGTGGAGTCCGCGAGGACTGGCGTGACCAGGGGAGTCCACGATGGGCTGGCGAGACCAGCAGAGTCCGCTATAGGCTGGCGAGACCAGCGGAGTCCGCGACAATGTGAGTCCGCGAGGACTGGCGAGACCAGGAGTTCGTGATGGGCTGGAGAGACCAGCGGAGTCCGCGACAATGTGAGTTCGCGATGTGCTGGCGAGACCCGCGGAGTTCGCGATGTGAGTCCGCAAGGACTAGCGAGACCAGCGGAGTCCGCGACAATGTGAGTCCACGAGGACTGGCGAGACCAGTGGAGTCCGCGACAATATGAGTCCTCGGGAGAGAGGCACCGAGACTTGGGTGGGCATCCCCTAGAGAGAAGTATCAAGTGGGTGCCAAAGGCGAAGGCATGTCCCGGGAGGAGGGTGCCGAGATTAGGGTCGCGAGACCGAGAGCATATCCCTGCATCGGTTGAGGGAAGCTGGGTGTCCAGATCAGTTTTTCTGGGCGCTGCTCACCGGGGCGTGGGGATTGGCCAGAGGTCGGGGAGGCCACGCTGGATTCATTAGAAGACAGTGAGTATGATGGCTGGGAAGGTGAGCTACCTTTCTATGACACGCCCAAGCGAAGGAGAGAGAAAAAGTCAGATCTACTTTCTCTCTCCTCGGGATTTCTCTAAAACCAAGCCAGAAGGACTATCACGGAGTGAAAATTAATGAGGTGAGCTCCTTGTACGTGGGCAGGGAGAAGCTCGAGAAAAGGATAAGGTTGGCGACTGGAAAAAGGAAATTTCCAGAGGGAAATCTGGGCAGATTATGGATATGCTCATGGTGAGCTATATGAGGGTTTCCACTTGAAGCCCCTCCTTCTAGCACCATTGTTTCGGCGAGATCTCTGAGGGGGGTGGATCACGCAGATTCAGGAACGTTATCTTCAAGCTCCCATAACCTGTCAATCATGAATGAACAGTGTTAGAGGGAAGACCGGGTGTTCCAGCCTTCGACCCTCCGATGCCTAAGTCAGTGAGTAGAAATAATGTGAGAATGGGGTGAAGATGGAGAGAACAAATAAGGGGTGAAGAGTGGTATTTATAGGGATATGGTGGATGCACCCTAAAAATACCACTTTGCCCTTATTAGAGGGTATATTACCGTTATGCCCTCAAATAATAGTGTAGGTAAAATAGGCTTAGCTAAGGCCCAAGCCCATTTTATGTGGCGACACGCGTCTTCTTAGGCGAGTATGACCGATGTTCTACTATGTACTAACAGAGTCCCTTGGCACCCTTGAACTCTACTGCCTCTGCATTAGAAACATCTCCTTCCTCACAGATCGAGGATGCTGAACCCTATCCAAAGCACCCCTCAACATGTCCCCAATATAATCCCTTAATCCTCTCATATCATCACCCTCATTGGCGTCGGTCGAGGTAGCCACACAGGGTCGGAGCCTAAGAGGCATAGTACCTGAGGAGGAAGATTTTAGTAGTCTATAAACAAGACTAATGGAACTATCACACATACCCAATAACACAAAGTATCCAAAGCATAAACTGCTGATGAATCCGTCGCGGTCGGATCATCACTCTATAGACACTACGGCTACTTAGGCAAATACAATAGTGAATACGAGGCAGAAAACGAAACCTAGAGCTCTGATACCAACTGTCGAGACCCGTCCTGAATTTCACCCTGAAACTCAAGGTGAGTCCTGCGGGGACCACCTCCAAGGAAATTTTACCGAAGAACTCGGCAAACATCTCTCGAAAATGGACAACCCTAACCCGAAAAAATTATAGAACCACACTTTTAACCAAAAATAACATCCTCCGCTACAACCCATAAAGTAGCCATAATAATTTATACAAAAATCTCAACAGTATTCAGAGCTACTAAAAATAAAAACAACGGAAGCTAACAATCTCCTAGTAGATTAAACAGGTAACCTACTGGCGAAATATAGTGGAAATATGAGTGACTATGCCTCGACGTCTCCTTCTACACCTCACCCAAACGCTGCAGACTGAGCATTTTAAAACGAAGAGCCCAGGGGAAAATATTCAATTACGTCAGAGTGAGTGGACTAAAGCAATTTCGACAACAAATAAATATTTCCCCAAAAATACTTTCAAAGAAAACACTTTACCAGCAACAGCTTAAAAGCTTAACTCGAAAATTCTAAACTGGTGTCTAGTCTCGCTAGACTCCCAAACTTTAAGAAAAAAGGCCTCTCAGGCTACAATATTATATATATATATATCAGTATGTATTCACACTTGTCTATCTCTTGTACGATATTTATGAATAAGCTCGAAAAATAGATAATCATACAAGACTACGACGCTGGCGTCTAACGCTCAAGTCACCCCATACTGGAATTGTACCTCAGTATGAGGGAAACTCATGAGTGGGTATATGTATACGTGTTGATTCCTTGTACGAATTCTATGAATGAATTCAAAGAATAGAAAGTCATACAAGGCTACGACGCTGGCGTCTAAAGCTCACGTCACCCCATACAGGAATTGTACCTCAGTATGGGGGAAAATCACGTATAGCTAGCTAGCATTTATTTATATATATACTATTCTCATAATCAATTATATATGAGTATAATCACCGAAATTCTCAATTTCAGGAAATTTCCAACAACAGAAAATTATTCAACAAAAAAGCATTTTTAAGCACATTATTTAAAACAAGGGTTCACTCACAAATTAGGCCTAAGCCTGATGTCGGTCGGAGGCCTCGTCAGCTCAAGCCTCCTCGTGTCCTGTTCCAAAACATAAATAAATCCTTAAATAAAACATCGATGCATAAAGAAAATAGGCGTAATTAAATATGAGCTCCGTGTGCTCAACCATGTCTATCGCCCAAAATCTTAATTTCACTACCAACCAATAAACCTCCACAAAATTTGACAGCACCTTCCTCTCAAACTCCTCTACAACTTTCTTAAATACCACAAACACCAATTTCAAGCCTAACTATGCCAATCGAACGAAAACACATAAAAAGCCCTAGAATTTCCATTACCGATTTCTCCTTACCTAGCTCAAGATGGAGGGAACCCCTTGGAGGGATTGTTGCACGGGAGGAAGGCTTTATTTTGAGCCAAGGCTTGCCGGCTATGGTGGCCTGAGGAAGGAGTTTCGGCGACTGGAACACGCGGACAGCCAAACCTTCCGGCGGGCTTTTCTCCCGATCACCGGTCTAGAAAGGAAGTTGGGTCGGAGGCCGACCGATTGGGACCGAACGGCGGCGAACGGAGGTCAGACGTGTTTCTGGGCAGAGAGCAGGTCTGGGAGAGAAAGAGAGAGAGAGAGAGAGAAAGATAGAGAGAGAGGACGCACACAAGGAGAGAGAGGGAGCAATGAGTTGGGCTCGGCCCAGCCGGGTCCAACCTCCCATATATCCATTCCAAAATTCAACACCCCAAAAATAATACCCCGATAAAAATTACCTTTTACTAGAAAAAATTACCATATTTACCATCGCCACATTTTCTTACTTCGAATAAATCATTCAAAATAATCGTCCCTTAACACCACTCTGGGGACTAATTAAATTATACACTTAATGACGAAAACAGTAAAAACTCTTATTACTACCATGTTAGTAATTAAGGTAAAAATTAAGGGTCAGAACATGACATATTTCGCCATGGTGACAAGAATAAACGGCTCATTCTCATACTATACACTGTTTGAGTCCACTGATAACAAGCCACGATCCATAATTAGGAAGTAATCAGGAAAATCTCTCTTGTGTATGGATTCGTTACCATCCTATCTTTCCAAATGGGACTTAAAGTATCGCTTCATCGCAATGTTGAAGGACAGACCAATTAGCCTCTTCGATCTCAGCATTACTTAATCTTTCATAATTACTTAATCTGTCATACGGTTGAACATCGTTGAAAACAATTGATAGATTGAATTGCTGGCTACTACCCGCTCCAGATGATTCCCCCACTGTGTCTTCATTATTGAGATATATATTGTAATATGTTACGCACTCAGCCTGAATGTATGCCACCGTGATCGACCCTTCAGGGAAACGTTTGTTTCTGTTCGATTTCTTGAAATCCCTCAGTTGCCTACAAAACAGATATTTATTCTTTTACAATAAATATTTGAAAAAATTATCTTAATTTGAAAGGATGATTGATTAGAGAATGAGTGCATATATACCTCTTATTTGAATAGCATCAGGTATACTATACTGGATCAGTAAACAACACTTGTTCGGGAATGTGGATCATGAGGTGAATCATGATGTCAAAGAAAGTTCGGGGAAAGATGCTCTCCAGCTTGCACATGATGTACACAATATCTTTTTGCAATGACCGAACATCAGACTTTTTAATCTCTTTAGAGCATATCCTCTGAAAAAAATTTGACAAAGCCACTAACGTGTCAACCACATCACTCTACAAATACGGTCTAATGACCACGGGAAGAAGACGTTACAACAAAACATGACAGTCATGAGTATTCAACCCAGTAATCTTATTTTTCCTCGTCTTAACACATCGAGCGATATTCCATGTATACCCATGAGGATACATAATATTATGAAGCCACTGAAACACTTCTGCCTTCTTCTAAGGATGGATTGTGTAGTCTGCTTGAGGCATTATGACTTTTTTTGTTTTTTTTTTCTCTACTAGCCATACTTAGGTGTATACCCATTTTCTTAAGATCAACACAGGCTTTGGGGGTGTCCTTATTCTTATCTTTGAGATTCAGAATTGTTCCAAGAACGTTGTCACAAACATTTTTCTCTATGTGCATGACGTCCAAGTTGTGTCTGATTTTCAAAGTCGACCAGTTAGGTAATTTAAATAATACACGTTTGTGTCCAATACTTAAACTCATCAGGCATGGGATGATTCAAGTCAGTTACATCTTTACTGGTGCTCAAATATCCGAACCAGTGCTGGTTAAGCCTCTCTAAAATCCACTCACCAGACCTCTTTGGAGGCTTCAGATTATGCTCCTCAGTCCCACCAAATGCTTGAGCATCCCACCGCCACTCGTGATCCTCGTCAAGCCACTTACGAGATCTCAAGCAACACATTTTGTCAGCATGGCGACTAGAATTGATGTCATCTAAGCATACTGGGCAAGCCTTGTACCCCTTAGTTTGTTGGCCAGACAACATCCCGTAAGCTGAATAATCACTGATGGTCCAAATGACAGTTGTTTTCATCATGAATGAAGTTTGACCATGCCTGTCGAAAGTAGCGAGTCAATTTTCCCATAACTCCTGCAACTCGTCAATTAATAGTCTCATGTACACATCCAAACACTTTCCTGGAGAATACGAAACCATAAGCTTAAGAAAATTATATTCCTTCCTCATACACATATTGGGAGGTAGATTGTACGAAAATACTATCACATGTCAAATGCTATAAGACAAATTCATGTTTCCAGTAGAATTGAACACGTCTGTTGGAAGTCCGAGTCTGACATTTCGACAATCTCTAGAAAATTCAAGAAAATAACGGTTAAAGTGCTTCCAAGCCTCCCCGTCTATGGGATGTGTGAGATTATTCAGATCTATCCTCTCCTCTCCTTGGTGCCTTGCCTGGTGCCATCTCATATGCTTGGTCGTATGTGAAGACATGTACAGACGCTGCAGATGAGGACCCAACGGGAAGTAACGAAGAACCTTCTTATGAATGGGCCGATTTTTCTGTTTAGATGAAGTGGAAGCTTTATACCTTGGCTCGTAGCAATGTGGGCAATCAACTTCATTCTTATTTTCTTTGTAATACAAGATGCAGTTATTGACACAAGCGTCTATCTTCTGGTGATCAAGATCAATGTCAGCCAACATGTTTTTACCTGGTTGAAATTTTTCAGACAACTGTTACATTTGGGAAGCACTTCCTTCATAAGTGCAATATCCTCATCAAAACATGTGTTAGTCTTCCCCCTCTTCATTTGCTTCATGACGGTACCCAACACAATATGCTCACTGTCAGGATACAATATGGTTTGTACTTCCCGTAGAAGCTTATTGTACTTATCAAAAACATTGTTGTAGTCAACGTGGGAGACATTAGGGAAGGTGTCAGGGGTGTTGTCATAAACAACATTTTTCTGATAACTTGTGACGGCGAACGGGAAGACATCTTTTAAGAGGTTCATCACAGCAGGGTCCTCTAACTAGTATTGGAAGATCTTGCCTGCTGATTATGTTGTGCTTGAATTTTTGCAAGTGTATGCATTTGAATTTGATTTTCGTTGTGTCATGTCCATGTGGTATAACTAGGAAAAATATCGTTTAGTGTCATGTGAGAATACATGTCTTCATATTTTACTGGTTTCCGATTGAGACATTTATTGCACGAACATATGTGAATAACTTTGTCTTGAGGACTATGTGGACGCACAAACTCAATAAAATTAAAAATGCCTCTCATGTAAAGAGGGGATCCCATCCCTAATTGCATCCAGCTCTTGTCCATGTTGTACAATATAATAACAGGAAACAAAATTGTATAATTAAAAAATCGTGAATAATAAACTGGAGTATGTATATATATATATACTTAATTATTATATATATAAGATATATTAATGTACGTTGTTCACACCTACAATCTTCACCTTATGCCTCCAGTTAGGGCTCTAATCTCATTTGAGAGCGTATGACATTGTGATTTCGTTTGTTGTTGGAGCGTTTTGAATTCGTATTTGTGAGAAAATTTCGGCAGCATCTCCCTACAGTTCCCTAAGTGCCCAAATATCTATACATAATATGCACTCGAGGAACAATAAAGGAAGATTCTGTCGAAATATATATATATATATATATATATATATATATATATATATATATATATATATATATACACCCACAACCGAAAACGAAACGCACTAACAACAAACGAAATCTCAATGTTATATGCTCTCAAAATGTCTAAATATGGGACAATTCGAAAACCATTTTGTTAGACACAGTCATAACATAATGGTTCTCGAACGTGATTTTTAAGGGTAACAATATATTGATAAATGTATAAGAATATTATAATTCTTAATTACATGATTCATCATTTTATTTTTTATCATTTGAATACACAAAAGCTAATATATATATATATATATACACAAAAACATAATATATATTATACACACATATTATACGTACTAACATATTATACACACATATATACAAATATATTATACGTATATACACAGATTATACATACAAACATAGTATACACATAAAAACATATACGTACAAAATTATTCAACATGTGTATGTATACACCATCAAATGTTACATATATCATGCATCATCAAGCAATCCAGTAATTGGACCGGCAAAATTGGACCAGCGGCAAAATTGGACCACCGGCAAAGTCACCGGAAAGTTTGCCAGAAAATATATATCTATAAATGAAAAAAATAGATGAATTAAAGTAGTTACATATCAATTAAGAGAGAAACAGTTGTTGAAGATTAATCAAATTCATAAATAAAAGTTTCCAAAACTAGATTTAGATCGGATGAATTATGTGAGGGGGGAGGAGTCTTCTTATATGTGTTTCTTCTGCGTTCTCTTTTGAGCAGAATGTGTATAAATGATGTGTTTACTTAGCCGACTGAATATTCCGTCGCCTAAGACAAAATGCGTCGGTAAAAATATATTTGTTCTGCATTGTGTAAGACAATAATTCAATTTCTTAGTCGACGGAACAGTTCATCGGCTAAGAAAGACATATTTGTCGCCCAAGACTTACTTAGCCGACTGAACATGGTTCGTCGTCCAGGAATAACTATGCCAACGTAAAATGGTTCGTCGCCTAAGATCATCTTTAACGACGAAATTTTTTCATCGCCTAGGAAGATCTTAGTAGACAGAGTGCATCGAAAGTAAACTTCTATCGCCTATGAGTTTCTAAACCGACGAAAGTTTACTGACAGAAAATATTCGTCGCCTATGGTTTACTAAGCTGACGGAACTTAGATGACAAATTCTATTTCGTCGAATAGAAATATCTTAGTTGACGAAAGTCCTCGACATTCATTTTCTGTCACCTAAATATATATATCTTAGGCGATGGATGTGGTGTCCTATACGATGACTGTGTTTCCGTCGATGAAGACTAACTTTGGCAATAGATTTAATTTCGTCGGCTAAGTTGTTATTTCCTATAGTAGAACCTTTCAGCATAAGGTTTATGTACGATCAAAATTGGAAACATGAAATGTAACGAGGGCCGAGACTGCATTCTTCCCTCAATATATGTAAATAGTTCACATTATTCATGATACTTTTAATCTTCGTCGACGTCTAAAGGCAGTACAGCTTCAGGTGCCACTTCTGCCGGCAATAACTCGCCAATATCTCTCTTGCACTTGTCACTAGTTTTTGCCTTCATGAACCCAAGGGGGTCGACAAAATGTGCCCTCGGTTCATAGCCACTCTTTTTTGTGATAAAAACTCTAGCTGCTTCAGGACTGTAAAATGGTTCAGGGCAAACATTTGTATTGCTAGAAACAGCTGTCACCACACAAATCTGATCTTGCATGTTATCATTCAATTTCACATCAAATTTATAGGCTCCATTCTTAGCGGTCTTCGCTTTAAGGGAGTATAGGGGAGTTTGATTGTCTTGTCTAAAACAATCCAATTTTACTTCAGCGCCTGCGTGCATGAATCATAATGTCTTGCTTCTTCTATTTTATCAACTTTTTGTTGAAACTCATAACAAACATATACATATTGTACATGTAATATGATTAGTTATATTCTCAGAATAATGATCTGAGTCATTAATATGGTTCATACATGAACTCAAGTTCATATATGTTCACTAACAATTCTTATGCCGGATTCAAAATAGTTAGAAAAGAATAAATACACTAATTAGGGTGACGAAACATGTTACCGGGCAGCCGTTTACTGAAATTGGATGGGAACTGAATACGGCATGGGTCACAATATATGTATCCCTCAATACTGGGGCTAATTTCGGAGCCCTGGGCATAGGCCAAAGACAACATGCAAGACACAGTGAGAAAAATTGCAACGATTTCCAAGTTCTTCGCCATTGTTCTTCTCTCGCTAATTGTATGTGGTTCTCTTCTCTATTGGTCCTTTCTTGATGTTTCTTCCTTTCCTTGATTTGAGTAGTAAGTTTATATAGGGGCCTGAAAATATTGGAATTGCTTACCATCATGTGGTAATAATTGACATGGACAGATTCTCACGGCGAGTTGTTTGTTCTAGGCTTGTAATAGCATATGCTAATTATAATGGTTGCAAAATGTTTTATATAAATCGATTTTTAACCAACAAATTCTTTGAACTGGTCCTATGGAAAACAATTCTTTGAACTTGTCGCCAAAAGTCTTAATTCATCAACATGGGCCTTGACAACCCTTTAATCGTTTTTGTTAGGACAAATTACTGGTCACTCCGCTAACTTTAGGGTGCTCGACAGTTTAGTCCGTTATCTTTCAATTTCAATCGATCACTCTGCTAACTGTCCAATTTCACACAATTCGGTCCATCCGTTAAGTAGCCGTCCAAATCGATGGTTAAGTGTTGACGTGGCACACCAAAAATCAATTAATTATTCATTTTTCTCATTTTCCATTTCTCTCTCAAATTTCCAATTATCCCCCAAAATTTCCAATCTCCCCCAATCTCATTTTGGGGATAATTGGAAATTTGAGAGAGAAATGGAAAATGAGAAAAATGAATAATTAATTGATTTTTGGTGTGCCACGTCAGCACTTAACCATCGATTTGGACGGCTACTTAACGGATGGACCGAATTGTGTGAAATTGGACAGTTAGCGGAGTGATCGATTGAAATTGAAAGATGACGGACTAAACTGTCGAGCACCCTAAAGTTAGCGGAGTGATCAGTAATTGTTTCTTTTTGTTATAAATTAGAAACTTACGTTAGTGAGAGATCAATATTAGATAATAGAAGAGATGAATTAGGGGAAATGTAGAGAGGTGTGTTATTCATTCTCATTGGACTTCTCTATATAGGAGTAAAGTTTACATCTAAAGACATAACAAATGAGAAATTGAGTGGACAACCAATTATTTATAATATTTACAACACTCTTCCTTGGATGTTCACCGTTTTGTAATATGGTGTTGGACTCGTTTAATATTGCCTTGTTAAAAACCTTGCCAGGTAACAAAAAATCAGTGGAAAAAAATAACCTTGATCGAAGGAGAAAAAGAGTGCAACGCGTATATGTCATAGGTAGCACAATCTTGAATGCTTCCCCTTATGAGAATCTCTCTTTGATTGATTGATGCACGCTCCAATATTATGTAGTTGATAACATACATGTATCACTTATAGTAGATACGGTGTGTCGATCATGTTAGTGAAACTATGTGAGCTCACATGGTTAAAGATCAATTTCATCTGTTCAAATCATTGATAAAGACAGTAGTTAAAACATCAAAATATAAATGAATAACAATTGACACATTTACTATCATATAATATTCTTGAGCAGCAAAATTTAAGCATGGCACACTTTAGCCATACATATCAATTTGTACAATTGATAGGCTTGATTGGAGCTCTAGCCAAATTCATAACTTTGTGAAAGTTAGAATATGTTGCAACATTATAATTCGAAATCGATTTTTTAGTCTTGCCATGCATAATACTCATTGAGGTAATAAAGCATTTTGACAATAATAAAATAATTATATGAGCTTCAGACTTGATTTCATAAGTTAGCTTCATGAATATTCATCCTTTGAGGATTTGATTAAGCAATATGTTTATAATGACATATAAAATTTGGGTATGCATATTTAATAAAACAAAACAACTTGCCATAAGCCTCAAGTGACTAGGGGTGGGCATAAAACCTGAGCAAGAAAAAAAAACCAAACCGGACCGGCATGCCCAACCGGGTCGGGTCGGGTCTTTTTACAGGCCTTGTTTCTGTTTTGAACAGTTCGGTCAGGTCCCAATGACAGCCGAGCTGGGCCCGGTCCCTGATAATATAACAAAATTTAGGCCTAAAAGCCCGGGCTTTAATGTGTGAGCTAATAAACAGCCAAGACTTAAATTAGTGAGTCACTAGATTAGAAGCGATATGGACAAAGACAAGTACGGCAATCATCACAGCAATAGTATGGTCAAATATCCTCCACATATTATTATATACAATAACAAATGCAAAATAGAAGAAAGGTATCCGCTCATCTTTCCCAAAGCCATAGAAGAAAGGTGGCTGTATGTTCCCAGGTTCCACAAATTCACCTCCCTGAGCTCCCAAGTTCCTCAGCGCACAATAAAAGTAACAAAACAAGTTAGGGTAATATTTTCTTGTAATATTAGACTGAGAATCCGAGCCACTTTCTCTCTTTTCTGATCGGTTTTTATGTGTTCTTTGATGTAATTCATGAGTTAGCTATGTGGGTTTTATGTTTTCTGGGGTTTTCTTTACTTAGATATGGATTCTAGGGTTTTTAACACAGTATGTGATCTCTGAAATTGGCGGAAAATGTTGATTGGTGGTTGGTTTGATTTTTGATGAAGCAAAGTTGTGCTGGCTAGATAGCTATAGCGATGACCAAGTCGGTGAGGAATAAGATAAAGATCAAGAAGATTGACAACTTGTCGGTGAGGCTGGTGACGTTTTTGAAGAGGAGGAGAGGGCTTTTGAAGAAAGCTGGAGAGCTTTCGGTGCTCTATGATTGTGAGTATGCTGTGATCATCTTCTCTGCTACTGAGAATCTCTTCGCACAAGTAGTAGTTAAGGACCGAAGGCCCGAGGGACCGACCGGTTTTTGGTCGGTCCCGAAAATTTTAAGGTGAAGACCCAGCCCGGTGTTAGTTCTGCCGGTCCGGTCCGGTCCGGTCCCGATCCTGTCAAAATAGTGGCTGGTTTGGGCCCGTGCCAAGCCCTACTCTAGTCCATATAACAGCACTCTACTTACAGAAAAGTTGTTGTTTGGAGAAGATTGATAGCTAGCCCCATGTCTATAGAGAGAAATTATGTAACAGTGATTTCATTTCATTAAAATGTTACCCCTATATAATTTAAGAATCGTAAAGTCTAATTTTTTAATCACATTTTCAATGAACAATTTCATCGGAATTGTCTCTTTCTAATTTGGCCAATAGTATAGATTGTCAACATAACAAAACATGGAACAATATACAGCCCTTGATTAAATTAGTAACTACTATAGATAAAATGTATCATTAATTTTCAATCTCACACATTCATGCATGCATGCATAAGTTATAATAAACTTTATTCATATCGAGTACTTGTGCCTCTTTTAGGGCAAATATTTGTCTCTTGAGGACAATTTATTTGAGAATATGGATCTTTGAATAACCTCAGGAAAAACGTTGTAAAACGTTATAGAGCTTGTATAATCTTCCCTTATGGGGAGCTTACGACATTGGACATAGTGGATGTATTCCACAATATAAGTTAACGCCATTACATTAGTCTTTTCTCCCATTAACGGTGGAAAAACTATCAAATTATGCAGAATGTGCATATAAATAAATATTAGATTATTTATCCATTGGTGGGTGGCCAGCCCAAACTAAAATTTAGGCCAAAAATATGTAATTTATGATAGTGTCACTTTTCCTTATAAGTAGAAGAAGGAATGTATGGTGTCTAAATATATCAACACCAATTAGAATCAAAATCTCCTATGATGGCGGAGGAATGTATAATTAGAAGTGACAAACCGCAAATTTGCGGTAATATATCTTCCCTTGATTGCAAGGTGAGTAATAGAAGAATAACAAATAACTTGTCATGTCAAGATAATGTATTTGGCTAAATGGAACATATGGTTCATATACGGTTATATATAGTAGTATACGATGGTTGATTGATGCAACCAAATAAGGTGGAATTTTCTTCCCTAATATATGCAAGGGTGATCCATATTGGTAACATTTATAATACAAGCTCAATTAGAGCAATCTTTCAAGATGTGCATCTCTTGAGATCTTTGTTAACCTTTAAGCGGGAATTACGATGAATTATTGTAATTCCAAAATATCATATTTGTGTCCATAGTTAGATTATTTGCAAAATAATATTTTGGTAATACTTTGGATCATGAATACCCATAGTTCAAGCCTTTAAAATAACAAGGTCTTGGATCCAAATTGTTTATGAACATGAAGTCCATAGAATTATTTGGCAAAAGAATGAAATGCCAAAACAAGATACTCAAATATCGAGTTTTGGACAGATGTCCTTATGGGTATAAGCATACTCCACATTAACATTTCAATGGAGAATCATAGTCTTATCAAATTACAGATTATACTCAAAGTAATGAATCTTCACAATTAGAAGAATGTTCTAAAAGTGGAGTGAACAATGGTTCACATGTACTCATAAAAATGAGCCGGACCTTAGTTATATCACTAGTCCTCAACAAGGTTCTCATTAAGTGTAATTAGATCAAAGAGATGTAATTATGGTAGATAAAAAATATCAATTATGAGTAATTTAGGAAAAGAAAATGATCTAATCATGCATGTGCATTTACATACCATAATCCTAGACATCCATACAAAGGACTAAAATTTCCATGATTAGGAAATATCAACCCTCCAAAAAATGGATATTTTAGTGGAAATTTCAGGAAAATATTGATATCATTTGGGCCCAATGCCTTTTCTTTTGGGTGGAAATTTCAGGAAAATATTTCGGTTCGAGTCCCTGTGCCTTTTCTTTATGTTTTGTTCAAAAATTTTCAAATTTGGGCCCAATTCAACCCAATTGGGGACAAAGTATCGAGAATTTCGGCAAAAATTTGAAAATTTCGTAATTTATCGTGAAATTTCTAAAATCTTGAACGATAAGTGATTGGAACATCAAATAAGTTTAGTTATATCGGTGATAAATCAGATTTTTCACTCCTTGATCTGTAATGTATCAGGTCATTATGATCATATGAGAAAAAAAAAATCCATAATGTGTGATTGAAACAATTACGTCTGATTTATAAAATAAAAATAAAAATCACATTATGATAATGATGTGATTGAGCAATTACATGTTATGTTATTGAAACAAATTTTAATTACTAACGCAATTAAACATATAAAGAAAACACTACCAGAAGAAAGGCTTTAGCCGACGAAAAAAAAAAACCAGGCCGACGAATTTTTTTTTCGTCGGCTAAAGTGGGCTTTAGCCGACGAAATTGTCCTTCGTCGGCTAATTAAAAATTTTCGTCGGCTAAAGTGGACTTTAGCCGACGAAATTAATATTTCGTCGACTGAATAATTTCTTTCGTCGGCTATAGTCTGTGAACTTTAGCCGACGAAATTTTCAAAAGTTTAGCCGACGAAATTTTCAAAAGTTTAGCCGACGAAATTTTTAAGAGTTTAGCCGACGAAATTTTTAAAAGTTTAGCCGACGAAAAATATAATTTCGTCGGCTAAAGTGTTTTATATTTACAGATTTGGACAACAACTCATCTGGAAAAAAAAATTATATGTAGAACCTTTAAATGCAAAAAAGTCGTGAAATAAAATATGACCAGAATGGTGAAATACGTCTACAATTGAAAAATGACGGTATTCCGGTAAAATCTCGGTGCCGATAGTTGACTTACCCTTATTATTCACTATGCTGCAGATTTGGTTTTTGTGTCCGATTGACTATTGTGATACCTCTCCAGAAGCGTAACGGTCCTACAAGTCAAACTCATCGCGATGCCATGACGTATAGGCTTTTTTGGCCATCCGAGTCTGTTTAGGGCTTCAAAATGCAGTTTTCTTATTTCGATTATAGTTGACCGTTTCGATCGAGCCCTTAACGTTGTCGGATCCAGTTGAATTTTTTACCATAGACATATTTCGTCATAATGATCATATCTGACGGTTGAATTTTGGTTTGTGAATTTTAGTCATCGGAATCACAACGTGTCTACTATTTACCGTTATTCGGGTTTATGGGGAGCCCTATCGTCGGAAGGTAAATGTCTCAAAATTTTTATATGGGCAGTTGCGTCTCATCTACGTAAGAGTTTTTTGTGTGGAAGGTTTGACCAAACTACGTAATATAGCGGACTGACCTGAGCGTTTTCGTGTGATAAGTGACGATGGATTATGGTTGACCGTTTCGATTGAGCCCTTAACGTTGTCGGATCCAGTTGAATTTTTTACCATAGACGTATTTCTTCATAATGATCATATCTGACGGTCGAATTTTGGTTTGTGAATTTTAGTCATCGGAATCACAACGTGTCTACTAATGTTGTATAACTTGTTTAGTCGGTTATACAACTTTGTGAACCAACTCTACATAGGAAGCAAAATTATTAAAAATCTCATGAAATAAGATGTGTTCAGAATGGTGAAATACGGCTATGGTTCAAAAATCACGTAAATCGGGTAAAGTCTCAGAGCCGATAGTAGCGGTCAACCCTATTTACCGTTATTATTTCTTATGGGGAGCCCTATCGTCGGAAGGTAAATGTTTCAAAATTTTTATATAGGTGGTTGCGTCTCATCTACGTGAGAGTTTTTCGTGTGAAAGATTTGACCAAACTACGTAATATAGGGGGAGATATGAGTGTTTTCGTGAATTTATAGACTTTAGCCGACGAAAATATATGAAAAGTCGTCGGCTAAGATTGTTTTTGCCGACGAATAACCTAATATTTCGTCGGCTATAGTTATTTTTTAATTTTTTAATTACATACTATAGCCGACAAATACGTTAGGGTATTCGTCGGCTAAAGTCGAAAAATTTTCGAAATTTTCAAGCAAAATTTTTTGGCGGGCAACCAAAATTTTCAAAGGACTTTAGCCGACGAAATTATGAAAATTCGTCGGCTAAAGTCGAAAAATTTTCAAAATTTTCAACCAAAATTTTTTGGCGGTCAACCAAAGAGTTTAGCCGACGAAAATAAAGAATTTCGTCGGCTAAAGTTCTTTATATAGCCGCAAATAAACCCAACACTAGACATATTGCGGCCCCTCCTCCTCTTCCTCCTCCTCCTCCTCCTCCTCCACACAACCACCACAAATAAACCCAACACTAGACATATTGTTTCCCCTCCTCCTCTTCCTCCTCCTTCTCCTCCTCCACCTCCGCCACTCTCTCTCCTCACCACACCGTCTACTCTCCACCCCCACGCGCCCAATGGCCACCTACCGCGCCCTCCTCTCCGCCTCCTCAACCTCTCCAACAACGTCTTCAACCGCACGTTCCCGCCGGAGCTCTCCAACCTCACTAACCTCCGTGTTCTCGACCTCTACAACAACAACCTCACCGGCGTGTTGCCGGTTTCGGTGGCTCACATGACCAACCTCCGCCATTTGCATTTGGGTGGCAACTTTTCACTGTATATCACAGTTTCTCTGTCAAGATTCTCCACACACAAAAAAAAAATAAAAAAAATGTTTCTGCAGTTTTTTTTTCAAAACTCAGCAACTTTAGCCGACGATATTCAAACACAATATTCGTCGGCTATAGTATTTTTAAATTTTTTTAATAAGGTTTAGCCGACGAAATAACCTAATATTTCGTCGGCTATAGTTATTTTTAAATTTTTTTTATAAGGTTTAGCCGACGAATAACCAAATATTTCGTCGGCTATAGTTATTTTTTTAATTTTTTATAAGGTTTAGCCGACGAAATATTTTATATTTCGTCGGCTTTAGTTATTTTTTAAATTTTTTTACAACGTTTAGCCGACGAAATACAAAATATTTCGTCGGCTATAGTTATTTTTAATTATTTATTACGCACTTTAGCCGACGAATATTTCGTCGGCTATAGTCTGTGACTATAGCCGACGAAAAATATCTCGTCGGCTAAAGTGGGACTATAGCCGATGAAAAAAAAAATTTCGTCGGCTAAAGTCATTACAGACGGCTTTTTCTCGACGACACTATAGCCGACGAAGGCTCGTCGGCTAAGGTCTTAGCCGACGAATTTTTTTAACAGGCCGACGAAAATTTTTCGTCGGCTAAAGTGCCTGTTCTGGTAGTGAAATGGTAATAAGCACATTCATGGCATATGATAGAGAAATCATCCTTTATTAAATCATGAAAAAAGGAAAATACAACTAAGAAGAAAGGGAAACTAACAAAATAAAAGGATAAAATTGCCAAAACATGGGCTAAAATTTATTAGGTGTCAAGAACACCACCACTAATCATGTCATCTGCATGTTTTCCATTGTCCATGAAAAAATCGGAGATATCAAATGAAATGTTATCCAACGGTTTAGATGATTCCCAAGGATCAGATTGATTAATGTAATTTATTTCAGTTTTCTTATCGTTGAGCGAAGCTTTGTGAAGTGCCACAAGATGATCAGGTATGTGACAAGTACGCTAAAAATGGTTGTCGCAGCCACATTTAGTGCAAGAATTTCCATTGTTCTTAGGGGCTTTAACCATATGATTTTTGCTTTTATGATTTGGACCCAACTGTTGGTTGATATCTTTTCGGCCTTAACCATTTGGTCGTTGGCGGTCATCTCCCTTAAAACGAGCACTAGTATTGCCATGCTTGTATCCATGTCCATTGCCATGACCACCAGTAGAAACAACATTCATCTCAGGTATAGGATGAGACCCAATAGGGTGAGAGTAGTGGTTTTTCATTAGGAGCTCATTATTTTGCTCTACCACTAAAAGGTATGAAATGAGGTCAGAATACTTCTTGAATCCTCACTCTTGATACCGCTGCTGCAGAACCAAGTTTGTGGCATGAAAAGTCGAAAAAGTCTTTTCAAGCTTGCTATCTTCGCTGACATGCTCTCCACATAATTTTAGTTGGGAGGTAATTCGATGCATAGCAGAATTGAAATCAGTGACAGAGTTTTGCATCCATTCATACCGTGTTCTTGATAGAACAATGGTTTCTGATGAGCAAAATGATCAGCCAATGCTTGCCAAATCTCAAGTGGGTCTTTCATCGTTAGATACTTGTCTTTCAGACTCTTGTCAAGGTGATGACACAAGAAAATCATAGTCTTGGCGCGTTCTTGACCAAATGCCTTATTGCCAACTTTGATGACATCTCCAAGGTTGTTTGTTGTAAGGTGAATACCAGCATCTAGGACCCAGCTTAGATAATTCTTGCCAGAGATGTCTAGAGCATCAAAGTCCAATTTCGTCAAATGAGTCATCATATTAGGATCCATATTTCTATAAAAAAAATTATATTATATTGAAACAAATGTTTCATATTCATGATATGAACAATGAATGAGAAAAACATTTGGGTAATGTCTATAAGGCCATAGGCCTAAGACTACTCGATCAGTGGACTCGAGTCTTGACTTATTAGAACATGTAGTTCACAAAGTCGTATATCAATAAACAACAAACAACAATTATATAACAAATTATATGAACATATGAAATGATTAACATGTTCATGATATAACATAAACAAATATGATAAACTCATAGATCATAGCCTTGGTAATAGACAACTATGTTGCACCATAAGCATGTAAATCATCATGAAGTTTAAGAAAAATAAGAGCGATCGTGCGGATAACGTGTTACGTTAGTGAGAGATAGAGAATAGAAGAGATAAATAATTAAGGGAAAAATGTAAAGATGTGTGTTATTCATTCTCATTAGATTTCTTTCTATAAGAGTAGAGTTTACATCGAAAGACATAACAAATAAGAAATTGAGTAGACAACCACATTATTTATAATATTTACAATAGTTTTTTCTTTTTTATTTAAATTTTAACATCATTAGTAATAACTTACGACGTGAAAAAATAAATAATTCATTAATTGAGGGACAAAACCCAATTACACACCCTGTAAATACGAGACTGAAAAGCTACAAATAACAAAGGCCGAGCTAAAGATCCAGGTTCTTTGTTAACAAGTTATGACTTTAATCAAACGTATAGAGATGTAAAGATCGAGCTTTATAATAATTAAAACAAAAATATGTAAAGAGGTCTCTATCGTCTTATAAGCATTCAAAATGATTCTTCATACAATCATGGCCGACTGTACGTACTATATTTCCGTATATATTGAAAGTTTTAACTCTTAATATATATGGTCGGACAAGTTCATTAATTAGGAATCATTCTATGCGTTTAAATACAGATTATGTTTTCATTTTAAATCAGTAATTAGTTAGATATTGGTTGTTCTTGAAAAATTTTGTTTGTAATTTTTGTTTATTAGAGAAATTTTAAATACACACCCTTAATCTCTTAATACACACCTTTATTATTTTATGTTTCTATTGAGATTTTGTAGGTAAGTGAAATGACCAAAACAAACATCTATTATTAAAAAATAAAAATAAAAACTCAAGAAGTATTCTTTTCAACATCTTCTATCCTAAAATCGTCGAAAGCATGTCTTCTCCCCTAACCCTAACTCTTCTCCACAATTCATTTGGGTTGTCTTTTTATTTTTATTTTTATTTGTATCAGCTTTAGTTTGATCTTGCATATCATATTGTCGAGTGCTGCATCTTTATCATGACATGTTTTATCGAATAACTAGCTATCTATGTTCAATAGCTACTGTACTTCTACAGTTCTACTAGCATGTGAATTTTGAAAACTTGTATTGGTGATTTGGAGTTGGGATATAACAATAATCATTTGATTATAAATTGAATGATGATAACCAAAAATTTTTAACAAAAATTAGACGAAATAATATGTAAAAAGAGGTACCAAATGGTAAATATACATTAATTATATTAAATAATAGAATATTTCATAAATTAAGGGCATTTTATGCAGTTTGAGATGTGTATTATAAGTATAATATTGAAATAAAAAACTTGATAGGTGATGTATTAAGTAAGAGGTGTGTATTAAGATATTAGAGGTGTGTATTTAAAATTTCTCTTTTTTGTTTATCATTAAAAAGAAGCTCTGATTAGCTCTTACATACGCATAAATTCATTCCACTCTTAAGGACGTCGCTCATTGTCCTTGCATGTTACATCTCCTTGGCGTAGTTCTCATACATGCGAAGAATTGATGCAATTCTTTCATCACTAGAATTTGTACCTCCGATCGACCTGCCCGCTTAATAGCAAGCAAGTCAGTGATTCTGCATGATGCTTCTAATCAAAGTTATACGCGAGATTATAAATATGTGGTTAAGTTTTTCTTATCAAACATCGATCCGATTCAATTGCTTGCAATAATTGCTCTCTCTTATACATGGTAAGTCAGATGTCAGGTTTCTCACCTTTTCTTTTGCTATGTGAGTCTTTTGCTATCTTGTCTAGAAATCCAAATGCCGACGTACATACATACCCGGTACCGTATGCACAACCCTCTGCCCTTATCTGCTGACAATGAATTCTTTACAAAGGTCATCAATCGGGGGTTTAAACATTTATGTTGAGCTAGCTAGTAGCTGGCCGGCGGCATGGCTCTTCGAGACTCATATGCATGTTCCGATAGCCCCTTCCGGCGAAGATTGTTGGCTCACTCCACCAGATTCTGTCCTCCGGTTTGGTCCTCATCCTCCCCGCATTGTGGAGGGAGAAATGTGTGTAGAGAATGTACAAGGTCTTTAAGGAAGGGTGGCCATATATCCACCGTTTGGGTTTGGCTAGCTTACGGTTGATTTGTATGGAGTTCGATAATGAGGGTGACCGTATATAGAAATATCTTAAATATTCAAGTGTGTAACTACAAATGTGTGAAGCATATCCTGTAGTATGAATTATGTATGCTAGGTAAGTGGCGGATTGAGTTGCATACAGTAAGTTTGAAGAAAATTAAGATTACTATTTCTAATTAATTTGTTAGTCCAAGAACTTATAGATGAATGTTAATTTACTTGGACGTATACCTTATTCCATGAAGTTCAATTACAATCAACATACCATATGCATAGACTTACTCCGAATCAACATCTGATATGTGATCAAAATTAAGTTTATCAAATGAGAATTATTAGTTGTTGATCACATTTATAACTAGATATTTGAATTTGAATTACCACGTCAAGTTTCTTTTTCCATCCCTTAAAACTATTTTCGAACATGAACATAAGTTAAGAGGTAGATATTAGAGTGGGAATTCCTCCCACAAATTAGCTAGATATTCTATATTGATATATTATATATACATACATATGGAGCTTTTACATATATGTATTCACTCATCGGTCTGCTCCTCGGGAAACAGTTCCTTGAGTACTTGCTCGCACTCAGGAACTGCTTCCTTCTTCATGAACCCAAGGGGATTGGCATAACGAGCCGTGGAAGCAACACCATTGTTATATGTGATCAAAACTCTAGCCTTCTCAAAGTCATCGAAACGGTCGTTGCAATCCGCCCTAGGGCTGCTCACTGTCTTCACCTCGCAGATCTCGTTTGCGTAGTCCTCATCCACCGGAAGAGTGTAAAGGCCATCCTTATTGGTCTTGCCTTGAAGTTTGTTAAAGACGGTTGAATTTACGCGGCTCCTGCATTGCAACTCTACTGTGGCACCTGCATATGCATCAAAATGTCCTTAAACTTATTATAGATCATTCATGTAAACAATGTTACATATTATATATGTCGAACTAGACATATAGTAGAACAATGTCATCCAGTATATGAATGGATCGATATGATGTTACCGTCGATAGGTTCGCTGATTCTGGTTTGGAATTGGACACTGCAGGGATCACAGTACACCTTGCCCTCCACAAAGATTTTGCTAATATTCTGGCCGTCGGCATTGACCAAAGAGCACAAGCAAAATACAGTGAGAACAACAGCTGTGACTACCATAGTCTTGGCCATTTTTCTCCTTTATTTGTCTGTGCTTTTTATTGATTAATGGTGTTTCTCCTCTGGTTCGATGCCAATCCCCCTCGGTTGATTTTTCTCTGGATGCATGGAATAGCTTTTATAAGAGAAAGAAAAGGTGGTTAGTTAGCATTGTGCGGTGAAGAACCCAGCTAATACTTAATCTATTTTAAGGTGTGTAGAGGGAGTCAGATTGGTTAGATTTTCTGGAGTTTATTGCTTTTGATCGACCAATGCTAAGAGAACGTACAAAGTTAGAACGGTATAACTGATCATCCAGCTGGTAAGACGACGGTACAAAATAATGTTTTTAGTTACCGTACCCCAAGTCTGCAACAACCTGAACTACTTCAACCAAACATTGTTGGACCCTTGAGTACTGGCTCTGCTTGTGCTATTTCAGTTTTAAGAAGATCAACCCGTCCTCGAACGATTAGTCCCTGTTCTGATGTCCTCGCTCGCAGAGTTCTTACCTCCTCCTCCTTAAATGGCATTGTCTAAGAAAAGCCTAAAGGATTTTACGGAAATTGAGACTAGCCAAGCTCAGCTGTTTTGAAGAGTGAGACTTGGATCGATGTACAATAAATTGGTGAAAAGTTGTTCATTACACAAGCTCTCTAGTTATAAGGGTGACGTTATTTTAAGAGCATGCATGTCCAACCAAAAGGCAAAGAGTAAGATGTAAAAAGCATGGCATGGATTCCAATCACTTTGATTGAATATACTCTAGTAACTTCTGAGAAAAAGGAATGATCAGGTGAAAAAATGAATGATACCCTGATCGATAAACACGTGCAGTAACAGATATTTAAACACATCATTGGCTACTTCTCAAATCATTATTTGAATTGATGTATTTGTTAGGTCCAACATGTTGATAATGTGTCATTGTTGGTTGAATATTTGATTTAAATGGAACAACTATAAGTCATAACTATTGCTACTAGAGTAATAGGTAATCATAGTTAATATTGTTGGTTTTAATTTCTAGGTTTCAGTATTTTGGACTTCAAAATTGGTAACCACAGATCACATATCCTAAGCTTCTATTGTATTTTTTTCATGTGAACAACCATGATGCATATGAAACTTTTTTTTAACTTGCATGGGGCTGGAAAAAGAGTCTGGCTGGAGCATCTCCAACAGTGTTGCTAAAAGTGAAGTTTTTTAAGGTAAATTGATGTTCCAACATAATATATAAACAATTGCTAAATTTGATAATTACTAAATGAAATTGACAAATTTGTTAATGATCCATACATAACTAAAACAATAGCTAAATCTTCTCTCCTCTTTTACCCACGTGTCACTTTACAATTTGTTAAAACATAATAAATAATAATAACTGATGGAGCAATATTGTTAAATCGATACCTAAATTTCAAAATTTTTGCTAAATATATCAATTTCTGAATTTCTGCTAGAGATGCTCTGCCTCAAAAACAATATTATTAGTTGAAGAACAAGATACAACTAGGAACAATTACATAGTGAATTCTCGTATAAGATCAATTAAAAAACAAAACAAAAAATTGCTAACTAGATTGTTACGTTGTTGAAATCTAAATAAGAATTATCATATTCAATTGATCACCCACATCCATGGTACTTGGCTGCTGCTGATCATTGAATAATAGCTGCTTTAGCTCCTCAGTAGATGGCCAGTTTGCATCATCCATAACATAATTTAAGTCTTCGCCATACAGACCAACTTCCCCAGGTGTCATGAAACCCTCTTCAGCTCCCCTTTGCTGCACCTGATTTTTATCTTGGTGAAAGTTATTATGGCCAGTCATTATATTATTATCTGAGTACATTGTCATCTGACATTGCTTTCCCAAATAACCTTCGCTTGGTTGAGGTTCAGCTGGGTTATAAGCTTCCAATGGTGGTGCTGGTTGATAGTATTCTGGGTTAAACCATTGGTGTACTTCAGCCACCACCGGATCCAATGATGGTGCTGGCACATTATCAGTGCATGGTAGAAGACGTTGCCTTTTCTCTTGCGGCTCCTCAATAACAGGTTCAGGTTTCATGTTATCTCCATCGTCGTCGTCCTCGGCATAGTCTTCAAGCACCTGATCATCTTCTTCTTCTTGCCATTTTCTTTTCTTTTCCGGCAGTATATCATTCTTCCTAATTAAACAAAGAACGTACTCATTCTTGTTTACTTGTTTCTTGTGCAGGAATTGGGACTCATCAAGTTCATACTCATACATGATCCAACGACCATGATGTTCAGATCCCGTATTCTTGTAGGTGTAGGTTTTCCTGGAACCAAGAAGAGTTTTTGTTGGTTGCTGATTCTGATCAACAAGATATATCTTTTTGGCTTTGTCCTGGCCTTTCCATGTACCCTTCCCAACTTTTCGGCATATACGTGAGCCTTTTGCGCTCACCTTTTTCAATCTGGTGAAGAAGTAGAGATCTTTCTTCCTTCTCAAGTCGTTTGCTCTATCTTTTTCGAATCTTTTCCATGTATACCAAGGTTCTTCGTCACCATAAAGATCTAACTCGCAAATTAGGGTTTCTTGTCCGGGTACCTCCTTTCCATTCACCTTGGGATTAAGGTAATGCATAAGTAGTTCATCTTCCATGGGGCAAAACCTTTGGCCTGGAAGAAGCGTATGACGCTCACAGCCACCTTCCATTAATGGAACCAAGTTGTCCGGGTGAAACTGAATATCGACCTATTTAACTTGGGAAAACCTACAGAGAGTGGGAAGACTGCGGATGAAATTTAGAAACGAAGAACGTACGTACTTGTTGAAACCTTTATGGATTAGGCTGTATTTATAGAAACCAATGCCCCTAGTTTGTGTAGGAGTTCTATACGGTGACCAATCAGATTCGGATAAGGAAATGGTTTTTTGTTTCATTTTTTTTTCCCATGCAACGACAATTAATATCCATATGGGATTTAGATTCCACCTTATGAGATAAAACCTTATGAAACTATGACTCCCAACTTGAGTTGAACACGGATTTTGTTCCTCTCGCATAAACACATGCCGGTGTAAGTTTTGTCATACACGATGTTTAATGGTTGTTCTTGTAAAAGACTCCGTCGAACATGGCATGACTGGCTACCTGTATGTTGTGAAGATGCAACGGCTAATGATGCAGAGCCACAACTTCAACTAGTGCCTTTGCCTTTTAAGATATATATGGAGCGAAAGGTTGGAGTGAGTGAAAAAGAACCAAAGAAGAACTTAGCTATCGTGGCTGGTCAGAAAACAACGAATTCCTTTCTTGTGGAGTTTCTAAGAGGCTGTTTTCGGAATCGGCGTGGTGCAGAATGGGGGATTCTAAATGAGAAGAAGGATCGAGCATTTGAACTTGGATATAAGCTCTCTTCCCTGCTGGCTCGATTCTTGTTCTTGGTGTCTTTGAAGGAACCGGAGGAGGTGATCAGAAGGTTGGTGAAGTTTGGTGCTTCGTTGAAGGTTTTGGTTGCAGATGACCAGAATAGTGTGATAGTCGAAAAGGTTACCACTGTATTGAAGATGACATATAAGGAGCTGAGAGACAGGAATATTACTGAACCAGACAAGGTGAAAGATCAGAGGATAATGGATGCAGAATTCAAGCTCCTTATAGAATTCTATGGAGTTGACAAGGTCCTCGATCGATTCATGACAGAACTTCTTAGTTTGAATTCTGTTATGAGTTCTCCAAATGTAAGCGCACCCCTTTGTTTAGTGGAGGCTGGTCTGAACCATTGTGAGAAAAAACTCATAGGGCTACAAGTGGTGATTGAGACACTGGAGGTATATGGGAATTGTACCCAGGAATCAGAGAACATTAGTGCAATTGTGCAACAGAAGATCCAGATTTTGTGGAGTGAAGAGCTACAAGTTTGCAGTACTGAATTTGTATCGCTCGAGATTGAAGAGGAATGGAGTAGCTTGATGGATTATGACAAGAAATTGGAAAGAAACGGACCTGAAGAGTGAAGACAGCGAAATGAGCGAGGTACATGCAGATGACTAAGAAGGCAGATGATGCCTTGGTATTTACTTGGGATGTGAATTATTACACCCTTGTACATTCTTGAATGATTGGTTTTGTTCTCTATTGAATTTGTTGGTTGTTTTAGTTGCAAAAAGACATGAAAGAAACTGATGAAGTAACTACTTGTACTCTAAGGAAGTCCTACCTCAAAGAACAGAACTATATCATCAAACATCACAAAGTGAGTGTTCCTTTTCAAAAGAGAGGTTACATTAACGTCCAGTAAAATGTTAAAACTCAGGCCGGTTCAGGATCTAACACTGTCAGAGCGTTTAACCTACACTATATCCACCTTCATTTCGGTATTCTTCTAAGAAGCTTGTACTTGCCAAAAATATTCTTGTGCATCCACACATAAGGGATGAAAAATGAGCGGTACTTGGCAGGGGATAGCTCCCTGTCCAGGTAAGGCAATGCTGCAATCACCTAAATTTAGCAGAAAACAAAATTCAGTACATATCATCCCATGGATGAGGAAATATGACAGAAAGACCAATATTTACCTCCCAAGTTGATGAGTCACTTCCGCGAGAAGGGAAGGGTCGACTAAGCTCAAGCTCAACAAGGAATGTACAATGTTCAAGATCCCGGAGCTGTAACATAGATAATAGGTCATTATTTCAATGAAAAAAAATAAATTTTCAAGACAAAAACTAATCAGCATAGAGCATTTTAATTCTAAACTAGCTCAAAAAGTGTGACTCACATATTGCTCATCAGAGGCTTTGTTCAAATTGTTAAGATATGGTGGGGCAGCCGCTGTTCCACCCAACGTAGAATTGAATGGGAATGTAAGGAGTCCTCGGAACCCGTCATCTATCCAACAGACCTCTCCCACATAATCAGGAACAAAGAAGGATGATGGGAAACGGTGCCATTCGCTTCCAACACAAAGTACAGAACCTGACATTAAGATAGTAAAATATAAGAAGTTTAAGTGACATTTTATCGTTCTACAATTGCATGGTTTAGCTTTTGATGGAGAGTCAGGCCTCAGAAAAACTATCATATTACTGACTATAACGGCGATTAGTCCTTGCTAGTAAAGTGCAGAGTAGTAGAGACAAAGAGACAGAAATGGTCAACAGCAATAAATAGAACCACCTCGTCAACTAGTTTAAGAACACTCCCACAACAAACACAAGTTTGATAAAAGGTGGGGTATATAATCTAGGTTAAATGGGCAAAACGAATGTCAGACTAGAAAGTAAATTGAACATTTTTGGAATATATTGATGTTTATTAAACACAAGACATTGGCATTCTTCAGACCAAAAAAGGGGACATTTGCATTCTGGTTACCAGAGAAGGCATATTATTTATAGTTTCCAAGTAAAATTGCAACATGAGTTTATACTTTCTTATGTATACATCAAAAAGCCATGTTCAGTTACAGCGACAGTGAACAGTAAATTTATAGAACAATGCACTTTTGAGGTCAATAAAACTGAAGTAGCAAATATACTGATTCTCACCTGGTCCTGCATCTTCATGATGCTCCAAAAGCTTGTATATCTCTATGGGAGCAGAATATCCATTAATCAGTGAAAACGTTCGAGCATGGGAAGCACACAGAATAAGACTAAGAATCACTGGCCTCAGAATCTTTGCAGCCTACATGTACAAACAACAATAGTATGACCATAGAGAAGCAGTTGGTAAAGGTAATATAACAAAGTTAGATGAAATATATGATATACTTACCATAACCAATGCAGAATCGTCATGGGAATTATACTTGGATCGGAAAACATCAGGAAAGCTCTCAATAACAGCTGAGGTGGCAACGCAAATTAGTGGATATATCGGATAAAGAAACCTGCAATGAAGAATTGAGTTAACTATCACTCCCATCTAACCTCCAAGTTAATGAAGCTTAACAATAAAAAGATGGAAGGAAACACACAAACTAAATCAAAAACACCGGATTTTCAGTGTAAATATCCAAGTTCCAGCCATTTAGTATAGAACTATAATTATTTAAAGAAACTAAATTTCATTTTCCAAGTTTTTGCACCATATAATTCTTTTAAGCCACCCATTCAGCACACTGACATGACAAAATATACTATAAGGAAAGATTTAGTCTGTCTAACCTTTCTTCTTTATGAGGCTGCAGAGACATAAATGCCAACCAAATATATATAGGCGAGACCACAATCAGCAGGTCAGGGGCATACTTTTTCTTTGCGATTGGCAGCAATACCAGAAACAGTAATGCGAGTACGAAACAGAAGTTAAAATTGTTAAACCCATTCCGCAGATAAAAGAGCGGTCCTTCAGTTCCATACAAATGGCTCTCACCGCCTCCTGCCACATTGTAGACCAATAAGTTTAACACAGATGATGTCCATCTGTTGTAGTAGCTGTGGTCAACGAGAACCGACAGTGCCTGAAAGAATTAAAATGTATAGGCAAGTGCTCCGGGTACATGCATATGTAAATTCCATATCAAACAAAAACTAGTAGCGAGTAACTTACAAGAACAACAATAGAGGTGGCAGCACCAGCAATAAATGCTAGTTTGAACCTTCTAGCTAGAGAGTAGATTGTGACGGGCAGAAAAACCAAGATTGAGAAAGGCCAGCCAAGGATTACACCAGCAGCTGCAACTGAAACTGCCATGGCATGTTTGTCTAGAAGAAACAACCCTGATGAAAGAGAGACGGCATACATAGAGAACGAACTTGGCAAGAAACCTGGCAATACAAAGAATTGTTATATCACTGAACAACTACCCCTCAAGACAAGCAAGTGAAATAACACTGGGAAAGAACAAATATAAATAAGATGAGCAAGAAGAACCACGGCCACGTACTTGTACTAGCAAAGAAACAACCACTAGTTAAGCATAGCATGGCAAGTGTATACGATGGTTAAGCATAGCATGGCAAGTGTATACGATGCGAGACGTTTCCGTACTTTCTTGACAGAGCATAAACCAGAATGGTTTCAGTAATAACAGAAACTAGTCCAAGAAACATCCTAACAGCATAAAACACTCTCACCTGCCAGCAACAACAATATGGTTCAGAACATGGCTCACCACAAAAAAAGCCGATAAAATAAAATGTCAACAAATATGAGAAGAAAAACAGTTGAAAAAGCATGCACAAACTTCTTACTTTTTCCTCACCGAACAACCATGAAGCCGGCCGACCCACCAATTCATGGAAAAGAATGTACAAATATGACCGAAGTGCAAACTGAGAACTGCAAGAGTCGGCATATCATAATAAGAAACAAGGATTAGTTGGTGATAAAAGTATACAAAATTGTACAGAAAATTGACCTGCAATTCCTTAATGATGACGCACCATTTCACTCTCACCCATGACACTATCATCCTAAGAATAACTAACATGTATTTCGCAATGCAACTAATTACGCAATACTCTAACACAACTAGTATCCAAAATCAACACATTTTTTATTGGAAAGAAATGGAATTTGGGCAAGAACCCTAGTAAGAATGACGAAAAGGGTACCTGTATTCCCAAGTCTGGAAGACAGATTTGTAGAGAAGGTAATGAAGAGGCTCCCAGTAGTTAAAGACCTCATCGCAGTCGTGAATGATGTTCGACGTGGCGCTCATGTAGCGGAGCATACCCAAAGCCAGGAGCGGAACGAACCAGCTGAAGCCCTTCTCCACCGCGACGCCGCCTGATTTGGGTTGCTTGTCGACTTTGGTGTAGGATACAGACGGCGACAGCGACAGCAACAGCGACGATGAGGAGGAAGGATCGGACGGCTGAGGACGTCTCTGCCGGGTTGAGAGAGCCATCGTGGATTGGTGCAGTGCCGACTCGACTCTGTTGGGTTTAGTCAAGCTGGGAAAGGAGGAAGAGGAGTTGAGTGGGTTCTTTAACTTTTTTTTTTGAGGGGAAAAAAAAAAAAAAGTGGGTTCTTTAACTTGGAAAGAAGTAAAAATTGAAACTTTAACAGACTGTAGAGATTAGAAAACCACCTCTCTATGTCAGCTTTTTCGTTTTCGGAGCCGTTTCTTTTTTGTAATTACACATCGTTTTCTCTTATGCTAAAATACAATTCCAACTGTACAAAACTAAAAAAATAATTATGTTGATGAAAGTAAATTGTATGATTTTATTTCAAAATTTTTAGAGGACTTGAGAGTATGTTGAGATTTTTTTTAATCAAAGGATCATTCCGTTTAAATAAAAGTAAGCAGTAAAAACGACGTACCCTTATAGGATTCTTTGAAAATATCATCTTACAAAATTACAAGTTATATACTAGATAAAACATAAGCTTTAAAATCATAAGTACACTCATTTTGTAGCAATTAAGCACAATTATTTTACAGGTGAAACTAGGTTTCAGAGAAAACTATCAAGTCTCTGCGAAGATCACTAGTTACCTGAACCAAAACTCATTCTAAATTAGGGGTTCAAGCCCAAATTCATTCTCCAGAACCCAATCAGATGAAACCCTAGTTGATCCAGCCCAAGCTCATTCAAGCCCAACTCCTATAGAAGCCTTGAGAGAAACCCTAGCAGTCTTCATCTCTTCCCCGCCATCATCACCATCGGATAGCAACAGCTCCGTCGGAACCAATTTCGGAATCAGAGCCACAACACCACCATCCTCCCCAACAACGGAAAGATGGTGAAAACCTGGTGCATGGCCTCTTGCCGAGATCTGAGACGCACATATCTGAATTCATGGCTCCTAACCGCTGCCAATCAAACCGCCTCCTAGCGCTCCAATCCTCTTCAACATTCCCAGTCCATCTCGAGCCACAATTTGACTGGCATGTATTGCTTCCTTCCTTGTATCAAACCCAAAGACAAGAAGAAAAAGAGAACAACCAAAACCTTTGTTTAGGAGATTAGGATGAACAAAGTCGTCATCACCACCACATGTTTGATATGATATAGAAGAGGAGAGATCACCTTTTTAATCGGATTTGCAGAGCCGCCCCAAGCTGGAACTTGATGTTGCTGAGAATACTCTCTTGCGAGAGGCGAGAGTTTGTTGAGATTAGATCAGTATAAGACTTTAAAGTGTTTCATAGTATTAAAATTCAACAATAGATATGTATACTTGATTCATTTCAGAGATGTATTATTAACCTCATACATCATTTGATCTAATGTTTGACTTTGTTACACATATTACGTTATTTTGGTTGCTTCACCATATAGTTGGGGAAAGACTGTGTCTAAAATATGAAAAATGAGATAAAAAAAAAAGTGTAAGCGATTCTAGTACATTCGTGCGAACTACTTACAAATGATGAAATAATTAAGATGGTTAATAAATGAAGAACCAACATGAAAGAAGTAAACGAAAGAAGTTGCTTTGCTTGAAAACTAACAACTAAGTCATTTTTTTTTCATTGAGAATGAGGTAACAAATTATATCGGTTATATTAACACACACTTACCTAGTTGTTATTATTTAGACAGAGATCTATGAAAATATCCTATAAAAAATACACTAATATACCTAGTTGCTAAATGTCTCTCAAGTTGCTAATCATAAATTGATAGTTAACTAACTTTGTTTTTTGTTACAACAGCTCGACTAACTTTATCGTACGGTGACGATGCAAGTAGCAGTTATGTCCATTGAGATTTTTCTGATTAACTATTTACGCTACAGAATAAAATTACAGAACAAATAAAATAGCTTTTGATCAAATTTTTTTTTTTTTAAAAAGGAACAAATAAAATAGCTGAAGAAAAACTTATAGTTGTGTTTACTCTCTTCTTCTTCTTCTGCTTCAGTCTTCTCTGAAATCCCTAAACCAACGAAATGCCGTCGCGTCGGCTCTTATCCCCTCTTCTCCGATCGCCGGCCAAATTCCCGATCTCAAACTATAACCCCACTCTCTCAACCCCGTCGCAATCGCCCCTCCGGGATGCTTTTCTCAGCGGCCACCGTATGCTCCACGCCGCTTCTTCTATCAACGTAAGCCCCCAAGTTCATTTGTTTATAACCTGTGCGGTTTCCATTAGATTCGGCAGAAAAAGTTTAGAGCTTTACAAAGCCTGCCATTAGTTTTGGCAAGAGATTTTAGGGGTTTAGTGGAAATGAATGGAGTTTTTATTTGATCTATGTGTTGCTGTTCTTGATTTCTATTTCTTGATGTTATTAACATTGTGTTTTTAAGCTGATTGATCCAAATGTCTGCCTTGTGCTGTTGAAAAGCTTCAGTCTTGCTTGTTATATTGTGTAGAGTTCAAGTAGTGCATTGATTTTTACTTAATAGATTTTGCATACGTCTGATAAATAATGTTAGGCTCTAGTGATGGTCGAGGTGCAAGTGTTGAAGTTGTGCTTGTTTCGAGTTAAGTTATTCGACTTTGGCTGATATAAGTGCAAGTGTTGAAGTTGTGCTTGTTTCGAGTTAAGTTATTCGACTTTGGCTGATATAAGAGTTGATTTAGCTAGTCTTTCTAGATCCTGAGTGTTGTTGCCACGTTTTGTTTTGTGCGGTACAACTGATTTTTCCAAATTTATGGCCTCCTGTCAAAAGCTTATGTTATGCAGGGATCAAGTTGTACATTTACTGTTCAATGTTATTTCGTCACAAGTGTCTTTACCGACTAGGGTCAGTCTGTTTTCCAGTAGTTTGAGGTTAGGAGAGCCATAGGGTTTTTACTGTTTTCGGTCTGTGCTTGCTAATTTGGCTTTACGAGGACTGGTTGCATTAGCTTTGATAAGAACTGAAGTGTTGATTTAGGCGCTTGTATGGATTTAGATGGTTTGAGTTTGATTGACTAATGAGTTGGTGTCCAGGATTTCTAGATCTAGGTGGTGTTGATGTTTTGTGCTGTTCCGTACACAATCTTTCAGCTCTTTGATCATCATGGGCTTCTGTTGTTGAAAGCTTTGATGTTAATAGTTATGCTGTGTAGGGATCAAGTTGTTCATTGATACTTAGTCGTTGTTTCTACATTGACTTGGTTTACATCTGTTGATACATTTTTTTTTCTTTTTGGGCATAACTCAGTTGATGTGTTGAAGAACTATTGAAGATGTTGTGTCCTTACTCATCGGATTGCTTGTTTCTGTCCCATCCTGTAGACTAATTCACAGGTGCCTGCTTTGCTTGGTCATATCCCATCTTCTGTCCAATACCAAGCTACTACAGCTACTTATCTTGGAGGGTTTAGACCTCCCAGCATTTCATCTCTTCTGCCCAAGCTATTAATGTGCCTTCTGTCCAACAGACTCTTGCTACTAGAACTAAGGTCTTGTTGTTGTAATAGCATTCAATGTTGTAATTGCTTTCCTGCCTTTGCGCCTGTTCTAGATACTCTGTTTTCAGTAAACTTATATTACTTAATTCAAGTACAGGTTGTTGACTTTCTTGATCCGTACCAAAGAAGAGGAAATATTGGGTTGTTTGGTGGGGCTAGTGTAGGGAAGAATTACGCTTACTATTCAGCTCAACCTGGTGGTGGTGGAAGTGGAGGGTCAGTTTTGAAAAGATATAAATGTCAACTTACTAGCTTGATAATGTTCCTGTCTTCCACCATTATTTAAGTTCCTTTGTTGCTTAGGTGGTTTTGCTTGTGTTTATGTTCAGATTTAGAAAAGGATGGCGCAAGGGAAGAATGCATGGACTTTCTTGTCGAGGTAATCGTGTCAGCTTTGGTAAATATGGTCTTCAAGCGCTTGAACCTGCTTGGATCACAGCTAGACAATTAGAAGCAGGGCGGAGAGCTATGTCACGAAATGCACGTGGCGGAGGGAAAATATGGGTACGAGTAATTACAGACAAACCAGTTACAGCAAAGCCTACAGAAGTACGTATGGGGAAGGGAAAAGGAGCTGTCTCGCATAGGGTGGCTGTTGTTTTACCTGGGAGAATACTTTATGAAGTGAGCGGAGTTGCAGAAAATGTAGCCAGAAGGGCTATTACAATAGCTGGATCCAAAATGCCTATAAAAACTAAATTTGTCGTCTCAGGGTAGGAATGTAGGACCAAAGGAAAGAGTTTTTGGACAGGAGAAGCGATTTCAAGTTTCTTTTTTCTGTTTTGAACGCACTGTTTCACCATTTTTGCATTGAAATGGAAAGACCTGATAAAGGAAGTAATATGATTCAAGCTCAAACTAACCCATTTGAATTTGATTGTGTATTAGAAGCATAGGAGTATGCTCAATATTGTTCGTTGTAGACTCTAGTTGGAGATGCAGTACCAATATGATATGATACATTCATATCTCTGCCCCCGTTATTCATTAAGATGAGATTAACCGGATCCATTACCTAATTATCATGCAACTTAGCATCGTGATTTCATCTTATTAAACGTGAAGATAGCATCGTGATGATAGCGTTGGACAACACCAGGCAAAGTTGGTTGCAGAATGACTTGCTCAAACTTACGGAATGAGTCTGATTATATTGTCTGATTTGCATCTGTTACGAAGATGAACACAGTATGAGTTCTACTGTGGCTTTACCAGTAATGTAAATCTAGATTGGAATTTATCGAATTAAATGTGTTAATGTGTAAATCAACTTGGAGAGATGGCAATGATACAATCAAGAAGCTTTAAAGGCCGCCAAAGATTTTGTCCACAGCTACATGACCTCCTTGAGGTTTTAGGCAGAATTATATCTTCCATCCTTCCACACAGATAACATTGGTCACCAGAGTGTTTTGTGAGTTTTATTATCCTGATGGTGTGGCTAATGTGTTACAAGAGAAAGGAAAGCACCCAACATTATTTGATGTGAGAAAAGGTTGTAAACTCGTAGTGTTGTAGTGTGATGATAAAAACAGACACTGTTCTATTGGCAACAACCAAGTTATTAAACGTGAAGTCTCATATCACCATCTGTATTAAGCACAACAAAGGGTAATATTGAGTTCAATTTCTTCCGAATGATGACTATGTTTGAGCACCGTAATCTGATCGTGGAACAGCAGTTATCTGACCTTTTAAGGAGGATGATCAAAAGGCATCCACTTCATGTAAATAAAAATTCAGTTTCTGGGACACAGCCCATCTCTATAAAACAGAAAAACAGGAAGGAAAAAAGCATAGAAACACATAAGAGACGCATGTTTAACCAGTGTTCTGCAAGCCAGCTGCAATACCCTTCATCGTCAAGATAAGGGTGTCCTCCAAACCAGGGGCATACTCACTTGTTGGGTTCAGCTTCACAAGTTCATCAGCTGGTTTGTTTGACTCCATAATATCCTTGGACAGATGTGGTCGAACAGTCACATGGTAGGTAGGATCTCGGATCCGTTTCAGTGTATATGCTTGGCAGACATTGAGAGTGGTGATGTACGAATCACGCAGGCGAAGTCTTTGCTTCAGGTGGGGGTCTCCTTCAAGAAGATCCTTGTGTCCAGCAATCTAGAAGTAGAAAAGGCAAAAGGTCAATTTATGCAAAGAGGTGTATTGCTGGCAAAATCAAAGAACACAGAATACTGCAAGAGAATTGGTAGTATATAAGTATGCCAAAAAAAAAACATTCATGAGTTGATGTGCACAAATGTAATATGTACTCTTCCAATGGATTTACCTGCAAGAGATATTTCTGGGTTTCTGCATAGTCAGCTCTCAAATGCTCTCCGAATGACCATAGGTCTTCTGAAACAAGGAGTTTATCATACAAAGCAGCAATTCCGGGGTTTCCTTTGGCAAACACCATTTCAACTAAATCAATGGTGACCCTGAAAAATGGCCATTGATTGTACATCTCTTGCAGCATGTGAAGGTTCCTAATGTCCTTCTCAATGACATGTTTGAAAGCTTCTCCAAAGCCCAACCACACTGGAAGATGGAACCTTGTTTGTGTCCAGGCAAAGATCCATGGGATTGCACGAAGTGACTCAATGCCTCCACTAGGCTTTCGCTTTGATGGGCGACTGCCAATGTTCATCCGACCATACTCCAGCTCAGGTGTAGCCTACATCATATGTTTCAGAAAGGTCATTGTAATGAAAATAGTCAATAGAAAAACTAATGTGACAAAACCAAGGTATTAAATACTTACAAGACGGAAATACTCGACGAATCTGGGTTCTTTGAAAACAATATTACGGTAGGCCTCGGTAGATACAACAGCCATTTCATCCATAAGTTCACGCCATTCTGGTTTTGGTGAAACTGGGAAATGCATGCCATGCTCTAGTGTAGCAGCTGTGAAACGCTGGAGTGTTCTAAAACACAAGAGCTCCTCTCCAAACGACTGCTCAATAACTTCACCTTGGACAGTCACACGGAGGGAACCATGAATCGTATCAGGTGGCTGAGACAATATAGCAAGATGGGTTGGTCCACCTCCCCTTCCAACAGTCCCACCACGACCATGGAACATAGTTAGCTTCACACCAAAATCCTTGGCAACCTTTATAAGGTCCTCCTGGGCCTTGTATAACTGCCAGGCAGCTGAGAAACGCCCTGCATCTTTACCAGAATCTGAGTACCCAATCATGACTTCTTGCTTTCCACGGATCCTTTCCTTGTACCAATCAATTGAGAAGAGCCGAGACAATGCAGCAGGAGCAGCCTCCAGATCTGCAAGCTTCTCAAACAGTGGAACGACTCTTAGTGGGGTCTTCACATGACATTCACGTTGCAGGAGCTCAACTGCAAGGACATCAGATGCAGCGGTTGCCATTGAGATGATGTATGCTCCAAAGTTGTCAGCTGGGAGTTCTGCTATCACATGCAATGTATCTAAAACATCAGCAATTTCTTCAGTCTTTGGAAGATCAGGGCCAAACAACGGGCGCTTGCCACTAAGTTCAGATAGAAGCCACTCCTGACGGCGTTCTTCAGACCATTCTCTATAGGAGCCAATTTCCAGATGCTTGGTGATGGCATCCATGACATCAGTGTGCCTATCAGATTCTTGCCGAATATCAAGTCTCACAAGCGAAAGCCCAAAGGTGGAGACTTGCCTTAAGAAGTCAAGAAGGGAACCATCGGCAATTGCCTGATCGCCACAAGAGCAGAGTGATCTATAGCATAGTTCGAGTGGTTCCAAGAACTACATGTAATTTAAATTTCAGTTAGGACCATAACCAATTAACCAGATTAAAAAATAAACAAGCGAATTAGCAGTCAGACAGTGTCCTAAAATGGCAGTACCTGCTCAACACTGGTCAATGCTGCTTCCTCAGGAATCTCAGAGTGCCCACTGGCTAACAACTGGCGAGAACGCTCACGTGTATGATAAAGCTTATCCCTTAAATCACCAAGGATCACACGGTAAGGTTCATTGGGAGGAACTTGCTTCCAAAATTCTGTAACAAGAAACAGATCCAATGAGTATCACAACTGGACTCTGACCAACTGCGCACACACAAAACTTTAGAAATGCAAAGGAAAGGAGTATCCATATGCTCCACAAGAGGTGTGCATTTCTCGTCGGTAAGCCTAATAAATAAACATCACTTTCCCTTACTATTTCACAAAACAGAGAACATTCTAAGTTCTTTTTTGGGTGGATCGGGAAGTACGATTCGAGAAGGTTTAACCTAGAATGTATTCTACAATGTAATGAAACTTATATGATATCATCCCATACAAAAAGAAATCTTAAGGAATAAATATGTATTATTTTGTAATCTAGCTCTGATAGTCCTTTATTGAGTTATTCCTATTCGTTGACTACAGAAACTTGTTGTTGCATGGGGATAAAATGTTTATCATAAGCCATTTTTCTGGGGCATTACTATCTGTAAAGTTCAAATGTTGGGGTACAATAAATGATCATCAAGAAATCCCTCCAAGGTATCCAATTACCAACAAGTAAGCAAAGGTCAAAACGTGGTATCCACATATTCATATAAGATATTAGTTTTTCATCACAGTTCCAAAGAAGATAATTACCTATGTAGTGCTTTGCATCTCTCCTTGTGGACCTGTGAAGTACATCAGCACGAACACGGAGTTCATCAGTGCAGCGCCACATAGACAACTGCCATAGAGAGGACATTAGCTAAGTATGACTGTATGACACTGATGTAGTAAGATAACCATTTAATTGTGTAGATGAAGCTCATCAGACAATTTCAAGATGCGTTGTCAGGTACCTCAAACATGAGATCCTCTATCTGAGAATAGTACATATTAGCAGCCATCATTCTAGCCAGAAGGCACACATCCCTTGTGACTTCAGGAGTTACTCTTGGATTACCTGCATCCCATGACAGAAGAATGTAAAGCTTAGTGAAAGAAGGAAAAACACACATTTGTAACCACTAATGTGCACATCATGCTTGTCCCGAGAAATATAACTATATAAGGGTAACAAACAGCGAAATAAGGTGAGGAACAAAACTGTTTTGTCACATTCAAGATCATATTTACTGAGCGGAAAACTCTAAATATATTTATGGAAGTCTTTTTTACTTTTCTTTTTCCGACTACAGAAAAAATTGCATATAATTCAAGCTCATAGTTTGATCATTAAGGGTCTTACCATCACGATCACCACCCATCCAAGAAGAGAATTGAATAAGTGGGGCATTATAGGGAACGCGTTCATCAATCCCAATATTCTTCAAAGCTGTGTCAACACGACGCAGAAACTTTGGGACACCATTCCAGATTGTTTCATGGAAGTAGCTCATCCCTGCCCTCATCTCATCTTGTGGAGTCGGAGCTGTTCTACGTATCTCATCCGTACGAAATGCAGCTTGAATCTACACGAGTTGGAATGCAAACATGAATGACACAAGGCAAATGTGAGAAAAGCCCATGTCAATGATTTCACAAATTGATTGTACATATAGATTACATAACCAAAATGGGTGCTAACATTACCTCTCTCTGAAGCGCCTCATCAATCTCCTGCTTATCATCAGGAGTGATGTCTTTGGCATACAACTGCGTTAAGCAATTCCGGATCCTGGACATATGCACACAAGACAAAAAGGCGATAAGAATCTGAGCAACAAATCTAGTAGGAGGAAGCTCAAATTTATAATGAAACTGAAAAAAAAACATTAAGATATCTGTAGATATAAGAACTGCAATGCAAGATAGTAGAAGATTGAGAGCAAACCTCCCATGCTTCTGAAGCAAGGATCTACGGACTGATTGTGTAGGATGAGCAGTGAAGACAAGATCTACCGTCTGATTTTTAAGAGCATCAAAAACCTCTTCAGGAGACTTCTTAAATTCCCCCACAAGCCTCTTGAGAGTTTCTTCAATGTCTGACTCAGTTGTTGCAGAGTTTTCATCTGCAAAGTCACCCTTTTTCAGTTTGTTTCGTCTGCGGTAAGCAATCTGGACCTCCTCAGCCAAGTTGGCCAAGCTAAGCATGTGAGCGAAGGATTTTGCTATAACAATGGAATCCCCAGGATCCAAACTTGTCAATACATTTCCAAGTTCTGCAAGTTTTTGTGGATCATGCTTTCCTTCATACTCAGCAGAAAGCTCATAACAGGATTGGACCTGCATAAACAAGCAAATCACATATTATAGATATCCTTTAATTGCATATCACCTGATAACAATCATCACAGTAGCTTTCAGAACAAACAAATCATATGACTTTGGCATTGACCTCAAATGTGGCAAAGAGGCCAAGAATTGCTCTCAAATCCAAAACAAAAATCCACTAGAAGGTCTCAAATGTACACGAGGAAATCCTCATATTAACCAAACAAGCTATACAAGCCTACACTATTGTCAATAAGATATCATGAGAAGTCACGGTCTTTACTGAAATCCACTTTTCACAAAACATCAAAGATGATTTAAGATATTCATCAAAGCCAACAAATCCACCCATCAATCACAGGATCCCTGAATTGAAAAGATTTATACAAAGATTGAATTCGTTTTCGGATTCAATTGACAGTTCCATGCTTTAGAATAGACTATAAAACGTAATCAATCATAGTTGTAACTCCAAGTGTTTTGGATCACTGCTATTGACCAAATCAAAACTGTATATCTCAAACTAAGAAGCCTAAAAAACTAATTTTTGCTTAAGTAATCATTAACAGCACTGGGGCCTTCATCCAGTATCCACTTATCAACAGAGACAGATTTCAGATTTGGATCTTCCTTAAAGCAAACAAATGCATAACCTCAGTCCACAAATCCACAAAAACTACATGAAATGGGATTCAAATTCACAAGTAAAGTTCCTGCTTTATAAGTTTATATGATCAAACAACCAATGCAACCATTACCAATTAAAATTTCAACTTTTTGGCATAAAGGGTATCCCTCAAAACCGATCCTCAACATCCCCAACTGATCAAACACCCAAACTTCAAACCAACCAAATTGAAAAACACTCACCGTTTCCCTGAGATCTTCCCCATGCAAATCTTGGAGAATATCCAGAAACCGATCCAAAAGCAGAGCATCATACTCAACAAGCTTGTCATCCTCGCTCACTTTGGCCGGAACCAGAGCCCGAAGCTGAGCGTCAATAGACGCCAACTTCTCCAAATTCCTATGAGTCATTGCTCCTACTGAGCCTCCTCACTATCTGATATATAAAAAACCAAACCCAGAAACAAAAATCAGAACTTTCAAAAACGCAAAAGCAGAGCAATGACCAAAACGAAAGAAAAAAAAAAACAGAGCCCCCAGAATCCCGGATTGAATCAGAAACACTAGCCAGAGAAAAACTCTGATCAAGACCCGCAATAATAGGGGGGCCTTAAACTTTGGAGACAAACACGTGTGAGATAATGCAGGGGCCTGAGTTTTGCTTCAAAACCAGAGCTTCTATGGAGAAGAAAGATTGTTCTGTTTTTAGAAAATGCGAAAGAAAAGAGTTGATCTTTGGATGACCCAGATGGGAATTTGGGAGTACCTGAAATCTTGGGTTTCAACCAAAGACGATCGAAGAAGAAGACGAAAGTTGAGGACTGAGAAAGAGAGGGTGTGAGATCCAAAGGAAGTGCTCAGAGGGACATTATATAGAGAGAAGTGTCCCGTGTTTGTCAATGTTCGTAAGTTCGGTACATCTAAATCACTGACACCATCAGTCTAGTCACGCAGTTCTCTCTCTCTCTCTTCCTTTCCTGATTGGCGGGGAATATCCTTGTAAAGATACTGCAATAGTGCAATGGTTAGTCTACAGTTGTGTACTTTCCATTTCAGGGAAATTGCCTTTTCCTAGTGTGAAAGTGTGTAGTTACTTTTGTACAAAATGGAAGAACATGAACACAAGTCAAGGGAGAAGGAGATATAGAAAAAGGAAAACTAATAAAGGGAGAACAAGATGAGTTTGAAACCGAATGCCAAATGCTGAAAGTTTTTAGCGCGGTTAGAAGGTAATTGAAGTATTGTCAAGACCCGTCTCGAATTTCATTCTGAAACCCGAGGTGAGTCATGCGGAGACTACTTCCAAGAAAAATTTACTGAATGACTCGACAGACCTCCCTTGAAAATGGACAACCATAAACTGGAAGAATTAGAGAACCACTCTTTTTACACAAATTAACATCCTCCGCTATAACTCATAAATAGCCAGAATAAGTTATACAAAAATCTCAACAGTAATCAGAGCTACTAAAAAATAAAATAAACACAACAAAGCTAACAATCTCCTAGTAGATTAAACATGTAACCTACTAGCGAAATTTAGCGGAAAGATTGGTGACTATGCCTCGATGTCTCCTTCCATACCCTACTCGAACGCTGCAGACTGGGCATTTTAAAAACGAAGAGCCCAGGGGAAAATATTCAAAAACGTCAGAGTGAGTGGACAAAAGCAATTTCGACAACAAATAAATATTTCCCCAAAAATACTTTCAAAGAAAATGCTTTACTAGCGACAGCTTAAAAGCTTAACTCGAAAATTCTGAACTAATGTCTAGCCTCGCTAGACTCCTAAACTTAAAGAAAAAAAAAACCTCTCAGGCTAAAATATTATATATATATATATATATATATATATATATATCAGTATGTATTCACACTCGTCTATCTCTTGTACGATATATATGAATAAGCTTAAAAAATAGATAATCATATAAGACTACAACGCTGGTGTCTAACGCTCACGTCACCCCATACTGGAATTGTACCTCAGTATGGGGGAAACACATGAGTGGGTATATATACGTGTTGATTTCTTGTACGAATTATATGAATAAATTTGAAGAATAGAAAGTCGTACAAGGCTACGACGTTGGCGTCTAACGCTCACGTCACCCCATATTAGAATTGTACCTCAGTATGGGGAAAATCACGTATAGCTAGCTAGAATTTATTTATATACATATTATTTTCATAATCAACTATATATGAGTATAATCACCGAAATTCTCAATTTCAGAAAATTTCCACAACAGAAAATTATTCAACAATAAAGCATTTTAAGCACATTATTTAAAACAAAGGTTCACTCACAAATTAGGCATAAACCTGATGTCGGTCGGAGGCCTCGTCAACTTGAGCCTTCTCATGTCCTGTTCTAAAAACATAAATAAATCCCTAAGTAAAACACCGACGCTTAAAGAAAATAGACGTAAATAAAAAATAAGCTCCGTGCGCTCAACCATGCCTATCGCCTAAAATCATTATTTCACTACCAACCAATAAATCTCCACAAATAGCGACATCCTGAAAAAAAAAAAAAAAAAAAGCTTCCACCATAAATACTCCAATAGCCGGATTCTAACTTATTAATCCGTCAAAAATACCAAACTTTAAAAATTCCTAAACTTATCCAAAACTCCTCCAAAAATTCTAAAACTTATTCCATTAAACTCCTCATAAAATTCCCTATTAAAAACATTTTTTCTAGCGGTGGCTCCGCCGGCAGCGGCGGTCGGCGGCCAGCTCCGGCGACCTTTAATGTCCACCAAAATTTGACAGCACCTTCCTCTCAACCTCCTCTACAACTTTCCTAATTATCACAAACACCAATTCCAAACATAACTATGTCAATCAAACGAAAACACATAAAAAGCCCTAGAATTTCCATTACCAATTTCTCTTTACCTAGCTCGAGACGGAGAGAGCCATTTGGAGGGATTGTTGCATGAGATGAGAGCTTTCTTTTAAGCTTAGGCTCGCCGGCTATGACGGCCGGAGGAAGGATTTTCGGCGAAGGAACAGTCGGCGTCTCCCAGCGGATTTCCCCCACTCAGCTGCATCCCGCGCGCGGGCACCGGCCCAGGAAGAGAGAGGAGGAGGAGACTAGAAAGCACGGAAGCGTTGGGCCACTCGCGTTTCCCGCTTCCGAAGCGGAAGCGAAGCGGAAGCGCTTGGAAGCGCCCAAAATCGTGATTCCGGGAAAAGAGGGTTTTGGAAGCACGACGGAAGCGCACGCTTCCAATATGTAAGCTCACGATTTTGATTTGGAAACGCGATGGTCCACTGCACGGATCTTCTAGACCTGTACCATCATCTCCAACTTTGGTAGGATTGTTCAGTCCATCTAACAGGCGAGAATTTTGTTTCACAAATCCATTAGAAAACCACGCTAAGTTCCTCTTTTCATTAGAAGCACCATCCACATCATTATCAAACCTGTTCCCTGAACTCACCTCCATTTTTTCAGCACTCTCATCACTTCCACTGGTATCATCCCAATTTCCACTCTCCGAGTCTCTTGCCCTACTCAACTCCACGGTTTCTTCACCAAACGAATCCACGGTATCCAAAGTTTGTGTCCCAGACCCACTCTTAGCAACTATGTGGTTGATGTTTCCTCTAGCTAGTGGAAGTGGATAGAGTTTTAGTGTGTGCTTGAGTTGAAGTGTTTGCTTGGGAGGTGAGAAAGTGAAGAAGTGAGAGGGGCAGTGATATTCGAAAACATTGAGAGGAGATGGGTACTTACAGAGGGTGGTGATGGAGTGAAGAAGGTGGTGGTGGTGGTGGTGCTTTTGCTGCAGTGAGTTGGAGGTGAAGGAGGCCATGTGTGGCCCTTGGAGGATTTTGCTGGGCCGATACCGATATGGATTAGCTAGTAACAGAGGTGTAAGTCGAAGTTACACAATTGCCCCTGTTGTTTAAAGTGGAGAGTGACGTGATTAGCGTCTTAACAAGGTTCATATCCTCTATAATTCCGTTAGTATAGGAGAAAACAACTTTTTAGTCATTGCCTAATGCATTTCTCTATGAATTAAGCATTTCATTAAAATTATGTGATATGTATTTGTTATTTGTATATATTATTTTGATTCGCACGCTTCCAAAACGCTTCCGCTTCCAAATTATTTTCAAAAAAATCGCTTCCGCGCTTCCACGTTTCCGCTTCCGATTCCATGCAACGTAGGGAGGAGAGGGTCTGAATGGGACCAGTCCGGCGGTCCCTGGGTAGCCGGACGGCGATTGGCGCGGTGGAGAAAATCCGGCAGTCAAGGAGCTTGCGGGAGGGAGAAGGAGAGAGAAGCAGAATGGAGAAGAGAAGAGAAAGAAAAGAGAGAAGGTTTGGGCCTCCCAAAACCGGCCCAACTCCTTAAGCCCACACTCAAAATAAACCCAACACTAAAAAAATAACACCCAAAAATAATACCCCAATAAAAATTACATTTTACTAGCAGAAATTACCATTTTTTACCGTCGTCACATTTTTTTCCTTCGAATAAATCCTTTGAAATAATCGTCCCCTAACCAATCTGGGGACTAATTAAATTAAACACTTAATGATGAAGACGGTAAAAACTCTTATTACCACTATGCTAGTAATTAAGGTAAAAATTAAGGGTCGGGGCATGACAATTCTCCCCTCCTTAAAAAAAATTTCGTCCTCGAAATTTACATACTAACTAAACAAAGAGGAAATGATATTGTTGCCTCATTCGCTCCTCTAATTTCCAAGTAGCTTCTTCTACTTGGTGGCTTCTCCAAAGCACCTTGACAAGCGGGATTGACTTGTTCCTAAGCACTTGCTCCTTTCGGTCAAGAATCTGAACCGGCTAATCTTCATAGGACAAATCCTTCTGCAAACTAATCGGCTGCTCTTCAAGCACGTGAGAAGGATTGGCAATATAATTGTGAAGCATGGATACATGAAACACATTATGTATCCTGAACAACTCCAGAGGCAACACTAACCGATAGGCAATAGAGCCAACTCGCTCTATTATCTCATAAGGCCCAATATACCTCGGACTAAGCTTCCAACGCTTACTGAAACGAACTACTCCTTTTTAAGGAGATAATTTCAGGGACACCCAATCGTCCACTTGAAACTCAAGGTCCTTCATGTGGACATCTGCATAACTCTTTTGCCTACTCTGAGCAGCCTTGAGTCTATCTCTGACCACCTTGATCTTCTCATTTGTGTCATGGATAATCTCAGGACCACAAAGCTCTCTTTCTTCGACTTCATTCCAACATAAGGGCATACGACACTGCTTCCCATAAAGTGCCTCAAAGGGAGCCATACAGATACTCGAATGAAAGCTATTATTATAGGCAAACTCCATCAAGGAAAGGTTCTTATCCCAACTCCCCCTGAACTGTAATCCACATCCTCTCAACATATCCTCCAAAGTCTGGATAGTCCTCTCTGATTGCCCATCAGTCTGAGGATGAAAAGCAGTGCTAAAGTGTAATAGGGTACCTAAAGCTGCCTGAAGAGCTCCCTAGAATTTAGAAGTAAATCTAGGATCCCGATCTGACACAATGTATTCAGGTACGCCATGAAGTCTCACAATCTCATTCACATACAGCTCAACCAATTTATCCAATGTACATTTCTTTCCCATCGGCAAGAAATGAGCAGATTTGGTGAGTCTATCCACAATCACCCAAATATCGTTATGCCTTTCACGAGTACGAGGTAAACTGAAGACAAAATCCATGGTGATATGGTCCCACTTCCACACTGGAATCGGCAACGGCTCAAGTAACCTTGAAGGTTTCTGCCTTTCAGCTTTCACTTGCTGAGAAATCAGACACATACTCACAAAAGCTGCAATTTCCCTCTTCATGTTAGACCACCGATAATAATCCTTCAAAGTCCAATATATCTTTGTACTCCCGGAGTGAGCACCATATGCGGAACTATGAGCTTCCTCCATTAACTCATTCTTTAACTCTTCATTCCTCTTTGGAACACAAAGCCTATTTTTGAACAACAAAGTTCCATCCCTTCTTACCGAAAAATTTACTGCGGCTCCGTTCGCTGCTCTTTCCATCAACCAAACTAGGAAATGATCACTATACTGCGCTTCCCGCACTAAATCCACCAAAACTGGCCTCACATAGAAACTGACTACCAAGGAGCCCACTTCTTCCACCGCTAAATCCACTCTTGTAGCTCGCAACTCACAAAGAAGTGGAACTCGAACCATCCTCAGATGAAACAAAGATATGGAGGGATTGCAACTAAGAACATCAGCTACCACATTAGCTTTTCCTGGATGATACTCAATAGTGCAATCATAATCACTGATAAACTTCATCCACCTTATTTGCCTCATATTTAACTCCCTTTAAGTGAACACATACCGAAGACTCTTGTGATCGGTAAAAATATGACACTTCGCTCCATAAAGATAGTGTCTCCACAATTTGAGAGTAAAAACTACTGATGCAAGTTCTAAATCATGAGTGGAATAATTCACCTTATGTGGTTTCAATTGCCTAGAAGCATAGGCAATCATTTTATCATGCTGCATCAATACCCCGCCTAGACCTCGTCTAGAAGCATCACAATAAACCACATACTCCCCACTATCATCCGGAAGTGCTAAAATAGGAGCACTCGTCAGGCGATTCTTTAATTCTTGAAAAATTTTCTCACACTGATCTGACCATTCGAACTTAACTCCCTTCTTGGTCAATCTTGTGAGTGGAGCTGCAATCTTTGAAAAGTCTTGTACAAATCGCCGATAATAACATGCTAACCCCAAGAAACTACGAATCTCCGTCACAGAGGTGGGTCTTCTCCAACTTGACACCACTTCCACCTTTTGGGGATCCACACTAACACATTCGGCTGAAATTACATGACCCAGGAACCCCATTTTATCCAGCCAAAACTCACAATTGCTGAACTTGGTAAACAACTGAGCATTTCTCAAAGTCCGCAATATCAATCTTAGATGTTTGACATGCTCCTTCTCACTTTTTGAGTATACCAAAATATCATCTATGAACACGATCACGAAGCGGTCAAGATATAGACTGAACACCCTATTCATGAGATCCATGAACGCCGCGGGTGCATTAGAAAGTCCAAAAGGCATCACCATAAACTCATAATGACCATAGCGTGATCGAAAAGCAGTCTTGACTACGTCACCCTCTCGGATCCGCAGCTGATGATAACCAGATCTCAAATCAATCTTTGAGAAAACAGAAGCACCCATCAACTGATCAAACAAATCATCAATGCGAGGCAACGAATACTTATTCTTTATTGTGACTTGATTCAGCTTCCTATAATCAATGCATAGTCTTGTGGTGTCATCCTTCTTCTTAACAAACAACACCGGGGCACCCCATAGAGACATGCTAGGCCGAATAAAACCCTTATCTACCAACTCCTGCAGTTGAGTCTTCAACTCTTTCAATTCTGCTGGAGCCATTCTGTAAGGTACCTGAGAGATATGCATATTTAGAGGAATTAAATCAGCCTTGAAATTAAAACCCTCTACTAGCACTTCACACCCACTAAACACCCAATCTATCTTCATCACCTAACCAGAGGGTAGAGATACATGTCACTCGCCTGGAAGAGACAATGATGGCACATTGGCATGCAAGATGAATCTACTAGACATAAATGAATGCGTGGCTCCGGGATCAATTAAAATAAAAGCTGGCTGATCAAAAATTAACAACGTACCAATGATAACATCTGAAGAAGTATGACCCTCCTGCTGGGTCATAGCATGAAGTCTAACGCCAGTCATGGAACGTCCACGCTGACCACTCCCTTACTGAGAACCACCGCCAAAACCACCATTGGAGCCTCTAGCTGAAGACTGACCAACTGGCTGAGTAGGGGCGGTCCTCTGTGCCAACAAAGTACATTCTCTCCTGAAATGATCAAGACCATCACACTTAAAGTATCCAGATGACTGCTGCTGATCAAAGGAAAAAGTCTGATCACCAGATGATCTCCGTTGGGAACTACCACCAGCACTATAATGACCGGCCTGCTGCCTACCAAACTGGCTCCTAGAAGGTCTCATGAAACGTCCTCTAATTCTACTCAGAGGACCAAAACCCGATCCTCCACTACTGCCACTACCCGCTGAAGATCCAGAAGTGGACGAAGAAGCAGCCTTCTTAGATGGACCCTAACTGGGACCACTATAATCTCGAGGTCGAGCACTATAAGTCCCCCGGGTCTCAATGGCCATAGCTGCCCCAACTGGATCAAGGAATATCAAATAGATAACACCGATCATCTTATCTGCAAAAACTCCGTCAAGTGCCCTAATAAACAAATCAATCTTGGTCCTCTCATCAGGAATCAGATATGGCATATGGTAGCTCAGAGTGGTGAACCTCTGCTCAAACTCGATGACTCCCTCATCATCTCTGACACATCCCAGTTCTTAAGTTATTTTACGGTTATTTACCGTTGGTATTACTTCGGATTTTTACCGTGATGAGTAACTATTTACCCTTAAGGACCATAGGGTTGACTTTTTGTAGGAAAATTATTATGAGAAAACTTTCTTCATGAAAGTTGTAGAGGATGTGGTTACGAGTTCGTAGACATGCTACGCGTTAAAATCGGAGTTAGCATGATAAAGTTATGAATTTATTGGTAAAGTTTGGAGTTAGTAAAAAAGAGTAATTTTGAAGTGGGCTTATTGTTGTTTTGGGTATAACTATTGGACCGGGTGGGGAGCAGACCCAGCCCAAATCCCTTCTCTTTCCTTTCTTTCTTTTTCTTCTTCCTTTCCCCGAGCTCCCCGAGCTCTATCTCTCTCTCTCTCTCTCTCTCTCTCTCTCTCTCGGTTGAAACTGCAGCCGCCGGAAGTCATTTCGCCGGAGCTCCACCCTCCGGCCACCATAGGCCGTGATTTTTGGCTCAACTTGTAGCCCTCATCAAGGTGAGTATTCCCTCAAATGAAATCGGTCTATTTCGATCTCGTTGTGGTGTTTTGTATAATTGGAAGTTTTAGGGATTTTAGGATGTTTTAGTTCGATTACCCTAGTTAGCCTCGAAATTGGACTAAGTGCTAGTTGTGAAAGTTGTTGGGTATGATGAAAGGATTATTCTGTCAAAATTTGAAGAGCATTGGAGGTCACCGGAAAACGGCTGCTGTCGGCGCCGGCGCCGGGAAAATATTTTTTGTAGAGATTTTGATGAGGAGTAGTATGGAATGAGTTTTATAATTTTTGGAAGAGGTTTATAATTTTTGGAAGAGTTTTCGATGGTGAAGGAATTTGACGGTATTTAATTGGGAGTGCCGATTTTTGGGTTAGCCTGTTTTAAAATGTGTTTAAGGTTAATTTTTAGTTATAGGTGATGTTGGTGAATCGTGAGTTATAATGGATTAAGGAGGAGAAAATGGGCAAAGAAGAGGATTGGTTTTAGACCCTTAATTTTATAGAATTATTTATTGATGTTTTATTGTTGAATGAGAATTAAGGTTAATTATTGTTCAGGACGTGAGAATGATCATTGGAGGAAGCCTCGGGTCGTCGGCAAGCATAGCCGAGCACTGTGAGTGAACATTTTGTTTTTAAATGAATATACATGTATGGTTTCCCTTGGAAATTATCGTTCTATTTTCTGAGCTTTAATATGATTTTGGCTTATGAATTGGTGTCAGCATTTATTTGAGTTTTGATATTCTTTATAATTTCCGGGTTTGAGATTACTCTCAGATTTGCATATTGTCGGGTTTTCGGAAGGTGATAATTATTTGAGTTATTTATTTCATTGTGCATTTTAACGTGTGGAACACGTTGTTGAATTTAATTAATTTCTTTGATCTTTGAATTCTTTGAGTATGGTTGGGAATCATACTTATGTTTTAGTTATGAGTTTCGGGGAAACTCATATGGATTTATGTTTCTTTAATTATCCCTTACTTGTTGGATCGTTATTATTCATGCTAGCATGTGGTTCCGCCTTTCAAGGCGATGTGGCTTCCATGTTTTGAGTGGGGTTACTCAAGCCCTTTCCGTCTTCGGGTGATGTGATGTAGTCGACAACATCACTCAAGCCCTACACCCTCTCTGTTATTATAACGTGAAGGTGTAGGGAGTATGAGAGTATTATGCCTGGGAGGCAACCGAGTCTGGGAGACTCACTTATATGACCATATAGGTTTCCTTATTTGAGTGGTTATTTTGACTAGCGGGGCTAGTCCATTATTTTGACACTTTCTTCAATGAAGGTTATTATTTATCTTGTCAATATTTTGACTAGCGGGGCTAGTCCTTGTCCTAGGGATTTTCTTTTGAATGCGTTATCAACACTTGCATGCAATGACTTATTGCTTATCGAAAAATTGGGAAAGTATTGAAAATTACGTTTTATTAAATTAATTAGTTTATTTTGTCCACTCACTCTAACGTTTTAAATTACTTTCCTCTGGGCCCTTTGTTTTCAAATGCCCAGTTTGCAGGCTAAGTTAAATTAAGGTCGAGCATACATGGAGTCAAGGCTTAGTCTAGTAGTCAGAGGCTGTTTCCGCTTCATCTTTATTCATGGTCATTCGTTCTTTATTAGATATGCTCTGATAACCCGTTAGAAATTTTATGTTGTCCTTGTTGTTTGGTTTAGAAATGTCAAGTTGGATTTTCAAGTAAGAGTAGTCTATTTTCAAGGAAGGTTTAGCCGAATTTTTGGTAAATTTTCCTTGGAGGTGGACCCCGCAGGATTTACCACAGGTTTCAGGGTGAAATCCAGGGTGGGTCCTGTCAATCTCTCTTCGCCATGCTCAGAAAATCTGACTGAATTCTGCTACGATGAGAGTGGTTGAAATACTAACCCAAGAAGAGCGCCTTGAATTGCTCCCAAGTCATAGTTTGAGCACCATCATTATTTCTCCTGGCGAGAGTCCATCAATGATGAGTCGAATCATCTAGAAAAGACACTGTCATCTTCACTTTCTTTTCTTCTAGCAGTTATGTGCTCTCGAAAGCATTTTCTATCTTGTACACCCAAGAATAAGCATCAATGGGTCCATTGGCACCCTTGAACTCTATTGTCCCTGCATCAGAAACATCTCTCTTCCTCACAGATCGAGGATGCTGAACCCTATCCAAAACACCTCTCAGCATGTCCCCAATCGAATCGGCTAATCCTCTCACATCATCACCCTCATTGGCATTGGACGAGGTAGCCACACGGGGTCGGCGCCTAGGAGGCATAGTACCTGAGGAGGAAGATATTTAGTAGTCTATAAACAAGACTAATGGAACTATCATACATACTCAATAACACATAGTATCCAAAACATAAACTGTTGATGAATCCGCCACGGTCGGATCATCACTTTATAGACACTACGGCTAATTAGACAAATAGGATAGTGAATAGGAGACAGAAAACGAAACCTAGAGCTTTGATACCAACTATCAAGATCCGCCCCGAATTTCACCCTGAAACCCGAGATGAGTCCTGTTGGGACCACCTCCAAGGAAAATTTACCGAAAGACTCGGCAAACCTCCCTTGAAAATGGACAACCCTAACCCGGAAGAATTAGAGAACCACTCTTTTAACCCAAATTAACATCCTCCGCTACAACCCATAAATAACCAGAATAAGTTATACAAAAATCCCAACAATAATCAGAGCTACTAAAAAATAAAATAAACACAACAGAAGCTAACAATTTCCTAGTAGATTAAACAGGTAACCTACTGCCGAAATGTAGCGGAAAGATGAGTGACTATGCCACGGCGTCTCCTTCCAGACCCCACTCAAACACTACAGACTGGGCATTTTAAAAACGAAGAGTCCAGGGGAAAATATTCAAAAACGTCAGAGTGAATGGACAAAAGCAATTTCGACAACAAATAAATATATCTTCAAAAATACTTTTAAAGAAAACGCTTTATCAGCAACAGCTTAAATGCTTAACTCGAAAATTCTGAACTGGTGTCTAACCTTGCTAGACTCCCAAACTTTAAGAAGAATAAAAAAAGACCTCTCAGGTAGAATATTATATATATAAGTATGTATTCACACTCGTGTATCTTTTGTACGATATCTATGAATAAACTCGAAAAATATATAATCATACAAAACTACAACGCTGGCGTCAACTCTCACGTCACCCCATACTGGAATTGTACCTCAATATGAGGGAAACACACGAGTGGGTATATATACGTGCTGATTTCTGGTACGAATTCTATGAATGAATTCAAAGAATAGAAAGTAGTACAAGGCTACAACGCTGGTGTCTAACGCTTACGTCATCCCATACTAGAATTATACCTCAGTATGGGGAAAAATCATGTATAGCTAGCTAGCATTTATTTATATACATACTATTCTCATAATCAATTATATATGAGTACAATCACAGAAATTCTCAATTTCGGGAAATTTCCACAACAAAAAATTATTTAACAATAAAGCATTTTAAGCACATTATTTAAAACAAAGGTCCACTCACAAATTAGCCTTAAGCCTGATGTCGGTCGGAGGCCTCGTCAGCTCGAGCCTCCTCACGTCCTGTTCCAAAAACATAAATAAATCCTTAAGTAAAACACTGACACTTAAAGAAAATAGGCGTAAATAAAAAATGAGCTCCGCGTGTTCAACCATGCCTATCACCCAAAATCTTAATTTCACTACCAACCAATAAATCTCCACAAATACCGACATCCTGAAAAAAAAATCTTTCACCATAAATACTCCAATGGCCGGATTCTAACTTATTAATCCATTAAAAATACCAAACTTCAAAAATTTCCAAACATATCCAAAACTCCTCCAAAAATTCTAAAACTCATTCCATTAAACTCCTCATAAAATTCCATACTAAAAACATTTTTTCCAGCAGCGGCGGCTCTGGCGACCTCCAATGTCCACCAAAATTTGACAACGCCTTCATCTCAATCTCCTCTAACACTTTCCTAACTATCACAAACACCAATTCCAAGCCACTACTAGAAAAATGTTCTTAAGCGACGAAAAAAAACAAGCAAAGTAATTTCCGTCGCTTAAGTAACTTTTTAAGCGACAAAACACATTTTGTCGCTTAAGTGAACACTTAAGCGACAAAACAATGTGTTTCGTCGCTTAGGTTATCACTTAAGCGACGAAATTAGTTTTGTCGCTTAAAAAGTTACTTAAGCGATGGAAATAAACTTTTGTCGCTTAAGTAATTACTTAGACGACGAACAATGTTTTACTTAAGTGACAAAATTTTACCGAGTAATTTTTTAAAAATTACAAATAAAAGCTGAAGAACTTAGACGACGAAACCAAACACTTTTGTCACCCAAGTGTCAATGCATAATTTTTTTTTTTGTCTCCAAAGAGTTAGTGTATAAATTGACATTTTTTTTGCTAAGCTTAATAGAGTAAACAATTTTAAGACTGTGAGCGTTGACGGTTCTAAAAACAGAGCTTCGAAGAATCGTTAATTAACGTTTTTGTTTTGTAAGAATTTCGGTTCTATAGTTGACTGACTTGATCAAAACCTTACCGAACTTCAAACTAGTCCATATTTTTTCTACATACATATTTTCTTATACGAATTATATCTAACGGTCGTTTTCTTCAAATTCAATTTCGCTGCTATATACTTAAGCCATACCACTTTAGTCCACATAGAACAAGTTTTGCACTTCTATTATTTTTCAATTTCAAGCTTCAATATTTTTAATTCAATACCACTTTAGTCCATAATATTTTTTGCTATTTAAAAAATAATAATGCAATAAAGCATATGTTAATAAGATAAAAAAAACTCTTAACACGATTTGTATTCATTGGATTAACATTTTAATAGTATAAATATTTATTTCATCTCGTTAATGTTAATATTTAAGACTAATCAAGTTAATTTTTTAAAGTCAACACTCAATTTAAATTTTATGCTAAAAATATTCTATGATAATCAAGACTAATTAATTTATATATTTTTGTTAAAGAAGGCTAATTAAACTAAAAAATTGAAAAATTTAAGGGATATAAATTTATAATGACTGCATTTATTGAAATATTATGTGATTTCCTACTTTGCCGTAATTAGCTCCAATTTTAGAAAATTTTCAACCCTTCCGCCAAAAATTTGGAAAATTTTCGAACCAAATTTTTTGAAAATTTTCAACCATTCCGTTTTATCTTTTTATACCCTCATCCTAGCCTCTCTTCCACTTCATGTTCCTCCCTTTTCTCTCTGCCTCTTCCTCCCTCTTCCTCCCTCCCTGGCGACTCCATCTCCTCCCTCCCTAAACTTGTGGACAGTCCTCACCAAAACCAAAGGCATCATCAACGCCCACTCCTGCCACTTCCTCGCCCTCTTCGTCGTCTTCCTCCTCCCCGTCTCCATCTCCTGCACCGTCTACCCAACTCTCCAAAACCTCCTCATCTCCGATCACCCACGCATAAACTCCCAAGAGTTCTTCACCTCTTCCGATTCTGCCCCTCCTCACCTCCTCCTCCTCGACCTCGCCTTGGCCCTCTTAGTCTTCGTCTTCTCCCTCTTCGATCTCGGCTCCATCACCCACTCCGTCTTCCACGGCTTCTATGGCCGCCTCGTCAAGTTTTGTTGGGCTGTTCATCGTGGTTGCGATTGTATTGCTACAAGAGAGGTAAATGAAATTGTGAGGATATGTGAATGAAATTAGGGAGTTGTGGAGGGAATTGTGAATGTAATTGTGGGTTAATTTTGTGACGGAGGGGTGCCGGAAGTGGTTATTTTGGTGGGAGAGCTCGGCGGTGGGTTTTGTGGGTAGAGGTAGGTGGTGGCGGCGCGCGGTGGTGTGTGGTGTGGGAAGAAAAGAACAAAAAAAGAAAAAATAAACTCAAAAAAGAAAATAAAAATGAAACTAAAATGTTTTAATTAATTTAATTTCATTTAATGTTTATTTAATAAATATTAAGGGACATTAAATGAAATGAAATTAATTAAAACATTTTTTTTAAATATTGTAAACACTATAGCGACGAAATGTTTTGTCGCCCTAGAGAACTATGTTCGTTGCTTAAGTATTCAGGCGACGACATGACTTTCGTCGCCTAGGTGGGAATTTATGCGACGAATAAGAAATTTTTGTCGCTTAAGAACCTAAGAGACGCGTCATATGCGACGAATCTTAAGCGACAAATTTTAGGATTTAGGCGACGAAATATACCCGTCGCTTAAGAAATTTTTTCTACTAGTGCCTAACTATGCCAATCGTACGAAAACACATAAAAAGCCCTAGAATTTCCATTACCGATTTCTCCTTACCTAGCTCGAGACGGAGGGAGCCCTTTGGAGGGATTGTTGCACGGGAGGAGGGCTTTCTTTTGAGCCTAGGCTTGCCGGCTATGGCGGCAGGAGGAAGGAGTTCTAGCGAAAGAACAATTGGCGTCTCCCAGCGGATTTCCCCCTCTCGGCGGCGTCCCGCGCCCGGGCACCGTCCCAGGAAGAGAGAGGAGGAGGTGAAGGTCCGAACGGGACCAGTCCGGCGGTCCCTGGGCGGCCGGACGGCGACTGGCACGATGGAGAAAATATGGCTGTCGGGGAGCTCGCGAGAGGGTGAAGGAGAGAGAAGTGGAAGGGAGAAGAGAAGAGAAAGAAAAGAGAAAAGGTTTGGGCCTCCCCAAACCGGCCCAATTCCTTAAGCTCACACTCAAAATAAACCTAACACTAAAAAAATAACACCCCACAAATAATACCCCAATAAAAATTATCTTTTACTAGTAAAAATTACCATTTTTTACCGTCGTCACATTTTTTTCCTTCGAAATAATCGTCCCCTAACCAATCTGAGGACTAATTAAATTAAACACTTAATGACGAAGACGGTAAAAACTCTTATTACCACCATGTTAATAATTAAGGTAAAAATTAAGGGTCGGGACGTGACAAGTATATAACTATGAATTTGAGGATGTTGTGTAATTTCAGACAATAAGTTAATCCAACAGTTCTCGATTTTAGAGATTCAAATTTCAAAACGCTCGTTAAATTGTTTGTATATGAAGTTCAGTAATCATTTCTTTCAAGCTTGGATTTCCAATTAATGTATTTGGTGTTGTTTAGTTGTTGGAATTTAAACGTTTGTCCTAACATATATTTTATGAGTAATACTTTTGATAATTCTTCTTTTTAGTTTTCGTTGCATGTAATTTATTCATTTTTATCTATTTTCTTTTAGTTTTCGTTGCTTGTATAGTAATTTGTTCCTATAAATAAAGAGGAAGAATTTATGCTAAAAGAATTTGAAAATTTCGTCGTAGACGTGCATGCCATCATGAGTGGATGGAGTGCGATATAACAAACATCCCATTTGGTTGCCATGGATGTAACAAATGAGAAAATTTTCAGCGCTACAGAGAATCACGTGGCAGTATGACGTGATCCTATATTCTAATCAAATATTGACACTTGAATTTTACTAAAAAAAATTATATAAGCTACTTTTTCAAGATAATTTTAGGTTTGTTATTACTTTTTCAACCATAAACTATAAACTCTAAACCTTAAATCCTAAACCTTAAACCCTAGTCCAAACTACAAAGACTCATGAAGGTCTTTTCATAAAAAATAGAAAACTTTAGTTTATATTTTAGTTGTAATAAATCCACGTGTCAATATTTAATTAGAATATAAAAACACGTCATACTGCCACGTGATCTTTCTATAGAATCTAAAAATTTCTCGTAACAAACACCCCATTTGGTTGCCATAGTTCTTGTCCAAATTGACATTTAAAGCTTTGGAAACTTCACCCATACAGTCTTGACAATGTATAACCCATGCCTAATTAGTCCTATTCATTTGCCCATATTATCAAACAAACCGACTATTCCATCATAAATGTATCTAATGTCAACAATAGAGTAGAGCCACAACCACTCTACAGACGTAGATTGTCGTCTGAAACATTTTGTAATGTAGTGTCTTTTCGTTAAAATAACTTATTTTAACATATCACGAATGTGAGTAGTTCTAATGAGGACCACTAAGTTAAGGACTAGTTAAGGACTTTTTCGTTTCACCCATTTTTCGATCGCATATTCACATCTCGACCGTCTAGTTTGTAGATATATATATATGAGTGATCATCTCTACAAATTTTCATCCAAATTGAAAATCGTTAAGGCAATCATAAATATGATTTACCAATTATAAACTTGAACGGCTTTTGTTTGACAGATTTGGATTGTCCATTGATTTGATTTAGTTCGATCCCTTAATGATCACCAATTTTGCTGAAAATTTGTAGAAGTGATCTACTTATATAGACCTAAAATTTGAACGATTGAGATGGAAAAATGTAATTGAAAAGTGGGTGTAATAAACGATTAATGAGAAAGTCTTCAACTAGTCCTTAACTTAGTGGTCCTCATTAGAACCCCTCCTTATCACGAATTACATCTCATACGCTACTTATCTAAAGTACTTAACCAACCCTTTTGGACTCATAAATGATATATATATTACATCATTCAAATACAAAGCATGGCAATAGTAGACTTTCTCTAACAAAGAAATACAAATAATGTTCACTTATACTTTGGAATCTTATTCAATACATTCTTCAAACTTTGCATCTCATTCGCAAAACAACTTAAGATGGCTTCAAGACCAGGTGTTCTCACGTTGTTAATATCGATCAATCATTCATTCTCCAATGAATTTCAAGGTTGGTGGGTAAGCACACAAATCTTTACTCGACGTGACAGAAAAATTCTGGAATATATACAATTTGGAAGATAAAACAAAAACATAGAACTAGATTTGGTTTATGTTCTTCTAATTCGGTATATTTACACCAAAACTTGGATGTATGGTTTTTGAATCAGATCTATTTCGCATTATTTTCTATTTTCTTTGTATAACAATATTTGGATAGACAATTGCATCGGATCAATAATAGTTTGTTGTGACAAGTACACAATAGCATGCGCACATTATTAGGTCAACTAAAACATAGTTTATGTATCCATCTGATGCATGAAGCCATGAACATGTTGGCGCATGCACGAGGCCGCAACTGCATGCCAATTATTTATGTATGTGGTATCAATTATTTTTTTTGAGAAAATAATGATCGATTATCAATAGGCTTGAAGTCAAATGACTAGGTGAAAATTAACAATCAGGTTCTATCCAACATAACAAAAAATAAATAAAAATTAGTCATGTTCGTGGCCACATCAATGATCAATCATCCATGATTCCATTTTTTTTTTTTTAAGCAATTGAGTGATTTCTATATATGTTACTAATAATACCATCTGGTTTGGTATTGAGGCGAGACATCTGGAACCCATCACGAGTTGTGATTCCATTGCAACCTTCCATTATAATGGTTCGTAGAATTTGGATTCATATAACATTGGTGATTCATATAGAAACATTTTCTACATATCCCTGATAGATAGGGTCAGTTAATTATTATTCCAAATTATTCATCTGGAAAAGTTTGCCGACCCTAGCTAGCTAACTAGTGAATATATATGTCAGCCAGGACACAAAGATGAACTAGGGAAATTCCACGACATGTGAATACATTATGAAATTATGAAATCTCAGTCATTCATATATTCTCAGACTATAATGTATTTATATTTAAGTTATAAATTTTAACCATTTATATCGCATAGTGTATTTTAGGCCGTTGGAGACTGAGTTTTCTTTTTGCCGTTGGTATTGACTTGCATAACCTACACAATTTCAACCGTAGACTCGATAATTCAAGTTCAACCTTTCGTTTTCTGCATGTTCAATAAGTTTTGTCAACCACAGATTTGGCTCGTCGGTAAACTTGTTGTTTTGATCGAGTTATTGCTCCTTAGTCGTTGGTAGCGGTAGGTAGGGCTGCGCGGTGGATATTGAATCGATCTGATAAGTTATTGGAATTATATGCAGGGAGGTGGCTTCTGCTTATATTTATTCCAAGTCTGCCTACTTCCACCAGACACCTTATCAACCACGCTTATCTCTATCTGGTCCATAAATTTTAACAATTAAAGACACCTTAAACACGTATCGATAAAATTATCGCATTACGATTTGTATACATTGATTGAAAATATCACTGTATAGATCTAGATACAAACATCAAAGTAGAACTCAAAGAATCTTGCACGCATGCTTTCATGGTGGTAAACATGTCAACTCTTTTGGGATGTTGTCATCTTCATCCTACCTAATTCATTAGTTGGACTTCTTTTATTTTGTTAAAACTGCAACTTGCAACAGTTGTTTGCTTCAGCACATTCCATTGGATTTCAAAGATGCCAAACATGTATACATCGATCATATATTTTCAATGATTCAGTCGGTTTTGCCTTACGAATGAATTGTTGATAAATCATAAACTAGACCTCTGTCTCGTAATTCAATTACAAAAAAAAGAGAGAGGGAGGGAAATAGATATCAATATATTGTATATTATGGTTTCAATTTGTTGCAAAGAAAACCCAGATCGAAGTCTTGCCAATATTATTTTCAATTGGAATTCAGTCTTTATGAGGATCACAAAGCGCATGATCATAGCATCGAGAAAGATGATTCCGACTGTGTGTTAAATAATGTTTGTATGACTAGTTCTACACAATCTTTATATGACTATATGAGAGATCTTTCTCTTGATATGATCAATATTCATCAGTTTAATGCTGCATGTTGTTTCATGTTGTTTATATTTTCTGTAGTTTCTAATGTCGATCCCTTCTCAATTTACCTAGCTTGTTTTCATGAAACTAGTCGATTCATTTCTTTAAACTTTTTTTTTGTGTGCTTCCTTGATGTATAAACACATCGAGATGTTGGAGTAAACTTAAAGTTATAGATGATAATGGCTGATATAGTGGAAGTCCATACGTTCATGGAGGCAATCTATCATGCATGTATGACGAAATTTTCAATATCTATATGGATAGCTTGCAGTGAATTTCATGTGTCAAGGTCACACCGCATGCAACCTCGTCTGAAAATAGATGACAATATTGCTGTTTAGGAACACCTAATGAATACAAGCTTTTTTATTTATTTTTTATTTTTTATTTTTTAAAAAATCTTTTTATTAATAACGCACACATCCTACATATGTCGTGAGGTTTGAACTCATGACCTCAAAATTATTAGTTAAACACCTTAACCAATCAAGTCATAGCTCGCTAATGAATACAAGCTGGAGAAAGCATCCCCATGCCTTCATTATTAGTTTATGACCGGACCATCATGACATATGGTACTTAGTCATATGCACATTTACAACAAGAGAAGAGAAGACTTGGGGATGCTCACAGTGTGTCATTGAGTCACTGTTTCATGCATGGTCTATTATGTAACCGGTAAAACTATAGTCCAGAAAGATTGATAAGAGTCGTTGATATCTTTTAAAATAAAAATAAGCATACGTATGAGAGAGGCATCTTTCACAAATAATAAAACCTTCATTTGAACGTCTCTAAGTTCTAATTAATTAAGTCCGTTTCCAAATCACCATGTTTTATCATTCTTACTAGTTTCATCAATTAAAGAGTTTGTGAGTCATGCCCCCACAGAATGAACTTATCTCACACGTCGCATTCAATTCTTGAAAAGAAACTTATCAAAAGTGTCCCACTTACCAAAAACAGAGGACTACTTATCAGTGCTATCCTTGTGGATATATTCTCTAATGAGATTGGGAAAGGCAGCACTATATGCGCTCTTTAATTTGTGATGTGGGAATGCACAATAAAGAAGAGTCAAGACCAGCACACTGATTTGTTACGTTCAAAATACGACTGTAAAACTCATTTATCGACTCATTTTTGAACATTTTCAACTCATCAAAATCTAACAAAAGATCTTGGAGCATCTGTTCTCTCACATGCTCATTACCTTCATAACTTGTTAACAACACTTCCCAAGCCTGTTTGGCTGAGACACAGGTAATGATCCGTTTGCGCTCACCCTCAGAGAGAGCCGAGTACAAACTGTTGAGAGTTTTGATATTCATCCGAGCAGCAATTTTTTCTGAATCGGTCCACTCAGATCTAGGCTTAAGTACACTTGCACCTGCCATAATTAAGGTCCGTTCTGGAGCTGACCAGCCATCTTCAACCATCATCCATTGTTTCCCATCATCTAGAGAAATAAAGAATGCGGTCATCATGATTTTCCATTGTGAAAAGTTCCTTCCCTCAAACAGTGGATGACAGTTCACGGAAGTGCCTCTATCACCCTTTTTTTTTTAAAAAACCCGAGGATCTTACTAGCAAAGGCTAGGAACTGCTCTGGTACCGCTTGAAGGTCCTAGAGAGGGGGTGAATAGACCTTTCTTTTAATTTTTGATAACTTCAGTATCTGAGGATAGCAATGGTGAGTGTTATCCCAGATTCACTGTATGCAAGAATGCAGAAAGTAAAACTCAGCAAGAAAAGAAACAACACAGAGATGTTTTTGTTCTCGCAGAAACCCTGAAATCAGGGAGAAAAACTGCGTGTCTCTAACTCTAGAGAGACAAATCTTTCCACTAAGTTAAAGTGACTTCTTTACAAGAATAATAGATCTAGTGATACACTACCACAGTGATATCCCTCCTAGTCCCAGACTAGTCTAGACTTATTCCCTCTCTTGTTCCTAAGCCCTTACAACTTGGAATACATTTAGAAGCTTTGTCTGTGAATTCTGCTAACCACTAGCGGATTCAGCCTTGGATGCTTTTTGGGTTGGTTGCACTACACATCCCACATGGTATGCAACATGATATGAGTTGATGAAAGAAGTTTTGAGTTCAAGCTCTAAGGTTTACAGTCACGAGGAAGACTTAGAGCAGCATGAATAATGCAAGCTAAAACAAGACTTAACACAGAAAACACTACCACAGCAGTTTTCAACAACCAACGAGCAAAGTCGTAGCTATATCTATATATAGGCAGACAAGGCATCAACGATGATGCCAGCTAACCTCAGCAGTGTTTCAGAAAGGTTTGGACAACAGCTTTTGGCTATAAGACTGAAAGCGATGTAATCAGAAAAGAGATGACAAGAGCAATCTCAAAAAGACAAGGAAACCTTTCCTAAAACATGAATGATTTAAAGCATGGAGCAAAGAGGATTCAGACCTTCTTACTCAGTCCATCAAAGGACTTGTCACAGTCGAAAGCGACTGGTCTTTGAATCATACAGGGACGAGCTTTGCATAGGATAACGTATCATGAAATCCAAGCTGGAGCCTTGAGCATCCAACCATTTGGTCACGGGTTGGCATAACAAAGATCTCAACCCTTAGACTGGTTTAGACGCTAAGGCACTTCCCTCAAACCAGTTGTCCATTTGAAATTACAAGACAACAGTAATATATTAAACTGCTATAACAGATTCTTTGAGTTTAGACTGGATATAAGAAGGACTCATAATTAGGATAGCAGATCCTCTGTGAAAAACAGTGATATGCATATGCATGATTTACCTGAGCCATAAGGGATGTTAGTGATACTTGTTCTTGATCAGATAACAGAATCTCAAAGTGTTTTGCACGCTAAACGGATTGCCAACTATCATTATACCTTCAATCTCCCCCTTTGGCATTCCTTCACAAAACACTTTATTTGTAGGAAAACAACTTGCAGAAAACAACTTCAAGAACAAGCGAAGAATCACAAAAACAACAACTGGGTTAAGAGCACATTAACCAACAACATCGTACAAACATAAATAGCAAATCCTACAATTAATTCTCCCCCTTTTGGGCAAGGAATTCCAAAGGGAAATCAGAGAATAAAATATCTGAGAGGTTTTAAAACAGCTAAAAGAGATAATAAACCTACAACGAGAACATAAAACCGATTATTAAAGTCAAAACACCACGAAGAGCAGAGAAGAAGAGAATGCAACTGGTTAAAGAGAAGGCGGAAGTGTTGGACACGATCAGAGTGTCTCGAAAACCATCAACCCACTAATCCTAACTGCTCAAACCGACTAAAATAATAAACCCATGCAATGATGAAATTATGAGATGTGACAACCCAACACCGCGTAGAGCAGCCAATTAGAGCCTATGGAAGAACCATATAAGCCCAAGACACAAACAAAATCCACACATATAGAGATCACAAAAGTCTATACTCCCCTAAGAGTATGTATATGATAAGTGTACATTAATTTAAGCACCGCATGATTATAGTCGCCAACCTTGATTGACTAGTGCGAAGGACACTTTAAGTAGTAAATTGTTGAAATAACACTTATATCTCTCAGCTGACTAGCTCAGAACTCAGCAAAAAAATTATCAATTAAGTACAAATTAAGATTATGCAATTAATCCTTATAAGTTTGATAAGAATATGAAAGGGTATGACTTCATGTGAGCTAGGGATCGGATATGGATATCAATAGACGACACCATGTCTGTAGCATCTGGACTGGAATATGCAGCAACTTGGGAATGGAATCCAACAGTAGTTTATCTTCCCCAGATCTAGTTCAAGTCAGCTCATCAGGAAATGACTCTAAGAAATGTTAGGACACTCATTAGCTCACACACTGCGTCTAATTTAGATATCCTAAAACAATAAGCTCTTACCACTGTTCATTCTACTGGTAAAAACACGGTTCTACCCCGGTTCGTAAACAATTGCAAAACTGTCACTCTTGCCTTGCAATTCCTGTTTTGCCCCTGTTTTCAATTCAATGCCTATTTTGCCCCGACTTGCAAACGTTGTGTGTCTCTGCTTTGACACCTGTTGTGCATCTGTTTCTTTAGTTTGCCACCAAATTGTTGTTGTCTTCGCTTGCACGACTAAGTTGTGTGTTTGGGTTCTATATCCCTTTTCTTTCTCTAAGTTTTCTTCTTCGTGTGTTTCGTTTCGGTTGTTTGTAGAAAAAAAAACTCGGTCAAGATCCAGGAAGAGGAGCCATTATCGTCCTAATGATGCCTAATGATGGTGTGACAAAACAGTTTATTTGACAAGCACAAAAGTCAGACACTTTGGTATGACAAAGTTGTCTCATGCTGATGCATGTTGTCACTGTATAAGAATTGTTCAGTTGTTATCGAAATAAGTATCTTATGCATCTTTCAGATACTGCTATTATTAACACTGGGATGAGTACATGTGTTTTTATCAATCCAAGCATTCTTGAGACAGATGAGTATAAAGCAAGGTAAAATGATACAGCTCCAACAAAATAAGATCTTTATTTCCAATCTGTCAAAGTAGTTGAAACAAACTGTTTTGTTGATCATTGTAGGTTCAACAAGCCTTATCATGCTCCGAAGATTTTGATAGCACCAGCTGGGCATCATTAACCTGCTCCTGATCTCCAAGATCAGGATATAATCATTGTCAGTGTTTTGAATCTACAGAGTGGAAAGAAGGACAAGGTAGAATTTTGCAATTGACTACTGCAATATACGTATAGTTCATAGGTTTACATTTTTCATCTTATTTTTCACAAGTTCATTTAGATAACAATCAGTTTCAAAACATCTGATATACATTTCTCATATGAAGAATTTTAATTTAATTTTAATTTTGACCGTTGCAATCCAAAGTATTCCAACATTTTGTTAATACTTTTCATGAAAGAACTGCATGCAGTTTATTAGAAAGAAAAAAAGCAGCATGCATGATATAGAGAAACAAATTTCAGATCCCTTTCTTATGTTGCACGTAAACCTAATCCAATATATCTGCTCTTTGAAACAAGCAGTGATGCATTATATTAGTTCATAAGACTATACTTTCTGCATTCAAATTGTTATGTGAGTTAGACCCCAGCACCGTTAATTTTGTGATTGCAAATGTTTCGTATTTAATTCCCTTTTCACATAAAGGCTACCACAAATTCTTGTAAAACGTTTATTAATACTAAGATGCAATTAATGCTTCCTAAATTTATATTTATTCTGCTGCAGAGTCCTACATTTACCTGTAAAGCAAAGATTACAGGATTTACCATCCGAGACGGATGGTATTACCTGACTTTCCCCACCTGCAGCAAATCTCTGAGGTTTAATTCTGTAAAGCTTTGTTGTGGACACCATGGAGAGCAAATTGGCCATCCAATGTAAGCTCCAAAATTAGAATCTTGTAATGCTAAAGGCAATACTAAAGGCAAAAAAACAAGTATCGTGTATGGTGGATTGGCTATGGTATTAGGGATGACTTCTTAGTGAAGGATGTTTACCCTCAGAATGAGGATGATGAACAAATGTCCGTAGAGAATACAACACCTCAGGTTTGGACTCCAACAAAAAGAGCGATGCAGCCAAGGGAAGAAGCAATACTCAGACATCTTTTAAACATTGGATAAAAAAGAAGCAAAAAAGGTAAATATCATATAAAATAGTTTATGTTTCCACCTTCATCTAATACTATGTATGACTAAATTGATCCTCTATTTAAAACATGTTTTGAACTTTGCAGAGGAGAAGGAACGTCTACAGGCATATCAGCATTCCTTTTATTCCCATCTATACCTTTGTTTTCTTTTTCAGTACCTATTTATATATCTTGCAATATCATGCATTCCATTCCTTTCTCAACATATCTTCTCTCAATTTAAATGTACATGTGTATGTACTAGAGCTCAAGGGAACAAGAATAGATCAAAGACAAAGCAGGAGTAGATATCATGTGGTCCTTTGGTGTTTTTAGCTCATCAACAATGGTCATATGTATGTAGTTTTTTGGATGCTAACAGGTTAGCCAAGGTTGCTTCTAAGTACAAATGCAATATAGCATTGCCTGGAAATAGGAAGCATTTTGTTTAGAAAATTCAACTCATCAGCAATGGCCATATGTATGTAGTTTTTTGGATGCTAACAGGTTAGCCAACTAACATTACATGTAACCTATTTTTGTTATCATCTATTATTCTGATACATGGGATACAAAGTTGTTGATGGAGGGACATGTATTGTACCATGTACTGCATTTGTTTAATACATTATGTATATTAGTAACATTACCATATCTATGTTTAGTTTCTCATGCATTTCTGTTTTGCTTAATCTTTCCATAATAAATGAATTATTATTACTCTCATGTGGTAAATAAACTCATTCACTATTTTCTTATGAAACATTAATAGTATTGCTAGAAGAACACTATACCTATGTTTACATGGAAATAACATCAATGTAGACATTCAACAGCAAAATTGATCCAAACAAAAGCATTTACGGTATAGAATATCCGTCATTGCAAACCGCGGCAACATGCGGGCACCATCTAGTTATAGTCTAATTCCTCTAGTCATTAGTACTTACACACAACACTTGTTTCTACCTCTTTTCGAGATCATGGGACGGGAGGTCGAATTCTTGACTCTTGTAGCTGCACAAGTAACACTGCGTCAAGAGTTGAGACTGGGGTGGCTCAGTCTTAACTCTTTGATGCTTAAGTCAGCATATGATTGCTGCTTGTATAGTACCGGAGTAAGGGAGTAATGATGAACTTACTTTTTTTAGGAATTCGTGCCTATTTTATAGGCTAGTGTTAGGAGCTATGTCGTTAGTCCTCGATGTGGGACTATCCTTGTGGTCTTGTTCGACATCTCCCCTTTTGGGGGTATTTAGTAGTAGTGAAGTGGTTCCAGCAAGTACATTGTTGCTAGACTTTTACTCTTTGGGTGCCTACGGAGGGCTTGTCGGTGTTGTTTTGCCCGGAGTGGTCTCCGGCGACCGGGTGATTATGTCATATTCTCTGCATGGTAAAGCGTTCTTGGCTATTTTTTAACACGTCCCCAGTCTGAGAGAGCTCTTGGGTGGGGAGTTATTCTTAAGTTGTGTCGAGAATGTGTCTTACTCGGGAGTTGGAGGCATGGTGTCAAGTCCCCAAGTCCCCACGCGAGGGTCACGAGGTGGCTTGGGTTATGTTCCGAGAACTCGATACAATCATTTTGTCATATCTCAAGGGTGTCATAAATGGCCAGTTTATGAGGGACACGTGGTCATTTATGACATAATTAAGGTTGTAACAGTTCATGGAATTAACGCGCGTGCGAGAGATCGTGGGGCGCATTGTAATGCACGTCTTGATCCTGGTCGACGTGGCTTCTCCCTGACCGTCAAGGTGGGAAAGATCTGGACGGTCGTGATTGACTTGGATGTCTATAAATAGACCTGGACGAAACAGAGGAGGGAGTTTGCATTTTGAAAATAAAGGGATTAGGGCTGAAGGAGTGGTTTTCAAGTTTTTTGGAAAGGTGTTTTGGAAGAACTATTACATCAATTTGGGGAACATTCAATTTCATCCTCAATCAGTTGGGTGCGAGCGCTCGGTTGTTTGCAACCAGCTTCACTGCTACTACGCATATCTGCATTTTTAAGGTATGAAATTGTCAATTCTTATTCTGAGTTCTGTTTTTGTTTTGGTTCGAATTGGTGGGGGTTTTTGTTATGGTTTTTGCATTGTTTGAGATTTTTGTTGGTTAAATCTAAAGTAAGGGATTGGGTAGTTTGTTGTCAGGTTGGTTAAGGTTAAGGTAGCGAGAATCTAACTTCTAAGGATGTAGGGTATGACAGACCTGGTGTGGGTGTCCAACGAGGAGATTGTTGTTGTCTCTAGCTCGCCTGATCCTGATTCGGACACCTTGCACAGGTGGGAGGAGGAACTGAATTATCTAATGGCGGAAGTCGCACTTGACTTAGGAGAGGGCATTCCTAATACGGATGCTGGGTCTCACGTGTCCTCATCTGACACTGTATTACAGGAGGTAGAAGAGTTTAGCATGGCACTCGCCATGCCGATGATTCGTTCTGGGACCCTCCTGGCGAGAGTATGACATCGTCAGAGCTGGTAGCACTTAGGCAGAATTAGAGCATTCCCGATGAGGTTTTGTTACAACCTCTTGTGAAGGGCATTAAGTTTTGGGAACCCCCGAATGACTTTACTTTGGTTTATGAGTATCAATTAAGGTGTGGGTTGATGTTCCCACTATCTCCTTTCGTTCAGTATACTCTGGCGTGTCTACATATTGCCCCGGGACAGGTGACCCCTAACATGTTGAGGCAGATATTAGGGACATATGTGTTGTTCCGCTTATTGGGACAAGAGTTCCACTATTTTGAGGAGTTCAACGCCTGCTGGCATATGGCGTACTGTACAAAGAAAGGTAGCAAAGCTTGCATGACCCTGAAGTCTAGAGGGAAGTTCAAGATTCTGTTGGAAGATCTGCTCACCTCGACTAGCGAGAGTTGGCAACGAAAGTGTTTCCTCGTCAGGGGGGGGCAATGGCAAGAGTGGCATGGACATCCATTCCGAGTTCCCGAGGTTTTCAAAAAATAGGTACTGTGTTTTGTGTCCTGTGTTTTCTTACTATTTGCACTATACTGTTTCTGCTGACTTCTGACTTTTTGTAGTACCCAAAAATATAATTTAACCGAGCTGATGGAGCGTCGTATATGCCGGGTGATATGGGGATTTGAGTCTAAGAGCTCATATCGGATATATCGCCTTGGCATATATAGCCAGTTTGGCTATTCTAGGGTTCCGGGTCTGTATTTTATTTTGGATGTGCTCATGTGTTATTTGGTTTGCACTATACATAAATGTTGTTTTTTTGTTTGTTGTAATGACGATCACTCAGGACGGTGAATCATGGAAGAAAGAAGGTCCCTATGACAGGGTTTCTGATGAAGATGTGCTGGAGGGGTTGCGTGCCGAGGCTGATTATGCCAAGTGATATGATATCGACTTGGAGACTGGGGACGGAAAAGAAGCGGAGATTGAAGAAGGGGAAGATGATTTTTTGAGACTGAAGCAGGCAGATGAGGACTACGCCTACTTGCCTCTTTTAGTGGCTGAGGCTATGGGTCTTAGAGCTCAGGAGGTGGATTATGAGCTTACCGAGACCAAGGGTGGTGATCACGGGGACTCCCAAGATCAAGGCTCTATGGGGGGGAGAGGAGCTAGTTTCAGAGCCGGTGGGAATAGAGGATGTGTCTTTGGGGAACATGGGTGACCCCCAAACTGGTGGTGAGGACTTTGTGATTTAGAAGGTGGATCCTATTGTGCAAGGGTCAGAGGAGGTTGTCGTGATGAGGGCTCAGAAGAGGAAGGAGAGGGTTGAGTCGTAACGTGAAGGTCAACCGAAGAAATCCGGCAAGGAAAGGCATTCCGTGAGCTCTAGAAGTCTGGCTGAGATCACCCAAGCATTGGAAGGGACCAGGGAGGTGCAGCCTTACCTGGCACAGATGGCATATGATATGTGTCACCACTCTTGCGACATCCATGCTTTGGAGGAGGTTGATCCTTTGGCTGGTGTGGCTCTCGCCGATGAGAAGTTGACTAGGGAAAGTGTGTGCATAATGTTCAGTGTTTTTTTTTTGTTCCATGCCTCTCTTTTTATATTTTGGTGCTGTTTGCAGGAAAGTAAGAAGGTTGTTACCCACTTGCAGGAGGATGCTGAAGCTAAATGCCAGCAGTTGAAGGAGGCAGAAGAGAACAACTGTGCTCTCTCATAGCGTCTTGAGTAGCTGGAGCACGATGTTGCTGTTTTCCGAGATCAGACTGCTGTAGCTGGGAAGGAGGTTGCTGAGTTGAAGGAGGTTGTGCAGGAGAAGAACAAGCAAGTGAAAGATGGAGAGGTGGCCATTGCCAAGGTGGTGTCTTTGGAAGCGGAGGTGGCGAGATTGATACATGCCTTGGCTGAGCAAGAGAAGGTTTGGAAGGCCAAGTGTGGAAGGGCTACCGAGTCTGGGGAAAGGGTGTCTGGGAGAGTGACGTATATAAGCAACAGCTGAGGAGCGCTTATAACTGCGGGCAGGATGAGTTGAGCAAGACTAGCTGTTAGGCTGGCTGGATAAAAGAAGCGGCGATGCGCAAGTGGTATGCCGAGAGGGATGCTGCGAAGAAGGCTTTGGGAGCAAATGACGCCAAAGCAGAGGAAGCAAGCCGAGATCTTGTTGTTGTTGGCAAAGCAACATGAGGCCTAGCGTGCTACATCACCTGTTGTGCAAAAGGAAGTTCCCACTGTGGGCACGCCTCGGCCTCTTGCAACTGTTGCTGCTTTACCGCTAAAGTGGTAGTGTCTCAGGCTGCATCTTATGTTATTTAGCCCACTAACCCTTGAAAACCTGGACTTGTGGCGCCCCCGTGTTCTGAAGTGCAAAAGACTCCCCGCTAGCAAGTCTCCTGCCATTGAAGTGCAACAAGTGAGTTCGCTTGTGCGCCCTAATGTTTCTGTGAGGCCTCCCCCAGTGTCTCGTGAACGGTCTAAGCACGTGTATAGTCAAAGGGTGTCGGTAAACATGAGCCACAGTCGCGAGCGTGGTAGCGGCTCGAGGAGTGGTGGGAGCGTGAACAAGTCTAGCGGCATGTCCTCTGGGGAGAAATGACTTTGCTTTTTGTTTTGTTTTATTTTTGTTAGGACAATGTTTAATGTTCATGGCGCGGTTAGCCATATTTGAACAAATTGTAGTTTATGAATTGTCTGGGATTCCAAGCTGATACTTGGCATTATTTCTCCTGTGTTTTTGGTTCCATGTTCTTGATACGGTATGTTGTGATGTGGAGAAATTATAAGAAATAAAATGTAGCATCTTCATTTAGGATAGGCCGCTAACGAATAAGGTGTACATTTGATTTGAACCGCTAACGGGCTGAAGTACACAAAATTATGAGGTGCTAGCTACTATGCCGGCTCTCGGGACTGATAACTTAAACATGGTAGATGTGGAGGTGGCGAGCATTCCAGGGGCTGGGTAGCACTCGGCCATCAGTGTCGCGGAGATAGAATGTAACTGGTCCCGGGGCATTAACTATCTCGAGTGGACCTTCCCACTTTGCCTTGAGTCCAGTGGGGTGGGGAACGACTTCCTTCATGACCCAATCATCTACTTTCAGTTAATGCTTTTAAAGGATGTATATGTGATTTGCTATAAATTTTTATTATTGCTCTAATTGTAAGTGTCATAGAATGCAAATTATTGCTCCAATTGTAAGTGCATGCGTTGTATATATCAAGTCAAGAAAATACAAAAAAAATAAACCTTAGATGATAGATAGCAAAAGTTCTAAGTTCTGGTATTTTAAATTTTTAATGATTAGGAGCCTTGATGTAACCAACATGACTGGGTTTGTCAACTTTGGTCAAGGTCTTCAACTCATAAGCAATCCAACACCTTGATTCATCCCTGTTGTAAAAGAATCCCAGACACTTGCAATCCAAAGCACACTTGTTGGAACAATCAAGCTCCTTCAAAGCCTCTCCACTATTGTACTTGCTCAAGAAGTGATCAACCCCTTCAATTTTGTAGTAGCTGAAGCTCTTTGACCCACAAGAACTAAGCTTCTCAGGCTCACAGCTCTCACTCCAACCCAGAACTCCCTTGGACGATGGGCAACCAACACACTGGTTACTCTCACAGAGGCCGAACTTCCCACATCGCTCCGGCAATTGACAACCATTTTCAGATACTCCTGATTCTTTATCAAAGAGAGTGAATGTTGTCTCCCATGCACCATAGCGCGCCTTGTCGTAGTAAGTGTAAAGGTTGAGGTTTCCATCAATTCCAAGCCTCAGGCATGTCGATGTGCTGTTGTATTTTGGTCGAGCTAGAATGAGATTTCCGCCGGAGGTAGAGTTTCCGACTTGAAACTCAAAGGTTAGGTCATAAGCATGACCCCCTTCTACCGGGGCAGCGTTCAAAGTTATGTGGTGTAGTGATGAGCCCTTCGGAACAGAAATCCATTTGGAGGATCTGTAGTAGAGTAATGGCTTTGGAGAGTTCTTGCTGTTGTAGTACATAGCCAATCCTTTAGGCTCCACCACCAAGCTATAAGGTCCATCTTTGTTTTCAGTCTCCGATGCTCGACTCACGAGCTTGCTTACTGTTCCGGCACCTAGTGATTGACTTACTACAAGAGTGTCTGTAGGGGAGTCGAAGCTTTGCCAGACAAACTTGCCGTTTGAGTTGTAAAGAACCATGTTTCCGTTTCGAAGCAACTTGAAGCGCACAGCCCCTTTGTTAGCAGTGTTGCTTTGCCAACCCACTCGACCATCACCATCTGCCAAGACAATGTTTCCATTGGTTCCGAGAGAGAAGGTAGCGTTTTCGCCAACTGTGTTTCCCCGGTTGGCCTCCCAAACCCAACGATAGTATGACTCAGATTTCCTCAAACCCATGCGCAGAGCAAGAGTGAAGGCGTCGGGAGTGGTGTTGTAGAAAGCAAGCTGGAATGGGGAGGCAAAGAGATCCAGCATACGATAGGAGGCATCGTATTCAACAATGTAAGGCCAAAATTCTCCAGAATTGACAAACTTGAAAGTTTCATTCACGGGAATTTGAGCTTGAGCAATGAAAGCAAGGAGTGAAAAAAGGAATATGGAGAACAATGACATGGTGAATGTAGAGGATGATGTTTACTTTATACCGTAGTTTAACCTCTATTTATATCTTCACCATTGAAACTCTAGAACATCAACTGATATATTATCTGATATCTGTGTATAGCAACTTGGAGATGAATTATCAATGAGCTAGGGAACAAGGTAGTAATGTGCTGGCCAACTTATACAGGTAGCAGTCCAGCTGCCCTAGGTCACTGCCATGGAACAGTCTCTGGCTTCAACATTTCAGCTACTAAGGCTAAGGCAGCCACTAGACACATAACTCTGGGGTTGATGTGAAGATTAATTGAGGATCAGATTGGTCTAGCCCATCACTGTCGACTTTTTTGAGTTCAAAGCAAACATAACGTGCTATAGAGCATCCGAGAGAAGAAAGCCAAGTGTTCAAACTAGAACCTCTAGAAGGTAATGGGATACAAGATCAGTTGGACAAGTTCTGCCTTGCTGAATTCATTTTGGGTGACAATACCGCATAAGATAGTCCTGCATAATCAAGGTGTATAGCAGTATAGGTAAGCTGGAGGAGACCCAATCCTCCTTTCTTGAGTCTTCAAACGTTCTTTACTTTTCCTAAATTCACTTCAGTAATGTAGATATTATGTGTCGGTGCTAAGTACAAGAGTATCGTGTTAAAAGAGTAAATGAACAAGTTCAAGGAAATATTGGTACATCTGTTAGTAATCTAAAATTGAGCTGTAGTTCTCCCCCACGGCAAGTTGCTTTATATATATATCCCAAGAGGATACACTAAGTAGCACATATCACCAAATGACAACTCTGGTTTCCCATGCAGCTTTTCTCCTACTTCTCTTCCTTCTCGGCAGCTTCTTTGCCATTCCCTCTCAAGCCCAAGTCCCTGCAAACCAAACATTCATATTTGTCAACCAAGGCGAACTTGGAGACCGAATAGTCGAATTCGAAGCTAGCTACCGTGTGATCCAAACTAAAGCTCACACCTTTTACACACATCCTTTCAGACTATGCTTCCACAACACCACCCCAGACTCTTACTTCTTTGCCATAAGAATGGGTGTTCCCAATTATGAGGGCCTCATGCGGTGGGTTTGGGATGCAAACCAAAACCATCAGTGCACGAGAAGGCCACCCTCTCGCTTGGACGGGATGGGAACTTGATCCTTGCTGATGCAGAAGGGACTGTTTCTTGGCAAACAAACACGGCCAACAAAGGTGTCACAGGAATAAAGTTGCTTCCAAATGGTAACTTGGTTCTTCATGACAAGAATGGAAGATTCATATGGCAAAGCTTTGACTACCCCCATGATACCCTTCTATTGGGGCAGTCGGTCAAAAATATTACTGGTCATAACAAGCTTATTAGTCGGAAATCTGACGCGGATGGCTCTGATGGGCCATACAGTCTTGTTCTTGATCAAAGTGGTTTCACTATGTACTTGAACAACTCCGGTCAGCTTCTTACATATGGTGGCTGGCTAAACACTAACTTTGGAAGCACTGTAACATTTGACTTGGACACTGCAAATGGCTTTGATGATGTCATATTGTATGAGCTTGTGCTCAAAGGGAACCAAGATATTAATGCCCCACCTCAAAACCATCGGCGTCTGCTACAAACCCGTCCGATTGGCAATGGAAACACACTCAACCTCAACAAGCTCAACCATGACGCCAAGTACTCATTCTTAAGACTTGGGTCGGACGGCAGTCTCAAGGCCTATACTTACTACAATGAAGTCAGCAACCAAAAATGGGATGAGAGTTTCTCGTTCTTTTCCAGCTATTTAGTCAGGGAATGTGCATTGCCATCAAAATGTGGGTCTTATGGGTACTGCAGCAATGCCATGTGTGTAGCGTGCCCAAGTCCAAAAGGGCTTCTGGGTTGGAGCAAGGCATGCGCGCCACCAAAGTTGGCAGCATGTAAGAGTGGAGCAAAGGCGAACTACTACAAGTTTGGGGCTGTTGAGCACTTTTTGAGTTCCTATTTAGACAGCAGAGATGGACTGATGAAGGTTGAAGAATGTAGGGCCAAGTGTGATAAGGATTGCAAGTGTTTAGGGTTTTTTTACAGGGAGGACAGCTCAAAGTGTCTGCTAGCACCGGTGCTTGGTACTCTTATAAAGGAGGTGAATACATCGGTGGGTTACATCAAGTATTGAACTTCAAAATGTGTCTGTGACTATGCTTCTCAAGAATGAAGTTTATGTAATAGCTAGTCATTTGAGGTTGCAGGATAGTGAATGTGTGGTTGGTAATTTATCTTTATCAAGCATAGATTGATAGACACTACTTAAATAATGATTTTAACTTTTGTTTTTTAAGTTTTTTTAATCCATAAGAGGCTGTTTTTAGATTTCTATGAAATTAGGAGGTTTTATTATCATAGTTATTGTTCCTTCTTACAAAGGCAATAGAAAAACTAGAATGCTATTAAAATGACACAAAAAATCACATAGAATCTCTACCAGTCAATTTTTAAAAATGACCTTAATGCACTTTCTTCAGAGATTATTATTTTGAACAGTTTGAAATAAATTGGTTTCACATGATATAAAAATAGGGATATAACATACCATTTTCAAGGATTTGTGACAGTCAAAAGGGCCAACATATCATACTTTGTCGCCTGTGAGTAATCCGGCAGGTATGCACCAGCAGACTTCAAGCTTTCCCCTTTTCTTCGCTCTTCTATCCAGGATCAATGTCAGTCGAACACAATTATCCAACTTAACATCATGTCAAAGAACTTCTCTCAGCTTTTTGTACTCTTCAAGGCCCAACAGTGAATCCTTTACTTTGAGCCAATCTGCTGGTTTTGGCATGATAATGGCAATATATCCTTCTCTATCTGCCTGGGAGAGGAGAGAAATAAGAATGGACAATGAGCAACTAATCAACAAATGGTCCTGGTATATCCAGATTAAAAAAGCATTATTGAAAGTCAAGCGTGGATCTAAAATCTTTTCAATCCACTAAGTCCAAGTTCCCCAAGAAATACCAAGCCTGCCCAGACCATCTAGCACCGCCACACTAAGATTTTAGAAGCCATCCCAAAACAATAGGTCATCTCAAACGCTTCATATGCCACAAGTAAGCAGTTCTTATTGTGTAAGACATTGTTTACATACCATCTTCCTTGAGTGTATATCTTTTATATCAAAGCTTGCAGTTCACATCCTTTGTCAAGCCACTATCAACTAGTTTCTACAGACAATTGAAATTATTTCCTATAAGAGCATCTGTAAATCTAGGCTTTTCAGTTGTTAACATCAAGTACAAGAATAAGGCTGAGCGTATCTTAGTTGAATCTTATTCAATTTTAAGATTACCAACAATAGCTCTATATACTACACAAAAGCTGGCAACTTTCAATATCAAGGGTATTGAGTGGTTCTTACCGCTGTATTAAGCAATTCTGGCTGCTTGATTAATCTATCGTTCACTTCCAATATAGAACCTTTTACACAACACCTTCAAAAGCAACTACAACTTCAAACCTCATACATAAAAGGAGGTAGATGGAGAATATTGCAAACCACAGAAGAACAAGGCGTTGGCAGAAAATAAGTCTACCTCACAATATAGGTTGCATCCTTTGTGCAAACTTTACACAAAGCTGAGTTGGACTCCAAGTGCTGGGCATTCTGCGTAAGAACATTATTCGTACGTTACAAAATCACAATACACTATGCCACATCTGGATGATCTACAATTATAATATTAGCTACTCAAATGGAAAGGATAAAGAAGTATGGCATACAGAACATGGAAACAACTACAAAATGTAGAAATTATCCTTCTAGTTTTTATTTTCTCACACATATTCTGCAAGCTATTAATCGAGAGAGAGAGAGAGAGAGAGAGAGAGACGGAAATTAAATTCTGTCTCTGGGATTAGAGAAAGAAAATACCCTTTTGCGCTTTCCAGTAACCTTAAGGCCACTGCGATCTGATTTTCCAACATTGAAATCAATTGCTGTGATACCCCCTTCTTCCTTAAAAGCCACATGTGTTGCAGCCAAACCAATGACACACAATCTGATATATATGAAACAGCAATTCAAGAAAAATGATCGACCTTCCTTCATTCAAACAGTAACATACATGCATCCAGAACAAAAAATAAAATAAAAAGTTTGGGGGATTTTACCCGTTGGGATGGCGATAAACATATTGGTCATGTCCCAGTTTCATAAAATCTGGAAATGAAATGGAGAGTTACATTTAAGGATATAACCATGCTGCTGTCAATCAAATAAGGTGTTATACAAGAGAAAAAAAAAACACATCATTGAGCAAGACCTGGAGCAAAATAAGAGACAAAATTGGATTCAATAGCGGAGGTAGGGACGAGAGGAAGGTCTTCGGCATTGGGTACCAGAAGCCTATACAGCTCTGGGTCTTCCACTTCTTGTTCCTTTCTTTCTTCTACATTATGTTCTTCGTCAAAGATCTGCTCTGTCATTGCTACCTTACAGAGCAGAGACATGAAACATAAACCCTCGTATGATACAAAATAGAGCATCTCAGACATTCTGACCTATCTTACAGTAACCCAAACTTCAATTCTATTCGAAAGCGCTATCACTAATCCAGCTCTTTGTTCTCACATCTTAAGGTTGCAATGTATAATCAAAGTGTAACAGCCTATACTCTACATAGTAACAAAAAGAGGTGCAACAAATTTCAGCATGCAAAGCTCAGAACCCAGAACAACAGGAGTCCAAAATACTCAGACTAATTTTTCTGCTACAAATAAGAAATAACCATACTTGTCCATCTTATACTAGCCAAATTAAGCACATTCATGTATATAACCAAAACACTAAACATAAATTGAAAAAATAAAGTAAAGTCTGCGACTTTACATTAAACTCAGAAAGCCCAATTAACTAATTTGGATTTCCATTAATTGGGTTTTCAACCAACGCAAAAGTTGAATTAGAGGCCAAAATTTTGCGCAAAGATCAAGAACAGGGAATGTAAACTTACGAGGAGAAGACTGAAGAAGTTAACGAAACGAAGGTGGGTTAAAGAATTGAAGAGGGTCTGTATGTGGAGATGGCGATCAAAAAAATAATCGGAAGAGGATTTGAATTTGAGCTCTGTGTTGATCGGCTGCTGCGGCTTCAATTTGGATAGCTGGTAGTGTAGCAGTTACAGTTGGGGAAGAGAAAGTAGGGAGGGGAATTTTAGCCCACCAGATACGACGTCGTCCGAACAAGCTCAACAAAACAAGCTCAACAACGGGTAAAACAGTCTTGAGTAATAGTTTAGCCCACCAGATACGCCTACAAAAAGAGACCAGTCTTGCTTTGCTTTGTTGGGATACCCTCGTGAACCACGATTTGAAGACTGACTAAGTATATGTGTTACTAACTTGCTGACGTAATCGAATTTGAAGACTGACTGAGTATATGTGTTACTAACTTGCTGACGTAATCGAAAGGACTCGCTACCTCACTCCCGATTCAAAACAAATAAATAAATAAAGTGATATTGACGATCTGACATCCGCACCTCATGTGTATTAGCAACAAGTTTTACTTTATACATTATGTTATTGATTAAAGTGTAGTGGTAACCTTGAGTAATAGTTTGTCCAAGACTTTCCCAGTTTCTCTTAGTGGCACATTAGCAAAGCCAATCTTTTTAGAATATGGATTAAATAAGTTGCAACTTAAGGATATTTTTATCGGATAAATAATTCAAAAGATTAAATTCAGTGTGCTACCCTGAACTTTAGATCACTCATCAGTTGTGCCCCTCATCTTTTTTTTTCATCACGTGTACCCTTGAACTCTCTAAATCCATCAGACTAAGACAAAAATTCAAATTCGATCCAAACATGACGTCAGCATCTTATGTGGAGGAGATAGGATGACCCACAGTTCAACTTCTAAGGGCACAAACGTCATTCTAACCCTCATTTTTATTTTGCTTTGCCTTTTTTTTTCTTGTTCTCCTGCACTGTCTCTGGCAGTCCTTCCGCCACCGAAAACGTGGTCGTCATCGAGCTCATGCCGCGGGAGCACATCTCCTCTTCCCAACCCTTGTTGTCGTCATCTACCACGTATGCTAGCAAGATCGTCGAGGTTCATGCGTCGCTGCATCATTAACGCCTTGGACAACACCGGTACCTTCATCGGCGGCGTGTGTTGCTAGAACCTTCTGGAAGGCACCGATTGGGTCTGACCTCGCCGCCATCGGAAATGCAAGCTTGGGATCGCAGTGTTTTCACCGCAGTACTGCGATTCTTACTTCTGCCTCCACGAACTCGCTCTTCTAATGGAATCCAAAAAGAGGGTTATACCGGTTTTCTGCAACGTGAAGCCGTCTCAGCTTAGGGTTAAGGACAATGGAGTTTGCCCTCAGTAGGAGATTGAGAGGTTTAGTTGGGCCCTTGAAGAAGCCAAATACACAGTTGGACTCACCTTCGACTCCTCTAAAGCGTATGCATATATTCACAAAAGCTACTTAATTTGTTCGATTCCAAGTTTCAACATATATACATCAAATAGAGAAATCTAATATTTAGATTTTGATTTGCAGTGATTGGTCGGAGTTTCTAAGAGAGGCTTCGGATGCAGTGATGCAGAACTTGCTGGAGCTAGAAGGAGAACAAGCATATCTACAAGAGAAGTGGCAGTAGTCATGCAAATATGTTGACACAAACACCTAGTGTACGTTGCTAGTTGTGGGTGGAGTGCGGCAATGTCTCCTTTAATCACCATCACCAACCACCACGTCGGCTTCACCCGCCCCCAGAAATCCGGAATCCTTGCAGTCATACCCGAGTTCGATCGCTTAGCCCAAGACCTCTACCGCAAGCCCTCACTCTCCTCCCCCACCAAACCCATCCCTTCGATTCCAAGGCCATCTGCACATAGTCAACCCTCCTCCGACGGCGGCGAGGTCAGACCCAATCGGTGCCTTCCAGAAGGTTCTAGCAACACACGCCGCCGATGAAGGTACCGGTGTTGTCCAAGGCGTTAATGATGCAGCGACGCATGAACCTCGACGATCTTGCTAGCATACGTGGTAGATGACGACAACAAGGGTTGGGAAGAGGAGATGTGCTCCCGCGGCATGAGCTCGACGACGACCACGTTTTCGGTGGCGGAAGGACTGCCAGAGACAGTGCAGGAGAACAAGAAAAAAAAGGCAAAGCAAAATAAAAATGAGGGTTAGAATGACGTTTGTGCCCTTAGAAGTTGAACTGTGGGTCATCCTATCTCCTCCACATAAGACGCTGACGTCATGTTTGGATCGAATTTGAATTTTTGTCTTACTCTGATGGATTTAGAGAGTTCAAGGGTACACGTGATGAAAAAAAAAAGATGAGGGGCACAACTGATGAGTGATCTAAAGTTCAGGGTAGCACACTGAATTTAATCCTAATTCAAATGATACAATTAGTATTTTATGAGTCGGATTTACAACCTCTCACTTACAAAATGAAGATTATGTCATTAAATCAAATAGTATTAGCCCTTGATACTTAATTTATTAAAAATAGAATATGGATCTAAACTAACTGATAAGATCTTTGTCTAAATGTTTTTTGGGGGGCTAGGAGAATTAAGGCGAAGAAATGTTTGTTGCATAGACTACTTGAGAGGGAGAAAATGGTTTTTATTTTTGTTATTTGCAAAATGAAGAAAATAGGTACATAATAATCCTTTGTTTTTGTCTACATTTTGTAATGGATATCTGAACTAAGGCTACAATCGGATCAAATCTATTTTTTTTTAAATAGGATCTGTGATCTGAACCATTTAATTTTTTCGGATCGGATTTGTATTTTTAAATACTTAATCCGAACAGATTTGGATTTGAAAAAATTGGTTTGGATCTCTGTTTTTTGTTTAAATCCGTAAAGCTTAAAATTTGAGACATATTTCCATGAAAGCAAAGACATTTCCAATTTTTCAAAAGTTCAAACCTACTTGGACACAAAATTACATTAAGCCTTAAGCAACATTATTGCTAAGAGACAGTATCCAAATTCAAAAACTAAGAGAAGAACGAAATTGCTAAGCTTGCCTCTTAGAGAACGCAATTGCAAACGAACTAGAGAAGAAAAGGGTCGAGAAGCGAGAGACCAGGAGAGGCGACTAGGCAAGAGATTGGGGGTCGAAGCCTCAAAGTTTTGTGTTTCATCCTTGGGACCTTTTCTTACCATAAGAATACAACAACCTAAAATAGATATAGTTTAATCTAACGGTTATTCGGATTTTTGCATTATATTATTTGGGATCTGATCCAAAACTGAACTTTCTTAAACAGATTGGATCCATCAAAATGTGCATTTTTCATAATCAGGATCCGATCTGAACCGCTTTATTCGGATTGGATCGGATTATTTTGACTTGGATCTAGACCAAACATGTAGCCCTAGCTAATCTAAACTCTAGTGAGGGTTGGGTTTAGTCGTCTCTTCTCTTTTAGATAGGGTTTAGGGTTTTGTTAGGTTTGGTGTCGTTGTCATGTAGATGCCTTTGTTTTTACCGTCGGTTCTAAGGATTATGTTTTAACGTCAGAGATTTCTTGTTGTTAATGTAATAAGAAGTGTTTGGTTTTGATATATAATGTTGGATGAGTTGTTTCTTCTTAAGGTTAGTTGACACCGTACTTTGTCACTTGTAGCACAAGCTCAATGGAATTTTGAAATTAGTTTATGAAAACTTTGTGTTATGATAATTAAGCAAATTATCTTCATGACACCTAATTAGATACTCATTGTGGGCTACCTAGCTATCCTAAGTCTGTTCATTATCAGTTGTTGAAATGTCCACCCTAATTTGATTGAGACTTGGCCCATAACGATTATATGATAAAATAATTAAAATCAAAGGAATGAAGGTTAAGGGAGCAACGAAAACATCACTAACAAAAGCATCCGTATCAAGAAAAAAAGAAAGACTAGTAGATCATGTAATTTGTCTAATTAGGATTATCGTTATTGGCATATGCGTAGAAATTCTCCATAATTTCGAAATAATAGTCCTTTTCTTCATTATTTTTGACATGAGTTGCTCAAAATATTTGTCGGTGTCTCATGTGATTTAATGTTCATGATCAATCCGTCGAATGTCGACCAACATAACACTAAATTAAAATCTTGTTCTTCTTCTTATCAACCAAATTATAAGGGTCTTTTTCTTTCAATTTCGAATAGGAGTTTTCTATTGGCAAAATCAAGTACATCAAACAAAAACGAAATCATTAGGCCTCAACTTATGTCTTCTCAAAGAGAATTTGACCTGACACAGACCTGTAAGAGTCGCTGCATATTTGGTACCATTTGGCCCATATCTTAGTTTGTGATAAAAGGCAACAAAAAAAAGAAAGATAAGGGAAACAACAAAAACATCCCCAACACAGACACTAGTACATTTCAGATGTTATTCATAAGTATTATCACTAAGCATTATTGGCAGTGGTGACGGTTTTCCTATTTATAAGAAAGAAATTTCTTTTAGCTAGTGACATGACCTCCCTCCACAAACCACCGAAACCTCAACTCGATGACACACGTAGTACCGGATTGAATTATATATTGTTGAGCATTTTAGAATACTTAAACCAAGTTGGTAATGATCATTATTTCTTTAATATAACTTTTGATATAATGGAAAATCTTTGAGGGTCAACCAGCTCATCTTAAATACTGTATATAATCTCACCCTCCACCTACAAAAAAGTCAAAAATCAAACTGTTTAAACGATGTTGGAGACTAGGTAGGACTTGGAATTCAATTTGAGGTTATTGGTTCTTGGTTGTGTAGCATTCAAAAGGAACCAATCTCTTGGAATGAAATCAATTTGGATCTATTCTCATATAAATGATAACAAAACGTGTTGGCAAGCAATTGAACACGATATAGTTCTTTTTTTTGAAAGTAAGATATAGTTCTTATAACAAAACAAGATGTATATATGGTGAAACTAATTTTACCCTAGCTGGTCTCTCTTATATTCATCTTTAGTTGCTCACTTGAGACCGATGTTGCATTTTATATTTGTCTTTTTCCTTTTCTGATTTTGTACAACATTTTTATTTATTTGCCATATTTTCTGTTGGATGTTGGAGGTTATATTGAATGAAGAGTACGACTATTGGAACATCTAAATTTGCTTATTTCATCTCACTCTATTATGAATTATTAAATGACATATTTATTTTATTACACAATAACAATTAAAGACACTAATTAAACAAAAATAATATGACAATAATAATGGATTCCATTTTATTATTTTCCTTATTGATTTTTGTTTTCTAGTTTTACCACATACATGTCACATGCATATACAAAGTGAAAAATTATTTTTACAAAAATGATGATCTATCAATTATTAAAAAAAATAAATAAATAAGTATCTTATTATTTTTACAAAAATGATTATCTATCAATTATTAAAAAAAATAAATAAATAAGTATCTTATTATTTTTACAAAGATTATGATCTATCAATTATTAAAATAATTTATCATCATGAGGTATATATAAAAACAAAAAATATAAACTTACAAAAAAATAATAGTATATGTAAAATAGAAATACAAAAGTAACAAAAATATAGAACAGTTCATGTAAGAATATTCTTTTGATGATCGATAAATAAAATTTGAGACACAATCTTTGTTTTATTTTTATTTTTATTTTTAAGAGCATACGATTCTTCATTATTCGAATTAACTTTTCTTGAAAATTGATGTCATTAAAAATTATTTCTTATAATTTGATCAAAAAATGAATGTCTAGTGACATTTTATGCAAAATATAAAAAAAATACAAAAAATAAGGAAAATCAAGAAATCAAGGTGGGGAATATATTGAGTTAAAAAAAAATTAAAGAATGGAAGTAGATGGAAGTCGAGAATGGATGTTCGCATGTGTTCTGGCATGGTCTCTGAGGGGAGAATCATCAAGATGCAGGGGCTTCCTCCTATAACCTGTCAATCAAGGAGAAAAAGGCGTCAGAGGGAAGACCGGGTGCTCCGGCCTTCGACCCTCCGATGCCTAAGTTAGTGAGATGATGCAGGTGATAATGGAGTGAAGATGGAGATCCTGAGAATGAGAGGAGGAGAGTGGTATTTATAGGGGTATGGTGGATGCACCCTAAAAATATCATTTTTCCCTTGCTCAGAGGGTGTATTACCATTATGCCCTCAAAGAATAGTGTGGGTTTCTTGGGCTTAACCAAGGCCCAAGCCCGTTTTATGTGGCGGCACGCGTCTTCTTAAGCGAGTATGACTGATGTTGTACTATGTACTAACAAGTCCCCAAGTCCGCGGTCAAGAGACTCTCTTGGGTGGGGACTTTATCTGATACAATATCGGGAGTACGAGTCTTTTACTAGTGACGACACATCCAGTCCCTAGTCCCCCAAGTCCCCATGCAAGGGAGGGGATGGACCGGCTCCCTCCGAGTGGGGTATGCCGTGTATCGCTATATATGATTGAGACATTGGGTTGTTGCTCCCATGTATTGTTTGGAGATGGCAGGGCAATCGGGGGTCAAAGTTGAGGTACCGCTGGCGAGCCTCTCGCGAGGGCCACGGGTACCGGCATGTTGGTATGCCTTGGCGTTTTAGTAGCCTTTGATATGTACCAGCTATATGCTCGAGTTAGCTGAGCTATTCTAGCATATGTTCGAGGGGGAGATTGTGGTGGCATATTTTGCGGTTGCCTCTAGGTGAATGCTAGAGTGCCTACGTACCCGTTTTTGGGATCAAACCAGACGTAGTTCACCATTTCGCCATCGAGGCAAGTATGCCGTCGAGGAGTGGCGAGGAGTGGCGCTGAGGCATGATGATGGGTGCCGCTAGGGCACAATGATGTTGCCGATAGGGCTTGTGTAGAGCTGTCGAAAAGCTCGCTAGGGGCTTAGCCAAGATGCCGATGGGAGGCGGGTGGTGCCAAAGTGTATCGAGAGCACGTCATGAGGCGTGTATAAGACTGTTGGCTAAGTCCCCCAGTGCTGGGAGAGATTTTGGTGGTGAGACACCGAAATGAGGACCGAGTTCATATTGAGCGGGATGAACTGCGCTAAGGGCGTGGCCGGCCGCTTGTGGGCGGGGTCGTTCGCACTAGGTGACGAGTTCGCGCCAAGGGCGAGATAAACTGCGCTAAGGGCATGGCGGGTCGCTATCGGGCGAGCCAGTTCGCGCTTATGGCGTGGCGGGCCGCTACCAGGCAAGTAATTGTTCGCGCTAAGTGGTGAGTCAGTCCGCGCTAGGTTGGCGAGACTGTCGCGAGGTGGCCAGTCAGTCCGCGCTTGGTTGGGGACTGTGGCTATGTGGCGAGTTAGTCCGCGTTTGATTGGCGACTGTCGCTATGTGGCGTTGCGGCCGCTGCATGGCGAGTCAGTCCGCGCTTGATTGGGGAGACTCGCCATTGAGCGTTGCGGGCCGTTGCCTTGGAAATTCAGTCCGCACTTGATTGGGGACTGTCGCGAGGTGGCCAGTCAGTCCGCGCTTGGTTGGGGACTGTGGCTATGTGGCGAGTCAGTCCGCGCTTGATTGGCGACTGTCACTATGTGGCGTTGCGGCCGCTGCATGGCGAGTCAGTCCGCGCTTGATTGGGGAGACTCGCCATTGAGCGTTGCGGGCCGTTGCCTTGGAAAGTCAGTCCGCGTTTGATTGGGGACTGTCGCGAGGAGGTCAGTCAGTCTGCGTTTGGTTGAGGACTGTGGCTATGTGGCGAGTCAGTCCGCGCTTGGTTGGGGACTGTCGCGAGGTGGCCAGTCAGTCCGCGCTTGGTTAGGGACTGTGGCTATGTGGTGTTGCGGCCGCTGCGTGGCGAGTCAGTCCGCGCTTGATTGGGGAGACTCGCCATTGAGCTTTACGGGTCGTTGCCTTGGCGAGTCAATGTATGTATGGGGTTGGGGATAGCTGGAGGGGGGAGTTCGTATTTTGCAAAATGAAAATTGGGCGAGCCGCAATTTGTGCTTTAGAGTTTCGGTGGTTTGACAAACCTCAGATTGGGGAGCGTCCCACTTCACCCTCGATCGAGTGGGCGCGAGCGCTTGGCTGTTTGCAACCAGCTTCATTGCCACTACGCGGATCCACTGTTTCACGGTATGAATTGGTGGCATTCTTTGTCTTTGGATTTGTATGTGGTGGTGGGATTGTTCACATGTTTGTGATGTTGGTAGGAATTCTAGGGTGAGAGATTTGTTGTCGGGCTGGCTAGGGTTAAGAGGTGGCGGGACGGGTCGCGCTAGTGGCGTGTGTAGCTAGAAAATGCATGTTTGAATGATGGTTGTTTACATATGCTGTGTGTGTAGCTTGAGATTGATATAGATAGATGTACAACAACGTTTGGTTTGTAATCATGTGAAGCAAGTGTATATGTAACATGTGATAGAGAGTGCATGTTTGCTAACTCCATGTCATGAGAACATATTATGATGCATGTGGCATGCTATTTGTATGATAACAACTTATTTGGATAGTGTGAAGACTTATCTGGAGCCGCGTAGAGCAGCTATAGTCATTGTAGAAAACTTGGAGTTGCGCGGAGACTCTGGCGAGACCAGTGGAGTCCGCGGGGTCTGGCGTGGTGAGCGGTGTCCGCGGTGAGAAATGGATGGTCCCGGGAGGGAGGAAGAGAGGAAGGCGGATGTGTGATGCAGGTCACTTGTGTTGGCACGTTCCGAGAGCATGGTAAGCAAGGGAGGGGGGCCTCGGGAACTCGGGGGCCATGTGGGAAGGGCTCCCGGAGCTCTGGGCGGAGCCGCTTGTTTCTTGTCACGGGTTCCTTGGTCGGGACTATATCTTGGGTCGGGACCAGACGCCGTGTCGGGAAGGGTTTTTTTTTTTTGCATCCTTCTGTCGGGATAGAGGAGTCCCGGGAGGTCGGGATGGAGAGTTGTGTGGGGGTGTCTGCCAGGGGAACTACTAGGGATGTCCCCACGTGAGGTTTAAGAACTCTGGCGAGATCAGGGAATGCCACGAGGAGCTGGCGAGGCGAGACCAGGGGAGTCTGCGAGGGCTGGCGAGGTCAGCGGAGTCCGCGGGGACTGGCGAGGACAGCGGAGTCCACGGGGACTGGCGAGGACAGCGAAGTCCGCGGGGACTGGCGAGGACAGCGGAGTCCGCGTAGACTGGCTTGAGCAACGGAGTCCGCTAGGGGGTCCGCGACAATGTGAGTCCGCGAAGGGATGGTGGGACCTGCGGAGTCCGCGAGTGGACGGCCGGACCTGCGGATTCCACGAATGGATGGCAGGACCTGAGGATTCCGCGAATGGATATCAAGTGGACGCCAAAAGCGAAGGCAATTGTTTCTACCTGCTCCGTCCCAAGGTCCTGAGCCGGGAAGAGGTGCCAAGAGCGAAGACATGTCCCGGGAGGGAGGGTGCCAAGATTGGGGTCGCGAGACCAAGAGTGCTTTCCCGCTTCGGCTGAGGGAAGCTGGGTGTCCAGATCAGTTTCTGGGCGCTGCTCTCCGGCACGTGGGCCTTGGCCGGAGGTTGGGGTGGCCATGCTGGATTCATTAGAAGACTGTGTGCTTGATGGCTGTGAAGGTGAGCTACCTTGCTGCGGCACGCCCAAGCGAAGGAGAGAGAGAAAGTCAGATCTACTTTCTCTCTCCTCGGGGTTTCTGGGCAGATGATGGCCACGGCCATGGCGAGCGACGTGAGGGTCTCCACTTGAGGACACCCCTCCTTCTAGCGCCAATTGTTCTGGCATGGTCTCTGAGGGGAGAATCATCCAGATGCAGGGGCTTCCTCCTATAACCTGTCAATCAAGGAGAAAAATGCGTCAGAGGGAAGACCGGGTACTCCGGCCTTCGACCCTCCGATGCCTAAGTTAGTGAGCTGATGCAGATGATAATGGAGTGAAGATGGAGATCCTGAGAATGAGAGGAGGAAAGTGGTATTTATAGGGGTATGGTGGATGCACCCTAAAAATACCATTTTGCCCTTGCTCAGAGGGTGTATTACCATTATGCCCTCAAGGAATAATGTGGGCTTCTTGGGCTTAACCAAGGCCCAAGCCCGTTTTATGTGGCGGCAGACGTCTTCTTAGGCTAGTATGACTGATGTTGTACTATGTACTAACAGCATGCAAAAAGAAAAAAGACAAAAAGAATTAGAGGTATATTGAGTGAATAAGATCATGAAGTGTAATAAGTAATATATTAATATATATATGTGAATTACATAAACAATACTATTTTAGGAATTTAAAAGGAATGTCTAATGAGTAAATACTTAAATTTAAAAGTAAAATAGAGATATAGAGAGAATGAGAGGTATACTGAACAAATTTAGAGGACTCAGTAGCCGCACTCTTGAATGAATTATAACCAAAACTAAAATATACATTAGAGAAATTTTATTAACACATCCTCAAACACTAAATACACATAACTTTTTTTATATAAATTATTTAAGACTTTGTGGGTACGTAAAAACCAAAAGAGACATTCAGATCAAAAGTAAAGAAATCTAATTGAAATAAAATATTATGCTTAAGAGTTTTTTTTTATCTTTTTCGAGAACAACGTGTGTGAAAATATCAAGCCCTAATCAGAAATAGCTAGCAACGTTTATCATAAACAACCATAGTTTCAAGAAAAAACTGAACACAACGTAATGAATTATAGTGGTATTTCTTAACCCCCTTAAGCGAGATATGACTTTTGTTCTCTGTCTTTGATTAAGTTTGATTTACTACAAAATTTAGATTTTAAGGTTTATTGTTTGATTAGATAGTACAATTTGAAATTTAAAATTTAGACTTTACAGTGAGAAAAGATGAAACATTTTGTAAAAAATCTCACTAATGTGATTTTTTTTTAAAATAATTGATAAGCAGATCTATAAAAATATGTGTATTTAGTGAATGAGTTGTGTATTTTAAATGAGGGTATCAGAAATAGCTAGCAACGTTTATCATAAACAACCATAGTTTCAAGCAAAAACTAAACACAACGTAATGAATTATAGTGGTATTTCTTAACCCCCTTAAACGAGATATGACTTTTGTTCTTTGTCTTTGATTAAGTTTGATTTACTACAAAATTTAGGGTTTATTGTTTGATTAGATAGTACAATTTGAAATTGGAAATTTAGACTTTACAGTGAGAAAAGATGAAACATTTTGAGAAAAATCTCACTAATGTGATTTTTTTTTAAATAATTGATGAGCAGATTTAGAAAAATATGTGTATTTAGTGAATGAGTTGTGTATTTTAAATGAGGGTATTGTAGGAAGTTTGGATATGTATATTTAGTAAAATGTTAAAACAATAAAGTTAATAGGTTGTGTATTAAGTATGAAATGGGTATCTAGTAATTATGAATGTGTTAATAAAATTTCTCTATACATTAAATCCTCGAAATTTTTGTTTTTTACAAGCACCAATATTAATTTTCATATAGTTTCAATATTATATATTTAGTATATTTTTGATCGAATATACAATTTTTCTATATATTTTAATAAAATTTCTATCGATATTCGATATTTTCTCGATATATCTATCGAGATTTTCTTTTTCTTAATAAATGATATTTTTGTGATCATTGATATCATGTTATCATCTATGCGATAACTCTATTCCCGTTTTTCTTCTTCATCCTTTTTTTCTTCTTCTAATGATGAGAATAAGAATTCTTTGACGGTTATGGAGATATATAAAAAATCATATAACACTTCGGATGCTTTATATCAATGAATGATAATTGACATTACGCGAAGCAACCGATAAGATCCTTCATTTGATATTGCTTAAGTTTTTATGTCAATTCTTCCTAGAAAAATAATATAATTGCTCCTCTAGCTAGGCCGGGGGTACATTATTAGACTCACCTAGACTAAAAGTGAGATGAGTAATCTGGACTCTGGATATGAGTAAACTGCAATTGCTAAACGCCTAAACCCAATTCATTAACTCGGGTTACCTAGTCCTGAGGCAATGAACCATAGTACTAATTACGCTAATATAGTCGATAATGATTGCTTTGATGATGGAAGCACAATAATAAAGATTTGGAAAAACAATAGAATACTATTAACACTATCTAATAGTACCATTAAAGCAAGAAAATAATTTGAGAGAGGAAGAAAAAAAGGAGCTAAAGCACTTTCATTGGTCCCCATACCATGTCTCCTCACTAGCCATAGCCCCATTGATGTGATCTTCAAATATTATTTTTTCTTTTTCTTTTTTATTTTCCTTCAATCTTCCACTCAAATTTTGTTTTCTTCTCCCCCCAAATTCCTTTGCAGCTTCACTCGCCCAATAATCATGTCGAGCAACAAAGGAAAAGATGTAGCAGAAGCATCGTCTTCTTCTGCTAACAACAATTCTGCTGCTGCTGCTGTCGACGAAGATCCTCATCAACAACAGCAGAAGCAGCCACCGGCTCAGATGAGCCGGTACGAGTCGCAAAAGAGGAGGGATTGGAACACCTTCGGGCAGTACTTGAGGAACCAGAGACCCCCGGTGGCTCTTTCGCAGAGCAACTCCAGCCATGTGCTCGATTTCCTCAGGTACTTGGATCAATTTGGGAAGACCAAGGTGCACTTACAAGGGTGCGTCTTCTTTGGGCAGCCTGAACCTCCCGGACCTTGCACCTGTCCGCTCAGGCAAGCTTGGGGCAGCCTAGATGCACTGATCGGACGCCTCAGAGCTGCTTATGAAGAGAGTGGTGGGTTGCCTGAATCAAACCCATTTGCAAGTGGAGCTATAAGAGTGTATCTGCGTGAAGTGAGAGACTCTCAGGCCAAGGCTAGAGGGATTCCTTACAAGAAGAAGAAAAAGAAGAGGAATCTGATCAAGGCCAACCATGATCACAGTAGTAATCCAAACTTCACCACCATGCAGCAGCGATCTTAATCGATCCACCTCAACAGTATATGGTAATTCATCAAGTTCATGCCCTACTTAATTACTTGCTTGCTATAAATAATAACTTCTTGATCTGGGTATACGTATGTATAAGAAAATCATATGTTTTTCAAGTAACTAGATTCTGAGTTTTTGTTTTCATCACTCAAATTTCAATCCATTACTGTTTTTGGTTAATGACAAAAACATACATACATATTTCAATTGTAGGGTAAATGGAAAGTTATTTACATATAGTGTATTCTTCTTCAGATCAAATACTACTTCAAACCTTAATTTTGCTAGTACCTAGTCGTTAGCTAGCTTTTTATGAGAATAAGACACTAATTAACTTTACTTTAAGCTAATTATCTCAGTATATAACGAAAAATAACTAAATTCTTTTACAAATATACTGAGGTACAAATGGATCTCTCTCTTCTCTCTCATCTCTCATGACAATTTAATCATGGGGTATTTTGTATTTGTGGGTTAGTTTTGAAATTATATATTCTCATTAGAAACATATGCATGTTTGCCTTTTTGTATTTCATAGACCTTTTGGGATTCTGCACGATTTTTTGCCCGCCATGAATGGATCGACATAACGACATTTTATATATATCATTGTTGATAATGTTCATATACACATGAATCATTATACAGAAGTATTATTTTAGTTTCGTAGGATAGACGAAATGCTTGGTGTTTTCGACATTAACCATCACTAAGATCCTCATGTATCTGTACCAGTAAACACTAAATCTTCTCTCAAGCTTTGTCTTGATCTGACATTTTAATAATTTACAGTAATTTTCTGTTCCTTTCTTTATATTCACCATGATGCGATCGATGTCCTTTTCTTTCAAGTTATATACAAATAATTGACCTCTGTTCAGCTTAATCGATCATCAGTTTGTCTTTAGTCTTAATCAGATTAATGCTTGTGGTAATCTTTAATTAGCCTAATTAAGCAGTTTGCGCAGTTAATTTGGGATAAGCATTACACCTCGGAGTGTTTGGATTACTATTTATCATTTACCTCAACTGATCGGATGTACTATTAGATTTCCCATCTCACTCCAAAATCCAAATGATGACAAAGCACCCCATCAAACCCACGCATCCAAAAACTAATTTTCTTTGTGAATGTTCATGTTTCTACCTGATATTTGTGAAATTAATTTACAGTACAGTATCCATTGCTTGTAATTATTAGTTTAATTTTGTTCATAGAGAAAGAACTGTGTATGACTAATCACTATAATAAATATTGTTGAAATAGTCTCGTAATTTAAACCGACATAGTATCAGAGCTTCCTTTGGTAGTAGGGAGATATTGATTCTGAAAACTCAAATCCATAACTTCAATTCTTGTTGATTAGTTAGTAATGTGCTTGTGGTGATGCTGCAAACGCTTTTATATACTGTTAACTTGATAGTTTAAACTTACACTTTTGAGTTGTAATGCTTGTTTACTAGTATCATCTCAGAGTACTAATTGAGATCGTCGTTGATCATACATGCATATATAATCTCCAAAATTTTCAGTCTACTCCTGGTTGATTGTCGTTTTGGAAAGGGCAGGTGAGGCGCTACGTGTTTCTCTTCATCTGAATCTATTTACTTGAACTAACTCCGTACCCTGATTATCAATTCCAGGAGCATAAACTCAAATGCACCATGAAGCAGCTAGCCTCGGAGCTCGATCTACTGCTCTGGATATATTGCAATACTCAACTCCATGCATGCTTATGCCACCTTTGATCATGTCGATCCTTGTTTATTTTCTTTAAATTAGCACTTGTTTATTTACTATTTTAATGAGAATTAAAACTTGAAATGTCGGTAAAGATGAAGCTAGCTGCACTGGAGAGTGGAGATGAGTAAGTTCCCTTTACAACTTAAGCTTTCTTGTAGGCTATTTAATTAGTCAGCAAATTAATGCCATATATATATGGTTAAGTTTAAATTTACTATGAACATGTATCTTCAAGTCTCTCCAAGTCTCCATTGATGCAAGAATTGTGCTTGAATTGTTCCTGCTTCTGCATATTAATATATATATACTAGCAGCTGGTAGAAGAAGTCATTGATAATTGTGAGTTTTTATGAGTAAATATATCCGTATATTACAAAAAGACAATAGTTCTTCACACCCCGGCCTTTGTCTCTTCACTTCTCCAGTTGAGTATATATATGAAATTGATCTATAAGCAGATTTCTGGTAAAACTTGATGGCTGGTTTGTGGTTATATGCGAGTCCGCCTCGATCGATTCGTATGCTTAATATATAGTGATTAAACATATATAGATTTGTGAGACCGGCCGATCGAACATATTAGACTCAAGATCGAGCATCGATCATCATTCGATCGAAGAAAAGAGTGCCGAAGATGCATGCCATTATTAGTAAAACAATCCATGCATATGGTATGCAACTATGTATTCCAAGCCAAGCTTATATGAAACTACTCATGTAGTGATGGAATGACATGCAGTATTACAAACCTTACCAGTTTCATTTTCATACAAAATTAGCCTAGCACATAAATATGTTATCTCGATCCACATGTGAAAGTCTGAATTCCTGAAAGCTTGTCTTGTTGATTTACATATAGTACATAGCATATACATACGTTTCATCCATATGGAAAATTTGGATTCATCACAGCTAGGACAACATGCATGTTTCTTTATATATGCATGCTGACATATCCACTAGATCGAGTTACCCGGCCTTGTCGATATTCATACTTCTCCAATCCACGATATCAAATGCTATTTAATTAGTTTCGTCGAATTGCATGCATATATCAGTTTTTTTGTAACAGTTTTGTGCAATCACAAGAAAGAACTTTGTAACCACTAACCAAGTCGACCCAATCAAACATTAGTTTCATCATCTGTTGATCGTTATACTTGTGCATTATCTTAAATTAAAACCCTACAACCTTGAGTGTTAATATAGCACTATACATGTTGCCCTATTTGTGTGATTCAGCATATTCAAATTTAAGGATGAGTATATTTTCAATAATTCATGAAAAATGAATCAGCGATTTTAACTACACACTCTTAATCTCTTAATATACACCTTTTTTCAATACAATACTCATCTAATTTTTCATATCAATATTAAATTTAATACACTTCCCAAAATACCTTGATGAGTTAGCAGTGGTAGGCTCCGACGGCGAGTCTAACACTGGAAGACTCTGGAGGAGAGAGAGGAGATAGTTAGGCCGGGGGCCAGAGAGTTTCCTAGGTTGCAGCTTTGTGGCCTTGGTGGGCTGGGCCTTCGGTTTCTATCTTTTCTTTTTTCTTCTTTTTGGGTTGATCTGTGTTGGCTTTATGGAGGAGTGACGATTTCTAGCCTACAAAGCTAGAAGAGTAAAGTTCGTTAGTTGGTTTGTTGAGTGGAAACGTACATTATTGAGTGTTAGACGTCATACTCATAAGGATAGTGTGTTTTGATTTAAGGCTTTATATATTTAGAGGTTATTTTATTTGCTTTCTAGTTCGATAGTATCTACATTTTTGGATTATAGTTTTGAGATTGTCTTTTTAATTCATAGTTGTTAACTGCTTGTATTTGCTAACAAACTATTCATACTTGACCGTTTTGGTCGTCATGATCTTTGATCAATTGAACTATCTCATTTACCCTAAAAAAGATATATATATATATATATATTTATATATATATATATATTATGGAAATTGATGTTACTTTAGCGGGCGTAAAGCCCATATATTAAATCAACCAATGGGACGAGAGGGAGTAAAACTCCAAAACAAGTCATATGGCTGGTCAACCGAGAGCATAGCTTCAATACAACTCGAAGAGCCTACAAAAGCTATAAATAAATAATAACTCAAAAACTAATATCCACAAGAGAATTTTATTCTGGCCTAGAAAGCAAATAACATACATAACCAATCAAAGTATCCGCAGCTCAATGAATCAAGGCCTAAGAGCATTTTGGTGTACCTTTCCATCAAAAAGAGGGTAAAGTCTTCAATATTGTTGTGTAGGGATCTTCTCCAGCCCCAAAAGAGTCACCAAAGCCCAGAGCAAAGAAACTCACCCAAATTGGATTGAGGAGGGAGAGTGGAAAGGCTCACAAAGACAAGCCACACCCATTGCCCTCAAACCATGAATTGGGCCAGTCCTTACAAGAGACCCAACAAAACCATCAGAAGTGGTATTGCGTCAACCTTAGTCAGGCAGCCTACCCAGCCACAACCCCATATCTTCTACAAGCGCTGCCTGGTTCTTTGAAAAGCAACCTCCTCGGGAAGCCCAAAAAACGACGACGGGTCAGACCACCGCCGTCCTTGTTCGATCAAAATCTGGTCACAACTGTGTCTATGCCATCGCTGCTCTCCTCACCTATCAATCTGAACTTGTTCCGCGCCGAGACGAGCTTGTGTATCTCGATCTAAGTAATGGTACTGTAGGAACCAAACACCACCCCTCAACCTTGAAAAGCTCCAAACAACCCGAACCCCGGCTTGCTGCTCTGTCTCTCTTTCTGTTGAGAACCTGAGGCTAAAGACGTCCTGATGCAGTCAGATTCTCCGTCGGGTCACCGTCGATATGCTCACGAGAACCTAGGATTTATAGGTTTTGGTGTTGGTAGCCGGAGAGAGAGAGAGAGACAGACCAAGCGGCTAGCTCAAAAAGATATTCTTTATTTAATATAATTATAATATATATTTATTTTGTTGTAACTCTTTTAATTTACGTATTTTTTTCTATTTTCTGCTAGATTTTTTTTTCTATCATTATCCAATTTATATTCAAAAAATATATTATTATATACAAACTCCAAGCATCAATTAACTAGAATTTAAAAAAATATCTCACATATTAAGTTTTTTGGAATTCAAAGGCTAGTAATAGTACACTAGCTAGCTATCGAACATATATAGCTACTTAACAATAGAGCATGTTAAGCTGGAATTGTGGCTGCCAATATAATGCTTTATAGAGTCACAATACATATGTGGAGTGATGCCAGAGCTTACATCATATCACTCAATTCGTAAACAAAGCCAGACAAAGAGAGCGGGAAATCTTTGCAGATCGCAGCCTCCAATAAAGGCTATAATCCAAACAGGTTAAATTTGGACCACAATACACACATCACCGAGTTTTGAATTTTCTTTTGCAAATAGAAAACATGATTGAATTAAGTAGCGTGATATCTCTCACCATCACTTCAAACTTGAACCCCATTATTGTAAATGGGATCCTAGCACATGAATAAGATAGACCTATCCCCCAAGCTGTAAGTCAATGCAAGGATTCTATGGTACAACAAGAATTCAATAATTTTAGCATTATCTTTGTTTTAGTCATGATTTTCAGCATGAGGTAAAAATGTAACTTAACAGTATTAAAAGTAAAAAAAACAAGTGCGGGGCGTGTCATTGCGCTTACGCGGAATATGAGTTGTGTGTGCTTGACTTCTAATCAAACAAAGGGGGTTCCGGTACCACTTTGTGGACGAGTAATTACGAGTAACTCACTTATTCGTTTGCACTAACTGTAGGAAACGAGCAGAGCAACCAATTGAGAAAGTAACCGAGGACGAGTTCGAACGAGCTCTAAGAACTAAGGCAATATGCACTTAAAACTAGGGTTTCGAGAGGCTCGAAGAGTTTTGTTGTAGTTTGTAAGATTTGATTGTGTTGTTGAGTGTCTGTAGAGAGTCTCTTCGAACTCCTTTATATAGAGTTATTTAGGGTTGCTGATATTGACTTAAAACATGTTAAAGACTTGTAGAAGTCTTCAACGTTGAGACATTGTAGACAACATGATTGTTACCTCTTGATATGATCATATTCTAGATTGTAGGATAGCCCGCGAATACTTGATGGAGACTTGGAAACCTTATGGATGTGTAATCCTAGATGTGCACGCACCTGTACATATGCAATTAAGGGATAACATTCTTAACCAATGCAAACTCATTGACATGCACGGAGCCATTTAAGGACAAGTGTTGGCTCCCTTCTTTAATTAAACATTAAAATAAGCTCGCGTCTCTTGGTCTCCATTTCTTAGGCGAACTCCTTTGCTTGCAAACCTCTGTCCATTTCGCTCGCCAACTATCTCGCATGCAACCTCTTCACATGCATATAGACTCCGAATTATCTTCTACCATGTAGATAAGGATAATTAACCACGTCTCTTAGCCCTTTCACTTCGCGAGGTCCTCTATCTATTTCGCATGCAAACTTTGACTTGCATTACATCTCTCTCCATGCATGTAGGACTCAACTTCTATGCGAAGTCCGTAGCTTTCACATGCAAACTGTTTCATCTAGTTCGCGTCACTTTGTAGGCAACGAAACATTGGACCAAGTCCACCCTTGTCTCCTAATCTTCTATGCGAACTGTACATTTAGCTCGCATAACCTTATCGGCGGGCCATCACTTACAAACCCATTATTTCGGGCTCGCCGGTATAACGTGGATCATGAATTTAATTAATATTCACTTAAACATTTACTACCTAATAAAATATTAATTCTGGGTGTAAACAATCGTTATTACAAAAGTAGCTGAAAATGACACAAAAAGCTCACCTCAAGCATTATTAGAACAATAGAGCTCTCCTATGAATGCACTATACACAGAGACAAGCATGATCATATCAGAATATGAAGGTGGACTCCCAACTACCTAAAGCCAGTTTGCAAGCAAAATTGTATTGCTAAGCTACCAATTCCTTTTGCGGTTGTCTTTGAAGAAACGTATCATAGTTCAAGCTTCTTGCAACTTCAAAGAAATGTTTAACAGCTTCTTCCGGTGTCCGTTGAAGAACACCATGCCCTAGATTGAGGATGTGTCCTCTTGGCCCTGCAGCCCTCACCAACCTATATATTTTGTGCCAGATTAAGAGTTAAAGAGATAACAACTGAAAACAAATGACAATAAGAAGACCATAGTTTCAAGTAAACATATACTGCAATCTGTGGAGGAAATCATTCATAACTACTGAAAATCTGAACCAGCACATATCTGGGCTAAGCAGAAACAGCCAGAAGCTAAGCAATGATTTGTTATAGATCCTGTTAACAATATTGCTGAGGAGAATTTAAAAGAACAATCTAATGGACAGGAAACTTTTGAATTTTAACGAGAAATGTATGACTCGCCTGTTCACCCTCTTAATGGACAATTACGTTTTCAAGTTTTGGTTCCAGAGTAAGCAGTCAGAGAAATCCTATAATCTAAATTAGGTGATTGCCTATTAATGGTCTAAAACAGTTGGAGTTCATATCAAGGAAGATCAAAATTCAGACATCTTTGCATAACCAACCTTTGAATTTCTTCAGTCAATGTCGGAAGAGGAGAAAATAAGTACGCAGGGTCCACATTTCCCTGTACACTGATTCCACTACCCAATCGTCTTGTACCATCTGCCATGTCCACCGTCCAGTCAAGCCCAATCACATCGACTCCAGTTCCTTTCATACGCTCAAGGTTACCACCATTCCCATTAATGTAAAGAACAAGTGGTGTTTCTGGGCATCTTTTTCGCACAGAACTCACAATCTGCAATTCAAAAGAGTTGATTTTGAAAAAATTATGAGCAAAAAAGAAAAGCCATAAGGAAACAGAAAGACACTGCAATGGCATAGCAACTGATACTTCATATCCAGGGAAAGGATACGCCACATATATACATATGAACAAGCATACCTGCACACACAATACAGTATAGCCCATAATATATGCGGGTATGTTTGAGTTATGTAACATGTGGTAGAACATAATCCTTCAGTGAGACATATACATGACACTTAATACCATATTCCCTTATGTATTTTCCCACTCACCTCTTCAATATAAGGTTTTGACCAGCTTTCCCACATGGCTGGTGGTAATTGCCCACCCCATGAATCAAATATTTGTATGCAATGAGCCCCTGCGTCTACTTGGAAAACAATATAATCTGCTATTGCCTGTGTTAAATGAGAAAGCAGAGCCCTCAATACATGTGGTGTCGTATGGCACATGCTCTTTATGGTTGTATAAGTGGAAGTTGAACCCCCTTCTACTATATACGTAGCAATTGTCCAAGGCGCCCCTACAAAACCCAAAACAGCAGCATTCCCACCAACCTGAATCAAAGAACAAACCGAGATGAGCAGGAGCAGTATACAATGATTGAGACAAAAAAAGAAGAAGTAAACTTGGATCTCAAACTAGTAAAGTTGCTCTTCTTTTCAAGCATATGACTGTATAATAATAACTACCTCCCGCCGTAAGATCTTTAAAGATTCTCCCACAAACTGAAGTTTCTCGAAGTCAATTGGATGCAAAGTCTTTAAGCCCTCTTCAGAAGTAATTGGTGACTGTATCACGGGACCTCTAACATCTTCTATGTCAAATGGGACACCAAATGCTGGTAGAGGTGTAATTATGTCAGAGAATATAATTACTCCATCAGGGCGGAAAGCTTCCCAAGGCTGCAAAGAAATTTCCACAATGAGATCAGTTGTCTCTGACCTCTCTCTGAATGATGGGTATTTCTCAGCAAGCTTTCTGTAAACAGCCATATACCTTCCTGCTTGGCGCATCATCCATGCCGGAGGTCGACTTACAGGATCTCCTCTGGCAGCCTTAACCAATAGTGGATCTGGAGGAGGGAGAATATTTGATATGAAAATTAAGTTGCAAAATCTTGTTTAAAAAAAAAGACTAACAATGAAAAGTAAACTGACAATAAGTTGCTAAAACTAATCATCGGGACATTTCAACAGTGAAGCTTATTTGCAAAAGTCATTACACATAATCATCTTCCAGGTCAAAAACTCAGTTCAAAAGATCCTAAAGTTCACTACTACCAAAGTACCAATCTACCAACCCAATCTACCAACAAGAAAGAACAGAGGTAAACAACCAAAGACGCTTGAAGAGAAGGCTCCCTCTTCTGTTGATTCTAACTATTAGCACACAATGCATATCCTTAGTTGACTATGCTCAAGCTCACGATAGGGATAAACCTAGTTAGATTAGCACTCAGAAAACAACCTCCACTTGATTCTGTTACCATCTGAGCCAAGGCAGATGGGCAGCAAAATTTATCCACTAAACATATACAAACTAAACCAAAGGTACTATATTCCTGCTTAGCAACAACTAGATTTGCAAGCCAGAGCATTTATTCTCTATACTTCATCAACATTTTACATCAGCAGAGCTTTGCTGAACATTATACTCTCCAACTATGTTCTTTACTTTCGATTTCTTCATAGGTTTTCATTATGTTACAGTTCAGAACTACCGGACACAGAATGTAGCCATTCACTTTTGACAATTATATGATTCCAGAAGATAATCTAGAATTGGGTCAATTAGAAGTAGAGAGTATACCATTTTGTTCTATGATGTCAGACACTTGAGCCAAACAACAGACATTCATTAGTCATGAACAGGAGGGACTTGAAGAACCAATTTGGTGATCAATTTATCTGGTTGGTCCTCAATCAATCTATCCTCTAAAAAAAAAAACTAAATTTTCAATCAACCCTTTTCTTCTTTGGTTTTAACACTCATGTATCACATTTTGTAAGACAAACTACAAGCACATATCACAAGCTGGATTGCAGGAAGTACTCATTGACTCTCATTTGAACCAAACTGAGCTCATAAATGGTGGCGGGGAATAACACTAAACAAAAACGCAAGAGAAGTGTTTTGGCCCACGTCCTCAGCAAAAGGGGGTGATGAGTGATCAAATGTAAAAAGGGTGTGTGCGGGCGTGCCACCTCACGGATGAGGAAAGAGAACGGTGCGCGTCCTGACTTCTTGACCAGGCGAATGAGGGCTCCGGTGTCACCTGATGAGGAAATATTTCCGAGCTTACTCTTCTAATCACCTGTCGATCGATACTCACTGTGAGAGCGAGCAGAGCAACAATTGAGAAATCGGAGACGAGTCCTGACGGACTCTGGGATCTAAGGCGGGGTGCGCTTAGAACGTAAGGGTTTCGAGGAGGCTCGAAGGTTTCGACTGTGTTCGTCTGTTTGAGAGAGTTGTTGATTGATTGATTGTGTGTTTTTAGTAAGCTGTAAAGCTTCTTTATATATTCATCCGTAAGCAACTCGTGGAGACTTAATCAGAATCCAATTCGGACTCTGCAATTAGAATCCCACAAGGATACGATTAACTCGCCAGTCATGCGCTCCATGCAACACGTGTCAAACCTATCTCGCTTAGGTCTCGTTCCCCGCCTCGCTGAATTTCATTTGTCGTGTAGTAAGCGAACTCAAACACTAAGCAACCTTATCCCGAGGGCGTTATTAGTCATTTCCAACCCAATCTCGCCAGGAACTGTAGAGTCCCATGTGAACTGGAGATAAGGATCCCGCGAGGACACCAAATCTCGCGAGGTATCAGAATCTTCTGGATAAAATCCACGTCACGTGCTGCCAAACCTCGCCACCCTTCGTGGGCTAAAAAGGCCACAGGCGTTGGCCCAAATGATATCCAAGCCTTTCTCGAGTCTTGAACCGAAAATGCCCACTGGGCTCAAACATTGCCCCCTAAGCCTTGAGCTTAATCCGTTTCGCAAGGGATAAGCGAGAAGGCCTAATTAAGCTTTTTATGGGAACTCGTATTTCAAAAGGTGCTGACGCTTCGGCGCTATCACTTCCCTCCATCATTACGGCTTTTTGAATTTTGAAACGCGCTGACGTTTCGGTCGTCATTGCGTCTTTTCGTTGCGACCATTGATTGAAAGGGACGTTACGGTTCGTCTCCTTTATAAACCTCGACGCGGGTCCCCACATCTTACCATCGCTTTCAAAACAATCTCCGCCTTCTGCAAACAGCCAAACTCCAGCACCAAACAAACTTTAAACAGAAACAATGCCTCCCAAACCGCTTGCCAACGACCCGAACCTCAGTCTTACGGCGGCGACCTCATGGTCGACCAGCCTTTCTCGCCGCTTCGCCACCAACCCGTCCCAAGGAACACCAATCTATTTTCTTGACACAGGGGCGGCTCTGCTCGGTCCGACTCCCTCAAAGCCTCTGTCCGACGCCGATCTCAACCATTATAACGCCTCCGTGCGTCGACCAATCTTGGCCCAACGGCGCGAGCCGGGGAACTTTTCTACTTGGCAAGCCCGCTCTCATGTAAATGTCCGGGTCGGGGAGTGGCCCAGCGCCACCGCGGAAGATCGAGCGTGGTACGAGGAGCGCCTCCAGACCGATCAGACTATCTGGGAAGCCACCGGCATTCATGAGGCCATTGCTTTGAGTTTCTCGCTGCCCTCTCACACCGATCGAGCGCCTATCGCTGCCATGGCTTGTTTGTGGAACAGCGCCACCAACACCTTTGACTTCCCTTTCGGGCAGATGCTGGACATCCTCGCCATCACTGGGCTGCCGATCCACGCAAAGCCGTATGTGCCAGGCGACTTTACGTCGACCGAGTTCACATACGCCTGCAATTTGGGAGCCCGCCGCGCCCTGAGAATCTCATACGGGGCATGGCGGAAATTTTACATGGGCCACGCGGAGCCGCATGAAGGAGGCATCGCTTTCTTGGAGTACTGGCTTGACAAGTTTGTCTTCTACGGCAGCGCTCACAAACCAACCGGGAGATGGACCAAGTTGGCCGAAGCGCTGTACAATGGGGTTGAAGTCGGGTTAGGGCAACCTGTATTAGGCGCACTCTACCGGACTCTGCATCTGCTGTCGCTGAGACCTTTCCACCTTTCTGGCAGCCCTCTGTGGATCCTGGACCTGTGGACGCAGCTGTACTTTCCGCTCTTCCGGCGAGCCCTGGTGGAATTCCTGCCCGAAGATCAGCTGCTTGGCTTTGCGGTGTGCAGGAATGACGCGAATCGGACCCCTCTATCCTTCTTCGCCAGCCTGTCCATCCTCTACAACCACATCGAGCCACCCCCGACCATGGATATGATGGTTCGCCGGCGTCACCCTGAGGTCCTATCGACGGGTTTCTTCCCCGGCCAAGACTCTGACAACGATGCGAGGACTGCCTTCTTAAGAGCAACCTCATGCTGCGACCTCCAGCTCGCCGAGGATGACCAATGCTTCGAGCTGTATGCCCCCAACCACTTCGCGAGGCAACTTGGCTTCCATCAAGGGATTCCTTACCCGCTCCTCCATTCGGTCAACAAGTACACCTCGTGGAGGAAAATTGGCGAGTCTGATCGGGTCACCCCGCTGCAAAACATCTACCCTCTTTCTCCTAATATGCTGGAGATCGAGCCTTCGCAAGGTGTCGACCCCGCTTACCTCGCTTGGTGGCGGTCCCTGTCTGACAACCATTGGGAGTTCCCAGACGATGCTGTCTTCGCTGCCATCTTTCGTCCTCTTCACGATACTTTGGGTGAATCAGACCGTACCATCCTCGATGGCCAGCGTGACCCTGCGGAGAGGGGTTCAGGGGCCGCGACAAGAACTAGGCTCGCGCTTCCGCCAGTTCCTGCTGCTCGCTGCCCGACGGGGATCGTCATTCGAGAACGCGATCCCACACCCTCGGTATGTCACTAAATGTGTAAATTTTGAACTTCCTTTGACATATTGATAAAATGTTTCTCTCTAACCCTCTTGTTTTCTTCTCAGTCTGCCCCCCGCCGGAGAACCGTCGACCGGTCTAAAGTTGCCAGAGGAAAGACACCTGTTCGGAGGGAGACTATGGCGGGCCACGACAGCGAGACTGCTCCTGCCGTTCCTCGGCCAACGAGCGGCGAGAGCTCGCAGAAGCGTCCCATCGAGGACGAAGAGGACTTGCTGGAGGATGTGCGGTACCAGCAAGAGTATGGCTTGGTAAGCGATCCGGTTCTAACTGTTGCTTTTGACAGGTTCTCCGCACTCGACCTCACCTCGCTGCTGTTGAGGAGGCGCCAGTGATGACAGAAGTCCCGTCTCCAGAACCATTCGTTGGCGAAGTACCCTTGACACTCGAGGAAGTTGCTGCGGAGCCAGTCCTCGAAGAAGTTGGTGGGGCCAACGAGGGGGTTGCCTTTGAAGAAAATGCTGAGGCCAGCGAGGACACGATCTTTGAAGAAACTGTCGAAGCAGCCGCGGAGGAGACCACCACGATCCTCGAAGGAGCTGGCAAAGCTACTGAGGAAATCGTGCAACCGTCCTCTCCAACCGCTGCTTTGGGTGAAACCGGTCCAATCCCGGAGCCAACTTTGGCTCCGGTCGAAAATGTAGCTTTTGGCCAGTCCGACCAGGTCTCCGATCCTACTGCCCCCTTAGCATCTCCGCCCGAAGGCCTACAAATGATACTTTGGGTTCCTCCTCTGCGATTGGGACGTGCGGGTCGTACCGGCGAAGTACCTCCGGTGGCTCCAACAAAGGATCTTATTGCCCCCTTGGTGGAAACAGAGACAGCTCGTGGCACTCCGCCACCCTCTCCAGAGATTGAAGCGACCGCCGAAGTTGAACCAGTCACTCCGGTCCCAACAAGGAAACCTGGCGAGGAGTCTTCTTCCTTCAGTACCCGGGCCGCTCGTCTTTGGGCCCGAACTACTCCGCCTACTGATCCAGAACCCATCCGCCTAGCTCGGTCTTTCCTTCATGGGTTGTTTCATCATGGCTCTCGCCCAAACGTCTTTGACTTGGTAGGACGTATTCGCGAGGCCCATGAAGCTCTGGATCGACATCTCGCTGGCGGCAATCCTGTTCTGGACCAAGCGCTGGAGTTGGCCGATGCTGTCGAGTCGCAGGCTTGCCGAGTCTTAGATATCGGTGCTCAATCAGTCTCCCGTGAGCAAGCTCGCCGCAACTTAGACAATCAGATGGCAAACCTCTTGGCCGAGCTTGGTGAAGCGGGCATTCCGGGAGCGTCTTCAGAGAATCCAAGTGCTGGCCACGCTCGGCGAGTGGAAGCCCTGGAGGCTCAGATAGTAGAGCTGCAGGCTCAGCTTGCTCGGGCTCGCCAAGACTTGGCCCGCGCTTTGGAAGTGGAAGCTCGTTTACAGGCCGCGGAGGAGGCCCAGGAGGCTTTGGACTCGGCCGTGGCTGCTGCTGAAGAAGTTCAAGCCCAAGCCTATGAAGAAGAAATAGCCTTAGAAGGCATGCTCTTAGATTTGTATAGGGTTTGTAGGCGTGCGTAGGTTTAACTTGTATTTGCCCCCTTGTGTACGAACTTTAATGATAATATCTCGCATTGAATTTTTCCCGCTCTTTGCCAACTGTTCTGTGATAACTGTCAGGAAAAAATCCTTTTCCGAGATTTAGCGACGGTTTCCAATGTAACTACTCGCTCGGAACGCGGGCAATCATTATTGAAAAACGCGTCTGACCTTATCTCCAAAGCCCGTATCTCGGAGCAAATATTGCATGGGGGACAACTGTCAAACGCACAATCGCCCCTTCCGTCCATAAAAAGAAACGCTTGGCCGGGGAGAAGTATCAGCGAAGTCTTCGCCCTCTCACCATGATTTCTTTTTCCCTTCTGTTCATCCTTTTGTCCCTGCGTAGAGCAAAGCCCCCAACCATACATTCCCATCCTTTGCTGATTCTGAAAATCTACTCTCAGGCCTAGAGTGATTCTGGAAATCTACTCTCAGGCCAAGACTTTGTTCGGCCTGACCAAAGGTTGGGTACCCTCTGCCTTGCGCCTGCTGTCCTATCAGCGCGTGAGGCTCTGCCGGCCCTCCAAACGGAAGACTGGTGGTAGCATGAGGGATCCTGACCCGCTGGACCTCCAGTTCCTCAACACTTTCTCTTAGGTCCAGGCCGGTGTCAGGGTTTTGGCTGGTCTAAAGATGCGAGGCGTTCGTCAACTTTGAGCGAAGGACGCCGCGGCAGACTTTCCTTTAGCCAAGCGAGCCGGGACGAGGCTTCCAGTATCTGTAGATCTATGCTTTTTGAAGTGTAAACATAGTCTAATTGCACGTTTTTTTTTTATCAATGTAAATGCTTTGGCCGCAAAGCCATAATTCGAAACATGTATTGAGCAAAGTGAAAAGGCAAAAATGAATGAATTTATTTTTTAGGGCCTCTGGAATAGGCCCCAATCTTGTACTAGTCTTTGTGTTTAGACTTTGCACGTTTACAGAGAAAGAAGAAAACAATAGAACTTTTTAGGGCCTCTGGAATAGGCCCCACTCTAATACAGGCCTTTAGGGGCTGGTACGTTACAATGTATTCTATACGTCTTCTGTCCCGAGTTGCCCCCTAGTGTTAGGCGGCGGAGCGAGTACGCGATGACGCGTGGCACTATTGACTGTGGTGGCGGGATCTGGTGGAGGTGTAGGATCCTCGCGCTCCCAGACCCCTACAATGTGGCGCTTGAGGAAGCGGCCATTAATAGGGTTGCGATGAATAGTACCGTCCAAGTCGCGCAAATGGTATGCCCCCTTGGGAAGGATCCGGTGAATAATAAATGGTCCATCCCAGCGAGCGGACCACTTGCCCCGACCATCTGTTTTGTCCCCTATCGGGAGGACCGCTCGCCATACCTTCTGGCCCTCAGCATAGCTCTGCCCGCGCGTGATTTTATCATAGGAGTGGGCGATGCGCTGTTTTTCCAGGACAAGGTTGTTGAAGGCGGCGACACGGTGCTCGCCTAAATCTTCAAGCTCCTGCCACATGGCTTGGACGTAATCCTCGCCAAGCAATTGATGCTGTTCCTGGACGCGGAGCGAAGCGATATTTATCTCAAGGGGAAGGACGGCGTCGTGACCGTACATGAGAGCGTATGGTGTGGTATCCGTTGGGCCTCGCTTGGAGGTGCGGTAGGCCCACAAAGTGTGGTAGAGCTCCTGGTGCCAAACTCGAGGGTTCAACTCCAACATCTTGCGGAGGATGCCAAGGATGACCTTATTACTAGCCTCCGCTTGGCCATTGGACTGAGCATAGTATGGCGTGGAGTGTAGAAGCTTGATGCCGTAATCGTTTAAGTACGTAACAACTGAATCGGCCATGAAAGCGGCCCCCCTGTCCGTAACGATGCACTCCGGGATACCAAAGCGTGAGATGATGTTGCGGAAAATGAAGTTGCGTACCGAGTTAGCGGAGGCGACCTTGAGTGGTTCGGCCTTGACCCACTTGGTAAAGAAGTCGGTGGCAACGATAATGAACTTGTGCTGCTCGGAGGAATGGGGATGAATGATGCCCACGAAATCCATTGCCCATCCGCGACACGGCCAAGGTTTGATGATAGGCTGCAATGGGATGTTAGGAATATGTTGCACTGGTCCGTGAGCTTGGCAGTCTTGGCAACCTCTGGCGAAGGCAATACAGTCTTTCAGAATGGTTGGCCAGTAGTAGCCATGGCGGCGGATCAGCCACCGCATTTTGGGCCCGGCTTGGTGCGAGCCGCAAACTCCGCAATGGACTTCGCGCATGAGACGCTTAGCTTCGTTCCCGTATACACAGCGGAAGTCGTTGCCGTCTTCCTCACGCCGCTGGAGTTCACCATTGCGTAGAACGAAGTTTAAGGCGAGGAAGCGGATTTGCCTGGAATGAGCAGCATCATTGGGGTTCTGGAGGTAGGCGATGAATGGTCGCCGCCAATCCTCGTCGATGGGGTCCAAGGCTGCAACTTCTGGGATGACGTCGCGAAATTGCCCCCTGGCGATGAAAGAGGGAAGAGTACGGCGTTCGACCTTGAGCAGGCGTTCGCGCACTCCGTCTCTCAGGCTGAGGCCAGACGCTATCTGGGCGAGCTCGTTGGCAGCGAAGTTAAATTCACGTGGTATGTGCTCGATGTATACGTCGTCGAATCGATCCAGTACCTCGAATGCCTTGCGCAGGTATGGCTCAATTGACAAACTTAAACATTTGAACTTTTCCACAAGCTGGTTAACGACCAACAAAGAATCACCAAAGATTTGGACCTCGCGGACTCCTAAGTCCAACAAGATCTCTAAGCCGATGATTAGTGCTTCGTACTCGGCCTGGTTGTTGGTGCATTTGAAGTCGAGCTGGAACGAGTAGGAGAAACGATCTCCAGCGGGATTAGTGATGGCTATCCCGGCTCCGGCTGCTATATCAGTCCGTGAACCATCGAAGTACAGGGTCCAGGGAACGAGTGTTACTGTGGCGAAGTCCAACTCGCGAAACGCTGTGAGCTCTGATGGTGGGTGATGGGCAAGAAAAGCCGCTATTGCCTGTCCTTTTACTGCCTTTTGCGGAACATATTGCAACGAGAATTCGGACATGGCGAGGATCCACTTGCCGATGCGTCCCCGCAAGATAGGGCGAGAAAGCATGTATTTGACCAGGTCGGATTGAGCGATGACGACCGTGGTAAAGGCAAGCATGTAATGGCGCAGCTTGCATCCTGCAAAGTAGAGGGCGAGACATAACTTCTCCATGGGCGAGTAACGTGTCTCACAGTCCGTTAAAACTCTGCTGAGGTAATAGACGGCATGTTCTACCCCGTTCTCATCATCCTGGGCCAGGAGTCCACCGATGGATAGATCGGCTGCGGCGATATAAAGTTTAAGCGGGGCGCCGTCGCGAGGCGGAATCAGGACTGGTGGGTTCGTAAGGTAGTCCTTGATTCGATCGAAGGCCTGTTGATGTTGTGGCTCCCATACGAACTCGGTTGCCCCCTGGAGCTTGAGGAGAGGGGAAAAAGGTCCAACCAGGTACTATTCTTTGCTCCAAAAGAATCAAGAAGCGGCGGAGAAAGTTGATTCGCCCTAGTAGCTGTTGGAGCTCCTTCTTGGTAGTGGAAGGCGATGCGGTGATTACCGCTCGTGCTTTGTCCTTTGAGATTTCGATGCCTCTTTCATGCACGAGGAAGCCAAGGAAATCACCGGCCTCCGCGAAGAAAACGCACTTGGCGGGGTTCATCTTGAGGTTATGTCTGCGCATCCGTGTGAACACCTGCCGCAAGTCTTCCACGTGGGTTGCTCGCGATTTGGTCTTGACTACCACATCGTCGATGTATACCTCAATCAGCTTGCCCAAGATGTCGTGAAAGATGAGGTTCGTGGCGCGCTGGTACGTTGCCCCCGCGTTCTTAAGGCCGAAGGGCATGACGACATACTCGAACGCGCCAGCAAAACCAGGGCAATGGAAGGCGGTCTTGTGTCGATCCTCCTCGGCGACGGGGATCTGATGGTACCCGGCCGTGCCGTCCATAAAGGATAACACCTCGTGCCCTGCGGCGGCATCAATAAGTAGGTCAGCCACAGACATGGGGTATATGTCCTTTGGTGTTGCGTTGTTTAGATCGCGGTAGTCAACACAGACACGCATCTTGCCATTTTTCTTGCGGACGGGGACGACGTTCGACAACCACTCGTTATACTTCGCCACGCGAATGATACCTGATCGGTGCATGCTTTCGATTTCTTCTTTAACCACGATCTGGGTTTCAGTTCGCATGAAGCGGCCGTCTTGTCGGACTGGACGCCGGTCGGGATAGGTTGGTAGTCGGTGGCAGACCAAGTCCGGGGACAAGCCGGGCATGTCTTCGTATTTGTCGGCGAAGCAATCCCTGTATTCGCGTAATAGGTCAAGGAGGGGTTCCTGTTCTTCCTCCGCCAACTTTGCGCTAATGGAAATGAGTAAGGGCTTTTCTGAAGTCCCTACGTCAACTTGTAAAGTGGGGTCGCAGACTTGAGGTGGAGTGTCGTCCAAGGCGGCAGGAGCTAACTGAATAACTTCTTCCTTGGTATCGGAATGATCCACCACTTCATCGACATATTCCATAGTCGCGACCTTGTCGTAGGCTTCGCGTTCTGCCCAGTACGAAAGGAGTCTTTCGCACAAGGACTCGCCAGCCTCGCGTACCTCCTCGGAAAGGGCACTATCCATCGAAATGGGGCGTGAGAGTCGCGATGGTGTGAGGACACTGCAAATCGTCCTTCGCCTGGGTAAGTCCCCATCGCGTTAGATTAGAGGCCGTTACTCCGTATGGGCGGCCCTTGTGATCAACGCCTTGAACATCCAACGGGCCCAAGTCTGTATTATAGTATCGGGCATCGTTGAGGTTGGCGGAAATGGAGAAAGGCCGCGGGTCGGCCTTGATGATAACCGACTCGCGTTTCTCGGTGTCCCAGATCATGAGTTCTTGGTGCATGGAGGAAGGCACGCAAAAATTTATGTGGATCCAGTCGCGGCCGAGGATCATGCTGTAAGAGGAAACGCACTCGGCGACGAAAAAGGTATAAACCCGCGATGCTGGCCCGACCTTGACCCGTAGGAATAGCAAACCTAGGGTTCTGGACACCTGTCCTGTAAAGTTCTTCACCGTTAAGGACGTGGTCTGGACCATTGAGCGCGGAATGTCGAGGAGACCCATGGTGCGGGTTGTGACGACGTTAACCGCGGCACCGGTGTCGATCATGACCTTGTTGATCAGTTTCCCTTGGACCTCTGCCGTGATATACAGTGGTCGCATGTGGGTGGCCATGTCCAGGGTTGGCGTAGAAAAGGTCATGGTTGGCCTTTGTGCGAAGCTATTCGACCTTTCTGATCAGTGCGTTTTACGCTATGTTTTTAGTGTGTTTTTACCCTCATTTGTACCTTGTTTATTCCTTAAGTAATGTTGTTTACTTATTTTAAGTCAAAAGGGTTTTTCTGTAGAGCAATGGCTAAAACATGTATTTATACAGAAATTTGAGCTTAAGTATTGTAAAACCGATTTTGGATAACACTTAGTAATTTTATCATGATTCATCGTACCTTTACATTGTCATTTTTTGAGGAATTTGGTTTAATGTGTAGATGACATGTAAATGAGCATATGAGAACAAGAATCATGAAGATTGGATTCACGGAGGACAACAAGAGAGGCCATGGAAAAGAAGAAACTCCGAAACACAAGTTTTGATCCGAGCAGAAATTTCCACAAACCATAACTCAACGTCAAAGATTTCCCTAGGACGATCCAGGAGGAACCAGGGAACGTGCCATATATGGATGAAAAGCTGTGGATGTCTAGTTTCTAAATCCTTTGGAATCGCAGCAATCCGAGTTCTGAGGAAGGAGTTATGATCAAAACAAATGACGGAGGTCAAGCTGCAAAACTGGGCAGTTTCTGCCTAAGTTGTCACACGAGTTTGGGAGGATGTTTCTTCACCAAAATTCTTCCCAAGCATGTCAAAGGACTCAAGAGAAGCTTAATGAAGTCATGGGAAGCTGCATTGAAGAAGAAGATTCGAAGAATGCATCATGGCAGCCGAAACAACCAAGTATGGAGCTTTTCCGGTCAAACCGGGAAAGTCTGTCCTTGCCGAGTTTGTCCATGATTTCGGCTGCCTATGAGCCCAAGAACGTGTGTATAAGGCCTACATGGATCTAATAACATGTAGAGGAGTCCAAGAAATCAGAAATCCAAGGTCCAAGTCGAAATCCTTGTCAAAGAAGAAAGAAGAAACCAAGTCCAAGAAGGATTTCAAGTCCAACAAGGGTTGTGTCTCCTTGAAGCTTCCGAATTCTCTAGGGTTTCTCTTCGATTTTTCTGTATAAATAGACATGTATAGCTCTTAATCTTTGGTCTTTCATATTTCACTAGCCAAAACTCTGTCAAAATCCCTACCAAAAATATTCAGTAAATTCACAAGCCACAACCATCCTCCATCACCATCAAGACGTCACTTTGTCAAGCCCTCTTCAAGGTTCAACAAAGTGTGATTCATCCTTTCTCATGGCTATGTATTTATTGATTTGTTTTACTTTGTCTATGAAGTGTAAACAGATTTTTGTTGTTGGAATTTTGTGTAATAATTTGATATTGGATTTCCGAATTTGCTACTTGGTTGTTTGATATCTTATTTGTTCATAGCATGAAACGAAATTAGTAAAGGAATAGGGCAGTAAAAATACATGAGTTCTTGTTTTATCTTGATTAATTTTCTGCATTCGTATGCACAAAAATCGATGCATGAAGGCAGCCTTGATCATGGCTGTCCCTTGTGTATTGGTTTCAATTGCCGAATTTAATTTAAGGGGAAACATACACGAAGTTGTTTTTCCTTATGTTTATTCAAAGGGCTAGAGTAATACAGAAAATTTACATAGAGAAAGGAGATGAGGTGACGCCATACTCCCTAATATGTTTCCAATTAAACTCATTGTGCGTATGTGTTTCTTGTTTCAGATTCTACACGAAGTGTTTCTGAAAAATTTAGCACTATGTCTAGGATTATGCACGAAGCTAGTTCTAGATAATTAAGGAGTTTTGCATGATTAGAATAACCACGAAGGCTCTAATTAAATTGGAATTAGGATGAAATTAGAATGATTGTCGAAAATTGCTGCCATGTTTCTTTGTTGGTTTTGTTAAATGAGTTTTTGGTGACATGTTGTGTGAAAGATGAAGACCATGTAAATAATAAAATTAGGTTTTTACTTTATTTGTGAAATTTTCAGTAGGATTTAATATATTTTTCAACCCCCAATTTGTTATGTGATACTTTGTGTAATTGAATACCCAAGGATTCCCCGGATAGAACGATCCCTATTTGTCTAATACTACATGCGATACAAAAGGGTTTTAATGTGATTGGAGTTTTGTTGCAGGTACAATAACTCGGTTAATGAAAACTCCGTCAATTTTTGGCGCCGTTGCCGGGGAATCTTATAAATTTCGATTCATGAAGTGTTACTTTGTATATTCGGATGTGTATAATTGTAATTGGTTATGTAATTTTATAGTTTTCGTATATGGTATAGTTTTATAGAATTTTTGGTTGACATATTTTTGTAAATTATGTGTTATTTTATATGGTATATTTGTAAACTTAGTTAAATTTCTAGGATGTTAAAGTTTTATTTTCATAAAGTTTATTGTAGTCTCTAAAGTGTACCGTAGAGGACGAAGTCGCTTTTGTTGATCTTAACCTTAACCCTCCATTTGTACCTTGCTAAGGTCACTTGGGGTAGAGGGCGGTTTTGATCAACACTTGTCGTTGACTAGTGACCCGTAGTTTGTTTTACAAGTAGGGGGCATGTTATTATTCATAGATATGGTTCTCAGGTTTGTTTAACTGGATCTCAAGATCATAGACTGATATCTCTTCTCGGTGAAGGGGTCGATAGGGGGATTTATCCTCTGTGATCACTAAACGAGTCCTGCCTGGTTCCTGTAGGGGATTCGTCCTCCGTGAATCTTAACCACTGTTTCTGAAAGTTTAACACGCTCGAGCTAGCCAAAAAGCTTGAACCGAAACACCTACTTTAGATGCTAGAACATAACTTTGTGTAAATATAACTTTGTATAAATAAAACATTCTAACCATAAATGGATTAGGAATTTTATCCTTGTACCGTCGAGTTTATCTCTCTTCACAAGTAGGCGCACCTTAGTAGGATTATGATGTCTAGGCAAGTGGTCAGGGATTTTATCCCGGGTGTTGTGCCGTGTACTAAGTGAGCCTCGCTCTACCAAAGTCGCACCTACACTTACCTGGTCATAATTCGAAAAGAGTTACCGAAAGGGAGAGTGTTAAACTAGCACTTAGTTTGGAACTACGCCAAACGTTAAATTGGAACTACGCCAATTACGTTACACTTGATTGGAACTACGCCAATTTGGAGCTCCTTATCCTCTTTGCTAATAAAAAAATAAAAATAAAAAAATTAAAAAAATAAATAAATAAAAATAATAATAGTAATAAAATAAATTGTTGTAGTTATTATTGTAATTTTATTCTTGTATTAATTTTCTTTTCCTTTTACTAATATCTTGTTCTTCAAACAAATTCAGGTACATGAATGTCCAGAATTGAAGGTTGGGCCCAAGAAATCGAAGATAGACTGAATAGAGGTTGTGGAGATAGAGGAACTGAGCAACCATCACCTAGCACACCATTCACTGAGCATAGATTCATATCCCCCACTTCATCATTGTTTGGACGTGACTTTGTAGGATCGCCATCACCATTTCCATCAGAGGCTTCTTGCGAACTTAATCCTTTGTTTCACGAAGACCCAGAGTTTGAGCTTCTGCAAAGCCCATTTCCAGTGCACGCCTTGAACTTGGACCTACCAGATCCTCCACCACCAATGGCATCAATCAGAGAGCAAAATGGGCACGTTAATGGAGAGAATGGTGCGCCATCAAACATAACATATCCTGCAGTTGCGGCCGGAAAATCAGATGACTTTGAGCTTAGGAGCGGATTCCTACATGAGTTGCCCAAGTTCCATGGCCTGCCAAGGGAGGACCCTAACTCACACTTGAAGCTCTTCCAGTTTACATGTGACTCGATGTGCCCTAGAGGAGCAGACCCTCAACTTGTGAAGATGAGAGCCTTTCCATTCTCATTGGATGATAAGGCAAGGAGATGGATTTTCGAGGTACCAACAGGAAGAATCACTAGTTGGAACACGATGGTAAATGAGTTCCTACTCAAGTACTTCCCAGCATCTAGAGTCACTCAATTGAGGAGCCAAATCACTGGGATCAGACAAGCTAACGACGAACCATTTGGGGATTATTATGATCGATACAAGAGTCTCATTGCCTCTTGTCCAGCACACGGCATTAGGGCAGGTCTTCTCCTACAGTATTTCTACGAGGGGATGCGTGAACAAGACAAGGAGTTCCTAGACTCAGCGGCCGGTGGATCATTCTTAGAAAAGGGGAACGTTGAGGCTAAAGCATTGTTGGATATCAGGGCCTTGAAGAATCAGCAATTTGGAGCCCAACAACGGTCAAGGCAAGTGAATGAGACAAGGACCAACTCTGCATTGGAAGAAAAGGTGGACAAGCTTTCAGATATGATGGCCCGGTTAATGAAGCAACAAAAAACACAAGTATGTGGGGTATGCACCGAGGGACATCCTACAGATCAGTGCCCCCAAGTCGCCAACGAAGGGTTTGAGGAAGTCAATGCGTTGGGATACCAAGGAGGGTACCAAGCAAAGCCACAATACAATCCATTCTCTAACACTTACAATCCAGGCATTCGTGACCACCCCAATTTCAGGTGGGCTAACAATGATAATGTGTTGAGGCCCAATGTTCAATCACAAGGCCCACAACAAGGGAATATGACGTTTCAACCTAGGCCTCAAGGGCAGTTTCTATCAAGACCACAAGCCTCACATGTACCTCCAATGCAAGGGAACCAAGGTGTCTCTAGTGCACCTAATTATGATGAGTTGTTGAAATCTCTAGCTATGGGGCAAAGTCAATTGAACACGGCCACTCAAGCCTTGTTGGTGGGGCAGCAGACCAATACGAAAGACATTACCGAACTCAAGAACCAAATGGGCCAAGTAGTAGATTTCATGGGCCAGTTCAGTGAACAAGGAAAGCTTCCAGGGGGTGTCATCAAGAACCCAAAGAAGGAGCAAGCCCAAGCCATTACCACAAGGAGTGGTAAAAAGTTGGAGGACCTTACAAGAGTCCCTAAAACGAGAAGGGTTTCCAAAAGCCTTATCGTTGAGAGGGAGGAGGATGATGAGGATGTTGTCAATGCAAGCAAGGATGTTGACGCCAAGGTTACCCTACATGATGAAGGTGACGTTATGCTCAAGGATAATGACCTTGAGAAGGATCCAGCGACTTCTAAAAAGGAGGCACCAAAGGTAGACAACCCTAACTCTAGTGGTTTAGTTAATGCTAACCCATCTTCGTGTTTACCATTTCCCTCTAGGTTCACAAAGTCCAAGAAGGACAAATCTGATGAGGAGGTGCTAGAGGTGTTTAGAAAGGTGCAAGTGAACATCCCTCTTTTGGAGTGCATCAAACAGATTCCAAAGTATGCCAAGTTTCTGAAGGAGATGTGCACCACGAGAAGACATACGAGGGAGGAGCAAGTAGTGCGCATGAACGAAACGGTTTCCGCCGTCATTCAGAGGAAGCTACCCCCCAAAATGAAGGACCCAGGGTGTTTTTCTGTACCTTGTATTATAGGACAAACTCGTTTTGAGAATGTTATGCTAGACCTAGGGGCGTCAATTAATGTGATGCCCTACAATGTTTATGAGTCCCTAGGTTTAGGGCCTTTGAAGAAAGATAATGTCATCATACAACTTGCTGATAGGTCTAACAAATATCCTGAGGGATATGTGGAAGATGTTCTTGTGCAGGTGAACCAGTTGATCTTCCCAGCGGATTTTTATGTCCTACACATGGAAGAGTCCCCCCTAAATTCCACTCAATTGCTTTTGGGGCGACCTTTTATGAGGACAGCAAGAACAAAGATTGACGTTGCTGCAGGAAATCTTACCATGGAGTTTGATGGTGAAGTGATTAGCTTCAACATTTTTGAAGCAATGAGGTATCCGGTTTCTGATCTTAAACCATGCTATGCTATTGACGTTGTTGACTCTATTGCGCAGGTTTCATCAGAAACTTCGGATCTATAGCAATTAGCCATTGAGCTAGGGGCGGGATATGACAAACATGGGGAGGAGATAACAGAGGAAGCACGGCTTGATCTTGAGCCGTCCATTGCTAAAGTGGTTGCCGAGCTAGAGGCAACACCCTATGTCAGGTATAACAAGTTCGAGTCAATTCCCATTTCCACTAACAAAATTCTGCCATCTGTGGAACAGGCCCCTAAATTAGAACTGAAGGTGCTTCCAAACCATTTGAAGTATGTATTCTTGGGAGACGATGACACTCTACCAGTTATTGTGTCATCACAGCTGAGCAAGCAGCAGGAAGCAAAGTTGATTGATGTGCTTAAGCGGAACAAGACCGCCATTGGATGGACGTTGGCTGATATCAAGGGTATCAGCCCTACTACTTGTGTCCATCGGATCTTGCTCGAGGAAGGAGCGAAGCCTACCAGGGAGGGTCAGAGGCGCTTACACCCCCCTATGATGAAGATTGTGAAAGAGGAGGTTATCAAACTCCTTGATTGTGGCGTCATATATCCGATCTCAGATAGCCAGTGGATATCGCCAGTTCAGGTCGTACCCAAGAAGAGTGGAGTCACAGTGGTAAAGAACGACAAGGATGAGCTCGTGCCACAACGGTTGGTGACTGGACATAGGATGTGTATTGATTACAGAAAGTTGAATGCGACTACAAGAAAAGATCACATGCCTCTTCCATTCATGGACCAGATGTTGGAGAGACTAGCTGGGCACGAATTCTATTGCTTCTTGGATGGGTACAGCGGTTATAATCAGATATGCATCCACCCAGACGATCAAGAGAAGACAACGTTTACGTGCCCCTTTGGGACGTTTGCGTACAGACGGATGCCATTTGGGCTATGTAATGCCCCAGGTACGTTCCAAAGATGTATGTATTCCATATTTTCTGACTATATTGAAAACATTATTGAAGTCTTCATGGACGACTTTAGTGTTTATGGTAGTGATTTTGATGCATGTCTAGAAAATTTGGAATTAATTTTGGAAAGATGTGTTAAAACTAATCTTGTATTGAACTGGGAAAAATGCCATTTTATGGTAACTCAAGGGATAGTTTTAGGACACATAATTTCTGCTAAGGGTATAGAGGTTGATAGGGCCAAGATTGATATTATGCTTCACTTACCCTCTCCTACAACTGTAAGAGAGGTACGTTCGTTCCTTGGCCATGCAGGTTTTTATAGGAGGTTCATCAAAGACTTTTCATTGGTGGCCAAGCCCTTGTGTACCCTATTGCAGAAAGATGTACCGTTTGTGTGGGATGAGAAGTGCGAGAAGGCATTCATGGCATTGAAGGAGTTGTTGACATCTGCCCCCATTATGGCGCCACCTGATTGGAGTTCTCCATTTGAGCTCATGTGCGATGCATCAGACTATGCGGTTGGAGCGGTTCTTGGACAAAGAAAAGAAAAGAGGCCTTGTGCCATATATTATGCTTCTAGAACCCTAAATGATGCTCAAATGAATTACTCTACGACTGAAAAAGAATTGTTGGCAGTCATTTTTGCTTTAGAAAAATTCTGTTCATATTTATTGAATTCTAAAGTGATTGTTTATTCTGACCATGCAGCCCTCAGATATCTGATGAAAAAGAAGGATGCAAAGCCACGCTTGATTCGATGGATCCTCTTATTACAAGAGTTTGACATTGAGATCAAGGACAAGAAGGGAAGCGAGAATGTGGTGGCGGACCACTTGAGCAGAATTGTGCACAAGGAGGAGACGTTACCCTTGCAAGAGTCCTTTCCAGATGAGCAGCTTTTTCGATTGGAGGCACACGAACCTTGGTATGCTGATATTGTTAATTATTTAGTTACTAAGACTTTTCCTAGTACACTATCTCAGGCATCCAAGGCGAGACTGAAGAAGACAGCGAGATACTACATTTGGGATGATCCATACCTTTGGAGACATTGTAGTGATCAGCTCATTCGACGTTGTGTCCCACAGGAAGAGCATAGGCCGATACTCAAATTCTGTCATAGTGAGGCGTGTGGAGGACACTTTGGAGCGAGAAGGACAGCCCTTAAGATATTGGACTGCGGATTCTATTGGCCCACCATATTCAAAGACGCATATGCATTTTGCATGACATGTGACAGGTGCCAGAGGACAGGTAATATTGGCCCTAAAGATCAAATGCCCCTTTCACCAATTATCGTTGTGGAAATTTTCGATGTTTGGGGTATTGATTTTATGGGTCATTTTCCCTCTTCTAAGGGATTCTTGTATATCTTATTGGCTGTTGATTACGTATCTAAGTGGGTTGAGGCGAAAGCCATGCGGACTAATGATTCAAAGGTTGTTGCAGATTTCTTGAGGACTAACATATTTTCCAGGTTTGGGGTACCACGTGTGCTTATTAGCGATGGAGGTTCTCATTTCTGTAACAAAACGATCACGGCTTTACTCAAGAAGTATGGGGTCACCCACAAGGTTTCCACACCATATCATCCTCAGACAAGTGGCATGGCAGAGGTGTCGAATAGGGAAATCAAGCGGATTTTGGAGAAAACTGTGGGCCCAACGAGGAAAGACTGGAGCGACAGACTCGACGATGCGTTGTGGGCCTACAGAACAGCATACAAGACACCCATTGGGATGTCTCCCTTTCGATTGACCTATGGCAAGGCATGCCATCTACCAGTGGAGTTGGAGCATAAGGCCTGGTGGGCGGTTCAGAAATTCAACATGGACTTGGATGAGGCAGGATTGCACAGGAAATTACAAGTGAGCGAGCTTGAGGAGATCAGAAATGACGCATACGATGCCGCTTGGATCTACAAGGAGAAGACGAAAGTGTTTCATGACAAACACTTAAGGGGTAAAATGTTTCACGTAGGACAAAAGGTCCTATTGTATCATTCTCGTCTTAGATTATTTCCTGGCAAATTACGTTCACGTTGGGTCGGTCCTTTTATTGTGACTAATGTGTTTGTTCATGGTGCTATAGAGATTAAAAGTGAGGTTACAGGTAAAGTTTTTAAGGTGAACGGACATCGACTTAAACCTTATTACGAGCCTTTCGAGGAGCACCTTGAGGAGATAGATGTGGGAGACGCCCCAAGATCCAAGGGAACATGAGAAGAGTCTAGGCTAAAGGACTATAAATAATTAAGCGCTGCATGGGAGGCAACCCATTTCAACCATAGCAGTGGAGGAGCCATCACCGATAGTTTGCATTATCTAAATCCCTACACTCTCTTGGTTGAATTGTTTAAATGTGAAACGTGTGAATTTATCTTATGCTTAGCAATTACAATTTTTTTTTTTTGGATTACATTGAGGACAATGTAACTTCTAAGTGTGGGGTACGGATACATGTTTCCATGTTTTTATGCTTTTGTGTGTTTGATTTATGTAATTTATTTTCGTCACTTTGAAAAAAAAAATCGTTTTTTTTAGGATTTTTAGTTTGAGTCTTAAGTTGTTGCCCCTAAAGTCGATGATGATTATATCTTTGAGCACATAGAAGATTGTTTTGCATGATCATAATAATTAAATTGTTAGCTTCATAGATATTGTGATTGGTATGAACATGTGAGTATTTGATTGATATGTGAAGCATGCATGTTGAGTTGATTTGTTTCCATAATATCCTATGTGCCTTAGAGCCCAATTGCTTTCTTCTTGAGTGTGAATTGATAATGTGGCAGAAATTTTTCAAAACTTCATCATTCTTTGATTATTCAATGACTATGTGCTATAGCTTTTTAATGGACTCTAGAATATACTAGAACTTGCTCATGTGATTTTCGAAACTCTATAATCATAACAGGTCTTGATTTTGAAAAGGATTGAATTGATCTCTTTAGGAATTACAACCATTGCCAAATAAAGTTTTTGCCTATTTGCGCCCGTCATGGGACTCCTTAGTTTTAACCCTTTTGAGCCTACATCGAGCCTTTTCTTTCATCACCTTCATGAAATTCCCTTGCTTAGAATAGTTATATCATTTACCTTGTTATCAAGACTTGACAAAGCTTACATTCAATGTGGAGTTATGTTTGTGTGATGCAAAGAAACAAGTGTGGGGTAAAACACCATATGATTATAAATGTATGTGCCATGTATGAACAAAAAGAAAGAAATATATTCCGAAAAAAAAAAAAATCGGATAGAATTAAAGTTCAAGGCACAAATTCTTTCATGGTGTGTTGTAATGTTTTGTGAATTTGGAGCTGGTGATTATTTGAAGGTCTAAAAGTGTTTATATGACCTTTGTCCTGTTCATAATATGGGGAAAAGTCAAGATTGACGTATGGGTCCAACATGAAGAAATTCGATCCTTGAAGTGAAGACCAAGGAGGATCGAGCTTTGCTAAGTCTTGGTGATGCCTTAAAGCACCACTTATCCTAAAAATTCCTACCCTATGCAGCCGAGCCCCATTATGACCATTATTGAGATTGATTCATGATTCTTAAGATAACTAACTTTGATTTGTGGAGATTTTCTCATGAGTTGAGCATATGGTTTTGGTCCATTCTTGCACTTAGTTGTTAGATGAGGTTTTTCCAGAAAATATTATTCACAAAGTGCTTTTATTTGATGAAATATGCAAGCTATTTGTTGCCTTACAATCTGTTCTCTTGCATATACTTGAGTGAATATTACCATTTCATGAGTGAAAAGAAGAGAGTATGCCTAGTGAGGAGGATTGAATTAACTTGACATGTTGACATGCTTATTTTCTCGCTTCTTACTTGTTCATGCTGTGAAACATGTCTATGACACTCGGGATTTTGTGCTTACAACTGAATGTTTAACTTGAAAGCTATGTGTTTAAAAGATCCTGAGACAATCATTTAGGGGCAGTAGTTTTGCTAAGGGACTAGCAAAAGCTAAGTGTGGGGTAGTTTGATAAGTGCGTTTTACGCTATGTTTTTAGTGTGTTTTTACCCTCATTTGTACCTTGTTTATTCCTTAAGTAATGTTGTTTACTTATTTTAAGTCAAAAGGATTTTTCTGTAGAGCAATGGCTAAAACATGTATTTATACAGAAATTTGAGCTTAAGTATTGTAAAACCGATTTTGGATAACACTTAGTAATTTTATCATGATTCATCGTACCTTTACATTGTCATTTTTTGAGGAATTTGGTTTAATGTGTAGATGACATGTAAATGAGCATATGAGAACAAGAATCATGAAGATTGGATTCACGGAGGACAACAAGAGAGGCCATGGAAAAGAAGAAACTCCGAAACACAAGTTTTGATCCGAGCAGAAATTTCCACAAACCATAACTCAACGTCAAAGATTTCCCTAGGACGATCCAGGAGGAACCAGGGAACGTGCCATATATGGATGAAAAGCTGTGGATGTCTAGTTTCTAAATCTTTTGGAATCGCAGCAATCCGAGTTCTGAGGAAGGAGTTATGATCAAAACAAATGACGGAGGTCAAGCTGCAAAACTGGGCAGTTTCTGCCTAAGTTGTCACACGAGTTTGGGAGGATGTTTCTTCACCAAAATTCTTCCCAAGCATGTCAAAGGACTCAAGAGAAGCTTAATGAAGTCATGGGAAGCTGCATTGAAGAAGAAGATTCGAAGAATGCATCATGGCAGCCGAAACAACCAAGTATGGAGCTTTTCCGGTCAAACCGGGAAAGTCTGTCCTTGCCGAGTTTGTCCATGATTTCGGCTGCCTATGAGCCCAAGAACGTGTGTATAAGGCCTACATGGATCTAATAACATGTAGAGGAGTCCAAGAAATCAGAAATCCAAGGTCCAAGTCGAAATCCTTGTCAAAGAAGAAAGAAGAAACCAAGTCCAAGAAGGATTTCAAGTCCAACAAGGGTTGTGTCTCCTTGAAGCTTCCGAATTCTCTAGGGTTTCTCTTCGATTTTTCTGTATAAATAGACATGTATAGCTCTTAATCTTTGGTCTTTCATATTTCACTAGCCAAAACTCTGTCAAAATCCCTACCAAAAATATTCAGTAAATTCACAAGCCACAACCATCCTCCATCACCATCAAGACGTCACTTTGTCAAGCCCTCTTCAAGGTTCAACAAAGTGTGATTCATCCTTTCTCATGGCTATGTATTTATTGATTTGTTTTACTTTGTCTATGAAGTGTAAACAGATTTTTGTTGTTGGAATTTTGTGTAATAATTTGATATTGGATTTCCGAATTTGCTACTTGGTTGTTTGATATCTTATTTGTTCATAGCATGAAACGAAATTAGTAAAGGAATAGGGCAGTAAAAATACATGAGTTCTTGTTTTATCTTGATTAATTTTCTGCATTCGTATGCACAAAAATCGATGCATGAAGGAAGCCTTGATCATGGCTGTCCCTTGTGTATTGGTTTCAATTGCCGAATTTAATTTAAGGGGAAACATACACGAAGTTGTTTTTCCTTATGTTTATTCAAAGGGCTAGAGTAATACAGAAAATTTACATAGAGAAAGGAGATGAGGTGACGCCATACTCCCTAATATGTTTCCAATTAAACTCATTGTGCGTATGTGTTTCTTGTTTCAGATTCTACACGAAGTGTTTCTGAAAAATTTAACACTATGTCTAGGATTATGCACGAAGCTAGTTCTAGATAATTAAGGAGTTTTGCATGATTAGAATAACCACGAAGGCTCTAATTAAATTGGAATTAGGATGAAATTAGAATGATTGTCGAAAATTGCTGCCATGTTTCTTTGTTGGTTTTGTTAAATGAGTTTTTGGTGACATGTTGTGTGAAAGATGAAGACCATGTAAATAATAAAATTAGGTTTTTATTTTATTTGTGAAATTTTCAGTAGGATTTAATATATTTTTCAACCCCCAATTTGTTATGTGATACTTTGTGCAATTGAATACCCAAGGATTCCCCGGATAGAACGATCCCTATTTGTCTAATACTACATGCGATACAAAAGGGTTTTAATGTGAATGGAGTTTTGTTGCAGGTACAATAACTCGGTTAATAAAAACTCCGTCACTTTCCTCTTGCGGAGTGCCATCGGCTGGGGCCAGTACTGGGCCCATTTCGCTGCTGCATGGCGGGGGTATGCTGTCATCCTCGCTGATGATGGTGATGTCCGCCGCGCTGCAGGTTGTGTTTGGTGGAAGGGCGTATCGTTCCGAAATGAAGAACACCATCCCGACCTGAAACGAGAATTGTTCGGAGACTGGGACCAGAGGTGTGTCAATGATCCCGTGTTCCCCTTCAAGAAATGCAAAGGCATCTGCTTCTCGGCTGAACCCTTCCTCAGCATCCCAACCGGAGACCTCTAGCATATTGCAGGTAAATGACTCTGCTTGCTCTTCGTCCTGGTCTTCCTCTAGGTTGAGTCGAGGTTCTGAGTGTGCCTCATCGGCTTCCTCATTTTCGCGGAAACGTTGGGCCATTTGCTCGGCGAGGTTAGGACTAGAAGGTGCCGGTGTCTCTGTTGGTGGCCCTGACGCCTCAGGTTGTCGCGGACGCCATACCGTCTTTGGCGAAGGCTGATGGTCCTTAGCTGGCTGTTTATCCGCTGCAGCGGGAGGCTTACTGTTGTCTTCTTTCGCCAACCACTGCAGGGCAGATACTCGGGGCACCATCCTGGCTTCGGGTTCCGGAGTGTGCCGCGGCCGAGGCTGTTGTGGCGATGGCGGCTCCTTTCTGGTATCAGCCTCTGTGTCTCGACGCTCTTGTTGTCGTGAGGGCTGAGACGGCTCACGTTTAGACTCTGAGTCCGGAGTCATGAACAATTTACGCCTAGGGCCGGTAGGTGGGGCCTTGCTTTGTTCGGGCTCCGGTAACGGCCTACGCCGGGAAAGCTGCTGATCCCTCCTCCTGTCAGGCTCCGGTGATGGATTGGGCCTAGCAGGCTTTGGATCCCTCCTCCTGTCAGGCACGGGTGACGGCCTGCGTCTGGAAGGCTGCTGGTCTCTTCTCCTTTCAGGTGCTGGGGATGGCCTGCGTCTAGGAGGCTGCGGATCCCTTCTTTGTTCAGGTGGTGGTGATTGCCTGCGCCTGGGAGGTTGCGAATCCGGCTTTGGTGGAACCGTGAGTCGGCAGAAAACATTTGGCTTGGGCGCGGGATCGTCACTGAACTGCTCGCAGATTCTTGGAGGTGTGACTGGCGGCATTTGAAGGATTGTGCGCAGACCTTCTGCTTCCCGCCACATCCGCTCAGGCGTCTGTGCGAGCTGCGAGGGGCGTATAGCGCCCTCGTCGACAGCCCGTAAGGCGCGTAGGATGCTGCCGTATCGCTTCTGGAGCTTGCGCTTCTTGGACCTGCTGATGGTCACTGCTTTGCCCCCTTGCTGCGTGTACCAGACCCCTTCCTTGATCGCTGATTTGGACGTCGGGGGAATGTAAGGGTTGGTTAAAACGCCGTCACGTGGGCTTGGGGCGCCGCTGCTGTGACTATCACTGCTGGATTCTGACATGTCCATCTCGCTTGCGACAGGGGATGGAGGTATCGCTGCTGCCCAATGAGCGGCGACGTACGTTTCAAGGCGCGCTACCCTTTTCTCCAACTCTTCGCGAGTCTTGGGGCTCGTAGGCTGGGAGCCTTTTACGGGGAGCGGTTTATCGTCCCTCATGATTGCTTTGCCCTTATTCTTGTAGGAGGGGCGGTCTGGTTCGAGCCTTGCGACCAACTGTCGGGCTGGGTCGCCTGTGCTCCTCATCTGGTTATCTGGGAGCATGTAGTTGTTCGCCGGCCGTTTGCGATTTCGGCCTGGCGGCTCGGATGGTCCTGCATTTGGTGACAGGTCTAATGTGATCATTCGCTGGCCGACGCGAGGCCAAGCGAAACCAGCAGTTGCGATTGTAAAGCCGCCCTCGTCCTTAAAGCAAATGTATCCGAGGTCAAGCCAGTCTTGGATCTGGTCTCGGAGCTGGCGACATTCGCAGGTCCTGTGCCCCCAACTGTCGTGGAAACTGCAATGGACGAGTCCATCCCTATACTCGCTGTATGGCAAGGAGCGGAGTGTGACGAGTCCAGCCTCTCTGAGATCTTCTAAGACCTCGTGTGCCAGACTTTCATTGTAGGTGTACTGGCGACGCGGCTGGCGGGTATTATCGTCTCCTTCCTCGCGGCCCCTTTTAGGCGCGCGACGTCGCTCGTCGTCCTGGGCCTGATCAGCCCAGTTGACCTCGACCATGCCCACCACGGGCGGGAAAGGGTCTACATCAACCAATGAGGCCGTGCTACCCGGTGCCTTCACCCTCAGCTCGCCTGAGTTTAACCAAGTCTGCAGCTGGTCTCGGAGCTTGACACAATCTTTGGTGTCATGGTTGTATACGTTGTGGAAGGCACAGTATTTCTTGTCCTTCAGCTCCTCCTTAGGCGGTATCTTGTGGTCCAGTCGCACGTACTTCGCCTCGATTAGGTCATTGAAGACCAAATGGGTGTTTTTAGCGTCGTAGGTGTACGACTCGTACTCTGGTTTGGTCCAAGCAAAGGACTGGATGGTGATCGGCTCGCGGGTCATCTTCAGGTTCTTCAGTTTGTGAGCCACTTGCTTGCCAGTTAGCTCTACCGCGCCAATGTCGTCCAAGTCCTGATCTGCATGGGCTGGCTCCGGCCTAGGGCGCTCATTAGGCGGGATATACCTTGAGCCCTCCGCTGCGCTTGAACTGGTATAGTTCACAGCATGATTCTTTGGCGCTTGGGCCCGAATCCAGTCTTCCATCTGCAGGACCCTTGTATTCAGGGTATCATGGCGCTCTTTGTAGTCTTCGAGCTTGTCCATGCTATTCTTGCTCCCGAAGAAGGAAGCGTCCTGCTGTTGCTGCAGCTTAGTGTCATGTTCGTTCAGACGATGGGTTTGGACCTCCAAAGCCTTTGCAAAGGCCACCTTGCTCTGATCCAGTTCAGTCTGGATCCTTTGCAGGGAGCCGGTCATTATGTCTTTGTCCTCCCTGATCGTGCCAACCACATAGTTGAACTCCTCGCTGAGCTTGGCGTGGTTTTCCTGGTTTGCGAGCCAGATCTCCTTGTCCTTAGCGACCTGCGCAGAGAGGTCCTGGATAACTTGCTGAGTTTCTTCAGCCCTTAAGCCGCACTCTCTCCTGAGCGCGCCGATCTCATTCTTGAAATCGTTCCTTAGTTCTTCGAACATTCTGCGGACCTCCTCTGTGGACAGAGTAGGTCCCGCTTCTGGGATTGGTTGTGAGTTTGCCATTGTAGACTTAGTAAGGTCGGGGTTGCCGAACCGATTGAGAATCTCTTCTTTAGCGAGAGATCTGCAAGCCGCGCTGTTATGGGGCTTGTATTGTGGAGCCTTATGTTTCAAACAAGAAAGCGAAGGTCTCCTGTATGGGGAGTCGTCGAACTTCCCAATGATTGCTGGAAAAATAAACTCCCGGTCCCACTGGGCGTGCCAATGTTTTGGCCCACGTCCTCAGCAAAAGGGGGTGATGAGTGATCAAATGTAAAAAGGGTGTGTGCGGGCGTGCCACCTCAAGGATGAGGAAAGAGAACGGTGCGCATCCTGACTTCTTGACCAGGCGAATGAGGGCTCCGGTGTCACCTGATGAGGAAATATTTCCGAGCTTACTCTTCTAATCATCTGTCGATCGATACTCACTGTGAGAGCGAGCAGAGCAACAATTGGGAAATCGGAGACGAGTCCTGACGGACTCTGGGATCCAAGGCGGGGTGCGCTTAGAACGTAAGGGTTTCGAGGAGGCTCGAAGGTTTCGACTGTGTTCGTCTGTTTGAGAGAGTTGTTGATTGATTGATTGTGTGTTTTTAGTAAGCTGTAAAGCTTCTTTATATATTCATCCGTAAGCAACTCGTGGAGACTTAATCAGAATCCAATTCGGACTCTGCAATTAGAATCCCACAAGGATACGATTAACTCGCTAGTCATGCGCTCCATGCAACACGTGTCAAACCTATCTCGCTTAGGTCTCGTTCCCCGCCTCGCTGCATTTCATTTGTCGTGTAGTAAGCGAACTCAAACACTAAGCAACCTTATCCCGAGGGCGTTATTAGTCATTTCCAACCCAATCTCGCCAGGAACTGTAGAGTCCCATGTGAACTGGAGATAAGGATCTCGCGAGGACACCAAATCTTGCGAGGTATCAGAATCTTCTGGATAAAATTCACGTCATGTGCTGCCAAACCTCGCCACCCTTCGTGGGCTAAAAAGGCCACAGGCGTTGGCCCAAATGATATCCAAGCCTTTCTCGAGTCTTGAACCGAAAATGCCCACCGGGCTCAAACAAGAAGTATACAAACCCATTTCAATTTGACACATATTGTGCCCAAAAACCCAAAAATTCAACCTTGAAAGAGTCATACCAGAGGATGACGAGGAAGAAGAGCAAGTGACCGAAGCTTTCTTATGGGGGCATTTTGTTGTGGAAGAAACAGTAAAGGCAGTGAGATGAGTAGAGGTCCCTAAGCTCGAAGACTTCCATCCCAGAGAACTGCTGCATACACTGCAAAGTACAAGGAACACCCAATTTCAGTTTCAAAGAGAATTGAATTGGAGTTGAAGGGCGAAGAGATGAAGAGAGAAAGAGAGCTTGCCTGGCTGGAGTAGATAAACCCATGTCGGATATTATGATAATTTTTGCTACAGAGGAAAACAAACGGACAACAGCTATAGAGAATTAGAGACTGGAGGCTTTCGCTATTTCACTATTCCAAGCCTTCTCGCTATCAAATTCTGTTTTTTTTTTTTTGAAGATGAAAACGTGTTATTTTGACTCTAATTTGGTTATCTTCATTTTGCTGTCCGAACTGGAGTGGAAACTGAACTTCACGTTGAGTTTGACTCTGTTCCGGCAGGAACCAACCGGACTATGTTCGGATTAAGAACTAAACGGGTTTCGCTAAGCACACCATACTTTGTTACTTTAATTTGATGCATGTGAAATGCTCCGATTATACGTTACATAAACAAAATAACAAGCCAAAATGCTCTATTTTATTTGTTTGATTTCATCGGTTCTTTGTTCACGATTAAAATTCTTAAATTATAAACAATGTTATCTGGCAAACTTGGCGAAAGACAATACAATCATCGTAGCTGTGAATTTTCTTTTTTTTAGATTGAAATGATTGCATTTATACGCAAGTGAGATAATTACAACATATTCAAGTACATCAGATTCACCATTGTGGTTAATCCTCTAACCAAAAAATGAACTGCAGGACACAAAAGTGCGATCCGGAGGGGCAGTATGTACATATATATAACTGTAGAGAAGCAGCGCAGCTCATTGCACTTTCACCAACTAAAGGATTCACACATTAAACACGACTTGAACAACAAACAGTGATCGTAGTTGTGATATGTTGGCACAAAATAACGTGATACGACCAGAGATTGATGTAAAATTTGGATGATGTAAGTCTCTAAGAGCCGTGGCCTGTTGCTGGAGGCCCCTCGGGTTCAAATCTTATTAGAGGTTGGGATAAATTAGTTTGAAGTTATTAGGATGGCAGATCATGCAAATACGACAATGATTTTTATAACAGGGCAGATCATGATTGAACGTGAAAAAGTATGATATGACTAAAAGCCAACACTGATGAATTATCAGAATTTAAAATGTGGTTCACCATTATTCTTAAAACAAAGAATCAAATAAAAGTATGTTCAAATGAACCAATCAAGATGATACCTGTACAATGTATGAAAGAGATAGGTGACAGACATCAAGAACTTAAACGAATACCAAATGCTGCAAAGAACTACAGTTTGCTAGATTACACAAAATAATGATAGATGATCCAGAAGGCAGAAATATGGAACCTTAATAGAGATAAAATACATTAGTCCTTCGCTCAGCTTGGCATGAAATGTGTATTACAAGTCAGAATTATTCCCTGTATGGTGTTAGGTTTGATATTTTAACTCAGTGTTACAGGAATGCCATGAAGTATTAGATCTCCATACAGAGTTCAGATTAAAACTCATGCACAAACAATCAGAATAGCTAGATCCTATAATCAATGGTAATTACTTTCCTGCACAAAATGGATTACATTGAGATACTACAAGTACCCTTGATCAACTTCTCAGAAATCATTCGATGCCTGGTGAAACCAATATGATTATCGTAGTTATGATATAGAGGGTATAACTCACCATTTGCAAAACAAACTGGAATCACTTTTCATTCAGATACATTACCCTAGAAGCATATCCACAACACAAAAACGAACAACGAATACTTACATTTTTATTTGAGGTACCCTGAGCCAGGAATCCTCTTCAGAATTACCGACCGAGTCCTTTTATGCAGCACAAGAAGATCCAAGAATTAAGAATAAAGCTAAGCAAAGCTTCAAATAAATCCAGTACCAAAAGGCCACAGTCTTCTCAATCCAAAATCAAAATTAGACTTGGCTTTTCTGTGGCATGTACTCTCTACTTCATCATGAAGGATGGTGTAGTTTGAGCTGCTTACATTTCTAAAGTAACAGAATTGGCCACCATGGTATCTGTATACTTGCTGTGTATTCCCAACTCCGCTAACTACCAAATTGTTTTTCACAACCATATTACCCTCTGCATTCTGCAAATTTCTGAGAGAGCTCTCCAAGAGTCTTGAACCACCACTAGCACTTCTCTTCTCAATGAATCCCAAATCGACGTTTGTCACTAATAAATAAGTTTTATCTTCTTGTTCCAAGAAGTCAGTGTACAAATAAAGGGGAAATGTTTTGTTTGATCTGAGAGAATGAACATAGGAGTATGGTGTCTCGATAAGAACAGTGTCATTGAAATGGATGTTCTGATCCACTGTCTGCAAATTGCCATCATTCCCCATAACCATTTTATTAATATAGGAAAAATCTTGAATTGACTGGGTTGTGATATTCCCATTAGAGGACTTCACCCATCCAGTTGATGAGACTGACCTGCTTGTTCTTGTCACAAATATGCCATTTAAACCCTCGAAATCCGACACCAGTGAAACAGCAAGGGGCAAACTAGTATGCTTCACAAGCTGCGCTTCAGTTCTCGTGCTATGTTTGTCCAACCAGATATGCAAATTTGCATCTATGTACCACACATTCAAGGCATTGGTAACATTAAACCCAATCTTGTGGCTCTTCCCATCCAATATGTTCCCTAAAAACGGTGTGATTTCGATATCATAAGAAGGTAGATCATATGAGCCAATGCCGGTAATGGGTCTCCAAAGAAGAGGATTGATCCCTCATAAACCACAGTAAAAGGCCAAACAGCACCAACAATCACACCATCTAAACTCACCACAACCTCCCTGAAAGGCCCATTTCCGGCCGTGCCAGTAAGGTTATTGGCACCAATGTACTCATTAGTAGGATTGGCATACCAAAACTCATCATTTTCATGAAATGAAACATACACCTGCAACACAGCCCTATAAGCATTCTGAGGAATCTCAAACTCCTTCAACTCAGTACCAGTTGAATTTTCAATTTCTAACCACAACCCATCAGTCAAAGGTAGATTCCTCTAAATGGGCAGAATCAAATCCGCCCAAGAATGATACCCAGATGCCAAATTATCCACATTTTGATCATAGCTATGCAAACTTGCCTCAGCAGGATAAAAATGAAAACTTATATTCACATGGTAAACCCCAGTATATGTTGAATCAATCAAATTGCCAAGAAAAACAGCAAGTGTCTGATTCTTTTGGAGCAAAGAATAGTACCTGGTGATGTCCTTCTCAACACTCCAGACAATCCCATTGGTCCTTGGCTCAGCTGTGCAGCTCCTGAGAAGCTCAACCCCAGAAAGCCACACCCCAAAAATGCGATCAAATTGTCTTCCTTTGCTTGTTGCTCTCCATTCAAGAACAATCTTGGAGAAATTCTGAGATGGGCAATCTGAGGGAGGAGTGTAGTTAGCAAAGACTGGTGGTTTTCCATAAGTGTAGGCGAAGTCATGTTGGAGAATGAGTTGGGAACAAGGCTTGGTTTTGGGTACTGGAATGGGTTTGGTGACTTCAAAGTAAAGGGTTGGTGAAGTGTCATTGAGAGAAATGGTTTGGGAGATGAGCTCTGATCTGAGCTGGTTGAGTTTGTGGATGTTGGCAATGGAGAAGAGAGGTTGGAGGAAGAGGAGGAGGAGGAAGAAGAGGAGAGGAAACAGAGTAGACATGACTGGTTGTTGAGTTGTGATTGCTTTGGGGAGCTGCTTTGTTATATCAGCTCCTACATTGGGGGCTTGGGGATACTTTGTTCTGTTTTATTGAGTTGTTTGGAGTGGTTAACAATGCTGAGCTGGGGTGATCCTACATTCTTGTTTTCATTACCTTTGAAGGAAAGTTAACTTCATTGTAAAATTTACTAGTAAATTTGTAATTTTCTTTGTAAAAAGTTAAGCTGGGATAGCTACTTATTGCTACTCTGTCACCTGTAGTATTGACTACTGACTGAGTAGTGAGTACTGACTATAATGAAGGGGTATAGTGGTCCTGGTGTTGGAAATCAGATTTGGAAATAGTTTCCAAAACTAGTGAGAGCTTAATATATGGAATTTCATTTGCATCTTGAAATTGCTTCTAGTTCCTCTTCAAAGTAACCTAGAGCAAGTACCTGAACCAAAAATGTGATGAAGGCTTTAATTTGGTAAATTTAGTGGTCTCTACTCGACTACTCTATAGTGTCTCAATGGTCTACTCCTCAAAAGCAAACTGTTGTTTTGATAAGGGTGTCTTCCTTGGTGTCTTCCTTTGTTTGGCCTTCTGGTATGTCTGAAAAGGTTGTCCATTACTGTGAAAGAAACTATACTCACTTATGCATCTGTGTTTTCTTGTCTATAACACATTGCTCGAACTTGCAGAAATATGATCCCAATAGTAGTATTCTTCATTTGATCTCATCATTCTTAAGGATTCAAATTTTCAGAGTGTCAATGTTCTATGATTCATATGGGCAACGAATTACACTTTGAGTGACTGTATGGGTTGCATGCTTGATCATCCCAAGCACAATACTGCAATATTACACAGAAGTTGCACAACAAAAATTGTTGATCTAGGAAATCCAAATTAATATGAAACATTAGCACGGCTGATTAGCAGATTTATTCTCTGCATATCTTTGCATTACATTTATATATTATAAGTCTAATGATTCTCCTGTGTAACGTATATATATGGTATAAAGTTTAACAGTTGAACTCAAAGATAAAGAGGTTTCAGATGATATTAGATTTCTGTACCAGGTTCAGATTATACTAAAGCGATTGATAACGCGTAAAAAGTAGCTAGCTCCTACAATCAATGGTTTATAGTTCCTGCATAAACTTGCATTATATTGAGATAAGCCAGTTCATCTGAACCACTGATCACAAATACCAGGTAAAAGAAAACTAGACTGACTTTTAAATTTCTAAGAACAATATCCACAAATATAAAATGGTGTACTCAAATTTCAGGCTGAGGTACTGACATACAGATAGAGGCACCCACTTCAAACTCGTAGCAATTTAACATACGAGTATTTTTATGTAGAACGAGAAGATGCATCAAGATGAATAAGCAAAGTTTCAACATTGTTCTCAAATAATTCCAGCACCAAAAGGCCAGAGTCTACTCAAACCAAAATCCCGATCAGACTTTGCTTTGTTGTTGCATGTATTCTCGACCTTATCATAAAGTATGGTGTAGTTTGAGCTGCTTATATTCTTGAAGTAACAGGATCGTCCACCATGATATCTGTACACTTGCTGTGTATTCCCCACTCCACTAACTACCAAATGATCTTTTACAACCATATTACCCTCAGCATTCTGCAAATTCTTTAGAGAGCTCTTTAAGAATTGAGAACCAGCGCTCGCGGTTTTCTTCTCAATAAATCCCAAACTAACATTCGTCACCAATAAGTATGAATTATTTTTTTGCTCCAAGTAGTCAGTATACAAGTAAAGGGGAAATGTCTTGTGTGATGTGAGTGACTGAACAATGGAGGAAGGCAGCTTGATGCGAACGGTGTCATTGAAATGGATGTTCTGGTTCACTATCTGCACATTACCATTACTCCCCATGACCATTGTATTACTGTAGTAAAATTTCTGAACTGACTGGTTTGTAACATTCCCATTAGATGACTGCACCCACCCAGTCGATGAGACAGACCTGCTTGTCGTTGTTATAAATGTGCCATTTAAACCCTTGAAATCCGACACTAGTGAAACAACAAGGGGCGAGCTAGTATGCTTCACAAGCTGTCCCTCAGTTCTTTTGCTCTGTTTGTCCAACCAAATATGCAAATTTGCATCTATGTACCAAACATTCAAGGCGTTGGTGACATTAAACCCAATCTTGTGGCTCTTCCCATCCAATATGTTCCCTAAAAACGGTGTGATTTCGATGTCATAAGAAGGGAGATTGTATGAGCCAATTGCAGTAATGGGTCTCCACAAGAGAGGATTGACCCCTCCTGTGAATATCACTGTAAAAGGCCAGACAGCACCAACAACCTGACCATCTATACTGACCACAACCTCCCTAAAAGGTCCATTTCCAGGCAAGCTAAGGTTGTTTGCAGCAATGTACTCATTAGTAGGATTTGCATACCATGATTCATCATTCTCATGAAAGGAAACATACACTTCCAACACAGCCCTATAAGCATTTTGAGGAATCTCAAATTCCTTCAACTTAGTATCAGTTGAATTCTCAATTTCAAACCACAACCCATCATTCAAAGGCAAATTTCTCGAAATGGGCAGAATCAAATCCGCCCAAGAATGGTTCCCTGATGCCAAAGTACCCAACTTTTGGTCATGATCAATCAAGTTCTCTTCAGCAGGATAAAAATGAAGACTTATATTCACATGGTAAACCCCAGTATATGTCTTATCAATCAAATTGCCAAGATAAACAGCAAGTGTCTGATTCTTTTGAAGCAATGAATAGTACCTGGTGATGTCCTTCTCAACACTCCAAACAATCCCATTAGGCCTTGGCTCAGCTGTGCAGCTCCTGAGAAGCTCAACCCCAGAAAGCCAGACCCCAAAAATGCGATCAAATTGTCTTCCTTTGCTTGTAGCTCTCCATTCAAGAACAATCTTGGAGAAATTCTGAGATGGGCAATCTGAGGGAGGAGTGTAGTTAGCAAAGACTGGTGGTTTTCCATAAGTGTAGGCGAAGTCATGTTGGAGAATGAGTTGGGAACAAGGCTTGGTTTTGGGTACTGGAATGGGTTTGGTGACTTCAAAGTAGAGGGTTGGTGGGGTGTCATTTGGAGGTGTTGGGTTAGAGATGAGGTCTGATCTCAGTTGGTTGAGATTGTAGATATTGGCAGTGGAGAAGAGAGGTTGAAGGAGGAGGAACAAGAGGAGATTCAACAGAGAAGCCATGACTAGTTGGTTGACTTGTTGTTGAGGGTTTTAATTTGTTTTAACAGGTCAATGAAGATTTTGGATTTTAGGGACACCCTCTTCTGTTTTGTTCAGATATTTGGGTGAAAAAACAATGCTGAGACAGTTGGAATCTTGGATGTAGTTTTTCTGAATAAGTAATGTTACTTATGGCGAATCTTTGTCACCATGGTAATGATTAATTATAATCAATGACTGATATGGTATATCCATATGGCATATATGTGGAATCAAATTTGAAAATGAATAAATTGGGAAATCTTTTCCAAAACTAGCAAGTTCATGATCAATGGATTTCATCCTCCTGAGTTGCTTTTGTTTCCCTTTTAGCAATTTTCCAGGGCCAACTACTGTTTCCTCAAAAAGGAAACTACACCTTTGATTGAGGTCTCTTGTCTTTGTTCTGCTCTTTCCCTGTTTCTACCTGTCCAAGTTCTTATCCTTACAATTAATGCATATTTTACACCAAAACAAAAAATGGTATGTCCTCAGGGTTTTCCTGCCTATAATCATTGATTGAACAAAATGCGCTATAAATGGCATTGCATCAGAAATATGAACATTTCATTAAGTAACAACATTTACAAATATCTTATTAATTTACACTTAATTAAAGAGTTCGATTTAGAACTGATATCTGACCAGAGTCGCCGTTCAACAAAAAAACCTCCAAAGGAACGTAAGGAGAGGCTATTGACGATCCAAATCTGTATGTAGGTTGCAGTATCTTGCTACCTTTGGCACAAACAAAACTTCGGAGCCTTTGTCCAGTTCTCATCTGCCAAATCTACAAGATAAACACAAAAGAAGAAAGAATATCCCATCAGTTGGAAACCAAACACAGTAGCTCAATCTGAACTTCGTTTCTCTTGTTGGTACTAATGATAAACCTCCAACAATGTGTCATCCAGCATTGCAGGCATATTTCAAAACACATCCTGATCATCCAAGTTATAAACTAAAATGAGTGATGCCAAGTTGAAAAGCATTCTTAAATATTTGAAACAACTGTCTTTTAGTGTAGAACACTACAAGTATAAAATCAGACGTTTGATTATCAACAGTGTATATAGTACTTCCAAGCTCTCCCATACTTCTTGCTTATTGCAAATTTTTATAGAAGAGTTTCTGTAGAAGCAATGATCATTAATTCTCACAAGTACCCAAAAGCTTTGATTTTAATGTCAAGTATGGTACTTCCAAGCTCCCCCATACTTCTTGCTTATTGCAAATTTTATAGAAGAGTTTCTGTGAAGCAATGATCATTAATTTCTCACAAGTACCCAAAAGCTTCGATTTGAATGTCAAGTACCAAACGCCATTTATATCTAGCAGCTTACTGAATGAACCATTCACTTTAGCTGCTTTTCCTTAAAACTTAAACGAAAGAATGATGCTAGTGCCTCTCCTATAACTTCTAGAGACAATTTGGAAAGCATTTATATCAGTTTGAATATGCTTCCTGGATCCTAATTTCACTTACCAATTCCTGAAAAGTGTGTAAGATCTCATGTATTATGTTGTGTAGGCAACACATTACTATTCAACAGATTAAAATTAAGTAAACAGTATAGGCACTTGCGCCCCCAGAATTCTAACAATGTGAACCAGATGCCTCACTATCCATTTTTCACTACATACCTTGAATTGTGTTTAGAATGAGGAGAAATTAATTTGCAATCTGATTGCTGTAGAATGAAACTAAAAAATATGCAACTAAGAGACAAAAGGGATCTTTGACTGCTGGAATGTTGGGAAAAAGAATTACTTTTGGACTTGAAATGGTAAAACAATGTACCTCAATAATTCCTTTTCGAGGGGCGTGGATAACCAAACACAGGCAGTAATCACTTTTCGTAGGTTCATAATAACGGGAACTAGATGCTAATGTGTCTTTTTTGACCAGCATCTCCGTGAATAGGCAATTAGCATCCCGATATCCCTGCAGGATTGATTTATAGCATCATTAGGGAACCCAATTATATCAAAATGAGCCCAAAAAAAAAAATTTCCATTTAAGGATTTTGGAAGGGAACGTTCCACAGTCGCACTATAACAAGTGCCTGAGTGTCCAAAAGCAATATGCGACCAAGTGAATCTGTAATTGCAGCCAATGTGCCACTAGGTGATAAGGTAAGCTTCTCACCCTTTCTTGGGAAGTCCTTCAAACATGTCAATGGAGAAGCTGTCATAAATCGAAATGCACATCAGTAGAACAGACTAGATTTACTTGAAGTTGAAAAAGATTTGTTTAGAAGAATTTAAAGCGCATGGACAAAGAAGTTATCATATTACTAATACAAAGAAGTTACAGTTTAATTCCCCTCGAGTTAGTGCCAAATTATTGAACTTTAAGTGAATAATGGAAGTTAATTATTCTCACCTCGAGCAAATGATTGAGGCTTCTCTTCTAATTTCTTAGGTGAAGTCTGTTCACTTCCCCAAATTAATTTTGAGAATGTGGCTATTGTTGAAAATGTTGCAGGCACAACTTTAGACAAGATAGCTCCCACAAAAGACCTACTTTTATCCTCTGATAGTCTTTAAATCACAGAACAAATTTATAAATAAATATACCAAGACTAAGAACAAAGAAATACATGAGAAGTAATCTCACTAACTGGGAAAACAGAATTCAGCATCATTCAATCAAACTAACCTGAAGGCTGAAATTACCGCGTCCTCTCCAACAGTGATTCCACAGAAATAATGTTCACTTGACTGCTCAACAATAAAAGCAGCTGAATTCAAATCCAGAATAACTTTTCAGAAAATTTCCATGAATTATAGGTAAAAGCACCATTACCATTACCGTCAGAAAAACTCCATAAACATTAGACAAACATGACAATAAGGAAAACTTGCAAGTATGCAGAGCTATATTTCTGTGATTATGCCCCTCCTAGTTAACTTTTCTAGTTTAAGTACTGGTTATACCTTATTCTGTAAGGAAGGCTACTGGAGAAGTGAATACCTGGATTTCCATTAGTGGTGGAGGCATTATTCCAGTGACTGCTGCATCAGCACAACTACCATACTTGCTGACACTCCATAACTGGTAAGGTAATTTTCCATGAGAATTTTCGAAATCATCAGACCTCCGATTTCGCTCCCAAAATTGAGACTGTGTTTCCTGAAACCACTGCTGCAGCATATTCTACATTCCAACCACATTAAGCATACTATTAGAACCCATAGAAAATCTTAAAACCAAGCTCATAAACAAGTAACACCTGAGACTCCAACATCACAAAACAGAATGCAAAACTAAAGAAAAAAGGACAACACTATTTGTGCTCTGAACCTAGCAATGCAGCTAAAAGTCTCATTCGTAGCAATATAAAAAGAAGTTGCTCATACCTGAATATCATTACCATCAAAACGGGCGAGAATGCCTGGCATAACAACACAGACCTCCTCCGAGGATGTGTCATGGTTCAAATCTCTCTTCGTTCCTCTCACCCTCAACCGTATGATCCTTGCAGGATATACCATCTGTAAGCGAAAAACAAATAAAAAAATAAATTACCTGTTGCTTGACAGTCAAGACAATAACATATTTCAAGTTCAGCAACTAATCTCATATATAATCACCATTGATTAATTTATCCATTTTACTCATCATTCTAAAAATCTAAGTCAAAGTGAAATTCAATAACATTTGCAGTATTTCTACCTTCATCTATACCAAAGATAAGCTATTTACAACAGTAAAAAATTGCATAATGGTGAAAAGGTGTTTACTTTTTACCTGTTTATGGATCATATGCCCAGCCAAAGAGTAAAAGAGGAGACAACCAGCCGAAGTCCCGGCCACAACGACCCGCATCTCATCAAACACCAGCCACTCAATCGCCGTCACGTGCTTCGCCTCAATTGGCGACAATTCGGGTCGGATCTTGACCCGGATCTGGTCGGGGTCGGCCCACCCGAGAACCACGATCACGGATCGGTTGGCGAGCGCGATGCAGTGAGTGTCGATGGCGCAGAGGAGGTTCGGATTGTCCACGAGCCACCCCTCTTTCCCGGCGCCGAGCTCACCGAGCTCCTCGCAGGCTATGCAGCCCACCTCCGTCGTGTGAACCCGCCTCGCCATTTTTGATCGGATCGGAGTTGGAGACGAAGAAGAAGAATGAGGCAACACGCCTTTAATGAAACGACGACGTTCCAAATATTCTTTTATTTGGGGAAGCAACACACTACAATCGATTCAGCTTAATTTTCTTTTCTTTTCTTTTTTCTTTTTTTTAAGGCAAAAGTAAGTTTAGCTCCCACATTTATGGTTTATTGAGAGAATAACTTTATTCATGGATACTTTTCTGGCCGTTTTGACAATTTCCGGCCGCTTCTGACCATATCATGGTATCAAGGAAGTAAATAAATTAGTCTCAAAAATACGTCGGAAATGCCGAAAATGTGTCAGAAACATTTAAACGTCTTTGTAAATAAACCGAATATAATAGGTAATGCTGATTGAAGAAAAGAATGCTGAAATAGTTGTAAAGTCATTTTTTCCTAACATTTCCGGTTTATTTACAGCAAACACATTTTTGGTCATTTACGACAATCTTTAGCTATATCATGGCATTCACGATGTCTGGTAGATTGATAAACCGATCCCGGAAACACATCGAAAACGCCCAAAAACGTGTTGGAAACGTCCGGAAACGCCTCTGTAAATACATCAGATACAACGGGTTATAATGACCACCTTAAACAAGAAATATTAAAAAAAAAAAAAAAAAAAGCTGAAACATCAGGTATGAGTTGCTAGAAATGAATGGATACACTTCACTTTTGGTCCACTAAAATTTCCCCTAATTTTTAGAGGTTTATACTGTTTTGTATAGTCAGTTCTCGATCTAAATTTCTTATCTTTAGTGAGAATGGTATATTTGTAGGCTTGAAAGGACGGGTTTGTCTATCATATAGTATGATATGACATACCTATTGCAAATGTGTTTAACACATGAGGGCTTTTGAATAAGTAAATGGTTATTTAGTTGCTTATTCAATGAATGATAGTTACAGTGTGTCATGCTATACCATATAGTATACTAGAATTTTCCTTGAAATGACTAGCATGTACATATATTCTTCCATGTTATTACTGTATATAGTAGCCCAAGATGTACAGTATGACCATCTTTTGGTTACTGCTTTTTAAGATCCCTGATAGTTGTATTCCTTGTAAGAATACCTGAAGATTAGAAAACATCAAATATTGGTAGATACAGGGTGTTCAGCCATATACTGTCTGATTTATCCATGGAAAGTTAAGCCAATACTCTTGTCAATCATACTATTCTGCATTCATATGTCTAACCCGTTCTAGCCGGATTTATTGCTCAAACACCCCTCTGGGAATCGCAACTTAAGATAATCAAAATTTCTCACTATATGGTACAAAGCGCTGCTTTCATCCTAAAATTTCCCCCAAATTTTCAAGTTCATACAGTTTTCCTCGATCAATTCTCAGTATGAATTTGTTATCTTTAGTGAGAATGGTATGGTAGTTGGCATCCTGGACTACTATACTGGATATTCTTACTCTAGAAGCTTATATTCTTCCATGCTAGTACTCTATATAGAATCCTAAGATGTAAAGTATGGCCGTTTTTTGCTTAGAGCTTCTTAAGATCCCTATAAGCATACCTGAAGATTAGAAGATATCAAGAGTCGGTACATACCATTACGGGGTGTTCAACCATACTACTGTCTGATTTACTCATGGAAAGTCTTAAGCCATTGTCATCCTATCCCACATTCACATGTCTAACCCATTCTGACCTGATATATTGCTCAGACCTCCGGATATTGCAACTTAAGATAATCAATCTTTTTAACCAAATGGTTGAACTTAAAAGAGCTGCTGTTCACCAATATGTTATTACTTTAGACTTATCCTTGGTCTCTTGTTTAGCTTTCTAATTAAACGATTATGGTTGATTAATCCTCTCATACAGTGTGGTCAAGAGTTGGGAGAGACATTGTTAAATCTATCTCTTGCATGGGAAGTAGCTGACGCATCAACCTAGCTCGCATAGTTTAGCTAGCAAGCTCCCTGACTTGGAAGAATTTTTGACAGACAATGCCAAATCAGGCAATAATATCTTAGACTAAAACCACAAACACAAAACAAAACTCAGGTACCAAGAGAGATCTTCTGCGCAACACTCAGGTACCAAACCTCTGATGGAGAGAGACTAGTTTTTGGTGTGAGTTAGAGTGTGCACAGAGACCCTTTTATACTGCATTTTGACTCAAACTCTTAACCATCAAAGAGTTTGAGTTCACACACAAATACCACAATATTAATCTATCTCTATTATCTTGTTACACAAGATAATTCAAATGTATTTAATTGTTTATCGAATCATTTCATTTAGATAAACATATCATAATAATACAATTAATAATCTCACAATGTTCATTCTGTTATTTTATAGAAGTTGTCGTGTCTTAGGACTTATAATGCTAAATCTATTCTAACATAATAGACTTATGTCTCTTGATGCTTAGATATATTCTTCAGAGATTGATTCAAAGCCTGTATCTATTTGTTATAACACTTGGGAAGCGTTTGGTTTCTGCTGGAAGGTGTGTTACAATAATTAAGTACGTACTTTTGGACAGATATATGTGGAATTGGGGATCCAAGTACTTTTGCTTTAGTTATATTTCAGAATTTTATGTATGTCATCAAGTCTCATGAATCACTTGGACTCTAACCACTGTAGATTGCAAAAACAATGACTATTGCAGGAAAGCTTCTATCTGCAAGTCCAACATCCACTATGACAGATGAAGAACCAAAGAATTAAAGCAGGATGCTGAAGGTAATCAAGTACTTCACTTGTTGGAAAGGGAGGATCTTTGTTTTCTGTGCATCATATGGCAGTGGTTCAGTTACACTATAGATGTGGTATACATGAAGTAATATTGCCATTTCCTACTGCAGTTTGGAGAACTTCAGCTCGAGCTTACATCAGAAAAAGCTAGGGGCTATCATCAGGTTTGCTTTCGGGTATACATACCTTTGATAAGTTCTGTTTTTTAGTTTCTATTGTAACTATATATGAGGTGCAAGTGTGACAGATTTCTTCTCTTTTTCTCTCTGAAATTAGGATTCTTTCATGGCAACTAGCCCAAGGCATCCAAAATATCCCAGAGAACTCATAGCAGTACGCAAAATGACAATGCTCTGCTGCTCGCTAAGGTGCTTCAAGATAATCAGGTTCGTTCAGTCAAGGGGCAAAAGCAGTAGACAGTGTTGCTTGTTCCGGTATTGATTTTACACAACGGATAGGGTAAAAGCTTTCTTCATAGGCGGTTTCATGGTGTTAGGCTGAGAGCTTGTGAGGACGACATAGATAGCGAAGTTGGATAGTTGTATATTTTACTCCAGTTCGAGGCACCTCTCTTCAAAGATGTTTACAATAATATAGGCCAAAGTATAAGACTCAAAAGATGACCATCAATAGGGTTGTCACTGCGCTCTCACTACTGTGATTGCATGTAGATCAATGTCTCTAAATCTCTAATTGGCAGCACAACGTACACAAATAGATGATCGATGTTAGGTTTTAATATGTTGAAGAATATATTACATCTAACATGTTATCAAAAGGAGGAAAAAAAATTAAATTAACTATTCTAATCCCTCGTCAGAAACATTATAAATGATACACTTGTTTATAAAGCTCAACATTGAATATCCTTGCTGAGTCTTGTAGCGTGAACTTGTTACTAAGCGAGGTATTAAAGTGATTAATTGTACGAGACATGGACGGGACGGGACGGGACAGAGAGACATTAAATTAAATTGTTGAAGTTTCTTCTTTACACCTCCCTTCCGAGTTCTGAATTTATGAAAAAGAAAAAAAATCGTATACATACAATCTTTTTACAAAACGCTGCGTTTTGGCTGTTGCTGCATCGCTAAGACCAGAACCAAACCGGGCCTCCAAAATCCAACAAATCAAAATGGCGATTCAAGACCCTTCCCTCTGTAAAACCCTAAACCCTTCCCTCTCTCTCCTCACCCCATTTCCGAACCCTCTCCGCCAAACCCTTAACTTCAAGCCTCTCAACCCCCATAAACGCTTCTCCATCAGAGCCGTCTCCCAATTCCCCCAAATTTCCGGCCCCAATTTCACATTTTCCCGCCAAATTCCTCGTGACCTGCGCGCGTTGGCCGGCCGGAGCAAGAAGAAGGCCGGAGGAGGTCAAGGAGGCTCCACCGGAGACGGCCGAATCGATGCGAACTCCGAGTTCCGCAAGGAGGCGAAGAGAAACGCTCGCCGGAAAACCAAGAAGCTCGCCGAGTCGATGTTCTACCGGCTCAAGAACCCTCACCGGAACTACCCGGAAAACTTCACGCAGGACGAGCTGCAGCAAATCGGGCTCGGGTACGACCGCATGGTTCGGTTCATGGAGAAAGACGACCCTAATTTGCGCCACCCGAACGATTGGTACAAGTACGGCGAGTTCGTGCCCTACTCGTGGAAAGGAGTCGTTGTGGGCGACCCGGTTCGGGGGCGGTTCACTGACGAAAGAGTGACGATAATGAGTTCAGTTAGGGATGAGGAAGAGTGGGATAAGATAGAGCAATTTGAGATGGGTCAAGATTTTGGGAAGAGATTGACTCAATTGGATAAGAAGATCGGGCATAGGTACTATTGGGTGTCTGTGAGGATGCTACGTTTATAATGTATTTCCGACCCTATTTAGCTATGTAATTCCCTTAACAATATTCATATTAACTAAGTTTGCGTTTTTAGGTCATAAATAAAGCCAAGGAGCCTAAAAGAGACAAAAGAGGAGAAATCTTAAAGGAAAAGGAATCCATGTTGTGCAAGGAAAGAAATCAGAAAATCTGCCAGAAATCGTCAGTCAACTTCGACAGAATATTTTGATTAGCTCACAATGATCCAGGAGATGTGCCATATATCAATGGAAAGCTACAAGAGTCTACTTTCCAGAACTTTTTACGGATCGTCAATACATATTTTGGAGAAGAAGTTATGACCGTTTGAGTGGTCGAAGGTCAGTCTGCCCGAATTTCTGATTTGGACCAAAACTTCTATTTTGAGGCCCAGATCACATTGGTAAGCCCATGGACGAGTTTTGAGGGTTTTATAACCCTAATCACAGCAGAGAAGAGGAGAAGATTAGAGAGGAGGACGAAGAGATTAGAGAGGAGGCAACGATCTCATCATCAGAAGAACCTCTAGAGTTGCAGACTCGCACAAGGAAGCCGCCAAGCCATCATTGATCTCTCTATCATCCACGGTTTATCTTTCCTTTGTCATCTTTTATTCTCCTTGTGTGTTTTTGCAGCCATGTGTGGCTGATTTCTCTTAGTTAGGGGCAAGGTTTGAAGCCCCAAGAATGTTTTAGATATTGTTTTGAACCTTGGTTTCGAATTATTAAGTCTTTCAAATTGTTTATTTGGTTTTGGTTTATGGAGAACTCTTGCTTGTTTATGTTCATGTATGCGCAACATAGAACATTATGAACTTGTGAGTGGGGCTAGAATTAGGTTGTTTAATCTCCTAAACGGTTAATACGGCTTAGTTCAAAGTAGTAAAACCTATAGGACAATAGGTGAAACCAAATAAAAAGGATTGCATGCTAGGTAGGCGTTCCACACTAGTTTTGCATACTTGTTCAATCACTTTCATTGATCTTAATGCTTAGAATAATTTGTTGATAGGATAGCGTCTATACCTTGATCGGTTATTCTAAAAGCTTAGTAATGGTGCGTTCATCTTGCTTAAGTATTCAAGGGAAGTAATAAGGACTTACGCAGTGCGTTCACGGTTTGTTCTTGATTGATACCGATTTGTGACTTAATGATTGAAGCTTTGGTTGTTAACATGTCTTGAAACATACTTGGTGGTGGATTTCCAAGTCTCTAATGTCTCATCCATCTGATATTTTCTGATTTATTTTGTTTCTTTGTTTTCTTTTGTTTATAATCACAAAACCTCATATCTCTAGTACTATAATATTTTATGTTTTCTCTTATTTTGTAATTAACGTAAAGTTGTAAAGGTACCCTCAATCACCGGCTTGTAACGATACCCTTATTTACTATATACTACAATTGACACAAAAGGGTTTTAATTGAAACGCCCGGTTTCGGTCGCTATCAATTTTGGCGCCGTTGCCGGGGATTGAAAAATCCCTAGCAATTTGCGTTAATTCTTGTATATATATTTTCTGTTTTAATAGCTTTCAAATTATATTATTTATTGTTTTAGGATTTGTGATTTAGTTTTGTATATATTACTAACTATTGTTTCTGTTTTGTTTTTCAATGTGGCATCAACCTTACGAGGTGTGTTATAGATGCTCCATGGTTGGTCATTCAACGGAGACATGTCCAAGCATTCAATATCAAGGATACTATGATCAAAATATGCTTGGAGGATTTCAAGACAACCAAGGGCATTGGAATGATTACTATTCACCTCCACAGAATACTGTATGGGATGATTCTCTTTATTCTTCATGGAACACCAATTCAGACTCGCACAAGGAAGCCGCCAAGCCATCATTGATCTCTCTATCATCCACGGTTTATCTTTCTTGTGTCATCTTTTATTCTCCTTGTGTGTTTTTGCAGCCATGTGTGGCTGATTTCTCTTAGTTAGGGGCAAGGTTTGAAGCCCCAAGAATGTTTTAGATATTGTTTTGAACCTTGGTTTCGAATTATTAAGTCTTTCAAATTGTTTATTTGGTTTTGGTTTATGGAGAACTCTTGCTTGTTTATGTTCATGTATGCGCAACATAGAACATTATGAACTTGTGAGTGGGGCTAGAATTAGGTTGTTTAATCTCCTAAACGGTTAATACGGCTTAGTTCAAAGTAGTAAAACCTATAGGACAATAGGTGAAACCAAATAAAAAGGATTGCATGCTAGGTAGGCGTTCCACACTAGTTTTGCATACTTGTTCAATCACTTTCATTGATCTTAATGCTTAGAATAATTTGTTGATAGGATAGCGTCTATACCTTGATCGGTTATTCTAAAAGCTTAGTAATGGTGCGTTCATCTTGCTTAAGTATTCAAGGGAAGTAATAAGGACTTACGCAGTGCGTTCACGGTTTGTTCTTGATTGATACCGATTTGTGACTTAATGATTGAAGCTTTGGTTGTTAACATGTCTTGAAACATACTTGGTGGTGGATTTCCAAGTCTCTAATGTCTCATCCATCTGATATTTTCTGATTTATTTTGTTTCTTTGTTTTCTCTTGTTTATAATCACAAAACCCCATATCTTTAGTACTATTATCTTTTGTTTTATCTTATTTTGTAATTAACGTAAATTGTAAAGGTACCCTCAATCCCCGGCTTTTATAACGATACCCTTATTTGTTATATACTACAATTGATACAAAAGGGTTTTAATTGAAACGCCCGGTTTCGGTCGCTATCAATTTTGGCGCCGTTGCCGGGGATTTTCCAATGAGTTCCAAGATTCTCCATATTCATTCCATGACTACTGGACACAAGCACCATCTCATCAAATCTCAGATAAGTTAAATCATTATGATGAGATGATCAAGTCTATAAATGAGATGAATGAGGCTCTAGCTGCTTCAAATAAAGCTTGGATTGAGGAGCAAGAAGATTTCAATGATAGTTGGGAAGAAACTAAAAGGATTTTGGACACCTTAATATCTCAAGAGCAACCATCTTCGTTGATGACAACTCCACATGAACTTCCCGTAACTTCAGCTCCATGTCAACCTCATGATTTAATATTTTTTGAGGATGAAGAAACAGATTTGGAGGAGTCCTATGAAGAGCCACACGATGTTGAGACTTTTGAGGATTGCTTAAAAGAGGAGTCCATCAAAGCTCCTACATTTGGACCTTTATTGCTAGTATATGGAAGACCACATGATTCTTCACTCCATCACTCAAGCTCTACACATGTTCTTCCTTTCGAAGCATCATGTGAGTTTGTTGAGCATGTGGATATGGTGGTACCTGAATGTCTCAAATCGGATAAGGAGATTCTTGTTGTGATTCCGAATAGTTGGAGACAATGGAAGAAGAGAAAGAAAAAGAGAAGCTTCATATCTTATATGTCCATTGCTCCTAAGTTACTCAAATTGCTACCAAAGGACCATGAAATATCTTTGAAGAGGGTCAAGCATTTGATCGAACCGCGGCCTAAGCCTCCTGATTATTCTTGTTGAAAAATTGGGAGGCAACCCCACTGTCTATGCTTTCTTTATTTTGTTTGTTTTGATGTGTTTTGTGTGTGTGCAGGTGAGAGTTGAGAAAAGTTGAAGAAAACTCCAAATTCAGTCAAAATAGTGCTCTCGGCAAAACAGTTCTTCCGACTTTGGAGGGCTACGGTTTGCAGATCACAGAACCTGGGACAGTGTGCTTTATATGAAAAGAAAGATCTCTGAGTCTAGTTTCTGTAGGATTTTACAAAAGTGGATTTGGAGACCCGAGTCATTCTCAGTTTGATGTTGAAGGCAGCAAGGTCACTGCCAGGAAACCAGAAGTTGTGCAGTACAGCCGGGAAAAGGTCAAAACAGGGGATACTTCGAGCCATGCTATGGAGGAAAACTATATATGCCTGAAAAGCTTGTTGAATTAGCTTCAACTTTTCTTTGAAGAAATTTTACATTCCGGCACCATAACTCATTGGAAATCAGGTTTGAATGAGTAAAGGTCTGTTTCTCAGCTTTTGTGTGCAAACTATGTTTTTCTTCTAACTTTGCAGGGCTGCCATTTTCAATCCACTTGGAGTTAGGAAACGTTCCACATATACAAAAACAGCTAGAAACACCATCTTTCATCTCCAATTGGAATCTCAGACATTGGATGCTGCAATAGGGACTTATATCAGCTGGAAGTTGGCTGCAGAGTACACAATGGGGGAGCTTTTCTCACCTTCTACCTTTTGTTTTGTTCACTTTCCTCTATACATCTATTATGCATTGTTTTGATCTATATTGTTCTCACATTGTGGACAATGTGTAGTTTAAGTGTGGGGGAAAGGAATGCATGCACACATTTTTGTGTTTTGTTTTGTTTTTGTTAGAGTTGAAAATTAAAAAAAAAAATTGTGTTTGTTTTTCTGTGAGTCATCATCATGTCTTTCAACTGTCTAGGATGAGTATATATCTCTGAAATTATGGCTAAAAGAGGATCACACGATTGAGATGATGTTAAATTAATTCTTTGGTTAATTATGATGTATACTAAGCATATGAGTGTGTAGTAGATGTGGTTTTTCGTTGACATTGGTACAGAATTTTGAGCATGTTGATGATGAGTTTTGATTCATAATTACCCTGGTGAGATTTGAGCTTTATTGTGCTATTCTTTCTGAGTGCTTATTGAATAAATCATCATCTATTTTGTTGGCAATTCTTAGCGATCTCATTATCTTTCTCCTTAATTGCTTGCTTGCCGCAGATTAAGTTTAACGGACTCTAGTGCTAGAACTCACTTTTGTGCTAGTCGAGACTTTTATCGATACATGTTCTGATTTTGGAAGGGATTAAAAGGACTTAGGATTTCCACCATTGCCAAATTGCCATATGTCCTTATTTGTGTGCGCTGCACACCCCTTAGTTAACCCATTTGAGCCTACGTTAAGTTTTTCTGTCATCACCCATATAATCCTCACATTGAGCTTAGTGTAGTGATATATCTCTACCTTTGTACTTAAAGCCTAGTAGAGCTTATTTTGTGATGTATCGTATGGAAAGATGATGAAAAACAAGTGTGGGGGGAAATACTTGCCAAAAGAAAAAGAAAAAGAAAAAGAAAATTGTTGCCGAAGAAAAAAAAAAGGAAGTGAAAAAAAAAGTAAACAAAAAAAAACGAATGTGGCGGCATTGAAAAAAAAAGAAAGTATGTATTAAGTCTCCCTTTGTGATGGAGGAGTTTGTTTTAAATTGAAGACCTAATGATGTGATATATGGTCTTTGTCCTCATTCATGAATGTTCTAAGGTGATCTTATGGCTCTACTAGGTTTTTAAGGACGATTTGTAATTCCTTATCTTTTGTTTCATTAAACCCTAGCCTTGGCCAAATTTTAACCTTGTTAAAGTTCTTTTATGATCCAAAAGATGGACAGCCATCGATCTGTGGAGATTGGTTACAAAAGTTGAGCATATGGGTTGGTCGGTTTGGCAAGTAGTTGATATCTTTCATGAGATCTTTTTAATTTCACAAAGTGCGTTTCTTTCTTTATATGTGAGCCTACTTGTTTGTTTATTCTCTCACATTATATACATTCATTGAGTGAAAAAAGCTTTTAAGCATTAGCCATGATTCTGAGAGAAGAAAGAGTGGTAATCCTGTGAGGTTGAATCATACTTGTTGGATACATGCTGAGCTCCACCCATCACCATTGTCACCCCCGTGTCTTACATGTTTATACGCGGAGTATATGTTTTAATTAACTCTCGAATTACTCATAATTGATTCTTGATTGAGTGCTAATCTTGATGCTATGAAAGTAAGAGATTTTTGAGACAATAAAGTTGAAGGCATAGTTTGTTTTGAGTCTTTGTTTTAGATTTTGCTAAGGGACTAGCAAAAGCTAAGTGTGGGGGTATTTGATAGGAGCACAAAGTGCTACGTTTATAATGTATTTCCAACCCTATTTAGCTATGTAATTCCCTTAACAATATTCATATTAACTAAGTTTGTGTTTTTAGGTCATAAATAAAGCCAAGGAGCCTAAAAGAGACAAAAGAGAAGAAATCTTGAAGGAAAAGGAATCCATGTTGTGCAAGGAAAGAAATCAGAAAATCTGCCAGAAATCGTCAGTCAACTTCGACAGAATATTGTGATTAGCTCACAATGATCCAGGAGATGTGCCATATATCAATGGAAAGCTACAAGAGTCTACTTTCCAGAACTTTTTACGGATCGTCAATAACTATTTTGGAGAAGAAGTTATGACCGTTTGAGTGGTCGAAGGTCAGTCTGCCCGAATTTCTGATTTGGACCAAAACTTCTATTTTGAGGCCCAGACCACATTGGTAAGCCCATGGACGAGTTTTGAGGGTTTTATAACCCTAATCACAGCAGAGAAGAGGAGAAGATTAGAGAGGAGGACGAAGAGATTAGAGAGGAGGCAACGATCTCATCATCAGAAGAACCTCTAGAGTTGCAGACTCGCACAAGGAAGCCGCCAAGCCATCATTGATCTCTCTATCATCCACGGTTTATCTTTCCTTTGTCATCTTTTATTCTCCTTGTGTGTTTTTGCAGCCATGTGTGGCTGATTTCTCTTAGTTAGGGGCAAGGTTTGAAGCCCCAAGAATGTTTTAGATATTGTTTTGAACCTTGGTTTCGAATTATTAAGTCTTTCAAATTGTTTATTTGGTTTTGGTTTATGGAGAACTCTTGCTTGTTTATGTTCATGTATGCGCAACATAGAACATTATGAACTTGTGAGTGGGGCTAGAATTAGGTTGTTTAATCTCCTAAACGGTTAATACGGCTTAGTTCAAAGTAGTAAAACCTATAGGACAATAGGTGAAACCAAATAAAAAGGATTGCATGCTAGGTAGGCGTTCCACACTAGTTTTGCATACTTGTTCAATCACTTTCATTGATCTTAATGCTTAGAATAATTTGTTGATAGGATAGCGTCTATACCTTGATCGGTTATTCTAAAAGCTTAGTAATGGTGCGTTCATCTTGCTTAAGTATTCAAGGGAAGTAATAAGGACTTACGCAGTGCGTTCACGGTTTGTTCTTGATTGATACCGATTTGTGACTTAATGATTGAAGCTTTGGTTGTTAACATGTCTTGAAACATACTTGGTGGTGGATTTCCAAGTCTCTAATGTCTCATCCATCTGATATTTTCTGATTTATTTTGTTTCTTTGTTTTCTTTTGTTTATAATCACAAAACCTCATATCTCTAGTACTATAATATTTTATGTTTTCTCTTATTTTGTAATTAACGTAAAGTTGTAAAGGTACCCTCAATCCCCGGCTTGTAACGATACCCTTATTTGTTATATACTACAATTGACACAAAAGGGTTTTAATTGAAACGCCCGGTTTCGGTCGCTATCAATTTTGGCACCCGAAATGGAGGGTTTCGGAATTGCCGTGGGAGCAGTGGACTTTGGTTAGTGAGCTGGTGGTGGAAGCTGAGAAGAACAAGAGGTTGAATAAGTGGAGCTTGATGGGTAGGCTTGGGAATTTGACTAGGTCTTTGATAACTAGATGTGCAGCGTGGATGAGGCCGGATAGTTTGTATGTCAAGAGGCCGGTGTTTCAGTGCCGGTTTGAGCCTCAGGATGATTTCTTCAACTCTTTGGTGCCCTTTTTGGATCCGAAAACGGAGCAGGATTACATTTTTCAGTTGGAGAGAGAGGATGGGAGTGGTGAGATGTGTACTTATTATGCGGGGTTGTGTAAGATTGTGAAGGTGAATAAGAAGGCGTATGTGGATGATGTGGTTAAGGCTTATGAGAAGTTGAGTGATCAGGAGAAGTCTAGGTGTTTGGGGTTTTTGCTGGAGAATCATCCGGTTAAGTTGTTGCATCCGTATACGAAAGAGTGGAAGGCTAAGTTGGAGGAGTGGGAGTTGGGTTGTGATGCTCCGGATAGTGATGATGCTGACCTCCCTATCAATGCGGCAGAGAAGGAGTTTACGGATTGGGTTGAGGTTGATGATGAGGATGGCAATGAGGGTGAGGATGAGGATGACGGTGACGGTGACGGTGACAGTGGTGAGGAAAGTGATGTTGTTATAGATATGGAAAAGGGTGAAGATGATATCTTGGGTGTCCAGGACGAGGATTTGAGTGAAGAAGAGGATGACAAGTATTGGGAGGATGAGTTTAGAAAGGCCGCGACTAGTGCTGAAGCAATGGAAAAGCTAGCAAAACGGAGTGTAGGGATAACTGATAAGTTTTACAATAAACAGTTGAGGGAAATGGAAGGAAATAAAAGTGGGAACTCGGTAGATGATGGTGATGAAACTGCCATGAGGGGAAGAAGACCGAAAATAAGTGAAGAAGAATGGAAGCTTGCTGGGTATGGTCCATGGAAGAAAAGAATTAAGAAGAGTAGAATTCCTCCACAGTTGTTCTTACGAGCAGCAGTTAACTTCTATACTTACAGAAACCTTGTGAAGGAGATTATTTTGACTAGGCATGCAATTCTGGATGGTGATTTTCCTCACAAGGCTTCAAAGAATTGATCTTCTGCTTACTTTCAGTGAGTTGTCGTATCATAAATTTGCCTCCTGCTTGTATGACTATATCAGATAGTGAGTAACAGAGAGCCTATAATGTGATTGAACCGATGTCAGTTTAGTTTTGGTTCATGAAAAAGGAATTGTATGAAGATCAATTATAATGTTAGAATAATTCTGCCAATTGTAGTTCGCTGTCGCAGTAGACATTTATTGACTTTTCAGGTTTTCAAGCACCGAGTTCCTTGTAGCTAAAAGGAAATAGTGGAAAGGGATGTGTTAGGGAGGCAGGACGACCTAACGAACACGACATTGTATAGAACCTAAGCTCATATCCATATATGAATTAGTTTTGAATTCAAGTGTCAGGTGTAAGTTAAGGACTTTAGAAAATCATTCTAGTCCAACTTATCACATCTGTTAGAATTTTGAAATTCATAAATACAGTTATGAACAGTTTATCTGGTTTTGAAGAAGCAGTTCGGATGCATTTCCAGTTTCTTGATGGAAGAGACTGAGACTGAGACTGCGATGCTATATATATCAGATATTTTGGTCCCTTCTGATTCACGTATTGTCCTCATCAATCAATTAGTCCCATCATGCTAAGAGAACAATGGAGGTGAATCAGAAGAAGACTAAGATCCTCAAGTGCGTCATGTAAGTTTGTTTTGTTTATATTCTGGTATTTATATATTCTGCAGATATAGGATTGAAACTCTTCGAGTACAAAGAATTTTTCAATTTGGATGTGTGAACTATTCGAGTTCTTTTGTAATATATGGTGTCTAAAACCATTTCTTCTTGTACCCAAATTCGTGATATTATAAATGCTACCTAAAATCTTGATATTATAAATGCTAAAAACTTGAGTATGCTTCTATCGCCGTGTATACAAGAATATTTGATAGAACATTGTATATGTTATATTTCCAGATTTTTATTATTTCACTGAAAATTCGTGTACGCAAGACGTGCAAGACGTATAAATGTATATGCAATCTCAATTATTTATATGTTGAGTAAAGTCCATATGACGTGTCTAGTAAAATACGCATAACGCATAAGAGCGGTAGAAGACGAAGGCTCTTCTCTTCTTCAAAGCTAAAAGTCAGTTAGATTCCTCTGGCCCTCCTGGAAAAAGGCGGGAAGTGCTTTAAACCCCTGAACCTCCACGACTCTTTGGCACTCGAATCCTACCCTTGTTCCCTTTCCACGTCTCTAAATCCATCATCATCTCTTCACTAATAATCCCCACCTCCCCAAAACCCCTACTATTTCCCAATCTCTCTCCGATACGTTTCTTCCAACCCCCGAAACATTTCGCCTGCATTCGCTCCAAGAAACCCTCAATGTCGTCTTCTTTTCCGACCCATGTGGAAGCCCAGTACGCCAAGTCCGGCAATTCGTCGTGCAAGAAGTGCTCGGAGCCGATTGAGAACCAAGCTCTGAGGCTGGGCACCAAAGACGCGCGTGGCTATACCAAGTGGCACCACTTGGGTTGCTTCAGTTTTGGGGCTGAGCCGGTTGCTTCGGTTGACATGATTAAAGGGTTTCAGTCTCTTAAGGTATATTGCAATTCTGGGTTTTGTTTTGTTTTGGTAATTGGAAATGTAAAGGTTGTGTTTTTGGATTAGGTTCAACTTCATTTCTGTATATATTGATTGCTGTGTTAATTATTTGGGTATTCAGAGTAGTGATCAGGAAGCTTTAAAGGATAAACTTGAGAAATCTAAAGAGGAGGTACTTTTTGGTTTGAAAAATTGTGTCGTTTGGAAGGAATGAATTTTACTGCTACCGTTCTTTGCTTATTTATGGACATGAGATTGATTGATTGATTGCAGGATTCAAATGAAAAGAAAAACAGTCAAAATCGAAAGGTAAGGATACTGTGTTCTTATTTGGTTCCCTTGATTATTGGAGATACCTGTGGTGATTTCTTGATTTTGCCAAAATAGGTTCGTGAAGTAGATGAAGCTGAAGATGAAAATGTAAGGGAGAGGGAGTTGAAGAAACCAAAGGTATGATGATTTGCATTTAGAGTAAGTTTGTTTGTTTAACTTACTGGTGTCTAAATATGACGCTAGATGGGCTACAATTGGAAACTGGAATATACAGTCACACTTGACATTTTGTATGCCTCTTGCAGAAATATTAGTGCATCTGTACGCTCCTATTGAACTTGCCATTAATAGGTTCAAGTTTCTTTTTTGGTCAGAAGGGTTCTTCTTCTGCTGTGATCCATGTTGAAGCCGAGTACGCCAAGTCCAGCAGGTCCTCATGCAAGAAGTGCTCGGAGCCGATTGAGAAACAAGCTCTGAGGTTGGGCACCAAAGACGCCCGTGGTTATACCATGTGGCACCACTTGGGTTGCTTCTCTTTTGGGTCCGAGTCTGTTGCTTCGGTTGACAAGATTAAAGGGTTTCAGTCTCTGAAGGTATTGCAATTTGGGTTTCACTTTTTTTGGTAATTGGAAAGATAAAGGTTCTGTTTTTGGATTAACAAAGAAAATTGGATGAAGTTTAGAAGTGTGAGGATTCAACTTCATTTCCCTATATATTGATTGCTTTTTTTACTTGTTTGTGTACTCAGCGTAGTGATCAGGAAGCTTTGAAGAATTTGGCAGATGAATTTGAGAAATCTAAAGAGGAGGTACGTTTTCCTTAATTTTTTTTTTTATCTGCATTTCAAGTTTTAGACAAAGAATAAATTTTACTGTACATTTCTTTGCTTATTGATGGATATGAAGTTGATTATTGGCAGGATTCAAATGGAGAGAAAAGTTCTGAAACTGAAAAGGTAAATATACTGTGTTCATATTTGATTGCTAGATTAATGGAGATACATGTGTTGATTTCTTGGCTTTCCCAAAATAGGTGTGTGAATCGACTCATACTGGTGTCATTTACATGAGGCTAGAAGGGCTTCTATTGGAAATTGGAATAAATAGTTGCTCTTGAGATATTAAACACCTCTTGCAGAAATACTATTGCATCTGGAGTTACTTAAAGCTCATGTTAAATTTGCCTTTACTGGGTTCAGTACATTATATTTACTTGGATCTTATATATTTTTTTGGTCTGAAGGGTTAAAGTAATTCTAAGCCAAAATATAAGAGAATTGCATGCAAACTTAGGAAAGAAGGTTCTTCCTTCGCCCATTTTAAGCTCTATGTTCAGTCACTTAAGTGTCTTTGATTAAGGTGTTGTGGTTAGCTCAGAGATCTTGTCCTAGAAAAGTCTTCATCTTTCCTTTCCTACCATATTGTGGATTGCAATTCCTTATATTTTCATTGTTGCTATTCTTTCCATTATTTTCCCGGTACATACCCTGTGGTGGCATATAGATGTTTGTTCTTTCTGTCTTAAATGAACAAATGAATCTCATGGACTCCTATACATATAGGATTATTATCTTCCGCATCAACATGTAGGTGCAATGTGACTTAGGGCACAAGAATTTCCTTCTCATGTCTGCTTTGTAGTATGGATTCTTTAGTTCTTATTATCAACTTGATCATTATATGTATTTTTCTTGCAGGTATCCAACTTGGAAATATCCTTTTCAGTGTCTGATGTGAAGGACAAGTACAAGGTCTGATCCGTTTCATTTGTTTTTCTGATCACCACAGAATATCCTTCAATATATTTACTTTTGGCCCAAGTATATTTTGAATATACCATCAATGTACATCTGTGAATTTTATGGTACTAAAGAAATCTTTCTTTGCTTTTAAAGCTTTACCCTTTACCTTTGTTTTCTTATGTTGGAAATATTGACTGATTCAGGATGCAACTCTTCCGCCTAAATGGAAGGCATTTCAGACTATCATATTTCTCGAAAGGGTAAGATATATTATTTTTATCTGTTTTATTTTTAAAGGAAACTTGTCGGATCTTCTTGATAATTAAGATAGATAGAAAGTACAACTTCATTCATTTGTCATTTTGTGTATTTATGAAGATTATAGTGGCTTACTTCATTTACCAAGTACATGCTCGATTTCTATGCTTCCTTTTGTATGGTTTTACCTCACTTCTCGCTTGATGTTGCACACATATAATTCTATGCATATTTATAATTGAAAAGTACGTTGGTAGCCTGACATGACATGATATCTTAACAGCATCGACAGTTTAATGTTATTCACATGTTCATTCCACCTTCGATATATACAGGATGATGGTCTGCATGATTCAAGTAAAATTGCAGCTTTTGATTTTGATGGATGTCTTGCAAATACTGATGTTAGGAGGTATGACCAATATGATGTTTCATGCACTTTCGTTTCTTTTGCAGTTCACTTCTCATTCCATTGGTGGAAAATTAACCTATGTTTTAATATTATGTTCAGTAGAATGTAACGAAATATGTAATGTACTCAAATTTTTGAAAGTTAATAATCAATCATTCAGAAAGCTTTTTTTCATGTTATTTTACCTCTTGTTAATGCCTTGATGTATTGTAAAGAATATATTCAAATAGGTCCAAACTTTGCAGACTATATTTTATAGTCCATCCATGTCTTTGTGAGAAATTATGGAATATAATTTATAGGCTAAGAGACTTTTAAGATTGTAATGGAAGTCACAATTCATATATATCATGGGCCATTTAAGAACAATACTAAATGTTTATTGCTTCCCAGCAAGGTTTTTTCTTCTTTTAATTTTATTTTTTGTCTGAGGCTTAAGCTTCATAACTTATAATTTCAAGGAAACTTGTTGTCCAACTTCTACTGTTAAGGCCATTGGTCAAAGTCTTTCGGTGATATCTCTTTTCAATAGATTCCTGCAATATATGAGCTATGAAGCAAGTTCCATTTGTAACAAAGGAAGAGACATTTAATTTGTCACAGAACTCTGATCAAACTCTTTGATTGACAAACAATATGTTCCTCTAATGCCAGAGTAGGTGCTGATGCTTGGTCCCTAATGTATCCTTCAATACCTGATAAGCTACGGAGCTTGTACAAGGATGGCTACAAGCTGGTACGTATGATGTTTGACACCCATTTTAGCTGTTGAAGTTTTATACAGGAATCTTGTAATTTTGGGCATTGTGACATTCTTGTTTGTTTAGTTGCATGGGTTTGCATTGTGTGGAAGTTTGAGGACACTGACTCTTTTCCATCATCAGGTGATCTTCACTAATGAAGCCAACATTGAGCGCTGGAAAAATAAAAGACAAGTAGCTGTGGACTCAAAAATTGGACGTCTCAACAATTTTATCAAGGAAGTGAATGTCCCAATTCAGGTAATTTCTTATGTTCCTTTCTGATGAAATAATAAGTTTATCCTTCATCATTTGTTGATCCCCAACCCTGCAATGATGGCAAATACTTTGGTAGCATTTCTATGAAAATGATAACTTTCATTTCTGACATGAATATAAGAGCATCAGGTTTCAGCTATATGTCAGACTATATAATGTAACTTAGTAACAGAGTACCTTATGATGAGAGTATTGTTTAGAAGAGTAAACACCGTATCTTTTTCCCTTATACATGCAAGGAGATGAATTTCAGTTATCTGTATCCAGGTTTTCATAGCCTGTGGGCCGAGTCGAGGAGAAGATCCCTTTCGGAAACCCAAACCGGGGATGTGGCATATTTTGGAACAACACTTCAACTCTGGCATTTCCATCGATATGGATCAGTAATTAAACTCTTCTCTTTTTTTTTTACTTTTTTGGTTTTCGCATTACTATTTTTCACATAGGAATAATAAGGGAATGCTGCCTTAATAAGTCTAGACGTCCATTTGATTGTCTTTTTATTCATTTGTTTGTTTATGTCTATTGCGTTTGTTATTCCTTCTGCCTTTATTGTAGATCTTTTTATGTTGGTGATGCTGCTGGAAGAAGCAATGATCACAGTGATGCTGATCTCAAGTTTGCAGAGGTACACAAATTGAAGCGTTATCTATAATGTTTTATGCTCCAATTGTATTCATTGTTGCATACTTAAATATCTACTTCCTTTGATCCATTATCCTTTGAGCATAGCAGCTTTGCTTGTGCCAATCTATCAACACGTACTAAGTTGTTCTATGCTAAGCAGTTTAATTCCCAAGCAGTTTTGGACTAACCAGTCACCTATTGAAAAATGCTTCGAGTGCTTTGTCATCATATGTGCTGCTTGGGAATTACTTTATTACTCTCCCCCTCTTATAAATTTAAGAAGCTTCACTGCTTATAGTTTTTTTTGTTCTTTTTGCAGGCCAATGATTTGAAGTTTTATGTCCCCGAGGATTACTTTGGAGTTTGAGGAACTCTATGGTCATCAACTGCTGGAAAATCCAGTGTCACTTCGGTTGTCGATCGACATATTTCTTTTCTAGCAGTGATGTTGACATAGAAATCATGTTGCCTCTCAGCCTCATGTAATGGCTATTAAGTCATCACCCAGAAGTCCAGAACACGCCGTCACTTCAGTCCTTGTGCATTGTATATCAACTGGTTGAACTTTTCAGATCTTCTAACCTTCCTGGTTGTATCTTGTACCTTCATCTATGTTGCAATGACTAAACCACTGCTTGCAATGACTAACCTTCCTGTTTTCTTTCATTATTTACAGCCTAAAAGAAAAACAGTTTTTTTTTAAAAAAAAAATTACAGGTAACTAACAACAGCTTTTAGAAGCAACGTGAATGTTACTTTTAAAATCAAATGTAATTAAAAACACTAAAAATTAATAAATTTTATTTTGGTAGCATAAAACTGTTTTAATTCACAGCTGATTATTTACAGCGGCAGCAGTGTTTTTATAAAGTCACAGCAATACCAAACAAAGAAAAAAAAGCCATTGAACAAACGGACATAATTAGGTAAGACTCTCCATACACTACTGCTAAGTCACTAAGTATATATGCTTCAGTTACTTCACAATCTTAACTAACAAGCAGGTTCTAACGTGTCATGGCTTTTTAGTCAACCAAGAGGAAACCGGCACCAGAAAAAGAGTGTGCCTCCGAGAATTAATAAACCAACACAAGGAACAGTGCCCCAGATGAAAGGCTTTTGTGTCCTTTTCAACATCCTCCTTGGACTTGAAGATGCCGATAATTTCCTTTACTTGAGTTATTTGGCCTCGTGATAATTGACATCTTCAAGTCTAAGGGAGCATGTTGAATAGGTCACAGAGGCCTTGTAATATCACACATCGGCCAACGAAGAGGGGTTATGTACTGTATATGTACATGCCCACATCCAATCTAACACGAGGTCTTTTGGTGGCTCAGCGGCTTCGGAGGGGATGGGTACTCCGAGGTTAAGCATGTTGATGCTAGAGCAATCCCAGGATAGGTGACCTACTGGGAAGCTGCTCCTGAGCTGCCGGAAACAAAACCGTGAGGGCTGGTGGGCCCAAAGCGGACAATATCGTGTTACGGCGGAGAGGGTCCTGAGATGTGACAATGGTATCAGAGCCACTCTGCCGTGTGGCGCGAGTGTGCCGACGAGGGTGTCGGACTCCCAAGGGGGGTGGATTGTAATATCCCACATCGGCCAACGGAGAGGGGTTATGTGTTGTATATGTACATGCTCACCTCCAACCTAATGCGAGGCCTTTTGGTGGCTCAGCGGCTTCGGAGGGGATGGGTACTCCGAGGTTAAGCATGATGATGTTACGACGGAGAGGGTCCCGGGATGTGACAGGCCTTCCCATCTGGTGCATTGTTCCCAGTGTTGGTTGGACTCTTTTTTTTGTCAGATAAGGCTGTGAAGTTTTAATCGCTTAAGATGTTGAGAATTTAGGTGCTGGGCACACACTGATTGGTTACAATTCGGGACAGTTGATTCCTACTGTTGTTAGGATATTCAAAAATCTTTCCTAGCTATGTCGGAATTCTTTGTTCTAATCACAGTTTACCTTGAGTTGCTACTAACCTAATTTTAGTAATCATGCAAATCCTTGTTTACCTTGGTTTTGGAATACTTTGTTCTAGACTTGTAGCTCTTGCTTTGCCCTCTGATGTTGTAAACTTTTTGGTGCATGAGAGACACCTCTCTCTAATCCATAGTAAAGAAGCAAAAATTACATTACTATTTGATGACGCAGTAAAAAAATCATTTACAAAGCTTGAGGGGTTTAGCAAAACGTGGCAGCATCCCATAAATCCTACATGATACGAAAATCTCCAAAAGCTCCGTTCTCCTTCTTCTCCTCCTCCTCCTTCTTCTTCTTCTTCTTCAAATCGCAGCAAGCCAGCAATGGATCCCTATCTGGAACAAAGACTCAGAGACGAAGTCATCTACCTCCACTCTCTCTGGCACCAAGGCCCCCCCAATCGCCGCAACCCCACGCCCCGCCCCGCCGCAATCCCCCACTTCCCCTACCCGATCGCCGCCCCCAAACGTCCACAACCCAATTCGAAATCCCCACCCCCAACAAGAAGCCCTTCCAACCCGACCCGCGTTGGGAATCCCCGGGTCCGACCCGGCCCGACGACTCCACCTGGCCTCAGAGTTCGCCGCAGCTCAGTTTAGCGCGGGCATTGGAGGTCTGCGGCGGGTTTTTTTTCCGAGTCAGGTAGTGGGTCCGAGAGTGAGGAGGAGGAGGATGAGGATGGGGAGAATGAGGAGTATAAGCTGCTGTTGAAGGTATTTGTGGAGGAGAGTGAGTTGAGGAAGTTGTACGAGGGGAATTGGGATGAAGGCGAGTTTTATTGCTTGGTGTGTGGTGGGTTGGGGAAGACGAAGAAGGTTAAATGTTGTGTGGGGCTTGTTCACCGTGCGATATCGATTAGCAAGACCAAGAAGAAGAGAGCGCACCGGGCTTTCGGGCAGATTGTGTGTAGGGTTTTAGGGTGGGATTTCCGCAGGATGCCTTTTGTTGTGCTCAAAGGGGAATTGCTTAGTTTTTATTTGGCAAACCCCGGTGTGCAACAGGTGATTAATGTACATTTTCGGCTAACGTTTGATATTCGGATGTGGTAAGTGTTGAGTGTATTTGAATGTGAATGGTGCAGGGTGTGCTTCGGGGAAATGCTAGTGGTAATGTGGGTGTTTCCGGTGGTGTTAAAGACAATGTGGGGGATGAAAGGGATGCTGATGCTGCATCGGGTGAAACGGGAGCAATTGATGAGGACGTAATGGTTTGTCAGGTTGTTTATTTCTGTCACTACTTTTGAATTGTATCTGTGTTTCAAGCTTATGTTTTTTTAAGTTGATATTGGTTGTGCTGTTGCCGAACTCTCTAGATGATGATGATGCAAATCAATGCAAAGACACCCTTGATAAGGGGATATCAGAAACAAAGGAAGACGGAGAAGAAGCGGTGGATATGCAGGTAAGAGGATTGTTGTAGTATTGTAACTGTTATGCATATCTCTTCTTTTATGTTACTTCTTGAGGGGTGTAGTAGGGTTCAAAATAACCTCCTTGGAATTTAAAGATTTAAATTCCCTTTTGGTTTTAACAGTTTGCAGTTGTCAAGGTTTATTAACTCCGTTGAGTTGTTCATGTTGCAGGGTGAGCCTGAGGTAAATGCTGACCAGTTGGATAATGTACTCGAAAACAATGTGGCAGCTGAAAATGCTGCTGCTGCTGAATCTAGTGAAAATGAGGCAACCGCTGATCATCAGTGCAATGATAAAGAACAAATGATCTCTCAGGTTAGTCATCTATAGCACTGTTTAGTGTACTGTGACTAGGATTTGGTTTTACAGTAACGAGTTTCAGACGTAGTGCATTGTGGAAAGGGATAATTCTGTTAGCTCACGCCTATGGATTGTACATGAATGTAAAGACTTTGGCACCTTTATTTCGTCTTAAGAATATGACCGTTGTTACTGCTCAGACCCCTAACTTTGGGTAAATCCCTTAAAGGCAAGGCATAAAAAAGAGGACTAGATCCATAGTTCACAACTTGGCTATTTATCAAACTTTACCCTGCGGTAATTAATTATACTTTATCCTGGTTGTCCTGTTTCAGAGCTCTTTGAAAGATGACGGTACAGATAAAAGCAGAGTAAACCTTGATAAGGGAAATGTAGTATCAATAAACGAAGAAACCCTAGAAGAAGCAAAGGTTCAAAGGAGGAACCTGGGGCGGCTTTGGTTGATGGAACACCGAAGGCATCTGAGTTGCAGGTATGTCTTAACTCAGTTGGTTACTCCTCAACAAAGTTTGGTTAACTCAAAGATGGTTATTTCATGTGTAATGGGTATATATCAAATGATTGAAGGCTGAACCTGAGAAACATGTGGATAGTCCCAATGATGATCTGAATGTATTTTTGGAGAATTCATAAAGTCAAAATAAGAACTTAACAAACTTACAAACCTATTTTAAAGCCTCATATGCTCTTCCTTCTTCATTCCTCGCCTCTCTTTCTTTCGTTTTGTTCCCAAATTAGGAATTTAGGGCAACTCAATTGCATTCGAATTTCAGTTCCACACTCTTCATATTCTTCCTCTTCTTTCTTTGTTACTTGAACTAATCTCCAATCTCAAATAGATTTCACCAATCACCAACTTCCTTCTATTTATTCTCCATGGAGAAGAGGAATAGAGGATGACTGAGGAGGCTTAGAAGGCTTACTAGGATGCTTTGAAGCTCCAGTCGTGGTTCGCTGTCACGATGGAGGCGCTGAACAAGTTTGATAGACTTTTTTTTTTCGTTTTTGATTTTTAGGTCATTAGAGTGAGAGTTGTTTGATGGGTACTTTGATTTGAAGTAGAGATGGTGCTTTGATTTGAAATGATGAGTCAAGTATGGTGCTTTGATATGAAGCAGAGTGACAATGATGTGAAATCGGTATCTACCGATTACCAACCGTAGTATGCTGAAAGTGTTGGTTACCAAGAAGTCGGCACACTGACTTCGGTAGCCGGTTTTGGTAGTAGGTTTCTCTTACTAAGCAAGAGTCAGTCGGAGACGGATTTTTCCGGTAACCGTACCGGATCCACCCTCTCAGCAGAGTTATTCTTGCGCATGCGTCGTGACTGCCCTAATACTAGTAGAGAGCTATGGATTCGACTTTGTGACCATATCAGACTGTATGCATCAGACCTTCAATTACCGTAGGTTGTAGGTTTTTTTTTCTTTTCTTTTTTTCGGTTACAAGGTTTTATGTTTTTTCCGGTGACAAAAACATGGTGCTTCCTTTGTATTATTTTTATTAGGAGAATAAGAGTTAATATATAACGATATACATATCAATCATCATCGAGAGCATGGCTATAATAATTAGAGTATTATACAAGATGTGCTCTAAGAGTAAATGCACTTATTTTGGACGGGTTGAACTAATTTTTAACCCCAGTTAATACACTATTTATCTAAATTAGTTATTGATTCTCCATGCAACAATACAGATCAATTCTAAGACTAATTAAACAAAAAGTGGGTCAAACAAGTAATTTTTTTAATTAAACAAAAAGAATGCAGCTAAAGCTAAGAATTGGTCTGGACTAACTAATAGATGAGTTAATTCTTACCTCAGCTTTTGATTTGACCTAATTGATGCATATTTTAACCCAAACCTCAATCTAACCCACCCAATTACACCATTACTGCATTTGCTCTGAATATGCATTTCACATCGGTCATGGTGTAAGTTTAACATGACAAGAAGTGGGATAGCCATCCTCTCTCCGATTTCTTAATTCTTTTTGTTAAAAATGTCAATAGAGAGCAAATGAAAGAAAATGTCACTGAAAAAATTAAATGAAAAAGTATGGTGGTAGGTGAAGTTTGTTCTAACTAGAGATAAAAAGTACACAGTAAATAAGCAGTGTAAATACCTGGCCGTTACTTTCGTTACAGTCGAAGACCGAGTCGTACTAAAAAGGAAAGACCAAAGCAGCTTCGTCCATTCTCTAACCTCACACGCCCGTCACATCCATCCTCCTCTCAACACCGCCACGCCACATTCAACCTTTCCTTACCTTTCACCCACATCCCGTCACAGCCCGGTGACTCTATCACAAATAATTTATTTGATTTCTCAAATATTTCATCATCAACCTCACACACATCCGATACAAAACTCGCTCTCAAATGGAATGAGATCGAAACCGAAACCCTAGAAATCCCCCAAAAACCCGACCCGAATCCGGAAAGCCCACACCACCATGTCACTACGCCGATCCTTCCTCTCCCGGAAATTCTCCAAATCCTTCCGAGAATTCAACGGCGGGAACCGCGCGGCCGACTCGGACCGGGCCGCCGACACTGTGGAGTCATCGACGGCGTCGCCGTGGTCGACGTTGCTGCCGGAGCTGCTGGGAGAGATCATACAGCGAGTGGAGGACAGCGAGGACAAGTGGCCGCACCGCCAAAACGTCGTCGCTTGCGCCTGTGTGTGTAAGCGGTGGAGAGATATTACCAAGGAGATCGTGAGAACGCCGTCCGCCAATGGCAAAATTACGTTCCCTTCTTGCCTTAAGCAGGTAAAAAAAATTCTTCTCACTGTAGGTTTTGCTTGATCTACTGTTTGGAATTTTAGGTCAGTGATTTTAAATACAAGGATTTGGATTAGTTGCAGAAGATCTAGTTCGATTGTGTGAGAAATTTGTTATTTTGTTGCTAGATTTGTGATTTGCGGAACTTGGTTGATCGATTTGGCACAGTAGGATACGGAGTTTCAGGGTTAGGAAACATGTTTTGAGATTTCGAAACTTTATACCCAAGAGCTCAAATTGGAGGTGATCTGTAATCAAAGTGTTGTTTTGTTAAATCTGTGATTTCGAGATCATATCTGGCTATGGTAAATGGAAGTGTGGAATTTTAAGCAACAGATTCGCTTGCCATAAAATTCTAGGAAGATTATACACATTCACTTGCCATAAAATACTTAACATATCATTCAGTTGTGTTTATGGAATTCCACATACATAAGTTACCTTCTCCATTGTTGTAAATTAATATAATGTTGTTGGATGCTGGTCCTGGTTATTAATGGTGTATAAAATGAATGAGGCATGATCAATTTAGTTCTACAGAAGAAAATTAAGGTTCTTCTGATTTGCTGGTTTGCTGTGTTCACTGATACTTTCAATTTATCGGTTATCAATAATTTGATGGAATTTGCAATTGATCATTTAATTGTTTTGTGATATTTGCAGCCTGGACCATCTGATATCCCACATCAATGTCTAATTAAACGAAACAAGAAGACCTCAACGTTTTACCTTTATCTTGCTCTTTCCCCATGTGAGTTTTTTTTTTTATTCCTGTTTTTCAGTTTCATCCTTTGAAATCAAGTCTTCAGAAGTTGTTTTATTATTGGTACACAAATTTTGACCTGAACGTCACAAAGGCCAAAGTCAGAAGGGGTACTTTTCTTTGTCAGCCCTTTAAGTTGACTTTTATAAGAGGACTGAGTGACTTGTTCCTGGTTATTGAATTCACAGTTGACTTGACTCGCAGGATCTGGGAAACTCCACAATTTTAATAAAGGCAGCTTGTAGTGTATTGGTCTTAAAAAGTTTTGGTCTCGGTTGGCAACTCTCCTATTTTTAGATATCACTAGTGCTAGGAAGTGTTCTCCACGATTTATTGCTCCTGGGTGAATGTAATGACTAGTGTGGAGAAGTACGCATAGTAGATTTGGACACAAGTTTTCATAGAATTATAAATTAAATTGATCTGTGGTGTGATGAGTAGGTTTCAGTTTCTCATTCTTTACATGTATAGGATCGAATTTCGGTTTGGACTTGTGGTGCCTCCATTTTACCCATCTTCTTAACTACACCACTGAAGATGGGAAATTAAAGTATCCTCTCTCTTTTGAATTTCGGTCGCTTGGGTGGTTAGAAAGAAGAATATGGCAAATATTGTCATTTGACTGGAGACGATGAAAGTTTTGAAGGGAAATCATGGATGCTTAAAGATACTTGGTTTGGTAAACCGTCTGCAATGTTAAACTATCTTTTCACTATGATATTGATATTATTGATATGCTACTATTCTTGTTAGATAGTCGCTAGGATACATGAGGGTTCAAAATGTTGAATGATTGGATCGTAGTTTTTGACTTTCTTTTATTTTTTATTCTCCCATTCCCAGCATTCACAGATAAGGGAAAGTTTCTTTTAGCAGCGCGGAGATACAGGCGTGGGTCACACACTGAGTATATAATATCACTTGATGCTGATGACATATCTCAAGGAAGCAATGCTTATGTGGGAAAATTAAGGTAAGGGATTCTAGTGGATAGAGTTAAGGTGCAGGGTCCATGCGATGTAGTTTTTCTGGTTTTGATAAAGTTCTTTGTGCACTGCATTTCATATCTAGTTTCTATCAGATGGTAAAACATGAGAATGTCTTCTGATTCAATCTAGTATATCCTTCAACTTATCTTTGTATGTTGAGAGCCATTATAAGTTATTGGTTTTAGTTCTGTACCAAGGTAGTTTTAGAAAGAATGGTTCTTGTTTGTTTTATTCAGAGAACTAGTTTGTTTAAAAAAAAAAACATTTTATGTTACATAAAAGATATTTCCTGAAATGTTTTTTTATCTTTTTTTCCTACGGCCAATTATTGTCTTAAAATACATTGCAGTACAAGAATGGTTTGATTTTTCAATCATTTTCTTATCTGCTTTTTTATTTGACTTTTGCAGCTCGGATTTTCTGGGTACAAATTTTACAATTTATGACAGTCAGCCACCACATAGTGGTGCAAAGCCTGCAAGCAGAAGGTCCAGCCGTCGTTTTGCAAGCAAGCAAATAAGCCCCCAAGTTCCGGCAGGCAACTTTGAAGTTGGACAGGTGTCTTACAGATTCAACCTTCTAAAATCTAGAGGTCCAAGGAGGATGATTTGCCCGTTAAATTGCCCAGCCTCAGGTGAAAGCAAAAATTCTGAGATGAAGAAACCAGATTATGGAGATGGTCATAACACAGTCTTGAGGAATAAAGCTCCAAGATGGCATGATCAGTTGCAGTGCTGGTGTTTGAATTTCCATGGTCGGGTCACGGTAGCATCAGTGAAGAACTTTCAGTTGGTTGTAGCATTGGACCCGAAAGGCGATGATGAAACGGTTCTCCAGTTTGGCAAAGTGGGTGATGATACATTTACCATGGATTTTAGGCACCCCTTGTCAGCTTTTCAGGCATTTGCTATCTGCCTTACCAGCTTTGGCACGAAACTGGCGTGTGAGTGAGTTAATAATATTCTTTCTATTTATGTTGCTTTTGTTTAACAAGCTGGTGCTGATGGATATATCTCCATTAATGTGCTCCACACTGCATAAAGTGAATTCAATGGATACTATTGGGTTGCTTATAATGTCAATGGTGTTTTTGTATAAGATTATGTCAGTTGCTTATAATGTAAATGGTGGTTCTTTCATATTATCAGATTAATATTCTGGGTAGCTATTCAAAAGAAATCATTGGTATAAATTTTATAGTTACATCAGGGGTTTTGTTGTTTTTTTTTTTTTTTTTTTCTTTTACTGATCTTTCTTCCTGCTTTAAAAGTGTGATTGGAATCTCCTCCTTTCAGTGAAGGCAGGTATGTGAGAGAGAATTGTGGTTAATGAGATATGCTAAACAGCTCCCGTAAGCATGTACATGAATATGCGATTGGAATATGCTCATCGAACAACGTACTCCAAACATGATAGCTTTGCCATTGAACAAAAATGGAAGTACAAAATAGCTGGTGGCCAATACACACTGGCTCTTGGGGTTCAAGTTTACGTTACATGACAAATACATTACAAGCGAGATAACATACCAAGCAGGGAACTGTATCTCAAACATGTTACGGGAAACCAGATTAACAAGAAGGAGAAGGAGGAGAAGGAAACAAGGTTTTTTTTTTTTTTCAATGAAAGAAGGAAAACGAGTTACAATAGAAAAAATCTGCTTTGTTCTGTAGATGACAGTTTTCATTGCGCACGTGATTTCTTAGTGACCAAAAAAATTATATTCAATAATCTAAAATGTGAGAAATATTATTTTAAAATTACTTTATTTTATTTTTTACCTTAAGATTTACATTTAACGGTGATTAACCATGATTTATTTGGTTACTAGGTGATTATTTGAATACTGCTGACTTGTAATTACTATAAGAAGGGTTGAGACAGGCCCGCTCACCTGCGGGAGAGTTTTCAAGGGACAGAAAATGACGGTTCATCCATGACTGTTAGATCTAAATGAAACTGATCTGAGGGCTGAAAGAAGCTTCATCCCAATTTGTGAGTTCACACCAGATAGCCACCCATCTTCAATCCTCTCTCTCGTTGAGAAACCCAGGTGCACAACAACACCACCACAGCTCCCACGATGAGCAACGACGCCGTATAGATGGTCCTCGGCGACGGTGACGCGGCTGTCAAGGAGGATCGGCAGGGACGCGGGTTTGGCGTCGTGGGAGACGTTGGCGTTGAAGGCTAGGTCGGCGTGAGAAACTTTGATGGCAACGGCGATGCCGTGTTTGGCGGAGAAGGCGCGAGAGGCAGAGTGGACGAATGTGGGGGAGGGGGTTGCGGTGGAGTTGGGCCAGGTCGGGTTGGAGAGAGAAAGGGAGCAAGGGTCGAAGAAGAGGAAGGAGAAGTCGGCGTAACGGAAGAGGTAAGAGGCTGGTTGTCGGTGGAGATATCAGACTTGGCGAACAAGGGCGTGTTGTGAGGCGGAGGGCGGCGTTGCTGGCATCGATGCACCAGAACCATTCTTTTCCAGTTTGGTTTTGATTCAAGGGTGTACGAAATTCCATATTCAAGATTTCTGGTTGAATGAAATCCCAGAACCATTCTTTTCCAATTTAAGAACCAAAGATGATTGATTTTCTATTTTAACCTGTGCAAATTGTGGTCTGATTCTTTGGGGTTTCATCATGTTTAATTGGAAGTTTGGAACTGCTCTACATCGCCTGGGTTTCTCAACGAGAGAGAGAGAAAGGAGGAAAAGGATAGAAAGATGGGTGGTTATCTAGTGTGAACTCACAATTAGGGTGAAGCTTCTTTCAGCCCTCAGATCAACTGAATTAGATCTAACGATCATGGATGGGCCGTCCCTTTCTGTCCCGTAAAAACTCTCCCGTAGGTGAGCGGGTCTGAGGGTTGAGATTAGACGAAACTAATAAATACATGAATACACGATGATCAGTGCAGATGAACGACTGAGATTACACCGTACATACAACAACATTTGCTATAATACAGCTGTCATCCGTAACTCCCAATCTTTCCTTCTTCAACAAGGGAAAACCAGACCACAATAAAAACAAATGTGGGACCCGTTCACAACCCCCGAAATTCACATAAACACCCATACAACGTCACAATAACGGAAACTTTTAAGGGCTCTTTCGTCATTCCCCACTCACCAAATCCGAATCCCTCTAGGAAAAGGATTTACACCGTCTCCATCAAAACACCCTTTCTCCACCGCCATGGTTTCTCTATAAAAACCGCGTCCCCACAACGGCCTTATCACTTCAAACCGTTCTCTCTCTCTCACTAATTTTTCTTCCCGCTCCGTTTAAAAATCGATTCTCGTCGATTTCCCCCAAATTCTCCAGAAGCTTCCAGAATCGATTCTCGCCGATTCCACATGGATCAGATCCAGATCAACGCCGATAGCTACAACAATCTCCCGCCGATGACTCTCGACAACCCCGAATCTCAAGATTCCGGCTCCGATTCGAATTCCGTGGAAATCAAGATCGATCAAGATTCCATCTCCGGCATGGGGGAGGCCGGAAAAGAAACCAGAGTTGTGGCTCTGCATAGGAATTTGAGCTCTGTACTGACACGGAAGGCGAGGGTCGATGCGTTTAGGGTTTTCACGGAGGCGGTGGCGAGGAAATGCGGCGGAAATCCGAATATCAGGTATGGTTGTTACGGCGGAACGAAGGATGAGATTGCTGAGATTTTGGTTCATGGATTTAGCGCGAGGAATGAGGCGGTTCGTGGTAGGGTTCATTTGGTTCCGGTGAAATTCGCGGTGGATGCGGCGGCGGCGTCTGGTGTTGATGAGGATGGGATGAGGCATGTGTTGATTTGTAGGGTTATAATGGGGAAGAGTGAGTTGATGCCTGCGGGATTTAATCGGAATGGGCCGTTTTCGAGTGAGTTTGATTCGGGTGTGGATAGTATGCTGGATCCTAGGATGTACATTGTGTGGAGTGCTTCCATGAATTCGCATATCTGTCCTGTTTATGTTGTGAGCTTCAAGGCGCCTGGCTGCTTGAACAAGTATGCAGCTCCTCCTCAGAAGGCTATTAGCTTTGTTGATCTGTTGCCGGTGCTTGCTAGGTCTTTGGAACCGGAGAAAATGGCTGTGTTGTACAAATTGCGCGATGATTACTGGGCGAAGAAGATTAGTTTGGCTCATCTGCATAGGAAAGTGAAGAGAGAAGTTGATAAGAAGGTTATGGATTCGGCGATGAAATTGGTGAAATCTAGACAGGGATGTGCTGGTCCTTCTCCTGCTCCTGGGACGGTTAATTTCTCTGGTTTTATGAAAGTGCTGTCGAGGTTCTTACCTGCTTTGAAAATGGTTGTACTTGCCAAATTGCTCCATGATTACAGGGAGAAGAGGATTAGTCTGGCTGAGCTGAATCGGGAAGTGAGACTTGTAGTTGGTAACAAGGTTATGGCTGCTGCAATCAAGTTGACGAAACCTAACCGATGTGCTCTTTTGGAGGCGGCGCTGGCAAGGTTATTGCCTCCTTCACAGTGGAAAATACTTGCCGGATTAATCAAGGATTTCAATGCAAAGAAGATTAGCCGAGGTGAGTTCGGTCAGAAATTTAAGCTCATAGTTGATGGCAAGATGCTGGATTCAGCTATTAAATTGGTGACACAGAGTAGTCAGCAGAGGAGTATCACTGCTAGTGATGTTAGATTAAAGGTGCCAAATTCTTCAATCTATTTTTCTGATCTGATGCCCTTTCTGGAAAGGTCCCTGTCTCCTCAAAAGATGGCCCTGCTTACCAAAAGCCTTGAGGATTTGAAGGCAGAGAAGATAAGCAGAGCTCAGCTGATTCAAAGGGCGAGACTCATAGTTGGTAGTGAGTTGTTGGCTTCAGCTCTCAAATCTTACAGAAGCAGGCAGTAAAATGTGTGATGATGCCAATTGTGATGCATTTGTTCAACAGCAGCGCCTTTCGATCTCGTTGAGACGTAGTTATGGTGTAGGGAAGAAATGATCATCATTTTCATATCGCCAAATCGTTGATCTTTCTTTTTGCAGTCATATCCCTGATCCTAGAAAGCATAAGTAAGCATGTTGCTTGACATGCTTGGAGTTGTAATGCTACTACTTTCATGTGGGAATATCAGTATTAATCATTTGTAGTCATTTCACCTGTGAATAAAATTAGCTTAGAGTTTGTTTGGGTTTGTTTATATCTTTGCTTATGCATTGAGGGACACTTGAGGAGTTGTAATGCTACTACTTTCATGTGGGAATATCAGTATTAATCATTTGTAGTCATTTCACCTGTGAATAAAATTAGCTTAGAGTTTGTTTGGGTTTGTTTATATCTTTGCTTATGCATTGAGGGACACTTGAGGACCTTGCAGACAGAGAGTAAGCAGTCATGGGAGAGACGCTGACAAAGTGCAGCCAAAGTACCTTCAATGTCACGTAAGCAGTCATGGGAGAGACGCTGACAAAGTGCAGCCAAAGTACCTTCAATGCCGCTTTGCCGATGAATGCGTGTCCATTTTAATTTATTTCATCAGCAGAAGAAGTGCAGCCGAAGGACCTTCATTGCCGCATTGCCGATGAATGTGTGTCCATTTTAATTTATTTCATCTGCAGACAAAGTGCAGCCGAAGAACTCTCCATGCCGCTTTGCAGACGAATGTGTGTCCATTTTAATTTATTTCATCGGCAAGGCAGCCTCCTTTTGCCGATGAAGAAGCCGTAAGCATGGAAGCTGAATCAGTAAACCACTAGTTACAGATGTTACACAAACAGCCGTAAGCAAGGCAGATTCCTACAAGTTTCTTTGTTTGTTACGGAGTAGCTGAGAGTTGCAATTCAGATATGAAAAATTGTGTAAGAGTCAAATTCTATGTACCCATTATAGTTTAGTTTCAAAGTATGCTTTGGTGACATTAGTCATCCTATATTATTCTTTAGTTGCGAGGGCATAGGGTGACAGTAAAGTAGAGCCATCTCCCATGACCAAATTCTCCTATTTGGAATTGGAATAGAAAGGATGAGAATTTGCGAGCAGTGCTGTGCTACTATCAACTTATTTTGTTTTTCTTTGATGAATATAATTATTGGATCATTTGGCTTTGTTTGCAGGGCGTGAGGACAGGAGAGTTGGTTACCACGTGACTTTTTCTATAAATTTGGTTGGTCACATATGGGGAAAGCGAGTATGGGATACTAGAAATAAATGGTATATCTATCCCAAGTAGAACTAATGGTCTAAAAGGCGTTAGGCGGGCAGCGATCCATAGCCTAGCACCTGGACAGCCTAGGCGATTTACTTTTTTCACATTTAATTAATAAATATAAATTTTTTAACATGATCTTTATCCAAAATGAAGCAATCTCATCTGTAAATTTACAAACAAAAATGCGTTCTAATTCAAAACATCCTTAGCTCTTGGACACTTATCATAATCATCACTTAACAACTTCAAAATAGCATTTTTTAAATGTTTAAATGTAAATGTCACAAGCCGGTAAGTTTACAACTTTTATATGTGTATATCATAAGTCTTAAAAAGAAAGATTAAATTTAGTGATTTATCAAGTTCTTCTTACACTTATTCTTATCTTCATCTGAAGACATATTACACGGAACCGCGTTCTATTTTACGTGGCAATATGTTGTTTAAGCCGATATATTACACCACTAAATACTTTACCACATAACTTGCACTCCATATTCCCATCCAACATTATTGGATTTACGCTTCAAATCTCATTCTCTAACATTGTGTTCGACACTTTAGAAGACGTTGTACCCGTTATTTCCTAACAAGAAACAAGTCAACTCCAATCACATTATTTTGAAATTACTGAATTACGTACAAGAACTCAACTAGTGCATAACTAATTTTCTATATATGTAGCTATGAGTATATACTTTATATAACATTGCTGTGCTGAGTTCCTTACATTGCAGTCATATATAAGTTTACATGCACATTGTTGTCCTTAGTTTCTTACTTCCTTATTTAAGTATTTTCTATATATAATCATGCGATTCATGCCAAGTTGTCAATACAAATTAAAACTACAGAAGCATGATTATTGATTAAATAATTTGAATTCAAGTTTAGAACAATCAAATGACATGAAAGTAGATTCATACCAGATGTAAAAAGGTGTTCGTCTACATGCCACCAAATTGTACAGAGAACAGAGTTTATACTACTTGATGAGTTGATGTCTTGAGGATCAAGTCTTAGATTCTTAGCTGTATGTATAAAGACAAGAATGAAACCCAAAAATGCAAAAAGCCAACAACAGAGTAGTTAGTACTTAGTACCTAATACTAAGAGTCTAAGAATGGAACAACCAAACAAGGACACAAGAAAACAACACAGTAGTATTCATTTATTTATCGAATGATTCGAAGTAGAGGTTAAAAGATTGAAGAAGTACCTCGTCAAGGGATGACGCCATATTCTTTATTCTATATGACTACATTCTACATATATTGATTCATTGATTGAATGATTTGAAATTTTGAATTGAGAACAACTGAATTGGGAAGTAATCAATTGATGCATAATCAAAAATTCAAAAGACACAGAACCAAATGGATTTGGTAGAGCCTTTGGAATTGGTCTCTTCACCCAAGTTAACCAGCTAAGCTTTATCCAAGACATGAAAAACTGAAATGAAAAATGTCTACAAAAACTTGACATTTAGTAAGTACTAACACTAGGATATAGCAAATTAAGCCGATTCATCTTTGAAAAAAAGTAAAAAACTATGTCCCACTTCTTCTCTCTCATTCCAAGTTTCCTACAGATGATAACAAATAATTGTGAGACCATAAATCAGTGAAGAAGATTTCTGAGATGATTGAGTACATAGCAATCAGGTCTGGCCATTTTCAAACAGACACCTTTTACAATCTGACAATCTGTTGTTAGAGCTTATCAACAAACAACAATACTGAGGTCCTAAAACTTCTTTTTAAGGTTTCATGTCATTCATGTCCCAACCAGGAAAATCATTCCTTTCTTAATCAAATAGATTCATAGGACAAAGTCTGAAAGCTATCAAATCAGTTTGAATTTTGAAATATAATGACACCTATTTTATGGTAACTAACAAGACTTGCATGATTCTTTGACCTAAATTATTACCAATGTTTACTGTAATACTGTAACAACCAGCAGAAATCAAGTCTTCAATAGAACTAGAACTAATGTCAGATTCCAAAATCTCGAATAACTAATCACTAATTAGAAATCACATTCATACTAGAATTCTAGAAATCAGAACAGAGTAATTCATATCAGATGATGTCTCCAAAACTCTAACTGCGCGCCAACACTCAGCTGTATAAGGAGGAGAATCGATTCTCAACAAGCAACAAGCCAAAAACTCATCGAATCAGAGATTTCAGTTTTGAAGAATTACCTGTCAAGACTCAAGAGAGTGTGCCATGAACAAGAGAGAAACAGAGAGAGAGGACTCAGAGGAGAGAGATAGAGAGTTGATGATGAGGTCGTTGACGACAGAGATCGGTGAAGTCACTAACCGGCAGAGAACGGTGAGGTCGCTCTGTTTGGGAGAGGCGGAGTCGAAAAGGAGGACTTGGAGGAGAATGATTTGGGAATTGGGTTAGGCGGACTGGTTGAGCACGTTTTTGTTGTATTGGTTTTTTTTTTTCGCTTGGTTCGCCTAGTCCTTCGTCGCCTCGGACCCACCTTCTTCGCCTGGGCGCCTGGGCGGCTGGCCGTCTCCCTTCGATGACTTGGAGAAAATCCGGGAGGCAGAGCTCCGCCTACAGCCTAGGCGGGGCTAGGCGGGGCCTTTTAGAAGTTTGAGTAGAACTAATATAGCTAGTTTTTGATTTACATGAGAACATAGTAATGTGACTTGTGGAATTAGGTTGTTGGCACTGTCTACACTTGGAGAAGGATGGCACAATTCAGGTATGAATTATTCATATGAGAATCAAATTCAGTATGCCCATTTTAGTTTAATTTCAAAAAATGCTTTGGAGACATTGGTGTGTGTATACACGAAAACGATAAAGAGCGCAAGTGCGCACTCTCCTTAAAGTGTGTACGTCCCTCTGTTCGCCACCATCCGTCGCCAACGGCGGCGCGCCACCACCCCAAAGGACCCTAGCAGTGTGCCGGACCACTTTCTCTCTCCAGCGAGTCCGTTTTTTTCCAGTTTTCTGTCCAGATCACCCAAAACTTCAAATAAAATCGATCTCACCGAAAACTGGAATTTGGCGGACTTGCCGGGGAGGAAAAGTGATCGGGGACGCTGCTGGAGTCCGTTAGGGTGAAGGCGTGCCGTCGTTGGCGCTAGACGGTGGTCTATTATTTTACAAATTGGGTCATTTGCTCGTGTGTGTTCTTTTCTTCTTTTTCTGGGTTTGTGTTCTTCTGTTTTATAGTTGGTCTTCTAGCGTTTTTTTTCTTTTTGATTATCATTAAGGCACTCAAACTCGATTAAAACAATGGATAAACATAATTCTGTCGAACTTGAACGGTTCATGTTTATAACAGAAAAAAGTAATTTTAAGTGCCTTAATAATAACCAAATTGGCTGAAATTCAATTAAAAAGTAAGTGTAAAGTGGAAATCTGCACCGTAAGAATAAATGCGGACGTCCGCAGCTGAGAAACTATGTATGTATGTATGTATGTATGTATGTATGTATGTATGTATGTATGTATGTATGTATGTATGTATGTATGTATGTATGTATGTATGTATGTATGTATGTATGTATGTATGTATGTATGTATGTATGTATGTATGTATGTATGTATGTATGTGTGTGTGTGTGTGTGTGTGTGTGTATATATAATATATATAGAACCATTCCACTAAGGGATCGTTTTTTTACATATATGAGGGATTGGAGAGTACACCAACTTTTTGATTATATTTTTGAATCTTCACCATTCAGTTTGTTAGTCTTTATATATAGATCAATTATGCAAATTTTCAGCCAATTTGATGATCTTTAAGGTGTCGAACAAAATTAAATAAATGAACGAACCAAATGTGTCAAACTTGAACCGTTCATGCTTATAATTATAAATCGTAGTTTTGAAAGCCTTAAAGATCACCAAATTTCTGAAAATTTACAGTAATGATCTACTCATATAGAACTACATATTAAACGGTGGAGATGTGATTTTGTGATCGAAAAGTTGGTGTAATCCTCTATCCCTCATATATGTCAAAAAAAGGATCCCTTAGTGAAAGAGTCATACATATATATATATATATATATATATATATATATATATATATATATCTGTGTGTGTGTTTGTGTTTCTTGCTAAAAACTTTTATCCTCAAGATTTTGTGCAAGATGATCTTCTTACTTTAGAATTGAAATGTGCATATTATAAGAAAGATATGACTCAGGACATAGCATTTCACACCTTAGATTATATGTTTGATTTGTGTCGGAAACTTGTTCAAAAAAAGAAAATTCAGACTTCTATCCTATGATCTATAGGTTGCTTTGTTTACTGTTGACTCTTCCTATTTCTACTACAACTAGTGAGAGAGTTTTTTCATCCATGAATATCATCAAAAACAAACTTAGAAATAAGATAGAGTATGATTTTCTTGATGATTACATGGTGCTTCACATTGGAAAAAAAATTTGTTGAAGCAGTTGACAATGAGGCGGTGATTAATGATTTTGAAGTTTTTGGGCCTTGTAGTCGTAGAGTAAAGTTTAGTTAATTAGTTTTTATTTATGCGTTTGAGGGTAAGCACTACTGAAAAAAAGCTCTTAGGCAACTGAACTATTTCGTCGCTTAAGTAACAAAATTCGTCTCCTAGGTACTTAGGCGACTGAATTTCCGTCGCCTAAGATCCATCACCAAAGTAGAGTGAGGTAAGTGTGTGGGCGACGAAAAATTGATTTTCGTCGAGTCAAAATTACTTAGGCAACAAAACTATTTACGTCGCCTAAGTACTTCGGAGACATACATTTTCCATCTTCTAAGTACTTAGAAGACTGATATTGTTTAATGATAAAAAAATTAATTTTCCATTAGGCGACGGAATTACTAGATTCCGTCGCTAAAGTGAAAAAAAATAACATGGGCACGGAGTCCGCTGGCCCAAAAGGTGAGCGGATTCTGCTGGCAGAGAAAGGCGAGGAGTCCGCTGGCACAGAAGGGCGCGGAGTCCGCTGGCAGGGAAGGGAGCGCAGAGTCCGCTGGCATACAGGTCGCGAGGACTCCGCTGGCAGGGAATGGCGCGCGGACTCCCTTGGTAGAGAAGGGCGCATAATCTGCTGGCACAAAGACACGCAGACTCTGCTGGAAGAGAAGGGTGCCTAGGACAGGCAGGAAGCGAAGAAGGAGAGGCAGAGGGCTAAGAAGAAGGAGAGACAGAGGGAAGAAGAAGGTGAGGCAGAGGGAAAAAGAAGGTGAGGCAGAGGGAAGAAGAAGGAGAGGCAGAGGGCGAAGAAGAAGGACAAGCAAAGGGAAGAAGAATGTGAGGCAGAGGGAAGAATAAGGAGAGGCAGAGGGAAGAAGAAGGAGATGCAAATGTATGCGTGGAAACTGTGTAGAGGAGAGAAGAGAGAAAGAATATATAAGGAAAGTTTGAAAAATTTGGTTCAAATTTTTCTGAAATTTTTGACTGAAAATAAGCCTCTAAAAATTTCGGTACTTAGGCGACGAAAAAAATATTTTCGTCGCTTAAAATAGTAATATTTTTTTAAAATAATAATTTTGTCGTCTAAATAAATCTTAAATGACGGAATACAATTTTCGTCGCCTAAGTAAATAAATTTTATTTTTTTATAAAAAATAATAATTTCGTCGCCTAAGTAAATTTTTCCGTCGTCTAAATCAATCTTAGACGACGGTATACGTTTCCGTCGCCTAAGTAAATAATTTTTTCTTTTTTAAAATGATTTCGTCGCCTTAGTAAATTTTCCGTCTCCTAAATTACCACCTAGGCGACGGAACACTATTTTGTCGCCTAGGTGGTAACTTAGGAGACAAAATTAAAACAATTATGTCACCTAAAAGGTTTTTTCAACTAATAAAAGCTTATTACGTCCCCTTATGTATGTGTGTCTTTTATTAATTAACTAAAATTTCTCTTATTGTCGAATAAATTTTTTTTATGCTACAATTAACCAATGTGACATTCTCATCTTAGCTCTGGCACTGACCAGGAGAGACCCCTGTTGGCCATACGAGGAGTTCCCTTGCTGATTTGGCATTGAACTTTGCTGCTTGATGAAAGCCTGCCACCAATTTTGATTTCAGGGCGGTCTGGGTGTAATTTTTCCATTATCATATTTGTCTCCTGAATTTTATAAATAGATAAATAAAATAACTTCAAATGGAAGTTGATCTGCTTTTTTTGATCAAATAAAGTATAAGAGGCACACATAGCCTCAGCAAAAGAGCTGAAAAGGTACCCAGCAAACATAAAATTTATTGGGTCTAACTAGGGCTGCCACTCGGTCGGTTCGAATCGGTAATGGGCATTACCAACTTCAAAACCAAAGCTTTCGGTAATGAAATATGACTTTCAATTACCAAACCAAAAACTTCGGTATGAGATAAATCTTACCAACTTCGGATGTCGGTTTTTCGGTATTACCAAACTTCACAACAAATATATTTTCAAAATATAACAAAACAATACAAAACTATAAAATTTAAATATCACTTGAGTTTCTAGAGTCTTATAATATATATACAAAAGATAGTCATTTCAGTACACATTATCGAGTATGGTTTAATTTTCTACCGAAATAGTCAGGATGTAAATGTTTCCAAATTTTTATATGAACAAGTTATGTGTCATCTATGTGAAAGTATGTGTGTGGAAGAGTCGACCAAAATAAGTCACATAAGGGCAGTAAAAGTTTTTTCGTGTAATAAGTCACGTTAAATTATGATTAACCGCTTTGATCAAGACCCGAGCATTATTGAGTAAAATTGAATTTTCTATCATAATTGTATTATACTATAATGATCACATCAGATGGTCGAATTTTAATTTTATGAATTGTAATCATTGAAACCACAACATGTCTGGTAATGTGGTATAACTTATTTAGTAAGTTATATGCATATGTACATCTTTGTGAACCAACTACAAAGAGGAAGCAAAATTTTCAAAAACCTTGTGAACTATGATGTGATCAATATAGTGAAATACGACTATGGTAGAAAAATTAGGTATTTTTGATAATTTTTTGGTTTTGATTAAGACGGCTAACCCTATTTACCCTTGTGCTTCCTATGGAAAGCCCTATCATCAAGAGAGGTAAAAACATTCCTAAATTTTTACATGGGCGGTTACATGTCATCTAAGTGGGTTTGTCTATGTATGTGTGTGATGGATCGACTAAAACGGGTAGGTAAGAGCGTTTTTATATAACAAGTAACATTGAATTAAAGTTGATCGCTTTAATTGAGACCCGAATGCTACCAAGTATAGTTGAATTTTTCTATTCATTGTCTTTTTTTTACTAAATGGTATATACAATTGAAAACGTGAGATAAGATTATTAGTCTATGTGTTTTTAAAAATATAAGTTTTTAAGTAATTAGAATTTCGGTAAATTCGGTATTTACCAAAAACCAAACCAACTTTTTCGGTATTTCTCGGTTTCGGTTTTTTTGATTTCGATTACCAAAATTCGGTTTACCAAATCATAAATTTTCGGTCGGTTTTCGATCGGTTTGGTATTTACCAAACCAAGTGGCAGCCCTAGGTCTAACCCAGTTACAAAAAAAAGCCTAAATAAAAATCAGAAACCCTATAAACCTAACATTCTTCCACTGATGGATCTGCCGCCGCAAAATTCCACCGCCAAATTCCAGCTAATTCTTGGACGATAGCAGCCACTGCAGAACCACATCACACCACCTCCTCCTACGATTTGCGAGATGGCGGTAGATGTGATGGGGGAAGGGATGGTGGGTGGAATGGGTGGCGGGGCAATGGTGGTGGACTCTCAAACCAGCAGATCTGGAAAATCTTCTATTCTCCTCTACTATTATGCCTATAGTTATACAACAAAAACTACTGCCAAGGCCAAGCATACGGGAAGCTGATCTGCTTGAGATAGATAAATTATCTCATTATGTTGCAAATCTAACTGAAAACCAGAAAAAGAAAAACATACTTGGTTGAATCTGCTGGTACATTAGAACTCAACATTCTCAATTTAAAAACCATCAAAGTTGCAGGAAATGAAAACACACCTCCATAGTCCTTGATTTCTGGATCAATGTAAGCATTTGGTAACACATAAAAAACTCCAGGTAGACCTGTTTAAGGAAAAGTTAGTCTCAAGAGTCAGGACTACCTTGCCTTTATAGAAGAGTCTCAGGATGATTAAGTTAACATAAAGTCCTACAAATTAAGTTACCATTAAGTTAACATAAAGTCCTACAAATTAAGTTACCGAAATTCTCAATAGAAGAGTCTCAGGATGATTAAGTTAACAAAAATGAGTTTCAGCGTTTCAGCAAAAATGAGTCAACAAAAAGATGCACGTGTCACTCTACAAATGGTGGGTCGCATAGATGATGTGGGGTGGTTGCCGCACCTAAGAACTTCTCTCATTATATTACATCCGAAACTAAAACCAGAAAAAACAACCAATCAAGAAATTGGCGTCAAGCATTTTGCAATGATTAATACAGCACTCGAGCATTGATCATAATTTCAAGACAACATAGCAAAGATGATGGCAAGGCAGGCAAGGCCAACAGAGAAACTCCAGAGACAGGACAAACTAGCTTACAGTACAACATGACCCGGTTCATTCTTAAGCAAAATAAATCATATAGCAGCAGCTGTTAACTCCCCCTAATTCTCTCTGATTAAAGTAAACCTTTGAGCTGATAGATCAATAAGCAATTAAATTTTCATACGCTAACTACTAAACAGAAGCAAATGCTGGAGAGTCGGCTTATTCTATTCACTCCCTAATCCTGCGTAACAAACATCCCTAACCACACATTACATAGTAAGTTTTCATTTCCTCTATCATTCAATTGGCTATGCAAACAAAATCACACTAACAGCAATAATGAACTCAATTTCCGTACCAAAAATGTAAAACTAATAAATGAGAGGTTACCTCTACCTGATATTCAAGCCTCTGGCACAGGTCTCCTCAAAAATCCAGAGCTTCTCCTCAGGAGAAGGCATGTCATCCTCCTTGAAATCCATGACCACAATCCAGCGGTTGTAATCGCAACCTTGGAATTGCATCGTATCGGCGCTAATTTTGGCGGCATTGCTACCGGCGTCAATCTCGTCAGTCAGACCTGCACGCGATTGGGAAAGGAATTGGTGAGTCAACGATGGCTGAGCACCAGCGGCGGCGAAGGAGGAGAGTGCGGAAGTGGCCGATAGGGAACGGCGGAGGTGTGCCATCCTGGCTTCAATATGATCGTCATTTTGGTTGTTGCTACTGTGACTCAGCTGTGCACAAGGAAAGGAGGAGGATTTGAGCGACCGAGATTGGAATTGGGGTCGGAGAGTCGGAGAGTGTTGAACAACCGCGGAGGAGGTGGAAAATTTGGAACGGTGGAGATTCGCGACGCAGCTGGTCAGGCCTCGCTGGAGCCGGATAAGGTTCAAACCCATGGCTGAAGAGAGAGAGAGAGAGACTTTCCTAGGGCTTTTACAGTGTTCACCAATAGGTCTTCTTATGCTATCCTGTATTAGGCGTAACTAGACATTTTTACCGTGCGTTGCTGCTGTTACTGGAAGCTTGAGAAGATGCAGAGAGAGAGCATCGTTACAGTTTGAGAAGAGCCGAGACGAGAAAGACAGAAAATGTGGAGGCTGGCGTGATGACGCTTCTAATAGGAAACGGTAATTTCCAGAATAATTTTTATTTTTTAGTTTTACTGTGAAAGACGTCTAAAAAGATAGTACAATATTAACTATTTATACATTGGGATCATATTTACATATGTATAATAAAGTCATAGATCTTAGTCATCCGTATAGTGTCGTGTATATACACGTCGTACATAGAAGATAAAATTTTCTAAATTGCATCTCAATGATTGTTGTATGTGATTGCCAAAAAAAAAATGAGACTGATGAATCCATGCCACCAATAAGTGAACTCAGTGTATGTAATTGTGCAAAGGAAAATGATTAAAGAAAAAGAAAAAAAAAGAAATATTTAGTTAACGTTTTCATGATTAATCTCAACCGTTAGTTATTATTAGATTTAACGGATACTATTATGATTATAATTTTGTATGTCACGGATTCACCCCTTATATATATATAATTTTTTTTTTGAAGGAAAAAAGTTATACATATATATATATATATATATATATATATATTGATATCGTACTCCTAACCGTAAAAGTAAAAAAGAATGATGAATTATATATATTTAAAATATCGTACTTTTTGTAAAATCTGATAAATTATTATAAAGTTAGACTCCATTAAGAAATAAATTTAATAAAATTCATGTAAGGTAACTAAATCAACTCGATAAAAAAATTAACTGAATCATCTATATGAGAGAAGAATTTGGTATAATTATTGCCTAATTTGAGTTTGAGAGGTTAAAATTATATTTTGACCTAAGGATGATATGACATGATTTTTTAAATTGATGACGTGCCTAGGTGACATGACATGTCACGCCACGCCACGCCGCATAGAATTAAGACAAAAAAATCTTAGGCCTTAATAAGGCCCTCTAGCACTACCCAAACCCTTGTGTAAAACACGCTAAATACAATTGAATATGTTGATGCAAATTAAAAAGCGATGTGAAATCCATACATTTTTTTTATAGTTTAAATTTTGTCTTTTGATGACTTAAACTTTGTCATTTTGTGAATGTGTTAACCAAAAAAGAAAAAATGGTGTGTGGATTTCAATTTTAGGTGTGTAGATTTCACAACTCATTATTAAGAAACCAATACATAAATTATGTAAAAAAAAACAAACATAAGTTTGAAAAGCAGTATTCTTAGCCCTGTTCTCTGATCTTTGGTCTACACATTCTTCACTACTCTTTTCATTCTTCCTACATTGATACCGAGACGGCTAGTTTCTTTGCCTCCACGGTATGGATTCGGTGAAACTAAGCTCTCAACATAGACATCCCCATGAGAACATGTATAAAGATTTAGTAGTCGACGCAGCTGATGATGATGACAGACTGAACTTTTGTTTGCGTTATAAGTAGCTAGTTTCCCATATATACCAAATATAATTTTCCCGTTTCTAGGAAACCATGTCATCGGTCTTAAGCCCGCCAAATTTACACTGTCGACCATGTATGAGATTCTGATTGATATAGTCCAAGACTCTCGCACCCCATATTCCTTCATCACCCAAAAATCAGAACTCTGAGCAACACAGTTGTCAACATTTAAGCATAAGCACCCTGTGCTTGAGACCCCTATTCCATTCCTCACAAGGCATGTCGCACAAAAATCAGGTTGTGGAACTTCCATGTACGTCTCAGTAGTCAAATCCAGAGAAATTATTGACCATGAATCATTGGATCCTTGCCTCGCCATCCAATGTAGAGCTCCATTTACAAGAGTAGCAGACCAATGACCCGCCACCCTACAACTAGTATCAAGAGGGAAATCTTGAATGCTTCTCCAAGAATTTGTTCGTAATGTGTACAACATGGATTTACGACTAGAATCTTCGTGATCTTCTGGAGGAACCACCATTAGCACCTTGTAGTCATCACTACTGTAGTCATAGCCAAATCCCCAGCAACTAAAACTACGATCACTATTGTTGGCTACTCCAGGCGTGTATGGCAATAGTTTGGAGTCTCTTGTACTCGGATTCCAGAGAAAAATATGACTGTTATAACTAGTATAAGCTTTTACGCATACCAGACCATCACAATAACCCATAATATAGAAAGAACTAAGAGCCCCACTATTCTGATTATAGTTAGGGTTTTCGATTTGGAACTTGATTGGTGAACTTTCCTGGACTAGCTTGGAATCGTGAACAGAGTAAAACGTTAAGAAATCAGCATCACTAATATCAGTACTCAGCTGGATAATTCGTTTGGGATTACTGCTATCACTGCTTGATAGATGTTTCCTGACGAATTGCTTGGTTGAGATTAAGGAGCACCATGACTTGCACACAACTCGAAATTTCAACAAGGATTTCACAGGAAGTTTTGAAAGTATTTCAGTTATTACCTCCAATGGAACGTGAGGCGCCATCGATGATCCTATTCTGTTGTCTTCTTCGTCAAAAAGTGCTGCTTTCGAACATAATCCATGCTGCATCTGCGTACGTATGCTTTATGTACAGTTTTTTCTATTTTTTTGTATGCGATGTGATTCTCGATCTCGTACTTCGTATGCAAGGAAAACGTTTCTCCTGCGTTCCAGCCTAAAACCTAATCTTATGTGATATGCTATGTAACATGGGAGAAGACACATTCCTTATCCAACTAGATAATAATATAATATTCCTAAGTTTACTAAGCACATACATATTCGTGTTTCCTTTACAGATCCCTAAATATGATCATTAATTAATGATGAGCAACATATATGGCATGTTATGGCTTTTTGTTTGTTTCGATGAATTGTGTGTTGGTTATTCGAAATTATTCACCATGCCCTGCAAGAGTACGTACGTAGTACTTATAAAGTTCTGATGGTAAATGCAATGTAAAATAAAGGTGGCCGTCTGCAGGTGAAAACAGATAAAAACTCAAACTTGCAGCCAAAATAAATAGTTTAGGAGGTAAAATAAATTCATCTAGTATGCAAGAACAAGTTTAGTACGTGTGAAACAAGTTTACTGTGGCTATTCCCCCAGACTAAGTTTACTGTGTCATGTGTATCTCATTTGGCTTTTGCAAGAACCTGACACGTCTGCCATGCAAAACGCTACCCAGGTGTCATCTTGCATGGCTAAATAGGGTTAATATTCGACACGTTTAAAAGTTTTATTCTTGCTAGGTTCTCCTGGCCTCCATGCATGGCTGCTCAAAATATCTCCGCCCAGCAAGAAAAGTCTCATATATATAACGACGCAATTCCAACCGTGAATCTCTCACATTTTTCTTATTAACCGACGGTTCAAATAAACGATAAACAACACAAAACATATATTTTAGCAAAGACATAATGGAAAAACAACCTCTCAACTTAGCACTTTAGCAGTTTAGGCCGCAAACAAAACCAAAAGTGTATATAGTACCCAATTAATCATCCGCCAAGGTTCGGCCACCACCGTCCGATCAGCATAAACAGACTCAGAAATTATTGCTCCGGTGACGGTCCTGAGTTAGCCCCCATCCACGAATTCCGAAATGTAACTCGGAAGCAGCAATCAAGAACTCCACAGCTTGCTGCTGCGTCAACAGATCCATCACCTTCCTTATCGTTCTCAGCCGCAGATCATCCGCCTTCTTCAACACGCTCGTCAGCTGAACCGTCTTCACATCCAGATCCGTACTGCTTCCCATCAGCTCGCTCACGCCGTCTTGCCATTCCGATAACTCCTCCGATATCGCATTCTCCTCCTTCACCTGAAGAATCAAGAAATAAGTAGACATCAAAACATTAGTATATCACACACTAGAAACCCAACTGTCAAAACTCAAAACAGATAAGCTGGTACAGTTTCGCATTGGAGCTCGCTAACTCTGCGGAACTGGGCGGGGGAGAGGTCGCCAAGGTCGCCGGTGCGAAAGCCGCGGAGGATGTCGATGATGTGGGCTTCAAAGTGGATGGAGGCCTCGGAGTAGACGAGGTGGAAGGCGGTGGTGGGGCGCCAACCGCCGATCCAGTGGAGGGAACGCTCGAGGGTGGTGGCCCATGGGGCGACGAATACGGAGAGGGCGTCTTGCTCGGCGGCGAGGGACTTGACGTGGTAGTACTCCGCGTAGTGGGACATGACTTTGTTGATGACATGGAGGAGGTGGTGCTGGTGCTCGGTGGTGGTGGGGTGTTTGGGACAGGAGGAGAGCTGCTGCACCAGGCGGTGGAGCTGCTGGAACCACGAGTCGTTGAAGCTAGTGAAGCCGTTCATGGTTGACCGCTGCTAATGACGGGTTTGGGATTTTGGGTATGAGGAGTATGCCTTGATGAGCTAAAGAAAAAGGGGCAAAGTTTTAGAGGGGTTTACAAGTTTTGGGTTGGTTCGTGGCCTCGTGCCATATGGTCGTTAAGGGTAGGAGTGAGAGGTACGTGCCGGCTACGTGGAAGTGTTAGGACGAGCCGACGAGGTCTGGTTTCTTACGTACAGCAGTTGGCCCAATTGCCAAATCGACTTTTTATTGCATTTGTGTTTGTGATGAGATGCAAAAGATAGCTGTAAATGATTTTGCCATGGCAAATGAAAATATATTGTAAGCTAATCATAGAACGTACTATAGAAATTGAACAACGAAGATTCTGCATAACAGATTTCATAGTTCCGAACGGGCCCTTAACTTTTTCGAAATTAACTGAAACTTGCAGAACTTAGAGAATAATGAAGAATTCAGGAAATCTCTCTTGTAAGATCTAATTTAATATAATGATTACTTGGAAGATTTGGGGTGAGAGCTTCGGTATCTTTTGCTTGTATACAATTGAATAAAGATTGGAGATCTGATTGAATCATCTTGAAGAAAAGATTCAACAGCTGGGAATCTCATATAATAGAGGGGATTCTTACTGTTCCATCTCCATCACAATAATTTGTTTCCTTTCCTACAGCAAACCATCAGAGCTACAAAGGATTTATAATCAATGTTCTAATCGATTTTAATGATTGCTGAGGATATAACAAATGATCTTTATCTTGGTTCGAAAAAAAAAGGGTTTCATACTTTCATATTGTATAGAAATTGAGTGCCATGAATGTTTTCATACTTCGATCTTAAAAATTCTTAGTTTAGTTCCTTGTTTTCGTTTTGCAATTCAATATTGTAAAAATGATTTTATAAAACGGTACGTACAGGACACACCCTAAGATATCGTTATGAACAAATGATGAGAAGAAAGAGAGATGGAAACTGAGAGTGATAAAGAGAGGGGAAGTTGTGGGAGAGAGATAAAGACTCAGAGAGAGAGGGGAGAAGAGCAATCGAGTATGACATGAGAGTTTTCAGGAAACACGGGTTTCTTGTTTTTATTCATATACTCCGCGCGCGGGTTGTATCCGAAAATCTATTTCCCCTGTTTTACAAAGTAAGTGCACCGGAAGGGAATTACATGAGTTTTCATATTTGTAAAACAAAAAATGGTATTGCAAAATAATACCGAATGGACCCTAAGTGAATTTGGATAAAAATGAATTTAGTTATCTCCCATATCTCAACTAGATAGAATTATTTTACCATTTTCTGGACTAAATTTTTTCATAGTATCCGATCAAACCAGTAGCCTTACAAAACCTAATGTCACGACCTAAATATGGCCTCTTTTATACCCTCATTCAGTCATTTACTAATGACTAGCTATAGCCGTACGTTTAAAAATGGAGCACAATGTGAATGATTTTTCTAACAATGGGTATGATGTGAATCTTTCAACTCAAAATTCCTAAATCCACAACTTAATTGTGTTCTAGCGCAGCCTCCTATTTCTAATGTTCACTATTTTCTTTCTTTGGTAAACTGATCGACTATCTTTTACTGCTTCAGCTTAAATATATATCGGATTCTATGATTTAAGGTCCGAATTTAAGTTATGATGGAGTGTGTTTGTGATCGACTTCGTCCAATGTCCATAAGTTAGCTTTGGATCCCCATTATACATTCCAGGTTAACTATTGTTGATCTTTTTTCTACTTCCCGATCAAGAATTTGGTTACGGCACACTGCCACACTGGTTATATGCGCCAAAAACAAGATATGGTGATCGATGATCCGATGATGATGTTTAGTCCAAGCATGCAACCGCCTGATGATATCATGCAGTTGGTTCTAAAACGTCGTCTGCCTCTCTCAGACTACCTCCGCTGTCGTGATGTATGCCCTTCTTGACTTCACATCGACTTATATATGCCTATTTCTCGATTCTGAACATTTTTTCTTCATCTAAGATGGTTGCTTCGTAACTCGTAAGTGATGGGAAAATTCACAGGCCGAATTTCATAGTTAAGAATCAGTGGGATTGTCTTGGATCAATAGAGGGTTGGCTGATCATGGTTGCTACAAAAGGATTTTCTGATCATTCCTAATTCTTCTTAAGTCCAATATCTGGTGCTCGAGTCATGCTAGCTCCCATCAAAACCGATGCTGCCGTCAACTCCAACCCAATGAAACGGAGAAAGAATAGTAAATAGATTCTTCAGTCCCAACTGATCAAAACTGTTATGTTGCTAGCCTTGATATATTAACAGGCCGTCTGGTTTTCTGTATAAATATAGGATCACTGAAAAATCATGGACCCTCATTTATGCTAGCTTTAGATGAAGTGCAGGAGGCTCTCGAATTTCCCAATGTAGAAATACTATTGATGACAAGTTATATGCTGCAACCCGCCATGCATGCATGGGACTTTGCAAGTTAAGGTGTTCCATATCAGATGTCACTGGTCACACTTTCTACCTACACCGCTGCAAAGGGTGGTTCGGCATCACCCTAGCTAGAACTGCCGGCAAACTTTTCTTATAAGCTTTTTCCACAGTTACATGAATGCTTGGTACCTAGCTACCAAGAGATTATGAATCCAGGAGTCGTTCATTATTTTGCGCACGCCTCTCACCCTCAAAACCTTAATTACCGTAGGAAGTTGGAGAGTATAAATATTACTGGTGGCTGGGGAGATTTTTGACCTTGGTAGAATAACTGTAAGTTCATCTCTTCCACGCACCAGAGGTCTCGGTGGTTTCCAAGATGAGACGTATTAGAGAAACTATTTTGCTGTTCTTTTGCCTTGACCTGGAGAAAGCAAGGAAGACTTAGGGGTGTTCTAAAGTTGACAAATAGGAGCGTTAATAGTATGACTTCTCCTTTGAATGATCATTTGCGTTCTTTAAGTCGAACTTTGTGGTTCACACCGTATCCTTGAACGCACGTTTGGGTAATATTCTGTGTTTTCCAGTATGATCTGTATGCATGTATTCAGAGTAATGTTCTTGTTGCTCGACCCTCTACTAAACATTTAAGCTGGCAAGAAGCAAGTATTTTTTACATTGTCAAATCAGTTTAACTTTCATTGTTTTTGTAATGTATATTCTTAGATCACTGCTGCAAATTAGGTTGTATTTTATAGACCGCAGTTTCGATCACTGACACATCTAGCAAGTATGCATCACCGTTCGAATTGCGGCTACGGCCACACAGATGGAATTTGAGAAAATTGGTAAGGATTTAAGAAGCTTTGCTGTTAGCTAACAGAGTAACAGTAGATATGAAAGTCTCGCCAAGACACCAACACTAGAAGGTCGTAGCCTACATGTTAAGTCCGACGTACAGCATTCAAAAAGCATCACGACTAACCCAAAGTTTTGGCCAAATTAGAAGATGTGAACGCTTGATGGCTACTCGTCAAAGCAAGTCCCGGAATATATATGACACCATAATACCATATGCAAATGATTCTACAATGGCTGCCTTATCAGATTCACGTAGCTCGTTTAACAATACCTGCACTTAAAATTACAACTGAAGATGGTCAAGGCCTCTGCTACTCTGGAGTCTAGACTATTGGGCATCTACACAAATTCAAGGTCCCCTGTGAGTCTGACACAAGAAGAAGGGCGAGAATCAAACTCTTGCTACCAGGGTGGGATACGTTTTCTACCACGTTAGAGTTAAGAACTCAATCTGGACGGCAGATAATCAAAATTTTGAAGACTGTCGTTTCTTAAACAATTAACAATATCATTCACTAGTGTTGCCCCCATAGTAAAAGTGTTAAAATTGCAACGGTATTGCTAAGGAAAGCTGATAGACATGTGACACACACCCTAAATTTCTTAGACGAACAAGCTCATCAGCATTCACAGTAAGCGTCCTAATCTATAATTAATAATTACTATGAAAGTCATTCTGTGAAAGAATCGATGCACCGAGCATACTTCATAAATGCTGATTGTAATTACAAAGCCTGATATGGCAATTGACCAAAGAAAAACAAAAAACAAAAAGAACCGTTGTGACAGACTACCTAATATAGAAACTACCTGGCTTTGAAATTGCAAGTCTCTTCATCAAGCATGTGACAGAGACACAGTGAACTCTTAATCTATTTGAAGTACCTAAACTAATGCAGAAAGCTGGATGAGAAAGGTGCAATGAGTATTGAATATTCAATACTTGTTCCATACATTTTGGTGAGAAACCATATGTATCCTCACTCATCCTTTTGTAAAGACCGGAACCACTGAGAGCTTTGCTTGCCAAACGGTAAAGATACTAGACTTTCCAATCTCTAGCTCTAGCTCTAGCTCTAAGTATTCTTAGAATTTCTTCAAACCAATTGAAATGCATAGTGGAGACAAAAAAGGGAAATATGAGGTTAATGAATAATTGATTGAAGGATGTGTTCTGCATGATGTCAGAAACCAGTAACAAAGATTTCAGAATGATTTCCCAGATACCTAAATAGAGGGGTAACTAACCACACCACATGTCCAATCATACATTAAAATGAGTTGGCTGCATTTTAAAGTGTCAATCACCAGCCTTTGGTAATAAAGAACACATAGCTTGAGTCTGTTACCACCAGAATATATCTGTCAAGATCAAAACAGCCAGCAGGAAATTCAACATTGAGTAGACTATTATTCTCTCCATGAAGAAGATTCACATTAAACCCGCATATTCTAACCTCGTACGGCTTTTAATTGAGAGTCTACCCTAAGGCCTTAAATCATATTTGTATGGTTCAAATTACACAGCAAATAATTTGTGCTCCTTCTTCTGTGTAACTTAAGAACCAAATCACAAACGTTTGGTGCACCAAATTACCAACACTACCAAGTCAATCCAACATTGAGCTCATCTAGAGCAGCACATAGCCCACTCAATGAAGCTCAAGCTCAAGCTTAACCAAACTATACTCCATTAACTGAAAACCCCAAGGGATACAGAAATTGCAACCCAAAATATTCAAAACTACACATCAATGAGATTTGCAACCACTACAGTTCTTATCATCACCATCACCATTTTCAAATAACAAAAAAAAAAAACCTGGGAGATCAATCAAGGGCATTTGCGGTATTCTGGGCCAGCTGCTGCTGCTTCTGCTTCTCCAAATTCAAAGACTTGCTCTGGAGCTCACGCCATTTGTTAATCCCAACAGTGCAAATGACTACCCTAAAAAAAAAAATCATCAAAAAAAATGTAACAAAGACTCAAACTTTGTATCAAAGATCAAATCTTTAAGTTAAAATCGATCAAACTTACATCCGGCGCCGACGATATAGAGCAGACGGACGAGCTTCGGCGCTGGTGGGCCCGCTAGTTCTTCTCCGGTCATTTCTCTGCTTCTTTCTTAGAGAAAATGAGAATTGGGGAAACCCAATTGGGCAGTAAAACCTTCGCCCCGAACCCGAATCCGAACTGTATTTAAAAGCCGACCCGACCCGAACCTACTTGGTTATGACCCAATACAGCTAAAGACTTCAGCTTTTGAGTTGAGAATTTGCAGAAGAATTTAGAGAAGCTCTAGAATGGCGAAGAGAGGAAGGAGCTCAAAGTTGAACGTGGCTGTTATTCATCCCGATCTGGGTATAGGTAAATTCTTTTTCTTCTTGTTGGGTTTTATCTTAATGTAATTATTATTGAAGGTTTGTTTTTGGGTTCTGAGTTGTTGTGATCATGAAAGTGTAGGAGGAGCTGAAAGACTAATTGTGGATGCGGCTGTTGAGTTGGCATCGCATGGCCATAAAGTTCATGTCTTTACCTCTCACCATGATAAAGATCGATGCTTTGAGGAGACCATCTCTGGTTTGTGCTTTTCTCTGCTCAAGTTTTGATCTTTGCAATGAATGGTTTGTATGTGAAAGTGTAATGGGGATGTAATGTAAAGAAAAGAATAAAAAGATTAAAGTGGAGTGTGTTGTTCAACATTTAAGACTGCAAAATGGGGTTGTGATCATATGTTAGAGTTCAATCAAAGGTTTAAATGATGACCCACTTAACCAAATGCAATAGTTGAGAAGCTTATGCATCATTTGTCCGAGGAGAAAAGAAGTTTATAAACTTTGGAAGATGTCAGCCTCTTGTAAACTATGGGGGAATCAGAAACCTTAAATACGGATTAGGCTTTTGGATAGGAAAATGAAGTTTGCTTTGAGCTCCTTTTTGGATGTTTGATAATGTGTAGGAGAAAGATATCGGTTTGATTATTTTGCTCAGTTAGAGAATGGTTTGGTTTTATAATGTCATTTGGTTTTCTAGGTACCTTTCCTGTTACTGTATATGGTGCTTTCCTACCCCGGCATGTATTCTACCATCTTCATGCTTTGTGTGCATATCTGCGGTGCCTCTACGTGGCCCTCTGCGTGCTAGTAATGTGGCCGTCGTTTGATGTAATACTAGTAGATCAGGTCTCTGTTGTCATCCCATTGCTGAAGCTTAAGAAGTCGGCAAAGGTATTTGCACCTTCTGTTTTCTAGTTGTTGTGTGGTGGTGTCTGGGACTTAAAGTTGTTTTATGGATTACATCTTTGTTTGCAGGTTCTGTTTTACTGTCATTTTCCAGATTTATTGCTGGCTCAACACACAACTGTTTTGAGGAGGATATATAGGAAACCCATAGACTTCATAGAAGAAATGACAACTGGTCCGATTCCTTACCTTGGCTTTTTTGTTTACATTGGATATGTATTTTGCGTATACATAGTGTTCCTTTGCTGTGGATATCCACTATATCTTACCAGATTATGAAATGCATTTTAAATGTACTGGTGCAGGAATGGCTGATAAGATTCTTGTTAACAGCAAATTTACAGCACTGACATTTGCAAAGACATTCAAGCATCTTCATGCACGAGGAATTAAACCAGCTGTTCTTTACCCAGCTGTCAATGTGAATCAATTCGATGAACGTAGCATTTCTCACAAGTAAAAAACATACTTATGCATCTATTAGTGCAATGATATTGATTTATGTCTTTGTTATTTGAATTTAATTTGGAGGCTTAGAATTGTTATCCCTTTTTTTTTTTTGCCTGGTAGGTTAAATTTTCTCTCTATCAACCGTTTTGAGAGGAAAAAGAATATAGACCTGGCAATTTCAGCCTTTGCCATGCTTGGCACGCTTGAAGGAGATAATCTGGCTGAAGCTTCCTTGACAATTGCAGGCATGTTCCTACTTTTTTTTTCTGTCCAACTAATATTACACACTGTGATGCCATACTAACCAGTAGATAAATCTTCAAAGTACGTTTTCTAGGGATGTGTTGTACCTGTTAATAATTACTAGGTGCTCAAGAACCATGAAGTTTGGCTGTCACCTGATTCAGTGATTAAGCTTTCCCTTTAGGTTCATGTTTGTCTTGAATGATTCAAGTATTAGCATGGAACTGAGGAAGAATTCAAGGTTTAGGGATCTGTATGTGTTAGTGCAAACACTCGTGCTGTTTACCTGTCCGCAGTGTCGGTAAATTGTTGGATACATATGAGCTAGCAGGCTAGTTATGTTTGATCCTTGGTCTCAAAAATTGTGGCCATCATTGTCTGGCAAATTTATCAGAGGGACCAACGCTATATCAATTCCCTAAGAGGTTGATAGTGATGCGTGTTAGTGCAACATCACTTTAGGTTATGTTGCGTCCTTGTTTCAATAGCTTGTCTGACAGTCTGACATGTTGACATTAAAAGTTATAATTGCAACATTATTTCATTGATTGGTTGACTTTTTCTTACATGTTGATTGTTTTAGGTGGCTTTGACAATCGGTTGAGAGAAAATGTCGAGTACTTGGAGGAGCTCAAAAATTTAGCAGAAAGAGAAGGAGTGTCCAATCAGGTTAAGTTTATCACATCTTGCTCAACAGCCGAAAGAAATGCACTGCTCTCCCAATGCCTCTGTGTCATTTATACGCCAAAGGTGCAAATTACACACTTTGTTGCCTCTGTTGATCAATCCAGTATATAATAGGAAAAAGTTTTGATATAAGATCTATCAACATTGCAGGATGAACACTTTGGCATTGTTCCTCTGGAGGCAATGGCGGCTCATAAACCAGTTATTGCATGCAATAGTGGAGGTCCTGTGGAGACAATTAAGAACGGTGTAACGGGATTTCTTTGTGAAAGTAACCCAAGAGAGTTCTGCTTGGCTATGGCTAAACTCATTCAAGACCCACAGACGGCACAGAGAATGGGTGTAGAAGCTCGGCTGCATGTTACTGTGTCATTCTCCACAAAAATATTCGGTCAGCATTTGAATCAGTACCTAGTTGATGTTGCACGGGCCAAAGAAGACTGATAGGATATACATATGATACAGAATGATAACAGTAACATGCCTTTTCGTGCTTGTGACACATTTTAAACTAGTTATTAGTTTGAGCCATATCAGAGAGATTAATTCTGCTGGGATTTCATATTTTGATGTGGTATACTGTGTCATTTTGCTGCATTTGTGGATGTTAGTATATGGACTGGAAAACTCACTAAATGGGTTATTATGTGTAGGATCTCATCTATATGTCAGATATCAGATTCTAACTTTCACATTGAAAATGTGTCTTCCATAGAAGGATCCCCATTACTTTCTTAGGAAAAAACACTAATAATTACAGGTCAAGACTGCTACATACAGAAAATATATTAACCAAAAGCAAAATAAGGTTACATATGCTAATCTATCCAGGGTATTTGCTTTCTATTGCACATGGAATACAACAATACATATGAGAATACTTGTACTTCAAACATAAGCCTTAATCCGTTCTGTGTCTATATTGTCGTGGCATTCATCTGCTAAAGCTAAACTTAGCATTTCAGTACAGAACTGATCTTCTGGCTTTATCCACAAAGCCTGCACCGAAACAACAAAGCAGATTCATCAGTGCTGAAGCCAAATTATTCTCTTACATACTCCATTTACATCAGATACATTTCACTAGAGACAATTCAATTGAGAGTAATTGCTCACTTTATGATAGTATGTTATTGCTGCAGTAAAATTGTCCTGCACAACAGTAGAACAAAACGAAACATTAGCACAACTATTTTCATCATGTTTCACTGGGACACAAGACATATAGAACTAGAACTACATTTATTTATAATTTTGTTTTATAAGATACTGTTCTCATGAATAAAGTCATCAACAGATGCGTTGCTAGTAGTTATCCGTTTAAACTTTAAACTACTATAGCACATAAGAAGAATAAGAAGTATTTCTCAGTCAAAAGAACAAATTAACATGTGAGGGTACATAGTAAAATATCAAGTTAGAAGCATGATAGAAGCAAAATTCAGGCACGAAGACCATGAGAATCTACTTTATTGTACAATCTGGGTGGAGTACAGAAGGAATGAGATTCAAGAATATTTTCGATTGCAATTTAAGAAAGTTCTCTCCCAATCTTCATATGAGAGAGAGAGAGATATAAAGGGCAGAGAGCAACATCCAATGCTTGGTATTCAATTTAACACACATACAAAATGCGCGCAAGCACATGGGAGGAGAAACCTTAAAGTTAAATATTTTATGCAGACTCATTCTGGATATTTAATATTTAGTGCATTATCGAACAGCCACAGATTGAGACATCAGTCTCCCTAATTTACTTCAAATGAAAGAGTTTTCTTTTTTAAAGACAAACATGTTAATTAAATACTTTATATACCTGCAAATGGTAAGCATATGCGAGACCTGCATAAGTACTCACACTTCTTGTTGATAATGCAAGTGCCTTCTCGTAGTATGAAATAGCTTCATTGTACATCCTGAGACATAGCAAGTTCATTTAATTAGGCAAAAAAAATTAGTCATACATGGTAGAGCATGATATCCTCAACTTCACATAAGGTAGTAATAAAAGAAATGCTATGAATTACAAGCATATAAATAACATACTTCAATTTTCGGTATACATGGGCGAGATTAACTATAGTTGGTTCCCACATTTCACCTAAAGGGGAAGGAATTTGTGCCAGAGTTTTCTGAAACCACCACAGAGCTTTCTTATAACTGTATCAAAAGACAAAAGTTTCATTAAGAATCACCTGACATGGTATGAAAGAGAGAAAAGAGGGAAAAAAAAACATAAACTTAATGATGTTGCAGCATGGCTATCTTTTTGTTCTCTCCATCCCAAGACCACAAATGAAATAAACAATGTCAGTATTACAAGGAAACAACCATGTAGACAAGCATCCTGAAACTAACAACCTACATATAGCCATAAAGTGACAAAAGTGACTGATGAAAACAAACCACTAGGTTATAACACAATCAAGCCACTTGAGGATTATATATTACAATCAAGACACACATAAGGACACTGTTATAGCAGAAAGTTACTTTAGCCACAAAGCAATAAAGTGACCGATAAAAACAAACCACTAGGTTATAACACATTCAATCACACTTGAGGATTCTACACTACAATCAAGGCACACACAAGCCCACTGTTATAGCAGAGGTTACATATTTAGCAATTGATATTTTTCACAAGAAACATTGAGCATATACAAGAGGGTTGCATATTTCAGGATTCAGTACTTACTCCTTCATTTGATAAGCAACAACTCCAAGTTCATTATATACAAGAGGATCCGATGGGCAAATAGTCTTAGCCTGCACCAAAAACTAAAAAAAGCAAAGAGGCATTTCAATATGCAACAAAAAAATATATAGCTGCACCATCTATAGTTGTCAGGTGCGAAATGAAGAAGAGACAATCAAATGTACGACCTACGAAGTAAAGGTATTCTAAATGATGGAGGGGTGTTACTTCTAATACCATAGCCATCTCACTTGTCGCTACTGTCATACTTTGATATTCTATGTTCTAACTGATGTTTTGAGAACTGGACTGGACATCCAACCAATACGACAGAACCAAAGGTTGAACCGGTGACATCAATAATTTAATAAGTATGTGAACCTCATTAAAAATCGAAACCATTTGACTTGTAGGGATCATGGAAGAATCCAGGTATTATATAAGGTATAACAGTAATTCATCCAAAACCAACTAGTAATGTGCTGTGATATTTTGTTTTTATCTCAGGCTAAGAGATACCATTTGCCTCATTTATAAATAAGGTGCTCAAGCTGACTAGTCAGCGCTTCCCTTATACTGTCACAATCACATAGACCAATAGAAGGGCATTGATTCACACTCATACCAAAGTCGAGATCACAAAAGACAGTATTCAAGTGTTCACAGTTTACACTTTAGAGAACTCTAAGTCACCTGATCAGCGAGCTTGTAACTGTGGGTTCGCATGTACTCCATTCCAATGTACAAAGTTGGCAAATGACACCTGGAACAGAGAATATCATAATTTGCTATAAACAATATCTTAAGTATGGATCACTTGAGAGACATATGAATAATATGATACTATGTACATTTGCAGCAACAGTAAAGAACATGTGTTCTAGATAAATGAATAATATGATACTATCTGTGTTTGCGTACATAACTATCATGACTGAGGATAGCCTGAGAGAGAGAGAGAGAGAGAGAGCGATGAAGAGAGAGAGAGCCAAACATGAAACAACATTATATATTTTATAGTAGAAATAACAAAGAGAGCTGATTGGTCATCCAGATTAACTAAATATTCTATTGAAGCTTCAACTTCAACCTAAAATCTGAACCCTGCAACGCAATTCTAGAAATGTGGTGGGGAAGTGTAGAAAGCATCCAATAAGTAGGCAACAATGGAAATGTTGAAAAATACAGATAAACAATAAAAGCATTGATGTCATATTATAATTGAAATGAATATTAAAATTTCACAAACAAGAAGAATTTTTCTGATTTTAACAATAGGGTAATCAACCGCATCACATATACATATCATGATATCCTGCTTCCATATATGTCGAACTGGCGGAAGAAATTGGCAACAACATAAAAACCATAAAGTAAATACCAAGATATACAATAACTTACCCTGGAAACAAACGAGCAGCAGTACGATAAATTGACATTGCTTGATCTCCCTCATCTTGAGCAGAATAAGCATTCCCATATCCTATCCATGCAGGTGGGAAGTTTCCATCTACATTGGTAGCCTTACTATAGAGTATAACAGATCCAGAAGAAATAAGAAATTCATATATTTCAAACCCAAATATATCAAAACTTCACAGATAGTGAATGTATAAACTTTCAAGTGCTCAAAACTTTCTTCAACCATGCAGAGGCAACCCGAAACATATGACTACTAATCTTGATGATGTTACCTGAAATAGCGGCGTGACTGATCATACTTTTTAATACAATAATAGTAACATCCAACAGAAAACCATGATAAAGCCCTACACCAAATAAAAAAACTGATTAGTAATAAACTAAATGGATAACAACAGGGAATTCCTGACGAAAATCCAAAATCCTTCCTTCATGTGGCATCTCAACAGGGTTTTACCACATTCCCCAAACCCCAAGAAACCACAATCCGGTTGCACATTCCCCAAACCCCAAGAAACCACAATCCGGTTGCACATTCTATCTCACGGGCATTACCAGCACACACATGTACACATCTATGAGTCTAAGGTTCCAGTAATAAGTGTTTCAACCACTCACTTTTGAGGATAGTCCTTCACTAAATTGCATGCCAAAAGATAGAGCTCATTTGAATTCCCAAGTTCCATAGCAGCTGCTAGATGCACTAATGTACTTTTGAGATGAAAAGTGTCTTTTTCAAGTAGGCTGAGAAAGAAAATGAGAACGCAGATTATTTATTTGCTGGAGCATCTCATGAGTAGAATTCCAAAACAGTTGCCAACTTACAAAGAGGTGAGTTCAAAGCATTTTTGATATTCACCGCACTGATGGTAGTATTCTGCTTTGCAAGCCAGAAGGTCAATGTTGGTTTTCAGAGTGTGAATTAAGGAAAGATCAGAAGTGGTACCAGTAGATCTCTCTTTTTCAAGTTCTCCAAAGTTTGCTTCTACAACATTTTCTTTGTCATACTGGAAAACACGGCAAGTAAATGCTTTTAAGTAAAACTTAATCAAGTAAAAAGAAGGCCCTGAAAAGATATAAAGATCTTCGATAACTTTCCCACTTAAACTGGGACACACTGGAGACTCATTTATGTTTACCTTTTTTATCAAGCACGAGTAAAATGACGAAAGCCATCCATCTTGAGGACCAAATTGTATCGACGAAAGTAGACTTGCCTCTGAAATTCAGCAGCAAAGGCTACCATCATCCTCAACCCATTATTGTTGGTAGACAGGCCCAACCCATATGCAATCCACTGATTACTAAATATAATATCCCAAAAGACCTAAAATAGATTTAAGCTAGTTGACTGAAGAAGGGAACAATAAGACGACTGGAAAGCGGGATTCAAGAATCAAAATTAATCCAGGATGTTACTTCCATCTATGAAAACCAGATCTTACTAAAACAAAAAAGATAGTTTTGACGACCCCTACCTTCCTCACATGTCAGCATATGGTTGTCAATAAGACATTCCAATGCCTGAAAAGGAATAATAAAGCCATTAGAAATCATGTGTAGGCAATGCTACTTCCCAACTTTAGATGGCCATAAATGCTATACAACAAGAAAACAATTCTAGGGAAGCAAACATCTACGAGATCCATAAGAATAAATGCCAGCATACCTCATAACATAAAGGATCGGCTCTGATTGCAGCTTTGTACCTTTCAAAACACAACGCAAAAGCAAACAGAACAACTTTAATTATATCTTCAGCTAACATATAGCTTCTCTCAACAAATGTCACTCGTATAGAAACTATCATATTGCTACCAGTTTACAAACGAGCATTTCATTTAAATTTCACAGAGGGTTAGCCTAAAATACCACATGCAGAATTACAAACACACTTTGAATGGTTACAGTGATAACAGGAAATAATTACCACTTCCGCGCCTGGACACGGTTTTCCAGAGCTTCAAATGCCTTACCACGTAAAAAGCATATTGCCGAAGCTATCTGTAGCAAGTTAGAATAACACATTCAGTGACAAGAAACCTTACAGAAGCATATTGGTCGTAGAAACTAAACATGCTTATATAGTTTGTATCCCTACTTAATAAAAAGCTACAAACAATTGAAAACTAGGATATTCACAAACGTCAACTCACAAAGAATAAACGTAGTATTGCAAAATGAATTAAGAGGATACGTAGTACACTAAAACCAGATTAGACAGACAAATCTGATGTCTATTTTCACTCAAGTCATTATTAGTCATCCTGAACTAAGCTCCTTCCCAATTACATATATTTTTTACCCTCAAATTGACAGCAATGTAGTACTGAATTGCTTTAACAGCATGTTTCCTGAGCTTTAGAGATACCATGCCTTATTTTAATAATTAGCATTTTAGCAACGAGGGAGTGTATGAATGTACCGAGGGAGAACCTTACATTGATTTCATGATCTTCGCCGCCTTTATCCAAGTACATGAGATTAGAATCGTTTCTGTCATATACATTCCCATGTTCATCCACATTCGCATCACCGAGTATATTAAGGCATTGATGCCAGTCCTTCAGCTCTTCCTGATAACATCACACCAACACCTCAAAATTGATCCAACTTCGATCGAAAGATTCACAAATCCAAACCACCAAATCAAGAACAGTCAAATATCAACAAACTAAAGGCAGTCAACTTATCCCAACAACCAAAAAAGTAAAAATCTTTTACTGGTTTCAAAATCAAACAAATTAACCCAAAACCCAGAAATGAAAAACAAAAAAGTTCGAAACTTTAGCAAAAGCACCAAATTCCAGAGACTTTCAAAAGAGGTAAGATGGCGCGACTCACGAGGCACTTGGCGGCGAGGTAGCGGAAACGGAGGTCGCGGTCGACGATCTTGGAGGAGTGGAGGAGGTGGAAGGCGCGACGGTAATGGTGACCGAGGAAGAGGGCCTGAGCGAGCATATAGATATCGGCGGGCTCTTTGGTAAAGGCGGCGACTTTATCGGCGAAGAAGACCGCGGACGAGTAGAGGTGCTTGGTGACGCAGTCTCGGACCACTGCGCGGAGCTTCTCGGTTTCTTGCTCTCTCATTTTAGGGTTTGAATTCGAATTGGGATTGAAATTGGGATTGGTTGAGGCAAGAGAGTGAGGGTTTTGGGGATGATTGATTTGAGCGGGAGCAGCGCAGGGAGGTTTTTGGAGATGATTGGGATGGGCCAAAATGGTGAGTTGCCTTGTTCATTGTTCTAATGTTGGCCCAAGGTTGGACACGCCCAAATAAAAATAAATATAAAAACGATACGATTTGAAAATAATAAATGTTCACACAACATATCTCGAGTGAGGATATTAGTTATAACAAAAACTCGTATATGTTTTTGAATTCAACTGTTTGAGGCGACTTCTTATTATAACTGAATTGGCTTAAATTTGTTCGATTCCAGCTTGATCGATTATGAACTGATTTATCCTCATCGAGGGTTTATACTACCTAGCCAAATGCCCAAATCTACCTTCTTTGGGTAGACTCTTAATCAGTGTTGTTTTGCCCTAATATGTGGGATGAAGTCGTTGTCCAAGAAATTTGTTCTGAATTTTTTTGTAGAAATGTCGCAGCTAAGATCCTGCATGCAATGCGCCCTAGCAGTTTTACTATCACACACTCGAAGAAAGGATGCCATGCCATGTATGTCATAACCAGCCACCTTACAGTGATCTTTGAACGGTTGCAATCAACTCATATACAATATCAGAGAATAAACTTGCATCTCGTCTAATATGTATGTATGCATCCTGAATTATTGTATGTAATTACTAATTGTGCACAAACATAATGAGCTTCTTTGGGAAAAGGATGAGCTTCTAAATTTTGTTAAAGTTCGTTATTATTGTAAACTTTATTAACCGGTTCAATGCTGTCAAGTGTTAGACTAACAAAATTTAGACGTACTAGAATACATAACTGAATGAAAACTGTGCAGGCAAAGAGATCGAAAATGGTGGGAAATGCTCAACCAAACACAGCGGAGACATGGTAACTAAACTCTACATGTATTACAACGTACCCCGGCCATTTTCTTTCATTAGTTTGGAGAAGAACCTCGGGATTGCTGCCAGGGGATGCGAATGGGGTTGTAAATCACAACGAAAATTAAGACGAAGAGGAAGAGGATCGGAGAAGGCTAAAATCCGGACAAGACCACTGAGCCACTGCAAGGAGGTCGACGTACATAATGGCAACGTTACCTCCATCGCTGAAAGCAAACATTTCAGCTCAAATTGATAGTTCGGATTTTGTTCTTCCTTATAACAACAGAACCTTAACACTGGTATGTTATAATATATATGTTAGGGAATCAAGTAAGCAACTACAACATTTGAGGCTTACCACGGAGAAGATTCTCCCTGTCTTGTTTCTCCAAATGGTGAGCATCATGTTGGTTTCCAGCATTCTCGTGCGCGCCCTCAAACCCTTGCACCAACCACGCATTGTTGCTCAACTACTTGTAATTTATTTGATATCTTTCTATTTGGTCTTGAATGTCTGATCATATCGTTGATAGTCGAGAGAAATGTTGATAAAAGAAACTCAAATTTGAGTAAGTTTGATTGTACCGGTTGATCGAGAAGTGCAGTTTGATAGCAGAATTTGAAACACTACTCATCAAACTCTTGATCTGAGCTTAGATGTTAGATTATATGAATCTTTATGCAGGCCGGCATTATCCTGGGGCCAACTCTCTTTAACTCGTTTGCTCCATACGACAGCATGATGACCTTAGAAACTATAGGAAACCTGGGCCTAGTTTGCTACATCTTTCTGGTGGGATTAGAACTTGAACTAAAGCCGGTGATGCGTGCCAGGAAGTAGGCTCTCAGCATTGCCCTCGTAGGCATGGTGGTCGCCATCGTTGGGGCTTGTTTTTTGTCCTAGACAACAACGTCAAGCCTGATCTGAAGTTTCTGAAAGCCCCAAAGCAGCACGACAACACACACTCAGGTCACTTGTTCTGGGCACTCGCCCTCGGCACTACAAGCTTCCCAGACGTGGCTCGAATCCTCGCAGACCTTAAGCTCCTCAACTCCGAGCTTGGACAACTTGCATTGTCATCTGCTGTCATCTCCGACCTAGGCTCGTGGTTCCTTTTTATCTTGCTTCTAGCACTAACCAATCTAAATCACCACTATTTAATGGCGGGACTGACCACCCTGGCTTTCGTAGGGTTTTGCGTTTATGCATACCAATATGGTCGGGCCTGTTTCTCAATAAATTCAAATTTCATCAATGCTACAGCCAAAGATCAGATTCCGGCCAGCTCTTCCAAAGCTAATCCGCTTGTTAACGAAAAACAAAGAGGACAAGAGAGACGATTACAATGAACTCCATGTGAGCTTTGTTCTCATGGGGGTTCTGGTATGTGCCCTGATAACTGATATGTTAGGTACACTATCCTACGTCGGACCTTTCGTCTTGGGAGCCATTATGCCGAGGGGAGAGCTCAGAAAAATGGTGGTAGAGAAGATCCAACCCTTTGTGGCTGGGATTCTGATGCCTCTTTTCTTTCTAATCATCGGGCTACGAACCAACATGTGGTTTGTATTCAGTTCACACGGTTCTTATACGACCTTCCAACTCAAATTTGCAAAACGTTACATGCTGGTTCTCTTGCTGGCTTTCTTACCTAAGATTGTTGGCAGCTTTGTTGCCGCCTTAATCCACAAAATGAGACATCGGGATGCTCTGGCTCTGGGAGTAGTCATGAACACCAGAGGCCTAGTGGCACTCTTTATCCTTAGCACCAGCAGGGACATAAAGGTACGTATATATAACGTCGAAAACATTATACAGACCCAAACAATACACTGTATTATTCCTCTCTATCAGCTGCAACTGAACATTCTTAATTTGTTTGCATGTGCAGACCTTGGACCAAAGAACATTCCCAGCTATGATCTTTGTAGTTTGGGCACTGATGATTCCGGTCGGACCCTTCCTATCCTACACTTACAACACCACCAAGAAGCATTTAGGGCACTACAAAAATAGGAACATACGAAGCGTAGGATCCAACACAGAGCTTCGAATCCTTGCATGCACCCACGACTCGCGTAACTCACCCACCATCATCATTCTTCTCGAAGCTTCCAATCCGACCAGACAGTCCCCAGTTCAAGTCTTTGCTGTCCAGCTTGTTGAAATGACCGGCCACACTTCCGCTATGCTCATTGTCCATGATGCTTGCAAGAGCAAAAATGAAGGGAGCACACACGAGACCAGACAAATAGTTTCATCTTCGCACTCCAATCCCTTTGAACTCTACGCAAAGCAAAAGGATAATGTTAACGTCCAGCCACTCACCATCGTCTCAGCCTACGCCACAACGCATGAAGACATATGCAACTTTGCGGAGGACAAGCGCATCACCCTTGTGATTATCCCGTTACATCGACAATCTACCCTAGATGGCACTATGAAGGAATCCAATCCTGCACTCAGGGCATTCAATAGAAATGTCATTGACAATGCACCATGCTCAGTGGGTGTTCTTGTAGACCGTGGACTTGGTATATCCCAGATCTTCAAGTCCAACATCGGCAGCCACATTAGCTCCGATGACGGAAGCAACCACCACTTGGCTGTATTTTTCATTGGAGGGGCAGATGACCATGACAGAAGCAACCACCACTTGGCTGTATTTTTCATTGGAGGGGCAGATGACCATGAGGCATTAGCGTATGCAAAAAGGATGGCTGGGCATCCAGGGGTTGACTTGACGGTTATTGGTTCATCTTGAATACAGAGGTATGCTTAGATGATGCTGACTATGAAAACGAAATTTTAGAGGTAATGGCAAACACTGGGAGGCAAAAACAGCTTGATAACTTGTACGTGGATGGTTTTAGGGTCCATACAATGCACAATTCATCCATAGAGTTGGTAGAGGAAGTGGTGAATAGCTGGGAAGAAACTCTCGAAGTCATAAAGGACATGGAGGATCATTACGATTTGTCCATAATGGGAAGACAACATGGAAGCATCAGCATGCCGACAGAGACATCAGTATTGGACAGCAGCGACTACGATGAGCTAGGTACTCTAGCAGAAGAGTTAGTGTCTTCTAGCTTTTTTGAGGTTAGTACATCTCTTCTCATAGTGCAGCAAGATGCTGCTGTAGAGGAGGGACAATATGATGAAGGAAATGTAATCATATTAATTGGAATGAGATTTTAAATCCCATTCAAGATTCAGGGTTTAAATTGCCAGAGCTCTTGTCAGGCACTATTACCCTCGATCTGCGGACTCAATGAGAATTGATACTGCACATCTTCAATTAGATCATTTTCTACTTGCTAAATTAGGTACTACTCAATCTAGCATAACCTTATAGATAATAAAACTATTCAATAAAGATGATATCTAATCATTCATAATTATTATAATCAAGATGCCTAAAAAGCAGATGACATCTCATATGGTAAGTTTAACTACAACGTCTTCAGATACATGTGATCATGAAAATATGCATTTAGACCAGCAAATAAACAATGAGCATGAGACAAACCATAAATGTAAAATCATCTGCAGGAGACTGCACATATATGAACTCACCCTAATAATATGCATCCAAATAAAGGTGGGGGGGGGGGGGGGGGGGGGGGTACTTTGGTGTAAACAAAAATAAAGATGTTGATACAATTTTGATATTTAAATTCACCAAATATATCCTTGGGGAAAGCAAACATAGAAAGCAGAGTTGGTGCTGAAAGGCGATTTAAATGGGCTAATCAGCATTCACAGGAATTGTCACTAAATTTGGATACTATAACTAGCTTAACCACTCGAGGAAAACCTCATGTTTCATATCCTCTAGTTTGTATCCGTTGAAAAAATACTACACAAGTTAAAGATAAGCAACATTCGTTCATAAGTTTTGTTACCTGGCCTAGCTCGAGCAGCACCCAATTCTCTTCAGAGCAGACACATCATCTTTTATATTTATTTTCTCTCCTTTGGCTGGGACAGATGAAGCTGTTCCATTCTCTCCTGCTTCGACTGCCTTCTTGCTCACAATATGGTAGATTTGAGTCAGAACTTCAGCAAATGCGTTTTCCACATTGACTGCTTCCAGTGCAGATGTTTCCATGAAGTAGAGTGACTCCTTCTCAGCATAGGACTTTCCATCTTCAGTCGAGACAGCTATGAGGTGGCGAAGATCTGATTTGTTTCCAACCAGCATCACAACAATGTTGGAATCAGTGTGGTTCCTCAATTCTTTCAGCCATCTGTCAACATTCTCAAAAGTTGCATGGCGAGTGACATCATACACAAGGAGTGCACCCACTGCCCCCCGATAGTAAGCGCTTGTAATGGCACGGTACCTATGAATTCAAGAGGAACATTTGAGTGCCATGATTAAAGATGTTTTTGCAAACATACACTCACATGCACAAATTAAAAAATAATTATAAAATAAAATAAAAAGAGCCAGACATTAAGAAGATAAGAAGAGAAAGGTGTGGTAGTGTTGGGTTTCCAGTCCATGTGTTTTTCCTAAGATGTTAGGTCTTAGAGTATGGTGTTCCAATAAGGAAAAGATATCCTTATTGATGATGGTATACCTGTAATCTTGGTTGATTACAGAGAAGGAATGAGGCATTATTGCCTACCACTAATAGGAATACGATTCCTATTTGGTGAAGAGATCTGAAGATCCTTATGACTATATAAGGAGGGGTTCAGCTCTAGGTTTTGTATCGCAGAGACGAAGAGCAAAGTGTGTTCCATTCTCGGTTAGAGGGTGAGAGAGGGCAGAGAGGAGAGAGATAGGAAGAGAAGTGAGAGAGTCCTTGTTTTCTTATTCTTTCTGGTGTACCCATTATTAATATAGTGGAGAGTGTTTTCTGCCGGTGGATGTAGGCAAAAGCTTTGCTGAACCACCTTAAATCTGTGTTCTTTGTGTCTTATCTCTGTGGTTGTTTCTCTTGGTTTGCTGTGTTCTTTTGGGGTTCCTTGACATACATAATTGGACGATAACACAACAGGTAGGTCTTCTTTATAGAAAAATAAAAGGTGTGGTAGGTCTTCTGTAAATTGATAAAATGCATAGTGTGTGTGTATTGAAAAGAAGATAAAATGCATAATATATGATTTAAAATCTTCAGTCAATACGAATTGAGCATAAAAGTCATGAAAGGGTTATACCATATTTAAAATTTAAGCCATATAATAGCAATACTAGTTTGAAATATTGGCATTCTAGTCTCCAAGAATAATACGAAAAGATAAATAAATAAGTAAACAATGAAAATATTCTAAAAATGAATGTAAAAATCATGAGCATATGAGAATGATACATAAAATAAATGGCTCAGTAAACAATGAAAAAGTTTGGAAAATGAATGCAATAATCATGAGCGTATGGTAGCCTTTTAATAATCTTACAAAATAAACCTCAATAAGCAAATCAAGTTAGCATTGCCCACATTGAACTAACGTCACATAACAAGTTATCATTCTCTGAGCTGACTTCCCTTCAATTTAATCTCGTTGAACTACCCAAAATGACCTTGAATTTTTTATGATAATTTATTGACATTTGATTGTTAGGAGTCTCAAACATAGTACTTACACCTCTCAACTAACCAGCTGCAATGACCACGCATGCATAAAGGATTGAAAGGAAAATAAGATAAGATAACAACAATCTACATACTTCAACAGATGTTCTTGCCATCAGCTTACTTGAAATTCTGATTAGAAAATATAAGTCGCAGAGGTGCTATCTTGTATTAGTCCCGCTCTTTCTAGTCTACCCCTTTGCTCTCTACTACCTTAAATGAAGATTTATAGGCCACTGCCATCATCCGTGAGTCGGAATTTTGGTCTGGCAAGGATAAAGTAGAGGTGGTAGGCCTCAAAATCAGTGGGTAACGTTTTTTTGGTAGGGGAAGGGTAAAGGAGAGACGGTAAGAATTCAATAGTACAACAGTACAGCACTATCACTTGACAAGGATAGAGGCGTCTGATCTTTTTTCAATTGCCATTCCCCATTTTAGTTATTGTCCTGATCGTCTAAACAAATCAACCTCTTTCCATTTCCTATCCTACATTCCTATTATCCTACATTCCTACTTCGAGAAAACACTTCATGTAAAACTTGTACTCTACTGCTGGGTACTTCTAACAATGATGCCCTAATCTCTTGACGACTGTTAGTCTGCAATCCCAAAGCCTCACAACAGCGCGATTCCAATGTTGCTTATTTATTAATTTCAGTCTGACACTAAAACTCTCTCTTACAAAAGAAGCATTCCACTCAATTTGAGAAGATCTACAAAGACTGAACCAAAGACAATAATAATTCACAAGGCTAACAAGACGCAACTACCACCACAGTGACAGGTCACCATTACTACACAGCTGTCTTCTCCTTTTCATCTACGCACGGATCCCGAGATTTCCATCCAAGATCTAAAACTCTACCTACTATTCTAACATAACAAAAACCCCCAAGTCCTCCTAATCAAACCAATTTCAAATATAACAAGCAAATAGGAACCAAAATTAACCAAATCTGACTAAAAAAAACCACATGCAACAACAAATTACCAAATCTGCCCCTAAAATCCACCAAATCGCACCAATCAAACTCAGAATCCAACTCCAAAATCACTCGAGGAACTAAAACGAGAGAGAAGAGATAGAAGGTACCGTTCTTGGCCAGCGGTGTCCCAAATCTGGGCCTTGATGACTTTGCTGTCGACGTTCAAGGTCCGAGTGGCGAACTCGACGCCAATGGTGGACTTGGACTCGAGGTTGAACTCGTTCTTGGTGAACCTGGAGAGGAGATTGGACTTGCCGACGCCGGAGTCGCCGATCAGGACCACCTTGAAGAGGTAGTCGTAGTCGTCGTCGGCTCTGTACCCGGCCATCGCTTCCGAGCTTGCTTTGATATTTTGGGGGAAGAGAGAGAAAGTGAGAGTGAGATTTGCAGAGAGAGAGAGAGAGGTGGGAAGCGTGAAACTGTTTTCAAAAGTTGAACGGTGAGGGAAAGCGTAATGTAAATACCATGAGGCTCCTCGGTTTATCCCTTATGCTTTTTTCTAATTTCTTTTCTCTATTTTTCTTAATTTTTTTGGAGAGCGTGATATTTTGAATAGAGATTTTATTAAGATGTTTTTTTCAATCATGAGTTTTGAATGGAAGTTTATTGGATCGGATTTTCTCGCCCGATGTTTGGGAGTTTTTAAGTTTTGGAAATTGAGATTTCCCGTTTAGATGGAATTGATGATTGGCACAAGTATGAAATTTGTAGCTAAATTTTACGAATTTTTTTTTCTCATAAAATTTACTAATAAGATTTTTTTTTTAAACATGGACATGAAACTTTTTATACCAAAAAAAATGATAATTACAACATGGCCTACCCGCAAAGGCCGAGAGAATGAAGTCATGCTAGATAGCTTGAAAGCAACTTAAATGAAGCTACCATGAAGTTCAACCAAAATAAAGCAAAACCAAAAATAAAACATAACCAAAGTTTAGCAAAAAGTGACATGAACCTGTAAAAATGACCATCCTGAAGCCATCCTACATAGAGGAGGTTTTCCTAGGATCCTTCATCACCACCACGTCTGGAGCAGCGGGCTTCATCTTTGGCACTAGGTGCACAAAATCAAGCTTGAGCCCAGACCTGTAAGCCCAGGCCCAAACTCATCCGGAGCCCATCTGCCATAGTAGTTGTACCACCACCATGAGATCTAGCGGCCAATGCTTCCACCCCATCAACCACATCCTGCCTACCGATCAGCATAGCCAACAGGCTCAGCCAAATAATTCACCGGAAAAAAGGCTGAGTAGATGCCTCCTCTTTAGTCTCGCTGTCGAACTCCCACGTTGATAACCAACAAGCCGAAAACCAACCAACAAGCTAGATTTAGGATCTCAAGCCTTCACCAAGATCGATACCTTTGGCTGAATCACGCCCAACCACAACGCAACTCACTAATGAATGTTATTGTCACAATACCTGATCGTCGTCTCAAGAACCCAGATGTAGCTGCAACAGCACCGAGTCACCAGACGTCGCCGCTACGATAAAAAAACAACCACAGTCGCACATGCGCACCACTGATGTCGCCTTTAGTGCACAATGAATGCCACTCGCCAGAAGGGAATTGCTATCGCCACCACCCAAAACCTAGGGTTTTGGCCTTTCACAAAACGCTCCTAGAGAAATGGTTTTTGATTTGATTACTTACTGATTCATGAGATACGAAGCAAAAATTTAGAAACAAACATAAGAAAATAGGTAATCCATTGGGCTCATTTGGTCCATGTCGAATGGGATTACAATACAGGGGATCACAATACAGTTTCATGTTTTATGAAAACATAATAGCTTCTCGTTCTCTCGTCAAAAAAAAACATAAGAAAATAGGTAATCCTTAGGGCTCGTTTGGTCCATGTCAAATGGGATTACAATACGGTACATGTTTTATGAAAACATGATTCAATGTAAGATTAAATTCAATATGCTACCCTGAACTTTTGATCATCTTTCACTTGTATCCCTTATTTTTTTTGTTAATCACGTGTACCCTTATACTCTCAAAATTTATCAAAACCGGACAAAATTTCAAATCATCTCTGAACATGATGTAAGTGTTTTAGCCACGATCCTCAGCGAGGGGTCAAGAGGTAACTAATGAACAAAGAAAAAAGAAGGGATGCGGGCGTGCTACCTCGCGGACGAGGAAAATAGGGTTGTGCGAGATCTTGACTTCTTGATCAGGCGGAGGGTTCCAGATGCCACCTCACGGATGAGGAATTACGAGCACTTGCAATTCGATACTCACGGTATATCGAGGAGCAACAATAGGGATCGGGGTGATCGGTGACGAGTCCGAGAGGGCTCTGAACTAGGCGCGGACGCAACTAAAATAGGGTTTCAAGTGGCTCGAAGGAAATCAACTGGATTGCAGTTTGTTTGTATTGTGTTTTTTGTAAAGATTGAGAGAGATTGTGTCATTTATGTAAGTCTTCAAGCCCCTTATACAGTAGTTCGCCTTCTGCTAGAAGAAAGATAATCAGACTCCAAGTCGGACTCTGAAACAGAATAATACAAGACACTGCTTCACCCACGCGGACCAACCATCTTGTGACACATATGTCCAGTCTGCACACTCCGCATAGGACACTACCTCCGCGCTACTCAATTGTGGACTCCTATGCAGACTGAAATTAGAAACATCTTTATCTCGCGGGGTGTCACAGTCCTTGTGGAAGACTAACTCGTAGTCGCAGACTCAACCATCCCGCAAGCTCCTAAAGCTTGTTCCCATCACGCGGGCCTTTCAAAGGGCTTCTTTATTAAAAAGACCATAAGGATTGGCCTAAAACATGTCAAAGACTTGTAAGAGTCTTCAACGATAAACGCGGTGCACGTGGACTCCGCTTGTTGCTTGTTCGTGAAGTCTCCTACGCGAGCCAACGCGCCTAAGTATACTCCGCCTCGCCTAGATGTACTTCATTCCCATGCGAAGTGTCACCTCGTCTCGCCAACGCAGAGTCATCTCTGCAATTCCTCACGAAGTCCATTTCGCAAGCGTACTATGTTATCTAGCTCGCATGGTCTCACTGGCAGGCCATCACTTGTAAACCCAAAGAATTTAGGCTCGCCGGTGTGACGTGGACCAAGAACTTACTTAATATTCACATAGACATTTATTGTCTAATAAAATATTAATTTGGGCGTAAACATTGCCCCACAACCTCGAAGTCATGAATGTCAATGTTTGACTGAAGAGGTTTATATTCATGTTGCTCCAAAGACACTGGTATGGCTCGGGTCATACATAAAATGAGTGAGTAAACAAGCTTGTGAATAGTGAACAAAGAGTATGAAGAAAGCATTGTAGCGGAGTTGTTGTACGGTTTGCCTAGTACCATATGCGAACTGTACAAAAGTTGAAATAAATGTTGTAATCTCTAAAATAGAGAAGTTGTTGGAGTTGTAGCAGAATTTTTATTGAGTTTTTGGCTTTTATTTTCCCATTTTAGAGAAATTTTAGAAAGTTGTTAGAGATGCTCTTAAGAGAAACAAATTAATAGCTAAATTAATAGAGGGAGAAATGGAACATGCAGAGGGAGAAATCCAATTAATGTGAGTAATTTTTTTTTTCTATTACAAAAATGGCATGCTACTTGTAAGGTTAAATAAATCAAATTAATTTTTGAATTGAAATTTGTTTAGTTCTTGTGGTTTGAAGTCGACATCTGTTTAGTCCTTGTGGTTTTATTTTAATCTGAATAGTCTATAAAGTCATAATTTTTCATCCAAATAGTCCTTATGGTTTTATTTTAAATCATGAATTTAAAGACTATTCAGATTAAAATAAAACCATAAGGACTAAACATATGTCAACTTCAAACCACAAAGACTATACAATATTTTACTCTTAATTTTTTCATGTGTAATTTCAGTCGACTGTTGGAATTTTACTTCACTAATTTTACTATCATGGATGCATATGCACCTTTTTTTACTTACATACAAGAAATTAAGTTCTGGTGTGTGTGGTTTGTGGACGTCTAGCTGAAAAGTGATTGCTTCTCGTAGCTGATCGATGTCCAATATGTAGCTCATCAGGAATTGCCTTCCTTTCCTTGGCATTGCTCCCATCTTTGATTTAACAATTTCCTATCTAGCTAGCTATTTCATTGAAAAATTTGGTTCACACTCATCTAATTAATGACTTCATTGTATAAAAGACCTAGCTAGCTAGCTAGTGTAATAATGGAAGGATAAGGTGACCCTGGACATGAATTGATGGCTTTCCTAACTCTTCCTCTGCTAAAATGTACCATTTCGTGCTTCATGAGAAATGGTGATCAATCAACTATTCTATTTTAGTGTTGCATATATATGGTCTATTAGCTGGTTTTCTAGCCTAGTTTTCTTTCACTTTCTGTTTTGTTTTAGGCCGGATTGGGTTTTATCGGGGTACCCTGCCTCATTCTTTGCCTTAGTCTGGTTTTTTCACGACTTTGGTCCAATTTGATCTTTTTTGTTTTGTTTTGCTATGACTGAACGTGTATGATGCATATTTGCTGATTTATAATTAATCTTAGACATATCATGAAAGGTTACACTGCTTTTGGTTCTCTTCCACCACTTCATCTTCGTGAAGAGATTGAAAGCAGTAATGCACTTCATTTTGATCCTACGGATGATGAGATACATTGTATCAAAGAACAAACAAAGGAAGTGTGCTCCCCCATCTTCATCTTCATCTGAAGCTTCTGTTGGAACACCTGAGGAACCTAGGTACATACCAGCTAAAACAACACTGTAAACTTTTTCTTTCCTTTTTTTTTTTTTTTTTTTTTCTTTTATGTGTATATTTTGGTCAATGCTCGATCTATCTCTCTTTTTCTCCACATTCCTCTATTTGTGTTTTGAAGATCAAATTCGATAAACTTAAATTCCTTGATAACCTCGAAACCCATGTTCTTCTGAACGAAACAATTGCAAATGGACGAAAAATCTATTGATGAACATTTCATAGGAGAAGCCTTCAGAATCACAAGCTTAATTCAATCCACCCATCTGTTCACCCATAAAAATCTATTGAGGAACATTTTATTTTCTAAACCCATATTAGCTTGACCCACAACTTCTTAACCGAATCCGGTGACGAGGCAGTGGCCTTGCCCGCCATTATCGAAGGCTTAAAATGTGAGATGTTTTCCAGTAGTATTGTGGCAGTTGTCCTTGTTCCAGTGAATAATAGGTGCCCCATATCAATGCCACAATTAGATGAGCACATGTGAGAGGGGGAGGGTTTCTGTTAAAGGTAAAGTTCACTAAATTTTCGTTTCTTAATGAAATCTATTTGAAAAAAAAATCCTAAAAACTAAGTTGGCGTTCGGTAACGTTTTCATGTTTGTATTTTTATTTTTAAAAATAAAAATGAGATAAAAATGTATTTAGTGAAACATTTCTCAAAACATGAAGAATGAAAAATTAAAATATCAATATTTTACAAAGAAAACTTGAAAACATCAATTTTTTTATTAATCTAGTTTAGAAAATATGGAAAGTACTTTTCACAATAACCTAGCTACCGAATACATTTTCGTAGCTAGCTAGATATTTCATCCTTGGCATTGCTCTTATCTTTTATTTAACAATTTCGTAGTTTTTTTTTTTAGAAGAATAGCTTTATTGATAACGGAATAAAATTACAGCATAATAGAATGATCGGTTGTGATACCTACATCACGACATACATTCCCAAAAAGATCCGTAGTTACGGGTCCGTCGCCAATAGCAACATCCATGAGCCAAGTGGGCCCAACCCTTAACCCAATTTCACGCTCAAAAAGAGCTACACAGTCCTAAGAGTAACGATACAACCTTGCTGCCAACACTAAAACGAGCAAATTCTCCTTCTTCCACACCGTGTCCAAATACCACCAGACCACGTGCAAAGGTAATCCACCCTCATGTTGCCACCTAGACCACACCGATATTAAAGGCGATAGTCCCCAGGAATAACACCACTGAAGTAGCACATTGACCAGAAAACGACACTCAAACCCTCGCCCAAAAGAGGAGGGACTTATACCTATCCAAAAACCTAAACAAAGCCTAACCAAAAAACATAAACTAACAAAGGACTAAAACTGGCCCAAAACCATACCACTGGCCCAGGCCCACCAAACCAGTTCCATTAGAGGCCCAAACCTGCTCCACCCGGCCCAAAGCAGCTGCATCGTCACCTCCGTTTCACCCCCAGCGCCGCCACAAGGTCTAGGCCGACGTCGTCGTCGAAGCCCCTGTATGCATTGTGACCACCACCGAGTCCTGCTGTGAAGCCACAGTTTAGTCCTAGAGACAAAATCGATGCCGATCTGTGAAAACGCAGACTCGTCGTCGATCTGGTTAAACCTGAAGATACCACCACCCATAACCTCGCAACAAGACATCAGTTCAAGACTCCGGGGATCCCACGCCATGCCGCAGTCAGACCCTGAACACCGTCTTCCCTGAGATATAACAGCCCCTCCCTGCAGAGTGAAGCCGCAGTTCGTATCCTCCGTCACAAAACCGACCGGAAGGCCCTGCCACCTCCACAATACCAAAATAGCCCGTTCGGCCGCACCGACCCTACACCAACGAGGCGAGAAGCCCACGCCGATGCGGTGGCGCCACCGGACAAGCCAGACGCACCACTCTCTTTCCAAAACTCCCTCCTATTTTTACGGAGCAAACCCTAGTCAAAACTCAAGTTCATATTGATAACAATTTCGTAGCTAGCTAGCTATTTTATTGAAAAATTTGGTTCACAGTCATCTAATTAATGACTTCATTGTATGTAACGACCTAGCAAGCTAGCTAGAGTGTAATAATGGAATAATGTGACCCCTGACGTGAATTGATGGCTTTCCTAAATCCTTCCCTTGCTAAAATATACTATTTCTTGCTACATGAGAAATGGTGATCGATCAACTATTCTATTTTATTTTTCCTTGTATATAGCTGGTTTTCTAGCCCATTTTTCCTTCTCTTGTCATTTTCTTTTCTTTTGTCATATATTTGTTTAATTAATAATTAATCATGATTTTTTTTATATAAGTATATTTAATATATGGCTCATATGAAATATCTCGTTAATAACGAATTTTTAATTTAAATGATAGTGGAAATTGGAAGGATAAATCTAAAGTTGAATAAATAATATATAGTTTCTTTATTTTTCCTTACCAACTCCATAAGCCAAATTTCTGAAGCCAAATTTTTTTTTTAGGAATTGAAATATAGCTTATAGTGGGAGCATTCCTTAGAGCATCTCCTATCATAAACCAAATTTGAAGCTAAATTTAGCTTAGAAAAAAAAAGATATTCTTTTTTTTTTTTTAACTTACCAAACTCTCCTACCATTAGCTAAATTAATAACATTTTGTTTTTAGAAAGACTCCTACTGTAGGCTAAAACCTAAATTAAAACCATTTATTTTTCTTTTCTCATATATTTATTTAAATCAATCATTAATGTTTCTGCTGGAACCCGCAGGCTCCGCAGAAGCACGGTGGAGCATAAATGTGAACAATGACAAGATTTATAGTGGTTCACAGTGCCATCGGAGGACACGGCTACGTCTACTTAAGATGCTACTATCATGGCCAATAGGCCTTCGGTGTTACAATAGTTTTCATCCCGCGCGGGATACAAGAGGAACCATCCCGCGGGTTGGAGTACAGTTTTCCAGATCCCTATATCTAGAGGGGAAGCCTTCCTTTTATAGACAAGGAATGTTTCCTCTTACATTATGTTTCTGATGTGGGACAGAATGCATATTTATACTCTCATGACGTCTTCTTGTGGAGCTTGGAGAAGCACATTCCTGATGTCGCATTGATGATCTTTCACCATGGCGAGGTAGCCTGGACGTCGGTCTACAAGTTTCATGACTGGTCTATGGGCAGAGGGGGTAGTTTACTGAATACCGACAACAATTCCCCCCAAGTTTCCGTTCAAGACATGTCTTGAGTGGGGACTTAATATATAAAATGTCCATAGACCAGTTATTTACATACGGGCACCCGGTCCAGTCCCCCCCAAGTCCGTACTCTAGGCGTGTGTTGAACGAGTCTTGCTCTTCTTGATTTCTTCAAGGGTGAGCTGAGGAGTCTGCCTAGAAGATAAGAAATGCCCCTCTCGGTCCCCGGCCGCAAAACTTACTCGGCCGGGCGCGGATTGTTGTACCTTCACAATGAACAAATGATTGACACAATTATAGGGCGAGCCAAGTACGGATATGGCATAATAATTATCGAAAAGCAAATTGGTTCATGCATTTTAGTTCGTGTATGCTTCCCGGTGGTGCTCGGGTATAAGAATCTCGTGAAACGGTTGGTATATTTCTTCCCGTTAGTTCTTATCCGGGAATCGAGATTCTCCTAAGCAGTTGTTGTATGTTTCCTCCCGGTGACACTTATCCGGGACTCACAAAGTTTGAATGGACAATAGTTATCATCATGTTATATAATTCGTACGTGAAGCATGATTTGTACATTCATAAGAGGCAATTAAATGGACTTATCTGTGGAAAGAGCTGCCACACAGGTGGACATGCACTAGGGCAAGCAGAGGAGTTCGCTCTAAAAAAGGCTTACACTCGGTAACAGGAAGGATGACACTCGGGCGAGCTGACATGTGCGTTCCGCGTTTGAGGATTACCACGCGAGCTGTGTGGTTTGCTCGCTCGTATCATGACTACCGCGCGAGGTGAGGTGTCCGCTCACACGCGAGCTGTGAAGTTCGCTCTGCGTGCCGTTCTTTCATTTGATCTCTGTTCACGAGAAGGGAGGGCTGAAACTGGCGAGATGAGGCCCCTCGCGCGAACTGAGCCCAGTCCCCTAAAGTTTGGACTCATGATGTGTTATCACGTCTTATTTTTGATGGACAAAGGTGGCGAACCTTTCCATATCGTGTGTTTCTGCTCGAGCGCGGGGTATTATCCCCGCGTGGGTTATCAGGCCACTATTCTCCGTGTGAAGGAAATGATACTGGCATGCCCAACTCCCACTCTACGGGAGCTGTACAAGGGACTTACAGTGTGCATGGCGTTTAGTTGTTTCGCGCATGCTTTCCGGTGGTACGTTTCCGGGGTTGTTTGCATGCCTTCTAGTTCGTGCGCATGCTTCACGTTGGTTCTTACTCGGGTATAAGAATCTCATGAATCAGTTGGTATAAGAATCTCATGAAATTGTTGTTGCATTCTTCCTCCCGTTAGTTCTTATCCAGGAACCGTTATTTTCATAAGCAGTTGTTGCATGCTTCCTCCCGGTGACACTTTTCCAGGAATTACAATTTGAATGGACAATGGTGATCATGGACTGTATGTTATATAGTTCGTACTAGTTACAACAATAGTATGCCGATGATATCATGACTTTATTGTGGAACATAATCATTCCAATGTGTCTCGTTGGTGTTAGATCAACATGTGTTTATCTACGTACTTCCTCAAATAAACACCAAAAGTGGTCATGGTGAATTGCCAATCGTTCATAAAGTTTTATGTATGCATAAACACATAATACGTGGTATTATCGATAGGCTAGCATTTGTGTCTATAAAGCATGATGAGTATAATTCATTGTTTAGGCTAGAACACAATACTTTTGTCAGCATGCTCATAGGAATCCAAGCAGCGATATACATATATATAGTTGAAGCATGCTTTGCAGTTCCATTCAAACTAAGAAATGAATAACTTATCTTTGGAGAAAGCTGCTGAGTGGGTGCACAATAGGTACCTTACCATGAGCACTTTTATGTAATGGATTCTTGTTCCCTTTTGTTGTATGTCTGGCTTGCCATAAGATTTTTCCTTTTTTTTTTTTGGGCATCTTTTTGTCTTTTGTGTAAAAGCCACCGAGACTCGATGATTTTCAACTTTCTGCACAACTGCTTGTGGATCAGACTGAGGCATCGAGAATTTTGAGTTCCTGGTGGTGCTGGAGACCTAAAGGCTAGTATCGAGGTGAAGCTCCGGGTGTAATCACCGAGAATTGCTGAATATTTCTGGTAAGGCACAAACTGTCGGTGGGGTTCCCCGGGAGTCCGATATTGTGTATTGGACCGGACTCAAGAATGCCGTTCTCTTATCCAAGTTCTAGGTACTTTTTTTTTTAGGTGTTCATCGAGCTTATACCTCAACGGTGCCAGAGACTCTTCTTCCTCTCTCTCTTTTGTTTTTATTTTATTTTTATTTTTATATATGTATATGTATATATATATTTTTTTTCTCTCAAAGGCTGCGTGAGATCTAACTTGATGCCGGAGGCTATAGTCAGAGAGCTCTGCAAGGGTGTTTGACCATCGGGTGCCAGAGATAACTTGAGTTCAGTGAGGAGGTGAACTCAACGGGCCAGATATATACACCAGATATATACATATTGGCACGATACCACAGAAGATTCCTGTCACAACTCGAACATGCATTATTCTTGATGAACTTGATTAGCCTGCATCACCGGTTCATCTACCTGGAGGCTGAGTATACCATTGAAGGAACGGTGAGGGAATGCTGGTTATCGATGTGATAAAGTTGATAACGAGGATGCTTAGTGGGCCTCAGCATATGACAAAATGATTGTGGCATCCCGGAGGGTAAATCCTTGTCAAACACGCTGATGAGGTGTTTCTTGCTGTATTGACCCATGTGACTGATGGTCTCCTGCAGATTGTGCCATGCTCATTCATCACCCGTTGGTCTCTCATCCTGCACTTGTTGCTCTATTTATATGCACGAGACAACCAAACTAAGCAATTGCCCTTCTAACTTCCCATGTTATCATTTTCACTTGCTCTTCTTTCATATTCTAGCATGATTTGCAGCGGGAGGTGGTACTAGTATCTGTCCGTGCCACTTGTTCTTTTACTCGCATTCCAGATTCATTCTTGTAACCAGAGTATCTGCCACTATTATTTCACTTCACCATCATCTGCATATTGGATTTTTCCATGGAACTATAACAAGTTGTTCTCAGTATGTTTGTTAATTGTTTTTCATCACATTCCCTTTTGTATCTCTGCCCAAGTCTGACTGCAGACTGCTCCATGGGTGAATCGAAAGGCATTATATAATTAATTCGTTTAGTTGCTGCAAAAGCATACAATACCACAGTAATTGAGTTAGACCAGTATCAAGAAGCTAATTTCCAAGTTACTATCCTTGCGATATGCTACAGCAAAAGTATACTGCTGATGAGATAAAGCACCTATAAAACCAATATATTTAACTCATACAAACGAATTGGATCACGAACACAAGCAGGCGGACATAAAAATCCCACAACAATTTAAACTATTCAATGAAACCGCACAGTACCCCACTCGCATATGAACCTCCAAATTCTTCCCAATGATCTAAAATCACAAAACTGTTTTGAACAGATGGGGGCTTTGTTAATATTAATATGGGGGCTTTGTTAATATTAATATGGGGGCTTTGTTAGTATGTACTATATGATATTGGTTCAGAAGGGTCTTTTATCAAATGAACCTCAGTTGCTATTAATAAATATCTTTCTACCCATTCAAAGTAAGGGAGTCGAGAGTTTCTGAACGAGATAGATTCTATATAAATTTATATAGGAAACTGAGATAGATACCTTTCAGAAAATTCTAATGATAGTTAAAATTTTATGCATTATTTTTTTCCCTGCGACACACTAATCCTGTTGAGCTATTTCATTGTTGCGTTGAAGCCTTAAAGGGGATTAATTGTTCCTGGGCCTAGTTTTTTTCGTGAAAAGTAGGCATCTGGGAAAGCAAAATGTTTGGAAATCTAAAGAAACCATTTTCCTCGATGAAGGGGAAATATGGGGGAACGTGGTTCTTTCTAAAATCTAAAAGGAACAATTTTCTTTCTTTTTTTCTGTATTTATTACTCATATCATAATATTTTATTATATTTTTTAACAACTGATCTGATTATTTTTCTTTTTTAACGTGGTTCCTTTCAAAATCTAAAAGAAAATAATAGTCTTGCATGTGCTTTGTTTGGTAAGTGTTCTCTAACATAAAACTATATATTATGTTAGTTTATCTACTTGCATTTTGCATTAACAAGTATTTTCTTAACTGCTTTTTTGAAATTTCCTAAACTTAAGGCCGAGAAGAAAGTTGATTAGATTTAGATTAACCAAATAGACAAAAGATTTGTCTTGGTATAGCGAGAGGTTTGGCGTATCTCCAAATCCACTCTTACTTTCTATTTTTAGCCATCATACTGATAAAAATACAAAAATTAAGTAACTTAGGACAAAATTTAAGTCGCACAAAATAAAAAATAAAAGTGTGGATTTTAATTTAAAAAATATGAATTTCACTTCTTTATTTAATCTTTACTAGCTCAATTGTTAGGCTCGTCTCTGGTTCATGTATACAGAGAGGCCAATACGGTAACCCATAAAGCTGTTTTTCTTAATTTAGTTGAGCGTTGGTATGGTTTAGTACCTTCTAATGTATGTGATTTAGTCAGTGGTTTTGTATAAGTCTTCTTTTTATCGTCTTATGATCAAAATAGAACAAAATAAAGAAATCAATATAATTACAATTCCAACCAGTTTCAATCATGGATAAATAGATATAAAAATCATTATAATCACGAATTGTGTATATATACGGTTACTCGACATGACGTTTTCACCAGTTTCTTCTTCATCTATTTGACACAGGGAAAACCTAAGCCAATTCAAAGTTTCAACCCCATTCTTCTCTTCCAATGAAAGAACAACAGCTTCAAATTCCGGCGCCCAAAAGTGGAGACCGACTGCTATACATGCCAGAATATTGGAACCCGAAACCGGAAAACATATGGGTTACTTTGATAGTGGGTCGGGCCATGTTGGTCTTCACCTTCATCTTGAGCAATCACAACTGCTGCCCAGCAACTAAAGTAAGCTGCTTTTTTCTCCTCTATTCGCTTACTCTTCAAGCACTTCAATTTTAAGAGGCACCCATTTGGGGATTTAGATACTAGTCATAGCTTGGCCCCTTAACTATTGGTTTGTTCCTTTACATTTCAATCCCAAAACCCCTTTGTCGTTATGAATTGATGTTAATGGTAGGAAGCCAATTTCGGTTTTTAAGTTTGATCTGTATGTATTTGAAGCTTGCCCATTTCTCTGTTTTGTTTCTTAGTATGCTAATTGAACACCCTTTGTTATGTACATTTTTTTAGGAATGAAAGACAACATCTTTCCTCACTTGACATGGTACTAATTCGGTTGATAAGATTGTGCTAAAAACCATCAGCCAGTTATTTATGTGATTTTTGGAAATGAATGATCAGTAATGGAGGTCTATTGTTCTCAATTAACAATATCTGCATGTGTATTGTTTCAAAATTGATGACTGCCAGCCGTTACAGACTTATATAGCAGCTTTCTTATACTGTGCATTGAATCTATCGGCAAGAGCAGCATAATCTTTTATAACTTCCTGGGACTAACATAGATGTAGGTTTGTAACAGCTAGTCATCACGCCCCATGTCCATCCTTGTTGGTGTTTGTTAAAATATTACAGTAGTGTAGACTGTAGAAGTAATCACCCTTAACATCATTATTGTTAGTATTCAATAATATAACTTTTTTGTTGCCGGATATGACTTGTCTTCGTCCTTGATCTATATCGAATTCAGCTATTACTGCTCTCTGGAGCTTATTCTTTATCACAGTATATGCATTCATCCCATGGCACAAGTTGACATTATTCTCGAGTTGTAGCCATGTTCCTTTTATATGTATTCATTGTTTGGTGTTCTGATTAAAGTCTTTATGCAATGCAGGAGAACAAATATGTCAACTTCCCTGCAGATGGCAATGACGATGATGATGATTCTCATGTTGATGACAATATATCGTATGGTAAATAGTATCCCATCACCCTGCAGGCTGCAGTGTCAAGTCTTTGCCGGATCAACAGGATCTGATTATGTATCATCAGTTATCAGAAAAAGAGGAGTGCTTCGGTTGTTGAGCTAACAGTAGGTTTGTGACCAATCTATTTTTGTTAAGTACTAATGAGTTCTAAGCTTTGGATAATTTTGCTTTTAGCTAAGCTTTAAAGCATTCATATCCAATCTGATGTTAAAAGATCATACAATTTTGTAGTTTGTTTTCCCTCTAAAATTTGTCTGCACAGAGCACACATGCTTTGCTGTGTATGCATGCCTGGTGATACTCAATTAAACATTAAATCATGTATGAACAGACTGCTGATTGAATTTTTGCTTTTTTTTTTTTGGAGTTCTTTATTTCCCTTCAATCAAGATTTGGTTAATATTTGTCGGCTTCTAAAGGATTATAGTGGGGCCCTGCATATCTTATGCATACAGCTCTTCTTTGTGGTCTTGATGCTAACTGTACTTGTATATACTAATCCTAGATTATTATAGCATCCATAAGCTTGCGAGATCGTATTTCATTTCTAGAATCGGATTGAGCATTAACAGTTAGGCCTATTAGCACATAGTACAGTTTCTACTTTGTAACGTTTTTTTATCAATACATTTAAGTTGTAGACCAGTTTTATGTATGTTCCTAAATCTTTACGAGGCTATATTATGCCCTACATAACTTGAACAATGAGCCACACCTCAATTTTGATAGCTCCAAATTATAGGGTTCTTGAAGTTACACTATGTTTTCCTTGGTTTAGCACTCTATATTAGCCAATCCAGCCCTAGCCTTGGTGGGCCCTTGAATTTTTACTGGCTCCAATCTTACAGCTTACTAGTCTCCCAAGTTGTTTACCAGTTGAAGTTTAACAGGTTGTGTCTAGTTATTAGAAGATGTTTACAATAGGTTGGTAAAGCTTGTATTTCATTTACTATTCATTAATGCTTTCTTAATCTGCCTTTTAGTTTATACTGAGTAAGATACATCACAGAAAATGTTTAAAAGGTCATAAATGAGAAATATCTAATATATCAGGTATGAAAGGCGAAACAAATATGTGATCATATTCTTATATGCTAAGTATGATTAAGTAAAAAATATTGTATTTTTGGTGGTTTTCTGATATACTGTATTTACTTCACACGTCTTTAGAAGTTGTACTAATAATGTGAACCTGAAGCTGGGTTTCTTTAGGTGGTCTTCTGCTAACGGGAAAATATTAGTTGCTTCTCATTTTTTCCCTTTTTGCGGGAGTTGGTAGTTATGTATTATTATGGTTTCATATGGTGTAGGAGCTTTGGGTTTTAAGGGTTTATTCCACGTCAGTTGGTATTCACCCCGATAACGTAAAGAGCTGCTGCAACTTGCTTTAAGATGACCTAGTAGCTATGTAGGAAAATCTGATATCTATGTTTGGAATATGTTCTGTATGTGTTATTGCTGCCTGTAATTTGGGAGGAACCCAAAAATGTTTTGATTATTCTGATAGATTAATGGTGGAACTGAAGGTCCAGTTGTTAAGAACTTGAGATAGCTATATAAGCAGTCCGATATGGCTAGATTTTCTCTTTTATATCCTTTGGTGGTATGTTATGCAACCTGTCTTAAGTGTAGTGTTCTTACGATGCTTATTCTAACAAAATTCTATTTTAATTTAATGTACTCTTTTGGTCTGTCTTTCTTGTTTTTTCTGGTGTAACCATTCTGTTGTGGACCTCGTGTCCACTTCTTTTTTTGCATCATTTGATGCGATCTATAAAAATTGTCTAGTCTAGGATTTTCCTCCTAATTGAAGTGGTGGATTTCCATAGGATGTTACTAAAGTCGTTGGTTTTGCAAAAGTTGCACCTTTAGCATTCTCACTTTGCAAATGTCTTAGAAACTCGGTAAAAAAGGACACTTTTAAGTTTTTTTTTTCTGTCTTTTTTTTTTTCTTGGTTTTAAGAGGCAAGGGAAAAATGTATTGAGTAGGTGAAGTAGCTTAATTGAACACCATCAATGATTTAAAAGATGAAGCCAATGCATGCAGGAAATCATGTTATTTTGCATTTCAATACTTCCATTATCCAAATAGGTGGAATAGGGCCAATTAATGCATGTTGGGAGCTCGCAAACAACTTTTTGGAATATTATCCACTTTTGTGAAACTAGATAGGGGTTGGGGTTGGGTCTTGGTTCTTAGGATTATGTTCCTGCTTCTGTTGTCTGGATGGACTAGGCTATGATTAAGTTTGGAATAGGCCAACTATCTACCACCTTACAGGCTTTGTGAAACAATTTCCCAAAGCTTGTGGCCCAAATGACATAGATATTTTTTTTTTTTAGGTGCAACTGTAAATTCTTGCTATCTCAGGGGCACGCTTTGAATGTGGATATATTCTCCTAGGGTTCCATATAAATATGAAGCTTTCCTAGTTTGCTGCCTGTATTTATCTGCATTTCATCCTCGTTAATACAGATAGTAATACAAGAGTGAAGAGTTTAGATCTGCGGCTCAGTTCTTCAATCCTAATCATAAATTGGTGAGATGTTTTAAGATTTTGGTTCTCAGTTTCAATTGTGATTGTTAATGTTTTATCCTTTTCCCTTTTAAATCAACATTCTGTTTGTACAAAATTCAATAGAGATCTGATAATCCAAAGAGATGTTGATGAGGCGTTTTGCTAATTATTCCATCTTAGAACTTTTGGCTTGATTAATAGTTGAATAAGCTCATTTGAATTCTTAGTTTGTTTGGTGATTCAATTTTGAGTTTTTGATAGATTTGAAACTGATGGAGGTAAAAGAATATGGTGCTGTTGTAATTTGGTACCAAAAAAAATACTCCTTTCTAGTTCAGGTTGGTGCTGATGAGTTTCTGTTTTTCTTCTTTGCTTCATATGTGTTATCATCAGTTTTCATAAATGCATGTACCTCTAAACTGTATCCCATCAGTAGTGGTCTGATGAGATCTTGAAAAGGTCTTTTGCGAATTAGTCTATCTTAGAATTTTTGGCTTGTTTTATTGTTGAATAAAACTCAATCTAATTGTTAGTTAGTTTGGTGCGTTAACTTTGAACCTTTGATATTTTTGAAATTGGTCGAGGTGATAGAATATTGTGCTGAAGTATTTTTAGTCTTGTACTCACTTTAATGAAATGGTTACTGTCTCCCCACCTTTCATTTGTGAATGATACAAATATGCTGGGGTTCTGTTTGGGAAATACCCTCTTCAAGAGGAGCACATCTTTTTAAATCTGAAGGGCCTCTGATCGTTTCATATGAATTTAAAGTTTACAGCCACTTAAAGTGATGTATCTGATACAGTATGTTGTATAGTAAGACGTGTTTTGTACCATAGCAGACATTGGTGAAGTGGACATGCATATCATTGGAAGAGAGGTACTGCTTCCTCATTTTACTGCTATGCACCTGATGAAGGGTGAAAGTAGTTAAAAACGGGAACTCTACTGGAAATTCATCTTATATCTCAACCAGTGGGATTTCTGATAGTGACTGTATTCAACTAGATTAGTTTGTGTGCTGTTTTATCTATTCATGCAAATTATGTTCTGAAGACCAGAGTTTCATAAGTGATTGCAGCATTTGCATTACTCATTGTTATTCATATATGAAATTCGACTATAAAAGTCATCTCTAGTATTAAAAATGAGTGACATGAATACCTGACCTCTTCGTTTAAGTGTAGTCTTATGATGTTGTTTTTAGTCGCCGTTTATTAATGTGGAATTGGAAGATTGTAAAATCACTTTCTTCCTTGCAGGATAAAGTTTTGCAATCAGTGTGAGAAATGGATTGCCCGCCAGGTTTCACATTGAAGCGGAAACGAACCGAGAAAAACAGCGGTACCAGTACCAGCAATATGGCAGAAGGTCAGGCTTTACCTGGTGTCGGGGAAGGCCATCTTGATAAAGGGTTTCACTTGAAGATCAAAGCAGGAGGGACCGAGTTGAGGGGTACTTATCCTGTTGCTCCACCAAATGTTGTTCCACCAATTATCAGGAATGTGACAAGGAAAGACCTTGCTGTGCCAGCGGTTCATTCTATGCTTTATCGCTCTGGGTCGAGGAATATGCCACATTGTGACGTGAAGAAGGAAGTTCCTGCAGCTTCCGACCAATCTGAGTCTTCTGGAAAGAAGTCTCCTTTGGCTGCTGTTCGTCCACCCGCCAATCCTTAGATGTTATAGGAACTTCAGTTTTGCGATATGTGCTTGTATACCAAATTTCAGTTTCAATCTTTCAACTTTTTATGGATAATAACTCCAGACGATGAAACAAGTTGCTACTGTTGGTTGTTGTTTGTCTCCTTCACTGCTCTACAAAATCTTGTTTCTCCTTCTGTGTTGTGCAAGTATCAAATGCCGGTCTGACTGTTGGTTTTCAAGGGAAGCCGAACTTCTCCGACGGTGATTGCCTAACCTCGATGATGTTTGTGAACAGATGTTCACCAATTTACAAGAGTTCCCATTCTCATTGAACTATACAGTCTATTCATAAAAGCTAAAACCACCCTAAAAAGAAAGAAAAAAGCCACGTGGCACAGACTCAGGCACCTTCTAGACTTGGTCCATCGTTTATATATCAGTCTCTTCTCTCTGTGAATGAGACGCTCGCATTCGTCTCTGCTACGACGGCGCTTGGATTTCGAGTGGTATCGGCGTTCCGACGACGACGACGACGACGTTTTGAGTTACAAGGTAAATGCTATTCTCACACTGAGCTGTATTTATATACATGTTGTATATAGATATGTTGTCTATGATTGAATGCTCCGATTGCAATCACTTTTCCGTTTGATTGAACAAGTTTGAGTCTTAGGGTAATTCTGCTTGTCCCTTTTCTAGTGTAGCAATTCCCAAATTGGGGGACGAGTTTGTGTTGAAGATTGATCAGATTATTAGAGAAACCCCTTTGTAATTCTGTGTTTGGATTGGAATGCTGCTTAGGTGCCTCTGCATTTAGTGGTGACCATCTTTCTTTGATTTTCCCAATCACAAGTTATCATTGTTATTAGTATTCACATAACCCTTTCATTGCACGAATGATTGCTTTCTACCTTTGGAACTGTAAACGTTTCGTAATTTATACCCATGAGCTCAGATTATTGTGGATGTATTGTTGATTTTGTTTCCTCATTAGTTCCATAAGAGGATCAATGGGCACATTAGCACTAGCTCGACATGGAGTCATGAACTATGTTGTTTGGTTTTGTGTACACCATAGGTCGGTTTCTTCTTGTTTACGATGTGCTCTACAGATTATGGTAGTTTTCATGTATAACTAATAGAGTTAGCAGTGTTTTATTCTGGTTTAACTTTTCCATGGCTCATAGGAAATAACAGTATTCTGAAATCTGGTTTTGATTCTTAAAATTAAGGTGTTCAGGAGGAGTGGCGTTTCTAACTATCATGTGTTTGGTAAAATTGAGGATCGTCAATGCTGTTGAGGTGAAGATTTGAAATCTAGATTTAGTAATCCTTCCATTTTTGATAAAGGAGTTGCTAATATCTTGATAATTAAAAAACTGAAACTTAAATTTTGGTGTTTGATCATCCGCAACCAGGCTAGGACCGATTTCTTTTCTCTTTTTGGAGTTTCTTAGGGTATTAGCATTCAATAACCTTTGTAGTTCTATAAAATTTCTTGCAGAAGGAGGTTGCACGATGGACATAATCTCTCAATTACAGGAACAAACCAATAAAATTGCTGCTATTACCTTCAATACCTTTGGAACATTACAAAGGGATTCTCCTGCAGTCAAACTTTCTCCAGATTATCCAGAACCACCTGCTAACCCTACAGAGGATGCTGCCAATTTTGCTGAACAACCCAAGCTAATGAGTGAAGCTTTGGTTCAAGCTGCAAAGCAGGTGTGGCATGTTGTTCTTTCCATAACAGAACTGTTCCATAACCTATGTCAAATGATCAATGTTTTTAGTTGTTACTTATGGGGACCTGAATGGATCGTGCTTGTTCTTCTATGGACTATGTTTTTATCATCTAAAATTTAAATACTTTATACTTCTACCACTGATAATCCATCTGAACAGAAAATGCATCTTTTTCTATGGTAATCATATTGAATGCTGATTGGAATTGTGTATTTGAGTGGCAATTAGAAACTGTGCTCAATACTTTTGTTCACTTTGAGCAAGTATAAGGTACTTTGAATCTTTGAGTTCACTTTGAGTCTTTGAGAATATCATGGTTTGGGTGTAGCAAGTATGAGGCATATTCCTGGATGTACCGTGAAGTAAACTTTGTTTATGTAGAGTAGAAAATGACTAGCCAACTTAAGATAACTGAAAGCTATTGAGTGAAAAATGTAATTTCTAAGCCTTTTGGGGTCAAATTGTTAGCATCGGAACCCTGTTAAAAGTTCATCCATTCTTTTCCTTATGTTCTCTGCTGAATATGTATACATAACATCTCAGTTATCTATTCATTATGCATCTCCTACTTAAGTGGTTAAACTGGCGTAACACCACTTAGTTATCTATTCCTTGCAGTTTGATGCATTAGATACTGCACTACCGTTAGTTGATGGAGGTGAAGAAGCAGAGCTCAAAAGGATTGCAGAACTGCAGGTATGGAGTGCCCAAAAGGATTTCACATTACTTTCATTTGACAAAACTCTCTCTCTGACTTTTTTTTTTTGGGTGGAACTATTTAGGTGGAAAATGATGCCGTCGGCCAAGAACTTCAGAGACAACTGGAAGCAGCAGGTTTACCTTTACCTTCCTTATGTTAGCTATTAGACTTCTAATTTTGGGAAATACCTTGCTTTTCATATTACAAATTCGTCATGAGAAGCCTTTAAAAGTTCATGGGGCTTGTACTACATAATCCTTTAGAATTATCTTTTTTTTCCGAGAACATTCACACTTAGGTGCTACACTATCAGTTAAACTAATGATTTCGTTTGGAAATTTCCTGAAAAGCTAATCGTAGGTTCTTCTCTCCATCGGAACAATAGGGCCATTATGTTTGCTTATTAGATGCAAATTTATTTGCTAGTGTGAAAATTTAAATCTAAATCATGTTGTTTTGTTTGTCAGAGGAGGAACTGAAGCAGGTCCGTGAACTGTTCAGCCAAGCTACAGATAATTGCTTGAATTTGAAGAAACCAGATTAAAAATAAACTGGTTCATCATCTCATTTGGAACTGGGTGGAGGGCTTCCAGATCCTGTGATTACAGCCAATCTTCTGAAATCTCATGAGAGGGAAGTAAATAGTATATAGGATTATGCTCCGTGCTGCCTTTGTTATTTTCCGTTTCCCTGTCCTCTAAAAGAATGCTGGCTGTTATCTTTTCATTTCCCGGTTCTATTGTGTGACAGCTTCAAAATTTAGAGTTCTATACAGATACAAAAACTTGGTCTTTAATTTTTGAAGTTTCAGTTTCTAACTATAATTTGGCGTCTCAATTTTTGAGGCATAAACCAGAGAACAAAATATGAAAACCCTTTGGTTCTGGGGAGGATATGTTATTACCATGGCACATTCTGTGTCTTTTTGCTGATCAATAAACATCATATGCATTTTTTCAAGGGGCAATAACATGTTTAGTATTGGTATGAGGGAATTTGTAAAGTACCCCGTACTCAATTCTCACCACCCTCTGGGAAGTATAGTGTGAACAACAACTGAATCATAGTAATCATCCAATTGTAACAAGAGTATGTCATTCTTCTCAAAAAAAAAAAAAAAAAAAAAGAGTGGATGTCAATTCTAATTGCGCTCTCTACAATATTTAGTTCGACAGGGGTACACACATCATACTACTCTTATACCAATTCATCCACTAGAATTTGGAAATCAAAATTCATAGCAGGCATAACAGTAGCACAACAGTATCCTTTCAGCAATGAGAAACCCAGCAGCCCTGCCGCAACGAGAGATGGTATTAGATTACACCAGTGGTGGATTGATTGAGGAAAAAAAACTGGAGACCATAGACCTCACAGTTATTTGCTTGGTCCGTGGCATTGCCTTTGTATCTTTGAATATATTTTCGATTGAGTCCTTCTTAGCCTGAACCATTTGTGTTCCAGCTTGATCATTGTCGAGATTGCCAGTCTCCATGAGATGGTGTTGTCTTTCGCTCTTCCTGTAGGATGTGAGATTTTCGGATGTTGTGATTATGCTGTAAAGAGGCCTTGAATTGATAGTAAATTACATATTAGCAACTGATTAAATTTCAGTTTACAACTATATTCTTTACACATTATCTTATACATTTAAGGACAAAAATTAACAAATTAGGACAAACTAATGTCTGCATGTCATCTGTCACTACATATTTTACCAAATTACCTTTCACTACATATTATACTGTTACTATGAACGTGCTACTGCCCTGTTGACGAGAGACATGATACTGCTGTGTTGACATGAGACGTGTTACTGCCGTGTCGACAGGAGACGTGCTATTGCCGTGTAAGAAGGTGCTACTACCGTGTCGACGAGAGACATGTTACTGCCGTGTCGACGAGAGACGTGCTACTGCTTTGTCAATAAGAGACGTGCTACTACCGTGTCGACAAGAGACGTGCTACTGTCTTGTCGACATGAGACGTGCTACTGCCGTGTCGACATGAGATGTGCTACTGCCGTGTCGACCGGAGATGTGCTACTACCGTGTCGACCGGAGACGTGTTACTGTCGTGTCCACGAGAGACGTGCTACTGCCATGTCGACCTGAGACGTGCTACTACCTTGTAGGAAGGTGCTACTACCGTGTAGGAAGGCGCGTGTCGACATGAGACGTTCTACTGCCGTGTCGACCAGAGACGTGCTACTGTCGTGTCGACATGAGACGTGCTATTGCCGTGTCGACATGAGACGTGCTACTGCCGTGTCGACTGGAGACATGCTACTGTCGTGTCGACATGAGACGTGCTACTGCCGTGTCGACGAGACGTGTTATTACCGTGTCAACGAGAGACGTGCTATTAGCGTGTCGACGAGAGATGTGCTACTGAGCATTGATGCAACCACATTTCTAAATGACATTTTAGTTAATTTGACTAAAATTTAACTTAAAAATGGCTAGCACTACTAAAGATGCTCAAAAATACCTCTACAGCAGTATTTTATATTTCAACTAAAGTTTGATTTACATTAATGATTAAATAAAGAAAAATAAATTTAAATGTGTTTTAATATTACATAAAATGACTTAAAAAGAATATTTTGAATTAACATAAATTATAGAGAGCATCATCTCGCTATCTATGTTTAGCGAGCGAGATAGCTAAAAGTTAAAATAGCTAGTAAGTCTGTTGGAGCTGGTAAAATTGATAAAAAATAAAAATAAAAAAATAAAAACTAAACTCCATCTCTAAAATGGTTAAGAGACCAATATAGAGAGTATGCTAAATATGCTCTATTTTACCTTAAAATAGCTAAATTTAAGATTTAATTGAAATAGCTAGTCTCTTGGAGATGCCGGCTTAAGAAGCTTTTAGGATACCGTCAATGTTTTTTTTATCAAGTTAAGAATTTAAATATTACAAATTTATGAGTCGAACTCACAATCTTCCTCTTATTAAGAGGAGACTATACCTCTAGACCAATGGTATTGGGTCAAATTACGTTTTTGCTGCCCTAAACAACAATAAAAACATCAAGAAAAAATTTCAATTTACCCCCCAAATCTTTGGTGTCAAAATCAGTTCAGTCCTGCAACTTTTTTTTTAAATCAGTTTATCTCTTCAACTTTCTAGTGTAATGGGAATGAGCCGGGCTTTTTGGGACACAGTCCATTTCATTCCTTCCTTAGCCATAGGCTGGCAGTGGCATAGCCAGACATCTTACTTAGAAGGGTTAAATTTAATTAACTAGAAAATTAAATTATTTTCAGTCACTCTTTAGCAACAATACAATTTTGCTTAAAAGAATATCACAAACTTAATTTCAATAATATTTTTGTTCTATCATTATTCATTCTCATCTCGAATAAACTTTGGATTAGAATTTCATGCACGATATATAATTAAAAAAAATTGTTACTTTTGCTTTTGTTTGAGAGATAATGCGCGCATGTAGATGTATGGTAAACATTAATGTGTTGTTTCCATTTAGTAAGGATTAGTAAGGTAAAAAACCCTTAACACGATTTGTATTGATTGGATTAAGTATTTTAATAGTATAAATTTGTATTTCATTCCATTATTGTTGAAGAATATTTAAGACTAATTAAAGATTTCTTAGAGGAGAATGGTCAATTTATGTTTCATTTTCATTAATATCCAATACAAATTAAGGGTAATTACTCTTTTTGAAAATTTGAGAGGGTTCAATTGGACCCTCTTGCCCCTAGCTAGCTACGCCCCTGTAGGCTGGCACTGGTGGTTTGTAGTGGATTGACCTCAACACTCGTATATACTGTCATTATTTGATAATATATACGAGTGTTCAGTTTATCTCCTAAATCTTTGGTGCCAAAATCAGTTCAGTCCTGCAACTTTTTTTTTAAATCAGTTCGTCCCTTCAATTTTCGTAAACACATCAGTCGGTCCAATTTTTAAATTTCCCTCGAAATGTGACATCACCAAAGTTGTTGGAATTGATAAGAGAACTCACAATATAATTAAGTTTGCGATATTCTTTTAAACAAAATTGTGTTTTTGTTAAAAAGTGACTGAAAATAATTTAATTTTCTAGTTAATCAAATTTAACCATTTTAAGAAAGATGTCAGGGTACGCCACTGCCAGCAGAAAACCTCTGCCACGCTTTGAGGACAAGCAAAGCTACTCTCCAACTTCTAGTTATGTTAACTTATAGTAAGTCCATTATTAATTTGTGAAGCATGTAGACATGAAATTAAGGAAAAGGATATCATCTTCCTAAATTCAATAACCTGAGCCTGTTGGAGCTACATCATCATAGTTGTTGCGTTTTGGAATTGCTGATAAAAAATCTCGATGCCTCTGGAATATCTTGTCTATCAAAATGTAAGTGCATTGTCAGTCATCCATGCAAAATGTCATTGATACATATAACTCTCAAACATCGAATATCCTGCTGCTCATGTTGCAAAGGACTCGGTACATGATCGGTATCCACCTGAGGCTGTGCCTGATTCTCTCTCATCATGCCTGAAAAGTATTTGCATGGGGGATTCAAAGCTTAAAATTCAAAAAGGTGAGATTAATATGACAGATTACTTGTTGATGCAGGTCAGGTTTTGAATATAGTCGCAATTTATACTAGTGATTTATGGGAAGACTAAGTGGTGAAGTTCCGGCAAAAACGTTCAGAACTCCAAAAGGGTTCTAAGAATTGTAAGATTGAATGGATCTTTTCAAAATTATGAAGGGGTCCTTTATTTGCTGGTAGGCATCAAACTTATTGCACTTGTAGTGTAACCTCATGACATACCTGAAACACACTTTTGTATTTGTGCATCTTCCCTATAAATTAACTTATTGTTTGTATGAACCACATTAGGTGTGGAGGATTGTTAAAGAAACTGTCTTTCTTTTTTCTAGTGGGTTAAGCATTACGTTCTTTAGTGAAGGATGATCGTCTAGCTAGTAGCTATTCATTTTCTAATTTTTTTTTTTTATCTAGCATTTAATCATGTCTGGGATACGTTACTACTTCAGGTCCTCAAGCATAGAGAACTCTTCTTTGTTCCCTGCCCTATATTCTCGATATAATTAGCACGCCATGCTCATTTTTGAAAATTATAGTGATACATGCATAAGTACCTGGAGTTCTTATATATTCTTAAATCATGATGTAAATATGGCCAATTAACTAAGGACTGAAATTTCATGATATCCTAAAATTTTCGGGTTTTGACAAGTTTTGATTATAAACAATCTTTCCCATATTGTTCATGAGTATTACCGATTTGGACTTTTAGTTGCACATTTGATCTTTTCACTACCTGGAGTGACTTCAGAAAAATGGAAATTTCAGTTGATTATCTACCGATATCGTAGAAGTTTGGTTTATATTCTTTTACCGACGACCAAAATTGTTTTGGACGTGAAGAGCCATATATGTCAAACTATTTCCGTCAAACATGAATCATCCGTCAAGAAATGCAGAAATGACCGTCTAATTTGTTCTCCATTCTCTAAAGCAAATATCGAGCCCTCAAATATACCAACATAGAATTATGTGTTGTCTGGCTTTGTTCATTTTACACCACCGACTTTGCTTGTAATTGTACATGTGCAATGTCGACCAAGTATTTGAATATTCGCCCACAAAAAGCTGCTGGAAAACAAAACCACAGTGAGATGCTCAGAAAGGAACTTTGATAAGATTGCCCCTATCATAAGTAGTCTTTCAAGTTTCAACTATCAAAATATTTGACTTGCTTTGTGTTCTCATCCATGCATCTGGAGAAATATTAAGAATATTTATATATATATATATATATATAAATGCCTTGTCATTCTTAATATATATATACCGGTCATCCATGTTATCAATGTAACCAACAACCATTTCTATCATTATGACTAAAATATAACCCCAAATGTCCAGCTATATAGGAAAGAAATAGTTAATACATATTAGAGCATCATCAGCCGTATAACTAAAACAATAGTTAAATTTAGCAATAATTATAAAATTTAGCTATTGATATAAGAATTTGGTTCCTGCAGTTATTGCTATGTATAAGTTAAGTAATACTTTTAACAAATAATAAACTGACACGTGGAAAAAAAAAAGAGGAGGAAAAATATACGTATTCCTTTGGCAATTCATGGCTCAATTGACAAATTTACCAATTTTGTTTAGCAATCCTGATAAAGAATAAACAGTAGAGACAAAGAGATGTAGTAAGAGAATAGAGAATCATCATCTTATTCATTGATATGAGTCATTTATATAAGGAATTACAATGTACGAATATAGTAATAATAATGAATACATAATCATATTCTAACTACGTATCATATTGGCACACTAGTGAAAAAAAGCTCTTATGCGACGACATTATTTTAATTATGTCTCCTAAGTAGAACTTAGGCGACAGAAAACGATTTTGTCTCCTAAATTACCACCTAGGCGACAAAATTTCGTCACCTATGTGGGTTTCCTCGCCTAGGTGGTAACTTAGGAGACGAAAAATGTACTTAGACGACGAAATCATTTTTATAAAAAAAAAAATTTATTCACTTAGGCGACGGAAACGTGTTTCGTCATCTAAGATTTATTTAGACGATGAAAAAATTTACTTAGGCGACGGAATGATTATTTTTTATAAAAAATAAAATTTATTCACTTAGGCGACAGAAATGTATTCCGTCGTCTAAGATTGATTTAGACAACGGAAAATTTTATTTAAACAACAAAATTATTATTTTTAAAAAAAAATAAAATTATTAATATCTTAAGTGATGAAAATATAACTTTTCGTCGCCTAAGTACAAAAAATTTTAGCGGCTGTTTTTCCGCCAAAAATTTTTCAGAAAAATTTGAACCAAATTTTTCAAAGTTTCCTTATATATTCTCTCTCCCTCCTCTCATCTGCCCAGTTTCCACGCATACCTTTGTATATCCTTCTTCTTCCCTCTGCCTCACCTTCTTCTTCGCTTCCTGCCTCTCCTTGGCGCCTTCTCTGATATCGGACTACGGACACCTTCTCTTCCAGCGGAGTCCGCGCGCCTTTTGTGCCAGCGAACTACGCTCCTTCTCTTCCAGCGGTGTCCGCGCGCCTTCTATGCCAGCGGACTCCGCGTCCTTCTCTTCCAGCGGAGTCTGCGCGCCTTCTGTGCCAGCGGACTCCGCGCCCATGTTAATTTTTTTTAATTGTTTTCTAGTTTAGCGATGGAATCCAACAATTCCGTCGCTTAGGAGAAAAATATTTTTTTTTTGTGATTAAACAATATATGTCACCTAAGTACTTAGGAGATGGAAAACATCTGTCGCCTAGGTACTTAGGAGACGGAAAACATCCGTCTTCGAAACAATTCCGTCGCCTAAGTAATTTTGACTCGACGGAAATCAATTTTTCGTCCCCCAGACACCAACCTCACACCACTTAGGCGACGAAATTTTCGTCGCCTAAGTACTTAAGAGACGAATTTTGTTACTTAGGCGACGGAATAAGAACTTTTTTCCAGTAGTGGCATAAGGCCAAGACACACATATGAAATATCCTGGAACACTCCCTCTTGTGCCGCGCGCCGATATGCCGGTGGTGCTAATATGTCGTCTCGTTGAAAACCTTGTCAAGTAACAAAAACCTTGTGGGAGAAAAACTAAACCTTGATCGTAAGAGAAAAAGAGTACGACGCACCCTTCACATTTGATAATGACATATATGTATGTGCTAGACTCCCCCTGAAGTTTGCACCCCCCTCTGATCTTTACATCAATCATAGGGTTATGCATTATTTTTATAATCACAGAAGTTTCAACAATTTAGTATGTCAATGCTCTTTAACATGTCTTCAAATGTGGCATTGGGAAATGATTAACTAGATCATGCAGTATTGTCCTCAAACATGATCTTTTACACTTAGATCTTAAGGAGAAGGCCGCTTGTGAACTCAAAGCATAAGTTCGTATATGAAATCAGATTTCCGCACAGCATGACATTCAGTTACTAGAACAGTTGTAACTTCCTCTAGGTAATAAATATGAACGAACCGTAAACGGTTTTGGAAAATAGACTCATTTATCTTTCCAACCGTATAATACACATATTCTGGTTTGTCGGGAGCTGTTCACAAAGTCCCGTCAAAATTGACTGTTCTGGGCAAAATCAAATTCTTGGACAGATCCGTCCTACTTTACAAAAATGGTCATAACTCACTCAATATGATAGATATGATCAAATGGTTAAGTCCCTGGAAAGTAGACACATAGAATTTTCCAATGGTACCGATTTCACAGTTTTCCAGTGAGTGAGATTTCCTATAGATCCTGTAGAATTTGACATACGAAACTTGGCAGATTCTGATTTCGCTTTTGATGTGTCTTTCTTGTGTAGGGATATAATATGCATCAACCTTTCATACCATTACGTATTGAAAAATGAGTTACTGTCATTACATTGACGTTGCGTGGGCACATAGCTATACTTAGCTTTATAATTTTTCATAGAGAATAAGATGTTAAGTCTTTCTTATCGTGTCGAGTACATTAATGTCTCTTATTGTACTTAGATGGGAACTCCATCTCTTAACACATATTTGTCATATTTCTTTAGACAAAACAACGGATCTCTTTAAAGCAAAGACTTTGACTAATCATAGGAGTATATGTAGGCCTTGCTAGTTATAGAGCGCTTAAGTCGATTGATGGAAAATCATCATCAATACAGTCATCGAGTGTCTTATCGAGACCGTGTCTTCCTAAGATATATTTTATTCTAACTTTGGATATTGATACATATTGGCATCTCTTGATCCATCAAGAGTCCACGTAAATCTGGAATGAACACGCAAATGCATAATTCACCATGTCTCTTCCAAATCAAGTAGAGTCCATGTCTGTTTCAATACCTTTGGCAAAAGCATGCTCTTGTGGTATGGAGCCACTTGATTTGGATGAATGAAGTATGTTTAAAATCTTCATGTATATCTCTGATCTCATAGATATGTTATTATGACCATATTCATAGGCTTCTTTGTTTAGTTATTCGGAAACTACCAAACTGACAAAGTAGTAGAGAGCAATGACATCCATTACGAGAGCATATCTCATCGTAGTCGATCCCAGTGCGTGTTAGTGAGAGACTTTGCCCCATAAGGTGAGTCTAAACTCTTGTTCTCACTACATTATCTAACAAAGACATAGTTGATAGGCTTTATCTTGCTGTGTCGGCATCACCTGCCCAAAGACCTATCTCTTTCTTAATGTTAGATCGCATCTTTCCATTAGGCCAATCAACTAAGTTGATATCCATCAACGAAGGGCGGTTCGTTAGTAGACTCATTATCCCACGTTCTCATGTACACTAATGTAATACTTGTAGAGATCTTTATATAGATTAGATTTGACATTGAGACGTCCTTCAACGATAATCACAATTCAGACTTCATAAGATGAGATTGAGTATCATTGATCAATGAATCAAGCTGTGCCAAGCTCCTTTTCTTCCTAGAGCGAGAAAATATGGAACCTAAGGGCCTCCCTCCTTTTAGGGAGCCACACGGCCTTATGACACACCATGTTGCCACAACATTATGGCGTCACCATATCACTATCCATGGTTATGACGTCAAGACCAACTTGGTCGCACCATGTCCTCTTGATAGGACATCAATCCTTGCAGACATATTTGTAGCATGTGATAAGGTCATTTTAACACTTTAGGCATTTGAGATCAAAATGAGACTTAGTGGGGATAAACCACGACAATTCACGTCGTTCCACTTGAACATTTGTGTTCTTGTATCCTCCTAACGGCGGGAATATTGTCTCATCAAAGTGATAATCCGCAATAAAGCGGTGAAAGAGATCGCCTGACAAGGTTGGTTTCTACATAGGCGGACTATAGTTGGAGGTTCATATCCAACCTAAGTTATTCCTCTCAAATGACCCATCATTGTGCAGTGGCAATGCAATTTGGCACCTAGAAATAATTTTTGGCAAGCTCAAGGATTGGAGATCCGTTTCAATCCTATTTGAGCTCAAGGATTGCAATTTCGTGTCAATTTTGATACACAGTCTCGAGCTATTGTACAAAAAATATTCAATGATGGTGGGTCGTAGATGAATAGTAAAGCTACATGCAAATGTTGTATAGCCCCAAGACACAATAGAAAGATTGGTGCGCATCAATAATGTTTGAGTGACAAGCTAAAGTTGCTTGGTCGTAGCCTCGATGAGACCGTATTGCTTGTGAACATAGGGTACGGGACACTTCAACTTATATCCTGATAAACTTCTTTAAAGAATGGGTAGTGAGCCCGTAGAAGTATAAGCAGCATAAGTAGACGATAGTGTAACACGTGACCGGTGTGTTGACACTTCAACTAATACCATAAAACATAAAAAGGTGTCTGCAAGTTGGTTGTATCGATCTACATAATTTGATGTAAGAATGAAGTATTCTCTTTTGTGTCATTTAGCGTAGGTGGGTCTTGCTCCTAATTTCGCTAAAGAAATAGGCTTTCAAAACGAGCAATGAGCATTGCATAGGGCCAATGAGACATCAAGGAAAGACCGGTTCACCTCAATTGCTTGAGGAATTGACCGGACGGCGTCCGAGAAGTTGGAGCCGTGTTCGGGTGACGACAATGTCCCCGGTGCCGCCATTTACAACCATGGCGTCACCATCATGCTTCATGATGAAACTAGATCCCAAATGTCTTCGTTTTGAGTGGAAGAATGGATGTCCATAAGAATTTCTCAAAATTTAGACCATTATTTCTCTTCCAAGATAACCTGAATTGGTCAAAACTAAAGCCTCTATGAGTCGTTGTCCCAAATATCATGTTTAGTGACAACATGAGATTCGATATTCGAATCGTAGTGACATATTATCCACTAAATTGACTCATGACTTCTCAAAGATGCGCTTCAATCCACATTCATGAGAAGGTATACATAAAATAATTCTTTTTCATTCGCATAATGTGTTTTCAAATAAAAATTATTAGCAAGAATGTCTTTAAGGCTTAACTGCGAAAAGATATGGACAAACTGCGAAAAGCTAAAAACTAGACACTTAGAGATTTCCAATGATATAGAACTCACTGTCTAGGTCATCCGGAGCTGTTCACAAAACTCAAACGAAGTTGACTGTCCTAGATGGACAGATTGCTATTTTTCACAGATTTGGCATTGGCAAAGCTTTGAAGCTTGCGGATGACATGTGGGCATAAGCCGAAGCCAAAATGACGTGTATATGATCAAAATCAAGTCTTTTTGGTCTTTCCAAGGTCGTAAACTCTATGACTAGTTAGCAAAAACTAACTTAGAGGACCTAGAGGATTCGATCATGATGATAACATAATGTCCGTTTTTGATAAGTCTTCAATTTCTTTTACAAGACGGAAATTGGTTTAATAGCGTATAGGGATCCAAATCAAAAAAATTTGGTAACTTCAAGTCAGTATGACCAGACATGTTCGTGGAGAGTCGGTAGTGGAAGGTACACTTGAAACCACTATCTTCTTAATTTCGGACAATTCGAAGACAATACACTGAGCTTAGATGAGCCTAGTTAAACAATTGATGATGGAAAATCTGTTATAAGGTAGAAGACTTAACCAGAAACACATTGGCGATTCTCCTTGAGGATGTAAGGCCGTGCGTCATCTTCACTTGGAAGAGACCAAAACAGCATAATATAACCATGTAGATTATAAATATGCCATGCTTCTAAGGATGATGTAAAAATATACATCTTGTTTGTAAATCAATACGAACCATAAGAGGAGAATACTTTCATAACTTCGAAAAAATTCTCAAGGCATTAATTATTGCTAATGTGAGTATATATCGAGGTCTCGAATAAACAAAGAACATCGATACGATGTCTTGTTACATATATGATGTCTTATTACATATAGCTTGGAAAGAAAATTAATGTCTAGCCAATGACATCAAAGTCAGGAGTAGCTAAAGCAGGATCCGAATCTTTGAAATTCTCAATCATGAGAATGACGTTCTTGTCCTCGTATTGATTTTTCGTACCTATTTGTATGCATTCACAATTTGAAAGAGAGCTCGACAACTCTTGAACCAGTGATCTTGAGATCCACACGGTTGCATTGTCCTTAAGCGGGCGTGAATAGTTTTGACAGATTGATGTCTAGATCGGAAGTGTCGTCATTAGGGCCGGCGGCACTTCCCCCTCTTTTCTAGACATCGGCATAGCGTTTTCTACCATTACCGTGACCCATATTGTTTTCCTCACATTAGGGGTTAATCTCATATGTGCAGGCTAATACGTTTATCTCATTAGCGTTTATGCAATTCTCGTTTTCAACATAATGATCAAAATCAAGTCTCGTTGGTAATTCCAAACCAACTTGGAGGGCCTAGAGAATTTGATGATGATCGAATCCGCTAAAGATTATGGATCATGATGCCATAAAATTTCACCGACAATGTGTAATCATAAAAATGTGGTAAACAATCCACGTGACTAATAACTCAAAAAGTTGAGTTAGATGGACGTTTCAAGAAACGCTCCATGAGTGCATTCCACAGTACCCTGTGGTCATTACTTTTTGCATATATTGCCGTTGAAAACTGTTGTCGATGTAGCGCCTCAAAACTTTGAGCGCGAGAGATGTATAATCTCGGCATCTAGGCTTGTTAGCTTGGGGGTCAAAACATGTGGTTTAATCCTTTTCAATAAAAAAGTACCACATATATCAAGCGAAGATTCGCCTTGGGCATTGACTACGTCAAAAATCAGATGAGTAGAATGTTACGTTGCTCTTGCATACAAAACTAAGCTGTTATGAGACTCGATAGATGTCACAAACGATGTTTTTAATGGTTTGTCCTTCTGATTGATCACACACAATCCGAAAAATCCACAAATTGATCAAACACAATTCAGAAAAATGTCTCGGATTGATCAAACACAATCCGGAGAAAGGTCGGGGTTGATCACATACAACCCAGATAAGGAAACAAGAGTGATCAAACACAATTTTGACCCGCGAATAAAATTTCATGATTTTTACATGCACGCACAAAATCTCAAGCATAGAATAGAGATGAAAAATGGAGGAAAGGATTTTATCCTCCCCGAGTTATTGAACTTGAAAAAATTTAGGGTTTCAAAATATACATTTTGAAACTTCAAACACTTGAATAAGTCGAAAATTGTAGTAGGATGAAAACAAGAATCATTAACAGGCGGCGGCCAATCCTTGGCCGCTGGTGATGTCGGACGGCGGCCGGGAAAACAGGCGGGGGCGGCGGTCGGACATAGGAGCCGAAAAACGCTTTTTTAGGGTTTTGAAAAACAAATGGTGGGCTATTGGCTGTAGGGTTAGAACAAAGTGCATGATAACGTGATGAAGTATAAACAATAGAGACAAAGAGATCTAGTAAATGAATAGAAAATCATCATCTTATTTATTGATAGAAGCATTTTATATAGAGAATTATAATATAACAATATGGTATTGATAAATAATACATAATCATATTCTAACTGCATATCATGTTAACATAAAGTCAAGGCACACATATGAAATATTCTAGAACAAATCCTTAAATTTAGCAATCATTAAGGTATACTTTAAAAGCTCCTGTTCATCGGAAAAGTTGATAAATTTAACAAAAAAAAAAATTAATTGAGTAATACTGCTGAAGATGCTCTTTTACGTTCCTAATTTTGTCAATTTATGTCGCTAGATAGACAAAAGATAAAAGGACGGCCACTTAAATTTCATGTCTGGTGGGAGGATATGCATCTCCTAGGGTTAATGCCACGACTACCAAAAGTACGTACACACTCCTATCATTTGCCACAATCAAATAATAGAAGAATGACTCGAAGCAAATAGTTCTCCTTTATATGCATAAATGGGGAACACACCACGTGGTGAAAGAGCCTAAATTATGCAAGTGCCCTTTTCACAGAGGATGACAAAATTGCCAATGCTTTAGAGCTATTATGTCATTCTAAATTGATGGCCCTCCTCTAGCACCGACCGGTGTTTGTATAATAAAGTGGGCATGCTATGTAGGACCTTTGCATGATTTATGGGATGTTAACGTTACAGAGCCAGGTTGCAGAATAATAAATTTCTTGCAGTTCATTATCCTGAATCGATCAGAAGACAAAGGACGGTCACTCTTTGACTCAGTGCTGCATCGTCGCCTGACCGATTCTTAGCCGTTGAAGCGAGTAGGATTTTACTACTGAATCACCGTTTATGTAACAGTGATAGCTGAAAGTGAGACTTGGCTTTTTTATATTTTGGAGAAAGTGAGGCTTAGCTAGTGAAGTGACAAATCAAGGTATTTCCTGGACAGGAAGAATAATTTTGTACATTAGTGTTTTGTCTTTGGTTATATTCTCAATATTACTGTTCCTACTGAGCAAACAAAACCAGAAATAGTTTCTTCACTTTCTTGCATCCTAATATTCATTACATAGACAAAATACCGAACTATCAAGGAAAAGCAGACAAGTTTAAACAAAGAGGAATAGGTAACTAAATTGTACCTCTTATATATATGATTATTTTTTTACATAATTAAAACATGCCATATCTGGTAACAGTGATCCAAGACAGCTGGACAATCCCTTCTGTCACTTACCTAATATTAACAAAATTGTGGGATGTCTTTGGAGGAAGAAATTAAACAATGAAATGATTTCAAAGGTAACTTCCAACACAACAGTCGACGCGCTTTCCTTTTCCGAAATGGACTAAAAAGAAAAATAAACGGAGAAAAATGTCCAGGTGACCGGATTGGAAGCGCCCACAACACAATCAGGAACCAGGAAGGCTATTTCTTCTTCAGTAATGTGATATGATTATGTTGTGGGCCAAAAACTACCCTTGAGAATCAAACTTGACCTCCAATGATCAACAATGGCTTTACCTTTGTTTTATTGGATTGGACTGTAACTGAGAGGTGAGGTAAACTTGGCATTGAATGACTGTTTTACCGAGTCTGAATCCCGGAACAACTGTGAATCCCACTAGTGGTTCTGATGCCGCTGATTGGAAGGCTTCCTCCGCCACACTTTCCATGTAGACTTCTGAAAACCGACAACCTTTGCTCACTTGGAAGATTGCAGCTTCGGGATTGAAGGAGAAGGCCAGCAAATGCAGGAGCCACACCCGTTTCGCCATGTCCGCAAATATAGAAAAGAAATTAGTATTTGGAAACTCACCGTCACTCACAAGGTTTCTTTGGTTCAGATTGCCGGAAAATGATGTTTCCATCTTGGGATGAATCAACCGTAAGTACTTGACGCAACAGAATTTGGCAAATGCTGATTTTGGATTTCGGAAAAGATACTCCTTTGCCTTCCAAGGTTTGAGTTCCGTGAATCTCTCAAAAAAGAGTTGCTGCTGTTGTTTCTTTTTATCTGGCAAGAACTCATTTGGAAGTGAGAAGTTGGGGTATTGGAAAGCATCAAACATTTCCCTGCAAACAAAATGTTCAAATGCAAAACATTTGTGGTCTTCTTTCCAATAAGCAACTTCACCACCATCAATTGAATGAGCTGCTGTATGAATGTCCCAACCAGCAGATTTCATTTCATCCATCATTGTCCTGACAAAGCTCCGAATGGACTTGACTGTGGGCCGTAGTACTGTAATGAAATGGCTAGGACTTGAACCAGATAAATGAATATTGTCAGGCACATATATCTGCCCACTCTGGTATACTCTCTTTTCAAGCAACTTGTTCTGTTTATTGGCTTCCTCCAACTTCTCACCCAGAAATATTACTTCAGAGTCCTTGAGCCTCACCTGAGATTCCAACTTCTTTCCCATAATCTCATAGGTCTTGAGAACACTCTTCTGTTCCTCAATCTCAGCCAACACTACAGTAGTCTCTGGCGAAGGATCAAACTGCTTATTTAGGAAACACCTCTTCAACTCGGACAATTTCTTCAACTCTTCAACTACTGTGTGATCAGCAGCACGAATTCCTTCAGCATCATATGGAGTCTGAGCATATTGTAGCTCAGCATAAGCAGCTTTAACAGATGAAATGCTGGCAAACAGCTTTGCAAGAAGAGCTTCCAAGGCTGCTCTTTCCTGTAGCTTGTCGTTGTTCTTCTCAAATGATTGAGACAGAGTAACCCTAACCTTAGGAGTATTCCAACCATCCTGGACTTTCTGAATTCCAATTTCTTGCGACTTGAATTTCTGATATTCATTTTCTTTGGACTTGACTTTCTGAATCCCAATTTCTTGGGACCTGGCTTTCTGAACCCCGATTTCATGGGACTTGGATTTCTGAACCCCAATTTCTTGGTAGCTACCCTTCTGAAATTCTTGGGAGTTACCTTTCTGAATCCCATCAACCGGGGCAATACCTGTTGCAGCACGAAGATGAAGAACTTTTGCAATAGTACGTGCCAACCTACTCTTAGTTGGAGTTGCAGCTGACCGACTCACTGAATCCATCTACAAAATAAAGATTAATAGATGATGAAAACTCAATTGATACTATCTAGAAATAGCATATAAAGAACAACTGAAATAAAGATATGGGATCACAATTATGATGAGGGTGTAGCAGGAAAGCTAAAAAGCAATATGCTTCAACACTTAGACCAAGGCCATTACTGGAGGATGGAATTTCTTTTTGTTTGCTCTTTCTACTTTAAGAGTTTCTGATTTGTTTTCTTTTGAAAGCGTAGGAAAAGCAGATTTAAACGCGGGAAAAGGAGAAAGAGAGACAGAGAAGAACAGTAGATGAAGAAGCTGTGGAAGAGATATTCAAAAGACAAGCACAAAAGACGGGTTAATGGTATATATATGGAACACTAGGAACCTTGGTTATCATCATAGCACATGCGTTATAGACATTTATTAAATTCAATACCCATCTAAATCAAAGAATAAACACAATATTAACAAAAACTAATTAGTATTTGGAGGACCTAGCAATTGGTGATTCTTGCTATTAATATTCTATATCATTCTCCTCCTCAGCTCTATGGTCCAAGTCATGCCTACCATTCTTTTTTTCTTTTGGTCATGCCTGCTATTCAAAGTCAACAGAAATTTTGGCAATAGCTTTTACTGTTCTCCGAATAAATACCTCAAATGCAAGAACACATTCTCAATTAGATGCTATCAGAAATTTAGAGCTACATGCAAACACTGATGTTTGGCCAAATGGAAATAAAGATAAAAGAAACCTAATCATCCCTTTGGATTCCCTGAGGCACCCTACTAAATACAACAGTAGTCCTAAAAGCAATCTCTGCGGAACCAGAAGATCTGAACTGAAAGGGACCCATCATAGTGAAAATATGATTAGGAATTTTGGATCATTTGCACCACAAATCATGGTTTTTCGTACTCTAGGCGGTGGATTCTTTTCCCTCATGCATCACACCATCAAAGACTTGGTTTTTATGGTACATGATTCATAGAGATCTGAGCCGATAGATCATATATATGACTCAAACTATTCTAAACCAACGGCCAGAAACCTAGTCCCAAAGCCATTGTCCTGCTCCCCCTTATAATGACAAACATTAGCAACCATTTTTTGCATCCCAATTCACACGTATATTGCTAGTAACACGTTACATAACCCAAAAAGGTTCCAATGCCATATTAAAAAAGGGATGTACAATCTCAATCTAAGCCCCTGGTGTAAAATGAAAACTAAAACCACATCCTACGTAACTTAGAAAAGAGCCTGTTTAAATAGATTTGCACAAATCTCAAGCTTAAGTCACATTAACAATGTTTTATACCTTAAAGTAGTAATCAGCATTCCTCTACTAGAATACTACATTCACCGACTATACTGCTAAACAAATCTCTTGCAACCAAACCGATTTGCGATCAGTAACGCGTTCTATAAACATGTGCACTAATATTACTCTTAACATTTGAAGTGTAATACTGGAAGACCCTAATGCATATAAACACAAAGTTCCAATATTAGCAATCCCATTTTGACATCTACTGTAGACTCACATGAACGTTAAAAAAAGGTATGAGAGTATAGAGCAGTGTGTATTATAGCCAGGTAACTTCACTGTCTCTCCTTACAGATCTTGGATGGCAACCCAAAAACTGGACACAGTAGAAATCTACACCATTCTTAATATTTCTTATCAATTTAAAGCAAAGGGTCCTACAAAAGTATAACCATGGCAGTGCAATTATAGAAAAAAATGAAAATGGTGACTAATCACTGTGATGCAGAATGGACCAGAGAACAAGGACCACCAGACCTTAAGAAATCCCAACAGAGAAGGAGTAAAAATAGACCAATATCACAAAACCATAACACACTTGACAACTCAAAAGTCAATTAAACATAATTAGAAAAATCCAGTTCACACACCTTTGATTTCAAACTGTTCACCAATGGGAACTATGACCGGTCTCAAATCCTCTTCATTGTTAACATTAATCACAAGAAAACAAAACAGAGTAGAACCCTGCAACCACAAAATCCAGAAAATCAGAACCACTGAAAATGAAAGAAAGAAATTTGCTTTCATCTGAACAAAGATCAAAGAAGCTGCTCACCAAAGACCAAAAACACAAGTAATCTAAGAAACCCAGAAGTAAAAAAAAAAAAAAATATTAAAAAGAAATTCACTTTGAGAAAGAGAGAAAAGAAAAAGGTACCAATAATCAAAAGCAACTGAGCTGAGAGATATCCAAAAGCAAAGAAAAACCAATAACGCGTTGTGGAGCTAAAACACTCTCTTGCAAGACCTCTACCACTGATTAAAACCTACAAAATAGTAATACCATAACATCAATACCGTTCAGGATCCCAAATATGAATGCCATAAATCCTTTTTTCTTTCTCCTTTACATATTAAACAGCGCAGCTCAAACGCCCAAAACCAAGTATGAAAGATTAGAAAAGAAAAATAAAGTAAAAATGGGAAGTCGTTAAGACCCAAAAACGTTCAAAGCTGTTGTGATCTTACCTTGAAGAGAAAGAAAGCTGGCAGTTACAACCGAGATTGAACTTGACTAGTTTTGTTTGGTATATATGTAGTCCAAAAACAGTTCAGGAGCTTCAATGCTTCTCACCCTTATTGGGTTTGAGAGATTTTGGTTCTGACAGTGATATTCTGAAGAACAAAGAAGCTGGACAATAACCAAATGGGACTTCGGAGAGGGAAAGGCCAGAGCTTTTGAGCCTGGAGAGGTAGAGGGAGAGGGAGGGGAAATGACGAAAGAGGACAGACACGTTTTCGGGGGAAGGGCTCGACGCGGAGGGAGGCATTGGGAATTAAAAAGGGCAGCCTCTTTCGTGCGTTTTTGTTTAGACGGAAATGCCCCTGAGAGTTTGGGGGATATAATTGATCCGTTGTGGGCGGGAGGGGTCGGTAGTGTTGAGATTGGGAGGGATAGTTTGGGGAATTCGAGGTGTGGGGAGACTGACAGATGTGACGTCGTTTCTCAGAGCCGGGGAAAATGGACGGTGGGGATTGAGGGAAGGGAGATTCTCTAGAGTGAAGATGCTCGGCACTAAAGCTTTGATATGAGTTGGTGCGCACGGCGCCATTTGTCATCTATTTTGCCAGCTTTTATATTCTTCTAAATCTATTTCTTTAGGTCCATCAATATTCTCTCTTAATAAAAATCCTAGATTTATTGGAAGTTTCCTTTTCAGGAGGCTATAGTCAAATAGATTACGTGACATAATAGAATTGAGTATGAGCAGAAAATATTATGGGTCAAGTCAGAAACCCAGAAAGAAAGGAAGTAAATATTTAGAATACAAATAAATATAAATCTCATATATCATATACATGTTTATGACATGAGTTATTTGATTCAAATTATTTTTCAGATTTCGACAATATTGTTTACCTTAATAAGGCAATGAACAGGAGGAAATGAAATGACAAAAATGTGTGTTGTCATTATGTCACAATCTCTTCTTGAGACTAATTTTGAACTTATGATTTTCAATCTCTAAAATGACAAGCATGACATCACCTCTTATGGTAAAACTAAAAATACGTCTTTAGAACATTTAAATAGAATCACCAAAAAGGTGTGTTGAAATTGTGCCACAATCTCTGCTCGAGACTAATTTTGAACTTAGGCGGACTAGGTTTAGGTCTATGATTTTCAATCCATTTTCTTTTAGAAAAAATGTAACTAAAGCGATCAATTACATTCTCTAGTGATATTTTTTTAAGTAATAAATTATTCATATAAACGAAAATCATAATGGTTAGGTTACAATGACCACAAGGATGACAATAATACTATTTCATTAAACTTTTAGTTCACTTATTGTGAGCTAGTAAATGATAAAATTAGTCACACATAAAATATTAGAGAAACGATTTCAAAAAAAAAAAGATACTAGAGAAACATAAAACCAGAATCAAGACGCTCAATTACGGTACTCCAAATCGTATAAAATCATCGTTGTATCTAGTTCACACAGTCTGCCAAGCTATCTATACTAACACTTACGAAATATCATATTTGCCCTTTAAATCAAGGCATGGAGGAGTGTTAGTGCAAAGCACTCTCAAGACATCATTCCTTGTCAGCTTAAAACTTTTCTTGGGTGTTTTGTTTCGGGACAAGTTAGGCTCAAAGTGGACTAACTTAACAAGCCTAATTTTTTTGACTTTAACCTCAGATCCAGGTTCAATGACCTAGGCCCAAACTCAAAACCAATTAGGGTTTTCTTCTTCCTTGCCAGCAGCCATGTTTATTGGTGGCTGCCAAACTTCCTCTGCCGGCACAATAATCTCCGGCATTAGCAGGTGGACCATCTGCTCCTATGACTCAGCTATTCGCCCTCCATCGTCGAGCACTTCAGAAAAACCAAATTTGACGTCGACCGACGAGAGCATTGAAGCTACTGCTTCCTTGAGATTCTGATTAACCAATCTCATCGTCGATGTACCAACAACCATCAACTCTAAACCACCAGTTTTGATGGCCTTCTTCGATGTCCCAGACACCGATTCTCCTCCATTGGAGATTTCGTTTATCAAAACCTCAATTGTTGTAGCCAAATGCCACAACCACTGGGGTCCTCGAATCTTCTTAGGCGAGATACGATTAGACTCAGTTTGAAAGAGTTTTTGATGAATCGTCCGTGGAAGATTTTCATCCTTGATTGCTGAATCAATCCAACGAGAGGCAGAGGGCAGACCTTTGCTTAGTTGAGACGACGCGCGTCCTTAGAGATCCAAGCCGTGATGGCTGGATTTAGAGATGGGCCGGAACCCTAGATTGAGAGAGAGAGAGAGAGAGAGAGAGAGCATGGCTCTTACTCCATGTCTCATAGGTTCAATGGCATTTTCTTTGGTCAATGTTGTGATAAATCTCTTTAATATCAGGGGAGTAAGATTAAAAAATAATAATAAGATCTATTACAACACGAATACCTAGTCTAAACAAGGATGTAACAACTTAAAAAAAAAAGGATGTAACAATTAGAACTTATTGTACTTATTGTATGTTGGGGTGAATGTGTGACCGTCTTCCAAACCCCTTGTAATGCCATATTAACCTGCTTTTGGCTTATGGCTAAAAATTAAGATATCAAGAAACCTAAGCTAAATTAAACAACAAACTCCAAATTAAGGAGAAAGGAACAAGTAGCTAGATTTGGGTTTTAGGCGATGAGTCTAAATCCTAGTGATAGTCGTCCCACGTCTAATTGAAATGGCCGGTTGGAAGTTCAAACATTGCATTGTTTATTTTTTTCTCTCTTATTAATTAAGAAATACAAATCCAATAATCTCAAACACAAGTTTGGCCAAGCAGAAGACCAGAATATACCAACTTGTGGTTCTGGTTTTAGAATAGAAATTTGAAATCGATCTTTCACATCAACTAGGGTCCCAGAAAATCAAGCCAAACATACATACTCAAAGAAAATAGATATATATATATATATATATATATATATATATATATATATAGTTAATTAAGCATACATCTTTTGTCTTCCTTACGATAATTTAGTTATGTATCTAACCCAATTGGAGCACTTTCAATTGAAAAAATGGTTTTTGAAAATGATAAATTAGTCAATGAAGGAAATAGTGAGGATATATGAGAGTTTTGTTTATTCTGTCATTTTTCCATTAGTTTCTATCAGAGGATCTTGTCATGGTTATGAAGTGGGATTATTAAAGTGATTAATGGGCAATAATCGATTGAGACTGCATTAGGTTGATTGCATGAGGTTTTAGACATGACTAGATTTCTTGTTTTGTTTAGAATCCTCATGACTGAAAAGTATTCTATTTTGAAGCAACTTGTAATATGCATGCTTACATGCTACATCACAATAGCTCACCACAATAGCTAGCTGCGCGCAGTAGACAAAAAAGAGTAGTTAGTTATATGTTTATATAATTATATACGTCATAAAAAAACATAATTAACTATAATCAATCTCGCGTTGTACGTATCATTGGTTTAGCAGTGTAGTCTTTTCTTTATAAGCGTGGACGGAACCAGAAATTTTCATTTAAGAGGGTCAAAATATAAAGTGCTTAAAAATACTTTGAAATGTCAAAAATCGATATCTGACATTGTATGAAACTTAGAACATTATTATTCATAGATGCATCTAAGCTACAACATATACTAGCAATGAAGTGATCAAAATCAATTGGGTATCCTAAATATTTTGGCACATCTAACAAAAAGCAAAATTATTTTATATATTAGAAATACTATGACATTTCTTAAGATAGAAAAACTTAGAAGCTTTTGTTATATTAACAATACCAATTAATGTTGTATTTTAATGTAAAATTTTTTTTTTTTAAATCAATACCAATTAAGTAATATTATATTTTATATAATTGTAATAGTGTTCTAGGATATTATATATCTTTCTAGATATTCTTTATATGTGTTTTGGTCTTATGCCAATAGGACATGTAGTTTGACTAAATCTATGTATTCTTTATTCTTACCTAATTGGTATTGTGTAATTCCATATATAAAGGGCTCCTATCAATGATTAATACAAACATCATTTATGATTCTCTATTCTTAAATTACTTTCACTTCATCACGTTATCATGCACTTTGTTCTAACCCTATAGCCAATAGCCCATCATTTTGTTTTCCAAAACCCTAAAATCGAGCAGCCTTGTTTTTCCCGATTTTCGACCAAAATTCCTACTGCCTTTCGCCGGAATTTTATATCTCCAGAAAGCTCTCTTCGTCCCGGATCCAACGCCGCCGGCCTCACCCTAAGAACCAGCCGAAAAGTCTCTGAACCAGCCGCTGGAATATTCCAGACTGCCGCCACTACAAACCACCGGTTCACCATCTTTTCTTGCTCCGATCAAACTGAATTTTTGACAGAAGCTTCCCCATCCAGAGCTTCTCCTCTTGTCAAATTTTCAGCCCCAAATTCGAAGTAGAAGTAGGCGAAACGTTGTTTCTCCTCTCGGCAACCTTTAGAAACCAAAGATTTCAAGATTGCTCGTCTTCCAAGGAAAACCAGAAAGGTTCCCAATCCTCGGTCGAAGCCTGCAATCGACTCAAACTCATCAGAGCTCCTATAAACACAGTTTATTTGGTAAACTAGCTAGTAAGCTTTAATATTACAGTTATTTACTTTAGAATAACTTGAGGGGATGAAATCATTTCTCCATCTCCATTCTATGCTTGGAATTTTGTGCGTGCAGGTGCCAAAAATCTCAGAATTTTATTCACGGGTCAAGAGTATGTTTGATCACTCTTATTTCCTTGTCCGAGTTATGTATGATTAACCCCGACCTATCACCGGATTGTGTTTGATCAATCCGAGGTTTTTTCTGAATTGTGTTTGATCAATTCGCGGCTTTTTCAGATTGTGTGTGATCAATCTGAAGGACAAATCGTTAAAAACATTGTTTGTGACATCGATATACTCACATTAGCCATAATGAATGCCTTGAGAATTTTTTCAAAGTTATGAAACTATTCTCCTCTTATGGTTCGTATTGATTTACAAACAAGATGTACATTTTTACATCGTCCTTAGAAGCATGGCATATTTACAATCCACATGGTTAGATTGTGTCGTTTTGGTCTCTTCCAAGTGAAGATGACGCATGGTCTTGGTCGCCAACGTGTTTCTGGTTAAGTCTTCTACCCTATAGCGGATTTTCATCATCAGTTGTTCAACTATGCTCATCCAAGCTCAATGTGATGTCTTAGAATTGTCTGAAATTAAGGAGATAGTGGTTTCAAGTGTGTCTCGCATTACCGACCATCCACGGACATGTCTGGTCATACTGACTTGGAATTACTGAAAGGTTTTGATTTTGGATCCCCCTATGCTATTAAACCAATTTTCGTCTTGCAAAAGACGTTGAAGACTTATCCAAACCGGAAAATTATCATCATGATTGAATCCTCTAGGTCCTCTGAGTTAGTTTATGTTCATGTCAGGAGCTTTTGCTAACTAGTCATAGAGTTTACTACCTTAGAATGACAGAAAGGACTTGGTTTTGATCATACACACGTCACTTTTGGCTAAGGCAAAAGCTTACATGCCACTTGCAAGCTTCATAGCTTCGCACATGCCAATTCTGCGAAAAACAGCAATCTGTCCCTTCTGGACAGTCAACTTCGTTTAAGCTTTGTGAATAGCTTCAGACGAACCAGACAGTGAGCTTTATATCATTGGAAAGCTCTACGAGTCTAGTTTTCAGAATTTTTCACGATTCGTTCATATCTATTTTAACGAAGACGTTATGGCTGTTTAAGTGTGCAAAGGTCATTCTGCGAGGAAATTTTTATGCACTCTTGGGATTGCAGCTTTTCGTTCATTCTTTCAATCCTTTTAAATGGTTCAAGTGGAACTATTAACTCACATATCTACTCCTTCTTGTAGATATGTCTCATCGAGACATTGAGTGCTTCGCAGCTAGTGAAACTATCCACAACATTCTAAGGAACTGGCAACTATCTTTGGATTTAGAAAGAAAGTGAGCTTGGCATAACCTGATCCATTGATCAGTGATACTCAAATTCGTCTCATGAAGTCTGAATTGCGATTATCGTTAGGGAATGCCTCAATGTCAAATCCAATCCATATAGAGATCTCTACAAGTATTACACTAGTGTATATGATGACGTAGGATAATGACTACTATGGATATCAACTTAGTTGATTGGCCTAATGGAAAGATGCGATCCAATATTAACAAAGAGATATGTCCTTGGACTAATGATACCGACACCACAAGTGTAAACCCTATCAAATATGCCTTTGTTAGATAGAGTAGTGAGAACAAGAGTTTAGACTCACCTTAGGGGCGCAAGGTCTCTCACTAACACACATTTGGATGTCATTGCACTCCACTACTTTGTTAGTTTGATAGTTTCTGAATAACTGAACATGCAACCTATGAATGTGGTCATAATAACATTTTTACAGGATCAAAGATATACATGAAGATCGTAAACAGACTTCATTCATCTGAATCAAGTGACTCCAGACCACAGGAGCACACGTTTGCAAAAGGAACTTTGAAATGCACACTAAGTAACTACTTGATTTGAAAGCGATATGGTGAATTATGCCTTTGCGCGTTCATTACGGATTTACATGGACTCTTGATGGATCAAGAGATGTCAATATGTATCAACATCCGAAGTTAAGAATGAAAAAGATCTTGGGAATACACAGTCTCGAAAAGGTACTCGATGACTGTATTGATGATGATTTTTCATCAGCCGGCTTAGGCACTCTAACGAGAGTGAGACATACATATACCCCATGATTAATCAAAGTTTTTACTCTAAAGAGAGATCTGTTGTTTTGTCTAAAGAAAGATGAAAAATATGTGTTAAGAGATGAAATTTATATCTAAGTATAATAAGATGCATCAATATACTCAACACAATAAGAAAGACTTGGCATCTCATTCACTATGAAAAGTTGTAAACCTAAGTGTAGCTATACGCCTACGCAACTCCAATGTAACGACAGTAACTCATTTTTTAATACTTAATGGTATGAAAAGTTGAGGCTTATTATATCCCTACATAAAAAAGACACATCAAAAGCAAAATCATAATTTGCCAAGTTTCATAGTTCAACTTCCACATGACCTACAAGAAATCTCACTCACTGGAAAATGGTGAAATTGGTACCATTGGAAATTTTTATGTGTCTACTTTCCAGGGACATGAACCATTTGATCATACCTATCATATTGAGTGAGTTATGACCATTTTCATAAAGTACGTAGGATGGATTTGTCTGAGAATCTGATTTTGCCAAAACAGTCAACTTTGACCGGACTTTGTGAACAGATCTTGACGAACCAGAATGTGTGTAATATACGGTTGGAAAGCTAAATGAGTCTGCCATTGTAAATCTTCTGTGACTACAATGATTAAATCATACCGGTCATTCAGGGACGCGGTTTAGCTTGTCGCTCGAAAATTATTGATGTGCACCAATTTTTCTATTGCGTCTTGGGGCTATGTAATATTTACATGCAACTTTACTATTCATCTACGATCCACCATCATTAAATATTGTGGTACTACAGCTCGTGACTGTGTACTAGGATTGACACGAAATTGCAATCCTTGAGCTCGGCTAGATATTATTTCTAGGTGCCAAATCGCAATGTCACTGCACACAATGATGAGTCATTTGAGATGAATAAGTTTCGGTTGGATATGAACTTCCACCTATAATCCGCATATGTAAAAACCTTGTTAGGCGATCTCATTCACCGCTAAATTGCGAATTGTCATTTTGATGAGACAATATTCATGTCGTTAGGGGGAGATAAGAACACAAGTGTTCAAGTGGAACGACGTGAATTGTCGTTGTTTGTCCCCACTAAGTCTCATCTTGATCCCAAATGCTTAAAGTGTTAAAGTGACTAGATCACATGCTGCAAATATGTCTGCAAGAATTGATGTCTTACAAAAGGACATGGCGCGACCAAAAGGTGTTGGTCTTGACGCCATCACCATAAATGGTGAAATGGTGACGTCATATAGTGGCAAAATTGGTGTCACAAGGCCGTGTGACTCCCCATAAGGAGGGAGGCCCTTAGGTTCGATACTTTCTCACACTAGGAAGAAAGCGAGCTTGACACAACCTGATTCATTGATCAATGATACTCAAATCTATCTCATGAAGTCTAAATTGTGATTATCGTTAGGGGACGCCTCAATGTCAAATCAAATCTATATAGAGATCTCTACAAGTATTACACTAGTGTACATGAGGACGTGAGATAATGAGTCTACTATCGAATTACCTTTCGTTGATGGATATCAACTTAGTTGATTGGCCTAATGGAAAAATGCGATCCAACATTAACAAAGAGATAGGTCTTTAGGCAGGTGATGCAGACACCACAAGCTAAACTCTATCAACTATGTCTTTGTTAAATAGCGTAGTGAGAACAAGAGTTTAGACTCACCTTATGGCTCAATGTCTCTCATTAACACGCACTGAGATCAACTACGATGAGATATGCTCTCATAATGGATGTCATTCAACTCCACTATTTTGTTAGTTTGGTAGTTTCCGAATAACTGAACATGCAGCCTATGAATGTGGTAATAATAAACATCTCTACGGGATCAGAGATATACATGAAGGTCATACTGCGCGGAAATCTAATTTCCTGCACGAACTTATATTTTGAGTTCACAAGTGGACTTCCCCTCAAGATCTAACTAAAAAAGATCATGTTTGAGGACAATACGGTATGATTTAGTTAATCATTACCCAATGCCACATTTGAAAACATGTTAAAGAGCATGGACATGCTAAGTTGTTGAAACTTCCGTGATTAGTAAGAATCAGGAAAAACCCTATGATTGATATAAAGATCAAGGGGAGGTGTGGACTTCAGGGGGAGTCTAACACATACATACATGTCACTATCAAATGTGAAGGGTGCGTTGTACTCTTTTTCTCCTACGATCAAGGTTCAGTTTTTCTCCCACAACGTTTTTATGACTTGACGAGGTTTTTGATGAGGCAACAAATCAGCACCATCGGCATATCAGCGCGCGGCACAAGGGGGGTGTTATAGGATATTCTATATATTTCTATATATTCTTTATGCGTGCCTTGACCTTATACCAATAAGATATGTAGTTTGACTAGACCTATGTATTCTTTATTCTTACCTAATTGGTATTGTGTAATTCCCTATATAAAAGACTCATATCAATGATTAATACACACATCATTCATGATTCTCTATCTTAAATTACTTTCAGTTAATCAAATAAGAAATTTTTATTATTATTGTAGTGACAGGAAACTAACACTAGAATTTTGTTGTGCACTTCCCAAACAAAATCTATGAACTCTTCAAATAATAACTATGTGGGGGTGTCATTAAGTAAAAACTAGAGCTTTTTCTTCCTTAACTCAACAATTATACTCACAATTATAGCATAAAATAGCAATTAAAGGGGTGTCATGGCACCCTTTGGTCCTCTTTTAGCTCCGCTTATGTTTGTAAGTAAAATGTCGTGAGTTCGACTTAGAAAAACTTCGTTATAACATATGAGTTGATGTCGTGAGTTCGATTTAAAAAAACTTCGCTATAGCATTTGAGTTGAGTAACTGATAAAAAAAAAAAAAAAACTTATAGTCAATCTCAAATAAATCAAAGGCTAAAAATCAAAAATGATTATGGTGTGTGTTTAGCTGCTAATGTGCGACCCTTTTCCCGTGTTCGGTCAGCTCTCCATAATTAGAGGTAATGAGAGATGGGCTTATACTGCTGATTCACCAAGGTATGGACTTTGTCGATATGGAGACTGACAGCGCTTTGGCCTTGGTGGTGACGGTCTTGAGGGGTAATGTGGAAGACTGCTCTGAGGTAAGTTGCATTGTTGAGGACTGTGAGACGTATTTGCGTAGTCCTAGTTCTTTTACTCTACGACCTATTTATCATGATGGGGTTGCGTAGATTGGCTCATTTTGTTAGTGTGGAGTTCTTAGATGATTATCGTGAGATGAGACACCTGTAATTATCTGAGATGTCCTCTACAAGGATTCTTGTACTAGTACTCATGGTACAGGTGACATACCCTTGCTCTCGCAGCACATTACTTATTCAAGTAATATAAACAATATTGTGCGAGAGGCTCGACCAATATAGGCTTTCATTTATATTAAAAAAAAAAAACTTAAGTTTTGAGCTCACTGATTAGTTTCCGTATGAACTTGATGGTTATATTTTCTAAATTTTCATACATAGACCGTATGTTAATATGTTATTAACAACCGGAAGTATTACCTGAGTCGTAATTATTTTGTAATATATTACTTAAGATCGTTAGTCACTATCAACGTTATCAGAGTATTTAAATTCATAATACTTTGATTTCGACTCTAAATAATGATGTTTCGATGTCTTATTATTTGGCATGTTCATACATCAACAACAACCAGAAGCTTGCCTGCTTGGGAAGGCAGCCTCGACCCTATCATTGTTTGTTCGAGTAATTAGACTAATGCATAATTACAACTTAAGATGATTAGGAACATGCAATAGCTTAACTTTCATGCTAATATTCAATAAACTAGTCTAAATCAAATCTACTTTGTCCTAATATGTATTCACTACATGCGCCAGCTCTACTGTAAGGTTGGTGGAATTGGCCTAACAATTTTATATGCCATTGTGAACACAATGCATGAAAAATGCTGTCCTTGTGATGAAAGCCTGAGAAAATCGCTTGTAAAATGGAAAACATTTTTGTCTAGATTAACTTGGACTTATGCGTTGAATGATCTTGGCAGTAATTTCCAAAAAATCTTGGCAGTACATTAACATAATCAAGAAAATTATAACAGTTAAACAGCCATTTCGATTTTATGTATCAATGTAACATCACAAATTACTTTCTTGTAAAATCGTATAAAGATTCATAGAATTGTGGAGTTTATAAAGCTTAACCATTTTGATGGTCCTTGGTAAGCATTGTAAATCATACATTAAAATGTTATATGTTTGGTATTGTTTTCAAAAATGCTAGTAGACTAGTAGGAGATGATAATAGTAGCTCCCTGACGCTAAAACAGAAGCCTAGCTAGAGATATATATGGATTATGGACCTTGGAAATTGTCGGCCAATAACACCTCATTCCATGGGTGGTCGATTACATGTCGGATCAAAATGAAACTAAAAGCCGAGACGATGTACCAAATGGTTCTCATATGAAGGTTCAAGGTACTTGTCTACTTCATTAACAAATTCTCTTCCTTTGCTTGTTTCTTCACTCATCAAAGATCATAGGTGAATCCACATCTGTCTAACCAAATCACAGTTTTACCCTCTCTGTCATAGACCAACACACTGACGGCGCTAAGCCGCTAGCGATGCAGAGGCCGAGTTTAGAGATGGTGAGGATACCTCCTGTCACCATTGATCTCTCATATTGCCCTTCTTGTACAGAGGAAGGAAAGAAAGGAAAACAGTTGATGGTTTGTGCATACCCCAATCAAACTAGGACTTGGTTTCTCTGCTTGGAGGAGATTTGCTAAGATCTGCTTGGATTTCAATACCAAGCTGCCACCTCATCTATAACCAATCCAAGGGCCAGCAGTGAAAAGTTCCAAAGAACCAAACCTGAGGCCACCCGTATGAAATTAGTCTCTTCCTCTTTGTCCTCTCTCACTCTCTGTTCTCTCAGTCAATCTCTCTCAAGTCTCAACCTCACTCTTAGTTGCAACAAAAATCAACCTCTATGTCTGATATAAAACAACAGATCCAATTCAATTCAAATCATCAAAATCCCCAATTCAATTCAAACCATAAGCTTTTTAGATTGAATCAAAGTTTCAATCTTGAACAATTATCTAAACTCTTCCAACCCACAAGTCAAATGCTGATACCAGAGCCGATCCACGAACTTTCCGAGATCGGATGCCAGAAAATCCGACCGATCTAAAACTTAAGCTTCTGAATCACGCGTGTTTATATGAAATTGAAAGAAGAAAGTGAAATTGTGCGGCAACGTTGATGGTGAGGGAGGAGAGAAGAGAGAGAGAGAGAGAGAGAGAGAGAGAGAGAGAGAGAGAGAGAGAGAGTTTTACCTTATTCAAGAAGTTCTTACATTTGCAGAAGAACACTGCATTAATCGCCGGCGAAATGGCCAGAGGAGAGCATAAAGTTTTGAACAAGGTGTAGCTATTCGGTGTGGCTGGCGTAAAACTCTCAGTCTTGAGCTTTTCACCAACAGCACTTGGATTGATTTTTGGTGACGTGGTAGCTTGGTATTGAAATCCAAGTAGATCTTAGCGAGACTTCTCCAAGCAGAGAAGCCGAGTCCATCAAACTATTTTGCATCTCTGTTTGTCTTGGCCGCTCGTGAAACCACTGAAGCCATGTACAACCCAGATGGCGCCGGAGGAGCGAAGGCGTCCACGCCTCTACAGTGGTACACCTCCCGAAGTTGCTCGGGGTTGCCAGTGGTCAGTGCTAATGGAAAAAGCAAGGGGGAGGCAGCAATCCCACATTTTCTCTGATATCCAGTCATGTTAGAAGTTTTGAGGGTGGTACCAATTGATGCATCTTTGGCCTTTCATTTCACTGAAGTTGGAAATTACAAAGCTACTCAGCATCATGTAAATAACGATCATATAACAAAAACAAAAGAATCAAGGTCAGTTCCTTAAAGGGGGTCCTTAAAAAAGATGAAACTTATAAAGATCCATAGGTTACAAAGATCCAAATGGTACTTGACAATGAAACAGGAGTGGGGGTAAAAGAAATGGAAAACAACCATATAACATTTTTTTTGGAGGATTTCATTGCTTGGTATTCTAAGGACAGGAGTGATGAGAGACTAGCCTAGTATCTTGAACTTCGCTGTTAAACCTACTTACATCTCTCAACACACCAAAATTGTCATAGGTACAACTAACCATTTACCAGCAACAAACACTTAGAAACCAAAGAAACCGAGCTCACTGGCTCTCTCTTTCTCGAACGTCTCAAAGTACTGATAGATGATGGTCACTGCAAGCAGAATTCCTGTTCCAGAACCAATTGCACCCATGAAATCAGCCAACACTGTCAATGCACCGATGCACATGCCTCCGAAAGCTGCAGCTGTGGGAATGTAGCGGTTCAGCTCCTTCTGCAAGTTTGACTCACGGTGGCCAGGCATCACCATTTGTTGTTCCTGCAAATAAACAGTAGTGTTAATGCAAGGATAAAAGAAAGTTTCCACACTGGATACATTCTATATATGTTGGTAAGTTAGGTTCATAATTATATTGGCAATAAGGGTACATCTGATCTGGCCACTAGACATGAAACCATATCATAAAACAAATAGGAATGAAGTTACCAGAGCAGAAAACAAGAAGGTTGGGAACAACTAGTCATATTAATGGAGTGTTGTGAAGAAAAAAGTTCAAAGCACTAAACTTGCAACAAAGAGACATCAAAATAGAAACAATTTAAAATGCTGGGAACATATATACCTTGAGCTGCTTAGCAACATCCTTGGCAGAGGATCCAGAAACTTCAATCCATGTCTTTGAGAAAAGGGCACATGCTGACAACATAAAAACTAGATAGAAGAGTGCATGGAAAGGATTGGCCGCCATATCAGCTAAGCTGCAAGTATCAATGAAGCAGTGTCAGAAACCCACATAATCATCAGATTTACTAACAAAAAGCAAGCCTTAAAGCTTTATCAGGCAAAGAGAATATAATTATTACCTTGAAGGTGCGGTGATGTAGTATGCTAGACCACCTACAGGAACGAATTGTCCACCTGAATACTCAGATTCCTTCCATTTGCCCAAAAGATTCACAAGGAAATTTCCACTGTACCTTCTGTACAGCAACTATACAACAAAGTAAAGAAAACTGTTACAATTGTATCACCAATGAGTCCATACAAGTACCCAATTAACAAACTCCAGTACCTGTGAGATGAAGTAAAGGTTGGAGACAAGTGCAGACTGCAAAATGATGGGCATGTTGGATGTGTAGAATAGCTTGATAGGATAAGAACCCTGCTGACCACGGGCGTTCTTGGATCTGACAGGCAGAACCACACGGAAGCCTTGGAAGTAGATGACTATTAGGAAGATCAAGACTGTCGCGAGCAGATTGGTCACATTTGGAAGATTCTGCCGGTAAAAGGCCTCCCGAAGTGCTCGAACTTTATCTGTTCGAGTGATCAATAGATGGAAGAGGGCAATGACTGCACCTTCAAACTCAGCTCCTCGCCCACTGTTGATAGTGGTAGGGCTGAAAGCCTTCCAGATAATGTTTTCACTGAGAAAGAATGAAACAACTGTGAGAAGTACTCTAAATTTGAGTAGTAAGGACTACTTGACTGACAAATACAGGTTGTCATAGAACATTTCATGCTAGCATAGCAAGGCGACAGAAAAGAGGACTAACTCACCAGATATTGGTAGCAATGAAAAGAGAAATTCCAGAGCCGAGACCATATCCCTTCTGAAGAAGTTCATCCAAACATATCACAATAATACCGGCAAAGCAGAGCTGGATGATGATAAGGATGGCATTTCCTACTCCGAGCTGGCCAACACTACCATACATGCCAGAGAGAACATATGCAACTGCCTCACCAATAGCTATCAGGATACCCAATAACTTCTGTGCTCCATTTCTGGGACAAATAAAATACAGATATCAGAATGTGGATGAAAAAGCACACAGCAAAAGCCGATCCCAAACAGAAGAGAATGCTAATAAACATAGAACCACACTTAGAGAATTCCAATACAAAATTAGACATAATACAGCATTTGCATGTATTTACAAAGCATATACCATCACTTACATACATTAGAACAAGCAATCAAACCATAACAAAAAACAATGCTCTACCTAATAAAGTGCACCATGATCATCATCAACTATATCACAGCTAGTTTTAAAACAGTCAAAGAAAATTATCTTGTAACGCTGAACTGAACACATGCAATAGAATCTAAAACTCGTGATATTCTCGGCTATCAAGCAGGTTATACATTGTCCAGAAAAACATTGCGCTGCATGCATTACCAATTTCACAACACACCACATCACATAAAATTCAATAGCCTTAAATATACTTACAGCAGAGCACGGTCCTCGCGCACATTGTTGTCAACCTCGATAATCTTCGACCCAGCGAGGAGTTGCATCACCAGCCCAGATGTGACAATAGGGGTGATCCCAAGCTCCATGACAGTCCCCCGGTTGGAAGCGAGAATAACACGCATCCAATAAAACGGATCCGCGCCGGTAGTGGAGTGAATTCCATACAGAGGGAGCTGACTGCACACCAAGAAAATGAAGAGCGAGATCACAGTGTAGATGACCTTCTCTCTGAAGGGGACTTTCCTATCGGCGCTCTGAACTTCCGGCAGAAACGAAAGGAAGGGCCTCACCAAATGAAGGACCCTAAATCCACCTCCCATGTTGCTCGTCCTCGCTAATCACACCTAATCCAAATCAAACACACACATCAATTCAGCCCCGATCCAACTAATTCTTACGAAATCAAAACACATGCATATACAAATTCATCACAAAGATCATGCAATAAACACATAAAACAGATCGAATTCGAATTCGAATTTTTTCACAGATCTGAGAATCACTCCGATCTTAACGAAATGAAATCGAGATGGTTAGGGTTTGAGACTGACCTTTGCGAATTGGAATCGAGGGTTGAAACCCTAGAAACGGGGTTTCGGTTCGATCTGCAGAGTCGGATTTGGATCTGGGAGATGTACGAAGCCTTCTGAGAAATAGGGGTTTGAGTTCGGGGCGTTACAAATAAAGGGGGTCGTAGGTGAGTGAGGACACGAGGTTAACACGAATGAGTAATCGACACGTGGTGATTTAGGGCGACGTGGATCGGACACGCTAATTGTTTAGTCCACTTTGACTCCTATTGAAGCCTTCTCATAAAAATTGAAATTGAGAAGGCTATTTTGGAAATTTTCAAGACCCGTCGGGCGTTCACCGTTTGATGGGGCACACAAATATTATCCATAACGAAAACAAAAAAAAAGATGGTAAGATGAGACCTAAATTGAGAGATTTTTCACCAACTCTATATTTACTGGACATTCAAAAAATGATGTTAGATCCAAAAGTTAATAATTTGGATGGACTTATGAACGTCGTTCTTTAGTTGGTTATAACGAGATCACTACAAAAATGATAACAAACTATATCTTAACTAATGTCCGTCCTAATTTACATTCTTGTAATAGATCAAATGCATATTTGGTTTTCTGTGATTATCAATTTATTTTTATTTTTACAAAAATAAATCCATTTGACAAGCTTAGGTACTTTTCATTTTGTTTTGATTTATCCTCTTGCTTTTACGTGGTGAGAGTTGTGAACGATGATATCTTTGTTTTTTCAGACTTCTTGTTTGGGTTATTATGGGTCTTCAAGCCATTTTCTATTTTGGGCCTTTGTATTTTCATTTTTGATTTTTTTTCTTTTAGAAAATACTTGTATCCGGACTTTCTTTTATTTACATACATTTACCAATGTAAATCATAATCATAACCGATCAAAAGTTGAATTAACCAATAAATATAATATATACAAAAAATCAATGTAAACAAAAATCGTTTGCTAAACTGAATGTATCAAACAAATAGACGGTTTATCATGAAACTGCCAACTTTCACCATAACTGTCGATTTATTTAATGCAATCAGTTAAGCAAATGAATTTTGTTTATATTGATTTTTTGTAGAGATAATTTTATTAATTAATTCAATTTTTTAACAGTTAAGATTATAATTTATATTAATAAAAATATACAAATAAAAGAGTTCAAAACTAATGCATCCATACTGGGTTGAACGCAATGTTTTACCTCTTTTTTTTTTAAGACAAAATTTTACTTCCTTTTTATTCAAAGATCCTTTCTTTCTTTCTTTCGTTCTTTCAGACAAACCCCCTAAACGGGTGCGGTTGCTTTTTCCTATTTTACCTGAAAAATGTGAAAGTGGAAAGCAGCAAACACGGAAAGGTGAAAGAAAGCACGACGTATTTTTTAACATCGTCTCTGCCTTGCCACCCACTAAAACCAATCACAAGCTTCCGACTCACTCGGACTGCTATCTCCCACTGAACCCCCTCAGTAAAAAAACCCAGATGAAGAATCGTACTCACTTGCAGTACTGAACTGCTCAAAAGTCTCATGATCTTCTCGAAATTTCAAACCCACACCCAGTAAAAATCTGTTTCAACAATGAGAAGCTCCCTTTTCTTCATCACCATCGTCACTCTCACAGTCGCTTACACCCTCCAATTCGAAGCTCATGCTGCTCCTGCAGGTAGTTTTGACTTGGGTTTTGTGTTTTTGATCTGTTTGGTTTACTGGGTTTGCTTTGTTTCTTCAATTGCTTCACTTATTTGTAAGAGTTTAGTTTAGTATAGTATTGCTTATCAGCTTTTATGTTGATAATCAGATACCCATTTCTGCTTTTTCTTTATTGCACTTAAATTTGGTCATCCTTGTTTGTGATATGTTTTTGCATAATGCTTTTTGGTTTGTTAGTATTAGTTGGTTTGAATCAATGAATGTGTTTGCTCAGGGCCATTGATAAAGCACTTGTCTTCCCTTGTCAAGTGGACCAGGGCGGCTTCCGCCAAAGCTCCTCAATCAGGTGAATACAAAATGGCTGTTGTTTTCGGGGTACTTTTGCTCTTGGATTTATGGTTTGTTAAGTGTGGGTATAATGAGTGGTTTGTGATGTATGGTTTTGTTGTGTTGCAGATGGGAATGTTGTTCAGTTTGAGAGTGGGTACTTAGTTGAGACTGTCGTGGAAGGAACTAAGATTGGAGTTGTTCCTTTCAAGATCCGCATTTCAGAGGATGGCGAACTCTTTGCTGTGGACTCTGTTAATGGCAACATTGTTCGGATTACTCTTCCATTGTCCCAATGTATGCATAAGTATTTACTTGTACTGTTTTACTATATTTGATACTTTTCCTGTTCTCTCTCTAATAGTACAAAGGTTTCTTTGAGATTTAGAAGTTTTAGCTTGTTCATTATTTTGCTGCCGATAATTTCTTAAGAGGAGGTATTGCATGCAGAACGAGACCTTATTCAATTTTTTAAGTTTGGTTCCGTTCTCAGAAAAAAGTTGGGCTTAGTACAAGGGTGTATAAAGGGACCGACACCATAGTTCTTCTGTTGTGTGGGATGTAGAATGAATATCGGCTTTGATTGATGTGATTTTTTCTTACGTTGATTATATTCATAGTGCTGGGGTTTCTTTAATTATGGACATCCAGGTTGTGTAGCTATGGACCAACATGATATTTTCGTTCACATACAGGTTCCCTGATGTAATATTATTTAATATTTTATTGCTGCAGATAGTAGGGGAAGATTGGTTGCTGGATCCTTTGAGGGTTATACAGGCCACGTTGATGGAAAGCCAAGTGATGCTCGTTTCAATCATCCAAAAGGTGTAACCATGGACGATAAGGGGAATGTATATGTTGCTGATACCTTGAATCATGCCATAAGAAAAATTGGAGAAGCTGGTACGTGTACTACATGTTATGTTCGTAGTCAGTTGAAGCTTATACTGATTTATTCTGGTAACACATGAAACTGAATAGAATGAAAATTTTAAGTTTTAACATGCATATATGTACCTCATGCATAGCAAACTTAGATACTCAAATCTAATTTATACATAGGAGTAGGGCTATAGACTGTCAATGAATCAGTTTCTTGGAGATGTATTTTAGTTGAGAACCTTGCTTACAAATCCCTTAAAAGAACTTCAGGGTGGATTTTCTATAAATTATCTTGTTAAAATTCTAGAATTTTTTTTTTTGCAGGTGTGACAACCATAGCTGGTGGAAAATCAAATGTTGCTGGCTACAGGGATGGACCCAGCGAAGATGCAATGTTCTCAAACAATTTCGATGTAGTATATGTCCAGCCTACTTGTTCCTTGCTAGTTGTTGATAGAGGGAATGCTGCTCTTAGGCAGATATCTCTCAACCAGGAGGATTGTGATTATCAGTACAGTTCAATCTCTTCCACAGGTATACTCTCATATCTCTTACCTTCAATGTTCAATAATTAGACATAATTTTGATGATTGATGATATAGACACTCTTTTACATGTGTTGTGGTGTTATGGAAATGAAAATAGCTTTACCATACAAAGTGTTTAGGCAAGCATCCTTTCATTATATAACATCCCATTGTATAGCTGATCCTCCTTTTAGTTAATGTCAATATGAGTTACATACCTACATCTTCTACTTTATGCATAGATTATGTATTAATTCACATCTTTGAATCAAGATGTTTGATTTCTTGTACCACCCTTTAGTTTTCTATGCGATAAGGGCTAATATGGAATCATGGGGGGCTTCGGATGCGATAAGGGCTAATATGGAATCATGGGGGGCTTTGGATGCAATAAGGGCTAATATGGAATCATGGTTGATCAAACAATGATATAATTTCTTGTACCACCCTTAGTTTTCTATGTTAATCTATTACATACGTTCTGTTGGTAGCCAAGAAATGTTTGCATGTGTATCAGTGTCTGCATATTAAATAAGAATATTCTTCCGATCAGGGGTAAGATGTTAAGGGTAAGCATAAATTAATTCTTGGAGGTGAGTTTCTAACAGAACTATTGGCTAACACGAGTTTAAGGAGTAGGGACACACTCTCCAACAAACTATTGGATATATGCTGTATCGCCGTGTTGAAAATTATGTTTGTTTATTCTTCTCTTTGAAGATTTTAATTATTTATAGATCAGGATAATCATGGTTTATATGCTGCATAAAGCATATGGTACATATACATATGATATTTGATCTTGATCGAAGTTTTGAATTCTACTTCAAATTGCACTGCTTCTTTCAGACTGACCTTTTGAATCTTTTGACAGATGTCTTTCTGGTTGTTGGTGCCATCTTGATTGGCTATGTTACATGCATGCTTCAGCAGGGATTTGGACCTTCTTTCTTCTCGAGAATGGTAACCTTTTACTTATGATCTACTTGTCCACTAAGTAGAAATTCAAATGGCCCTTCTTCCAGTCATAAGATCTGTCAGATAACATTCCAAGTATAGATCTTTATTAATTACTATATTATTTATCAGTCGTTTTGTTTTTCCCATTCTTTGTTTACTGCTGGTGCATTTTTCAGTTCCACTGTTCTCTGTAGCTTTTTCTTATGGAAAGGACATGTATGGGCTTCAGTGGCCCATTCTGTAGTGCCATTTTTAGTGTTCTTGAAAATAGAAAGCTACTTTTCTGCTCTCGTCTGTCCAAAAATTTTGAATTTTTCTATAAGCCGATGAAGCTACATTGTTTTGGTAAATTTAATTTATGCAACTTTGCTTCTTTGCTTAATCTGATGCATTACTGGTGTAGCAGCAACCTTCAGAGAGTGAAACTAAAGAACATCTGAGCAATGAAAAATCCACTCCAGTTGTGGAGATTGTGAAAGACGACCCGGGATGGCCATCTTTTGGGCAGCTTGTAATTGATCTATTCAAGATTGGACTTGATGCGGTGACAGGCACATTTCTTCAGTTCATTCCCTCTCGTTTCATGCCTGGTGGTTCTCATAAAGGCCTCACACCTTTAAAAGATTCTCTGAAGATGCCTGAAGATGAAGCTGAGACCCCATTGGTACACAGGCAAAGCACTCTGGCTCCTCTGTCTGAAACTCGGCAGTCCCATACTCCCAATGCAAGCGATAGATATTCAGATATGAAGCCCTCAAAGATAAAGTCAAGTAGTTTTAAAGATCCCTCTTTGTCAAGCAAGCACCGGTCTTCAAAGCGGCATGATTCTGCAGAATTCTATGGATCTGGTGAAAGGTCTAAGAGCCAGAAAGAAAGAACAAGGCATCGCCAACGAGATACGAGTGGAGATGTAGTTTTTGGGACTATCGGGACAGAACCGAAACCTGTGGACATGAAGACAGCAGCTGCTTATGACAACCAGAAGTTTGATAACTACAATATGAGGAGCAGGTATGGACCTGACAATTCATACCGGTTCTAATCGAACTTCAACAGGGTTGCTACCACTTTTGGACCTGCTAATTTCCACTAGATTTTGCCTGATCTTGAATGTGTATCCCTGTATTCCATTTGAGCTTCAGCTCGTCTGGAATTTGATTTTATACAGATATGTGCTTTTAAGAGAAAATTATACTGATCATTTGGCTTGGCATGGGCTCACAATCAAAGATTAACTGCATAGGATTCTAATCTGGGGAGCATATGCTGCTGTCATGCTATTGACCCATTTGACATACAGAAGGATTTTGCTCAGTTTATTACATATCCCAGCTTTTCTTGTCTTTGCGTAATACACTGTAGAAAATGTGTACCTGGTCACTTTTTTGCCCCGGCACTTTTAATTTCATCACGAGTACTCTTATACTTACCAATTTAAATTAATTTTGTTCAATCTTTGGGCTTTTGCCAATGTTGCTTAAGTTGTGATTTCTGTGGACATTCATGGAATGAATCTCCATATTAAAATGGTACGTTATGCACATGCATATTTTGGTTCCTATCCTACTTTTGCCAAGAATATAGTATATTCAATATACACGTTAATGGACAAACCAAATTTGCCAAACATGAACTGTTTAAGTTCATAATTGATAAATCACATTTATGAATGTTTTAACAATTTTCAATATAACATTTATGAAAATTTAGAGAGATGATCTACTCATAAATACCTATAAACTGAACAGTTAAGATGTGGATATAAGATTGAAAGGTGGGATAAGCCGAAAAGTCTTCAACTTAAGGGTTCTTATTAGAAATGTTTCCTTAATTTCTTCTCAAAAAATGTACACATTCAATTAAAAGTTCTCTCAAAAGATACAGAGCAAGGGTTTTGGAATTTTGGCTAACCGAATGATGAAGTAGCCTGAAACAATAACGGCATAAAAAACAATAGCAAATCACATATACATTTTTCAAAAGAATTTGAAACACAAATAAATCCACTTGTGTAACAATTAAGGACAATATTTTCTCTGCATGTCATGTGTCAAAATTTAATTTACCAAACTACCCTACACTAATTTAAATATGTTTTTATAAGAGAAAAATCTCTCATCTACTCATAAATACCTATAAACTGAACGGTTAAGATGTGTATGTAAGATTGAAAGGTGGGATAAGCCGAAAAGTCTTCAACTTAAGGGTCCTTATTAGAAATGTTTCCTTAATTTCTTCTCAAAAAATGTACACATTCAATTAAAAGTTCTCTCAAAAGATACAGAGCAAGGGTTTTGGACTTTTGGCTAACCGAATGATGAAGCAGCTTGAAACAATAACGGCATAAAAAACAATAGCAAATCACATATACATTTTTCAAAAGAATTTGAAACACAAATAAATCCATTTGTGTAACAATTAAGGACAATATTTTTTCTGCATGTCATGTGTCAAAATTTAATTTACCAAACTACCCTACACTAATTTAAATATGTTTTTATAAGAGAAAAATCTCTCATCTACTCATAAATACCTATAAACTGAATGGTTAAGATGTAGATATAAGATTGAAAGGTGGGATAAGTCGAAAAGTCTTCAATTTAAGGATCCTCGTTAGAAAGGTTTCCTCAATTTCTTCTCAAAAAATGTACACATTCAATTAAAAGTTCCCTCAAAAGATATAGAGCAAGGGTTTTGGACTTTTGGCTAACCGAATGATGAAGCAGCCTGAAACAATTACGGCATAAAAAACAATAGCAAATCACATATACATCTTTCAAAAGAATTTGAAACACAAATAAATCCATTTGTGTAACAATTAAGGACAATATTTTCTCTGCATATCATGTGTCATAATTTAATTTACCAAACTACCCTACACTAATTTAAATATGTTTTTATAAGAGAAAAATATCTCTTTTTGAGATTTTTCAGTAAATAGAATACATTAGCAGTTTTCAATAACTTAGTGTAGTAGTAATTAATTTCAGTAGCATGGATTAACATTCCATTGGATGCAGTAGCAGGGGTTAATATCCCAGTAAAAGTAGTAAGATGGGCTAACATCACAGTAGAAGTAGTAGCATAAGTTAACATCTCAGTAGTAGCATAAGTATGCTTCGATAATCCTCTAATTCTGCTACTGCTTGCAGACTGAGACAATGAAGGTTAACTATGTTACTGCTTTATTCTCCACTTCTGCTACTGCTTTATTCTCCACTTCTGCTACTGCAATTATCCACTTCTACTATTATTGCTTGAAGATTTATCCTCCAATTTCGCTACTGCCTTGTACTCAAATTTTTATATGGCCTTATCATCCACTTATGCTACTGCCTTCTCCACTTCTACTACTATTGCTTTAAGATTTGTCCTCCAATTTTGCTATTGTCTTATTCTCAAATTCTGCTACTGCCTTATCCTCAAAAAAATTGAGAATTTCACGAGCAGTAGCACCCACCCGAAGAACGATGAAGATCTCTCATCCTATAAAGCCTGCTGCTACTTCACTTAATGAAAAGTTAGCTGCTACTGTACTTGTACTTTCTAGTTATGCAGCTACATTGATAATCTTCAAATCATGTTATTGCACTCTCGCTAAAATTTAACTGCTACTACACTTGCACTCTCGCTAGAATTTAAGTTATGTCCTAATTGAACAGGGACAAGTGTGGCCCTCCTTAAGCCATGTAGGAGTAAGAAGGCATCTAGAAGCTCACAATACTTGAACAGGGACAAACGTGACATATGAATCATTATTGTACCGATACTAACAGGTGTTGGGCTTTAATCACAAAAGGTCTCAATACAATTAGGTATGATTCATCCACTTGTAAGTTATATTTTATTTATCCCTTTTATGATGTGAGATTTTTCCTTCTCAAACAACAATAACATCAAGGCAGATGTGGTATATCTGAGAGTAGTTCCAGTAATGTAGATAAATTTTGCGAGGACTTTCAAGATGATCCACACCAGAATCAAAACCGGAACCAATACCTATGTTACTCTCGGTCACCGGTTGCATCTTACCCATGAGAATACGACACACCAGAATGTGCCTTAAGCCATTTTCGTATGGTTCACAAAAACATTCCTCGTCCAAGCAACTTTATGCAGACACCAACCACAACAAGCCACGAAATCCCCCTCTGACTTTCACATCATCATACTCATTCATCAAGATTTGCCAAACCTCATCTTAATTTCCTGCATCCAAAGCAGACGAAAGACCGACAATAGTGGCGCGCCCTATGGAATTCGTAAAACTAAACTTATGTTAGATAATGCGGGATAGCTCAACCTTCGAGCCGTAGTATAGAGCGATAAGCAGACACTGGTCATTACTAGGATACGGACGAGCCATTTTGGCCAAACTTTTCTCGAAACCCGAAACCCAGGCACGACGAATCGCATGGGACTCCGCAAAGCAGTGAACCGCCTCAACTCTAGTCGCTCCTGCTGCGATCCTAATCCCACGAATGAAGTCGATCTTGGTCAGTGTTAGGTCCTCACGGTGGTCGTCCATCGTCTGCTCTGACGATCATGCCACACTTGGTGAAAGCAGTGAACTGTAACCCGAAAATCTTGTTCTTGGGCCCCCCTTTACTCGAGTTGGGGTGTGACAGTTTTTTATTATGATTTATTAATTGGTGGACCACTTAAATTTTGTTGAATTTTAATTTTTCGTGCGAATATCAATTTGATCACTTTGTGTATCAATCTCATTCTCTAGAGATCGTTCAATGATTTTGTCCATCAATCAATTCATAGCTTCAATATCAAACTGGGCTTTAAACTATATTGAACTAGTGTACAACACTCTAATATGGGAAGTATACTCATGAAATATTACCTCACGACTTGTAAAAACTTTATGACTTGAGAGATTGTAAAGCTTACAAGCTTTTTAACCAACATGATAATCAATGAAGATACATATGACTGCTCGCGGGGCAAACTTATGTGTGACCTTAATGTTTGTAGCATAAGCCAAACAACTAATAACATGAATGTGATGAAAAGGAGGAGGTTAGAAATAAAAATGCTTAACATGTGCTTGAAAAGAGAGAAGTTGAGTGGGTAAACGATTAATAACATGAACAGTTGTGAGAACCCATTCAAAATTTTGGAGGAAAATTGACTTGAATTCTTAAAGCGCGTGCAACTTGGAAGATATGTCGATGCTTACGTTCTACTACCCCATTTTATTGGGGCATATAAACGCAATAATGCTGAAAAAAACTTCATTGTTTTTGAAAAAAAATTCAAAGCGAAAGGAATTCTGCCCCATTATCACTGTGAAAGGTTTTTATTTAAAATGAGAATTAGGTAGATGCAAAGACAAAAAATTGTCTAATCAAAGACTGTGTTTCCCATTTGTGTTGCATCAATAAAACCCATGTAAAATGAAAATAATCATCCACGATGGTAAGAGAATAACATGCAACAAAGAGAGAAGTATGTTTGTAACGGCTCCAAATATTACAATGAATAAGATTAAAAAGTTTAACAAATGAGATAGAGCTAGTACCAAAAAAGAGACGACTCTGTTTTGCTAATGGACAAATGTCGTAGGCATGATCGGAATTGGAAGTGAAAGAAGTATTTAGAAAATGTTTAGCAATATAATCTAGAGGACGAGACAAAACATGACACAACCATAGATTGGAGGAGGATATTGTGAGGTGACAAGAAGGTTGAATGGTTGGTGACTGATGTGGTTTAGTCTTGGTTTTCTCCGTCATTAACGATACTAAATAATAGAGATCATTATGTTCCTTACCCAAACCAATTGTTTTCCTCAAAACCAGATCTTGCAAAGTACACCAATAGGGAGAAAAAGTCACTAAACAATTCAATCCCATTGTGAGCCAACTAATAGACATAAGATCAACTTTGAAAATTTGAATATAACACATTATCAAGATAATAATGTGGATTTAACGGTATTAATCCTGTAGAAGATATCTGTGTTTTTTCTCCACTAGGTTGTAACACAAGAGGCAAGGTTTGATTTTTTCTTAATATGAATTAACATGCTTCATGATGAGACTATATGATATGTTGCGCCACTGTCAAGTATCCACTGCTAAAATGATACTTTGATGATACTTTGGACAATACCAAGCTGATTCTTAGGATTCAAGATGATGTTAGGCATATTGTCTCTTTGAAGGATGATATTGCTGCTCATGATGAACGCTAATAGAGTGATGGTTGCACGAGAAAAAAAAAGTGTAAAACCAAAGAGACAAGATCATATTAATTCCTGCTATGATACCATAAAAGAGAAATAGTTTGGCTGGAATAATTTTCTCATTCATTCACCAACAACGTATACAGACGTTTACATGAGTATCATATACAATAGGAAACTATCTTCTAAAATAAGAAAAGTGAATAACAAAGATACCAACAATCCTAATTACACAAGACAAAATATCCGCAAGATTTATTTCCTAATATACTAAGATATACATGGAAGTGCCGCAACCTGAACATTATGGGTTGACTCGTGTTCAACATATTGGAATAAGGACCTCAAGCATAGGGTGCTTATGCTTAAATGTTTACAACATTGCTTTTCCTCACAGTTATGATTTTTGGGTGATGAATGAATATGGGGTGTGAGAGTCATAGAGTATATTAGTCGGAATCCCACACATGGTTGACGGGGTGTGTGTGTCATCGGTCTACGACTAGTGATATGGGATTTTGAAAATGTATATAGTTTATTAGCTTTATTCAAAAGAGTTGGGAATTTGAAACTGGCTATTTACAATGCAAACATCAATTTAGTTAGGTATCTGCATCAAATATTCATGGTGATGCTTATGTTGAGAGCTTAGTTTCACCCAATTCTTATAGGAACCGTCGAGCCAACAAAGTGAGGCGTCTTAGTATTAATGCAAGAAGTATGACAAAACAGTGTTGTAGGAAAAATATCAAAGAACAAAGGTGTGTGGTTTTATGTTTGGTTTAAGCCTGCTAAGAATACTGCCTTTCAAATTTATGTCTCTTTTGGATTATGATTTATTGATTAGTCGATCCTTTAACTTCTCTTGATTCTTAATTTGCCAGTGCTTATAGATCTATTAGATTTCTCATTTTCTTCCTTACAATAACATGAGATTTAGTTCTCAATTTGAATACTTCGATCAAATAGCTAAGAATCAACAATGCAGATCAAAACAAGTATTATGATGAAGCTGGTAGCTAAAATTTTTAATCGAAAATGAGTCAATCTGATGAACTAAATCTATGTGAACTTGTGAAGCAGTGTGTGAGCTAATTAACGAGATGGATTATAAGTTAGTAAACTAGAAGTTAACTTAACAACACTTTGTTTCGTCCTACATCGTTTGAAGATTGTATATTAGTTGCACATACGTCTCACAACCATTCGTGTTTGGTCGAGTTAGAAACACATCCCACTTTGAAGTTGCAATCAAGTAGTTCATCGATAGAGGAAGCTAGGTTTCCATGACCAAAATTCAAATGATAATTTTGGTAATGAGTGGATTGTATAATCGGTAGGGATAGAAAATAGGGAATAACGCTTTTTTGTTTCAACTTTATTCTTACATTACTTTAATTTTTAGTCGGGTTATATTCTTTTCAAATGCATAATTCTTTCAATTAACAAAAATTAATGATAACCACTACAAATGACGGCCTAATAGTTATTGCCTAGTTGGGTGTGTTCCACTCTTCATTAACCTAGCTAGGTTGAACCCTGAAGTTGTTAAAGCGGTTATACACTATGTTGATGAATGCATAGTTTGAGCTGTATGGACACCAACCACGGATGAAGCCAAAATTTTGAAATAAACAGGGCTATGCTTTCATTTGATTTCATTTGATAAAAATTTCGAAAAATATAATAAATAAATAAATTGTTGTACTATTAAAAATCAATTAAGAATATATTTCTCAAAAGACAAAAAATTCATATTTACTTAATAAAAAAAAACTAATCGGAACAAGAGAAAAAAGAGAAGAGAGAAATAACCAAGAGTTTGGCTTAATTTGGAAAATTTAATCGTTTATTAAGACTGAATTGACTCCATGATTAGAGTTAATTAAGTATATAAATGTGAATAATAACAAAAACTTCACATTATCCTATATTTTAGTCAAAACTCTTTAGTGAGTTGCCATACATGTCCAGTCCTAAAAGTGGATGGAAAAGATCGATGAAGAACGTGACACCAGGGGTGGACTCGGTCCCAACGGTTTTGTTTTTAGGCACTAACCGAAAATTGAAAACCGAAGCTTCGGTTTTTTATTTTCTAGAACCGAAACCGATAAAAATATATAAAGACCGCACTTGTCGGTTAACCTAACATCGGTTCGGTTTCGGTTACAAAACCTATTATCCGTAATATTTTTTACACTTGACCAAATAACATAAAAAATAAAAATATTGAAGTTCTAAACTATCAACACTTCAAATAAGTTAATCTAATGAGTTCAAATAAGTAATCCAAAATGAAAGGGGAAGCTAAAATTTATACATAATTCATTTGAAGCCTCCAACATTTATATATAACAAAAGATAAAACTATATGAGAATGATTTCGGTTAAACTTCAACACTTAAAGACATAACCATGTGTGTGAAAACCTACTATTTTTAACCCATAACCGATAAGAACATGACACGTAATGTAGAATTAAGTATTAATAATTAAAATAGATAGAATGAATATATGTCGGTTCGGTTTGGTTTAATCGGTTTTTAGGATGCACGGAACCACAAACTGACACCGCACAACTCGGTTTGTGTGGTTTCCGAAACCGATTACCTCGGTTCCATTCAATTTCGGTTACTCGGTGTCGATTTGGTGCGGTTTTAACCAGTTTCAATTTTTTGGGTGTCTAAAAGTCCACCCCTACTTGACACCCTGCCCACCACTCTCACTCTCAGACACTCCCAAAAAAAAAAGTAAAAAAAAAAAGTCAAAAAAAAAAAAACAGAGAGAAGAACAAGTTTGTGTTAGTTGTTAGGTGTAATTGAGCAATGATTATAGAAAATTTGCAAAAATACTCTTTCTTTCTCTCTCTCTCTCTCTCTCTCCACCGCGAGGTATCCGCAGCGACTCTCTCACCGGAGCTCGGGTCGTCTTGACTTCGCGTCTTGACGAAGCTGAAGCAGAAAAAAGCTGCTTTCTTTGGACTCCACCCGGAGCTCTCAAATTCGGGTCGTCTCGCTACGAAAATGGGCTGCACCGGATCGTCGCAGAGCAAAGAAGACGGTGAGTTCACTCCTCAATTCTCGCTCTTTCCGGTTTAATTTCTGGTTTCGGTTTCAGTTTTGGAAATGGGGTCGTTTGATGAGAGTTTTGAGCTTGACTGAGGTCGGATGAGTCAAAGTGATGAGGTCTAGGTGTGTGCTTTGCTGGAATTGGTTTAGGGTTTTGCTGATGGTTTTGGTTTTAGGGGAAAAGGTAGGGGATTTGTATCAGTTTGAGAATTTTTGGAAGGTTGAGGGAGTGGCATTGCGAGGATTAGGTTTCGATTTAGGGCGAAATGTGTACATTGATCATCAGCCTGGGAATTGTTTGATTCAGGCAGTTCTTTAGTGCTGTTTTCTTTATGATCTTAATGTTGATGCGTGCCGATTGGTACTGGTTTCCAGCCTGTGTGATCGATATTGAAAGCATGAGATGAGTATGAGTTTAATTGTGGAGAGAATGTGTGATGTGTGCTTGCTGTTGTGATAGTTATGAAATGAGATGCACAGGTGATATTTTTAGTTTGTTGTGAAAGAGTACTTGGTGGGAGTAGCCCTTGTGACTGTTGGACAGGTTTTGGTACTATTAACTGCGTATTTAGTTGGAAGGCATTGCATGTAATTCTCCAAATTATGACTTACCTTTCTTCGCTCTGCATTGTACTTATACTAGGTAAGTAGTTGTTGTGCACCTGAAAACGCAAGTAGCATTATGAAAGAAAAACATATTTTTATGCGCTACAGTTTGATAAAATATTTGTTTTCACAATCCCTGAAACAGTAAACCCTTCATTATTTATCCCTGAAAAGGCTGTTGGAAGGTTGAATTTACAGGCACTGGTTAATTTAGAGCAATAACTACAACTTTCAAATTGAACAGGAGCTTTGAAAAAGATACGGAAGCCAAAACCTTGGAAGCATCCCCAGCCACTAACAAAGACTCAGCTCTTGCAGTTGCGTGAAGAGTTTTGGGACACAGCTCCTCACTATGGTGGCAGGAAAGGTAATATTCCATGAGTCTATATAAGGTGATAAAATAATGACAGAGATTTTCTTCTGATATTTGCGAATGTTTATAATTAAGTGTTTTATATATTTACTTTGTTTAAGTTCGTAAAGTTTGTCTATACAGAAATCTCTTCCATATTTGTTAACACTATAAGAAAACCAAGGTTGGCAACCAAGCAAAGGTATAACAGAATAGGTTTATATATCAAATTGCAGTCGATGCAAGGCAGAGATCTTTTGATGCAACATTCTGATTTTCATCTGAAACAACCATATAGCTTCATTTTGAGAACCATTATGAATGAGTTTAGTTCTGATTACTGAGCTTGACTATATAGACTAGATATTTTATGAGATGAGCAAAGATATGCTCTGGTCAGCTGAAGATTGACTCACACAGACTATATTAAACTTTTCAGAAGTGGATTTATAGTTTTCTGGTCACCTCAAATTATCAAAGTTGTAGGTTTGGAATGTTTTCCTTTCAGTTGTTTGAGTTCAATCCACTATATCCACATACTGAGTTGGAGGACTCTTAGTTTTGATTCCAATTGTATTAATGAATGAAATAAGTTGTATGAGGATTGGGTTTGAAGCTGACTGTTCTATTCCTTCTTTTCTTGCATTTGCAATTCATTGGATTGCCATTTGTTGAATCTCAAAGTATTTTTTTGTTTTGTTTTTGAGAGAAATGAGTATTAGATGTGGGGGCTAAGACCTAGTAATGATGAAGAAAGATAGATTTAGGAATGAGAGGACAAGAAAGGAAAATCTTATTGGATGGTTCGATTACATGCAATACGGGTTTAAATGCATGTATGTACACACGAGTCAGTTGATTAAGTGGATAGATTGAAGAACCAGTAATGATATGATAATATAATCTGGGTGAAAGAAGTTAAATTTGAACTTAAGTTTGGAGATTCTATGGTAGATCAATTTTATTATGTGGAACTAGTTCATACCAATGAAATGTGTTAGTCACATAGATGCTATTTGTTTGTGTCCTTCAGAGTGTTGTTAGTGTAAAGTAGCTTAAATGAGTGGATGAGGTCAAGACAAATGAAAATAATGAGAGGTAGTAATTTGAGAGGCTCAATGATAGGGAATAAAGATGATTACACTATGTGAATGCAATGGCAGCTATTGGCTGCACCACCATGGTGCTCATGGTTCAGACTGTGTACTACAAAAGGTCAAAAGTGTTTAGGTTGCATGGAAAAGACATAATGGCTTATTGTCATTATTATATAGCAATAGATATTATATCAATCCCAATGATTGAAAGTAATTTGCTAAATACGATCACAAGAAATGGGATTATGGTTCTTGTCTAAGTAACTAATGGTACTTTTTTTTTTGAAATTAGTAACTAATGGTACTTAGTTAACTACATTACGTTCTTCAGGGATGGTGAAAAGTCACCATATTATCACATGAAGTTTAATGGGACAGTTGAAAAATGTTGCAAAACATCAGTAACGGTTCATCCAAGTATTTTCAGTTTTTTTGCCTATATTTTTAAGTAGTTGTTCTTCACTTGTTATAAAAGTGAATTAAAGCAGTAGAATTCTTGTGTTCAAGCTCTTGGTTGACTTTTGCTTGCTACTGAGCCTTTTTTTTTCTTTTCTTTTTTTATTTACAATGATCGGACTGTTCGTGGTATTCGATGTCTGAAATATTAATTTTACTCATCCTTGTCAACAGAGATTTGGGATGCTCTTCGAGCTGCTGCCGAGGCAGATCTAAGTCTAGCACAAGCCATTGTTGACAGTGCTGGGGTTATTGTTCAGAGTGCTGATTTGACAATTTGCTATGACGAAAGAGGTACTTTATAATATGCACAATATTCTTCTTTTCTTATACCAAAGCCATAAATGTTCATAGCTGCTAGCATTTGTGGTGCTCAAGGCTCAAAGTATCAGTACTTTGTGATGTCTATTTTGAGTCTGTATTTTTGTTCTGTTTCGTATTTTGAGGTATCTCGCCTTGTATTTGATTTAATAGTACTCAACCCCTTGTCTTAAGTGTGCCTTGACAGAGGTTAATGTGGTGTTTTGGTATGTGTGCATTGTGGGAGTTGGAGAAAACTTATTCCACCATTATAGAATGAGTGGTCTATTTGCCTCATTTTTGTCCCGCTTATTTATATTGCTCTCGGTGTTTATCTTGCAGGTGCAAAATACGAACTACCCAAGTATGTTTTGAGTGAGCCAACCAACTTGATTCAAGAGAGTTAACATGAGCTGAAGATATGGAAAAATTTGTTCGCAAGATTGAATGTAAATCATATGTACATTATACTCATCCTCTTAACACAGTTGGCAACTCATATGCCAGTCACTTTGATCTTAGTTTGCTGTAAGTTTCTGGATTTATCACTATCTCACTGATTCTTACTCTCACTACTAAAAAGAAGGTATGTCACTGCCTTACAGTCTTCCTATTCGAAGTTTGCTTCTTTTACTGCTTGAAATGGCCAAACAGTTCAGATAACAATTTCCAATAAAGAGCTTGTAGAGTTACTATGTCGAGAAGAGAAGTACAGGCTACATAGTGGTACAACAATAACATGTCTGCTTATTTTACGGTATCAAACCCGTACAGCAAAGTTCTGATTACAACTTATAAATAGCTTCCGGTCTTCCTACTTTATAGAAAAGAGTAATACAGGTAAGTAGTAAGATTCCAAGTTTATAAGAACAAAAGAGAGATCTTGGTACTTAGCGATGTTCATAAGCTGATCGGTGGCCAGTAACTTTAATGTCTCCGGAAAATTCTTCATAGCATAAGTCTGATATCATCATTTGTCCAGATCTGAGCTCAATCTCTCATGCATCTTCCGATCCTTCATCAATCAAGACTGCTCTGAAACTGGGAAGTACTCTGACCATGACCATGCCATCATCCCTATCCTTCATGCAGAAAAGGCAATCCAACATTCCTTCAGGTTGTGTGCTCCTCGTATAGTCCAGGACCTGGTTACCTGTAATACTGAACAGAAACTCGGGTGATATTGCAAACGCTGTAGGAGTTGGTAGATCACTTGCCATCTTTGAAAGCACAGGAAATGACCATGCTCTTTGTTTCCACCAAGCTAAACAATCAAGTTCACAAACTCTTCCCTGGTCAGAGAGGGTGTATGACTAACTGCCAAGTATCTATGAAGCTCAGTCGGCCTATCGGTCTCTTTTTGGCTCTCCCCTTCAAGTGACATTTAGCAATGTCATCACTATCATCAGATCTCTTTCTTTTAGGCATTGGACAAGAAGTGGAATCTTCTTTTTCTGCAAATTTGGATTCATAACTGAAGGTATAAGGATAGTTGGCAATCCGTTTAGCGTGCAAAACACTTTGAGATTCTATTATCTGATCAAGAACAAGTATCACTAACATCCCTTATGGCTCAGGTAAAACATGCATATGCATATCACTGTTTTTCACAGAGGATAGCAGCCCTGCTTGCTATCCTAGTCGCTGCTATCCTAGTTCTGAGTCCTTCTTATATCCAGTCTGAACTCAAAGAATCTGTTATAGCAGTTTAATATATTACTGCTGTCTTGTAATTTCAAATGGACAACTGGTTTGAGAGAAGTACCTTAGCGTCTAAACCAGTCTAAGGGTTGAGATCTTTTGTTATGCCAACCCGTGACCAAATGGTTGGATGCTCAAGGCTCCAGCTTGGATTTCATAATACGTTATCCTATGCAAAGCTAGTCCCTATATGATTCAAAGACCAGTCGCTTTCGACTGTGACAAGTCCTTTGATGGACTGAGTAAGCAGGTTTGAATCCTCTTTGCTCCCTGCTTTGAATCATTTATGTTTTAGGAAAGGTTTCCTTGTCTTATTGAGATTACTCTTGTCATCTCTTTTCTGGTTACATCGCTCTCAGCCTTATAGCCAAAAGCTGCTGTCCAAACCTTTCTGAAACACTGCTGAGGTCAGCTGGCATCATCGTTGATGCCTTGTCTGCCTATATATAGCTATAGCTATGGCTTTGCTCATCGGTTGTTGAAAACTGCTGTGGTAGCGTTTTCTGTGTTGAATCTTATTTTAGCTTGCATTGTTCATGCTGCTCTAAGTCTTCCTCGTGACTGTAAACCTTAGAGCTTGAACTCAAAACTTCATTCATCAACTCATATCATGTTGCATACCATGTGGGATGTGTAGTGCAACCAACCCAAGAAGCGTCCAAGACTGAATCCGCTAGTGGTTAGCAGAATTCACAGACAAAGCTTCTAAATGTATTCCAAGTTGTAAGGGCTTAGGAACAAGAGAGAGAATAGGTCTAGACTAGTTTGGGACTAGGAGGGATAGCACTGTGGTAGTGTATCACTGGATCTATTATTCTTGTAAAGAAGTCACTTTAACATAGTGGAAAGATTTGTCTCTCTAGAGTTAGAGACACGCAGTTTTTCTCCCTGATTTCAGGGTTTTTGCGAGAACAAAAACATCTCTGTGTTGTTTCTTTTCTTGCTGAGTTTTACTTTCTGCATTCTTGCATACAGTGAATCTGGGATAGCACTCACTATTGCTATCCTCAGATACTGAAGTTATCGAAAATTAAAAGAAAGGCTTATTCACCCCCCCTCTAGGACCTTCAATAACCTTTGTATAGGTCATGTAATCTAGCTTCAATAGCTTCCATGTTCAACACTGGCATGCTTAAGTATTCAGACAAGTCTGTAACAATCGTATCTAGACATCCTTTCAATCTAGGATCCATTGCTACAGCTAAACAGAAGCTGGGTAACATGAACACGCTACTTTTGAATTTCAACTCCATTATGTCATAAGTTGCTGTAAATTCTGGAACTGCCGACCTATGTTTTTGTGGAAAAAAAACAAACACAAAGTTGTGGAAGCTTTTCTGATAATTCTTATTGGTAATGAATAAGGTTACAAATCTAAACTATATATAGAAGAAGTTGGGTGAGAAACACACTTCATCACTCATACATCTCTTACACATGCAAGACTAACCTAAAGTAACAAGGCAGCACAGTTGTGACACTAAGACCAAAAACACCATGTTGTTTTAAGAGACCAACAACAACAACCATGTTGCTGCAGAAGAGGAGACCAGCAGCTGTATGCAACCCATAAGTAGTTGTCATACACATACACAATTTCATATCTCTAAAGTCAACTTACACTAGATTTGTTCAAACTGAACTAATCTCTTCAACAACAACTCTAATATACAAGTAACGTAAAGTGTACAAGTAACATATAAATAGTAAATGTAAGCTTGGAAGGAGACGACATCAGCCATGTATCTTCTGGATCTGGGAGACCACAACACCCATGTATCCTTCGGATACAATCATACTTGCATACCATAACCATATCTCCAATATTCCCCCAATACTCCCCCTCAAGCGAGATCGAGGAGAAGCCTTGAGCGAAGCTTGCCAAAATATTCAATGAAATTTACAACTCCATGTGGAACACAAACCAGATTCTGTAAAAATGCCAGCAGTTCTTTTAAGGATGGCAGACAACTCATATATCCTCCACATGCTGATAGGACTATTAAGGTGTTGCCTAGAAGACTTCCGTCTTGTTCTTCACCTCCACGGAACTTAAAGTCCGATAGTCCTACACCGGAACAAAAAAAAAAGGACTACAAATCTCTCTTCCAAACTAGAAAGAAGAAATCAATAACCAAAAGATAAAGATTTATTTTTTTATTTTTATAAGATATCTCCTTCAAAATAGAAAGAAGAAATCAAGAATAGATACCGATAGCCCAACATCAGCAAATATGAGATCCCATTAGAACCTTGGGCAATAGATCTCTCCTCCAAAATAGGATAGAAAAGATCAGAATCATAACCATCATTGATTTCTCTTCACAGAGGAAAGATGAAATCAGTGGCCAAGAAATGGAGAGTCTTATACAGAAGAACTCTCAACTGATTTCTCTTCCATAGAGGAAAGAAGAAACCATAAATAGAGGTTACACTAGAACCCAGATCAAAAAGAGGCGCGCAGGCCATGGAACCCGATAACATGACATGAACCATGCTCTGATACCATGTGGAAAAAAACAAACATAAGGTTGCGGAAGCTTTTCAGATATTTCTTCTTGGTAATGAATAAGGTTACAAACCTAAATTATATATAGAAGAAGTTGGGTGAGAAACACACTTCATCACTCATACATCTCTTACACACACAAGATTAACCTAAAGTAACAAGACATGACAGTTGTGGCACTAAGACTAAAAACATCATGATGTTTTAGGAAACCAACAACAGCCACCATGTTGTTGCAGAAGAGGAGACTAGCAGCTGTATATAACCCATAACAACACATAAGTAGTTGTCATACACTTACACAATCTCACACCTCTAAAGTCAACTTAAACTAGATTAGTTCAAAATGAACTAATCTCTTACACAACAACTCTAATATAAAAGTAATGTAAAATGTACAAGTAACATATAAACAATTAAGGTAAGCTTGGAAGGAGACGACATCAGCTATGTATTTTCTAGATCTGGGAGACCACAACACCCATGGATTTAACCATACTTGCATACTACAACCATACCTCCAATATTCCTTCAATACTCCCACTCAAGCGAGATCGAGGAGAAGCCTTGAGCGAAGCTTGTCAAAATATTCAATGAAATTTACAACTCCATGTGGAACACAAACCAGCTTCTGCAAAAATCCCAACAAATCTTCTAAGGATGGCAGACAACTCATATATCCTCCACATGCTGATAAGAGTGTTAGGGTGTTTCCCATAAGACTTCCTTCTTGTTCTTCACCTCCACAGAACTTAAACTCTGATAGTCCAACACCGGAAGAAAAAAAAATAGACTACAAATCTCTCTTCCAAACTAGAAAGAAGAAATCGATAACCAAAAGATATAGATTTTTTTTTAATGTTTTCTCTTTCAAAATAGAAAGAAGAAATCAAGAATAGATACCGATAACCTAACATCAGCAAAGATGAGATCTCATTAGAACCTCGGGCAATAGATCTCTCCTCTAAAATAGGATTGAAAAGATTAGAAACATGACCATTATTGATTTTCTTCACAGAGGAAATATGAAATCAGTGGCCAAAAAATAGAAAAGATTAGAATCATGACCATTATTGATTTCTCTTCACAGAGGAAAGGTGAAATCAGTGGCCAAGAAATGGAGTCTTATACAGAAGAACTCTTAACTGATTTTTCTTCCACCGAGGAAAGAAGAAACCAGAAATAGAGGTTACACTAGAACCCCGACCAAGAAGAGGCACGCAGGCCATGAACCATGCTCTGATACCACGTGGAAAAAAACAAACACAAAGTTGCGAAAGCTTTTTTGATATTTCTCCTTGGTAATGAACAAGGTTACAAACCTAACTATAAATAGAAGAAGTTGGGTGAGAAACACACTTCATCGCCCGTATATCTCTTACACACATAAGACTAACATAAAGTAACAAGGCAGCATAGTTGTGGCACTAAGACCAAAGACACCATTCTGTTTTAGGAGACCAACAACAACCACCATGTTGCTGCAAAAGAGAAGACCAACTTTTGTATACAACCCATAAGTAGTTGTCATATACTTACACAATCTCACACCTCTAAAGTCAACTTAAACTAAAGTGGTTCAAACTGAACTAATCTCTTCAACAACAACTCTAATATACAAGTAATGTAAAATGTACAAGTAACATATAAACAGTAAAGGTAAGCCTGGAAGGAGATGACATCAGTCATGTATCCTCTGGATCTGGGAGACCATAGCACCTATGTATCCTTCGGATACAACCATACTTGCATACCACAGCCATACCTCCAATATTTCTCCAATACTCCCCCTCAAGCGAGATCGAGGAGAATCCTTGAGCGAAGCTTGCCAAAATATTCAATGAAATTTACAACTCCATGTGGAACACAAACTAGCTTCTGCAAAAATCTCAGCAAATCTTCTAAGGATGGCAAACAACTCATATATCTTCCATATGCTGATAAGATTGTTAGGGTGTTTCCCAGAAGACTTCCTTCTTGTTCTTCACATCCACAGAACTTAAACTCTGATAGTCCAACACTGGAAGAAAAAAAAATTGGACTACAAATCTCTCTTCCAAACTAGAAAGAAGAAATCGAAAACCAAAAGATAGAGTTTTTTTTAATAAGATTTCTCTTTCAAAATAGAAAAAAGAAATCAAGAATAGATACCGATGGCTCAACATCAGCAAAGATGAGATCCCATTAGAACCTTGGGCAATAGATCTCTCCTCCAAAATAGGATGGAAAAGATCAGAAACATGACCATTATTGATTTCTCTTCATAGAGAAAAGATGAAATCAGTGGTCAAGAAATAGAAAAGATCATAATCATGACCATTATTGATTTCTCTTCACAGAGGAAAAGTGAAATCAGTGGCCAAGAAATAGAAAAGATCATAAACATGACCATTATTGATTTATTTTCACAGAGAAAAGATGAAATCAGTGGCCAAGAAATGGAGAGTCTTATATAGAAGAACTCTAAACTGATTTCTCTTCCACAGAGGAAAAAAGAAACCAGAAATAGAGGTTACACTAGAACCCCGACCAAGAAGAGACGCGCAGGCCATAGAACCTTATAATAGGCCATGAACCATGCTCTGATACCATGTAGAAAAAAAACAAACACAAAGTTGCGGAAGCTTTTCTGATATTTCTTCTTGGTAATGAACAAGGTTAAAGTTACAAACCTAAACTATATATAGAAGAAGTTGGGTGAGAAACACATTTCATCACCCATACATCTCTTACACACACAAGACTAACCTAAAGTAACAAGGCAGCATAGTTGTGGCACTAAGACCAAAGACACCATGTTGTTTTAGGAGACCAACAACAGCCACCATGTAATTGCAGAAGAGGTGACCAGCAACTGTATACAACCCATAAGTAGCTGCCATCCACTTACATAATCTCACACTTCTAAAGTCAACTTAAATTAGATTAGTTCAAAATGAACTAATCTCTTACACAATAACTCTAATATACAAGTTGTGGTCGGTAGTCAGTAAACTACCTTCCCCGCCCATAGACCAGTCATGAAACTTGTAGACCGACGTCTGAGCTACCTCGCCATGGTGAAAGATCATCGGTACCACATCGGGAAGGTGCTCCTCCAAGCTCCACAAGAAGCCACCATGATAAGATAAATGTATAGTTAGTCCCACATCGGTAATGTGTAATAAGAAGAAACCTTCCTTATCTATAAAAGGAAGGCTCCCCATGTTTAGAAAAGGGTCTCCCATCCCTCTCCCTCTCTCTCCCGGGAAATGGTAACAACTCCTTCCCGGAGGAGTCTTATAACACCCAAGGCATTGAGGCCTCATGATAGTAGAATCTTAAGTGGACGTAGCCGTACCCTCCGATGGTATGGTGAACCACTATAAATATTGTGTCTTTGTGCGTATGTTTATGTTCTACTGTGCTTCTATACAGCCTACGAGTTCTTGCAGAAACAATTGACGTCATCTTTGGGAATCAGTACTAAAAGTCTTGTTACTCTACCAGTAAGCTCGTGCAGGGAGGTCATGCAGTATGCAGGCCTAAGCCATCAGGCAATATGCAGGCCCAAGCCACCAAGAGGGATGGCATGACCAGCCCGCGCATCGGGACGTCACCAAGAGCCAAACCACAGCGGCTCATGACCTACGCCTCAGGCCATCGCTCGGAGACGATCCAACGGGACCCGGTGAGTTTACCATAATAGGATAGCGTTGTCATCGAAACTTTACCGGTGACGATCTACTCCACCGGTGAAGTTTACCATAATAAGAAATTTCATATCTTGCAATGAGAAAGGTTAGGCTCGAGCAACTTAATCTATTCATTCGCATTCATCGGCAGTCAACCAAATGTCAGATTTTTGTGATACCTCGGTGAGAAAAGCAATTCAGAGCAGCGACAAAGGGAAAGTCTGGGGCTCCATTGCAATCAGATCCATTGATTCACTGATATCTTTATGTCAAGCCCGCTGATTCAGTTCTAGCTCATCTCGTTCGAGTTACAATCTTTGGGTCAGCTCCTTCACCGGCATCACTCATGACCCTCAGAGATGACAACGGGTCCTTATGTTCATCAATTATCACTTCCCGGATAGGTCAGCACCCAATCTTGTGAGACCTCAACCACCACCTACTACACGAAGTGCCGGAGAAGCCATGCAGGAACCATCACTCGCCGGCCGCTTGGTCTAAGGGTCTATGTCAACGGGACGGCAGTAATCCTTAGGCACGGTTATATAATCCACATATGTAGTATGGCACCGATATGTAATCTTTCATCTGAGAGTCAGCTGTATTCCCCTCCACTGGAAGCAAGAGTATATGGGGAGTATTTGCATCTCGGAGACTCATATCTCTCATGGATAGCAGAGAAAAACACCAGACAGACAAGCTAAGTCTTCTTACTCATCCGTTTAACACTGTTCGGTGGTTAAATGATTATATCAATGATTTGAGGATTTTAGATTATTGGGGAGGAGTTTGGTAATTCATATGTGAGTGGGTGGTTGTTGCTAGTAACTGTGATATTGTCCTAGCCTTGCTTGTGTTGGGGATCCAACCTAGAATTTTCTAGAATTTTTGTTATCCTTGATATTATTGGCAGACAATCTGTTATATATGCGAATAGATCCTGCTCTATATGACAATATTGAGGGCATCAGTTCATAAGCCATTAGCCTAGAATTGCAAATGCTGTTAAGTTGGGATTATTAGTGGCAAGTAATATCATTGATAATCTATATCGAATTAGGCAATGCATCTCTCTGCCATAAAAACAATTTTGTGAAATTCATGGGTCAATTGATTGTGATAGTGTTGTTTATGTTATAATTCTGATAGGTAGAGTGAGTGAAGCTCTGTACAAGTACATAGATGATCAATATATCTTGCAAGACTTCTTTGCTATACAAGTATATTTGGAGTTGTAATTGTGATTAGTCTTGGAAAGTTGGAAGTATATATAAGGTGGGTCATTTCAATTACATGAGCTAATTATATTGGTTTTGAAGTTGTTTTGAACTCATCAATTATAGTGCTGCCGTAGCATTATTGCAATGATAGTATAATTTGAAAATTGGTTTCTTGGAACACTGGTCTTAACTTGGGGAAATTGGTTTTATAGTATAATTTGCAGTTCATCATGTTTGGGGAAGTTTTTGACATTCTCTTGGGCATGTATTATTACATACAAGCATACATGAGTATTGCTGATATCTTCTTGCAGCATTATTGATATTTGAGTTCTATATTACCCAACTGCATGAACTACTGTGCTTGGACAATTATTTTGTCATAACAATACTTGGTTGGCTCCATATTTAGTTGATCAATTAAAACTATATGAGTAAGTTACTAATCAATCATTTATTTATTGTTGAGGTACAATCACAAAGGATTTAACTTAGTAACACAAGGCCAAACTACGGTATGGTCTAGGCACCCTACCGAAAAGTACAAGCCATCGGGGATCCTTGGAACATACCTCCGGTATCACCCAAATTTCTCAGGAGCTAGTTTTGTACTACTATTGTGATCTGGGGAGAGCTTGGTATGAACAGCAGGAAAGATGAATTAAATAGAAAAGGGTTGATTATGACTGAGACCAAGAGTATGGATAATTAAGTCAGGTTGAAAGTGAAAGATAAGTCCGAGTGGGGAAGTCATCAGAGGGGGATTGAGGTTCCAAAGTGAGCAAGAGACATGCACTCCATGCAGCCAAAGCAAGGTTTCTTGGTCGGGTATCTGTAGTCACCGGGACCCGAGAGATAAGGACAAAAGAAAAACTCTTAGCAGCCGAGAAGTCAGATGGGACAACTAGCATACCGGTGGCAAATGAATAGGCAAAGGTATTGGCAACATTTTCATTTCTCGGAGTTGCCTCATGGTCAAATCACAGACCGCTAATGGGAATGTATCGGGCCAACTGCATGTGATTCTCACATCTCCCGCCATGAAGAATGAACTACGTGTCCGACAACACAACGCCCAAAGTGTTAGCTTGATGCTTCAGCCTTATTCACAAACAACAGGTTGCAAACTTGCAATTTGGTAGTCATCAGGAGTCTAGGGGTCCTCACCGTTCAACAAGAGAGGAAAGGAAATAATACGGGCACCCGCAATGAGATTTCTTTGGACACCCAACTCGGTAGTAGTTTTGCCCCTTGCAGCAATTTCACTTCTCCGGGATTTGATCAACTTCATCCCAGTGACCATTCTTTTGATCATATGGGCATATATCATGCTTGGTAGTGTCGACATAAAACAAGAGGGGAAGAATCGGAAATATAGGCACCGATATGTAACCGGCAAGTCCATTATAGAATCAGTTTCATCAGTGGTAACAACTCAGCTTCTTCTTCCCTATGAGTCGGTGACCTCCCCTATGTTCTGAACCTCCCAAACCCGATGACTCCAAATTGAAATAATTAGCCACCGGGAGCAGAAAAGAAATTGAAGAAAGTAGAGAATTGACTCCAAGAGTAAGTCAGGGCTCCACCACTTTCATCTCCGGGAGTCAGAGGGGAAGGCACGATACACTGAGAATCTAATTTAGACAGAAGAGTGGAAGGTTGGAAGTCATCGAGAGTCCGGGGGCAATCACCGAAAAGACAAAAAGAAGAAGTGGAACAAATCTTATAGGCAGCTCGATCTTGGCCAACATATAAAACACCGACCAAGAAGGTCTCATCCTCCGGGAGTGCTAAGATGAAAATGTTCACGATATTATACCTCCTATGTGCACCCATTCGGCAGCTATTTTCACAGATAAGTCCCTCATTTGATTGTCTTTTATGAAGCTCAAAGCATGCTTCACTTATGCATGATATCTTCTCAACTTGGATTCTTCAATTCATGCATATAAAAACCTTGTACGTGATTGGTAATCCATCACCACCACTTTTGGTGTTTGTGGCAGTATTGCATGCAAGTTATAGCATGCTATGACAATGTAATATGAGTTTATGAAAGAATATGCATGCATATGAACACATGTTGGTATAACACTATGACATTCTGATATGAGTTTGGGGAAATATGCATGCAGCTTATGGCACACATACTAGTATAACACCATAAAAGCACATATGGCATTATATGTGCTACTGCTCCAAGTTTCAATTGGATAAGTGTAGTTGATTATATGTTCCACAATTAAATAATGGAACCGTTGGCTTAACATGCATTGTTGTAACTAATACGGGCTATGAAGCATGATTTCCATGATAATTATTGTCTATTCAAATTTGTGAGGCAAATGCACGTAGATACTCCTGCTTCCCGGACATTGAATAGGGAGTTTCAAGTCTTTACGATAGTAGTAAGTCCCGGATAGGTGTGAGAAAAGATAACAGGAAAATTATAAGTCACGGATAAGTGTCACCGGGAGGAAGCATGCAACAACTGCTTAGGAAAATTTTGATTCCCAGATAAGAACTAACGGGAGGAAGAATGCAACAACCGTTTCATGAGATTCTTATACCCGAGCAAGAACCAACGGGAAACATACACGAACTAAAATGCATGAACATACCTCGAGAATGTATCACCGGGAAGCATGCGCGAAACAACTAATGCCATGAAACTGCAAGTCCTTTGTATAGCTCCTGGAGGGTGGGGATTGGGCAGTTCATATCATTCTCTTCATACGGAGAATAGTGGCCTGATAACCCACGCGGGGATAATACCCCACGCTCGAGCAGAAACACATGATATGAAAAGGTTCGCTACCTTCGTCCATCGAAAATAAGACCTGATAAAACACATCATGAGTCCAAACTTGGGGGGGACTGGGCTCAGTTCGCGCAAGGGGACTGAGCTCGCCCAAGTGTCAGCCCTCTTGGGCGAGGCGGACTCCTCAGCTCGCGTGAACTCATTTTTCGCGGAGCGGATTCCTCAGCTAACGTGGTCATTGTGCGCAGAGCGAACACAGCTCGCGTGAAAGTATTGCACGCGGAGCGAACTCCACAGCTCGCGTGTAGGCAATGTACGCGAAGCGGCCTCCTCAGCTCGCGCGGTAATTATGACACGAGCGAGCGAACTCCACAGCTCGCGTGGTAGTCCTCTCACGCGGAGAGCACATGTCAGCTCATGTGCTTAGTCTTTATGGCGGGAGGTGAACACCTCAGTTCGCATATGAGCATGCATGCTGGTCAGTAGGTTTTTGCATTCGTCCGAGAGAGAGGCATAAGTCAATGAGATCCCCAGTAAGACCAGGCGGGATCATGTTACTGAAATCCCCAGAAAGACTAAGCGGGATAGGCATGAAACTATCTTCCCTTTAAAACGGAGCAAGTGGCTTGATAAACCACGGACGACATTAACACCCCGTCACTCAAGTAGTAACACCGGATATAGAAAGGGCTCGCTGCCCTTGTCCATGAAAGTATAACACTTGGCGCGAGGCGGACACCTCAGCTCGCCCAAGTGTCAACCCTTCTAGGTGAGGCGAACTGCACAGCTCGCGTGTAGGCATTGTACGCGGAGCGAACTCAGCTCGCCCGAGTATCAACCCTTTTGGGCGAGGCGGAGCTGACCGCTCAGCTCGCGTGTAAGTATCGTACGCGGAGCGGACCTGGGGGGACTGGGATCGGGTGCCCGTTGATAACTAACTGATCTATGGGCATTTTCTATGTTAAGTCCCTTCCAAATTATGATTGTTATAATCTCATTGGTTTGTGAAAATTCATAATATTCTACTCGCAAGTCAACCTGTATATTTTGGCATTGGACGTTCAGTATTACACAATTGAATGAACCATTTTGCTTTTCGATAATTATTATGCCATATCCATACTTGGTTAGCCCTATAATTGTGTCGATCATTTGTTCATTGTGAAGGTACAACTACCTTCCCCGCCCATATAACGGGAGGGGCATTTTTTTATTTTTTATTTTTTTATCTTATATACGGACACCACAGCTCGCCCGGTTATATAGTCATGTGCAAAGCGAACTCCTGGAAAGCTCGCACACGAACTCACCTCGCGCGGTAGTCAAAGTGCGCGGAGCGAACTCCTCAGCTCGCGTGGTCATTGTCCGCAGAGCAATACAGCTCACGTGTAAGTATTGTACGCGGAGCGAACTCTTCAGCTCGCGTGTACTCCTTGTGAGCGGAGCGAACTTAGCTCGCCCTAGTGTCAGCCCTCCTGTGCGAGATGGACTCCACAGCTCGCCTGGTAGTGTCAGCCTTTCTGTGCGAAGCGGACCCGTTCAACACACGTCTTGAGTACGAACTTGGGGGGACTGGGACCGGGTCCGTGTTGAGGACATATGACTGGTCTATGAGCATTTTGTATATTAAGTCCCCACTCAAGATATGTCTTGAATAAGAACTTGGGGGGACTTGTAGTCGGTAGTCAGTAAACTACCTTCCTCGCCCATAGACCAGTCATGAAACTTGTAGACCGACGTCCGGGCTACCTCGCCATGGTGAAAGATCATCGGTACCACATCAGGAAGATGCTCCTCCAAGCTCCACAATAAACCACCATGATAAGATAAATGTATAGTTAGTCCCACATCGGTAATGTGTAATAAGAGGAAACTTTCCTTATCTATAAAAGGAAGGCTCCCCTGTTTAGAAAAGGGTCTCCCATCCCTCTCCCTCTCTCTCCAGGGAAATGGTAACCACTCCTTCCCGGAGGAGTCTTGTAACACCCAAGGCATTGAGGCCTCATGATAGTAGAATCTTAAGTGGACGTATCCGTGCCCTCCGATGGCATGGTGAACCACTATAAACCATTATAAATATTGTGTCTTTATACGTATGTTTATGTTCTACCGTGCTTCTACACAGTCTACGGGTTCTTGCAGAAACTCAAGTAATGTAAAGTGTACAAGTAACATATAAATAGTAAAGGTAAGCCTGGAAAGAGACCACATCAGCCATGTATTCTCTGGATCTGGGAGACCATAACACCCATGTATCCTTAGGATACAACCATACTTGCATACCACAGCCATACCTTCAATATTCCTCCAATAATTTTCGCCAAAGCACATTCAAACACAATTCAAAATCACAAGACCAGTACCACCAGATGAAGAATAAACAATCGAATTTGAGGATGCCACGGAATGAAATACTTTCAGAAAGTTCATAAAAACAAAACTAATTTCCCATTCTCTTTCGGATAAAAGATTGATACCATCATGTTTGCCATTGTAAAATTCACTGATTGCAGCACTACCGTATTTGACACAAGAATCTAACATGAGAAGTAGAGTCCCAATGATTCTTGAAATCAGGTCTCAGCTCGAAAAATTTATATGTCAAACCATTAGACTCGCATAAAGCAGAAAATTCTGCTTCCCTAGTGTAAGTGGAAACAATGTAAAGAATAGCACCCCTAATTTTCTCTATATGAGCCTCCATCAATTTCAACCCTTCTTGCACCATTGAATTAACCATGCGGCATAAACACCTCATATAAGAACATTGACCTCCACGACTAGGTTGCAAAGTGTTTTTAAACATGTACAATGATAGCATCACTCCCAGTAACATCATCAAACGTAATGTTGAAGACCTTATCATCAATATTATATTCCCTAAATATATCCATTATGCTCTGAAATATAACATCATCGCTATGAGGATATTTGAGCATCCGAAAAGCAATGATTCTTCTTTGCAACAAGCAGAGTTAATATAATGCGCAGTAACACAAACATAACCAAGTTTTTCATCGCCACCACTCCAGAAATTAGTACTGAAAGAAAACGTACCGTCGAAACCAGAAAGATCCCAAATCAATTCCCTTTTCATATCAGTGAACAAGCTCATTGAATCATTTCTTATAGTGCGAAGGGGAACACCAGAATATCCAGGTTGAACATATTCTTGAATGAGCTTTTCAAATCTAACATGCTGAGCAGAAGTGAAAACTTGCCCACTTGAAGCAATGTACTCGGCCAAAACTAGCCTCATTTTCTGGTGAGAGTATCGAAAATTCGGCATGTGAGAACTTTCACTATGACTTCCCTGGCCAACACTTTCATTATCAGACTCATTCACTTCGACATCATCGATGCTGTTTCTGATCATTGCATCATCCGGGCTGTTGTTGGTATCAGCATCATCCATGTTCTCAAGCAAAAATGAAGAAAATAAGGAAAATAACTCACAAAGTTCCGAAGGTGGTAGGATTCTGTTGCAGAGGAAAGGAGAAAAGGAATGGGTGGAGTGTTATACAGAGAGGTTTGTTAGTTAAATGACACTATCAACCTTGGACATAGCCGTTATAATTGTATAACCAAACGGCTAGTTTATACATAAAAGTGGCTTCCCTAGTCTCGGGGATACTTGTGTCCCGGATTTGGGTATGGGTTCCTCTTTCAAGTTTCTACCGGAAAAGAGGACTGACGAATTGAGATTTTTTTTCTTTTTTTCTATTTACTTGGATGGTAGTCGAATTAGCTACTGAACCATAATATACAAAGCACTAAGCAAGATTATGTTACATCCATATTCAGTAACTATGAAACTCGACGAATTCGGAAGATTTCAATTCATGATTCAGACCAATTTTTGCCGGCTATTCTCAAGTCCTTCTATTGGCAAGTTCTTCCTCTGGTTTTTTCTTTTTGGTTTTGCATACATGTACATATTTATTTGACACAGAAAACATGAAGATGTGCGCTCTGCATTAGTACAAAATCAGAAGTATGCAAATAATCAAGACCAAAAATCTAAGAAATAAACAAAATAGGAGTAACCAGACACGAGGGAACCGTTATATCCATTTACATTTGGAGCCTTAAGTTGACAGCAGAGAAGGAAAGCAAACACTATCCAGTCTCCATCATCTGAAAATAACAAGATGTAAAGAGCAATGTACCCTAAACCCAAATTCCGCCACTCCCCTCCAGACCCAAGGTAAAACAAAGATTAAAGCAACTCAAAAACCTTCATTGCCCAAAGGAACCTTGATTTCATAAGAATCATTTAAATGCAAGAATATTTGAAAAAACACCTTAGGCCTTCTTGAAGAATGACATAATACTTCCTTGCTTAGGATCCTTGTTTACTGCTTTCTTGCCTCCTGCTTTGGCAGTTTGATTTTTCGGACCAGCATTTGCCACTGACTTCTGAGCTGTGGGAGGCCTGGATTTATAAAACCAACATTTAGAGTTCATCACCAGGCATAGGCTAAAACTTCAGCAAGAAAAATTTAATCAAATGAAGCTTCTGGAATAGAAAAGAAAGAAGTACAATGCATCAAAGAAAGTAATAAACCAAACAATGCTTCAATTACTTTTACACAACTACACGTACACAAAGGCTAGACTCATATTCATTAGCTTCTGAACGACACGTTTGTCCAAGTCTGTTGCGGTAACATAAAAATTCAGTATTCTGTCTGTTTAAGGCCTCTTTAAATTATGCCAAATGTAGTTAATACATTTGTTACAACCCACAACTGCAGAATTGGGATCGTTAAATACAATGTGACATCTTTTAGCTTTAGAACATTATACTGTGGATCCACACTTGCATGATATTAAGAGGAATAGAAAGTAAAAACGAAAAAGAAAAACACAACTGATCTCTTGCTACAACCACCTTAAGTCAAGAAATTAATGGATAGAATGAAAATGGTAATAGTAAAATATGAATTAACCTGTTGGTAACACTGGTAACTGTACTATCAGCTTTCTTTGTTGTACTGCTGTCAGCTTTCTTTGCTGTACTGCTGTCAGCTTTCACTGTTGTACTGCTGTCATCTTTCTGTGCTTCTGACTCCTTGCCCTCACATACTACCTCAGTTACTGTAGTAATTACAAATGAAAGATAAAATTTAGATGGACATGTGATTTCTTCTAACAGACTGCACAAAAAAATATTAGCTCACCTTGCTAGTACATAGTTATATAAATCACATATGATATAATGACATTAAACAGTTGCAGTAAGAAAAGAAACTAGAACCAGCAGTATCAGATATATGACTCTGGGAATGTTTATAGAACAGAATTCTAAGCAATTACTAACGAGTCCCATTTTAAATTACTACATTTTGTGGAATACTGACAGGCCATTACTAAGATGCCAACTGACATTCTACAAGCAGGACTCTTTGAAAATTGAGGCATAGAAAGCAGGGAATACCTTCTCTTCCACGTTCATCAATCCGCGTCTTCAAAACTTTTCTTCTTTGAGGAGATCTTGATGCACCGTTCGTCGGTTTATCCATTTTGTTCACATCATTTTCAGGAATAGAGTTATGTTTTTTCTCCGTTAGGATAAACCCAGCATCTCTCTGTGTCTTAGCAGCAGTGGCCAGCTTATCCATTTTGTTTGGATTATTTTGAGGACCAAATCTATCTGTTTTCTCTGTCAGGATAATCGGAGAAATCTTGTCTTTGCTGACAACCGTGGAATCTTCTCCGCAAGGTGGGTTCGATTCTCCGTCAACTGATATCTCTTCTTTGACCTCTTGTTTATCTTCTCCCTGCTCATCAAACTTCAAATTGGATTTATGTGGAACCAAAGTTTTGCTACATTCTTTGTCCTCTTGATATGATTTTCCTTTTGGACACTCTGGTGATGCTAAATTGACTGCATCTTCACATTCATCTTCATCTGAGAAATCAAAGACAACCCTCCGTTTCCTAGTGACTTCAGAACTGGAAGCTCTTTTAAAATTAACATCTTGATCATCGTCATCGCTCATGGTACCAGGTTCCGCTTCTCTAGCACAAATCTGAGCATCTCCACTAGCTCCTGAAGAAGGAAGGATATAAAGAAGTAACTTAGCCGATGCTACACATCGTGAGCACATAAAACAAGTGCGAGCAAGAGAGAGTGCTTCGAAATGCTTCTGTCAATGTTAAAGAAGATAAAAGAATGAAAACTTAGTAAAATAGTTACACATACCTGTATGTGTAGGAATCAAATTTTATTTTCAGCTGTAGAATTTTACTTTGACTTCACAGATGCACAGCCCCACAAATTTGCCAACGAACCTCCAGAAGCAGAAGAGCTTTTATCACTCTGGACCTTCTTTTTGTTAGCAGGAAGAACAACTTTTTCTTTGTCAGCGGGAGGTTTGTTAGGCTGATGAGTAACTCCTATGCCATTGCTTTCACTTTTGACATCTTTCACCACATTGGGAGCCTGCAAACCAACTCTCGGACTAGATTGTTCTACTTTATTCTGTTGCTGTTTTGGAATCACACTACCTTGATGAGCTAAATTTACTTTTGATGGCTCTGCAGATAATTTGGTCTTGGGTAGTGAACCTGCAGTGCTCAATGGTGCTCCCTCTACATTACGCGTAACAAAGGAATTGAGAATAGCACAGAACCTGGAGCAATAGGAAATGGTTATCACATGTATAGTTGCATAGGCGCATAATTTCTATATACTACTAAATGCAAGAGCATATATATTAATAAAAATGAAGAAACATAAAATTTAGAAATCAAAATCAAGGAAATTAAGAGAAAATATTTCATATCTAGTAGCGCAAATCCAAAACTTATAGCCCAAAACATACTAATTTCATGCAAGAATAGAGAAATTACCACATGTAAAAGAGCTGGAAACATAGATTGCAAAATATAAAACTTTACTTTACAGTTTTGTAAAATTTGAAAGCCAAAGGAACTGAAAACCTAAAATGTGTATAAGGATATATTCTTTATAAACCTAAAATCATTGAAATAGCTCACTCACAATAAAAATCAAATCATTCAATTCTCTTCTTCTTGTTTTGCTTCAAGGGAAAAAAGGTTTTGTGGAATAAAATTTCAAACTATCAAGCCATAGATACTTCTGAGCAGAAAGGCATCCATTCATATTCCCCAAATATATAAGCACAATAAAGGCCACATGGTCAGAATATAAATCTTCCTAACCAAAGCGGAACCAAAAAGATAGTCACCGCAGTACTGTATTATGTATGAGACTGCTTATTTTTTATGTGGAAGCTATATAACGGCGTAGCCTCTCTATTTTCACAAAGACGAGCATAGCATGTTTTTCCAGGAGTATTCTTTCTTATTTTGAGGACTTTGTACTGGAATAAAGAAAAACTTTACCTGTTATCTCTCAGGCAATTTTCAACTGTTGAAGCCTGCATATGGAGCTCCTCTGCCTGAACAAATTCCGCATTCCACATTGTAGCTGGATCCTTTGGAATGGAAGGTTGCACACTGTAAACCCCAATGGAGAAGTTGCCATCAAATTCTTCTTTTGCTTCTGCAAAAGAAAAAAAAACAAGATCCATTACGTCTACTCTTTCCTGATGTTAAGAGATGACAAAGAGCAACAAAAAGGCTCGAACTATTACTCAGGTTTCAGTAAAATAAATGAAGTATCATTGGTGCATACACTGTGAAAAGTTTCTAGATATAAAAGCAACAATAACATTACAACTTGAAAAGCAAAGAATTTCAAGTAAAAACTAATTTATGAATAATGTGCCGAAGTCTATGTGCACACCTAGAGACTTCCCAGGAATCTAATCATCCTACTTTTAATTCAAATCCTCAAAATCAGAGGTTTCTCTCTCAACATATTACCCAAAAAGAATGGCTTTAATTCAAAATATAATGGTATTTCTACCGTTAACGCTACCTGCAAGTTGAGTCCCAGAAACAAGCCTGACATGGTAGCTGACAGGATTGTTCTTCAACTGGCCAGACAAAGTATACACCACTTCCAAACCATTCCCATGATTCTCCACAAACTCCTGGAGCAACCTGCATATAACACCTTTCAATCACACTCATGAAATCCAAAACAAATTCCAGAAGCTTCATAGACAATTCCTACCTCTTTGCATCATTGGACGACACCAAGTAATTCCGACTCAGCCATTTGTAAGAAACCTACAACACATCAACATCCAAAGTAACTATCTTCAGACAACATCATCAACTTGTTTCCAAATTTCTTTTTCCATTAACTAATTTGAGCATATTTACCTAAACATTGAAATTGCTAAGGGGAAGTTCATAGCAAGTACAACACAAATATAGCAACTTTATACCTAGAAATCAAAGCATTTAATCCAAACAAGAACAAAATCGACTTAAAACCCTTGAAATTTCAGTGGCAAAAAATACAAAACCAAGAACAGCGAAGATTAATCTTATTGAGAATTTGATTGGTGATACTAAAATCAAAGTAAATAAAGAGAGATTGAGGGAGGTGCCACTTGAAGCTGATCGGAGACGAGGGTTTCGATGTCCTGGAGTATGCCCTGGGTTTCGATTTGGGCCATCGTTCATAAATTTTGGGTTTCTCTTGGCAGCGAAAATAATAAAAAGAAAGAAAAGGCGTAGGCACTTTCCCTCCCAAACTCCGCTTCTTTTCCCGCCATTCTCTGCCCCCAAAATGCCCCCAGGGCTTTTCCACCGCTATTTATACAGTTCCCGTTTCGCACGTGCTGATCGGATAGGCACGTGCCGATTGTGAGAAACCTCGAGTCTTCTTTTTTAGGATTCTCGCACCAACGGCTACTGTTGTGATTAGGCAGTCAAAGTTGTTGATGTTAACAAAGGTGATGCTCTAGTCAATGAACGATTAAGGTTTTAAGCAGATGCAAAGCCATTTTCTATTTTTCTTGCATCTTTTTTCCGAGATTTACTTGCAACGTTCAACCCTCCCAAAAGAGGCTGCTACGGCATACTCAAAATGAGCTGTGCAAATCTGTAGTTTTCTGAAAGATGGTGAGATAACGGGTGGCAAAGTTTTTCTATATGAATTTGAAGCTTTGCTCTGCTTGAACCAAATGACTTGATTATGCACATCAGCATACAAGAACTTGTGAAGTTTTCTCTTAATCGAGATCACACATTTACACAGTATCCTCGATGACTCACTCGACCCAATTGTACTTTTAAGTGTACTACTGGTCGAGTGTAAGATAATCACAGAGCACATGACAAATGAGAGGTCTACTGCCTTATAAATACAAATGTTTGGAGTGGAAATGCTAATTATGTACTTTCACTTCCATTGTCCATTATTACAAATTTCCATCTACAGCTCGATTTACAAATGTGCCGGTGAAGGTTGTTTGAAGATGTACACTTCATCGTATCCCTTCCTACAATCAGAAAGCATTTGAAAAGTTACAAGTTGGTAAACTCAAATGAAGCCAATAAGGCAATAATAGTACAGTTTCAAGGGCACTTTTGACTTACCCTGCCTTCCCACAAAATGTTGGACTGTAATTGTAGATGAGATTGTCGAGGACATCCTGAAGAGGTGGCCTGTTTAATGACTTCCTTGCCTCGCTGCATCAAAAATTGAATTGTAATAAGTTTCCGCTTTTCTGTCGTTTTGATTGGATAAACCTGGTAACTGGTGTTTTGGTAAGTTGATAAATCTAAATTGTGTTCAGAATACCATGAGAAGTTCAGAGTTCTAGGTGTATTATGAATTTTGACACCATCACCGTGGATAATGAATAAACTAATAATGCATTTGTACGGTTCTAATCTAAATTTCAACATCTTCCAATACTTGTTGCTTGGCCTCCCCCTTCCTAAAGAGAGTTGCAAGATATCGATGTTTAACATAGTAATTCGCTTGAAGTATAAGATAATGGGGGATAGCATAAGCCCTAACCTGACCAAGAAGTTTGCAATGTGCTGAGTCACTTGAACGGCATCTTCTGAGTGTGGAATCATCTGTAACCCCCATTCAAAAGCATTTTTCTGCATCATATATGAAATGGATAGAGGCATTGGAAAATCTCCAAATTATTATAATATAAATGTAGCTATGTTGCAATTGTTTGAAGCAGAAAAGAAAATGATATTTTCTGTTGAATTCCATAATAAGACATGATAGATATCCATGAACACTAAGAACCTCAAGATATTTCTGCTTGTAAACAGTATTTTGTTGTGCTTCTGCAAGAATGGCAGACTTAAAACAGAATACAATCAAAAGACTTAACAACAGTATAGTAATACCTCAGGATGCCATTGGAAGGCAGTCACAGGATAGCGGTATGCATGTACTGTGGAGACATAGACCTGGAATTAGTGCTACAAATTAGAATTCTTCACTGGAAAAAGGAAATTTTGGAATTGATTTGGAAAACATGTAAAAAGATCCTCTACCTTATCATCTTCATCAGTACTGGTTGTCAAGATCTTAAAGAAACTTGACAGATCTGGGTTTTGTTGCAACGTCTCAGGTGAGATACCATACTGTTGCATTGAATCATTATAAAGGTTACTTTAGGAAACCAACTTTTGCTTTCTAATCATATTCACATAAATAGCACCAAAACCAAAATGCTAGTTCACATAAGCAGAAGTGACAGAAACCCCTGCCTCAACTCTCAACAAGATTCAGTAATGTCATGATATAAGAATCAAATTATTCTCAAACAATGCTAAGAATTAACCAGATAATTTATTTTCAGGTAATTATTCAGGACTGTGCCTATAGGCATAGATATTAAAGTTCACTTTATAAACTCACATGGTGGTTCTGCATGACAATACAATCTGTACTCAATTTTCTAAGCAAATCAGGCGGAAATCTGCAAAACCATGAGCTTACTTTACAGTCACAGAAATTAAACAAGCTGGAATATTCGATAACCACAGAAATTTCTACATCAAAATAAAGTTTATAACACCATACGATTGCAGCCTCCTGTTATGATGAGAATAGATGTCATAACCACTAAACAGAGATAACAAATGGAAATGCACTTATCTCACACGAGTTTAAAGCTACCAAACGATTAATATGCTGCTTGTACAGCTGTAAAAATCAAAACTATAGAGTTTCCTTTATGCACATACTCATAGAAGTTGCAAATTGTTTCGATCATGGATGCACATTGTGTTTGGAGAAAAACGTGCAAGATTGACTTAAAAGGTTTATTTTTTATTCTTTTAATTATTATTATTCTTTTTGTTTAATGAGAGCTAGAGGCCTTGTAGAGGTCAAGCACATAGAACCTGGAAAAATTATATTACGAGGTATATACCTTTGAAACACAGTTCCCTCGATATTCATGTTCTCAGTAAATTGTAAAGTTGATGCCATATCTGCAGCACTGAATGACTCCAGAATTTTCTTATTCTGTTATGAAGAAAGAAATTAAACGGTCATGCATCAAACTAAGACAACTCTGTAAAAGACATTGTTGAGACATTGTTGAGAGAGAGAAGTAATTCAAAAGTTTAGGTTAACACCACATCTAACTGAACTAACGTGATCCAGATTGACAACAAACATGTGTTTCACACTTTCAACTGTGAATGCAAAGTCATGCATTCAACTTATTCTAACTTGTGAACAGGGTGTTTTTGTTTTTCAAAGTCTCAAGTCGTATTAACCTTAGAAACCATAGAAGGCCTTTCAGAAGGGAATAGCACACATGCAGTAAATAGTTGAGATTATTTCATCTTGCATAATGTGTTACCCAAGAACCAGAAATCCTAGTTCACCTTTAACAGTTGAATCATTCATAGACAAAATGACACCATTGGAAATAATAAAATTGACAGCTTTGAATCTTTTTTGGGAAGTGATTAGTAGGCATATATTGTAGGCCAAAGACAAAATGCAATTTGAATGACATGAGACTGATTGCTGTTGGTGTTACAGTGAATTATGAGCTGGATGGATTTACCTTGCTGATGATCATTGTTAGAAGTTCAAAACCCAAGCAGATGGCATATAATGGAAAATGGTCACCAGCATCATTCCTCTCTAAAATCATCTGCAGACATGAACAAGAGAATAGCTCATATAAGTAGATGCATCGGTTTTGAATAATGGACATAGATAAATCATTAAGGAAAGCAGTGGAACTATTTTATAGGAAAATTTGTGAAGGGAAGCCTTAAAACTTGTTAGCTGACCATGACAGCAATGCTACAGTTATAATATTCTCAAACTATCACCACCCCAAGTCTCTTCTATTCACTTCTAGCCTGATAGCCTTAATACAAACCGATTATTCACTTCTAAGCCTCAATTAACTGTTTGGTCTAACCTGCATATATCAAATATTTCTTTTGCCTAGTGTAGGATGTGGTAATACTGTAATAGATACAATTGATGCTGATGATTTTGGATAGTTAGATGATAGTAACTGAGCTTAATATCATGTCAATTCATTTCAAGCATCATGACCCTTATTCTAATCATAATAAGATTTATATCATGTCAATGCATTTGGAGTATCATGACCCTTATGCTGTGATGAGTCATATTACACCATTTTGCTAGTGGTACCTTGAACGCAAATGACAGCAGGGTTTAATGCTGGGACCATAGTGAGCCACTACAAGTGCAATGGGTATTTAAAATGATCAGCACTGACCAGCATTTCATGTAGAGAGTACAAAATTCTCAATTGTTTATTGAGCAGGAAAAGCTGTCCCAGAAAATATAGAAATTCGGTTTACTGGGATCCCTGGAAAGTCAGGACCCTATGTTTTTGGTTACAAGATCATGCAATAAAGCCATTGCAATAAGTTTACAGTACCTTAAATATTTTCTCAGCAACATCATAGTACAGACCGCTTTTAGCCCAGCCTCCGGTGAAAAGCACTCCGTTGACTAGATTCAGCTTCTGCAGTGCAGCTATATATAGTAAGCACATGACTAAGCCACAATAGTTTTACACATTATGCCTCATCCTAAGCAAACAATAGCACCACAAATCGAAACATTGTATACAAATGCAACCCCTTGCTGGATAAGAAACTGAAGTCCACAATGATCAACTTAACTTTTAGTTGAAAGGTAACTCTTTCATTACTGGCTGTGTTTGTCAGTAAAACAAGAAATACAAAATAAAGTTGAATTCTTTAACAAACAAATTGAAAGATTGAATAGTTAAACAACAGATAATCAACTTCTTCTTCTTCTTCAAATAGCTCATAGCCAAATGAACTTGATCAAACCAAATCGCAGGATCGAGTGATCACCTGGAAGAGCACATCGGAAGGCTCGTTATAGATGAGCGGAATAACACGAGCGCCGGCGGACTCAACGAACTTGACGTAGGAGGCGGCGATGTACGAAGTCCCAGTAACATTACTGAGCCGACCGGAGGCGCCGTCGCCGGGATGGCTGAGTATTCCGATCACCGGGCGGTAATTCAGCTTGGGGTCGAGCGGCGTGCACCTCGGGGACGACGAGTCGGAGGCGGCGAGTTGACTCGGGAGGAGAATCGCCGGCGCGGACTGGGCCTTGGCGGAGGTGAGCTCCTTGGAGAGGGAAATGAGGAAGGGGATCCAGAGGTAGTTCCACATCTCCGAGTAGCGAGAAGAGGAGGAGGGAACGGCGTCGTTTGGGGCGTCGGAGGAGGACTCCGGAGGAGGGGTAGGGGTGGGATTAGAGGGGAAGGGGGAGGGCATTTTGGGAAAGAGGGAAGCGATTTGGGGTTGGCATAGAGGAAAGGGGATGAACTCGATGATGGTGTGAGCTCTCTCTGCCCATTTGAAAGTGGAGTCAAAAAATAGTCCGGAATACTGTACTCGTCGAAAGACACCGATCTCACCGTCCTCCTGGCAGAAAAATAATAATGCGATTAATATATATATATATATATATTTTTTCTTTTTCTTTTTTGAATATAAGAATTAGAAATGTCGCCTCACGCCGTTACCATTAAAACAGTCATGTCACGTACACTTGTCAAAACATAGTCAACGTCACCTTATAGTAAAAGAGTTTATTAATGATATAAAGCCACAACTAATTAACCAACTAGAAGTTACTAAGCTATAAACATAACTAAAATTAATTAAAATAGTCCAAGCTAAGCCCAGAAAAAAGGCCCAAGCCCAAACACCAAACCTAAGGAGAAGAGGATCCCTTGCAGCCAACCACCATCGACCTAGTCCTACGGCCACTGCCGCCGCCCCTTACCCTTGTACCACCACACCCCCTCAACTCGACCACAACTCTCCAAAGCTCGTCCTCCACATCGCTCCTCGAGGAGGCCACGACATAGACCGTGCTCATGCCCAAATCTGATGCAACATAACCAATTTGGATCGTAAAAGCCTTGTTAGATCCGCACCGTCAAGCCGTCGAGATCTTGTCTCTGCCTATCCCTTCCAGATATGTGGTAGCCTATCACCCCGCCAAACATCCTTGCATGTAACAATGCCCATCTCCAACACCTCACATGTACTTGTTATAGCCTCCCCAAACAGGTTGCTGAGGGAGCCATGTAGCACACCAGTCGACATGAAATCAACGAAGACCCGTCTGATGACCACTGGAGGCGCCGTTTGACAAGGGTCTCTCACTCTTTATTTTTTGGTCAGGTGTGTGCAACGCGTTCTTTGATTTTTTTTTTTTATAAAGTCAAAATTACGATTAAGACATTAAATCTGGTTTTAGGAGTTTTGATAATGAGATATGAGATGTGATCCTAGTGGGCAAAGAATAGAACAAGAAGAACTAATCTATTATAACATATATTGTAACGTTAAAGTTAAAGGTACGAGTAATTTATGTTATTAAAAGTAAACTCGACTCACATCAACTACCTTCTACATGACACTATACATCAAGCATGTTATTGTGGATATATACACTAGAGCCAAATAATTTTGCGTAGGCTTATAGAGTTACTTCTAGTAACACAGACATTACTCGACCAACTATGCAAACCATGTAAATGTAGAAGCATTCCTATTTGTAGGAGTAGCTTTACCTAACTCACTCGGTGATGTGAACACATTTCTTTGAAAAAACTGAACAAAAGCTAACATGGAGAGGTAGGCAACAAGGAGAGGATTTCATTGAGACAGGTGCGCCACCTTATCATCGCTAGATAAAAGAGTTGCTGTCGATTTCACCGTCTCGGGTCGAGGAACCAAGTTTCGAGCCTGTAAGATTTTGTTCCGGTGCATCTCGGCCTTTATATAATCTTTCTCTTAATTAGACGGCTTAGATGGATCGATGATTAATTTTGACGGTCCAGAATGCACCTGCGTTAATCTCTATATTGCTTAGATGATTTTTCATAATTCTAAGACTTAAGACAATCATTACAATTGGCCTGGGTGTCCGAGAAATTCTCCACTCATGAACCTTTGGTTTCACATATTTTCTCATCAAACTGTTATCCCAAGATTTCACCTTATGAAAAATTCTTAAAAACATTCATGAGCATTTCAATAACCACCCAAGTTCAAAAATACAAGCAACTTCCTCATTTTCTTAATTTTAGGGAATATTTGGTAGTTTTGTAGTCTAACAGTTTCCTCATCTCATTCCCCTAAAATGAGGATGGAGAAGAAGGAGAAACACTCATTCTCCAAGTTTGCAGCAAAGTCTTCATTCCCTAAATATTAATTCTCCAAATGCTTCAATGAGAAAAATAAAAATATAGAATATTTTATTAAGTATGTTATTGTTGTAAATATTATAATATATATGGATGTCTTTGTAAATACTCATTAGTTATGTCTTTACGATGTAAATCATACTCTTATATAAGAGAGCCTAATGAGAATGAAATTGACACTTCTTCCTCCTCATACATTTTGTTCTTCTCTTTTCTCTCTATCTCATTCTTGGTTTATAACACGTTATCAGCACGATATCGCTCATTCCGTTACATAAACTCCATGATGATCTATAAGATATTTGTGCGACTTTTGTTGCTTATTATTCATACTCACGATCTATGAGTTCATTTCTATTTTGATTATATCTTGTCTACACATATACTTTGTTTATATTGCTCAATTCTATGTTTACAATTGTTTATATTAGTGAGCCAGAAGTTTCACTAATAATACTCGAACATGAAATTTTTCTAGATTATAAACCTGAAGTTCAAATATTACATTATACTTGCAATTCTAATTGTTTGCATAAACTTAAAGTTTTGTGCATGTACATATGATCCATTGTTCACAAGATTCGAACATGAAGTTTCGATATTGATATTTCTTTCTTATGAACATGAAATTCTAAACAGCATAATTGGATCTATGATGATCGATGTGGTCTATGATGCAAGATTATTGCTTAAAACCATGAACCATGATCTATGAGATTATAGGTGGTTTGTATATTATTGATTTAGATCAATAATCTATGGTTCTTATTCTCATTTGTTTGGATGAGTTTTGCAATATCATGATGCAATTCCATGCTTTTCTGTGGATAATTTTATGGAACTTTTGAACACATGTTCAATATGCGATATTAAGAATCATTGTTCTACCAAGAGCCATGAATAGACGCATATGCGTCTTCTGATATATAACCTGATATGGCTATAGTAACCACACTATGTAAAATATGGATTCTCATGTATCTATCATCTATTGTTTCACATGATATATATTATGTTCTATTATTATGTACATTATTGCTATATGTACAATTGACCAACCGTTAATTTGTTTAGAATTCGATTATAAATACAATTAAATATATTTAATATGCTTAATATGTAACACACATTTCCATATGATTAATATGTTTATTATTGCAATTAGTACATATTGAATTAATGATGCAACCGTTTCAAATTCTTTGACAGTTAACATGACTATTTTTGAATACGAGATTTTTTGAATTTACAGTTAACATGACTAATTTTTGAATACAAGGATCTGGTAGTTACAGTTAACATGACTAGTTTTGGATTTTTTATGGCCATTGATAACCTCTATTTCTTGTTTTATCATAATTAGTTTAGGTCTAGTAATTGATTTTTACAGCCTATTTGTTGTGGTACTGGTCTTTCATGAAACTTATTGTTTTCATAATATCATATTTATTGAATAGAATAAGGTATGTATTTGTCCATTTCATTATATGAATTTAATTTATTCATTTCATAATATATTTCATTTTATGAATTACAGCGAACTCGATAATCGAGACCCGAAGTTTTTTATCCAACTATAGAGGGCCTGAAGTTCCTCACGAGTAATATGAGTGTGTCATGGTAACGTCATGGACATAAGAGGTGTTCCCCTATGACCATGTTTCTCGGTCCTTTGTAGGCTGAGACTTCCTTGCCTTATACTTGAGTGGAAAGATTAGAGGTTCATATAGAAAAGGGCACATATTTTGTTGTCTTTCCTCTACCGGACATCTTTTGTGATGTTGTCTAGAGTATCTGACTATTGACAAGATGTTTTTGTCAAAAATCTGACTACCAACAATTTTTTCTTGATTACTCATCTTGTTGAAAGATAGTCCTTATGCATATTTATGAGAATCGAAGGAAACACTGAGCTATTTAAGCTCTGCATGTACCCATTACAAATACACTCATTATGCAGGTCATGAGAAAGAATATGACTAATTCGGCCCACATATATTGAAGAAGCAATATTATGGTATGAAGTTCTTTGAAAGTGATATTATCAAATTATTGAAACTCAAAACTTATGTAATCAACAAGGACCAGAAGCTTCTTAGAGCTATACAATATGATTTTCTTGTGATCCCTAATTATATGAGAGCATGAAGCTCCAATTTATTTTGATACAATGTTATTGTGAAATTAGAGGAGAGAAACAAGATTATCATATTCGTGAAGGTAACTAGACTAGAAGTTCTTGTACTTATTCACCAATGGAACTATAAGTCTCCATTCTCATATTTTACTTATCCTTGTTCCTTACCATTTTAGAGTTTGTTAATTATTTTCCTCTTCTAAATTTTATTGTTACTCATACGGGCCAGCAACTTTATAGCACGAACATATGAATTTCAAATGTCATGTTTTTGAACCAGAAGTTCAAATTACTGAATTATAGAACATAAGTTCTAATGGTAAAAGCTCAAGCCTGAAGCTGAGTATGTAAATTAAATTAGTGAACTTGAAGTTTCAGTTTAGTTATCTGGAACCTGAAGTTTCCAGCACCAAATTTATTTGAACTAGAAGTTCAACATATGAAATCTGAGAACTTGAAGTTCTAACATTATAAATTTAAACTTCAAGATTCGATTACACATATGATTGATGGCTCCGAAAAAGCACATAATATCCCCACTTTGCAAGAAGTTGCTTCAATATGGTTCCAGAATATGTATTAAGATCCCACATCGCCCAAAGGAGGGGAGGAGAAGTGTTGCAAACATACCTCCCCATAGTGAGACTAATTTTGGGTTGGCAACTCAAGCACAAAATTGTAGAGCGAGTGAGATCCAAAACGGACAATATTTTGCTATATCGCCTATTACGTGTGTTAAATTCTACAATATAGTGAGACACATAATGTCATGAACCAGAAGTTCATTGAACCAAATTAATTATTTTGTCATGACTAGTTACATCATATTTTACCTACAATGTTGCTTGAAATCAGTAACAATTTTTTATGCCTGCTAGCTAACGCTACTCATAGCAAATTGTTTATTTGCTGTATATTTTTTTTTTGTTTTGTCACTTTAATGAGACACTTCTCTTGTTATGAAAGGGAGAAAGATTGTTCTTGAAGAACAACATGAATTGTTGTAGAATATTTACCTATTGTCTCATTTTGAGCTTGAGGAATATCACAGATAGTGACTTAATAAAAATTATTAATGACAAAATTATATGCTAGCGGGAAGAAAATTTACTTGGGTAAAATCTCTGAGACCGACCATATTAACAAAAATAACCTTGCCCCATTTGATTTGTGGGAAAAATGAGTATCTAAGTGACATGGTTCTCCTGACGAGAATGTCATTAAAAATGTCCGAGTTCCTAATATGACGGCTACAGTATTACACATACAAAGGTTAAAGTACACCATCAGATGATGATATCTTGGTGATACAACAATACATCAATATGGTTGATACTTATGAATTTAATATTTTTGACCTTAAACTTGGTGTGGGTTCACCACCAGCCAATGGACATCTTCACTCAAAATGAAGTGATAGTCATTTAAATGCATTTTTATGCATGGTCATAATAAGACAATCTTCCCGCCGTTAGGGAGAGAGAAAAGACTACTGTCATTTGAATAACGGCGTGAATTTGAAGTGGAATGTATCCACCAGGTCTAAAGTTATAAGCTTCTGAAAATGGAAGATTATACATGTCCTATAATGTTTTATGATATTATGAATATAGATACACATTCACTAGATATAATTTATCTATGAGAGATCTTTGTCGTAGAAGTGACAATATTTGCCCTAGAAGTGGCATGGGTACCCAATATTAATAAGCTCATAGTAGTTAATGCATGCATATAAGAATGTGTGAGATCTATTAATAATGATCATCGATGAAAATTTACATATGGTAGCTACCAAAGACCATTAAGGACTGTATGATGCAATATCACGTTTCATTATGAATATCAACAAAGCATATTATTGGTCAAATTGGATAGAGACAATACCAATTAAACTGAATATCTAAAACGTGATGAGATACTTAGACCTTTAACCTTACATGAAACAAAGGGGTATTAATCACAGTGAAAATAAATCACTATGGCACAATGTCTACAAGAGACATGGGGATTACAAATATCTTTCCTTATACGTGACAATTTTCTATAAGTACAGTGTTACAAATAGTTATTAATGAGAGACTTACGATAGTTGTCATCGTATATTATAAGGATCTTAAAAGACTTTGCTAATATAATGGAAAAATCTCAAAAGTAAAACATCATTATAAGCGTACCGCTTATCAAATCCTTAAATGATCCAAGTACATCAATGATTCGAACGTAAATCGATCCATGAATACTTAAGAGAGTCTGAATGTGAAATTCCTCATCGCCTAAGAGAAATGATGTAATGTGCTTATATATGCAAACAAAACTTCCATTAGTGAGACGTGTTTTAAGTTTGAACCCAAGAAGAAAGCCATGAGGAGAGGCCCAAAGGCAAGCATATCTCGTTATGCTGGGCTGTTAAACTGAAGTTAACTCATGCAATTGATAGTCTAAAACTAACTCTTATATACTTATTATGTTATAGTTAACGTGATCAAAATTGCCTCAATGAGTATTATGATTGGACTACAAAACCGAATTCGGATTATGTTGCTCTAACTTTCGCGAAGTTATGAATTGCTTAGAGCTTTTGAAGAGCATATACGAGATGTATCAATAAACAAAGATATTGATATGAGTGGCTAGATATATATGTCATCTTTATCTTTCAATGGTTTGAACCATACATAGTAATGTGTTAATTAACTTCTACTGCTTAGTTATTACATAGTGTATGAATTTGAACATGTGAAGTTATTTCTAACATTACTAAATGAGATAAGACCTATTAAATTGTATAGCTCTATTGGTATTGCTTTCACTTTACAGATACGAAAATTTTGCAATTAAATTGTATACCCCTATATGAAAAACGCACAAGATCTCACTTTCGTGATAGACAAATCAAACCGCTATTTACAGTATATGAAGCTTGCAACAATCAAGGGGAGATTCTCATCAGGGGTAGTATCCAGAAGTATGCTATTTAGGACATATGTGCATTGCACTCTTTTTCTCCTTTGAACATGGTTGTTTTTTCCCACAAATTTTTTATTACTGGGCAAGGTTTTTAATGAGACAACACTAAGCGTGTCCAACTTCATATTATTAATGGACATCCAAGGGGAAGTGTTGTAAATATTTATAATCAAGTATATGTCCATTCATCTTCCGAGAACTTATATGCAATATCTTAATAGTATAGGGACTTATTATGAAATCTCTACCTCTATATAAAGGAGGCATATGAGACATAATAAGATGATACTTTTTCATCTCCTTATATTTTGTTCTTCTCTTTTCTCTCTATCTCATTCTTAGTTTATAACAAAAAATAAAGAATTCTCAATTTCTCAAGGCTTTTTCCATCGTTTGGATTCTTATCCCATAGAATTAGTAATTTTCACGAGAAAACAATCATGAAATTTTAGAGCTTTAATTTCCAACTTGAATTTCTCACAAAATAGGTGTCATTGGTCAATTTCATTAACTGAGGTTAGTCTAAATACAAATTATTGTCATTTTAAAACTCTACATCATGAAATCTAAATAATGAAATTATTAATTAATGAAATTTAAATTCAAAAAATTATAATTTTTATAATTTTTTAATCTCTATAAATATTAAAATTACTTTATCTAAACACAACGTAGAGGCCGGTTTATTTGTTTGGATCTATGTTGTGTTTGAAATTTGTTTGAAATCCTTATAACGACGACGGCCTTATAATCTAAGTCAAATTCTACGTTTACACCTCCAACTTCCAAAGGCCCTCCCAAAGCAACTTAAACCCTCAAGCCCCTTGGGGGACTAGCACCCATAACCATGTCTCTCTTCAGAACCCTCCTCTCCCACTCCTCCTCTCTCCTTAAACCCCAAACCCCCCACCAACCTCTCTCATTCTCCTCCATCTTCCTCAGAACCCTTTCCTCACTCGAACCCAAAACCCAGACCAAACCCAGAAAGCCTCTGAACCTCGTTTTCAAAGAGGCCGTCGGACTCTCCCCAAAATCCGAAACCTCCGACTCCGAAACCGACGACGACCCACTGAAACAAAGCCTCAGGGAGCACGAACGAGAGCTCAAGACCTTGAAACCGAATCCGAATGTCGCCCAAATCGAACCCAGGAGAAGAGAACCCAAGAATTCAAAGGGTCGGATCAGCCTGTACGCCGTGTTTACGAATAAGAAGGTGGAAGTTGAAACGGGGAAGGAGAGTAGTAGAGAGTGGTCGAAGGTGTACAAGGAGTTGTCGCCGGAAATGGAGTTGGTGGTGAGCCATTTGTATAAAGAAGGCTACTTTTCGGATGCGAATTTCGTGTGTTTGTATGAGGATAGGTTGGATTTTAGCTGCTTTGATAGTGCTTATGGCCGTGGGTTTATTAAGCATGCTGCGGAGAAGTTTGCCAATGACAAGCAGGAAATTGCAAAGTAAGAGTTTTTTTGCTTCTGAAATTTACTGTTTGTTTGCTGTGATTGCTACCGTGGGTTGAGTTTTATGGTTGGTTTTTGTGCTTTGGTTGTTTTGAATGAGGAGGTTTACATGTTATAGTTCTTGACTTGAGTGAGTTGCTTGTGTTTTTACTGCTTGTAGCTTTCAGAATGTAAAGATGTAAAATTACAACCAACCAATGGTGAAATGTTATTTGATTTTGAAATGTGCTTGTGGGATGCCGGAATTGATACATTCCTCGTTACGAAAATGATAGTGGCTGATGATGGGAGGGTCTATAATGTTTGTAAGTTTGTCAAGGACTCGCTGAGGAAAGCTACCCAGAAGAAGAAATGTATTGGGGGTTTAAGTAGGATGACGTTTGTGAATACCTTTCTGAGACATCCTAATCTCGAATTTCCATCATTTATCTCTTACACTACTTTCCAACTTCCAAGTTAACTATCCTAATTGATGTCATTTAGTTGGTTGGAACACACTCATGGCTATTTTTGGTGGCTGATGCTTCACTGGCTGAGGAGTTTTTATTTGTTGGGAGGAAATGTTGCATGAATGGAACATGGACCTACATGATAGTAAATTTATCCTTTGTTTATATATGAACACCTTGGCAATGGTTTTGTTCGTACAGATATAGCATACTTTTTTCAAAATGCTTTTAAAGTCCAAAGAACTTGAATCGCATTCAGCTCCTTTAGCTGTGAAAGTATGCTTCATGCTGAATGTGGGATCGATGTGGATCTAAATATCTCCTGTTCTGAATAGAGTGACCTTCGTAAAATTATAAGTTCTCTGTTAGTTTCCTTTTGCTACATATTTAGGACACAGTGTCAGACCATGCCTAGTTTTTACCATGCTTTTCTTTAGTGAGACTAATTGGAGATTTATAGGGATTGAGTTGAGAATCCATATATTGGAATAAAGAATATGGCAAATTCAAAGTTCAAACCATCCTTTTGTTGCCATTTGCACGATTCTTGCAGCCCTAAGAAATGAGCCAGCAATTTACAGCAATCTGATTGTATCATGAGCAGCTCTACTTACAATGGGTTGTTAACTGTTATGCTGTGAAATGTAGACTCATGACTTTCAACTATTTTAGCAAGATATGCATTTCAGTTCTAGGACAGAATTTTATGAACCTCTGATTTCATCAAGGTTCTCCAGTTTGTTTGTGTCCAGTTTTGCTATTTTTGCTGGCAATTCGATATGATAGTCTTTGCTCTTGAAATTTGATTTTCAAGATGGTTATCAGGGCGTGACTTGAAAAAGGTGGCTCTCTTTGGTTGTCGTTCGCTAGCAAAAAAGAGTGTTTTCGGTGCTAAGAGATTGCGCAAATTCTTTGAAATTCCAGAAGAAACTGTGAGCCGATTGTCCTGTCTCAATATTTCTCTTCCTCTCACTGATATTTTTGTTGTAACATATTGTATTAATTTGATGTCTTGCATTTCTGTTGCCTTTCAGGTTTGTTCAAAATGTGTCTTAAGAGAATCGTGCAAGTTTGTGAACAAGAGTGTGTGGCGTGGACACACAAATAATCCAAATCCAACTAATGTGCGGAAAACAAACCCCAAGAATTTAAATCTAGCTGATGTTATGAATACTATCACGTTATATGCTTTGGAATCTGTGCATCCACAGCTAGTTGTGCCGGAGGATGTAACGTATTCTGTTAGTCGATTGCTAAAGGAGATTTTGAAGCTAAGTCAAACTTCTTCATGAGTCACACTAGATTGCTCAAGGTAGGTTGTGGCTTATTCTCTTTGGTAATTTCCTTCTTGTTGTTTCATATTGTTTACTTGTTCTTCTGACCCTTGTTTGGTTTCAATGAGGGTGCAGGTCTGCGGAATTGAATTTGAACCAAATTGCATAAAGATTTCACCCACTGGATTAAGCATCATGTTTGGTGCTCTATCTGCTTGTCTTGATCAATGCTCGCTAGTCTACGACTAGTGCAGTTCTAGAAGGTGATTTGTCCTCTATAGAAACCATAATCTGACTTCCCCGTGTTGAAGTGAAACTGTTATCTTGGATGGATCATGAATAGTTAAAACGCTTGCATCTTTTTAAATCTCTATAGCAGTAAACATATCTTTATATTCTGGTTGTAAAGAAGCTCATTTCTTTACTAGTTTCTTGGTGTTGTTCATTATTACTGGCTTCTTTCCATGTGTGGTATTCAAGATCTTCTGGTATGCTGGTATCTAACCGTCCATATGTTCTGTCCAGAACATATTTCAGTTATACGCAAGCAGTACATGTATGCAATCTTCTGAGTTCTGAACTGTCTTCGGCATTATATATTATATAGTTTTGGAGATCACAGACCAACATCAGTTGTTCCCTTCGGAGGTACATGAATGGTGATTAGTTTAGTTCAGGCCGTCTAGCTATTAGAGGACAAGCTTAAAACTATTCTGATTACGTGAATCTTTGTGATTTGGGATATAAATTAAGCATTCTATTTCGTATTTGATCAGCATTACCTTTTGGATTGTGGTTGACTAGTCCCTTGATTACATTTTTGCAAGTCAAAGGGGGAGGTGGGCTTTTATCATTTTCTAATATTATCATGAACGATTTGGATTTATCGAAGGATTTTGAGAACATGAGGCTTATGTCTGATGTTACTTGTAAGTGACCATGTTAGCTCAACTAACAAACGTATGTTACTCTTTTTTTTTTTTGATACGAACATATGTTACTCTTAAGCTTGTTACTTGTAACGGAAAATTGTATCCTTCTTTCTATATCATCCCCCGATTCCTAACTTTGATATTATTCTGATGAGAAAAATGCACCAACAGTGTCTGAACTCTTGGAGGACTGTCAATATGGTACCCGAACTTTTAAATGTATCAAAGTGATACCTGGACTTGTATTTTTGTACCAACGTCGTACCTGTCGTCATTTTCCGTCACAGTTCTGTTAGTTCATGTCACATGTGACGCACGTGACTGACCTAATATTTCCGGTACGGGGCTGTAAATTCCAAACCTACTCCCTCCAAAACCTACTCCCTTCCTCCTCCGCCACACCTAGATCCACCGTCCCAACTTCCACCCCCTCCTCCTCTGCTATGTTACGGCGTCGCCGCCGCCACCATCACCACGCACAACCCCATGTGCAAGACCAAAAAGAGCACGCAGGCAATTGAGCCATCCCGGAGCCCCCACAAGCCCCGAACCTCCAAGTCCTTCTCCTCCTCCCGCTCCAACCTTAACGACCCTTTCTCCGGCAACATCAAGAGCTCAAGCATCATTGTCACTTCGACTACACTGAACGCGAAGATCTGTTTACTCTGTTGAAATCCTTCTAATTGTTCTGCATCGATAACTAAACAGTTTTCTTCTTCATGAATGTTTCAGGTGGGCTCTAGTGAAAGACGAACAAGTTGCCAAGAAAATGGTTAACTTCATAGAGCTCAACACCATTGGAGTATCCAGGGATTCACAGCTCCGAGTTGCCAAGATTTTGGAAGTGATGACCAACACCACTGAAAAACATGGCAGCTCGGATTCAAGGAAATCCTTCTTTGAGATAACCTACCACCTAATGGAAGAGAGGTGGCAACAGCTTTGAGCAGTGGTGAACAAGAACAGAATGTTTAGTCTGCCTCACTTTACACCGGGATACTGCCATTTCCTTCAACAAGAGACAAATCCTCAACCTGGTAAGTGAAGTTCACCACTAAACTATTAGTCTATGGCTTTATCAAATAAAAATAAAGACATAATATAATATGAGCTAATTAGTTACCTTGCCGTGAGTTACGTTGACATGGGAAAAACGATGCAACTATTATCACTACCTCGGGGGGTTTGTTTTTTCACCCATCCAAAGTCCCAACCATAAAAGTGCAGCTGTATGTTGGCTGAGAAAAACTAAACCTGCATTGTTCTTCAACTCCAGTTTTACAAGCAAAACAAAGCCATATCAATAAAACAGTAATGATACCCAAGGGGCAGGACCATTGCGAGAAGATTTCACCCACAACTCAACGGAGGAGGCGGTGGAGAATTTGGAGAAGTTGTCGCGGAGGGTGCAGCGCCAAGAGGTGGAGGTGGAGGAGGAGGAGAGACGGTGACATGAACTAACAGAGCTGTGACGGAAAATGACGACAGGTACGACGTTGGTACAAAAATACAAGTCCATGATCTACGACACCTCCGAGATCTCCTCCTCCACCAACAACTTCCTCAGCCACCGCCTCTCCTCCTCCTCCACCTCCACCTCCACCTCTTGGCGCTGCACCCTCCGCGGCAACTTCTCCAAATTCTCCACCGCCTCCTCCGTTGAGTTGTGGGTGAAATCTTCTCGCAATGGTCCTGCCCCTTGGGTATCATTACTGTTTTATTGATATGGTTTTGTTTTGCTTGTAAAACTGGAGTTGAAGAACAATGCAGGTTTAGTTTTTCTCAGCCAACATACAACTGCACTTTTATGGTTGGGACTTTGGATGGGTGAAAAAACAAACCCCCCGAGGCAGTGATAATAGTTGCATCGTTTTTCCCATGTCAACGTAACTCACGGCAAGGTAACTAATTAGCTCATATTATATTATGTCTTTATTTTTATTTGATAAAGCCATAGACTAATAGTTTAGTGGTGAACTTCACTTACCAGGTTGAGGATTTGTCTCTTGTTGAAGGAAATGGCAGTATCCCGGTGTAAAGTGAGGCAGACTAAACATTCTGTTCTTGTTCACCACTGCTCGAAGCTGCTGCCACCTCTCTTCCATTAGGTGGTAGGTTATCTCGAAGAAAGATTTCCTTGAATCCGAGCTGCCATGTTTTTCAGTGGTGTTGGTCATCACTTCCAAAATCTTGGCAGCTCGGAGCTGTGAATCCCTGGATACTCCAATGGTGTTGAGCTCTATGAAGTTAACCATTTTCTTGGCAACTTGTTCGTCTTTCACTAGAGCCCACCTGAAACATTCATGAAGAAGAAAACTGTTTAGTTATCGATGCAGAACAATTAGAAGGATTTCAACAGAGTAAACAGATCTTCGCGTTCAGTGTAGTCGAAGTGACAATGATGCTTGAGCTCTTGATGTTGCCGGAGAAAGGGTCGTTAAGGTTGGAGCGGGAGGAGGAGAAGGACTTAGAGGTTCGGGGCTTGTGGGGGCTCCGGGATGGCTCAATTGCCTGCGTGCTCTTTTTGGTCTTGCACATGGGGTTGTGCGTGGTGATGGTGGCGGCGGCGACGCCGTAACATAGCAGAGGAGGAGGGGGTGGAAGTTGGGACGGTGGATCTAGATGTGGCGGAGGAGGAAGGGAGTAGGTTTTGGAGGGAGTAGGTTTGGAATTTACAGCCCCGTACCGGAAATATTAGGTCAGTCACGTGCGTCACATGTGACATGAACTAACAGAACTGTGACGGAAAATGACGACAGGTACGACGTTGGTACAAAAATACAAGTCCAGGTATCACTTTGATACATTTAAAAGTTCGGGTACCATATTGACAGTCCTCCAAGAGTTCAGACACTGTTGGTGCATTTTTCTCACCAATTTATTATGCGAAAACTTCTTTCACACCGGCAAGAAATGAGCAGATTTAGTGAGTTTATCCACTATCACCCAAATACTGTCATGCCCTTCACGGGTACGAGGTAAACTGAAGACAAAAATGATGATGTGGTCCCACTTCCACACTGGAATAGGCAACGGCTCAAGCAAACCTGAAGGTTTCTGCCTTTCAGCTTTCACTTGCTGACAAAACAGACACCTACTCACAAAAGCTGCAATTTCCCTCTTCATGTTAGGCCACCAATAATAATCCTTCAAAGTCCGATACATCTTGACACTACTTGGATGAGCAGCATACGCAGAACTATGAGCTTCCTCCAAAATCTCAATCTTTAATTCTTCATTTCTTTTTGGAACACATAGCCGGTTCTTAAAGAATATAGTCTCATCTCTTCTAACTGAAAAATTTACAGCGGCTCAATTCTCTGCTCTTTCTATCAATCGAACTATGGAAGGATCATCATACTGTGCTTCCCGCACTCTATCAACCAAAACTGGCCTCACATGAAAACTGGCTATCAAAGCACCAACCTCATTTACTGAAAAATCCACTCCTGTAGCTCGCAACTCACAAAGAAGCGGAACACGAACCATCTTCAAGAGAAACAAAGACACTGAGGGATTGCGACTAAGAGCATCAGCTACCACATTAGCTTTTCCAGGATGATACTCTATCGTGCAATCATAATCACTGAACAACTCCATCCACCTTCTTTGCCTCAAATTCAACTCCCTTTGTGTGAACACATACCGAAGACTCTTGTGATCGGTAGAAATCTGACACTTGGCTCCTTAAAGATAGTGTCTCCACAACTTAAGAGTAAAAACCACAGCTGCAAGCTCTAAATCATGAGTGAGATAATTCACCTCATGCGGCTTCAATTGCCTAGAAGCGTAGGCAATCACTCGATCATGCTGCATCAACACTCCACCTAGACCTCGTCTAGAAGCATCACAAAACACCACATACTCCCCATTATCGTCTGGAAGTGCCAAAACAGGAGCACTAGCCAAACGATCCTTTAACTCTTGAAAACTTTACCCACACTGATCTGACCATTCGAACTTGACTCCCTTTCTGGTCAATCTAATTAGTGGAGCTGCAATCTTCGAAAAGTCTTGCACAAATCGCCGATAGTAACCTGCTAATTCCAGGAAACTACGAATCTCCGTCACAGTTATGGGTCTTCTCCAATTCGACACTGCTTCCACCTTTTGGGGATCCACACTAACACCTTCATCTGAAACTACATGACCCAGAAAAACCCACCTTATCCAGCCAAAACTCACACTTGCTGAACTTGGCAAACAACTGCGCATTCCTCAAAGTCCGCAAAATCAATCTTAGATGTTTGGCATGCTCCTTCTCACTTTTTGAGTACACCAAAATATCATCTATGAACACGATTACGAAGCGGTCAAGATATGGACTAAACACCCTATTCATGAGATCCATGAACGCCGCGGGTGCATTATTAAGTCCAAAAGGCATTACCACAACCTCATAATAACCATAGCGTGATCGAAAAGCAGTCTTGGCTACGTCACTATCCCGAATCCGCAACTGATGATAACCAGATCTCAAATCAATCTTTGAGAACACCGAGGCACCTCTCAACTGATCGAACAAATCATCAATGCGAGGCAACGGGTACTTATTCTTCATAGTGACTTGATTCAGCTTCCTATAATCAATACATAGTCTCATGGTGCCATCCTTTTTCTTAACAAATAACACCGGAGCACCCCATGGAGGCATGCTAGGCAGAATAAAAACCCTTGTCTACTAACTCTTGCAATTGAGTCTTTAACTCTTTCAATTCTGCTGGAGCCATTCTGCAAGATGCCTGAGAGATAGGCATAGATCCATAAAGCAACTCAATGGAAAAGTCTATCTCCCTTACAGGAGGCGAACCAGGCAAATCCTCGGTAAACACGTCCAGAAATTCTTTTACTACAGGAATGTCTTCCACTTCCATCACTCTTATACTTGCATCCACAACATGAGCTAAGAATGCCTGACAGTCTTTGCTTAACAATCTTCTGGCAGCCACAGCTGAAATCAGGCAACTCGAAAACATATCTCTTTCCCCCTGAAACACAATCTCCAATCCATCCGGGCTCTGAAACACCACTTCTTTTCGGAAACAATCCACCATATCTAAAGGGATTAAATCTGTCTTAAACTGAGCTCCTTCCACCAAAACTTCACAACCACTAAACACCCAAGCTATTCCCATCACCTCACCAGAGGGAAGAGATACGTGCCACTCGCCTGAAAGAGACGATGATGACACACTGACATGGAGAGCGAATCTACTAGACATGAATGAATACGTAGCTCCAAGGTCAATTAAAACAAATGCTGGTTGACCAAAAATTAACAACGTACCAATGATGACATCTGGGGAAGTACGACCCTCCTGCTGGGTCATAGCATGGAGTCTAGTGCGAGTCGCAGGACGTCCACACTGACCACTCCCCTGCTGAGAACCACCCCTGGCTGCTGAACCACCACTAGCTGAAACTGACTGCCTTACTAAGAAGGGGCGGTCCTCTGTGCCAACAAAGGACAGTCTCTCCTGAAATGATCCAGACCGCCACACTCAAAGCATCCAGAAGACTGCTGCTGACCAAAAGAGAAAGCTTGACCACCAGAAGATCCCCCTTGGGAACTACCACCAGCACTAAACTGACCGGCCTGCTGCCTGCCCAACTGGCTCCTGGAGGGTCTCCTGAAACATCCTCTAAATCTATCCCGAGAATCAGAACCTGATCCTCCACTACTACCACTGCCCGCTGAAGATCCAGAAGCTGATGAGAAAGTGGCCTTCTTCGATGGACCCTGGCTGGGACCACCGAAATCTCTGGGCCGTGCACTAAAAATTCTTCTGGTCTAAATGGCCATGGCTGCAGTAACCGCATCAAGAAAAGTCGGGTAAATGCCACCGACCATCTTGTCTGCATAAACCCCACTAAGAGCTCCAACAAACATGTCAATCATGGTCCTCTCATCAGAAATCAAATAAGGCACATGGTAGCTCAAGGAAGTGAACCTCTGCTCAAACTGGATGACACCTTCATCATCCTCCTTCTTAAAGTTCAGGTAATCCGACTGAATCCTGATATGCTGAGCGTGACCGAAATACTGACCCAAGAAGAGCGCCTTAACTCCTCCCAAGTCATGTCTTGAGCACCACCACGATTTCTGCTAGCAAGGATCCACCAGTGATGCACTGAGTCATCTAGAAAAGTCACTGCCATCTTCACTTTCTTTTCTTCCGGCAGTTCAGTGCTCTCAAAAGCCATTTCCATCTTATCTAACCAAGCGTGCGCATCAAGGGGTCCCTTGGCGCCCTTGAACTCAATTGCACCAGCATCGAAGACATCCTTCTTCTTCACAGACCGAGGCTGCTGAACTCTATCTAACACACCTCTCAGCATGTTCCCAATCGAATCAACCAATCCTCTAACCTCATCACCCTCACTGGCGTTGGTCGAGGAAGCTACACGGGGTCGGCGCCTAGGAGGCATAGTACCCAAGGGAAGAAGATATTAAGTAGTCTGTCCATAAGACTAACAGAACTATCACACATACCCAATAACACATAGTATCAAAAGCAGAAAACTGCCGATGAATCCGTCGCGGTCGGACCATCACTCTATAGACACTATGGCTACTTAGGCAAATACGATAGTGAGTAGAAAACAGAAGATGAAACCTAGAGCTCTGATACCAACTGTCAAGACCCGCCCCGAATTTCACCCCGAAACCCGAGATGAGTCCTGCGGGGACCACCTCCAAGGAAAATTTACCGAAGACTCGGCAAACCTCCCTCGAAAATGGACAACCCTAACTTAAAAACTTACGAATCACCTTTTAATCAAAACAAATAAATCTTCAGCTACACTCCAAAAGTAGCCAGAATACAAACATAAGAATTCCAATAGTATTCAGAGCTACTAAAAAATAAAATAAAATACAACGGAAGCTAACAAACTCCTAGTAGATTAAACAGGTAACCTACTGGCGAAATGTAGCTGATAGCTGGGTCACTATGCCTCGACGTCTCCTGCTGGACCTCACGCGAACTCTGCAGACTCGGCATTTTAAAAATGAAGAGCCCAGGAGAAAATATTTAACACGTCAGAGTGAGTGGACAAAACTGATCTGACAACAAATAAATATTTCCCCAAAAGAAATGCTTTCCACAGTGGCAAAAATACGAACTCCACTGGAACGACTCTGAACTGGGGTCCAACCTGGCTAGAACCCCCAAACTTTAAGAAACTGCCTCTGAGGCCTGGATATTATATATATAGTATGTATGCACACTCGCCTGACTCTTGGCATGATATCTATGAACAACTTGAATAAAGTAGATATCATACGAAGCTACTATGCTCGCGTCTAACACTCACATCACCCCACACCGAAATTGTACCTCGCATATGGGGGAAAGCGGCCGAGTGGTAATATATACGTGCTGACTCCTTGTACGACATCTTTGAATAAATAAATGCAAGAATAAGAAGTCGCAAAGGGCTACGACACTCGCGTCTAACGCTCATGTCACCCATACCGGATTTGTACCTCGCGTATGGGGGAAATCACGTATAGCTAGCTAGCATTTAATCATATACATACTATTCTCGGAATTGTACCTCGAGTATAATCCACCGAAATTCTCAATTTCGGGAAATATCCAATAACAGAAAAATCAATCAAATGATAAAGCATTTCAGATATAATATTCAAAACAAAGGTCCACTCACAACTTAGGCCTAAGCCTGACGTCGGTCGGAGATCTCCTCTGCTCGAGCCTCCTCGCGTCCTGTTCCATATACATAAAACCTTAAATGAAACATCGACGTTTAAATGCAAAACATGCATAATTAAATATGCTTCGCGCTCAACCAAGTCTAACACTCCAAAATCTTAAATCCACTGCCAACCTCAAAACTCCACAAATTTTACCGACAACCTCGAAAAACACTTTTCACCAAATAAAATCCAATGGCCGGATTATAAATTAATAATCCGCCAAAAATACTTAACTTCAACAAATCTCAAACCTATCCAAAACTCCTCCAAAAATTCTACAACTTATTCCATTAAACTCCTCACATTTTTCTCCACCAAAAACATTTTCTCGGCGGCGGCTCCGCCGGAGGCGGCGGCCGGCAACCATTTTCCGGTGACCTCCAATGGTCACCAAATTTTGACAGAATCTTCCTCTCAACCTCCTCTACAACATTCCTAACTACCACAAACTCCAATTCTAAGCCTAAGCACATCAATCGAACGGAAAATACACAAAAAGCCCTAGAAATTTTAAATTCCGATTTCTCCTTACCTAGCTCACGACGGAGCGAGCCCTTTGGAGGGATTGAAGCACGGGAGGAGGACTTCCTTTTGGGCTATGGCTCGCCGGACATGGCGGCCGGAGGAGGGAGTTCCGGCGAGAAAACTGGTTCGGCAGCCGTGGCTTTCGGGTGGCGTTTCTCCCTCACGGCGGCGCTAGGGAGGCTGTCACCGGTCTAGAAATGTAGCTGGGAGGGAGACCGTTCTAACGGGACCGGTCCGGCGGCGAACAGAGGCCGGACGGCTGCACACGGTCGGTCGGAAATTTTCTGGGTGTAGAGAGAGAAAAACTGGGTGCGGGAGAGAAAATCGGGAGAAAGAAAAATGGACTTGGGCCTTCAGCCCACCCGGTCCAACACCTTTATAAACCCAAAAATCCAAAATTCAACACCTCGAAATAGTACCCCAATAAAATTACCTTTTACTAGCAAAAATTACCATTTTTACCGTCGTCAAAATTTCTTCCTTAAAATAATTTCCTCAAAATATTAGTCCCTCAACACCCTCTGAGGACTAATTAAATTACACACTTAGTGACGAACACGGTAAAAACTTTTATTACCACAATGCCAGTAATAAAGGTAAAAATTAAGGTTCGGGGCGTGACACAAACAGTCAGCCATCTCCTCCTCTTCCTTCCTGGATGGGTGGCAGCCTCCTAGCGCCGCTGTGAAGGAGAAATCGAGCGCGGAATGCCCGATTGTTCGGAGTGCTCTGTCGCCGAAACACCCTCCTCCGGCCGCCACAGCTAGCAATCCTTTGCTCGTTCAATCCCTCGGAATGTTTCAGTTCGATTCGGCCTAGGTAAGGAGAAATTGGTGATTGAAATTCTAGGACTTATTTTCCTATTTCGGTTCGATTAACCTATCTAGGCTTGAAATTAGTGTTTGTGATAGTTAGGAAAGTCGTAGAGGAGATTGAGAGGAAGATGTTGTCAAATTTTGGTAGGCATTAGAGGTCATCGGAGTCGGCCGCCGCTGTTAAGGAGATTTTTATAGTTTTAGATATATTTTCCGGATGAGAGTTTATTGATGTGTAGTTTTGAATTTTTGGAGGAGTTTATGATAAGTTTTGGATTTTTATAGGATTTGTGGTTTATAGTGGTTAATGAGTTAAAAATGCAGTTATGGGTTAATTATGGTTAAGACGGTGGAAGGTGATTTTAAGGATGTCGGTAATTGGGGTGAGGCATGGTTGGCAGTGAATTTAAGATTAAGGGTATTAGGCATGGTTGAGTGCGCGAAACTCACATTTAACTCTGCCTATTTTTATATAAGCGTCGGTATTTTAGATTTAATTATGTTTTTGGAACAGGATGTGAGGAGGCTTGAGCGGAAGATGGCTCTGACCGACATCAGGCTTAGGCCTAATTTGTGAGTGGATTTTTGTTTTAAATAATATGCATGTAATTGTTTATTGTTGAACAATTTATTTTGTTGGAGCATTTGACGTTATTTTTATTTGACTATTTTATGTATATTGGAGAATTACCGAAAATGAGATTTTCGGTAAATTATAAATATATTTATAAGGAGAGTATGTATATAAATGCTAGTTAATCATATGTGTCTGTCCACCTTAATGACACAGTATATAACTACATTATGGTGTGTCGTAAGCATTAGACGTAAGCATAGTAACCATATATGAGTGTTTAACTCATATAGTGTTTAACTCATATAGGAGGTATGAGCATATATTTATACACATGTTTGTCCACTTTAATAACGTAGTGTAGCACCCCATTAAGGCGTGACGTAAGCATTGGACGCAAGCGTAGTAGCCCTATATAGATTATTTTAAATCTATTAATTTATATTAGGAGTATGTGCATGTGTAGATACATATACATATTGATATATATTTTTGAGCTGAAGAGACTCGATATTTATGAGATAAATGATTTCTCATTTGAGGCATGTATTCGATTTTTGCTTGGAAATTAATTTGGGAAAGCATAAGTGTTGATACTTATTTTTATTTATTTATTTTTGTTCACTCACTCTAACATTTCTGGATGTTTTCCCCTTGGCCATTCGTTTTAAAAATGCCCAGTCTACAGAGTTCGGGTTGGAACTAGTAGGAGGCGACGAGATATAGTTACACATCTCTCAACCACTCTTCACCAGTAGATTACATGCTTAACCTACTAGGGTATTTTTCTGATTTCGTTGTTTTTAGTATCTCTGAATACTCTTGGGATTATTGTATAATATTTTCGGTGGTGTGCTAAGACCGATAATTTATTGTCTAGATAATTATGGGTTGATTTGAAGAATGATATTGCTGTTAAGAGAGTAGTTTTTTAATTTTCTGGGTTAGGTTGTCCATTTACAAGGGAGGTTTGCCGAGTTCTTCGGTAAATTTTTCTTTGAGGTGGTCCTCGTAAGACTTAATTCAGGTTTCAGGGTAAAATTCGAGATGAGTTTTGACACAAACATATAATTGTTTTATGAGCGCGAAACGACCATGGGGTATAGAATCATCTTGTCATCAAGACACATTGGACGCTTCTTCTTACTTGATATATAAAAATTCTCAATTTCAACATGATCCCCAAAATAAAAATGCATGCATATATTGCATATAAATTGCGAACCAAGTAGGTTATTATTTATGCGATCTTAATTTTCTCTTTACGCAATAAGTTAAACAAATACATTGTCAGTTTGCCCCCACACAATCAAGAAATTCATGCATTGCCGGAATTGCAAAACAACTTTCACTCATCAATTATGTAATCACAGTTTTCTCTTTACGCTCTTATTTTAAACATACATTTTGTCTCACACAATCAAGAAATACATGCATGGCTGGATTTCCGAAACAGTTAGATCTTCGTTTTCCCTCATAATTTATGTGATCTCAATTTTCTCTTTACGCTATCAATTTAAACCAACATTATGCCCCCACGCAATTAAGAAATCCATGGTATTGCAGAATTAATGAAATAGTACATCTTTCCTCATAATTTATGTGATCGAAATTTTCTCTTTATGTTCTCAACTTAATTTTTAAAATTTATCAGAAACAACTAATTTCAATAATACCAGCTGGTTTAATAACATCGGTGCCGCGCTTGTGCAGAGGAGATCTTGGCCTTCGATTCCAGAGTATTTGCATTTCTTGTAGTAATAATGGCAGGTTCGTAAAATACTAACAAAACAGGAGCAAATACAAACCCCTCGTCGTATTTAGCCTCCCCTCTCCAAAATCTCTCTCATTTCATACAAACCACCACTTTCACTCCTCCTTCTTTTTCCCGGGGTTTCATCAAAAGTAAAAAATCACAGCTTCGCCTTTCCGATTTCAACACCGCAATCCGACCCGCTTTCCCTCACAGACCCACCAATCCTTCAATACTCCCCGATCAGATTCTTCGGGGAGATGACGTCAGGCACGCGGCTGCCGAGCTGGAAGGAGAGAGAGAACAACAAGAGGAGAGAGAGAAGACGAAGGGCCATAGCGGCGAAGATCTTCGCCGGACTCAGAATGTACGGCAACTATAAGCTCCCCAAGCACTGCGACAACAACGAGGTCCTCAAAGCTCTCTGCAACGAGGCCGGTTGGACCGTCGAGCTCGACGGCACCACTTACCGCAAGGTAAATCTAAATTTTTAACTTCTTTCTCTCTCTTTTTTTTTTTTTTTTTTTTTTTTTACCGTTTATGAAGCTTAACCTTATGCTAATAGCTCCGGAGCTTGCTGAGTGCTCTGGAGACCTAAAATTTTAAAACTTTAGAATCGAAAGTCGTTAAATTAGCTCATTGCTCTAACATAACATAAATGGAGAGTAATTTATATAGTCGGATTGCTCTAAATTCGAGTTGAATTAACTGATTGTATATGAGAGTGAGACACTCCGCAAAAGATGACTAATTAATTTTTGTGTAGATTTTACTACATATGTTTGTTTCTATGATAATTCCCGGGGGGGGGGGGGGGGGGTAGAGCTAACGTGCGCGTAACGGACATGGCGCATGTTAGTGGAATTGGTTAGAAGGGGAAAGCTAACGTGCACCACCGGCAGAGGGCCGTGAGCTACGGCCTTCTGTCGGGAGCGGTCTTTTTGCTAACATGCACCGGGGTTAGGGGATGCGCATTTTAGCGGCGGCGCGGTGGCATGGGGTTAGATTCCTATGCTTTTGCTGCGTTCTTTTTTTTTTTCTTTCAGGCTGAGTCCGTCACGTAGTCCGGTTTAGATCTAGTCAGCTCTGTTTTATGTTGCTGGCTTTGCTGCTACCGGTACTAGCTCGTCTTCTTTTTTTCACTTTCCCTTTTGTTTGTGTATTATCACTTTGGCGCGTGAAGCACAAGCTTTTCTGTAGGCTTGTTTGGCTGCTCCCTGTGATTATCATTATTCTGAACCACCTGAAACTGCGTGGATCTCGAGGAGGGGTGGAAGATGCCCTTTTTTTTAGTCTGTTTTCAACATTTGCGGCTCAAAATGCAGATGCTTTAAACTGGAATTTCTTAGGTTCTTGAAGGATATTTCAGCCATTTTCGGTGTTTGAGATTTTCTGTTATATACTGGGGTGGTTTCTAGCCCTAGGAAGTAAATTATAAAAGTGTACGTGGTCAGTAGTCAGGTACTTTTACCTTGATCAGATTATTATGGTAAAGTTGACTGCTGTATCTGCAAAAAATAGGACCATGTTTTGCATTGGATTCCCTATTGTTGAGGGTTGCTACTAACTGGGAATGTAATATTGTAATCAGTCAGTGACAAGTCCATTTTAGGGAGAGAAGTTCATGTTCTCAATTTTTTACATTACTTGCATTCTCTTGAAATTCTTAGAATGGTGTCATCACCTTCTTATCAAACCAGTACCTCGTTTATGCTGTTTTTAACTTGGCTTTTAGATAAAACCAGGGAAGCTAGAAGGTTATTCGTAGAGTTACAAGTATAGTTCATTTATCACAGCACAATCTGTAGTCGGGTTGGCAAATTTGTTAGTAGATATTGTCATATTGGTGATGTATCGGTTTTCCTTCGTAGGACATGGAACAATTTTTGTCGCTGACGCTTCATTTCCAAAAGTTGCACTGATGCTGTTCTAGGAGTATGGTAGTCATGGACTATAGCTTGTGAGTGAAGTTATCATACCATTAAGGTTGAGTAATTGATTTTGAATACTTGATAGGATATATAACTGAATAGATTATAGGTGCGCATCATATTATGACTTGGCAATTTAGGTTTCGGATCAAACTGTAGATACTAATTCCAACCAATGAAAGGTTTAAGAGAGTGTTGATAATGAGAATGAGATTAGAAGCATCATATACCGACTTGAAGTAACAAGAGCATCATCATTTCTCATTACATTAGGTGAAATCAATATAGGCTATGTGTTATTACTTATTAGCTAGCAAGGCTGTAATGGACAAGGAAGCTTCCACATTGCTTTCTTATTACCCTAATCTGCTCTTAATGGAACTTCATCTCGCCTTTCTGCAAATTACCTGTCCAAATATGTGGTTATACTTACTTAAGACTTATTAAATATGCTATTCGTTTGTTATGTGCCACTAATCATCTCAAATACTTGCAGGGATGCAAGCCTGTTGAACGTATGGACATTGTGGACGGATCAGCAGCTGCTAGCCCGTGCTCATCTTACCACCCAAGTAACTATGCTTCGTACAATCCAAGCCCTGGCTCATCCTCCTTCCCTAGCCCAGCATCATCTTCCTATGCTGCTCATCAGAATGTTGATGGCAGTTCCCTTATCCCATGGCTAAAACATCTCTCCTCCGGATCCTCTTCTGCCTCCTCTTCCAAGCTACCAAATATGTACATCCATGGTGGCTCTATTAGTGCCCCTGTCACGCCTCCATTGAGCTCTCCAACTTGCAGAACACCCCGGATGAACACAGACTGGGAACAGTCTGCTCGACCGGGATGGGGTGGGCAGCAGCACTCCTTCCTGCCATCTTCTACTCCACCAAGCCCTGGCAGGCAGATTATTCCTAGTCCAGAATGGTTTTCTGGGATTCAAATTCCCCATGGACCAACTTCTCCGACATTTAGCCTTGTCTCTTCAAACCCATTTGGGTTCAAGGAAGAGACTTTAGCTGGTGGAGGCTCTCGAATGTGGACTCCTGGACAAAGTGGGACATGCTCTCCTACCATTGCAACAGGCTCTGATCACACTGCAGACATTCCAATGTCTGAGGTGATCTCTGACGAGTTTGCATTCGGATCATGCAACACAGCAGGGCTGGTTAAGGCATGGGAAGGAGAGAGGATTCATGAAGAATCCGGATCTGATGATCTAGAGCTCACTCTTGGGTGCTCAAAAACCAGGCAAGTTAACTTGGTCTTAAAGTTCAATTTGGTAGATCAAATGTTCGAATTGCTAATTTACTCATTTCTACCATTTCATTTACAGGTAAACAGTTGGACAAAGTGAACTTGAACCATGTAATGTTATGTTGCATGTAAAGAGGAGCTCAAAGTGAGAGATCACTAGTTATTGTATGAAACTATGAACATTGAGTTCTTGTTTGTGCTAATCAAGGAGTTCTTGTTTGTGCTAATCAAGGTGTGCACTAGTGGTTGCTCAGTTTCAATTTTTTTTTTTTAGACTGTATTTTCTGCCAAGTCATATATTAGTTAGTTACTTCTAGGTCTGGGGATGTATTACAACCCATAGTAGGTGTATTGTAACCCAATATCATTGGAGAAGGACTGGTAACATGTATGAATTGGCTTCTGCCTTTGAAAGAAATTGGGGTGTAATTCAGTGGTCAAATATCTTCCAGAACAGAGCGTCTCCTTTTTGGCTTTTGCCTTTGGCATTTGTCTTTTGTATGTTTGTTGACATTAGTATCTGTTTGGCAGCAATTGGCATTTTAGTTATCTCGTTCCTTCTCTCTCTTTTGGCTGCGCGTTCCTTTTATTAATAGTAGACTCTGGTATTGTAGAAAGAAATCACTTTATATAGACAAAGACAGCTGCTGGTGTGGACTAAACCAAATCAAGAGGTAAGTCTCTTTGAATCTTCTTTCTAATGATCTTTTGACGGAAGAAAAGCCCTTGGATTCTCCTGCCAAAGTTCACCACTGACCATTCTCAACTCCACCATTTTCAGATTCGAACTGTTCACCATCTCTCCTAATCGAGCAAGGAGTAGATTTTGTTATTTTTTTTCTTCAAGAACGGAACTCCATCTGGGATCAGATATCATGCTGCAATCGCATTAGAATTAGCAGCAGAATACAATCAAACATGAGATACCTGAAATCTTCTTCCAGGAGCAAAGGGGTCCAACAGACAAAATCATATTAAAATGCATATCTTAGCCAAGAGATTTATACATGTTACGCAGGTATGCATATCAATCTACAACCATTTATTTCGACCAAAAAAAAAAATCTACAACCATTTAGTTCCAACCTTCTCCGGTGTAGTGGTTCCCATTTCATTTCATGGCACACAAATTGATTTTAATATATACGTGTATGGTTGAGAGTTTGAGACCATTAATCTATAGGAGAAGAAATTACCTGAAAAAGGAAATATATTATGAGCATAGTAAAAAAAAAGGTAACAAATCATTTCCTAAAAAAGATATGGAAATGATTTTGTGTGTGTGTGTGAATCAGATATATCAAAATCAATTTTTGTGTCATGAAATGAGAACTACTAGACTAGAGAATTGAAATGTTTGTAAAGTTGTAAGCTTTTATACCCTATTTACAATGCTATTAACATATTTCCTTATTCAAAAATTTGTGATATCTTTCCTTTAGCAAGTAATTTCTTCTCCTATAAATTGATGGTCTCCTGAAAACACAAAACACAAAATCCATTAACCTTGAACATTCTCAATATTTAGAGTAGCTAAGAACATTCTGAGAATATGGCAATGGGGAGAACTAGTATTATGCTGTTGATCCTGACCCTATGTGCATGTCTCCTTCCTACAGCACACCCCCTCGTCTCAGAGGTAAAAGTTTTGGCAGTGTTTAAGAATAGCTTACAAGATCCAAACAATGTTCTTCAAAGCTGGGATCCAACAGTTCCAGGGCTTAACAATCCATGCGGCTGGGTAGGCGTCCAGTGCAACACTCAATATAAGGTCCAGACAGTGAACTTGATTTACAATAAGCTCTCTGGACAACTTGTACCTGAACTCGGTCTACTTTCAGATCTCGAGTATCTACTACTTTATGGAAATATGATCACAGGAACAATACCAGCTGAGCTTGGAAACCTAAAGCAGCTGTACCAGATCAACTTGAGACAGAACAAGTTAAGTGGGAAAATCCCCTCTTCAGTTGCAAACCTTCCAATGCTTCACTCTGCTGATTTTTCTGACAACGGCGCGTTATGTTGGGAGTTTCAGCCCGCTCCACCAAAATTTATGGGGGATTACCCATTATGCTAGAAGTAAAAGTTAAAGATCGAATGTAACAACTGCATTAGATAAATTTTCTCAAAAAAAAAAAAAAAAACTGCATTAGATAAAGTTGAATTACCCATTGAGTAATGTTCTTCGATTATAATAGTCTGGTTTTTCTCTTTTGGTGAATGAAGAAGTTTTTGATGAAGTTATTATTCGGATAATAATAAAATGCCTCAAAGGTTGGATGCTTTAGATTTAGTGATACAAGGAAAGTTAAGGATTGGTATATAGTGGCTATATAAACAAAACCTCATGACTGGTTAAGTTCAACATTTCCGGCACATAAGATTGAATGTACTCAGAGTCTCAGACTTGAGATCACATTAAGTGTAAGCAGAAAAATAGAAAGATCAATCTTTCAGTGTATAACGCAGATGAAGCTAGCGTTGGCTTAAGCTGCGGGCAGTACATTGATCTTTCATCAAATTTACATCATCACTGCCAGGGGCGGAGCCACACCAAGACCAAGGGGTGCCATGGCACCCCCCACACATTTTGATGATGGTCAATTACACCACTGTTGTAGGATTAAATGGTTACAATTGTATAATCTGGCCCTCCTTTTTATGTAATAATATGTCACGTAATAATTACTAATTTGATATTTTGGACTATATAATCTCTTTTTTTGTTACATCTTGCCATATTCATCACCATAATCGATTAGTTATTAACTAATAATCATTTTACATGCATGTAAACACTAGTGGATTACGATTCTTAGCCTACGGAATATTTCCGTCGGTTAAGAAACATATTCCGTCTACTAAGAACTTAGTCGACGGAATCGTCGTCGACTAAGATCCGTCGGCTAACCGTCGTCTGCTAAGACAATAGCCGACAGAATTGATGATTCCGTCGGCTAGGTGGGACTTAGTCGACGGAATAGTTCCGTCTGCCAAGATTTTAGTCGACGGAACTTAATCGACGGAAATTACTTTTTCGTCGACTAAGTTTTTCTTAGCCGACGGAATATTTCGTCTCCTAAGATCTTAGTCGACGGAAGTAAAAATTTAAATATTTTTTTTTTAGAATAATTGGCGCGGTTTTTTTTTCTCGTTTTAGGTTTTTTTTTTTCCTTCTCTTCCTCTTCTCCGGCGACCACGACGGTTATGTTTGCGTGTTCCCGAACAACTCCACTCCACCTCCGACGCTAAACTCGCCGGGAGGAGGAGGAGGTGCCGCCGAGAAGAGGAGGAGGAGGAGGAGTTGCCGCCGAGAAGAGGAGGAGAAGGAGGCGGCGCTGCTTGGAGGAGGAGGAGGTGCCGCGGCGAAGGAGGAGGAGGAGGCGCCGAGAAGAGGAGGAGTAGGAGTTGCCGCCGAGAAGAGGAGGAGTGGGAGTTGCCGCCGAGAAGAGGAGGAGGAGGAGGCGGCACTGCTTGGAGGAGGAGGAGGTGCCGCGGCGAAGGAGGAGGAGGTGCCGCGGCGAAGGAGGAGGAGGAGGCGCCGCTGTGGTGGGGGAGCAACCAGACGAGGGAGAGAGAGAGCAGCAGACGAGCTAGGGAGAGAGAGATGAAGAGGATGAGGGAGAGAGAGCTGAAAGTTATAGAATGGAACCGAAAAAAATTTCAAAATTTTTGGCGGGATCACCGCCGCTTAAAATTTTGAACTTAGTCGACGGAATATATTTTTCCGTCGCCTAAGTTCAAAATATTTAAGCGGCAGTTATCCCGCCAAAAAATTGTTTTTTTTATTTTTTTTTAAATTTGGTCCCGTCGATTAAGTAGATATTTCCGTCGGCTAAGATATAACCTAAGCGACGGAATAATTTTTCGTCGCCTAAGTTATCATAAATAATCATTTATATTTATATATAAATATTCCGTCGGCTAGGTAAAACCTTCCGTCGCCTAAGATTTTCTTAGCCGACGGAATATTTTTCCGTCGCCTAGGTAAAAACTTAGGCGACGGAAGGTTTTCCGTCGGCTAAGTAGATCTTAGGCGACGAAAATATTATTTTTCCGTCGGCTAAGTGATTTTTTCCACTAGTGAAACTTTCAATATATAATCATTTACATATACATAAATTAAACTATATATACATGCATCAACAAAAACAATAAATTCAATTTTAATTAACATATAATTTTGACAGACAATTTAAAATTTTATATATATTTTTTTGTATTTTATATCTCGGCCCCCCTAGACTTATAGTTCTGGCTCCGCCCTGATCACTGCTGATTTAGTATGTTGCCAGCCATGCATTTTGTTATAATGAACATGTAGGGTATTTTTCTATAATCTGAGATATGCATTTTAATTTTTTAATTTTTTAATTTTTGGGTGCGAAAATAAATGCTGTTTAATTCAAACCAAAGTGAATATATATACTTGTATGGTTGAGAATTTGAGACCATTAATTTATAGGAGAAGAAATTACCTGAAAAACAAAACACATCTTTTCGAATAAGGAAGTCTATTATTAGCATTTCATCGAAAAAAAGTATATTATGAGTATAGTAAAAAAGGTAACAAGTATAGGAAAATTCTGCCCTACACACCTGCATGCAATGCAGTGACTAGACTAGAGAAGGTTGTAATTGAATTGTTGTAGATTGGTATGCAGGTTTGCAGATATGTACCACAGCCTGACAGCCAAATCCAGAAGTATATATCTCTTGGCTAAGATATGCATTTTAATTTCTTTTGTGTTTAGGGTTCAGGGTATGCAGAGATAAATACGACAACCAAATACAAGATTATATACCTTTTTCCAGTGCTATCAATAAACTTCCTTATTCGAAAAGATGTCTTTGGGACTCTTTCCATTAGCATGTAATTTCTTCTCCTATAAATTAACTTGGGGTCTCAATGAAAACTCAAAATCCATTAACCTTGAGCGTTCTCAGCTAAGAACATTCTGAGAATATGACAATGGGGATAACTTGTAGTATGTTGTTGATTTTGACCCTGTGTGCATTTCTCCTTCCTACAGCACACCCCCTCGTCTCAGAGGTAAAAGCTTTGGCAGTGTTTAAGAATAGCTTACAAGATCCAAACAAGGTGCTTCAAACCTGGGATCCCACAGTTCCAGGGCTTCAAAACCCATGCGGCTGGGTAGGCGTCCGATGCAACAATCAATATAAGGTCCAGACAGTGAACTTGATTTACAATAAGCTCTCTGGAAAGCTTGTACCTGAACTCGGTCTACTTTCAGATCTCGAGTATCTACTGCTTTATGGAAATATGATCTCAGGAACAATACCAGCTGAGCTTGGTAACCTAAAGAAGCTGTACCAAATCAACTTAAGACAGAACCGGTTAAGTGGGAAAATCCCCTCTTCAATTGCAAACCTTCCCATGCTCCACTCTGCTGATTTTTCCGGCAACGGCGCGTTATGTTGGGATTTTCGGCCCACTCCACCAAAATTTATGGGGGATTACCCATTATGCAAGAAGTAGAAGTTAAAGATTGACTGTAACATATACAATAAATAAAGTTTGTCCTCAATAAATATGAGTAATGTTCTTCGACTACAATAATTTTTCGTTTTTTCTCTTTTGGTGAATGAATAAGTTTCATTTAGGGACTGATCAAGCTGTCATTGTATAACCATGATCAAGCTATAAGCGGTACAATGATATTTCATTCTATTTACATCATCACTGCTGGTTCAATATTTGGCCAACCATGCATTTGCTGATAGAGAGAATTGTTCGAGCAGAACGTGAAAAGATGACTTGATCGATCAGTAATAAACATATATGAATTAGCCACTCATTTTATTTATGGAAACTGATAGTCTTACATCTCTTAGAGGGAGTTTCAAAGAAAGATCAGCTAGCTATGAACAGCAAGACCAGCTAGCTATGAACTTAGGGTACGTTTGGTACCTGGGATTATTTAGGCCAGTCTTAAATAAGTAGTCTTTGAAGCCTAATCTCATGTTTGGTCTCTCTCAGTACTAAGATTAATGGTGTTAAGTTGGACCTGTTTTTAGATTTGGCCTCCTTAGGACGGGTTAGCGTGGGTACTCTGATTTGACGCCCTTATCTAAGGCCAGTCTTAAATAAGTAGTCTTTGAAGAAGAAGAAGAAGAAGAAGAAGAAGAAGAAGAAGAAGAAGAAGAAGAAGAAGAAGAAGAAGAAGAAGAATATGAACCAGAAGCAGAAGCAGACACAGATCAAGAAGAAGAAGAAGCTCTTCCTTCTGATGAGCCACCACCCTCCACTCCCGATGATCCTCCGGTTCCTGATCCCCTATTCGGTCCCAGCTGAAGTAACTCTCTCTCTCTCTCTCATTTACGGCTTTGACTGTCTAACCCAGCCTCCACAACTCTTCTCACTTTCATTCTTCACCTCCTCTCTGTTCCACCCCGATAAAGAATCATTCTAACAAGAGGAAGAAGAAGAAGAAGAAGAAGAAGAAGAAGAAGAAGAAGAAGAAGAAGAATATGAACCAGAAGCAGAAGCAGACACAGATCAAGAAGAAGAAGAAGCTCTTCCTTCTGATGAGCCACCACCCTCCACTCCCGATGATCCTCCGGTTCCTGATCCCCTATTCGGTCCCAGCCGAAGTAACTCTCTCTCTCTCTCTCATTTACGGCTTTGACTGTTTTCGTTTCTGGGCTTGTTGAAAGATGTGAAATTTTTCACAATTGAGATATGATTTGGGGTCTGATGTCGTGTGGGTGTATCAAAGACTTGACTTTCTATAGGTGATTTATCACACTGTGAAAATCTAACGGTTAAAAAGGTAAATGAGACTTGGGATAAGTGAATCATTATATCGTCTCCTTTTGAATTTTGTATTGCATTCATCATAATCCAAATAGCATTGTGGCTAAAGGTAATGTCTATGTGAGATAGGAAGCAGAAGATGAACATCTTTTTGTTTACATTAACTGATTTTAAATTTTATGATTACATCTATATATATCACTGTAATTTGACTCTCAGATATAATTAGGTTTGATATAAAAGATTGAACACGCGGTATGCAAACTGACTTGAAACTTTAGTATTCAAACTCAATTGATGATATTTCCTAGTAACTACTTCAGAGAAGATTTTGTGCGACATATAATGAACCTTTTTCATAACTCTAACCTTTGTCTGTTTTTTCTTTTAAGTGATTGGCATTATTAGAAGAAAGTCTTTGATCAAAGAGTTAGCTGCTATGTACCATGCCGAGTGCCTTTCATACTGTCAAGAGCTTTTGGAGCTTCAACGAAAAGGGGATGAGGTCAGATGCCATGCTCTCATACTTGTTTCTATGTTTCCTTTGCTTAATATTACTCATTTGATAAAGATGTATGCTTGATCAAATTTTTTTTTTTATATTTCATGTCAAAGTTTCAATGACCAAAATTGTTAGATATTAGAGTAGTCCACTACAATGCATCATCAAACATGAGACATCTCTAATTTAAAACTTTTTTTCCTAATCCCGTGCAACACCAAACATGGTCCAGTATTAATACAATTTAAGGTATGCAGTCAACACTAGTCCAGGACAATCTTAAGAATTAAGGAAGTGTAATAAAGTACTGGGTACCAAACGTGCACTTATAGTCTTATTACATGCATGCATATTTATGTAAATCCTATCAAGCAGAAAATCAATAATCGGTCATTGACATATTTTGTATATATGACAATAATGACAGACATACATTAGGCGCGTTCATATATGTGTGTATAAGTGAAAGCAAATGCCAAAATGGAACCTAGCTAGCTGCACGTTTTCTCTTTTTTGACATGCTAGATTAGAGATATGAGAAATTCGTTGTGTAGGACTATATGACATAGTCTTAGAAACAAAACTACTTCATAATAGTCAAGAACTCTAAATTATATGTCAAAAAGAGATTAGAGATATGAGAAATTCGTTGTGTAGTTCTATATGACATAGTCTTAGAAACAAAACTATTTCACAATAGTCAAGAACTCTAAATTACTCTCATGATCCATTGTAAATCGTTCCTCCCGAGCTCTTTGCTTCAATTTTTACGATTTTTGTCTCCCACTTAAATCCGAATTAGTAGCTAGTAGGATGACCTATTCGGTTATAGACGTTTACAATTTGTAACTTTCACTAATTTTCAGAATTTCAGTTATCAATTTGAGAATAAATTCCTTCTAGGTATTAATTATGCCAAACAAAAAGAAAAGGAAAAAGGGTATATTTCTTGAAATTGACTGGCACTTAGGTCTGTGACGGCGTAAACACCCACAGTAGGGTGAGACCAACATTCCCTCGCCCAAGACAAATCCTTCTATCCTATCTATGCCACACATCCTTCCCCCCTACCGTGGCGTTAACGGAAACTATGTGCGCACTACACACCCTGCTCATTTTAATCCCCGATTAAAAAAAACCCTAAATCCCCAAAACGACGTCGTCCCTCGCCCATTTCCACCTTTCCTTTTGACTGTAACAACCCTTCATCTCCATCCCTCGCAATTTCAACCCCAGAATTAGCTCAGAGCCCTGAACAACTAGCCCTAACTGGTTCAAAACGGAGAGAGAGAAAGCTTCCATCTTTGACCTAATGTCGGTGGAGAGGTCCTTCGAGGCCTGGGAGGAGGTGCAGCGCCACGGCCAGGACTTGGCCGATCGGCTCGCGCAGGGCTTCACCGGTCTGATTCAGACCCACATCAACACGCCGTCGTTTCCATGGCCGACTTCGCAGAACCCGAAGCTGTTCGACCTCGAATTCCCGAGCCAGAGCTTCGGGAAGAGGCGGGACTTCGTCGGCGTGGCGGCGGCGCAGAGCGGAAATGGGATCAATGGGGTTTCGGCGATTTTGGATATAGGGAATCGGATTGGGCAGGCCGGGGCGGAGTTCGGGGCGGGGTTGGATGGGATGGTGCAGCAGTTCTTTAGGAGCTTGCCGGTGCCGTTTCGGCATGAGGAGAGCGGCGCGGTGGCGGTGAGGGTTGATAAGGAGAAGGTGAAGAATATGAGGGTGAGTGGGAAGGAGGAGTTGGGGGTCTTGGTGAGGGATAATAGGGGTGTGGAGAGTGATAGTGGGGCTGATGGCTTTGTGGATGAGGAGCTTGCTGGCTTGAATTTAAGGTCTGCTGGGCTTTTGGGTAGACCACAGGTATATCTTTTTTAATGAACTTGCTCTTGCTGTTTATGTTCGTGTTTAATTAGGTGAAAATAGCAATTCATATCGGTTTTACAATCAGTAGTAGAGGAATTTCATGTGGAGATCGTCATTGATTAATCACATGGTGCTTGTGCAACTGAATTTTGCTCATGGTTATCTTGTATTTGGTTTGGATTAAGATTTAGGTTCATAGGATTTCTAATAAGGGAGTTCTTGTTGTTGTTATAACTAGAGGTGAAGAGGTTTGAGAGAGCGTGTATAAGTTATGTAAGTTGATAATTATTAGGACTTGATATGAGTTTCTCATTCTTGTCAAAATTGTGGTGGAGGCAAGGTTCAGTGGATACTGAGAGTTTTTAGATGCTTTGTTTTAATTGATGGTTCATTTGGGTGCAGGGCATCTTAAATACGTCAACAACTTACGATAGTAGAACACGTGAGCTAGAAAGCTCTTTGGTTGCAAGGGGAGATTTGTGGAGAGTAGAGGCTTCTCAAGGCGGTTCAACGTCTAGAAATGGCAATTCATCGCTCTTTCTTGTTCAGCTTGGACCGGTACTTTTTGTTCGTGATGCAACTCTTCTTTTGCCGGTGCATTTGTCAAAGCAACACTTGCTTTGGTATGGCTATGACAGGAAGGTATGACCAATTTTTGTTGGCTATAGGTCTTTTGTTGGACATGAATACTATCTGTCTAGTGAAATTACAAACTTGGCATTACATATTTTTGTTTTTGTGGTTGTTTCTCCTTCGTTGTCTTCTTTTTCCCCAACATCACATGATCACCAAACTTAATTATTTTGTACAGAATTTCGACCTTGTATGAGGTTTACTTGTTCAAAGATATGGTCAAGGTGTCAGTTGCGATAAAGGATCAATATTGAGCATTCATGTTTCTTTAATAACCAATTATATCATTAGAAGGTACCCAAGGACACCATGTAAAGTATACCAAATCCAAACATTGAAAATATAAAAGTTAATAAGAATATACAAGAGAGTGAAACAAATAGGGAGTGGTTGAATCAACTTCACATGTATCAGTCAACTCCACAAGAGAATGCTCAGATCCTTGACAAAGCCAGCTTTTATGCTCTAAGGTACTACTACCTTAGAAGAAAAAGTGACATTAACTCTGTATTAATCACTCTTCAATTCCATAAGATGAGTTTTATTTTCTAGAAAGCCTGATGGTTGCACTCCAACCAAGGAACTAAAAAGATGTTCAGGTCCAACCTCTTTGACCCATGTTTCCCAAAAAAAAAAACCATATATTCATACAAAACTTCATATCTGTCCCTGCCAAATAGTGAAGTCATTCGGGTCATAGCAAATAGTAAATTAAGAAATTAAAGTTGTGGAGTCTTGGTTTTTAGCTACTGTTCTTTTCTATTCATTTAATCAGGTATGATGTCACTGTTCATGTGATCCTTATGTTGTAATGGTCCTTGTAGATAAAATCTATATCATATGTATCAGCGTTGTCCATATTTTGCTGTTCCCTTGGTCGGTCCTCATTTGCTCCTTTATTTTAATTTTCAGAATGGGCTGCATTCTCTCTGTCCGGCAGTGTGGTCAAAACACAGAAGGTGGCTCTTAATGTCAATGCTCTGTCTGAACCCCTTAGCCTGTGTAAGTTTATTTATTACTCAGGAGTATGTATGTTGTGTCTATCTCATCATCTGCTTGTTTTGTTGTAAATGCCATTTCTATAATTAGGTTCTTGAGGTTAAAAAAATAATATTCTCATATGCTCTCTCTCTCTCTCTCTGTGCCCAGTCATTTGTTGATTTACAGTTTCCAAATGGGCAATTTACATATGTATCTGGTGAAGGGCTTACTACAAGTGCTTTCTTACCTCTTTGTGGAGGTCTTCTACAAGCTCAAGGTCAATATCCTGGAGAAATGAGATTCAGTTACTCTCGCAAGGTTAGACTGCAAACTAGCCGAAAGATGTTGACAAGTAATTATAGTTCTGTTATTGTTCTCACTGTATAATCAAAACCTAATGCACAGTACATCTCGCAAGGCTTTATTCAGTTTCTCATAGTATCTTAAACCATCAGTGCACAATGTTCTTATTAGATGGTCTTCGTGGTTTATTCTAATTAAATTATTTTTATATATATATATATATATATATATTTTTCAGAATAAATGGGGAACACGTATCACACCAATGGTACAATGGCCAGACAAGTCTTTTACACTCGGTCTTTCTCAAGCCTTGGCTTGGCAAACATCTGGTCTCATGGTGCGGCCTACACTTCAGTGCAGGTTAGGTTCATGCTCTCTCTAGTAGTTTACTGGTACTTGATTGTCTTTCATAATAACCACTCATTCCTATTGTATTCACGCTACATGTTGAGGGTTTACTAGAGGAATTTATGGTGTTGATGCTCCTATCTATTTCCCACTGATATGCAAGCTCTTTTGCACTTGTATATATGTACTTTTTTTTATTATTCATGTTTTTTTTCTTCTTTTACATCAATTTTAAGTGAGCTGGTTGTGAATACTTTCTTGCATCCTTCTTATGCTCATTTTCTTTTTTGTCAAATTGTAACTCAGCTTGTGGTGAATATATTCTTGCATCATTTTTATGTTTTTGCTTACAATAGACTCCTTATGTTTGTTTTGGCTTCAACTGGTAATACACATTATTGATTATTCCCATTCCTTTCAACACGAGCAAGTAATAAGCCCATCTGTCTTGCATCTTTGTTTGCTCTTCATATTATGTTTCATGTTTTAAATTTACAACTTTCAGTTTGTTTCCTACGTTGGGTGGAAGTAATCCTGGTTTGCGGGCGGAACTCATTCACTCGGTGAAGGAGCAGCTGAGTCTGATATGTGGATGCTCATTTACAACACATCCTTCTGCTTTTGCTTCAGTAGCTGTAAGTTATTGCTGGCACATTTGTCCTTCACTTCAGATAAAACATCTCCAGATAAATCTTATCTTTTTTATTTCTTTGTAATAAACACTCAAAAAGTTACTTATGTTAGGGGAGTAAAATCTGTACTTAAAAAAACACTTTATCAATTATCATCTTGTTCTATAGCTTTGAGTTCTTGAAAAATCCCTCTTTGTGAGTTGTCACCACATGCTGTGCTCCATTACTATTCTTTGACTAGACTCTAGAGACTGAAAAAAATCAATCTCTCTGGTCTACCATTAAATCACCTTGTTGTGAACCCAGCATTCCGCTACTGTAGTATCATCTTTGTTCAGAGTTCAAATTGGGGAACTTCCCAAATGCCTGCTTTGCCAACTCAATAGCAAGTAGGGTTTCTTTGTATGACTCATCAAACATTTGGAACCGATGGAGTGCAAACACAATCACAACCACGACCATGTCTTCATCACCACCACATCTTCCCAATCTCCATGCCCTAACATGCTGCACTACTCTATGAGCCTACCGGGATATCAGAGTGATTTTCTTAGTGTAAATCTTGGCTTGGGCTTGGAACAGTTATACCAATTGAATGGGGTTGGAATTCCCTCCCGATTGGTGTTTACTTGATCTTGGTTGTAATTGTTTTTGCTCAACCATGGTAATATGGAAATAATCTAATAGGAAATGCAGCTGCTACAGATGTACATGTTAAGAGGTTGAATAACAAATTAAAACATGGAAAAGTAGGTGCATAATTAGTGGGACGTGAGTGGGAACATAGAGAGATTAGTAGGTTGAGTCTACACATTGAATTGGAAAGATACTGACTCTCAAAGAATGAGGTATTCCGTGAATAAAACTAATAGAAGAAGATAACGGAATAAAAAGAGGGGTGTGGAATTTATGAGAATTTTATATACCAGCAAAAAGTAGCATTAGTGCTGTAGGAACTACCATGTGAACTTCTTTATTTGTGTTCCATAGCCATGAATCATGATTTTGGCATATTTTTGCTGTGACTTTGCACCGAAGCTCTTCCATTTACCTGCATATTTTATTCCTTATGTCACATGGAGCTGTGAAACATGAATTTAGACTATGGACTGGAAATCTTCCATTTTTACATTCATTAGATATGATAAGCCAGATACATATACTTAATATGATACCACCCATCAGCCTTTAGCCATGTATAAATTTCTTAGGAAATTGACCACTCAGTTGTGGTTGACATGATGTTTGTGGATGAGTTTTCTTTCTCTATATTTCATCTTGTTTTCTTATGACTTTGTTTTTGTTTGTTTGGTCTTGCTGATTCAGGTTGGCAGATCCAAGTGGAATGGAAACGTCGGGGGCCCTGGTGTAGTCTTAAGAGTGGATACTCCACTTACCAATATTGGGCGACCTTACTTCTCTGTTCAGATAAACAGTGGTATTGAGTTTTGATTGTTTGTTTAAACCTCCAAGGTTTGCAAATGCAAGTGTATATAATCGCAAGCTCTGTAAGACGATCCCACATGTGAATATGTCAATCATCTTCTGCTAATCATACCAATGTTCCCTGTTTTCCTGTATTGGGATGGGATTTGGGAGCTTAATTCCTTTTCGTAACCTGCATAGAATTGTTTCTGTTCTTTTTTAATTTTTGGTTCAAATCTTCTACGTACGTTTGTAAATTGTGAAAATTAAAAAAATTTGGCCTGTGAAAGACGGTGTTCTGCTGTTACTGTCGTCTCTGCATATCAGAAGGATGAAATACTCGTTAATGTTGGAAGTTCATTAGGTTGTGAGCTAACCAATCTGCAGTAATTAGAGAAGTGATTAATCATGATATAGATAACTATCAAGTATGAACAGGCTTACATTGAGTTATCTCTGTTACGTCACCTTGTATTTAGTCTTGGAGAAAAAGAAAATCATAGATGTGGCTGATCCTTCATCCACCCAAGAACAACATGAAGTGGGCTCCATCTTCTCGTTATGGAAATAACATGAAGTGGGATGTGATAAGCAATTCTTTAATTTTTCTGCATTTTCAGGCGATTATTTTGAAAATAGTTGTGAAATGCAACACCATAGGACTAGCTCTGATGTCGGATCAATGTGCAACATCCATCTCCTGCGCCGTTATCTGCTTTTATGTCTGAAGATGATATTTGAGCGTCTAGTGTTTCCACTCATTTCTTGTCTCCCTCTTGGGACAAGCACAGGTCTAAAAAAGGCCAGGATGAACGCCAACTCTGCCAAAAATGACACAATACTCGTCCAGACGAACAACGTTCTCCTCCAGTACCACACAAGTCTTTTCAATTGGAGAAGCTGAGATTGGAGGTGTAATGATCCAGCATAAATTTGAGGTATGCCTCCGTCATGGTGGAATTCTGCTCTTTGTTCCAGTATCACCTTCAAGGAGGCAGTTGGCTGAAGTCCTTCGGTGTGCTCATCGATTTTAATGTTTAGAACTTGTGTTTCTGATTGTGTACCAGCAATAATAAGAGGAGCACTTCTCAGAAAGGTTTGAATGTAGTGAATTGGTAGGCTTTTGAATTGCAGCATGCATGGATGGCTCGAACTAGCAGTGACATCACCATTAGCTGACAAGAACTCCACCCTTACCTTGAAGCACAGACAAATGGGGAGTCAAACACAATGTTTCAAGTTTGGGGCAATAATCTCTTGTTCATGTCTCGCATGTCATATTGCCGAACTGGAATCTGCTCTATAGTCCAGAATCCAGATTGACAATCAGACAATGCAACATTTTAGAATGTATGGCATTTTATTAGATATCAAATCTCTAGATGCAGTAGAACGACGACAGAGTTTCATACATAAGAATTGTAGCTTTTAGCACAAGCTAGGTCAAGGTTGATGGGAGAAGAACTTACCTGAAAAACACCAAGTCTGTTATTGTATCCTGAGTTAGGCACAGTCAATGATACAGTCATCTGCACTTTGTGACCATGAGGTATAACACCAACACGTACTAGAAGACCTGAGTGGCACAAAAGCTACTGGACTTGGCTTGGTGTAATCGAAGCTGAGGGTCTCTATGGTCTTAATAGGCTTCTCAACCAGGTGTTTCATCATAAACCCACTTAGAACAAATCCAGATAACAGAATCCCCAAAAGCATGGACAACACATAGATCGACTTGAACAAGGCGAAACCTACATTCACTGCTAGTGACTTTTGGGTTTCTAATCCTCCACATACAGCTGAAGTAACAGTGGTGAATGTAGCATTCCACATTCTCAACAGCATTGTCATCAAGTACCCTCTAATATGCCTCAAAGTTTGGAATGGACATAGCAAGAGCATGAAGGAAAAATAGGCACTACTAGGAAAAAAGGTTTAAGAGACGAAATTTTTCAAATTCGTCGCTTAAGTAACAACTTAAGAGACGAAATTATTTTTCGTCTCTTAAGTGAGCACTTATGAGACGAAACTGGTTTCCTCTCTTAAGTGAGGACTTATGCTACGAAATAAAAATTGGTCGCATAAGTGAGGACTTATGCTACGAAATTGAAAAATTGGTCGCATAAATGAGAACTTATGCTACGAAATAAAAATTGGTCGCATAAGTGAGGACTTATGCTACGAAATAAAAATTGGTCGCATGACTACGAAATTGAAAAATTGGTCGCATGACTTATGCGACCAATTTTTATTTCGTAGCATAAGTCCTCACTTATTCGACCAATTTTTCAATTTCGTAGCATAAGTCATTCCGCCAAAAAATTTGAATTTTTCACTCATGCGACGAAATTTTTTATTTCGTCACATATAGGTCATTTCCGCCAAAATTTTGAAATTTTGAATCATTCCGCCAAAACTTTCCCTCCACTTTTCTTCTTCTTCCTTCTTCTTCTTCTTCACCACCACCACTTCTTCTTCTTCTTCTTCTAAACCACCACCACCCTCCTCCGGTTCTTCTTCTTCTTCACCACCACCACCCCCCCTTCTTCTTCCTTCTTCACCACCACCACCCCCCCTCTTCTTCTTCTTCTTCACCACCACCACCCCCCCTTCTTCTTCCTTCTTCTAGCTTCTTCTTTAGCTTCTTCACCCCACCACTTCTTCTTCTTCTTCACCACCACCACTTCTTCTTCCTTCTTCTAGCTTCTTCTTTAGCTTCTTCACCCCACCACTTCTTCTTCTTCTTCACCACCACCACTTCTTCTTCTTCTTCTTCACCATCCACCCCCCCCTTCTTCTTCCTTCTTCACCACCACCACCCCCCTCTTCTTCTTCTTCTTCTTCTTCACCACCACCACCCCCCCTTCTTCTTCCTTCTTCTAGCTTCTTCTTTAGCTTCTTCACCCCACCACTTCTTCTTCTTCTTCCTCCGCCACCACCACCACCACCTCCTCCGGTTCTTCTTCTTCTTCACCACCACCCCCCCTCCGGTTCTTCTTCTTCTTCATCCTCCGCCACCACCACCTCCTCCGGTTCTTCTTCTTCTTCACCACCACCCCCCCTCCGGTTCTTCTTCTTCTTCCTCCGCCACCACCACCACCTCCTCCGGTTCTTCTTCTTCACCACCCCCCCCTCGGGTTCTTCTTCTTCTTCTTCTTCCTCCGCCACCACCACCTCCTCCGGTTCTTCTTCTTCTTCTTCACCACCACCCCCCCCTCGGGTTCTTCTTCTTCTTATTTTTCACCACCACCCCCCCCCTCCGGTTCTTCTTCTTCTTCTCTTCGATCTTCTTCTTCTTCCTCTGCCACCACCACCACCACCACCTCCTTCGGCGAGATCGATCAGGCAAAACAAAAAAACAAAATAAAATAAAAACTGCAAAATAAAATAAAAACTGCAAAAAATGAAAATCAAATTAAATTAATTAATTTTTTTTATATATTGAAAACACTTAAGTGACGAAATATTTCGTCACTTAAGTTAGAAACGTTCGTCGCATAAGTCTATTCGACGAATTTTTTTTCGTCGCTTAAGTAGTTTAGCGACGAAACGTAATTCGTTGCTTAAGAGGAACCTAAGCGACGAAAATACATGTTTCGTCGCTTAGGTACCTATGCGACACCACCTATGCGACGACTCTTAAGCGACGAAATTTTCGTCGCTTAAGTACTTATGCGACGAAATTTCACTCTTAAGCGACGAAACTATTTCGTCACATAAGTCCTAACTTCTAGTAGTGAGGATAACCATAGTGGGAAAGTGAAAAACTTGATCACTAGGCTAACTTGAAATCCTATAGTTTTTATCAGCATTACCATAATGAAGGCCAATATATTCACAGGGAATGGATCATATTTTCTTAAAGAAGAATTTACCGCTCGTGATACATAAACAAAATCTTTGCTCAAGTGATGATGTCGCAAAGAGTTAGCAGCTTTTCTGCATACCCTTTCGTTTTCTGCTAAAGGTGGACTTATAGCTCCATCTCTTCTTACTTCATGAGCACTTTCCTCAAATAAATGGGTTGACTCCAAATTAGACCTCCTTACCTCTCCATGATCACCAGCAAATCCAGCTCCACATTCAAGTGCAGACATGTTAGTATTCAGTCTTCTATGATCCTTTAACACCTTGTCAGCTCCATCTAGAGCCAATTTGAGAATAGAACATTTCAGCATATGAAACACCCTTTGTGATTCAGCATCACATTTGGGTTCAAAACCCTGCGAGAACCCTTCACCGCCATTATCAGAAGGATCATGAGTTTCGAGAATTCTTGAATCCTCCATGATGATGAAGTTGTAAAAGGGATGGGGAGACTTGTGAGTGAAGGTCTACTACAACTCAACTGTAGCAGTATATAGGCGGGAAATGATAATGTCAGTGTCACACCAATCTGTTTTCTTGGAATGCTAAAAAAAGGAAGGGTGGTTGAGATTGGATGGTGCAGCTAACTACCGGTATGAAGATTTTTGAGGGTGTAGTTCTGCTGGATAAGCTGCAGTATGACACACGCTTCAACACTGCACCACTTGTACTAATCTGTCCCAATCTCAAACTTTAGGCGGCTGGAGGACCATGTCCAGGAGTAAGCGCCAAGTAGCTCAATGCCTCAATCAGCATATCAACCTCTTTTATTTGATTACTGTATTAGAAACACTGGACACATCTATAAAGGAAATAGTAAAATGTTTGAGTTCATGGAATATGTGAAGTAACTTACTGTTAATCTTCTGGAGTAATTTTGATTAAGTGTCTGTTATGAAACATTAAGAAAATCATGGAACTGATTTCTTATGACCTTACATAGTAGTTTTAGCTTAAGGAATTAACCATCCTACTAAGGTGAAAACTAATCTCTGAATTCTTATATAATCTGAGCACCGTTCTTAACAATCCATTAGTTAACCATTACAAGTTCAATTGATAAGATCGAGCACAGGTGTAGAACCTCATATGAGTCATATTCATATTAATTAAAACTCACTAATGTTGATTGAAATTAAGTCTCAATCTATTCTTAGCAGTCAAGGGAGAGAGAGCGTACTTACAATACATGGTTCCTAGCACTGGATAGTCATTGGCGTATGTAGCCTGTGAGAACCAAGTGATGTTGTAAAAATAAAAAAATAAAAAAATAAATAACAGAGAAAGAGAAAGAGTGATCCATTGGTTGTCATTGAAATAAAATGGTACTTCCTTTAGGGTCAAAAATAACAATCAAATATACAAAAACGGCAGAGGCGTCCATCTTCCCCTCAAGCATGTTCTTGCTATATATCCAGTAAGATATATTTTTTTCTTATCAAGAGAGGTCATCCTTTATTATCTCAGCAAGCAATACAAAAATGAAAATGATTCTTTTCAGTGAGAGTGACAAAAAGAACCGTTATGTAGAAACTACTACAAATCCACTAAAAAAAAGCAAACTATACTAACAATCTCCTAGTATACCCACCTTCTTGTATGAAGCCCAAAATAAAGAAAGTATAGAGCTCAACTAATAAAATATAAGTCTCAATTAAGGGACCACAAAGTCTCTATGCCCTTTGCGATATCTCTCGCTAAAGGCAAGATAATAAAATGTCCAATATCATTCCGTTAAAAAAGATATAAACCCAAAAAAGAAATAAAATTTAAAAAAAAAATAACAACCCAAGACCAGCAAAGCCCAGCTAATATCACCCTGATGGAAACCCTAGCTATCATCAACCAACGTGCTACGACGCCGACACCCCACCCTGAAACCACCTTTGTCGCCCCAACATTGTGAGACCCACCATCAACAACCCAACCAAGGAGGTGAAGTAGCCCTCCCAGCACTCCGCCATCAACCACAATGACAACGTGATGAGGAAGAAGAAAAGAATCTCCAGGTTTCCATTTACCATCGATCCAAATGTCGATGTTGCCGTCCCGCAGCGCCGTCGCATAAAACCCATCTTGAACCACCATGCAAGGCTCACTCACGGCTACCTCACCCTCAATTCCATTACCCATGATAACAATTGGAAGGAAATAACCGTCCTTCCAGCCACCATCAATCTCTCTATCACCATTAGAAATCAAAGCCTTCAACTTCGTCTCCCGCTCAACACGAAACCAGGTCCAGTTCACCAGGCATGTATCGACGCTGCCAACAACCTCCCCAACAGAAGCAGCAGGAAAACCGCCGAAACATGTATATAGAGAGGACCATCGAGCATGTCCGCCGTCACTCCCACAGGTTTGACGAGAGAGAGAAGAAGATATCAAATGCAACCTGTATGCAAGTAAGAAGAGAGAAACTTAGTCTATATCAGATACACACAAGTAGTTTGTAAGATGAACATGAAAACAAGATCAACTCAGAGACAATGCAAACATAGTCTTTTCTCAACACCTACAAAAAGCTCAACTTTCTAAACACAACAGAAGCAATTTATAGAGCATGAAACACTCCCCCTTAACTGATGTTTTTCAATGATATGATCAAAACTCACAAAACTCATACAATCAATCCACCATCATTTTACACCTTCCAAAACTCATACACCAGTTTCATGGTATAACACAGTCATTTGATAAAACACAATTCAATTTCCTAATCACCCTGAAACCAATGATTATGCACAAACATGTATAGAATTAGATATGCTTTAAGATTTATGCAGATAATTCTTTTTTAGAGCGCCTGATATGGAAACAAGATATTATATAAAACCCAAGATTATGCATAAAAACCTCTTTAAAGTTCCTGCAGATATGGAAGTCTTCAAAAAGAAGATCATTCACATAATTTCTTCAATAAAAAATTATTAACTTTAAAAGACATATCAACTTACCATAGATGAGATTGTTCAAAAAATCGTATTACCTTGATTCTTGAGTGATACCTTTGATTATGTGTAGACTTTTGGTTAAAATTTGGACTTCCGGATCTTGTACCACCTTTCCTTTCTTCATTGAGAATCCTTATGTTGAATAGGAATAACTAATATATATGCCAACAATCTAAATACAAATTCTTGTTATTTTAAAATTCTACATCATGAAATCCAAACAATAAAATTCTCAATTAATAGAATTTACATTCATAAAATTATAATTCTCATAATTTTAAATTTTTTTATAAAAATTAAAAATAATTTATCCAAACAGAACGTTCTAGCTAGTAAACAGCTTAGCACGCGACTTCTTGATGAAGCACCGGCTTTTTGAAGGCAAAAGCCGAAGCAGCCTCCACCCTCCTTTTCAAAAGAAGCAGAAGTCATAAGCCGAGCGAAGACTGTAGCGCGATTGACTGATTTTTTAAAATACCATTGGGTACCTCATGAAGTTCAACTACGACCCAGTCTCTTATATTCCTCGATACCCTCTCTTTCTCTGTCTTCTCCTTTTCTCTATCCTTTTCTCTGTCTTCTCCCACTCTCTTATACCATTGGGCTTTCGAATATGTCTTGATCTGGGTTACCGGTAAGAGTAAGGGTGTGATCATAGTTTGATATCATGATCTAGGTTGATTATTAATCAATGTTTAAGCAATATTGGGTAGGACGTTTTTGTAAATTAAGTACAAGCTTCAAACTTGTGATGTGGTATGTTATCGTGGTGATTGAAGAGAGTTTCGTATTGAAGAGGATGTTATCAATATGATTGATATATACTGAGAATTGAGAGGGTATCATGTGAATTGGCTACTGATATGAATTTGGACCATGTGAATTGCTATATATGAATTTGGCTACTGATGTTCTTGGCTTTACTTTTACAAGCTATGTTTTACAGGAATAAGTTAGGAATTTTTATTCAAAGTGGAGGTAGGAGATTGAAAAGAAAAAGAAGACTGCACTAGGAATGCAATAAAGTCTCATTAACTTCTGATTGATTTTGTCTGATTTTGATTTTGTGGAATGATGTGTGATGATGATCTAGCTATTGTGAAGTGGTTCAGCTGTTTTGATTACCGTTTTGAACATGTAATTTTTCAGTCGAGTATATCTCTAACCTGTGTTTTACTACTCAGTTGTGCACTCTTTGTAAGTTTCGTTAGTGACTCAGTTCTTAATTACCTGCAGGCAAGTAATAAGGCTAGTGCTGCTGCATGTTGTGTCTACAGCTGCCACTGCTAGTATAAGCAGTTGTAGTAGCATTAGCGAGGTAGTCTACGACTCGATCGATTGAAAAAACGAATGTCTGAGAGAGTAAATTTAAATGATGTAAAGAAATTTATCCATGATCCCTTGTAATACAAAATGGTTCATTCGCTTCTCTCAAATTTTGACCGATAACACTTGTTCAACACAAAAAGAATAAGCAACCATTTCCTAACCTAGTTAAAATTGCGCCTAACATAATCACAATCTCAGTTCGTACCAAAGCTATTACTAAACAATTGACGCAAAATTTTCCTTCATGTTCAAAGCCTTCCTGTATGTCTGCTTCGTTCATCAAAAAATTCATTCATATCCCAGACGAAATTTGTTTCTATCTGTCTTGTCCTGAGGTCCCGAGCCGGGAAGGGGTCGCGAGGCGGAGCGAGGTAGAATCTTTTGGTCCTGCACTCGGAACCTGCACAAGTGACCGCATCAGGAAGTCGGAACTGGGGTGGTCCAGTCTTCGACTCTCCGATGCTTAAGTTAGTTTTAGGCACTTGTAATGTAGGGGAGTGCGGGAAGAGAATTGTGTGTACCTGTTATGGGAGTTTGTGCCTGTTTTATAGGCAAAGGTTGGGCACTTTGGCCCCAGTCTCTGATATGGGACTACTTGTTAACCTTTGTAGTGTCTTCCCTTTTGGGGGTGTTTTGCCGCTATAGTGATTTTGGCAAGCGGTTTGTTACCGGCCATTCACTCTTTGGATATCCGTAAAGGGCTCACCAGGGCTATCTCGCTTGGAATGATCTTCGATAACCGGGTAATTGTACCTTATTCTCGACTCAGCCAAGTATTTTGGCTATGTACTAACAAAATTCATGTTTGATTTGTATAGAAAGTAGTGCTTTGATGTGATGAAGTTTCTTTTGGTTCAGTTGGCTAACAGACAAGTTTGATTTCAAAATCTGAGGGCTAGTTCCAAACCCCTCTTGCACCTTCTTTTCTTCAATTTCCATCCCCTTTATCTTCCTGCCTTCTTTTCTCTTCTCCTTTTTGGGCATTAATTCTTTTCACTCTCACTCTCACTCTCACTCTCACTCTCATTCTCTCTCTTACTATTTTCTGTTAGTATTTCTATAAAACTCTTCCTCTTTTCTATTCTTTCCCCCTTTCTTTTCTTGCTCTTTTTCTTTTTCTGCATGTTGTTACAACATTTCTATTACAGGTTCGGCTATTATTTTATTTTCTCTTGCGAAAAATTACATTGCACTTAACCTGCCCATTGCTGATTATTCATGGTTCCGCCACTGGACAGAAGAGAAAGGTATCCAAACAAATCAGATGAGTGAGTGAGTGAGTGAGTGAGTGAGTGAGTGCGTGACACGCATGATGCAGGGAAGATATATTACACACGAAAGTCTGGGGCCTCTATATATTAATTATGTGGTCTCTGTGCTTTCCATTCATCCTCGCGCCCCTCGGTCTAACCTGCATCGATCATTTGAAAAATCAATATTGGAGAGTATGCTGAGGAGAAACAAACTTTTAATTAGTCTCTGCATGCAGAAGTGAAAAACTAATTAATTAGACATGGATGGAAATTCCTTAGGAAAATTAAAGGTGATCGATCACGACTGCCAGCCAGGGATTGAACTTTTTCCAAATATGCATGCACGTAGCTTAAAAAGTTCATTTCAAAAAGAATACAGTGCAAAATAAGAATTACTGTTAATCAAAACATGTGCAATATTGGTATTGAAAGAATAGTTAAAAGTTGAATTATGAGCTATTAATTTTAACAAGCTAGCTAGTCCAATTGCAAGGCATGCATATATATGGACTATGGAGTACCTATTTTTTTTTTTTAGGTAAGCGTAGAGAGACAAAACATCGTCCCTCTATAAAAATTTATTGAAAAAATAAGAAAAAAATACAATAAGCCGGAGGACTAGGCCAATGCCAGCCATATAGCTAGTTTAAAAAACATCTAATACCAAGAGAGAAAAACAATATAGGAAAACAAATGAATTACCGAAGCCTAAAATTTGGCATACCCAAAAAATCTCACTCATAATAGGACAAGATAAATGGAGGAGGCACATCCCACCATATCTGCTCAGACAAAGATGTTCCATGATTAGCTAGAGCATCTGCTACCCTATTTCCTTCTCTGAAAATGTGAGAAGATTTAAAAGTCATTGTAGAGATCCTGTATAGGCAATTCAACCACCTAACTCGAAGTTGCCACAAGTGAAGGAGTACGTATATAGTCGAGTACAGTAGAAGAATCTATCTCCAACCAAACATGCTTCCAATCACGAACCCAAGCAAGCTCTATAGCTGTGATCACTGCCATTACCTCTGCCGCAACAGAACTAGGAATATCAATATTGGAAGCAAAAGCTCTAACAAAATGACCTTTATAATCGCGAAAAACAGCGCCGAAACCTCCAATACCCTCTTCATGCTTCTAAGCACCATATGAATTTATCTTAATCCATCCAATGAAAAGGGGATGCCAAATGACCTCAACCATTCTAAGAATACGCCTCGATCGACAACAGGCACCAAAACTTTTCAAGATACACAAATCACGAATTGTGTTATGCATATGACCGGTTGCTAATCTACTAGAAGCTTGGACTATGGAGTACCTAGCTGCACCAATCAATCAATTAATTTGATGTTGAATATGATAACCCTACACCCCGAATCCGTACTATAAGAAGATGTAATAATTAAGTTGTAAAATTGACTTGAACAGTCTACGCCACATGCACTAAAGTCTGAGAGACCATTATTTAGATGTCGGTTGGTTAAATTAGAAAGAAAATTGTCGTCACTACCAGAAAATGGGTCTTGGGCGACGAAACAAAAAAAACCGGGCGACGATTTTTTTTTTCGTCGCCCAAGGGAAAAAAATCGTCGCCTAAAGTCCATCTTTAGACGACGAAAATAAAATCGTCGCCTAAGAATACATTTCGTCGGCTAAGAGAGAAACTAGGGCGACGAAACAATATTTCGTCGCCTAAGATATTTATTTCGTCGCCTAAGTTTTTTATCCTTAGGCGACGAAACTGAGATATTTCGTCGCCCAAGATGTTTTAATTCTTAGGCGACGAAACTCAAATATTTCGTCGCCCAAGATTCTTCTATATATTGTGAGGCGGGATAGAAGAATGAGAACTTTGAAAATTTTAAACATAAATTTCTCTAGTTCTTCAAATCGTTCGGTGTTGTGGAAATTTGTCCATACATAGTTTGTGGAGCTACTCCCAGGTACGTACATATGCATATATATGCACATATATATATGTGCATATATATATATATATATTGATTTTCAGTTTTATTTGAGTTGAATTAATGATATATATATATATATATATATATATATATATATATGCATAGAGTTTGTTCCAAACTGAGTAAGGGGCCGTTCTGTCATAGATATGGTTCACAGGTTTGTTTAACTGGATCTCAAGATCACAAACTGACCACTCTTCTCGGTGAAGGGGTCGATAGGGGTTCGCCTCCGTGATCACAAACGAGTCCTGCCTGGTTCCTGTAGGGGGTTCGCCCTCCGTGACATTGACACTTGCCTTCTGAAACCACGGAATCCGCTCGAACTAGATATATATAATTAATAATTAGTATGTTGTATTACATTAATATATATATATATATATATATATATAAAAGATATGTTCATTAAATATTGATATATATATGTGTTATTTTCAGGATATGGATAAGAGTTGGATTTCTCTTCCAAGATATCACAGAAAATATGCTGAAGGAGTTTGGGATTTTATGCAATATGCGCAGGGCAATGCTGACGGGAGTGGCATGTTCTATTGCCCGTGCAAGATGTGTAAGTGTCGCAGTGATATGCATCGATTTCCGTTGGGGACAGTATGGGACCACCTGAAGAGTAACGGATTCTGGGAACGTTACACATGTTGGATATATCACGGTGAAACCTCATCACGCCCGCATGATCATGGACAGTATGATGAGACGGGCAGTACATCCAACGATCCAACAACGACCTTCATCAACGACATGTTTCCTCATGACAGCGGTGTATGCCCTGAACGACAGCACATTCCTCAGGCGCCGATGCAGGCCGTCCCTAGAGGTGTCAACACTGCCGGTATAGCCAAGTACAACAGACTTATTGCTTTCCAACAGACCCCTCTGTGCCCAGGTCATGAGAAGACCGTTCTTCAGTGTGTGATGGAGGTGATGCATATCAAGGTTGACACAAAATCGACCGTGACGGCTGTTGATAGGTATCTACAGTACGCTGCTTCGCTCCTGCCCGACGGTCATCGTCATCCCACCACGCATCATAAGGTCCGTCGTATCTTGAGAGATCTCGGGCTTTCCTACATCAAGATCCATGCATGCAGATATGACTGCGTTCTATTCTGGGGTAAAGATGCAGACGGTAATGACCTTGAAGGCCTTCATCGTTGTCCGGTATGTGGGACCGACAGGTATAAGCGGACTCCCGCAGGCAACAGGAAACCTGTTAAGGTACTTCACTATTTCCTGTTGAGGGATAGGCTGGAGCGGTTGTATATGTCTTCAAAGACGGCCGAAGCTATGAGATGGCACGCTGTGAGGGAGGTGCATGACGAAGACCTCATGGTACACCCTGCTGACGGGGAGGCGTGGAAGCATATAGACAGGGAGTTTCCTCATTTTGCTTCAGAGGTGAGGAATGTGAGGCTCGGGCTGTCATCCGACGGGTTCAACCCTTTTGGGACCATGAGTCTTTCGTACAGTATATGGCCAGTCATTTTGGTGCCTTACAACCTTCCTCCATGGATGTGCATGAAGAAGGAATACAACATGTTGACCTTGTTGATTCCGGGGCCCGGTTATCCAGGTATCTACTTTCCCTTCATATTGTATATATTGCTGTTGGTTCAACACCTCTCCATTTATTGTTTTTGTTCTATATTGTTGGTCATATATAGTCGTTATCTGAATTTGTTGTGGTTGTTGTTGTTATCCAGGGAAGTGTCTCGATGTGTATATGAGACCGCTGATTGAAGAGTGTAAATTGCTTTGGGAGGTTGGTCATCCCACTTATGACTCCCACAAAAAGGAGATGTTCCAGATGCATGCCATGATTGTTGGTACCATCAGTGATTTTCCTGCACGTGGGATGTTGTCCGGCAACGTTGTTAGGGGATACAAGGCTTGTCCTGAGTGCCTTAGCTCCCAGGGGTGCAGCAATCATTGCAACAAGATAGTCCGGATGGGTCACCGTGCTTACCTACCACATGATCACCCCTGGCGGATAGATACCGGGGCATTTGTTGTTGTTGTTGTGATAATTGTAAATTGTTGTTGTTGTGATAATTGTAAATTGTGATGTACGGTTTAGGGTTTACGTTTTACGGTTTAGGGTATACGGTTTAGGATTGTAAATGATTAAATAATTTAGGGTTTATTTAGGGTTTAGGGTTTACGGTTTAGGGTTTATTTAGGGTTTAGGGTTTGTAAGAAATAATGGATTATTTTTTAGTAAGGATGTAAATATTCGTAAATTAATTTTTGTGATATAATAAGCCCTTATTAATGTAAATAATTTGTTATGTGAATAAAAAAAATAATAAATCCTATAATAATTATTAAATTTTATTTGTGCTATTATTGTTGATAAATTTTTCGAAGTTTATCGAGCCTTTATTTTTGTAAACTTAATTATAAGACGGTAAAATATTTTTAATAAATTTATGGTTATTTTAAACAGGATGGCCAAGAGAAGAACTTCTGGACAAGACGGCTCGGACGGTACCTCAAACAACCCGTCGGAATCACCGTCGATCGGGTTTCCGTGGCAGTTTACGGCCCGACATGCGCAACTGATGGGTGGCGCGAGCGGCTCGGGTTCTGCGGGGCAGTCGGGTCCCGCAGCGACGGCTCCTCGTCATCCACCCATACTTCGCCGGTCGCGATCCCGCAGCGACGCCCCCACACAGTCGTCCCCGACCGACGGTGATGGCGGGTCATCCGGGGTCCCTATGGTGCCGTCCGGCCTCTTCCTTCCTCCGACGATACCGGCGATACCTCGCGTCGATGAGGAGGGTCGACCGATTCGAGAGCAGCTCCCGCATGTGGCACCGCACGAGGCCTATATCTACCGGGAGTTTCCCACGCCTCTTCATCCCGTGAGGGTCTCCGAGCAGGCGGACATAGACGAATCCGTCGGCTCAGCCTCATCCTCAGGTAATTTATTATTACTTTTTTTTCGATTTACAATTTTTTTTTGTAAAAATGTATTATTAATATTAAATTTGATTCACAATGTCACAGCCGCTGGAACGAGAAGGCGGAACAGGAGAGGCACCGTCAGCAACAAGGGACTCGATAGGGCGGTCGAGTCCGCTGGACGGATCGCCATCCCGTTTTCCAACGGGAAACCGGTGGACGCCGCGTTGGGAAACCGGTACACGCGCGCCGCGGGAGGCACCATCCGCTCCAGACTCCCTATGTTGTGGGGAGTCTGGAGCCAGGTTCCTGATGGAGTGAAGGAGATGCTCCATCAGTCGATGTCGGTGAGTTTACTCAATAAATTACCTTTTTTTTAACTATTTTTTTAACTAATAAATTATTTCATTATCGAAAAAAATACTAACAAGTGGTAATGCAGCAATGGTTTGTGGTTCCCGAGGAGGGACGTGACTGGGCGGACAAGACCCATAGGGAGAGGTACCTCTAGCTATTTAATAATTTATTAAATTTTATTTTTTTAATAAAATTATTAATATTTTTTTTGTATATGTAGGTTCAAGGAGTGGAAGCACGACCTCCGGGAACACTGGAAGAAGTACGGGAGCGACCGTTCGGGTACCCCGAAGGAGTTCGAGTATCGGGAGTACGAGTGGCGGTGGCTTCTTGTCACGCAGTTCAACGACCCTCACAAACAGGTAATTCGTAAACAAATTTGAATATTTAATTAGTGAATTAATTATAATTGTATGTTTTTAAATATTTACTAACGATAATATTTTTTTAAAAAAGCACCTCGCCCGGGTGAACGCTGAGAACCGGCAACAGAACACAACCAACCATCGTGCCGGTTCGAGGCCGTTTTCGGCCATCATGGACGATGTGCGGCGAGAGCGGCCAGAGGAGAACCCCTATGTGGGGACCTTTCAGATGGCATATCCTCATTCTGAGGAGGATCTTGTAAGTTCCTTATATTTACTAATTTTTAATTTTAATTACATTTTATTAAATGTATATTAATATATTTTTATAATATATCCATTTAGGCGAGGGTGAGGGAGGCGGAGCAAGAGGTCATCAGAGGCATGGTGAACGACACATGGCCGGGCACGGCAGAGGATGACATGTCAGAGGCCATGTCCAGGATCGACACTTCAGATCCTACCGTTGGGGCGCGGATTATGGCCACTGCCTTCGCGCAGCGTTCCAACACCTACTACTGCCGGGGTATGGGAGACGCTGGAAATGGGATCCTGAAGACGACGCCAGGATTTCAGCGCAAGGGAGCCGCTGGAGCCTCAAGCAGCAACAGCCAGACCACTCGGCTACAGGATCAGTTCGCAAGCCTACAGTCTGAGCTGGAAGCCCAAAGAGCGAGAGAGTCTGAGCTGGAAGCCCAAAGAGCGAGGGAGATGGCGGCGATGGCGGAATCATATGCGGCTTCCAATGCTGCGCATATGGAGCGGGTGAATGAAGTCACCAATGCCAACCAGGCGGCTATGGGACAGTGGATGACTGCCTGCATGTCTGCACTTGCGGTCGGACAGCCGTTTCCGCCCATGCCTACGCCTATACCATTACCTCAGTGGCATCCTCAGTGGCCCCAGCCTCAGCAGCAGCCTCCTCAGCCTGACCAGCCGCCGCCTCAGGACCCTCCGAACGGGAATGATGAGTTAGATTTTGGGTTTCTCGATCCATAGGCAGAATTTTTGTAATAAATTATTTATAAATTTATAAATTTGTGTTAGTTTTAATTAAATTTTAGTATTAGAAAACTTTAAAGAAATGCCGAAAAAAAAAATAATGACAAAAATTAAAAAAACATTATTTATATATTTAAAATAATTATTTAATTATTTTTTTTAAAAAAAAATTAAATATATCTTAGGCGACGAAATCTATAAATCGTCGCCCAAGATTTAACACCTTGGCCGACGATATTATTTTTCGTCGCCTAAGATGTAGTGATCTTAGGCGACGAAATATTTATTTTCGTCGCCCAAGGTCAGAAGATCTTAAGCGACGAAAAAAAATTTCGTCGGCCAAGGTGTTAAATCTTGGGCGACGAATATTTTTGGGCGACGAGAGGTATATTTTAGGCGACGAAATTAGTATCGTCGCCTAAGAATTACTCTTAGGCGACGACGGAATTAAATTTCGTCGCCCAAGTTCTTCACCGACGGACTTCTGGCGACGACTTCTTGGCCGACGACATGTCGTCGCCTAAGTACTTAGGCGACGAAATTTCTAAACAGGGCGACGATTTTTTTTCGTCGGCCAAGAACTATTTTCTGGTAGTGATCCAGTTGGTGCAAAAAAACAAGAAATATTTCAAAAATAGAGAAAACACAATCAAAAACATGGACTAGCGACAATTTGCTAAACATATCAAGGCTGAGCATCCCTTAATCAGAGTCTGTCTCTAACCAAGTTTTGAGAAAAATACTTGATATGTAATTATGTTTAATTTGTTCTTGTTTTTTTTTAAAGTTAATTTGTTATTGTTTAAAGGACAAGGTAGGTAGCAATGTAGTTTCTCTAGCTAGCATATGCTGACTTTTCTTTCGATCGAGATCAAGTGCTATCGACTCAAGTCTACTCCTTCTTTCCCTCTTATATATCAATCTGCTCCTCTTTCTATACTATTTCAAACAAAGACCTCGCTGTTAACTCCCTCCTACTCTTTCGTTCTCCATTTCTATTCAAATTGAAAGCTTCAAATCCAAAGAGCTAACCCCCCCCCCCCCCCCCCCCCCCTTTGCTTCTCCCAACAAAGTTTTCCCCGTAATAATCATGAAAATGAGCTGCTCATTCTTCTCCTCCTCCCAGCTTCTTGTTGTTCTGCCTCTCCTGCTAGTTTGCTCTGCAACTCTTGCTTTCGGAGCTACTCGGTTACCAGAAGATGAAGGTAGCTAATTAATTAACCGGTTTCTTTATGCTTATGCGTTCGATCATTTTGTAATGTACATGCATGAAGGTTAATATGTTGTTGCATGTCACTTTGTTCATGTGAATTATATTAGTTGAGGCTTTAAAGGACATAGCAGAGACTCTGGGGAAGACGGACTGGAATTTCAGTGCTGATCCCTGTGGCAGCGCTTACGGGTGGGCTAAAGGACCCGAAGATGCCGTCACCTGCAACTGCACCTTGGTTCCCAGTTCTACTGTTTGCCACGTCACAAGCATGTATGTATCACTTATTTACTCTCTTAGACAACTATATATACGTACGTCTTGGCATCTTGCTTACTTTATTCTTTGGATATATCCGGTATTTTCTTAGATACTTAAAAGTCCCACTGTAAGGGGTGAAAATTTTGACAGCCCAAGAAAGGGTAAGTTTGAGTTCCAAATTATTGTGTTTTCCGGTGATCAACCGATCATTTGTCTGAATTTGATATAGAATCGTCAAAGAATTGGGGTTTTCTTCTAGTTGTGATCCGCTAGCTTAACCCATTAATCATAGATTCATAACTCGATCAAATGTTAACCATCGGAGCAGTTTCATGCAATTTCCTCAAGTTATTTCGTTTACTTTCGTACGTATCATGTCTTGTTATCTATATCTTCTATGGTTAAAATCTAAGCAAAATTGTTACTATGTAAACAGACGGATATATAGCACCGTACGTGTTAGCTAGATGTTCAATTAACCAGCCGTGTTCGTGATGAAGATTTAACATCAGTAATTAGTAAATAGTAAGTCACGGTCTATACAAAATATTACAAACACTATAAGCGAACATCACAGTCATGTTCATCTAGTTAATGACTAACCACCAAAAGATTTATAGTCAGTCATCATTAGAATTAAATCCAATAATAGAGAGATTTATTTTTAAGTAGGGTTGTTTTGTTTTCAACTATTAGATGTAAATCTAATAATGACTAACCATGAATATTTTCATCAATCACTGACTATGTGAACACTAATGTTGTGAGTAGACATCAAATCTCGATTTATTACGGATAGGACATGACTTCCTATCTTAGAAATGTATGCTAATCAGTTATAAATAGAGATTTGATGTCCATGGGACATTTTCTTGTTTTTCTTTACACACAAAAAGAAGACCTTGACCTTATGCATTAATAAACCACTCAAAAATAAGGCAAAAGCTACAAAACGCCCGGGTAGCGCACGCCTAGTAAAAATGTAAGTTCTTGACTTAGTAAAAACCAGTTTTTATCCAGTCCACTAAAGAACAACAATGTAACTTTCTATTCAATAGGACTATTATAATCACTTCTCATCATCAATTGATCAGGTGATGATGATGACGATTCATTATTCACATATGGGGTAGTGTAACCGTAGTGGTGGGCTTCCAGCCTTCCACGTCTTATGCCTAATGTCAATCTAGCTACCATGCACTCTAATCATAACACAGTTTACTGTGTAAGATGAAGACGTGATCCTTTCAAACTCTTTCAGCTCTTCCTTCCTCTGATCTCCAGCTCCAACAGTATGGCGACCAGAGGTTCTGAACCTCTCACACTGCGACGAGAACAAGGAGCTCATAACTTCGTCGGAAGTAATGGCTCCGAGTGCCTCTCCGGCACATCTCAAGTTGAATCGACATCAATCGAGTTCCTCTGCCGCGTTTGGACCCAATCATCATCTTCATAGACTAGCCGTCCTTTGATCCATGAAATTGACTCCACTCCGGCCTTGACGTGCTGAGAGAGAGATTTATGGCTTTCTAGGGAGCCTATACTTGATTGAGATGGCGAGCACTTGAGCTACCAATCGAGATGAGGTAGTTGAGACAACGGTGGTGGAGGCAGGAGAAATCGGACTCGCAGAAGAAGCTTTTGGCGTGGAGGTAGACGAAGATTTTGGTAGTGGTGAAAGGCATCGGATGGATTTGACATGAAACCCCTAAAAGTTACTATAACAAGAAAATTTTACTGCAAACAGAAATTATGATTTAATTTACATATATGCCATTAAATTTTGTATCCTGTGAGAAGTCACACGTCTCAAGCCCGTTCCCGCGTACAGCACTCTGGCGTGGTCCATCGCTTTCCCAAAAATAAACCATATTTGTTGAAAGATGTTATCATCAAACAAGTGGTGATTAATTTTTCATTATAAATATATAAAAAAACAAAACCATCGATCATTGAAATGTCTGATTAGACATGTCTTATCAAACGATCTCTTGAAATGACTGTTACAATTACAATGATGCCTCAAGGACACAACAGTCAACTAAGGTTTAACTGCATGATTGAATTTAAGCATACAGGTTAGTTAGTTGTCTTTGCTTATGTTGGTTAAAAAGGGTGGTTAACAAGCATACCTGAACTTCATGCTGGATCGTCTTTGTTGCTCAGGGTTCGCTAATTCACGAGTAATTTATCTGTTTTAGTCTTACTGTTGAGATATGAATTTTATATTAGGAAAATGAAACCTTATTTGTAAGTTTACGAGGATTTGAGTTATTTCATCCATTCTCAATTGATTTTAGTCTTTTAGTCTTTTAGATGTGAACTTCAGACCACTTTATCACTTAGTTTAGTGTTTATGTTTTTATTTAGGTACAGTTTTACTGGGACGTTGAACTTTGTTAAATAGTGTTTGAGATTGATAATAATTATATTCTAACCATTGTATTTTGATTAAGTGCAGAGTTTTGAAATCTCAGAGTTTGCCGGGAAAACTCCCTCCAGAGTTGATCAGGCTCCCCTATCTCCAAGAAATGTAAGAGCAGTGTCACCATTTCAAGTTTGAGTCATATTCTTTTCATCATCTAATTTATCTGTATTTCAGTTTTGAATGAGGCAATGACACTCATTTCTTTCTCTCTTTCTGCTTCAGTGACCTCACCCGTAACTACCTGAATGGTACCATCCCTCCCGAATGGGGTGCCCTGCCACTATTGAGCATGTACTTGTTTTCTCCCTCGATCTGTATACATATGTGCATAACTGCATATGCAATACTCATTAACATGTCATGCTTATATATGTTGTTCTAATTGCCACTCAGTGTTCTTTAATCCATTTCTTTCTTAAATCTTAACCAAAGAATCCAAGACAGGTTTGTATATCTAAAATGTCCCATCACGCACCATTTGGATAGTAAATATTTGAATGTTAGATATGGGTGTTTTGTGCCTTCCATATTCACAGTCATATAGCCGTTATTTAATATTTATGGTTTTAACATGTAAGATTTCTTGCAGTTCCCTTGTCGGAAACCGTTTGACAGGTTCTCTACCAGTTGAGCTTGCAAACATCACCACACTGACAAGTTTGTGAGTCTTGATAAGAACATTGTGTCATTTTCTGATGTTTCTCCTTACTTGATGCGTGAACTTTTTCATGAATGGGAAGTACATATGTTTCATGCAGGGCCATTGATTTCAATAGCTTCTCTGGAGTTCTTCCCGCGAAGCTTGGGAACTTTCCCAACATAGATAGAATGTTAGATCTCCATGCTATTAGAACTTTCAGCCATCATAACTGATGTTTTCTTTAATCTGGATCGATCTGTTTTCGTGTAAATGCTCATCGCTAGTAAATTATATGTAACCTTTTGGATCATCTGAATTTCTAACTTTTCACTTTAATTGGTTAGGCTTCTCACCTCAAACAATTTTACTGGCGAGTTGCCGGAAACATTTGCTCAGCTGACTACGCTAACGGATTTGTAAGCTTTTCTTGTTCTTTCTTTCTTACCATCTTTTTTTCTTTGATTTATGGTGTCCTAAGTACCCACATTAGTCATTATGTATTGTTAGGAATCAGAGTTTATTGAATTGAAAGGATGCAGAGCATGAAAGTAAAGAAATGGAGAAGATTTTAGGACTACATTGTGTTGCTTGATGATGAACAGTGTACATAACATAACTTTTATAGGGTAGGGATTTATAGTAAATGTCGTAATTACCCTTACATAGTTAACACTCCCCCTGAACCATATGCTTGGTAACAAGCATAATGGTTGCACCAAAGTACACAATCAGAAACCACAAGATGACATGATGTAGAACATTTTACAAAGATAGTATCCCAAATTCAATAACCCAACAACTTGATATGATAAGACTAGCTTCCATCTTGACTTGGAAAATAGGAGAGGGAGCTTGCTTGCCGGAGAAAATCTCATTGTTTATAATGCATGGCAGACTGACAGTAGTGCAGTAGATTGAAGAATAAATCCAACAACATAGCAGCAATGATATAAACTGTAAAATCTCTTCAAATTCGTCTAAATTCTGATATATAGAAAGACAGAAAAACTGCATCATGTTATGACTACCATAGAGTTCGCTTGCGCACTGCCTGCAAACATGAAGCATCTTGCCCAAACATAAAGAAATTTGCCTTAATTTTTCAACTTCATATGCACTCTTATATAACCAGCAACTATATAGCAACTCATCTCTACCTCGTCTCTACTTAGCATATCCTCATCTCTTCTTGTCATTAGGGGATACATAATAACATCATCATCCAAACACCATATTAGCAATATTATGACAAGGGCAGTAAACTCGCAAACTCACAGCAATGAAGGAATCGTCTCCCAAAACTGAACACATCTCACACAGAATCAATGCATTCATACTCCAATCCATCCATCAAAACAATTCACCAGTCCAAAAAAAAACAAGATTATAAAACTGTTTCGTCACCTTCTCTTTTGGTTGACGGCAGACACAAATTTTTGATAAAAATAAAAATGGAAAACTGATGATATCGTCATAACAACCAAACCAGAGAGAATCCACAAATCAAGTGAAGGGATGCCCAATCAGACAGACAAATACCGAAGTTGCTAAGAAATTTGATGCTAGCTGAGTGTGATGCAAGAGAATAAGGCTGGCAGTAAATGGAAGCCCAAAGTCATAAAATTTGCAAAGTTATAAGCAGCCATTCCATTGTTCTATCAATGGAATAGAATTCCATCAATCAAGTCATTATCCCATTTTTCTATACACCCTCCAGCACAATAGTATCACCAATAAACCATTCCAACAGATATCATGAAACCATCTCCCAGAAATACACAACTACCATATGAAGCCACACAATCAAACCGAAATCCAACTCATCTAGCCAGAATCACCAGTCCAAAACAAATGTAAACTTCTTCTTCAAACTTTAAACTTCAAATTCAATTAAGAAAAACGGACAAATGATGATGCTAGGCAAAACAAACGAGACCTCAACTTCAATTACATGATCCAAGTAATAGATGCCAAATTGGAAAGAGATTACCAAATTCTTTGGAATGATGAAACGACTGCGTTTCAGAAGAGGGTTTCTGGAACTCACCCCCCTGACGAATCAATAGAGCGTCGACGGTGACGAAGCGATCAGGAGGACGATGACGACCAAACTAAGGTTCTCTCAGCTTCGATTCAAAACGAAGAAGAAGTCGCATCGGCCTTCATCGGGAAATCCAGTCACCAGAGATAACGAGAATGTCAACAAGGATCACACACCAGTCATCGCGCCGACTAGGCGTCAACAATCACTGACCGAGTCGATTGGGTGGGAGGAAATTGGAAAATTGGGATTAGGGTTTTGAATTGGGGAAAACTAAATCTGAGAACTGAAACAACAGAAGCAAAATGAAAGATTCAGAAGCACACAGCCACATGAACGTGACCATGGCTCTGATACCATGTTAGGAATAAGAGTTTATTGAATTGAAAGGATGCAGAGCAGGAAAGTAAAGAAACGAAGAAGATTTTAGGACTACATTGTGTTGCTTGATGATGAACAGTGTACATAGCATAACTTTTATAGGGTAGGGATTTATAGTAAATGTCGTAATTACCCTTACATAGTTAACATGTATCTCATTCCCAGAATAGTTAAATCGTTTTTATTCATGACTTTGTTACGCAGTCGGATCAGTGACAATTCCTTTTCTGGGAAGATACCTAATTTTATTCAGAACTGGACAAAACTTGAAAAACTGTGAGTACCTTTTATGTCTTTCATGATTACTTTAACTACTTGATTCTGAAATTTCAATTCATCGCTAATTTACACTGTGTCTTGTGAACAGCGCGATTCAGGCTAGTGGCTTGACAGGGCCAATTCCTTCCGGCATTTCTCTTTTGACCAAATTAACTGACGTGTTAGTACCTTTTGTTATCATTTGCTTGTTTGTTAGAATGGAATAGATTAGGATTATGTAACTAATTTACATCCATGGACGAATATACTTGCAGGAGAATTACTGACTTGAATGGACCTGAATCATCATTTCCTCGGCTTGAGAATCTGACAAAACCAAAGTCGACACTGTGAGTTAATACTTCCATATGGCACACATATCTGGCTGCACCAGAAGTCTTTCCCAACTCAAGTTTAAGTGTCTGTATTGCAGGATGTTGCGGAATTGCAATATTAGTGGACAGCTACCTGAGTATCTTGGGAAAATGACGAATTTGAAAACTTTGTTAGTACAATGTCTTTTTTCTTTTTCTTTTCTGTCTTCTATAAATTGTCTTATCTATACATGCTACTATACTAGCAAAGGATCATGTTTGATTTCTTTGAATGAAATCTTCGCAGAGACCTCAGCTTTAACAAGCTAACCGGAGAAATTCCAAACAGCTTTTCTGGTCTAGCAAAGGTGCAATACATGTAAGCTTGAATAACAGATCTTAATTGTTTTACTGATTACTAGGGGATTTACAATTAGATTCTGGTTTCATCAATAATATTATTTTATCTGCTTTCTACATGCACTCAACAGTCAGCTTTAGGTTTTGGGGTGTAGCGGTCGTCTAATAACAGTAGGTTTTAATGGTGTGTTTCTGAGTAATACGTGAGATAACTTTTGGGTAATATGTTGGATGGAGCAAGAATTCGATATAAATGGGCATAATAGGAACTGAGTACCCATATCAAGCATCACAGGAGATGATATTCGTATACAGAACATATATTTTTCGAACATTCCTCCTATCAATTACGTAAGCTATGCTAACAAAAAAGAAAAAGCAATTTCTCATGCTAGATGCTACAAATTGTATTTTCATCAGATATTTAAGGTCCAATTTTGTGGTGAATTGTCAAGGCATTGGAAAAGTTTATAAACTATATGGAGGTACATTTTACTTTATGTAATGTTTGTTGTGATTGTAGTGCAAATCTATGCACCTTGGATCTCAGATTCGTAGACTAATTTAGAAAATCTTATTCATGAAATTCATTATGATTAACACTTCTTATTGTGAAAATTATGTTAGGTTCTTGACTGGAAATATGCTCACTGGATCCGTGCCTGCTTGGCTGAAAGGAGGCAACATGTAGGCCCTCTTCTAGAAAAGCTATAATAACAAATGCTCATCCTTCTCCTCTTCCTTAATTTAGTTGGGTGAACAGATGTTTCATTGACCCTTTTTGTGCAGCGATCTTTCATATAACGACTTCACCATTGACTCAGGGGCACCCAATTGTCAACCACGAGGAGGCTTGTAAGGATGTCAATCTTTGCTAAGCTATATTTTGTTCATGCATGTTTAATTTGTAGAGCAACCTTAACTTGTGAGTATATATTGATTACTACAGGAACTTGTTTGCAAGCTCTTCAAGGGGCAATACTTCGTAAGTTTATAGTATTTCGGAAGCATGCATAAAAGTTTTACTTGAATTTCAAAGATCTGTATGCACTCGGTTGGTTTATCATGTTTTCTTACTGATCTTTTTGGATCCTCTACTGTTCTGTTTGCAGATCTGTGTCATGTTTGAAAAATGAAAAATGTCCAAAAAGTAAGTTGGGTTCAGTATGTTCTAGCCTCTAACTGTCTATGGTCATTTGTGTTCAATTCTCATCGGCTACCAACCTGTTTTTGCTTCTTTTTCCTAGCTTTTTACTCTCTCCACATAAATTGTGGCGGAAAAGATGTAAATGTCACTGGAAACTTCACAAGGGCCAAAATGGCAACATATGAGGATGATTCAGCTTCTTCTGGGCCTTCATCATTTTTCAAAAGCAGTACAAATAAGTGGGCGTCAAGCAACACTGGTTATTTCCCTGACGATGATAGAGATACAGATACCTTTATCTGTACTGATTCATCTAGACTCTCTATAACTAATTCATCTGATCAGCTGTATATGAATGCACGCCTTTCTCCTATTTCTCTAACGTATTATGGGTTTTGTCTGGGAAATGGAAGTTACACAGTGAAACTCCATTTTGCCGAAATAATGTTTCAAAATGACACAACATATAGCAGCTTGGGAAGACGTATATTTGATATTTATATCCAGGTATGACATATTTCCACATATATCAGCTGAAGTGATATTCAGCAAATGTTGCCAAAACAAACATTACTTTGTTTTTGGTCAACTAAAAGCAAATACTGTCCTGACTTTCTTATGTAGGAATTTTCAGTTAACATGAAATTCAATACAGTAAATTCTGTAGAAGCTTTGTTAAACATGGAATGAAATATTAACTAATAGTACCAAGTACTCTATTGCAGGGGTCACTGGTGCTGAAGGATTTTAACATTGCCAATGAAGCAGGAGGGTTTGGTCTACCTGTTGTAAAACCCTTCACTGTTAACATAACTAGTAATTCCTTGGAGATCCGTTTATATTGGGCTGGAAAAGGAACCACTGGCATCCCTGCTCGAGGAAACTATGGTCCTCTAATCTCTGCTATTTCTGTTGATTCTAGTAAGTTTAATATTTTATCAACTCTGATGTTCTCCTTGTAGCTAGTGGTAGGACCACTGAGAGTTTCATTATATGGATATTCCATTCATCCATTCTACTGTAGGAGCTTTTGACACTAGTCTACAATTTGATTTTGTGTTATTTTGCATTGCCAATTGAACAAATGCAGATTCTGTTTTACCTAGTTCGACTCTGAGAACTGAGGAATAATCATCTCGATTTCAGTGTCGTTGTTGCAAAGTGTTTAGTGTGTTTGTTTGTAGGTGCATCTGCTTCAAAGTTCATTGACATTCAACATGAAGAACTTTTACATGAAAGTTTCCCTTAAACCTTAAAAAGAATGATAGCAAACTTGTTTATCTTCTTATCTACTTGTTTTTAAGGTTCCAAAGGATTGAATGTTTTGTATCTTTGCGCATTGGGGTAGCTGGTTAGTAATGCACTCCTATCAATAAAATGTACCATATACTAAAGCTTGTCTTCTTCTGGCAGACTTTGAACCCCCGATAGAGACCTCGACGGGAGGTGGAGGTGGAGGTGGAAGTGGAATATCTGTAGGTGTAGTGGTTGGAATTGTGGCTGGGGCAATCTTCATTATACTACTTATTGTTGGTATTCTTTGGTGGAAAGGCTTTCTAAGACGAGAAAGGACTCTCCAACAAGGTATTTGCAGTTAGTTTGTGATACTGAAATAGTTTATGTTTACATTAAGAATTGAAATTTGTTTAGTCTTTCTGGTTTAAAGTTGACATTTTTTTAGTCCTTAAAGTCATGATTTTTCATCTAAATAGTCATTCCAACAATTTTCAGATAAATCTTGACTTTAAAGATTATTCAGATTAAAATAAAACCATAAGGACTATTTGGATAAAAAAATCCTGATTTTAAAGGCTATTCAGATTAAAATAAAACTATAAAGACTAACATATGTCGACTTCAAACTAGAAGGACTATACAATATTTTACCCTTAGATTAATTTCAAATTTTTTGTGCTGCCTAAGATGATCATAATATTGTTCTTCTTTTTATCAATCTTGCCCAACATATATGAAATAATGTCAAAAGTATCAGTTTAGGTGAATTTTGTTAAATTTTAGGCCTCGAATCGGTGTGAATAATATGTTACATCAGTCTGAATAATATATGTTACATCATTCTGAAACTTTGGCAAGTATTTCTTACATCAATTCACTTCCTACACAGATTTGATTGGTGTGGACTTGCAAACTAGTAAGTTTACCTTGAGGCAAATCAAAGCTGCCACAAACGATTTTGACCCAGTTAATAAGATTGGAGAAGGCGGTTTTGGTCCTGTCCACAAGGTATTCGTCAGAACCGACCATTTCTATTCATTTTCTGCAACTGAGATATTTTCTTTAAGTAGATTTTCACCATGTTTGATGAATGCAGGGCCTTCTATCAGATGGCACCATAATTGCCGTTAAGCAGCTCTCTGCCAAATCAAAGCAAGGGAATCGTGAATTTGTGAATGAGATTGGCATGATTTCTGCTTTGCAACACCCTCATCTTGTTAAGCTATATGGATGCTGCATTGAAGGAAATCAATTATTGCTTGTGTATGAGTACATGGAAAATAATAGTCTTGCGCGCGCTTTGTTTGGTAAATATTTCTGCAGCATACGTATTTATGTCTAGACCTTCTGTTGACTCATGGAAATGGAAGTATAAGATTTTCTTATGATAGCTACTGATTATTTATTTTGACAACTTGAAGGCCCAGAAGAAAGTCAGTTAAAGTTAGATTGGCCAACAAGGCACAATATCTGTGTTGGTATTGCAAGAGGTTTGGCCTTCCTCCATGAGGAGTCAAGGTTGAAGATCGTTCATCGAGACATCAAAGCTACTAATGTGCTACTTGATAAAAATCTTTTCCCCAAGATATCTGACTTTGGATTGGCCAAGCTTGATGAAGAGGATAATACCCACATAAGCACCCGAATTGCTGGAACTTGGTAAGTCCTGCTGTATTATTATCTGATTACTTTATAGATTACTCTTGATTTCACCTCAAGCGATCCATAGAAATAGGAAAAGGAAGATGGAACAAATTTTTACTGGTCTTGTTATACCTTTATTTGTTTTTCAAAAGTGGGAATATATTTATATGTGAGTTTTTTTTTGCAGTGGATATATGGCTCCAGAATATGCGATGCGTGGTTATCTGACTGATAAAGCCGATGTTTATAGTTTTGGAATTGTTGTGCTGGAAATTGTTAGTGGGAGGAGCAATACAACTCACCGGACGAAGGAAGAACGCTTTTATCTTCTTGATTGGGTAAGCTAGCTATTTCTTCCTAGTTCATTTTATTTTTATTGGTTCTTCGATAAAAAAGGAGCATGCATACCTAGAGTCTAGAGAACTGTATAATGAATTAAAATCCTTAATCTTGTTTCCAGGCACTTGTTCTAAAAGAGAAAGGGATCTTACTGGAACTAGTTGATCCAAGGTTGGGCTCAGACTTTAACAAAGAAGAGATGATGATCACAATCAATGTCGCTCTTCTTTGTACTAATGTCATTGCAGCAGATAGGCCTACGATGTCTTCAGTGGTGAGCATGCTTGAAGGCAAAGCTTCTGTCCAAGAGTTGGTCTCGGATCCAAATGCGTCGAAGGAGGAGATCAATGAAATGAGGAAACATTTTCAGTCCATTGTTGCAGAAAACATGAGTGAGAATAGCCAGAGGCAAACTATGTCAACCGAAGGTCCTTGGACTGCTTCATCTACATCTGTTAATGATCTTTATCCGGTCAATCCTGATTCAAGTTACTGGGAGAACAGAAATTAGAGAAACTGAGCAAACTGTCTTCGATTTGTTACCAGAATATATATGTTCATAAAACCATTTCAACTAATTTCTTTTCAAAATATAGTGAAGAAATGTTCACAGAAGTTCTTTTTATAGCAAAGTAATTGTAGATTGTGAAGTTGTTCACATGTTTTACCTTATGTTTTCAGCTTATTGAACTGAATTTCTCCTCGTATTACCTACTCTGGAATAAATCATTTTGGATTAAATTGAATATACAGAAACTAGAATATCTTTGTCATTTGATTCAATTCAATGAATCTTGCTAATGGGTAGATTAGCTCAATGAGCAGAAAGCACAGGAATGTAGAATTTTTGCATAACAATGATGTATCTTAGGACAAGAGACAACTGCCCGTTGGCGACTAGAGAGGTAAATATGTTGAGTGAGAACCTGGCTGAGGAAGAAGGCTGTGTGGAAGAGTGACGGCGTTGCAGGAGGAACCTGGCTAAGATGGGTGGCGGCACTGGACTGCGCGTCGACGCTGACTCTAGGGTATGGTGTACGAGGTTGGGTGCCCTGAGGGTTTGAGTATCCTAGTATGAGTAATATCTTTAGGAGACTGAGCGCAGCTTATGCTTGGCCCATATCGTGGTCTCCGTTTTCCTATTTCTGGGTCTCGGTTTCTCGCTCATCTCTTTGCTAATAACTGGATTTGTTTCTTATTCTATGTGCATAATTGTCAAATTGCTAGCGTAGGTTTTGTAAACACGAAAATATCTGTAACAAATGACAGAACAACACGTGTACAAAGAATAATTTAATTTAATCAATGCGAATGCGGGTTACAATCTTTGTGTACTCCTCTGATTCTATCTCCGAATGTAGGTTTAACTCAAGGGTGACAAACACTTGTTCTTGAGGGTTACGCGGGTTGATCACGTAACGAATATCTAGGATTTTGGATTTGATGAAGAACCGGCTATGAGCTTGATAGTTCTTCAAGGGGGGACCCGGACTTGATGAAGAACTGGTCAAGAGCTTGATAGTTCTTCAAGGGGGAACCTGGATTTGATGAAGAACTGGTTAGGAGCTTGATAGTTCTTCACGAATTTAGGATTTGATGAAGAACTGGCTATGAGCTTGTTAGTTCTTCAAGGATTTAGGAGGAGACTTCTGAGCTCGCGGGAGAGATTTTTTTCTCTCTCTCTAGTCCGCTGCTTTCTGCTTCCTGCTTCCTGCTTCTCTATTTTCTTCTGCCTTTAGTCTCCGCCCTCTCTTGATATGAGATGGGGTATTTATAGTGTTAACATGCCTCCACTTAAGGCAAGTAATGAAGATTCCCAATCAATAATATTTCCTTAATCGAATCAATGAATCTTGCATGATTGATTTACTTGCTGATTTTCACATAATCAAATCAATCAAATCTTAAGATTTAGATATATCCAGATCGCTTTAGATTGAATGTCCCGTTTTGATCAAGATCTTCAGTAAAGGGCGAGCCATCTCGCGGGTAAGGAAAGTATCCCGCGAGGAAACTTGATTTCCAAGTAAGCAGTGATCTCTGATCCTACTTCGCGGATTCCCCTACGCGAGACCATCTCGCCTTCCCTTTATATAAATCCACGCGTGCGGGGCCATCTCGCCTCGCCTTCATGTAAATCTACTCGCGCGGGGCCATCTCGCCTCGCCTTCATTTAAATCTACTCGTGCGGGGTCATCTCGCTTCGCCTTCATTTAAATCTACTCGTGCGGGGCAATCTCGCCTAGCCTTCATTTCAAATCTACTCGCGCGGGGCCCTCTCGCCTCGCACTGTTTACTTCCCCTATGCGAGACCATCTCGCCTTGCCTTTATATAAATCCACGCGCGCGGGGCCATCTCGCCTCGCCTTCATGTAAATCTACTCGCACGGGGCCATCTCGTCGCGCCTTCATTTAAATCTACTTGTGCGGGGCCATCTCGTCTCGCCTTCATTTAAATCTACTCGTGCGGGGTCATCTCGCCTTCATTTAAATCTACTCGCGCGGGGCAATCTCGCTTAGCCTTCATTTCAAATCTACTCGCGCGGGGCCATCTCGTCTCGCACTGTTTACTTCTATGCGAAGTTGCTTCACCTCGCCACTGTTTACTTCTATGCGAAGTCACTTCACCTCGCGAAGTGTCTTTCGCCTCGCGAAGTGCGGTTCGCCTCGCCTTCATTTATTCTATGCGAGATGCGGTTCGCCTCGCCTTCATTTATTCTATGCGAGATGCGGTTCGCCTCGCATTCATTTATTTCTATGCGAGGCGCAGTTCGCCTCGCCTTCATTTATTTCTATGCGAGGCGCGGTTCGCCTCGCGAAGTCTACTATGTCCGCTGGCAAACCATCACCAATCAATTTGGGGATGTCCAATTAATTTAATTAATACATGGTCATCAATCAACACTTGATAACTGATTTCAACTGGGATTTAAGGTTTTATTGTCGGCTGACCATTTCCACGTTGCCACGTGTTATTTCCGACGGCTTTCCAATATTGTTGACTCACGAACCACGTATTTGCTTGGATTATTCAACGATTATTATTATCGTTAAATTTTATATGTCTACAGGTTTCATCTTAGGTTAGTTTAGCCAATTTGTTATCTTAGGTTTTCTAAGTTAGTCAATTTGTTACCCGAAATTTTATTTTAGTCAATCTATTACCCTTTTATCAAATTTGTTAATTAAGACTATCAAGATAAACAAATTTATTTATCAAAATTTCAAAATTAATCATTTTCAACCTTAGATTTCAAAGTCAATTAATGTTTGAATGAGGAAATGAACAAATTAAAAAGACAAAAATGTAGCAAATTGGCTAGTTTTGAATACATAAGGTAGCGAATTGGCAGACATAACACTTAGGGTAACAAATTAGCTAATTGTGAAAATCTAAGGTAACAAATTGGTTAATTATGGAAATTTAAGGTAACAAATTGACTGAAATAAAACCCAAGGTAGCAAATTGACACCATTATGTAACCTAGGGCAACAGTTCGGTTAAAAAGCCTCTATTATATGTCACTGTCTTAGTGTGAGCTCCTTTATGAACATTTACAAAAGTGTTCGGCCTCATCAGACCACAATGGCACGCTTGGTATATGAAGTCAGACGAGATAGATTATCTAAGAGGCTAGGTGTTTTTGTTAGCATAGACTACTATGAGTTAATTTGGCGAAATAGACTAATAAGTATAAAGTCAACACTTTTATTGAAAAAACAATATATATATATATATATAAATATTTTATTCAAAAATATAATAAGGGTATTATAAACTCGATTCACACGGTTGTAATTTACTTCATCAAAAAAAAATTGAATATACAATGCATAGTTCCATCAATACAAAAATTAATCATACAAAATAAAATTATGCAAAAGCAATGAAACGTTGTTTTACACTACAAATTGCAACCATGTAGTGAACTGGGAAGTTGGTGATTTGATTATCTTGCATTTTTTATGCACAAAATGATAAAAGCCATTTGGCCATAGAAATGAGGGCATTATTCCACCTACATGATCGAAGCTGACCAATTCAAGGGTTATTCTAGACATGACCACAATGTAAAGGTGGCAAACAGATCGCTAAGCACGAGCATGGCACAAGCTCGACATGTTTACAAGCGGCTTGATCCGGCCCAAACTCGTTATGGCCCGACCTGACTCAAGCACATTATTCTAATGGGTTAGGCTGGCCCTAGACAAATGAGCCCTTGAGCCTTGTCTGGTTTGGACCGAGCATGACAAATTGAGTCCCATGGCCCAGCCCGCTCTAAAATATATATATATTTTTCTTTTATAATATGAAGATAATATATTCATATATAATAAATTTAGTTTTGAGTGCGAACAATAAACTTAGATACTAATAATTATTTATTTAAATATGAATTTAGATTCCCTAGACCCTCAAGAAGTTTTTCCTAAAAAATTATTAATTATCAACCATGAGTATTTATCACTTATTTCTTTAGTTTTTTAACAAAGAAAAAAATGATCGATAGAAAGTGTGAATTGATTTTGGTTTATAATCGTATTGTGTATAGTTAAAAGTTGAGATTATGAGAGTAAAATCAGTGGTATATAATATTTACCTCAACTAATTTTAATTTTTGACACGAAACGAGCCCGACACGATCTATTTATAAGTCTGCCCGAGCACGGCTCGACATGTATGGGCTTGGGTTGGGTTGAGCCTTAGATTTAAGTGAATGAGCAGACCCGATCCCGTTCAGAATCATTTCGTCGTGGACCAACCTAGGCACGGCTTGGAGCTCGATTAAGTGGGTCGGGCCGGCTTGTTTGCCACCTTTATCATAATGATAAATGATCCTTCACAAACAGTTACCATTATCTGGATCCGAACCTTGTTGCCATGCTTCGCCGCAAAGGACTTTAATATGCTCACTGACACCTACGCTGAGTAGCCAAAACTCAAGCTAGAACCTAAGTGTAATGCCATCGTTACCAATTGACAATCACCACATCATCAACCTCTAGGAAGGAAGCTGGCTCTAGAATGAAACAAGTAGCCCGTGACGTCGTCGTCGCCAAGTCCCAAAACCGGCATTAAGCATGGCACTCGCACCTACTCCTTTGCCTCTATATGTGCTTCCTCAAGCCTGAAAGGTTTCCGCCACTCAAGGCACATCATACCTCGAAACATGTTGCTCCCGGCGAGAGATGACATACTGGGCCGTGTACAAACCATCGCTAGCATCTTCACGCCTCGTCAGAAGTCTTTCAATCTCCTTCAATTATATAATTTTCAAAGTCCTCTAATTATAAAAATTATTAAAGAGGATATGAGTAAACTTATTCTCAAGTACATCCCAAATAAAACAAGACACATAACTCCAATGGTATTCTGAGCATGAATACGTGCAATATCAACTAAAAGATGTGTCACTGAGTTGGTTTGACGAAAAAGATGAGCATTGTAAGAATCATGGGCATGTGAAAATCTTTAGACAACATCATCTTGCACACAACCTAACATGGAAGTATATGGTAATATTTAAGCACTTCGTCTTGTGGACATCAACAAAAGATGCATACGTTTCCACATCCTTGTGGTTTCGTCTGAACTACGAGATTACAATCTTTCTCAAAAATTGTCGGGGCGAGCCCATGCTGCAAAGCATGCGTGACAACTGCCTTCCTCGCTAAAACGTCAACTTGATCAACCAAAGTCATATTGGAAATCATTTTGTAAAATCCACATACGTACACAAAATCCTGTAGAGTTCGAATGAACCCTCATATTCCACCCCTCCCATAAAGGTAGGGGGTATGGGCCGGGCTCGTACGAGTTCTTACTATGTTGGACTCTTAATGAACTGAAAGCCTGTTAAGTACCCGTTAACTAACAGGTTTAACCGTCGGGTTTTTTTTTTCCAGCACGTTTAATAAATGGGCGGGATTCGGGCGGTTTGTGTGCCAAATTGCAGGTTTACATAAAGGTTGTTGAAAGAGCTATCCATACTAATCTTAATTCACCCGTATTGGGGAAGACTTCCACCTCTTTAATCTACCGTCCTGAGCATTAGGCTTGACAGTCTGATTATGATCTATAGTCCGAGAGCCTAGCATTCACTCCATCTAAAGTCTTCTCCTTGTCTTCCCACACTCCTGCACTCATTATGATCCTTCCAGCTTCCATGTACCCCAAATGCTAAAAGGAAGAGGAGCCTAAACCAAGCAATGAGAGATCGATCATTGTCCTCCAATTTTTCACTGTCTTGGTTAGGACCCAAGAATTAAGTATGAAAAGGACACCGGTGACATAGGACACAAGTATCTACGAATTTATGTAGTCAAGGTAGTAAGCATGTCATGGAAAGTCTTCGATTGTTGGCAGACTCGGAGATACCAAAGCTTCTTGACCCTCGATGAAAGTTAATTTCAATATTTCATTACAAAAAAAAATAATAATAATAATAATCTACCACCGAGCTGAGACATTGTCATTTAAATATAGACAGACCGAGGACCGATCCCACTTGACAGGAACATCCCGCTCACTCATCAATTGGGATATAATATTTATTTTCCTCACAGATGGTGGAGTCAAACAATATTACTATAGTATATATAATTTTCAAAATCCAATCAGTGCTTGTTATTTGACGGCCTTATCGCCTCGCTGTACCTCCGCTCAGAGTCAAATCTGGTTACATCTTGCATAGTAGCTCTGCTGCTGATCGATAACCATCGTTGATCTGCATATATAGCTCTGAAATAATCAAAGTAAATGTATGCACATATAAATTAGTTCTGGAGCTCTCAGCACTTTACACCTCCCAGCAAAGTCTCTAGTCTCTCCCCTACACATTTGTACTGAAAGATTTTCCAATGAGAAAGATGAACAACTGCAAGCTGTTGATCCATCGTCTTCTTGTTCATTCTCTCTTGCTACTTTTCTTTGCAGCCTTGGCTTTCGGAGCTAATCGGTTATCAGCTGATGAAGGTATTTATAGCTGTATATATAATGGTAGAAATGAGAACTTCCGAGTGTCATACGTACAAGTTGGGGATATGAATGTGTTTTCTTGTTGTCTTATACTCTGTGTGTGTGTGTGTGTGTACGTAGTACAAGCTTTGAAGGACATAGCAAAGACACTGGGGAAGACAAACTGGAATTTCAGTGCTGATCCCTGCAGCGGAGAATATGGATGGATTACTCGAGCCGACAAATATAATGCCAATAACGTCACCTGCGGCCATTGTACAACTTCCGATGCGGCCAACGCCACCGGTACTACTGATCAGATCTGCCACGTTGTTAGCATGTACGTACCTCTCTCTCTCTCTCTCGTTAGTAGCTATTGAAACTTAGCTTCTTAATTTGCATATGATTTGCCTCCTCGACGTTTCAAATGAAAAATCTCAGACATGCACATTGTTATCTAATCAGAGACCAAAGAGATCTTCTAACATTTACTTTGATTATTTCACTTTGATTATTTCACATTGTTATCTAATCAGTTCATCTCAAACATTGGTTTTGTCCGTGCAATCTAGAATTAAAATATACTAAAATCTTTACAATTTTGGATGATACATACATGCATGAAAATTCATCACCATATATATATATATATATATATATTCATTTAAGAGAAAAATTGAACCTTAGATGGAGCTGGATCGAAATAGACACAAACACAAAGACATGATACATTATTGGCAATAATGGACTGGAGAAAACAACAGTTTTGTGGTTGCATCCATTCACATTAAATGGTATTTAGATGGAATGGTCGACAAGTCTTGGAGGGAGCAAGATACAAGTAGTAATTCGTCGTTTTGCATATTTCCTTTGGAGCAGGTCGATCAATATATGCATGCGTTCAAACTAGGACTGAATATCTATAATTTTATAGTCAAAGTCAAACAACGAACGCTATCTCTATAGTCCCATTTCCATTTATTCTATGATCTATAATTCGATCTCCTTCATCTTCATCGGCGAGCTCGGCCCATCTTTGAGGCGTTGACGGAGGCCCGTTATGAAGACTTGGCCCATCTTTAGAACTGTAACCCTTGGCAACAGTTTTAGAACTTTGAAACTGCGAGCTCTTCCTTTTGCATTCCAGTCCTCCATGAAATGGAAGGCTGGAAGGTGAATAAAATGCAGAAATAAACACTACTCCCCTCTATTCATATTGAATAAGGAAACAAGATTACGATCGTGACATTGTGCAACAATGTCCTGAATAGGTTGGTTGCATATATGATTGAAGATATACTAGCTAGAGCAATGTGATTTCGAAAAAAAAAAATATTAATTCTTAAGCTTTATTAATTCTTACCAAGGCCTTCATCGCTTGAGTTTAACTTTTTTGGTCTGAGTTGTGTGATTGTGAAACCTTTTAGGTACATTAGCATATATAAATGTGTTTATATTGCGTTTAAGATCTGTTTTTTGATGATGCGCAGACTTCTGAGAGCTCAGAATTTGCCAGGAACACTTCCCTCAGAGATGGCGAGGCTTCCCTATCTCCAACAAATGTAGGCACAATTAAGGGGATCCACTTCAGTTTGGACTTTGGTCGTATTGGATTTTTTTGTCTTTCTTTCTCTTATTGTCTCTCTGTATGTTAACTATTCTCTCTCTTCTTTCTTCTGTACGTAGTGACCTTGCTCGTAACTATCTGAATGGAACCATCCCTCCAGAATGGGGCTCTCTGCCACTAGTTAACATGTACTCTCTTTTTCTGTCTGATATTCATGTCATGTTCTTCAGCCAATGTTTATAATGCCGACCTTAATTAAGCCATTTCTTTTAGAACAGATTATTCTAAGAGTTAGTTTTTCATTTGATGGCCCCTGAGCATTCAGGAGCCATTTGGACGATAGCGATTGAGTATATTTAGGGAGGTTTTTGTACATTTCATATCTGATCATGTCCATTTTATGTTGCATATATAGCCATTTCTTTTATATAGTTGTTCTAACATTCGGTAATGGTGCAGTTCTCTTGTTGGAAACCGCTTGACAGGTTCTATCCCCGTTGAGCTTGCAAATATTACCACCCTGAAAAGTTTGTGAGTTTTGATGAGATATTTGTTTCATTTTTTGTCCTTGATTTATGAAGTTTTGAAGAAGTTCTTTTAGTTAATGATATTGAGTTTGCTTTGTGTAGAACCATAGATTTCAATAATTTCTCTGGAGGTCTTCCTTGGGAACTTGGATTCTTGCCTGACATAGAAACACTGTAAGATATACTATGAGAAATTTTAACAAATAGTTGGTTTATAAGCATTACTTTCTTATATATTTCTAATTGCTTCCTATTACTTTTTTAGTGTTCTTACCTCAAACAATTTTACTGGGGAGTTGCCAGATACATTTGCAAAGCTCACCAAATTAAAGGATTTGTAAGCTCTTACTTTCTATATTTCACATAAGGTTTCCTTTACACCTAACTTGGTCATTATTTCCCCAATTATGAGAATAATTGGTATTTCATTTTTCCCATCATTATGCAGTCGGATTATTGACAATTCCCTTTCTGGGAAAATACCAGGCTATATTCAAAACTGGACAAATATCAAGAAACTGTGAGTGATACATACTTCATACATGTCATCTGTTGCTTGATTTTGAAATGTCATTATGTATATTTTTCTGTCACTTACTTAATTTGTGACAATTACAGAGGGATTCAGGCTAGTGGTTTGACGGGGCCAATTCCTTCTGGAATTTCTCTATTGACAAGTTTAACTGACCTGTTAGTCCGGCGCTTGATGTCTTGCAATTTATAAATTCAAATAGATTAGGAATTAGTAAATGCGTAACTTTTGTTCATGCAACAATTTTAACATGCAGGAGAATTACTAACTTGAACGGACCTGAATCATCCTTTCCTCGACTTGAGAATATGAGGAACTTGAAGATACTGTGAGTTAATTCTTACTTGACAAACATTACTGGTTGTACAACATAGAACGTACTCCTTGCAAATTGAAGTATTTTTTTTTTCTGCAGGATCTTGAGGAGTTGCAATATTAATGGACAGCTACCAGAATATTTTTCTGACATGACAGAGTTGACAACTTTGTTAGTACAGATTGCAGAACTACCAGATATCTCTGTTCATTTTTTTTTTGTCTTTCTCTGCCTTATAATCATGATCTTTCCATACTTTATTATTTAAAAAAAAGGATGTTGCATGATTTTAAATTACCTGTACCGACTACCGACTACACAAAGAGTGTTAACGAGGGATGGGAAGGTCTTATGCATATATTTGATAGAGAGAATTAAACTTTTTTTTGCTAAAGGAAACAGAAAAATCAAGTATAGAGGGAATAGTGGAAGTGGAAAATGGAGCAAGAAGACAGAAGTTTAAGGAATCGAAGAAATTTTCCCCCTCTGTGATAGTATATCCTACAGGACTATTATATACTGCATTTCTTGTGTTTTACTTGCATTTATACCATTACCCTTTGTTTCTAACATTATACATTATCCTCTTGTGCACAGAATCTTAGTTGAGCCTCTCCCATCCTTAAATACCTGGAGAATTTTTTTGCTGTCAAACAGATTTCTTTGATTGTAGAAACTTGGCATCATCTCTGACTGTTTGCATTGCATATTGGTTAACCAACAACCAGATATGCTAATCATGTTCCTGGGTTTTGGTTCGGATAGATTACCCTTTTGGTTAAACAATATATAATACTACTTCGATGTAATAACCTTAAAACTGTCCTTTAAGTGGAGATTATAATGTTCTAAAGGATATATCAGTTAGCATCAAAGTTTTGTGCTTTGCTTCTCTCAATAGTTATTGTGTGTGCATGTGAGATCCATTTAAAGGTCTTTCATTTGTTGTTCAGAAAATATTTGGTGCGTTTCCTGGAAAGGATTTCAAAAGTATGTATATTATTGTTTTCTGGCTGGAGATCTAGCATACTTTGAAATGCATTTGACGTTGGTTTGTATGCACTTTGCAGAGACCTCAGCTTCAACAAGCTAACTGGAAAAGTCCCAAGGAGCTTTGTTGCTCCAACAAATAATTTGGACTACATGTAAGAAATTTGTAACAGATTAGATGCCCTTATGATGCAGGCAGGCATTCAAAATGAAAATACTGATTTAAGCAAACCTATTGAGCATACAGTTCTTATAACAAACACTGCATTCTTTACTGAATTTTTTTGGTGCTAATTTGTATAGATTCTTAACTGGAAATTTACTGAATGGACCCGAGCCTCTGTGGATGGTAGGAGAAAATGTGTAAGGTTCATTTCCCAATGCTAATATTTTGTTACCTAATAATGGAACTTAATTCTATCTATTACCTGGTACAGTATAATGGATGCCATTATGGTGTAATTAGAATTTGGATCTTAAATTGCTCTTATAGACATGAGAGAGGCATTAACTGTGTACTATACATGTATTTTCTCTATGTACAGTGACCTTTCATATAACAATTTCACAATCACCACAGGGCCTGTAAATTGTCAGCCACAAGCCGGCTGGTAAGAAATTTTTCATTATCCTCGAATCAGGCCATTCTGGATTTCGTAAATTATGATTAAATGTTCAATTTGAATTAATCTCTACAGGAACTTGTTTGCAGGCTCTTCAGAGGGCAACAGTTTGTAAGTTTCAAATCTATCTTCTGAAAGCATGTTTCATATATTTAAGGGGCAATTCCTTCAGCGGTACTTGACGTATTGCTACTTGGACAATTTGGTACATACCTAGTTAATAAACGAGTTATCCTTGGTTAGACTATGTTGTACCTAATAATTGGATGTATAAATGGTCTAGTAGAGGATAACTTCAACTACTAAATTGTCAAAGTAGCTATACTTTAGGTGACATAGAAGGAAAATACCTTATACTTAGCTTTGGGATCTGTATATCTTAATTCTTACATTCCATCTGATTTTCATGTATGGTTTTATCTTACTGATATTTGTGGACAACTTCTATTTAACCTGCAGAGCTGTTTCGTGTTTGAGCAATAAAACTACAACTTGTTCCAAAAGTAAGTTTGGTCTCTATATACATATATCCTTCAGACTATAAATGAGTGATTTGATTCATAGTTTTCGTTTTGTGCCGTTCGATCTTCATTAAATCCAGTTTAAATCACACTTAATGTAATCGGTGAATTCTTGTATGTAGATTTCTGGTGAATTCCTTACAGGGCTCTTTACCTTATACTTAAAGTACATTAGTTTCCTCTTAAGATGCAACTGAATTTAATTTTATCAACCTGATCTGGCAGTTGCTCAATACTCCCTCTAACCATTCTATCCCAAAAAGAAATAACATATTTAATTGGCTTTATCCCTTACAAACGATCGATACCTCCTTAAAAAGTTGATCTTTTTGACCAAAATTATGTTACATGGATCTTTACATGTAAATTTATGCATGTTTAGTCTGTGCAACCTCAGTTCTACGAAATTAGATGGGTGCTTCAATATTGCCATAAGCTTTCAAACATTAACTTATCTTTCTTGAACTCGTTGGGTTCTAATTACGTACTTGTTACACAGGTTGGTATACTCTCAATATAAATTGTGGAGGAAGTGGAGTAACAGTTGACGGAACAACATATGATGAGGATATAATGGCAAATGGACCTTCATCATATTACATGAGCAGCACAAATTGGGTGTCAAGCAGCACCGGTTACTTCCCTGATGATGACAGTTCTACAGACCACTTTACTTGGTCTACTAATTCATCTAGACTGTCTATGGCCAATGCTCAACTATACATGACTGCACGCCTTGCTCCCATCTCTCTAACTTATTATGGGTTTTGCCTGCTAAATGGAAACTACACAGTAAATCTCCATTTTGCGGAGATAATGTTTACAAATGGTCCAACATATAGCAGCTTGGGAAGGCGCATATTTGATGTTTACATTCAGGTAGCTGAGGACATATGTTTCCAGAAATTTTAATTCCTTTTTTAATTTTGAAATTATAAATCAGCCTTATAAGTGTCTGAAATGTTAAGCTAGTAACTGTATAAGCATAATGCAGGGCATACGAGTGCTGCAGGATTTCAATATTGCAGATGAGGCAGGTGGGGCTGATAAGGCTGTCATAAAAAACTATACTGCTGCAGTAACTACTAATACGTTGGAGATCCGTTTCTTTTGGGCTGGGAAAGGAACCACTGGTATCCCTGTAAGAGGAGTTTATGGTCCTCTTATCTCCGCCATATCTGTAGTTCCAGGTGATTTTTCACTGCTATATCTACTAGTCAAGCTCTGTTAACTATTGGAAATTTCTCATATATGTTATATATAAGTTTCCATGTTAGGTGCGCGTTCAGTAACTAGAGGTCTGAAAGTTCAACCTAAGCGTTGTACATTGCTTCTTATTTTGAACAGCGCGCTATTAAATTTCCCTCTCAAACAACTGATAAATGTATTTGTTTTCTCTGAGTTTTATTTTTAAACGCAATACTCTCCATGTGAAGGTTGTTTATAAGTATAGCATAACTATTACCCTTTTCACCAAAGGATACTATATAATAAGCATCAAAATAATCTTTGACTGCAAACATCATGAAATTTTTACTTATTGTCTACTTATATAAAGATTCCACCAAATGGTACCCGGCCCTAAAGCTCTTTTCTCTTTCTTTTAGACTTTAAACCCCCGGCAAAAATCTCGTCAGGACACATATCAAGGAGTATCTCTATAGGTGCAGTGGTTGGAATTATGGCTGCAGGGGCAGTATTCCTTGTGTTGCTGGCTTTCGGTTATCTTTGGTGGAGAGGCTATCTAAGACGAGAAAGGACTTTGGAGCAAGGTATTTGCGGTTGATTTGTTATAATGGTTTTCTTACTTTTTCATTGGAAGATGATTATATACATTGCTCTGTATGACTACTATACATCACACATAATATGTGCCGCAATCTGTAACACTAAAAATCTTACTCACTTGATGCTTTATATGTATTGCTAAGAATTTAGTTAATGTGAACTTCAAGCCACAAATCAGCTCAAGATATATCAGAAACTAAGAATCCCATCGTCCTTAAAGTTTTGGGAAAAGTTTCTAAGAATGCTTCTTGCATGCACAGATTTAAAAGGTGTTGACCTGCAAACTGGTAAATTTAGCTTGAGCCAAATCAAAGATGCCACGAAGAACTTTGACATATCCAACAAGATTGGAGAAGGTGGTTTTGGTCCTGTTTACAAGGTATTCTTCTGAACCAATAATTTCTATTATTTGTGCATTTAAGCTTCTTTGACTATTGAAGTTCCTTTTATCTTTAGTGAAGGGATTTTTGATTGACTATGTTTATTGTGAATGCAGGGCCAGCTATCAGATGGCACCATAATTGCTGTTAAGCAGCTTTCTGCCAAATCAAAGCAAGGAAATCGTGAATTTGTAAATGAGATCGGCATGATTTCTGCTCTGCAACATCCTCATCTTGTCAAGCTGTATGGATGCTGCATTGAAGGAAATCAGTTGTTGCTTGTCTACGAATACATGGAAAATAACAGTGTTGGACGTGCTTTGTTTGGTTAGTATTTTGCTAGCATAGTTTTTTCCAAACTTATTTCTTTTTTTTTTCACGCTAGACGTTACTCAGAGATATTATAGTTTTTGACCATTACTAACTAAATCTTATTTTGAACATTAAAGGTGCAAAAGAAAGTCGGTTGAAGTTAGATTGGCCAACAAGGCACAAGATTTGTGTTGGTATAGCAAAAGGTCTGGCTTACCTCCATGAAGAATCACGGTTGAAGATCGTTCATAGAGACATCAAAGCTACTAATGTGCTGCTTGATAAAAATCTTGACCCGAAGATATCAGACTTTGGCCTAGCCAAGCTTGATGAAGATGATAGTACCCATATAAGCACTAGGATTGCTGGAACTTAGTAAGTCCCTACTCTCAACTCTTATTCGTACCAAAATAAATAAATATTAATCGCTTTCTTTTGATCTTAATCCACCCCAATAGGGAAGAAAAAGGTTGGCAGAATAAAAAGCAGAACAAAGTGAGAGGACTTTGCCTAATATAGAAAACTGTTATTTTATCAGAAATTTCATGAAAATCCTATAAGCTAGTAGGGCATTTCAAAAGGTCAGGAATTCAATTTATGTGTGATTTCATGATTTGACAGTGGATATATGGCTCCTGAATATGCAATGCGGGGTTATCTAACTGATAAAGCAGATGTGTATAGTTTTGGAATTCTCGTATTGGAAATGGTCAGCGGAAGGTGCAATACAACTTACCGTTCCAAGGAAGAGAGCTTTTACATTCTTGACTGGGTAACATGAACTAATGTTCTGGCTGGCTCTGTTATTTAACTTGGCTTTTGTTGGTTCACTATATATTTCAGTTTATATTAATCGGTTTCCTTTTGAAAAAAAAAAAGGAATCTAGTGCTCCAGCTTCATTTGCTACTTACTAGTTTTAAAAGTTTCTTCAGCTTGCCATCCATCTTTCATGATATCAGATGTTACCAGTTAATATTACTCTTGGAGATGTTTGTTTGCACCTTCAAAACCTCAATAAAACCAAAAGCTTTCCCTTGTTATATCTTTTCCTTGGAATAAAAGAGTTTCTGTCCCCTACCACACGTTATTCAGTGTGAAACAAATTTTAACATACACATACACACATAGAAAACTTAATCATATACTGCTGTTTGTGTTTTCCTGTTTCTAGGCACTTATTCTACAAGAGAAAGCAAGTTTGCTAGACCTAGTCGATCCAAGGTTGGGTTGCGATTTTAACAAAGAAGAAGTGATGATTACCATCAATGTGGCTCTACTTTGCTGTAATATCACTGCAGCACTTAGGCCTGCGATGTCTTTAGTGGTGAGCATGCTTGAAGGCAGGGCTCGTGTTGAGGACTTGGTCTTAGATTCAAGTGCCTCATCACACGAGATCGGTGAAATGAGAAAACATTTTGGATCCAGCTACTCATTGGAGACCACCGGTGGAAGTACAGAGAATGATGTGCATGGAAGGGGCGTGCACTTCAGCGACATCAGTTCAGGGTCTCTATCCAATAAATCCTCATTCAAGTTGCTGGAAGAACAGTAATTCAAGAGCGTAGCAAATTGTCCTTGTGGGTTGCAAGTGTAGCTAAACCCTTGCGGCAAACATACATACATGTTTACTAACCATATCGACTTCCTCTTATCAGAGTGTAGCTAGCTAAATCTTTTGGATTAACTTTGTCCCGGAGAGGGGGGCGGCATTACAAATTTACAATGACATGTCACTGTTTCTATTTGAATGTTCATTTTTGCGTAAGGTGAATTGTGAAATGCTACATGAATTGCGTCTTCTTTGCAATATACCAACCTTGGAGGGGACAAACCTGAACGACTCTTCTTCATCAAGATAAGGTCATTTGCAGGGCTTTTAGAGTCCCAAATGGCAGTCTATCTCTCACCTGTAATTTTTTAAAACTTGAATATTTTGCATTAGTTATCAAGAGGTTTGATATAGTTAGAAGTAAAAGCTTCCTAATTTGTAAGGTTTGCCCCATTCCTTTCCTATTAAACCATAAACCATAAACACCATTATTTGTTGTTAATAAGTTTAATTATCTAGGTAGCTAGGGTTCATGTGGGGGTAGGGCATTTCAATAGAAACACATGTAAGAAGTATTACAGGTGTTGCACATTTAAGAAACAGTGAGAACTTATTTACATTGAAAATCATATTAGACTGCCCTATCGGCCTATCGCTACGTCGTATAGTCAAGTAATCTTTTTTTCATGACCATTTTAGTAAGTTTTTTAGTAGTATGATAACGTACCACGTGAGACGTGACGGTAGACAGTTAAATAAAAAACTTTAAGACTTCGTTTGGTTTAGAGAATAGAAATGAAAGGAAAATAAAGTAATTTTTTGAATTTTTTTTGACATGAGAAATTGTAACTTCCGTCAATTTTCATTTTCAGTGTTTAGAAATGTGAGGAATGTAGCAGAAATATATTCTTGAGTAATAGATATGGGGGGAGGGAATTATTTTCCACCTAATTTTTCTTCCATTTGGGAACACTCTCCTTCCCCACTTTTTTCTTTTAGTTTCTAAACAATGAAAAGTAATTACTTTCTTTTCCCAAATGCTTCATCCATTCTATGAACCAAACATAGCCTAAGAGATTAAAGTCTATTCTTATTTCTGTTCGCTTGTGCTCGAGTCTATCAATGGTGAACGCACAGCAATGGAGCCAACCCAATCATACTGGTTGTTTTTCGTTTCGGTTGGACATTGTAGTTCAAATTTTTAGTGCTAAATTACTAGTTACTGCAAAACTAGCTAGCTTTTCTTTACTGCCACATCCTAATTGCACGGTAGCCGTTTGATAAAATTCCCCAGAGAAAATGCAAAACGCATCATTGTGCTGTGCAAAGCAACAGTGATTCTGTAAAACTATCTCTTATTGAATGAACTGTGAAATGACAATTACAAGCTGCATTCTTCGAAAAACATCGTCGTCTGAGTTCAACATATAACTAATGTTTTAGTACCCTCTTGAAAGTGTAAAAGCTAACTACCCTTTTTCAGTTACCTGATCTGTATTCGGTATTTACCTACTATTATTCATGAAATTTTCATCTGCAATGAAGCGCAGACTTTTGAAAGAGCAGAATCTGCCAGGACAACTGCCGCCGGAGTTGATCAACCTCCCTTATCTCCAAGAAATGTAAGCACAGTGTTACCGCCCCAAGTTGTACAAATTTCATCAATGAATTTACCTTATTTAAGTGTTCAATAACGGGATACCTCATTTCTTTCTTTTTCTTTCAGTGACCTCACCCGCAACTACCTAAATGGCACCATCCCTCCAAAATGGGGATCCCTGCCACTAGTTACGATGTACACTGTTATCTCTGTCTGCATTGGTGTGAGATACTATGTCAATTGACTTGCTATTTGATGGTGACGAAGTAAAGGCCCCAAAGCAAGTCAGGTGAAGATGGATTGGCGAACAAGGCACAGAATCTGTGTTGGTATAGCAAAAGGTTTGGCTTACCTCCATGAGGAGTCAAGGTTGAAGATCGTTCATAGAGACATTAAAGCCACTAATGTGCTACTTGATAAAATTCTTTGTCCAAAGATAGCTGATTTTGGATTGGCCAAGCTTGATGAAGAAGATAACACTCACATAAGCACCCGGATTGCTGGAACTTTGTGAGCCTCTACTCTTTACTTAATTTTCTTATACTTTGCAACAAATGAAAGTTTTCTCTACCCTTAATTTAACTTGACTGGTGTTTTTTAATGTTGAAGAGGCTTCAAGAATCATAGTTGTCCCTTACCATGCAGCTTTGTTATTCAACCTTATTGCATTTTAAGCATTCAAATTTCAATGATGAAAAGGAAAAATCCTATTTTTATCAAATTTTTACATGTTTATATTAGTTGATATATGACCGTATGAATTGGCAGTGGATATATGGCACCCGAATATGCAATGCGAGGTTATCTGACTGATAAAGCAGATGTTTATAGTTATGGAATTGTTGTGTTGGAAATAGTCAGTGGGAGGGGCAACACAACTTACCACTCAAAAGAAGAATGTTTTTATCTTCTTGATTGGGTAATGTGAACTTCTTCTTCTTCCATATCTAATCTTGAGTTTGAATTCTTACTTTGGCACATGATGCTTCTCTTATAATGTCAACTCTTTATGGCTTTTCCTGAGCTTGTTTTCTTTTTCATAGCAGTTAAAACATCTGTTCAATGAAATTAATCTCAAGATGGATGTATTATATTGGTTTCTGTACCTTTCATGTTTACAGGCACTTCTTCTAAAGGAGAAAGGGAGTTTGTTGGACCTGGTGGATCCAAGGCTAGGCTCAGAGTTCAACAAAAAGGAGATGATTACTACAATCAATGTGGCTCAACTTTGCTCTCATGTGTCTTCAGCAGTTAGGCCTTCCATGTCTTCAGTGGTGAAGATGCTTGAAGGCAGGGCTTCCGTTCAGGAGGTGATCTCTGATCCAAATGCCTCAAATAATGAAATGGATGCAATGAGGAAACATTTTCAATCCAGTTTCGAAGAACAGAATGGTGACCTTGAGAGTCAGAGACAAACCATGTCAATTGAACCGTCGTGGACCTCTTCATCTACATCTGCTCAAGATCTCTATTCCGTCCATCCTGATTCCAGTTATTGGGAGAAAAGAAATTAGAGTATTAGACAATTCGCTAGCCCGTGTTTACACCCCATCTCTACTTGTATAATTCTTTTAAAATATAGTTGGAGTAATAACAGAAGTGATTTACAGTGTAAAGTTTGAAAACTTTGAATACAATTGTTTACATGACCTTGTCGATCTAGTAGCTAGCTTCATGAGCCGATGTTCTTTTCAAAGTAGCTTTAATACCTAAATTGGACAAGTCATTTGGATCAACCTGCTATGGCTTACAATGTGGAACAGAATATCCATATTGTCCATATGTTTACATACTTCTGGTTTGGATTTGCATCGCAACGACGACATAATTAACTTGTAATACAAGACAACTTAATTGAATGTTTGCTTGCTGAGTTGGTGGTTATGGAGTTCCTATTTTTCAAGCTTGGTTGTAGGGGACCCAATTGGGGACTGCTCTCTTTTAGAAACAGAGGCGGTTTTTTTTCTTTTTATGCTTTCCTTTTGTTTTTAGGAATACAACGTACAGATGGTTGTAGGCTGGCGGAGACGATTTGTGTTTTAGTTTTGCTTTCCTTTTGTTTTAGTGAATGCAACGAACAGCTAATATATAACAAACTATATATATAAGCTCCTTCTCAATTAGCTCCTGAACTCATTCTTCCTAATAGAAAAAGAGAAAATGACATCCCATTACCATAAACAGTTACAAAACACATAAAAACCATATTTCAATAGATTTAAACAAATAAAACATAATCTCAGACCCACAGTGCATAATATGATACCATATCAGCAATTTTTTACATAAAATATCCAAAAGCCATTCTTTTATGAAATATCTACAAAACTGCCACTGCCTCAAAATACCACTTTTCCACCATTTTCAGATCTAGGAAACACCGATTCCTCTCTCTCTCTCTCCCTCCTCCTTCTCCTGCTCTTCTTCTTCTTCTTCTTCTTCTTCTTCTTCTTCTTCTTCTTCGCCGGTCACCGCTCCGACCAAATCGTTAGGAGGCGAGGAAGGGAGGAGGAGCAGAATAATGTAATGATGAAAGTTGACTAAGGCTTCGCCGAATCTAACTAGATCTGATTTGATTATTCTTTGATCTCTACAACTTGGTTTACTCAAAGAATCTTTGAAATTAAAACACATATCTTTTGAATTTGACAACAAAAAATGATCATTTGTAGCTAATCTGTGCTCATGCTTCATGCTACTACTACATTCTGCTGTGTGCTGCTAATGTTGTGTGCTGCTGCGTGTGATATTGGTGTGTGTTGTTGTTGTTTTGACCATGATCCTCAACGTGCGGAGCGGAGGTGAATAGCGAACAAAGAGAAAGGGGGAGTGTTGCGGGCGTGCCACCTCGCGGACGAGGAAAAGGTCTTAACTTCTTAAATCAGGCAGAAAGGGGTTCCAGGTGCCCCCTCAGATGAGAAATTTACGAGCATAAGGCGGTCGATACTCACGACGGCGTGAGCAGAGCAACTATAGGGAATATTCAGAGGAATCGAGGTGAGTCCAGGAGGGCTCTGTAACTAAGACAGCGATGCGCTTAGTTAGGTTTAGGGTTTCGAGGTAGCTCGAAGGAAACTGGGTTGCAGTTGGTTTGTGTTTGAGTGATTGATTGAGTTGAGAGAGAGTTTTATGTAAGCCTTCGAGCCTCTTATATAGTGGGAACTCGACTTGCCGCAAAAGAAAGATAATCAGAATCCATGTTGGGCTCTGCAACGTAAAGCATAAGGGCACTATCCCTTCCATGCAGACCAATCCTTATGTGACACATATCCAGTTCGCACAGTCCGCATAGGAAAAGGTCTGGACTTCCATGCAAAGCGGAATTAAGAGCAATCCTTATCCCACCGGGTGTCACAGTCCATGTAGAAAGCTAATAGTTTGCACGGACCACGGACTCCTGCATCTCAATTTCACCTCGCGGGATATTGCAGCTCGCGGGCTAAAAAGAAGGCTTTTTAATTAATAAGGGTCACAGGGATTGGCCCAAAGCGTGTCAAAGACTGGTAAATGTCTAAGACGATTAAAAGGGTTTCGCGCGGACTCCGTATATGTCAACCTCGATAACTAACGAGCCGGTTTGCCAGCTCACCTAGATGCATTCTGCCTCTCCTAAGCGAAGTCAACAAGTAATTCATCCCACGCGAAGGCATTCTGCGTGAACTGTGTGTACCGCGCGAAGCGCCTGAGCTCGCGAGATCCCCTTACGCGTGAAGCCACCTTGCACGAGCTATGTTTTGTGTCTGAAAGCACACGAGATCTGTTAGTCCGCGCGGAGTCATTCCGCGCGCGGACCATGTAGTTCATCTCGCGTGGTCTTGTTGGCGAGTCATTATTTGTAAACTTTAAAGAAACTTGGGTTCGCTGGCTGGAAACGGCTAGGGAAGTAATTAATATTCACATAGATATTTTACAGTCCAGTAAATTATTATTATTATTTGCATAAAAATATCTTTTGGCTCAAACATTGCCCCCTAGGCCTTGAGCTTGGATTGTCTAAGCGAAAATGCCTTATTGAACATGTCGCAAGTGGGTGAGTATCCCGATGTAAGATTGGCACAGCGAACTGAGTCATCTCGCTGATGAATAGAAGCTTAACCAACCATTGAGAGACACAGACTTCGCCAGCCTTGACGCCCCGCGTGTATAGGCTGCAAGGGAAACTTAAGAGACCTTGGTCTAATTTGCTTCGCATGTCGTCTTGCCCCCCATGTATGAACCTTCTTTCGCTAGGCCGCAAAGCCGCTTATGTAATTTGTACCAGAGTGTAAGAAGGGGGAAAATATGTAAAATTTAATTTTATGGCCTCTGGAATAGGCCTCAATCTTGTACTAGTCTGCTGGTTAGACACTTTGCACGTTTATGTTGAAATGAAGAGAGGAAACCAAAAAATTAGCATGACTAAATTGCATGTAAAATTTAATTTTAGGGGCTCTTGAATAGGCCCCAATCTTGTACTAGTCTATTGGTTAGACCTCGTACGTTTACAAAGAAATGAAAGAACTAAACTCGTGCTTCTTTCTTGGGTTGCCCCCTAGTGGGAGGCGGCGGAGGGCTAGCGCGATGGCGCTGAGCACTATGGACAGTTAGCACGGGGCAGATGGTGAAGGATCAGTGCGCTCCCATACGCTAGCAATATGGCTTTTCAAGAAACGTCCGTTGATAGGATTGAGATGGAGCGTGCCATCAAGGTTGCGCAAATGGAATGCCCCCATGAAAAATATACGATGAGCAATAAAGGGTCCTTCCCACCGCGCATACCATTTCCCGCGGCATTCGGTCTTCTCTCCCAATGGTAACACAGCTCGCCACACCGTTTGGCCCTCGGCAAAGCTCCGACCGCGGGTAACTTTGTCATAGGACCGCGCAATGTGCTGCTTTTTAAGGATGAGATTGTTGAATGCGGTGATGTGGTGTTCGTCTAGGTCTTCAAGTTCTTGCCACATTGCTTGGACGTAATCGTCACCGATCAACTGATGTTGTTCCTGGACGCAAAGCGAGGCTACATGAACCTCGAGAAGAATGACAACATCGTGACCAAACATGAGAGCATATGGGGTAGTAGCTGTCGGACCGCGCTTGGAAGTCCGGTAAGCCCATAAAGTATGATAAAGTAATAAATGTCAGACGCGAGGGTTCAACTCTAACATCTTGCACAAGATACCAAGGACAACCTTATTGCTTGCCTCCGCCTGACCATTAGACTGTGCATAGTAAAGGGTGGAATGCAAGAGCTTGATACCATAACCAGTAAGGAACTGACTACATAATCAGCCATGAAAGCAGCCCCCCGGTTTGTCACAATGCACTCCGGAATACCAAAGCGAGAGATAATGTTACAGAAGATAAATTGCGAACCGAGGTCGCAGAGGCAACCTTGAGTGGCTCGGCTTCAACCCACTTGGTAAAGAAATCGGTGGCCACAATGATGAACTTGTGCTGCTCCGAGGAATGGGGATGGATGATGCCTATGAAGTCTATCGCCCATCCTCGACCTGGCCATGGCTTGATAATTGGTTGCAACGGAATGTTGGGAATGTGTTGCACTGGTCGGTGAGCTTGGCAATCCTGACATCCCTTGAAGAAAGTAATACAATCCTTGAGAATTGTAGGCCAATAGTAGCCGTGGCGACGGATTAACCTTCCTGATGTGAGCCACAAACCCCGGAATGAACCTCGCGCATTAGTCGTTTCGCTTCATTGCCATATACGCAGCGGAAGTCATTACCGTCTTCGCTGAGCTGGTGGAGTTCACCGTTGCGCAGCTCAAAATTGAGGGTGAGGAAACGCATTTGCCTGGAATGCGTGGCATCATAAGGGTTTGTTAGGTAGGTGATGAATGGTAGACACCAATCCTCATCGATAGCGTCTAAGGCAGCGACGTAAGGAGAATCTTCCTGATATTGCCCCTGGCAATAAAAGACGGGAGAGTACGTTGCTCGACTTTGAGCAGCCGTTCGTGCACTCCATCTCGCAAGCTGAGGCCAGAGGCAACCTGTGCGAGCTCATTCGCCGTGAAGTTAAACTCGCGCGGAATGTGTTCAATGTGGACGTCATCGAAGTGGTTCAATATGTCAAATGCTTTCCATAGACAGGGCTCAATGGACAAACTCAAGCATTTGAACTTTTCCACCAACTGGTTGACAACCAAAAGAGAGTCGCCAAAGACTTGAATCTCGCGGACCCCTAAGTTCAGCAAAATCTCCAGTCCGATGATGAGTACCTCGTACTCCGCCTGGTTATTCATACATTTGAAGTCCAGCTGGAAAGAGTAAGAGAAGCGATCGCCTGCAGGATTCTCAATGGCGCTTTTGGCAACTGCGACGAATTTAGTACGTGAACCATCAAAGTAAAGAGTCTATGGAGTAAGGGAAATGGCAGCAAATTCTAGCTCGCGGAACGCTGTTAACTCGGTTGGTGGGTGATGAGCGAGGAAGTCTGATATGGCTTGTCCCTTGACTGCTTTTTGAGGAACATATTTCAAGGAGAACTCGGACAAAGCCAATATCCATTTTCCTATGCGTCCGCGTAGTATAGGGCGGTAAAGCATGTATTTGACAAGGTCAGACTAAGTGATCACCACCGTGGTAAAGGCTAGCATGTAGTGGCGGAGTTTGCAACCTGCAAAAAATAGGGCGAGACATAACTTCTCCATTGGAGAATAGCGCGTCTCGCAATCAGTTAGCACCCTGCTAAGATAGTAAATGACATGTTCAACCCCGTTTTCATCGTCTTGTGCCAAGAGACCACCAATGGATAAATTAGCAGCAGCGATGTAGAGTTTAAATGGAATGCCAGGGCGAGGGGGAACCAATACCGGCGGGTTCGCCAGGTAGTTCTTGATACGATCAAAAGCCTCTTGGTGTTGTGGCTCCCATATGAACTCGGTTGCCCCTAGAGCTTTAAGAGGGGTGAAAAGGGTTGAACCTTCCCTGCCGCGTTTGAAATGAAACGGCGGAGAAAGTTGATTCGACCGATCAGTTGTTGGAGCTCCTTCTTAGTTATAGGAGGTGAGGCATTTATTACCGCCTGCGCCTTGGCTTTAGGGATCTCGATGCCCCTTTGATGGACTAGGAATCCTAGGAAATCACCTGTTTCCACGAAGAATATACATTTGGTGGGGTTCATCTTCAGGTCATGTCGTCGCATCCGCATAAAAACCTGTTGGAGGTCTTCGACGTGTGTCGTCGGCGTTTTGGTTTTGACCACTACGCCGTCGATGTAGACTTCAATCAACTTGCCCAAGATGTCATGAAAGATGAGGTTCATGGCGCGTTGATATTTTGCCCCCGCGTTCCTGAGTCCAAAAGGCATGACAACATACTTAAACGCGCCTGCAAACCCTGGGCAACTGAAAGCGGTGTTGTGGCGATCTTCTTCGGCAACAGGAATCTGGTGGTATCCAGTGTTTCCATCCATAAAGGATAGCACTTCATGCCCCGCAACCGTATCAATGAGGAGGTCAGCAACGGGCATGGGGTATATATCCTTAGGCGTGGCGTTGTTGAGGTCTCGGTAATCAACGCACACCCGCATTTTGCCATTCTTCTTGCGAACAGGAACTACATTGGATAGCCATTCGTTGTATTTAGCCACGCGAATGATACCCGATCGAAGCATGTACTCAATCTCCTCCTTGACCGCGATCTGGGTCTCAGTTTGCATGAATCTTCCATCTTGGCGGACTGGACGTCTGTCAGGATAAGTAGGCAGCCAATGACAGACCAAGTTTGGAGACAAACCAGACATGTCTTCATACTTTTCAGTGAAGCAATCCCTGTATTCACGTAGTAAGGCGAGCAGTTCTTCTCATTCTTCCTCCACCAGTTTAGCACTGATGGAAATGAGGAGGGGCTTCTCTGTAGTCCCGACATCGACTTGTGAGATGGGGTCGCAGACTTGAGGTGGTGTGTCGTCCAAGGCGGCGGGAGCTAACTGAATAACTTCCTCCTTGGTGTCGGTATAATCTACTATTTCATCCACGTATTCCATTGTCGCTACCTTATCGTAGGCTTCGCGTTCTGCCCAGTATGAAAGGAGTCTTTCACACAAGGACTCACCAGCCTCGCGTGCTTCTTCTGAGGACGCACTAGACATTAGAGAGTTGAAGGGGATCCGCGATGGTGTGAGGATGTTGTAAATCGTCCTTCGCCTGGGTGAGTCCCCATCGCGTTAGGTTGGAGGTCGTGACCCCATATGGGCGACCTTTGGAGTCGATGCCTTGAACATCTAGCGGGCCCAAGTCAATATTGTAATAGCGGGCATCGTTGAAGTTGGCGGAGACAGAAAAAGGATGCGGGTCCGCCTTCATGAGGACTGCCTCGCATGTCTCTGTATCCCAAACCATGAGTTCTTGGTGCATAGAGGAAGGCACGCAGAAACTTCTATGGATCCAATCGTGACCTAGAATCACGCTGTATGATGCAGAGCATTCAGCCACGAAGAATGTATAGACTCGTGATGCTGGACCCACCTTGACTCGTAGAAATAACAAGTCTAAAGTTCTAGAGACTTGCCCGGTGAAGTTCTTGATTGTCAAGGACGTGGTTTGGATTGTTGAGCTCGGGATACGAAGGAGTCCCATGGTGCGGGTGGTAACAACATTTACCGCAGCTCCGGTGTCAACCATGACCTTGTTGACCATAATCCCTTCCACTTCAGCCGAAATGTATAATGACCTTATGTGAGTGGCCATGTCTAGGGTCGATGTGGAGAAGGTCAAAGTCGGTATGCGTGTGACGTTGCTTGTTGCCTCCAATGATGGAGCATTCGCGGGTTTCGCTAGGACTTGACCCATCTCGCTGCTACAAGGCGGGGACATGTCGCAGACATTGTTGCTAGTGTTTGGAATATCCGCCGCATTGCATGTTATGTTTGGCGGGAGGGCATATCTTTCAGATATAAAAAACACCATCCCAACCTGAAAAGAGAATTACTCGTGGACTGGGATCAACGGAGCCTCAATCACCCTATGTTCGCCTTTAAGCATTGCGAATGAGCTCTTCGTGGAGTTGACTTCTTCGTTCTCAGGCCATGCAGAGACTTCAACCACGTTGCAAGTGAATGACACCTCTTGCCCTTCTTCTTGGTCATCGTCTAAAGGAACACGAGGCTCGGAGTGAACTTCGTTGACCAATGAGTTTCTGCGGAGAAAACGGGTCATCTGTTGGGTGAAGTTAGGGCTAGCAGGAGCACTTTCAGCGACTGGTGGCGCTTCAGTCTCCGGCTGTCGTGGCCGCCACACAAGCTTGGTTGAGGACTGCTTGTCCTCGGCTATCTGCTCACCTACGGCTAAAGGAACCTTGGCAGAACCGTCTTCCCTTTCTCTAGGAGAGGTTGGGACTTATGGTTCCCTCTTGGCCCACAACTCTGGGTCAGGTTATGGTTTTCGCCGATGTGAACGTGGTGGTTCCCTCCTTGCTTCCGGTTCCTGGCGAAGAATTGCACGGGGTCGTGATGACCGAGGCAACTTGCGTTTTGGTTCAGGTTCTGAGGTAGCGAACAGTCTTCGCCTTACTGGAGGAGGCAGTTCCCTTCTTCTTTCAGTCCCTGGCGAGTGCCTGTGCCTTGGTGAAGTTGGTGGCTCCCTCCTTCGATCAGACTCTGGTGATGGCCTGCGCCGCAAAGGCTGTGGATCCCTTCTCCTCTCTGGCTCTGGAGATGGTCTTTTCCTTGAAAGATGGGGATCTTACGGTGGTACGGTGAGGCGACATAAAACGCTTGCCTCCGGGACAAAGTCATCTGCTACCTGCGCACACACCCGTGGAGGCGTGACAGGTTGTCTTTGGAGTATAGCTCGCAGACCTTCAGCTTCTCTCCACATCCTTTCGGGTGTTTGTGCAAGCTGCGAGGGACAGATGACGTCATTGTCAACAGCTTGCAAGGCACACATGTTGCTGCCATACTTCTTATGGAGCTTCCATTTCCTTGATTTGGAGATGATAACTGGCCATCCCCCTTGCTGTGTGTACCATATCCCTTCCTTGATTGCCGATTTGGATACCGGTGGAATGTAAGGATCGGACAAAATGCCTTGACGAGGGCTTGGGGCCTCATTTTCATGGCATTCGCTGCTAGAATCTGATATGTCCATTTCACTTGAAGCTGGAGACGACAATACTTCCTATGTCCAATGTGATTGGATGAACGTCTCTAAGCGCTTAATCCTCTGTTCCAGCTCTTCGCGAGTCTTGGGGCTCATGGGCTGGAAATTCTTAACGAGGGACGATTCATCGTCCTGCATGATAGTTTTGCCCTTATCTTTCCTTGAAAGGTGATCGGGCTGGGATCTGGTGACTGACTGCCTCACCGGGTCACAATTTCCACTCTGGTTCACCAGCACGGTATAGTCATTTGCTGGTCTCTTGCGGTTTCGACCTAGCGGTTCGCGTGGGCCTGCCTTTGGAGAGATGTCCAATGTGATCACGCGATGGCCGATACGAGGCCAAGCAAAGTCAGCAGTTGCAATCATAAATCCGCCTTTGTCTTCAAAGCGAATATACTTGAGGTCGAGCCAGTCTTTGACTTGTTCGCGAAGTTGGTAGCACTCGCAGGTTCTGTGCCCCCAGCTATTATGGAACTTGCAGTGCATGCGGCCCTCTTTGTATTCAATATAAGGTAAGGCCCTATCCACTGTAACAAGCCCATCATCGATAAGGTCGTCTAGAACCTCATGCGTGAGGTTGACGTTATAGGTGTACTGGAGGTATGGTCGAGCTGTATCGGCATTGTCCTCCTCGCAGCCTCTCTCAGACGCTTGGAGCGGATTTTCATCCTCGGGGTGGTCAGACAAGTTCAAGGTGATTCTTCGCTGGTTTGGCTTTGGCGCGCGGCGGCAGCCTTTCTCCTCTGTGTGGTCGTTCCAATTTACTTCGACCATACCGACCACAGATGGAAAAGGATCCACATCCACCAGAGAGGCGGAACTCCCTGGCATTTGCAGTTTCAAGGCGCCAGAGTTCAGCCAAGTCTGAAGCTGGTGCGGAGCTTGACACAGTCTTTGGTGTCGTGATTGTGGACGTTATGGAATGCGTAATACTTATTGTCCTTCAGCTCCTCTTTGGATGAGATCTTGTGATCCAAGCGCACGTACTTCGCCTCGATCAAGTCATTAAAGACAAGATGGGCGTTTTTAGCGTCATATGTGTATGACTTGTATTCGAGCTTGGTCCATGCAAATGACTGAATGGTGATTGGCTCGCGGGTCATCTTGAGATTCTTCAGTTTGTTAGCCAATGGCTTCCCAGTCAGTTCAACCGCTCCGACCTCTTCATAGTCCTGCGCGGGCTCTGCCTCTTCCTACCTCTGGTAATAAGGATTGTACATGGAGGATTTGAGGCTTACTGCCCCCACTGTCCTGTTTCTTCCTAGTACGTATGTCCCCTTGGAAGCATTTTCCATCTCATCCATTTCATTGAGTATAAGCTCATAACTGCCGACCTTGTTGATCAGGTTGCCCGTGGATGTGAAGCGCTCTCCATGGTGCTTCAGCCTTTGGTGGTGCTCGAGTCCACGGACAACCAATTTAATGGCTTCCTGCTCAGGTAGGAGGAAGTCACACTTGGCTTGCTGGATTTTGAAACGCTGGAGGAAAGAGACTCTTGACTCCATGCTCTGCTGGCTCATTTGAGTGAGAGAGTCAAGGCCGACCTCGGGCTCAATGGTTCTGTAGGTTTCCTGAAACAATCTCTCCATGGTGGGCCAGTCCGTAATGGACCCTGGCTTCAACTTGGAGTACTAACTGAAAGCAGCTCCGAACAGAGAAGTCCCAAAGAGCTTGAGCTTGAGGATGTCATTGTTCCCATATTGGCCGAACTAAACTTTAAAGCGCGCCATATGAGTTGCTACATTTTCCTTTGTTTCCCCAGAAAAGGTAGTGAAGACAATACTCTTGAAGCCATGGGGAAACAGATATTGTGTCACACTATCAAGGTAAGGGTCGTGATACTGGAGGTCAGCATCGCCAATCGGCCACAGTCATAGGCGCAGGTTTGCCCCCTTCTTCATGGTTAGGCCATGCAGAAAAACTGACGGCCTAACCAACATTCTTGGAAGTTGGGCCAGAATAAGCAATTATTGGGTCTTTTGGTGTCCCGCTTCCTTGGCGTAGGGCGGCATTGAATCCCTTGAAGGGACCAGAAGAGCCGCGCGGGGGCGGATTCTTTAAAGTGCCTGCCCCCAGTGTGAGCTGCGGGGTCTTCTGAGCCCCGACTTTTGGATTTCCCCTGGGGCGCTCATTTGGCGGGATATACTTGGATGTCCCCTCATTCGCGCTTGCGCCAGCAGGTTTTAGGGTGAGATTCTTTGGCGCTTGCTCCCTCACCCAATCTTCAACTTCAAGGACCCGCAAGCTTAGGCGGTCCTGTTTCTCTTTGAATTCATCTAGCTTTTCTAGACTGTTTTTGCTTCCAAAGAATGAAGCATTTTGCAAGTCCTGCATCTTGGTATCGTGACCGTCCAAGCGGCGAGTTTGCTCATCTATTGTCGCGCGAGTGCGAGACAGGATCTCTGCATTTTGCTTCACTGTCTCCGAGTTCTGGTCCAAGTTCGTGCGGATTCGCTGGAGACTACCTTCGACGAGACCCTTGGTTTCGATGAATTTGCCCGCTAGTTGGCCATAATCCTCACTGAGTGTGGTGAGTTAGTCATGGTTAGCCATCCAGAGGAATCTATCTTGCTTGGACTGCTCGTTTAAGTTAGCAACGCTTTGTCGCTTAGTTAGGTTAGCAACACTTTGTTGAGTGGCCAGACCATCCATCCGATCGTTGAGCTTCGCAAACATCTGGAGGATTTGTTCCATAGGAGGAGCAGATCCCATGTCTTGGGTTGATTGAGAGTCTGTCATGGCGGGTTCGCTGAAGTCTGGATTGCCAAACTGAGCGGGAACCTGTTCTTGAGTAAGGGAACGACAAGCCGCACTATTATGGGGCTTGTACCGTAGTGATATGTGTTTGAGACAAGAAGGCTGATGCTTCCTGTATGGTATCTCCTCGGATTTCCCTATATTGTTACGCTTGAACTCCCTAGTCCCACTGGGCGTGCCAATGTTTTGGCCACGGTCCTCAGCTTGCGGAGCGGAGGTGAATAGCGAATAAAGAGAAAGAGGGAGTGTTGCGGGCGTGCCACCTCGCGGACGAGGAAAAGGTCTTGACTTCTTGAATCAGGCAGAAATGGGTTCCAGGTGCCACCTCAGATGAGGAATTTATGAGCACAAGGCGGTCGATACTCACGGCGGCGTGAGCAGAGCAAATATAAGGAAGATTCAGAGGAATCAGGGTGAGTCCAGGAGGGATCTCTAACTAAGACCGCGATGCGCTTAGTTAGGTTTAGGGTTTCGAGGTAGCTCGAAGGAAACTGGGTTGCAGTTGGTTTGTGTTTGAGTAATTGATTGAGTTGAGAGAGAGTTTTATGTAAGCCTTCGAGCCTCTTATATAGTGGGAGCTCGTCTTGCCGCAAAAGAAAGATAATTAGAATCCATGTTGGACTCTGCAACGTAAAGCATAATGACACTATTCCTCCCATGCAGACCAATCCTTATGTGACACATATCCAGTTCGCACAGTCCGCATAGGAAAAAGTCTGGACTTCCATGCGAAACGGAATTAAGAGCAATCCTTATCCCGCGGGGTGTCACAGTCCATGTAGAAAGCTAATAGCTCGCGCGGACCGCGGACTCCTGCATCTCAATTTCACCTCGCGGGCTATTGCAACTCGTGGGCTAAAAAGAAGGTTTTTTAATTAATAAGGGCTACAAGGATTGGCCTAAAGCGTGTCAAAGACTGGTAAAAGTCTAAAATGATTAAAAGGGTTTCGCGCGGACTCCGCATATGTCTACCTCGCGAACTAACGAGCCGGTTCGCCAGCTCGCCTAGATGCATTCTGCCTCTCCTAAGCGAAGTCAACAAGTAATTCATCCTACGCGAAGGCATTCCACGCGAACCGTGTGTACAGCGCGAAGCGCGTGAGCTCGCGAGATCCCTTTACGCGTGAAGCCACCCTGCGTGAACTATGTTTTGTGCCTGAAAGCGCGCGAGATCTGTTAATCCGCGGGGACCATGTAGTTCATTTCGCGTGGTCTTGCTGGCGGGTCATTATTTGTAAACTTTAAAGAAACTTGGACTCGTTGGCTGGAAACGGCTAGGGAAGTAATTAATATTCACATAGACATTGTACAGTCTAATAAAGTATTATTATTTGCATAAAAATGTCTTTTGGCTCAAACATTACCCTCTAGACCTTGAGGTTGGATTGTCTAAACGAAAAGACCTTATTGAACATGTCGCATGCGGGTGAGTATCCCGATGCGGGTAAGATGTAGCCTACGTCACTACATCTTAGCACAATGAATCATTGGTTAGAGCTGGCAGTGGGTTTAGCTCTTCTATTATAACAACTTGATTTCACTTTCACAATTTCGTGGGAACGAAATGTATTAGACATGGAACGAAAATATATGGAAATGATTTATATGCCATAGAAGATGTAAATTGCTTCTCATGCTACTAGTATAGTTCAAATCAAATATCTGCATGTTGAAGGTGAAAGCTCCTCTCTTCCCTTTCAACATTAGAGGTATGGATGTAAATCGATCCCTAATCAATCATATATAAGTTTTTTTTTTTCCTTTTTTGTTTGTTTGAAATGTAGTCTTTTTGAGAATGATTAATTCATTAAAGGCAAAGCCCAGCAAAGAACCCAACAAAAGCAGGCCAAGCAAACTACAATTAGAACAGAACTTCACTTCCTCTAAAACCTGGGGAGATAGCAAATGTAGTCAGACTAGGAGAGTTAGCTCGTCCGTCTAAGCACGAATCACTTGTGGCCCGCGTAAACTCAATTAGTACCTTAATCCTTTAACGCCAATTACTACATTAGAGCAATTAGATTCCACTCGCATATTTAACTATCTATTATAGCGCCTAGCCCCGCCTGCGAACAATGATTGAGGACGGGAGAGGGCGCTGGCCTAGGAGCCGAGGGCGAGGGAGGAGGAGGTTGAGGACGGGAGAGGGCGCGGGTCTGGGAGCGGAGGGCGCGGAGCAGATGCAGATTTGGGAGACGAAGGAGGAGGAGGCGTAGAGAAGTTAGTGAGATTAGTGAGGTCTTATCTAAGGTAGGATTTTCGGAGTACCCACGATAACACCGGTTAAGGAGGAGAAATCAGAAAACCGGTCCAAGTTAAGCCCATTAATGTTAGTACCGAGAGAGACCAAACGTGGGATTAGCTTTGTTTCATTCCTTATTTAAGACTGACTTAGGTAGTACCGGGTACCAAACGTACCCTAATCGTTTAACACCAATTACTACATTAGAGCAATTAGATTCCACTCGCATATTTAACTATCTATTATAGCGCCTAGCGCCTAGCGCCGCCTGCGAACAATAGAGTCTCGGGCTTAGGCTTTTTCTTCCTTTGCCCTTTCGGGTCTTCTCGTGTCTTCTTGTATCTAATAGTTGGGGCTCTTGGTGACCTAAGAATGTTTTCCTTAATTATCTAGGAAGTTTATTTCTTTGGTCTTTCCGAGAAAACAAAATATAACCGGGCCACAATTTTGTTCCCATATACTTTTGTACTGTTTGTAATATTTCATCTTCCATCTACATTTTACAAAATTTCATTTCTCATAGCAAAAGAGGTCCGATCAATGGGATTCAACATGCCAAATCTAGTCTTTCAGTATTTGGGATTCATTGATTTATATATCAAATGCTTTTGTTCCCTCACAAATCTGGTTTGATATTTTCTTCATTTTCTTCAGATTACGGTAACGCAAATATCAAATATCAGTAAATGGGTTGCTCGATCTGTATAAATCTGATTCTTAACACATATATAAAGGTCTGAAAAAAATTATCTACCTATTTAACTATATTAAAAATAAATCCTCCAGGTTTTAACCAAAAGAGCAAACTAACCGAAAAGGACACCATGATGGTGCCTAGCTACCCGCCCATCCTCTCTCACTATAAAACTCTCCCATCACTCTTTCATTCTCTCTCTATCAAACTCTCTTCTCTCTTCTCTCTTCTCTCTTCTCTCTTCTCTCTTCTCTCTTTCTGGTAAGGACTCAGAAATGGGTTCCTGGGTTCATACCAGTCTTAGCTTCACTGCCATAGCTCTCCTCCATCTTCTAGTTCTTGTTTCTGGTCGTAAACCAACTGGTGCAAGAAGAAGCAGAAGCAGTGAGACCAGTACTGGTACCTGTGATTTCTTCAATGGGATATGGGTTTTGGACGAGGAGGAGTACCCACTCTACCATCCCAGCACGTGTCCGTTCATCGAGCGCGAGTACAGTTGCGAGAAGAATGGCCGAGCTGACCAGGACTATACCAAATACAGATGGCAACCCCATGACTGTAATCTACAGAGGTACGTACGTACTTAGCTACATTCATCCATCTCTTTCTCTTCTTCATCATTGTTTTTTCGTAATTTCTTTTAATTTACGATACACAAGTAAATGAGTATGATGATGATGAGAAACTATTATCAAATGCTACCTGGGCCAGATTTTATTTTATTTTCCTTCTTTTTGATGAATTTGAGTAGCTGAGCAAATTGATGAATGAAATTTATTACGTACGATACTTAACTTTTAGGCAGTGAGTCAGAGGTAAAATGCTACATTATTACCATATATTAATATTTAAAAAAAATAATTATATCATAATTTTTTCCTTACCAAATTTCATTTTTTTTTAAATTCAAAATCATCATCTCATGATCATGTACATGAAACATCTAACATCGATCAATTAAGTAATTTGAAGTCTACACTACTTGGTCACCCCAGATATTATTAAACTAATTATGTACATGCCTGTAGCTTAAATTCATAACCTTTGAATTCCTAACCGTCGAAAAGATAGTCAAAAATAGTACTTGAATTTTGTTTTCTAGTTTTGTTTTCAATGACTTCGATTCTTCACAGGTTGAATAGTTTTTATTTTATATTTTATTTTATCTATATATATTTTTTGATACGAAGGTTGAATAGTTTTTTTGGTTCTCACATTTTACTAACAAAAATAGTGAACTCGAATGGACCTTAGTTTAGATCTGTGCACCCTTGTGACTTATGTCGTCTCACCGGCCACATGATCGAACTGAGTTTTATATCATTCATTCCTGTGTATGGAGACATCATGTGAACTTGGCACTTAACAGATCTATGTTTTGTGTGTGCGCGCAAAAGAATATAGTAATTCATCTTCCACAATCATTTTGCTGATGAGAAGTATAATTGTTTGGCTGCATGGGAGACTGTCGGTGCTGGCAGCCTTTGATTGGTGACAATACATCTTTGGTTTGTGAGCTTAGCTGTGATGCTGATAATGTGATCATGACATTATACAGTTTTATACATAGCTAGGGCATGTTATGGTTGAAAGAAACTACAAATTAGTTGAACCCATAAAGCTCGATGCCATCATCACGGGGCTCTGCGGTGGTTGTCATATATTTTCATGTGAGTAATGGCATCGCTCTCTATGGCCAAGCTACTTTTGATTCTTGGGGTGCTCCTACTTTACTTTCTTATGCATTATGATGATGCATTGTTCCTAGGAATCTTAGCTAGAATTTGAACTTGGGAGCTAGGTTTTTCTGGGTTTAGGGTTTAGGTGATTAAATTTTGTAGGTGACGTGTAATTCAGAAATAAATGTAACTCTTTAATCTAATCACACACAACATTACTGTACTAAAACAACAAGTAAAGCGTAAAAGATGCAACTCTTCAATAGTTTACAATGACGAACGTCGAACGTTTGTAATGAATGATACGGTAAGTAAGTTCTAATTCAAGAGATTGACAATTCATTTTCACGATAAAAGATGTGTGATGTTTATAAAATCGTGAGAGTCTAACAATGTTTAAACACTTCTATAAACTTTCAAAGCTACGGTTTTACCACATCCGGCAAAAAATATCGTCGTCTTCCTATTGGAAACCCGCAAATCTATACTACTGTGTGTGTATGTTGTGAACCAGCCTGGCAATATTACTGTCATTGAACTTTATACAGGAATTGAAGATGTCATGGAGCTCCCTCCATAATGAATAAGGATGATGATGATGGTTTAAACTTGCTTTCTCCCAGAGAAGTCCAGAACTGCTCAATAGTAGTAGGGCACTCTAGCTACCAATAGAGATCCATAATTGTTTTGGGACTGCTAGCTGCAGCTTTCTTTCTGCTTGAATTGCTAATTATGCTGCCGTTTGGTCTTTTCGTTGGCCCATTCCGCTTTGCTTTGTAGGCTTGTGTTTAATTGGTGAATCTTAAGATAGCTGTTGACCTTAATGGTAATGTAGCTTTCTGATTGCTTAATTAATTGGTACACAGTCATCTCACAACAGCTTCCTATGTATATAGCAATTAGTAAATTACTTCATTACAAACTCTGGTAGGTTTTTAGTTTCCTATCAGGGTCACTTTCTCATTCAAGAATGGCAAGTCCCTTTCGTTTTCAAGAATGAGCAAGTCCCTTTCGTTTTCAAGAATGAGTAGTAAATTTGATTTCTAAGAAAATGAAACCAAAATTCATTTTGACAGTTTTGCTTGTGCAGATTTGATGGCAAAGCATTTTTAGAAAAAATTAGAGGGAAGAGCCTCATGTTTGTTGGAGATTCATTGAGCCGGAATCAATGGCAGTCGTTGACGTGCCTGCTTCACTCAGCTGTGCCAACAGCTGAATACAATGTCACTAGAGTAGGTGATGTTTCTAATTTCGAGTTTACGGTATGCAAATTTCATCCCATTTCTCATTCACTCATTATTTTCTCCTTGATTTATGTATTACTGTGAGCATAACAAATACCATAATGTATGAATCAAATTAAGAATACCGCAACACCATATATATTCCATTCCCAACTTAATCCAAGTAAAGTCACATCATCCATTAAGGTGAATGCCCTTCATCTCTGGATCGGCCTCTTGCAAAGCAACGTGGAAGTCATTTTCCACACACATAATTGATTAGCTAGGCCTATCCGTGGTCCGATTTCAAGTCTATTTCACATGAAATTTCATCTTCCTCCTATTCCCTATTGTCATGAATGCACCAAGAATTAAACATGCATATGCAGGTGGTCCTGTTCTTTGATGTTTATGTGGTTACCACATATAGCGCGCTAGAACATGATTGATTAGTGTTAATCAAATCTCAATTATATTGCAGGATTATGGAGTCAAAGTGATGCTTGACCGCAATGTGTATCTAGTAGATACTGTTAGAGAACAAATTGGTAGGGTTTTGAAGCTTGAATCAATTGAGGGAGGCAAGTTGTGGAAAGGAATCGACACCCTCATCTTCAACACTTGGCACTGGTGGAATCGCAGAGGACCTTCGCAGCCGTACGTATCTAAATTTGTATGAACTTATACAGGAGATATGACGGTAATAAAACTGAATGCACTGTGATTTTGCAGATGGGATTTCATTGAAGTTGGAAGCAAGATTATCAAAGATATGGATCGGATGCTTGCTTTTGAGAAGGCACTCACAACTTGGGGTCAATGGGTGGATACAAACGTTGATCCTGCAAAAACTATGGTTTTCTTCCAAGGGATTTCACCCTCCCATTACAAGTAAGAGGACCCTTAATTACATGTATCATCTTAAAAAGGAGCATGCAAACAAATTGGGACATTAATACATGCACAAAATTTAAGCAGAGTATATGTACATGCATAGACTAATTAACAGCATGCAAAGTGATTAATTCACGTTAATTCTATGTGTTTTTGCCATCTCAGTTTTTGTTTGTCTTGATTTAGTGGGACTGATTGGGGTGAGCCAAGAGCAAGGACTTGCGAGGGGCAGAAGGAACCTCTGTTGGGGTCGACCTACCCAGGAGGGTTGCCACCAGCTGTAGGTGTGCTGAAGAATGCTTTACGCAAAATCACAAAGCCTGTGACATTGCTGGACATAACGAATCTCTCACTTCTTCGTAAAGATGGTCACCCTTCTATATATGGGTTGGGAGGACGCACAGGAATGGATTGTAGTCATTGGTGTCTTTGTGGAGTCCCGGATACTTGGAACGAGATTCTTTACAATTTTCTTCTTTGAATTACATTAGCCAGTGTATACCATGGAAGAATTAATATACAGGCGACCACAGTTGAAATAGTTCTTAGAAAATCGATCAATAAGATCAAAACATGATAGGATCCTTTGTAACAATTTACTTAGGACTCATTGTTCTTCAGGCTATGTAGCTAGCTAGCTTGGAATAAAAAGTTGGGACGGATTTAGGGTTTCTTTCTTTCTCCTAATCGATTAAACCAGTTTGAACAAGTATCATCACTAATTAATACAAATTGTTTTCAGTTGTAAAGAAGAAAGTTGCTAGCTAGATGCAACTATTTGAAACATCGACCTCTTCATCTCACCATTGAAGCGTGACCTGTGAATTTATGTTCATCGAAAAAGAGTGTCAGGACATACATATTTGAATCTTGTTACGTACTTTGATGATGAACCTAAAGTTGCAGAAATTATATCGATCCTAAACATATAGAGACGGGAATGTACATGTGTACTTATAGAGTTATAGCTTCTTTGCTTGAAAATCTTGGAACTCTTTGCACAACATGAATTGATCACAGAGGCTTAAATAATTATCAAGCAGAAGGTAATGTACAAAACTGTGTTTCCTATACTGCTACCGACATTTTATTCTTCAAATCATTTCAAGATGTCTTTCCGTGGATAATGGCCGCCGACTGATCAGTTTCTTCATACTTGTGAGTCATTTCTTAGAAGTAGAAGGATGCTAGAAATGATAATTCTTTGGAATAGAATGATGAGAAACCATGCTTTACGCCAGAGGTAGCTGGCATGGAAAGCGTCCACACAACAGCTAGCTAGGCTTCACCAATATAAAATGACAAGCACTGTGTCATGGCTAAGGAAATTAAAATGTGACTTTGTCTCCAAGCTACGTGATCCCATCAGAACCCGAATGCAAACAAAGACCTACGTACCTAACAAAAACACAGGCCCGACCTTACACATGTTGGAGTCTTCTGTCTTCCACTCCAGCTATCTGATGCTACATTTTCTAATCCCCTCCCCTCCACACAATATAATCCAAGGAACTCGATAGTCGGTTATAGCAGTACCGAGCCACTTCTTACTTTCTCTGGCAAATATGAGAAAGGTGCTGCATGGCTTCGGCTTATTTGCTTGCATTGCTGTTGTGCTAGCTTTGTGTCTTTTTCTAGTTCTTCATGATGGACAGGGTTGCTGTGGGAGAGTGCAGAAGAAACAGATGAATGAGTCGCAGTCAGTACGCCGAAGCTGTAACTTGTTTGAAGGGAGTTGGGTTTATGAGGATACGTATCCGCTCTACGACACTTCGAGCTGCCCTTTTGTTGAGAAAGAGTTTGACTGTCAGAAAAATGGAAGGTCGGACAGTCAGTATCTCAAATTCAGATGGAAGCCAGACTCTTGTGCTTTGCCAAGGTACATGCATATGTACCAATGATTCTTGTCTCTCAATAATTCAAGTGAAGAGAGAGCATAGAGAAATGAGTTAGGAACTTAGGATTGAGATAAGTTACAAGTTCTGCCCTTGTGATTATTTAACTAATGGTATTTAACATTGCAATTAGATTCTCACTTTTGAATTATATAAATGGTGCAGATTCGATGGAACAGACATGTTGAGGAGGCTAAAGGGGAAGAAGATACTATTCGTAGGGGACTCTCTAAGCCTCAACCAATGGCAGTCACTAACATGCATGCTGCATTCTGCAGTGCCCAAAACAAATTACACTTTAACAAGGAAAGGAGACCTCTCCACGTTTTCTCTACCTGTGAGTTTTACAATCTCATAATCAATCAAAAATGACGATATAGTATCTATATATGCACACATCAACTGCGCGCTACTTTAAGACATGTTTGAACTGATTCATCTGTAGGAATATGAAGTTTCTGTTATGATATCTCGCAATGCGTTTCTGGTGGATCTAGTGAAAACAAAGACAGGCGGTAGCACGGTTCTAAAGCTTGACTCCATTGAAAACGGAAATGCATGGAAAGGATATGACATGCTTATCTTCAACACTTGGCATTGGTGGCTCCATAAAGGAAGCAAACAACCGTAAGACCTCGATATGTTTCGCGATACTGTGATGATCTGAATAAGTGGATTCATGTACAATTTGTTTATGGTGTCTGGCTGTAATAATGTGCTGTTTCATGATTCATCAGATGGGACTACATTGTATCAGGAGGTAAGGTACTCAAGGAGATGGATCGTTTGGCAGCTTTTAGGGAGGGATTAACTACTTGGTCCAAATGGGTGGACTCTAATGTTGATGCTAAAACTACCCAAGTTTTCTTTCAAGGCATTTCTCCATCACACTACAAGTAAGTTCCAATGTTGGTTATTGCACCAAGCTAGGTTTTTCTTTCAGTTAGTTATTTCCTATCACATTGTTTCTTACATGCTTGCATATGTTATTGCTGGATCAGTGGAAAAGAATGGAACGAAACTGATTCGGCAACTTGCAGTGGACAAACTCGACCTATTAGTGGTTCAACTTACCCAGGAGGTTCACCACCAGCAACAACTGTGGTTAACCAAGTGCTGGCCAAAATGTCGTCTCCGGTAACTTTGCTGGACATAACGTTACTGTCGCAGTTGAGAAAAGACGGGCACCCGTCTCTGTATGGTTTCGGTGGGAAAACGGGAAATGATTGTAGTCACTGGTGCCTTAGTGGTGTCCCTGATACCTGGAATGAACTATTATATGCAACTCTTGTGACTACTAACCAAAGGAGCTAGCAGAGTTCCGGATAGTTGGTTACATTATTCTATAAACATTATTGTTACCATGTCATTTATCATATTACTCAATGGTGTGTAGACATCATACACAACAATTTTGTGTATGCATCAAGGAAGATTAAAACTTGGTGTAAGATAATGTATTTCAAAATGGCCCATGACATAGATGGTTAATCGCAATGAATTACAAGGACACCTAAAGTAATTACTATTATTATGGTAAGGGATATCAAGCTGAAGGCGGAAACAGGAAACTAGCAGCTATTTTTCTTAGAGAACTTCAATGACGCGCGTGGAAGCAAAATGTCTTTTTAGATGGAACGTGGAAGCAATGTTGATCGGCAATAATTGTAGAACTTATTTCGTTGATGTAAAAGTTTGTCCTAAACCAATTATCTAAAAACAATTAAATTTAATGTACTATATATTGGTATTTGGTTCTCTGCATCTGTTCTTTTTTAAGAAGTGTTGAGATATTAATCTCACATCGAGAATATGAGATCTTGTTTGTAGGTTTATAAGAGTTTGGACATCTCCATTCATAACCAATTGGTTTTGGATGTGAACCTCAGACTACTTTATTAAGATGTTATGCAAACATTGAACTCATTTTTGAAAGATCAACTAATGTACATCAAAATTTGACATAGATTGCTAGATCATGAGGTTAAAGATGCTTGATGGTGCAAACAAAAATAGAAACGCTTTGCACTAAATAGCAAGGTAGTAATTCTTATGTTTTTATCTGTTTGACTGATCGATAGGTTCAGTTAATTTGATGTTTCTTTATCAGATTTCATTCAAGTGTAGGCTAACAAACGAAAATAATCTACATGCAAAAGGAAGGATCGTCTTAGAAGGCTAATAATATATATAAAAAATCCTTGAAAATTAATTATGATATATGAAAATTAATCTTTACACCTACTTAATTAGGAAACCAGATGAAAACGCTCATATGAAAAATCTCCAAGCGATATACCAAATGAAGCAAACACCTTTATTACCACGGTATCGATCTGATCGATATATATATATATATGAGCCTTAGAAACGTTGATTCTGATCTTAAGCCGGCCATCTGCTTTGCGTTCCTGTAGTAGCAATATGGGGAAAACGTTGAATGGCTTTGGCCTATTTGTTTATGTTGTTCTGCTACTAATCTTGTTGCTTCTTGAACATGAAAACCAATATTGCTATGCAGGAGTTCTGAAGAATTACAAGGCGAACGAATCGCAAATAGGCGACTCATGCGACTTGTTTGATGGGAGCTGGGTTTATGATGAAACATATCCACTCTATGACACGTCCAGCTGCCCTTTCATTGACAGAGAATTCGACTGTCAGAAAAATGGACGCCCCGATAAGCAGTATCTCAAATACAGATGGAAGCCTAAGGGTTGTACATTGCCCAGGTACAAATGTTATTTGTTTTCATTTTCATCTCTTATCAAAACATCATTTGATTTGTTTGTCTGTCTGTCTGCAATTACGTACATGTACGCATATTTATATGTATTTCTCTAAACATTGTCTTGTTTCGTACTACGTAATACATGTACGTGCAGATTCAATGGTCAGGACTTGTTGAGGAGATTAAAGGGGAAGAAGATATTATTCGTAGGGGACTCTCTGAGCTATAACCAGTGGCAGTCACTAACATGCATGCTGCACTCTGCCGTACCCAAAGCCAAATATACTTCATCCAGTAAAGGAAGTTTCTATTCGTTTCTTTTGCCTGTAAGTACGTTTTTATAATAAATATGAATTTTAAGCTTGAGACTTGAGAGTTTTAGGCTTGGCCAAATGTTTTATACCGAGTACTGAAAACTGAAATATTGGATTTCGCATGCATACAGGAATATGAAGTTTCTGTTATGTTTTCTCGCAATAAGTTTCTGGTTGATCTGGTGCAAACAAAGCAGGGCATGGTTCTAAAGCTTGACTCCATTGAAGGAGGAAACTTATGGAAAGGATACGACATGCTAATCTTCAATACCTGGCATTGGTGGCTCCATACGGGACGCGATCAACCGTAAGATATATACAAACCTCAAATACTTATGGATATCTACGTACGTATATGTATGTTGCATGTTTCTAACTTTTTATATATTTATTGAGACATATATTATGAGTTTCAGATGGAACTACATTGAATCGGGAGGCAAGATAATCAAGGATATGGATCGCCTGGCTGCGTTTAAAGAGGGATTAACTACTTGGTCCAAATGGGTGGATTCTAATGCTGGGAATACCAAAGTTTTCTTTCAGGGCATCTCTCCAACTCATTACAAGTATGTTCTCATCATTTCTTCTTAAACGTTTTATTAACTAACTACGTATAACATCTCATTTTATTCAGTTTCATACAATTTCAATCAAAGATGAATGGAAAAATATCAAATTAATAACTTGTTGGTATTAATTTGTTGGAGCACTGCAAAGGCATGGGGAGGGCAAATGTCAGCAAACTGCATAGGGCAAAATCAACCTTAGTTCAATATATCCTGAAGGTACACCACCAGCGGCAACTGTAGTCCATGACGTCTTGAACAGAATGTCACAGCGAGTAACTTTGTTGGACATAACATTACTATCGCAGTTGAGAAAAGATGGTCACCCGTCTCTCTATGGCATAGATGGCAAGAAGGGAAATGACTGTAGCCATTGGTGTCTTGCTGGTGTCCCAGACACATGGAATGAACTATTCTATGCAATTGTGACTAATCAATCATGAATTAGACGATGAAATACAAACTACAACAATAAACATTGTTCTGCAGTTACCAAATCTCTTACATGCATGGCGGTTCGATGTAACTTTAGTTTAGTGGCTTGTACGTCCTATCTATGGTATGAGGCAATCAGGCTCCTCCTTCAACAAAACAAACGGACTATATATGCTTCTTAACAGTTAATAAAACAAGCAACATGATGTGCACCTCTGTTTTCTCCTCATGGTGCATGCAAGGTTGATCTCCGTGACATGCAATTGAGTCACAAGCTAGTCTCTTATCTCATCAACAATATCACCCTTGATCACCAGTACCGGCCCTGGGCTAAAGCCCAACTAGCCTATGCTTTAGGCCCTCAGAAAAAAAAAAAATCCTAGCACATATATATAAAATTAGCATACTCTAAACATAAACCCACGCAAACTTCTACAACTTTCTTTTTCTTTGATCGAGTCATCGACTGGGACGATTGCCGCACGGCCGCACCACCCGCACACGTCTTTCTCGGTTTCTCATATCAACTATCAAGGTCTCTTTGCCACAAGCCAGCAACCACCCTCAATTTCTCTGAGTTCTCTTCGACAAAAGTCAAGTTTGTCCTCCTCTAAATATCCAATGAGTCCAATTTCATAGTTTTTACAATTTCATAGTTGAGAACTTGAAATTGAGAATGAGAAGGGTTTTGATTTCAATTCAGAAGACTGATTGTGAGATTAGATAGGTTTTGGTTTGAGTATTTGAATCATTGAATGTTTGATTTCATATCTTTGTTTATGCCTAAAATTTTGTTTATGTCTTTGTTTATGCCTAAAATTCTGTATGATTATATATGTTTTGCAAGGTGTTATATGACTCCAATTGATATTTGTAATTTTTAGATTTTGTTTTTTTTTTGCTGTTAAGGATGTAAGAAGTGTAGTTTTCAGTAACAAGAGTACTGATATTTGTAATTTTCAAATTTTTGTTTTAATCTTTGTGGTATTTTATTATTATTGGGAGTTTTACTGTTATGCTATATGCACACTTACTTTTAAAGTGCAGAAAAATGTAAATATATTTTTTGACACGGAGCCCCAATTTTTTTTTTTCCACTTCGAGCCCCAAAATCTCAGGGCGGCCTTGTCGATCAGCAACGAGACATCAGACATGCAAGGCCATATTGTAACGATAATATATCTAAACGATGCAGTACGTAGAGGGGAGTGTTCTACTTGGGGGAAAAGTTACTATTCAAAACCCTAAACAGACCTTAAACAATCGTACGTATACTCATCGAATGCCTTGTATATTTCAGTCCATATATATGTTACAATAATCCCTAATTGACTAATGTGATAAGCAAAGGGACGGGAAATGCTAGCTAATACTAGCTGCTAGCTAGAACCAATAGCCATAGATATTTTTGTTGTTGTTGTTGTTGAAATGGATTAGCCATAAAATCTTCTTGTGGCTAGATTAGAATAAACGTGTGCATGCTATATAATATTTTTCTTTTTAATTAAGTTTAGTTATAGTTTAGCTACACCAAATTCCCAATTAGTACATTTGTTGTGGTAGCCTTTGGATTTAGTCCCAAGACTATAAATAGAGAGGGAGAATCGGAAGACTAGATCAAGGTTAGGCTATAGAATAGGATCTCCGGCATTCACCACCACCGAGAAATAATAATAATAGCAAAATGTATATGAAATTGTAGAACATTTCTCTCCGACAAAATATTAGGAGAACGTAATAATTCGTCCATCTGCACTTAGCGAGGTAAGGGTGATGATTAAATCATTGGCTGGTAAGGAAATGCATATTCATGATATATTGATCATTCAAGTCAGATAGATTTGTTGATCTTTGCAATTCGCCTCAATAGAATTGGAAGTGATCGATCATGATCATTAAAATATGATACGTATAACAACATATAGTAACCTTACCAGAAATCAACCTGAAATGTAGAGTGCATGTATTTGAGTGAGGGAGTCGATCATGCAGACGTACAAGTAAGCATTTTCAGAAATATATAAAATAAAATTGTTGGTACAAAGGATCCAATAATCACTATTAATTTTCTCATTATATAAAGATGCTTTACCTTAAGATTTGGAGTTTTGCAAATCTAGTTTTTCTCATTATATAATTCCATGATTTGAATTATTAGTATACGTTTCGGTCCAACCGAAAAGACAGAAGAGCCGGAAAGAAAATAACCAAATGAATGGGAAATGGCATGTCTTCATAAAGGAGCACACACGATGCACCAAATCGAATTCCTTATAAAGTGAGCGTTTCAGTTTTGGTCTATGTCACTTCCAACAGTTCACAGAATCTGAAATGGCATTCTCGTGCTTTCATCACCTTCTTCCTCTAGCAGTTCTGCTGTCATTGACACTAAACCTTGTAGTGAATGGGAATCCAGTTGTTTTTGATCAAGTTTTTGATTATGCGAAACGAGCTGGAGTACTGAAGCAATCAGCAAATGGCTGCAATTTGTTTCAAGGGAGTTGGGTTGTTGATGATGAATATCCACTTTACAATGCTTCAAGCTGTCCATTCATTGGATTCGATTGCATAAAGAATGGTAGACCTGATCAACAGTACCTCAAGTATAGATGGAAGCCTACTGGTTGTGACCTTCCAAGGTATCATATATCTCTTTCTCTCTCCCTCATTTTCCCAAATTTAGTTTTGATCATTTGATTACTATACAAATGAATTACTGAAAATAATCCAAAACCATCCTAACATCCTTTATGTTAAATTGGCACAGATTCGATGGCCTGGATTTCATGGAAAGATACAGAGGGAAAAAGATTATGTTTGTGGGAGATTCCCTAAGTAACAATATGTGGCAATCCCTTACATGCATGCTGCATGTTGCAGCCCCCAACTCCAAATACACCTTGACACAAGCAGGGTCGCTTTCCACATTTTACCTCGAGGTAAAAGGCCTCTATTATTCTGAAATCCAGATCAAATTTTGTTCTCAAATTGGTTTTAATAATTCCTTTGATTAAATGAAGTTTCTGTTTTATTGTTAACAGGAATATGCACTGTCGGTTGTGTTTCTGAAAAATGGGTTCATAGTGGACTTGGCTATTGAAAAAATAGGCGAAGTCCTAAAACTTGATTCCATCAGTACCGGCAACCTATGGAAAGGAGTAGACATGTTGATCTTCAACACATATCACTGGTGGACTCATTCCGGCCACTCTCAGACGTACGGATTCCATATTATAAGATATTGTTAACACTTTAACATGTTATATTGTTAGATTATCAATGTGAACTCTAATGTAAGGGTGTTTGTATTGTTAATAGTACTTGGTCTACTAATGAATGTGAATGTTCTGTTTCAGATGGGACTACTTTCAAGTGGGACAAAAGGTAGTGAAAGAAATGGATCACTTGGAGGCATACAAGATTGCATTAACAACTTGGGCTAAATGTGTTGATTCCAACATTGATTTTTCAAAGACCAAAGTCTTTTTTCAAGGGGTTGCGGCAGTTCATATTGAGTAAGTTTCAGTGTCTCATGAATTGTTTATACAATGACAACAATGTTTTGCTGCAGAAGTGCAGATTCTCAAATAATACTTAATCATATCTTATAATATTGTTTGGGTCCCTATTGTTTAGTGGAAAGGAATGGAAGGAACCAAAAGCAAGAACTTGCAGAGGACAAACCCAACCATTGATGGGAACTAGTTATCCAGGCCCAAGTCATCCAGGAGAAGCTATTGTGAAGAGTGTGTTGGGTACAATGGCAAAGCCAATTTACTTGCTTGACATTACATTACTCACACAGCTAAGAAAAGATGGGCACCCTTCAATTTATGCAGGCATGGGTTCCAAATTTGTGGACTGCAGCCACTGGTGTCTTCCTGGTGCTCCTGATGCTTGGAATGAACTTCTATATGCAGTTTTGCTCTAGATTTTTTTCGAACTTTTAATCTCATATATGCTCCTTACAGCAGAAATGCAAAAGTATTTCTAGAATGAAAGGACAAATACAATGTAGCTTAGATTGCTGTCTAGAAGTTCAGAATTCTATATTACATCGTCCTAGTTCAAATTCTCCTTCTGAATACTAGTGCTAGCACATTTGAACCAAGGCAGACAAACATTTTCATGTTGGATGTATGTAATTTTTATTTTATTCCAAATTCTGCCATTAAATGGAAATGTTCAGAAGTTCTGTACGTGTAGCGCGCTTTGCAGAATCCTCTGAAAGTTAGGCTAGAGATGGCAAAAGGATTCGGCACATAACTGCCAGTCACCATCAATCTCTCCTTTTCTCCATCTTTACAGAGAAACGAAGACTAAACAAAAAGAAAGTAGATGGTTGTGGATGATCCTGAAAACAGGTATTCAAATGCCAATATTGCCATCCCTAGTTTCATGCCAAGTACCCTAGTTTCATGCTCATTGACAAGAAGAGAGAAGAATGTAACTAGTTGCAGTATTCTACTTCAGAGAAGTACTCATGAGGTCATGATCTCGATCATCCTCGAGCCCTCTCAAACACAACTGGAAGTTCAGAACCATTCAAAGCCAAAAACCTCTTCCCTCTACTCGAGACTAAAGAACCAATATTTCCACAATCAGCAAATGTACAATTAGGACACACATCGGTCGGACACCATCTCAAAATGTAGCTATTACCATCCACCTCCGGCTGTGATCTAGTAATCCTGAAGTATATACTATCTGGCACTTTTCCTCTTGCAGGTTCACGCATAACAATCAACTTCCTTTGGTCCTCTGCGTTAGCTGCAACAATTGACCATGAACTAAACCGCCTGCAATGTGTAGAAACACTGGATATGATCATTTGATCCCTACTCTCCCTCACCACTGTTTCTCCGGTGAAGAATGGCTTGAAGTGAAAAGGCAAGCGAGAGACATTTCCTTGGCCAACGTAGAGCGGACTTAAATTTGGCTCCCGGTTTATTAGAGTTAAACGACCACCTTTGTCGGTGCCGGCGGGTTTGATGTAGTAATCTATGCCGGATTTTAGTGCCTTTCCAGACGTATCAAACACCGGAGATGTTTGGTTTATGGTTTCTACGGCCATGAATATGCTGCTGATCATGCTCAGTAGGGCTGTTTTTTTAAAACCGAAACCCGAAAACCCGGACCGGTTTGGCCCTATACCGACCCGATCGGGTCAGGTTTTGACACAGAAAACAGCGGGTCGGGCTAAACCCGGACCGATTTTGAAAGTTCCGGATCGGGTCGGGTTTCGTCTGCGACCGATTTTGTTCCGGATCGGACCGATTTTGTTCAGTTTTGACCATTTTTTACAACCAGTCAACCCGAAAACCTGGCCTGAAAAAAGCCCGAATTGGTCGGTTTCTAGAGATAAAAAACCGGCCCGACCCGACCAGAAACTTTTGGGTTCGGGCTCGGTTTTGATTTTTTTCGGCCCGGACCGACCCGAACACAACCCTAATGCTCAGGCTTCCAAGTAAGCACTTCAGGGGCATCATCATTTTCAGACGAGTAATTAAGCTGAAACGCAGCAAAACATCTATCTCTCTGTCCTGCGAAGCTCACCCAGGCGTTGCAATGTATTTATAGGATCTTCTCCCTCCCTTTTCTCTCCAAAAGTAATTTTAATTAAACAAAATCCAAATGATCACTTTTTTCATTACTCATAATCTTTGAAGTGACACCTTTCTTCCCTTTGCAACAACATATGCATGTAACATTGATTCCAGATTCAAGTACAATTTTGACAAAAGTGAATGAAATCTACACAAGCTTCAAACCAAACTGGAATGAAACAAGCAAGACTGATATCAAACACATCTACAAACTAGAATACAGACATGAACAGCAGGGATGCAGGAATGATTTTAAGTACGGAACCCATAAATCAAATAAGTGAAATTATGATGACCATGGGTTACAAAAACAGAATGCTCCTGCATCTAGGTGTGGAGTACAGCTTCAAAATCTATCTTTGTATCATTATTCTCTTGTCTCTGATAGGCAGATCCAACGGCTTCTGGGCTTCATGTGGGTGGTCCGGACCCTTGTAAACCTTCAGGTGGTTGAAAAGTTGCCTACCAAGCTGCACAAGAGAATGCTTGTCAAAAGAAGGATGAAAAGATGAATTATGCAAATCAGTTGAGGTGCAGCATTAAAACCAAAAGAAAACAAACACTGCAGGAGCGTATCTAGTTCTATTGTGGCCATCAACTTGATATGCTGGTAAGGGCAACAGTACATCGACAAAGTAGATGAAAAGCTTACTCAATTATTGAAGACATGAATGTGTACTTTGAATCCATAGAGCCCGACTACCAAAGATCAGTCACGCACACAATACTAGAAGAAAATTTTTGAAGTCCACGCGAAGCAAGCACTACACTTGTTGAGAATTTAACTAAGCCTTTCCAGCAGTTGCAAGTTTCATCTAATTAACCACTTATCTAGCAGAAGTGCAAGTATATATGTAAAGGTGGGGGTGGTAATCTTTGTGTCACTGGATATATATAGGTTAAATTAGATCTAAAGAACTCACCCTCCCTTTTGGAAGCATACCACGAACAGCATGTTCAATAATTCTCTCAGGTATTCTCTGCTGTAACTGGTCAAATGTTTCCACTGTCATACCACCTGGTCGTCCAGAATGCCTCCTATAGAGCTTTTGGTTTCTTTTCTTGCCAGATACAGCAACCTTTTCTGCATTTACCTTACAAGAAAGCAAAGTGGAGCACAATCATTCACCTTGTTACAAAAATATTTGCAAGTTAAACTAGAATGAATATGAAAACCAGAAAAGTTTAGCGGATGCCAGCTAAATGCCAGCAAAAATTAAAACTTCAACAAGACCAGCTAAATGCAACAATATATATTTCCAAGAACATGATTCTTCTTTGCCCAATCCCTAGTTACCCTTCATTTATATTAAGTTAACAGACAAAGATAACATCAAACTAAAAATGGAGGAAACTATGATGCATCTGCAAAATCCTCTCAAAATGAAAATGCAGTAACTGGTGACTAAAGAGCAATGTCACTTGTAAACTCTCTTTTAACCCTCCCCAAACTCTTCATATAAAGTACAGTCTTGGCATTCTAATTTTCGAGACACGTGTTGCACCTCCAAAATATGTTGTGAAACCAGAGTGCTAAAATGGTGAAGGAATTATTACAGATAAACTAACATCAAGTCAAAGAAAAGAGTAATTAATTTCAATGACAGATAGACATCTGATCACAAACCTACATATTCACACATAATAAGACTTTAAACAAGATCCGATGAGAATCTGAGCACAAAGAATGTCTTCCTACTGGATGGCACAACAATCTAAAAAATTGATGATGATTATGAAACAACAATATCAAAATCAGAGATACTTATTTGATTTTGAGCGATGACGTAATTGTACTCAACCAATTGCATGAAGGTGTACCAAGTGGTAAGCCAACATGTAAAGGAGCAAAAGAAACCACAGTATGAGATAATTTTATCTATCATAATCAGAAGTTCAATCCTTACAATAATATAAACTCAGCCTTAGTCAGATATCAAGAAACATATAGTTTCACACAAACAAAAAAATCTAACACAATTGGTTTTCAGCTATTATCAGATACCATCAAAGGGAATATAGTCTATGTCTAGACCAATTAGAATGAAGAAAATGCATGTGCATGTATGCTATCTACATACCACAATGACAAATGCCCCCATGTCAACACTGGGTGTATAGGTTGCTAGATTTTTGCCGCGGATGTAAATGGCGATTGTAGATGCTAGTCTTCCAAGAATCTTGTCTGTGGCATCAACGATATACCATGGTTTGTCAGTATTCACATGATCTGCAGCTTTTGGGTACCATGTCTTATTCCAAATATCCTTGACAAAGACAAAAGAAAAACATTTCAACACTTCACTTCAACCCAATCAAGCAAGATAACCAACATCGACTTTAACTTCTAGAGACCTTATCAACAGTGCCAGGTAAAAATCTGTAATGAATATTCATAAACAGATTAATAGCACATTTGGTAGTCAACAAACATGCTTGCCTGCATCTAAACTGAACCAATTATTCTATAATACTAACTCATCTGTTATAGCTTTTCACACAAGAGAATTACGAATGTGTACTTCAACAAGCTTATCAAACCACTCTTTAAATTGAAGTTCAGTAAAAATATCAGGTCTTGCACACACCCATTACTCAAATTGAACTCTTATTTTGCTTTCTTATTTCGAACTCATAACTATCACCAAGATTAAGGTCGTATGTTTTGCTACCTCAACTCATGTACATTGGACAGTTACCTAGTTACTTTGTTCAAAACTCACAGGTCTTGCACACACCCATTACTCAAATAAAGTTATTTCTTCATATTTGCTATCTGGGTCCTCATTTCTACCTCAAAATTCTCATGAACATCGAAAAAGGCACTGTCTTTGCTAGTTCAAAACTAATACATACAAAAAGTACATTGAAAAAAACAAAGTGTTGAGTTTGTGGGTACATACAATGCCATCGACTTCATCCTCCTCCCACATCCAGCGTTCATCCAAGGGCACCCTGGTCATTTCCTGCGTGCTGTGAACCTCAAAGCTCCGTCTCGAACTGCCTTCATTGCCAAAAGTAAGAGAGCTTGTTGTGGGAAGCCATAGCTTTTGGGATTGGGCCGCAGAGAGACCAATGAAGGGGGTTTTGTTAAGGGTCTTTGAAGAAGAAGAGGAAGATGGAAAGGGGGGTTTGGTGGAAGAAGAACAAGTAGAGGAGGATGAGAAGATGAAGGAAGAGGATGAAGCTGAGAGTGAAAATACAGCCATTTTTGTATCACAGTCTCACACTGGAAGCCAGGGCCTGGCCCTTTTGTTGATAAAAGAAGATAAGATATGGCCTCAAACTTGCATATGAACACTGCTCGGAACGCAGCGTTTAGATCCTTCCCTCTTTCTTTTGGCCAATTTAACTTTTACCTTTTTGGACTTATAAATGCTAACGCTATAGATAAAATTAATTGCACTAGTAATTCACCTAAATGTCATTTACAGACATCTAGTCTTGTACCACTTAGTCCAATGACATAGTCTCTTCTTTATAAGTGAGAGACTGTGACCTCGATTCAAACAGTCACTTCAGCGTAATGTAACTCATATTTTAATAACTAATCAATTTCAATGATATATATTTAAACATAAAGTAACTCACATTACAAAAAGCTGAGTTGTGGTGATTCGTCTAAACTTCGGACAAGGTCTTTGTTCAGAGAAGAGAAACGACACATCTATATCAAGTGTTTTATAAGATTACAAGATTATATAAAGCATGATTTTTATTCCTATTCATAACCTGCTAAGTAATATCTAGAAGGATTCACAATCCTCATTCAACTAGATAACATATTTCTAAATTTATCAAGCACACACAAAGTAGAACTCCTTCAACAAATAGAAACATAGTTAGACATGTCAAAAATTGAAAAATAACTCTAGGTGAATAAGATGTTGTTACCATATATTTGTCAGTAATTTTGGTACATGCATGATTTCATGGCTCTGTGCCTCTGTTTCATGTCATTCCCATCCCCCTCCAACCCAAGTCCTCAACCAAACCTCAAGTCTGGGTCAACCAGTCCCTCCCCCAAATAAACATTTGCAATATTCCTTTTCCTTAACACACACTCAACCCATATGGCATTGTCAACACTCTTGCACATCAAACCACCTCCTCCTCAATTCCCTTTACTAAAACCACACCCCTCCTCCTTCCCAATTCTCCCCGCCAAAACCCCAATCCCAATCCAAAACCCTACTAAACCCCTCAAAATCCACTTCACTATGCAGAGGCCTTCTCATGCATCCACCACTATCCACAGTGCTGTCTCCGACGCAGTCACCCTGATCCAATCCTCCCCCGCCACGTGGCAGTCTGCAATCCTCTGCAACCTCCTGATCTTTGTTCTGGGCTCCCCGATTCTGGTTTCTGGGCTCTCCCTTTCCGGCATTGCTGCTGCGTTTTTGCTCGGAACTCTCACTTGGCGCGCTTTTGGGCCTCCTGGGTTTCTCTTGGTGGCAACCTACTTCGTCATTGTGAGTCGATTCAATACTGGGTTTCACTTTCTTTTTTCTGGGTAGTAAATTGGTTAGTCTATTAGTTAAAATGGTAAAAGACTAAATTTTTCTCAGGTGATTCTTTTCCTAGTTTGATAATGTTATTAAAGTTTGCTTCTTTGTTCAAGGAAAATTGAATTGTGCTTCAAGTTCTGTTCTTTTTCTTTTGCTTCATTATGTGTTTTGGTTTGTAAGTATTACTGTATTAGTAATTAGTGTGTGCAAAAACTAGTGAGGTGAACTTTCACAGTGAGTGACAGTTGATAACTTGATTCAGTTTGAAGTTTGATTTAAATGGATATTGTAACTGTGTAAATTTATCAATTTGATGCTCTTTGGCTCGTTTAGTTATTAAGTTGTTGCTAAATATAACTCGGATACTGATAATCATTATATAAATGATTTCCTGGTTGCCTGTAGTGTGTTGTAGTACTGAACTGTTATATAACTATATTGTCAGGGCACGGTGGTGACAAAGGTGAGAATGGCACAAAAGGAGGCCGAGGGGGTAGCTGAGAAGAGGAAAGGAAGGAGAGGCCCAGGCAGTGTTATTGGATCCAGTACTGCTGGTTGCATTTGCGCTTTTCTCACTATATTTTTAGTTGGAGGAAAGGCATATTCGCGGCTCTGGCAACTAGGGTTCGTTGCCAGTTTCTGTACTAAGCTGAGTGATACTGTATCAAGTGAGGTGGGAAAGGCATATGGAAAAACAACGTAAGTTTCTGCATTTGGTTTGAAATTGGCTGTTTATGTTAATATTGTTAGAACTTGTGTTATTTCATTATTGGTGGACCAAGTTGAAAGCTGCTGGACTTACTATTATTTTTGTTCCATTATCGATCTAACTTCAATATTAGCTTTTCAATGCTTAATTATATCATGTTTATTTATAAATGTCATTGCAGACATCGTGAATTATCCTGCCGAGAAGTTTCGAGTTATGTGGTTTGTTTCTTTAGGAGTAGTAGGAATGGCTAGCACAGGGTCTAACCTTGCATAGTCTGAGGTTCAAACCCCCTCATTGTATATATCTAGCTCTATGCTAGAGCTCCTAAAGATTGTAGGGTTCAGCAGGAGACCCCAGTTTCTTAACAGGATCTGCAGAAACAGGTTTGAGGGTTGTCTGGTGTTTCTACCTGTCTCGTCCCGAGGTCACGAGCCGGGAAAGGGTTGCGAGTCGGGATGAGGTAGAATCCTTGGTTCTGCACCTGGTACCTGCACAAGTAACAGTGTCAGGAAGTCGGGACTGGGGTGGCCCAGTCTTCGACTCTCTGATGCTTAAGTTAGCTTTAGGCTACTTGCGGTGTACGGGAGTGCGTGAAGAGAGTTGTGTGTACCTTGTTTGGGAGTTTTTGCCTGTTTTATAGGCCAAGGTTAGGCACTTTGGCCTCAGTCTCTGATGTGGGACTATTTGTTAACCTTTGCAGTGTCTCCCCTTTTGGGGGTGTTTTGCTGCTAGAGTGATTTTGGCAAGCGGGTTGTTACCGGCCCTTCACTCTTTGGATATCCGTGAAGGGCTCACCAGAGCTATCTCACCTGGAATGATCTTCGGTGACCGGGTAATTGCGCCTTATTCTCGGCTCAGCCAAGTATTTTGGCTATGTACTAACATCTGGGTATCAGAGAAAGATACTCTTTTTTGTTGGAAGTGTCAATTGAATATTCTTCTGTCTTTCTGTTTGGATTTGTATGCTGTTTACATGTACATGCTTTGAAAATCTTCTATCTAGCCTTAGTTTTTGAACTCTGACAGTGAGCACCAAATTGCAAAAAAAAAAAAAAAAAAAGTTGGGGGCTGAAAGATGTCAGTACTGTAACCCAACCTAATGTTATGCAGTGCAACGTTATAAGGGTTAAAATAAAATATGAATTGCTGATCAACCCTAAACCTTAGTAATGTATTGAACTGATGAAACTTGTTACCAAGAGCTCGAAATGAAGCTAGTGTCAACCTGTAGAATGATGTTAGAGGTTGTGAATACTCTGATTCATAATCAGAAGATGATTCTGGGGGTTTTTCTCGTATGTACAGTGAGATCCATTCCATCAGAGAAGAATAGAGGCTAGGAGTTGATACTATAAAAGTGATAGCCTTGATCATGATATATATCGTAGAGGTTGGCTTTACATATATGCTGAAAAACACTCTTTCTATTGAAATATATAAAAGGCATAAAATCCAGCCTTCAATCGTACAGTCTCTAATGTGTTTGCTTTCTACCAAGTTTTAGCTGTAATTGATCTTACATGTTGTTTTGGCATCAATCTTGAACAAGCTAGGCATGCAAAGCATCAGAATTTAGCATCTAAGTCATCTTATTTGCCACCAGTGTTCTCAGTTGATGTTTCTTGAGTAGGTACTTAGTAACAACATTGAAGGTAGTTCCAAGGGGAACAGAGGGGGCTGTGAGTCTCGAGGGAACCCTTGCTGGACTTTTGGCATCTGTTCTTCTTGCATTTGTTGGTTGCCTCATTGGTCAGGTGTTGTTTACATTGTACTTGACCCCAATTTGTATTGGGTAATATCATTTTGTCTACCTTTTGTTTTAATTTATAATGTTCCTTGTACTCATGGTTTACAGATAAATGGACCTGAAGCAGTTATATGTGTAATAGCTTCCCAAATAGCAAATGTTGGTGAGAGCATTATAGGTGCTGCTCTTCAAGACAAGGAAGGATTTCGATGGGTAGGCAACCATTTCATTAATTTTATCTTATTTTATTTTTGGGGTACTTATGTATCTATATCGTTCATCTTATATAGAGTCAGTCTGGTACGATGGGTCATGGATGTTGGGTTTTCTATTACTCATCTTAGTGAGTACCAAAAGCCAGCATGAACCATGGGTCTTCTGAGCACGAATTAATGTTAAGTTCATAATAAATAGGAATTGATGTTCTGTTGTGATTGGCTTGATATAGGCAATGTGTAATTTGCATCCCATGCCAGCCTGGTCTTAGAACTGATGGTACTCTGAGGAGAAGAGGGTGGTATGTTTTGTTCTAGTGAAATTACAATTTCATACCCCTACTCCTGAATCTTTGGAACAAGATTTGGTTATTTCTCTGTCAATGGTCTTTGGCTTAGTTAAGTCTTAATGTCATGATACCTTACCCCTACTCCTCAGAGTCTTTGTAACAAGATTTGGTCATTTCTTTGTCAATGGTCTTTGACTTAGTGGCATTTCTTACTCTTGAGAAGGGAGTGCCCTGAGGTCTAAGGATTACCTGTGGCAGCGATCTTACATCTCACATGAATTGATCCTTGGTGGATTGTTACCTTCTTAAACCCAAAACTGTAGCTGCTATGTATTTCCCTTATCTTGGGCTTACCCAACTTGAAAGGTTCTGGATGAGCTTTATGTTTAACTTTAACCTGCTACTTCTGATTTCAGTTTTGTGGAACATATTTTGTTTTTTGTGCTTCTTACGCCGTCTCTGCTTCTGTTTCGCAGCTCAACAATGATGCCGTGAATGTTATAAACATATCTATGGGCAGCATTTTTGCCGTTCTTATGCAGCAGGCATTACTCCAAAACTTACGTATGTAAATTTGTGAAGATGGAGGATGTTTGTCCTCAGTGCCATGCCAATGCATCTCGAGCAGGATGCATATAAGAACCCTGGTGACCAAAAACAGACCGTTCCCCTACATGGGAGACAGATTGCGAGCATTGCTTCATCTCTGAAGCATATGTCAAGTTCAAGTTCTTTCCAACCTTCCAATTTCTGGTTCAGAATTGGATGTCTAATCGATTTGGTGGTAGTAAACCCTTCATAGTTGTAGATTACCTTTAAGAATTATACAATGTACGTAAAAGGTTGAACACATGCTCAGTCGAAGTAGAAAGTTATTCAGAAAATCCTTGATTATCTTTTACCATTTGTCATATGCCAAATATATATTAGAGAATGACAAACAGTGAGATTATATGAGCAAATGCCTTATATTCCATGGAAAATTTAAATTAAACAATAACAATTTGATTTCAGTCGAACCATGATATATGTAAGTCTTGGCAAGTGGTTAATGATCTCTGGTGTGAGTTGCAGTTTCCAAAATGGAGTACAATTGATACTCCTTTTCTACAGGCCACATCCACTTCTTCTATTTTCACGAGAAGGGAGAATAGGAAGAGTAGGGAGAAGGGACTATAATCACTTTCGAATCTTTCTAATTTCTACCGGTTCAAACAGTAACTTCTCATATCTCATCACATAATTTTTGATAAACCAGTTTTTTTTTTTCTGAACAAAAAGGTTTTGGAAATAAAATGGGGTGCTATTAACACACTTATTTTTGCTATTAACACATTCCATTTATAATGATAGTCAATCATGAAACAAATTGAAATGATAAGTTTGTAAATAAATTTAAAATGTGTTGATAAGAAAATAAATAAGATGTGTCTGTTATAGTAAAAATGAGCGTGTTAATAGCATCACCCAAATAAAATCATATTTTATTTACATATTTCTAATTTCTACATGATGTTTATCAGTTCCTTCTTGAATTTTTCATATTTGATTTCACGTGAACTCATATGTATTTCATGTCTTAGAGACGGCTAATTTACTTTCTTTTTCCTTTTTAATTGTGAAGTCAAATCAAATTTGAATAACTTGCATCATATTCTTCATTCACACTAAAAAGCATATAAACATCCTTAGGAAGATGAAAAACTTTTATGATTCAGTTATAATAACCATATTAGTTGCCTTTCATCAAGCACCTACATCAGGGAATTGGGTGACTACTAACCAAGTCTGATCACTCTCACACTAATAGCAGAGTTCCTCCACTGGAACCATCCAATTCTTCAAACTGCTCAAGACACAAGAGACCAAACCTTGACGATAAGCACCTGGTTTTCAAGCCAAAAACCACCAAGAATTATCTCCTTTATACGTACACTCCTCCCTTTCTTTACCTTCTTATACATGCTATAGATTGTGACTCACATATCTCACCTGAAAACATGTCTTCTTCTTCCCCTGAAATTGTCCTGACCAGCTCTCCGGATGGCCCCATTGATGCCTATGATGTATCCGCAGGAACCATCGTAGCACAGTTCACCGGCAGCCGCTCACCGCGACGAGGCCTCACTGTTGTTGGAAAGGATTTTGGAAAGAGTTACATCGCTGCCTCACACATATCCCCAACCACAGGTTCTGGTTCAGTCCACCTTTACAAATGGTGGTCTTCGACTGCCTTTCACAACCTCCCTGTCCCCGAGCCGGTTGCACCACTAGCTGCCTCATTTGATGGCTTGTACCTCTTTGCTGGTGGCATATCAGGCAGTGTGCATACACTTTCAGTCCCATCAGGGAATGTGCTTAAATCACTGCCTACACATAACAAGCATGTGACCTGCCTTAGCGTCAATCATGACGAGTCTCTTCCGATTTCCGGCAGTGATGATGGAACCATCGCTATTGTCCCTATCTTTCGGCTTGTAGGGGACTCGGAATGTGAGAATGTTGAAGACATAATATTGCACAAGTTTGCTGCTCATTCTGATTCTGTCACTGCCATCGTCTCTGGTTCAGGATTATGCTACTCACAGATTATCTCATGCACAGAGGATTCCACATGCAAGTTCTGGAGTCTCCTGAGGGGAACCCACCTGCGTACGGTTGTGTTTCCCTGCACAATCTCTGGGATTGCATTGCACCCCACAGAGCCCGAGTTCTATGCTGCAGGGTCGGATGGTTCAGTATACATAGGATCCTTTATGGTTGGAAGCAGAAAAAATGTAATCCAAGGCAGTGAACTGATGACATTTCCTCATAAGCACAGTGGTGCAGTTGTATCTGCTGTTCTGGTAAACGCAGGAAGGAACTTGGTTTCGGCTTCAGAAGATGGGATTGTTTTGATTTGGGATGCTGGTGAATGTCAGATGATTATGGCTTTTGGAAATGAGATGACAAGCATTAAGTGATTTGGTGCCTGCAACAGGGATAAGTTATAACAAAGGGCATAGTTCTGCGGCGGGTAAAAATGTTGCTACAGTGTGATATTGCGCTCTCTTGCGAAGAACTGATCAAGACTATGCCTGCAAGGCAGATGATAGAAATGGAAGATCTGTTGAAAGTGGCAGCAGAAGATCGGAGCAGAGCCATCGATACACTTGAATCTGCTATTGCAATATATGAAAAGCTCCTGGAACTCATTCTCAATGAAGCTAAGAAATGCACTCTCAGCAGTAAACAGAGCTGAAAAGGTGAAGATAACATGGAATTTTTCAATTTTCATACCCAGGCTGTCATATCAGACGCATGCAGGAAAGTTAAAATTCAAAGAAATTAAAGGGAAACAAATCAGAGGTTTTCCCACCCTTTCTCTGATCTGTTTGGTAAAACACTGAAGAATTCCTCTGCCATGTGCTATGTTGTCCAACAACTCAAAAACATATAGCGTACTATTGTCCCCATCTCTAGGCAACCTAAAAGGTTGTTAATCATTCATCATTGTAGTTGTCTTACATTTTGATTAAAAGCATCTCTAACAGAAATGAACAAGTATGACATTAACATGGTTGTGATTTCAAATAAAAAAGACAAAGGCTCTAAATAGAAATCAAAATTGCCCGTCCATGGTCCATCAGCACCAGTACTCAAAACAAAAACAATGATGGGCATGCTGCTGGAACGTAAATATCAGTCACAGTGAACAAGTACAGAACTTTCTAGCAGATCATACCGGAGGAAAGGAACAATATTTGAGGCTGCTATTACAGTTCTGCTAACAACCTAACCAATTGGAAGGGTCAGTAGTCCTAAAGCACAATACAACCACCTCAAAAAGATAAGAGGTTGATAGACCTGTCTCACTGTTAACTCCAAGAATCTTGATGAAAATTAACTGGAACAGAAATTGACATTACTGTTTTAACTAATGGAGTCGAGATCTAGCTCCAGCACATAACATGCAAGGCAAGAAGTGATGGGCAGGTCATCATTTGTTTAGGTTGTATATCATATCACAAAGGGCCAGCTGAAATATCTAGAACAGCTTGAGCATTTCTAGAAACTATCAAAGCAGTAGCTCCATACTTTTAACACGTTTAGACATGTAGAGGTGACCATATGACAAAATGTGCAAAATTTTGAACAAGTATCTGAAACAGCCAATCATGAACTCCTTAGGTAGGCTGAGGATCAAACTTGTACCTGAGTACATGATTGTGTTCTCTATAATTTATGAGCATGGTAACAATTTCCGACTTTCCTGTCCAACTAGAAGATGTTCTTTACAGTCAAAGAATAAAATTGTGAATCTATATGCATTAACAAGTACTCATTGATCTTATTTTACGCGTTGACGTTTACAGAGTTACAAACACTACATCGCCAGTGGTAAGTAAGATCTACTTTCACATTAAAAAGCTTAAAACCACTTCTCTATTCTAGATGAGGGAGAAGCACACAAAATGCTCTTATAAGCACAAACCAATACATAGAGAAACTGTTATCAAAAAAAAAAAAAAAACATCCAGAAACTTTTCGAGCTTGGGTTAGAATTGCCTACGACGTTTTGAGACGGTACCATTCTGTTGATAGTGAAGAGAATTTTGCATATCTGAGTAGTTAACGTCTGGAACAAACACCGCAGAATCCAATGGGTTCTGATAAGTTTTAGGCCAGTATAGCCCTGAGGATGTAGGTGGGGAAGGTACCTGTGGCACCATCCAAGAGAGCTCTGGCACCTGACCTATGCACTCGTAATCCTCCAGTTCCTCCTCAGATGATCTTAAAACTGATGAATCAGAGTCCCCAAGTTTACCGCAGTCAGCCTGACAAAATAAATAAGCAACATTATGCAAGTGCTAAATGGATAATCACAACAATTAGTAGTGATCAGACACAAGGGTGGTTCTAATATAAGAAAAAAACAAATCTAGAGTACAGGCTCTTGTATATAATAATTTATCGTGCAATTATTGAGCTCCACAGCTAATGGAGACCCAACTTGCAGACTCTGGATTCCAATATCGCGAAATTTAAAGGAGATATAACACAATAATTCAACTAAATCAACTGTCAACCGCCTCAAACTGGCTATTGACCAATGCAGAATTTCAAACCAATAATCAAGATCGCAATATTATCATCATCTCAACACAAAATTACTATACAATGTATAATCCGTTATGCATTGGAAACTAATGAGCACAAACCTTAGACGATCCATTATCCATGTATCCAAAGCTCTGATCGAAATCAGAGAATAGCAGAAACTCCTCCATAGGCCACTGCGGAACAGACCCAGCTCCAGCTCCAGCTCCAGACCCCCCAGAAAAACCCATCCCGGCCACACTCTCCGGCGCCACCTTGCATTCCTCAGCCAACTGATTATTCCCCTCACATTTCGCCACGGCCCCAGACTCCGATTTCACCGACGAAGACGACCCCGCAACACCGCCACCAGGACCAGACCCACCCGGCGGATTCGGCTCCATCCCAACCTTAATTCCGGTCAGCAAAAACCTCCGGTGACCGGAAACAAAGCTATTCACAGTATGTATCGCAACATCGCACTTCCTACACAGCAAAGCCCTATCCTCCAAGCAGAAGAAATACCCAACCGCCTCCTGCAAATCCAAAAAGAAAATCTCAACAACAAAAAAATTCCCAAATTTCTGAGATTGGAATTTAGGGTTGGTGAAACGACGTGGTTTACCTGGCAGATATCGCACTTGGGCATATGAGAAGCGGAGAGAGGAACCCTCTGGTGCTTGCTGGCGAGCTTGTTGGCGGCGTGGACCTTCTCGTCGCAGGCCCAGCACAGCGCCGCCTCGTCGGCGCAGCAGAGCACGGTGGCCTCCGACGTCTCGCACACGTTACACTGTATCTTCATCTCTTTCAACCTCTGATTTCTCTCTCTCTCTCTCTCTCTCTCTCTCTCTCTCTCTCTCTAAAACCTCCCCAAAATCTTTTCTTTCAGCTGGTTTCGTTTTCTCTCTCTTTTAACAGAAGTGGAAGGAAATGAGTGATCTTTGAGGCGGCCACCGGGCGTGTATCACACGTGTTGGGTTTTGACAAGTGTCGTGGCGTGGGAGACCGGCGTTAGCTTAGTCGGCTACTATATAAATATCTCCTGACATGGGCCGGGTCGGGTCTGGATCGCGATATTTTGAAACTTTGGGTGTATCTGAGATGTGCAACTAGGGTGGCTAAACTTAATGGAGGACTCATGGGTCATTGTGGGAATGGTATGGTATACCATCCATGATCCATGTTGAGGTCTATGAATTAAAACATATGATTTTAGATCTAAGGAATAGTGTAGGTGGTCCTAGAAAGATGATGGTTTTTTTGTGAGTTATTGGGTAAAGGATACCTAGCTGTCCTAATGTGCTAAGTGATCCAACTTGTGGAGTTGGTGAGTGGCTGACAGGGCTTTAAATCCAAGTTATTATGCTCTATTATTACTCAAGAGATGGGTAGAGAGTGATATGTGAGTAAAATTATGGCTCCAATGGGTGAGCTTCTTGTGAATGAATTACTTGGACATTAGTTGTAAAATTATAATGAGTAGGAAAACAAATAAACATGACAAAAGATAAAGGCTTATGTGGCAGCTCAATTTGAATTTGTTTGGTTATAATTCAACATTCTGTTTTGAAAATGTACTTTTGAGAGCATTATCTTATTTTTCTTTATTAACATGTGATTTTTTTTAGTTGAACAACTCAAATGCTATAACGAGTCTGTTATGAGTCGAACTCACGACATTCCACTTGTTAAAAGGGAAGACTATGTCGCTTGACCAAATGGTACTAGATTATTGACATGAGATTTAATCGCTCATTTCTTGTCAAAAAAATAACTTCCACAACGTTGATTATAGTGTTTACCGGTTGATACATTTCTTTTAAAATGAAATGTTGGAACCAGATCGAAATGAGAGACTTAAGCGTTATGTGATGCAAAATAATGCACGATATTCTCTTCCCATATGAGCAGGTCAATAAAACTAGAAATGCTCCGTCTATTGCAGCAACTGCGAAAAGCAAAACCTAGGTTTTGCATGAGAGGAGGGTTGCATGCTCTCTCAACCAAGAAAGGGTAAAATTATGGTGGCCAGCTTCAGGAGCGACATCGTCGAAACCACAATCAAGTTGAATCAATGGCTCCAAGTTCAGCAGCTTGGACTGTAGAGGTTGAGGCTACTTTGGTAAGGCAAATCTGGGGCAATTTAGGTGAGGAAGAAGGCCGGCGAGTGTCGGTAAAGGTGACGAGTCCAATCAATCATGTGATTGGTGAGCCTTTCGATCCTATGAATGGATGGGTTGGCTGCGAGGTGGTGACTGTGGGGCTCCAGTTAGGTCCGATGACACCGATTGAACCATTCCAAGACTAGAAATCATAGTTGCCGAAGCCTTGTGGACGGTGGCCGGAAACAGAAGCGGTGCAGATCTTAAAAAGAGGTTGCACCAATATGCTAGAGTTTGGATGTGGATGTGGGCTTGGGTCGTGGGCCTTTAGGCTAAGCTTACTTTCAAACAGATACAAAGATGGGACTCGGCTAATGGGCTTTCACTAAAAAAAAAATCCTACCACTAGACCCATATAGACAGTTTAACGGTCTCAATAGGGTTTTGAGTTGGCAGATTGTGAGAGTTAACTGCATTTAGATGGTTATATATGACTTGGAATAATTTAGTGTTTTGGCTCCAGTGATATGCTTCTCTAGTAACTCTTTGTATCTAGTTTTTACTTCTGCTAAGCTCTTAAATAAGTGAGCGTTTTCTCTAATGTAATGGTACTATAAAATTCTCATGGTTCATGTATGTTGTCATTCTAGCCTTCGATTATCAATGAAAATTTTCATTTAGTCAATATATATATACATATATATATATGAGCTGGTCAATCACCCATTTGTAATTGTGCATTTTATGAGAATTTATTCTTGAGTACTGCTACATGCACCAAAAAGTTATACACAAAACTTATACTAATTTATCTGGCGCCAGATATGGTATCTATCACGTCATCACCTTCAATTGAATCATTTTAGCATATTTAATTATTTTAATTATTAAATTACCCTAAAAATGTAATAATGATATAATAAATAGTTTTCTTGTATGAGATTAATCTAGAGTGATCATCAGAAGACTGATCATCAATGTTTTATTAGAATCAAACGTATGTCAGAACAACTATTTCTCTCGTCAAGGTAGGAAAAGTGCTATATATATATATATATATATATATATATATTGTCGCACACCTCTTCATGTCTACTTTTCAATAGAGTTCTAAACAAGTTTACGAACACTTTCGAAGGAGTGACCCCAAAGTTAGTGAGCAGAAGTTGAAATGTAGATTTGGGAAAATACATATTGACAAGTGTTTCTGCATAATCTCGGAGGTTATGTAGAATCACGGTGAAACATGAACATGAATATGAACAAGAAACAACATGGGCAAGAGACAAGGACATATAGTGGTTCACCATGTCATCGGAGGACATGACTACGTCCACTTAAGATTCTACTATCATAGTCAATAGGTCTTTGGTGTTACAAGAGTTCTCCAAGATGGAGTGAAAAGTGCTTAAGAGAGAGAGGTCTCTCGATGATTTCTACATATGGGAAGCCTTCCTTTTATAGCTAAGGAATGTTCCCTCTTATTACATATTACCGATGTGGGACAAAATACACATATATCTTCTTATGATGCTTTATTGTGGAGCTTGGAGAATGATCTTTCGGATGTGGTACCGATGATCTTTCACCATAACGAGGAAGCTCGGATGTCAGTCTACCGGAAGTATGTTCGGGGAGAGGCCCTTAGTGGCCGGAAGACAGTCTACGAGGTCGTTGCTTATACTTGACGGTATATATACCAACAACATGTTCCCCCAACTCCTGAGTAAGAGGACCATCTTACTTGGAGAGTTACAAATAAATTGTATGCCATCAAGCATTAGTAACGACCGTGTAACAACCAGGTAACGACCGGGTAACGACCAGTTAACGACCGAGTAACGACATACACCCATTGTCCCCCTAACTCTCTGAGGAAGAATGTTCTCTTACTCGGAATTATTTCCCTGTCCCATTTTCTCATGATTTTCTTCTCTCTTTTTAAAGAGAGTGACAAGATTCACTATGTCCCCCCAAGTCTTGCTCGGGCGTTTTTCCATTTTTGGCACATAGGTGTTATCCCTGGTGTTGCATTCTATTTGTTTATACCACCGATGAATTTGGTACTCAGGTGGGTAGTGCTTAATGTGGTTCTCGGGTCTTGCTTGTTGATATTCTCTACTTTGATGCATTGGTCCTGCTCCTTTTTACACATGTGTATTACTCAGGTCTTGTCTTTACTTGCTTATTATGGGTCTTACTTTTTCTTAATATACACTGTAATCTTTAAGTCTGCCGATAAGACAAAAAATGTCCTCCCCCCCCCACGACCCCCGGCCTCAAAACTTATTCGGCCGGTCGGCTGTTTTCACCTTTCTAATGGCAATGTACCGTTGGTTCCCCTTCTACGGCCATCTGGGTGTTACATTTTCCCATGGACAAAGATAGCGAGCATTTTCCATATCATGTGCTTCTATTCGAGTGACGTGGTATTAATGTCGTCTGTGATTTATCAAGTCATTTGCTCCATTTTTAAAAGGATGATATAAATTCCCCGGCCCCAGCCTCTCTAGGTGGCTTATCCGGGACTTATATTTCTTCATAGTTGTTGAGCGCGGTGGAGTGCCTATCTCGGTGAAATGTCAATCTCTCGGTCGAATGCCAATCTCTCGGTGAAATGCGTATCTTGGTCGAATGCCAATCTCTCGGTCGAATGCCAATCTAGGTCGAATACTAATCTCACGGTGGAATGTCTATCTCGGTCGAATGTCAATCTCTCAGTCGAATGTCAATCTCTCGGTGGGATGTCTATCTCTCGGTGGGATGCCTATCTCTGGGTGGAATGTCAATCTCTCGGTCAAATGCCAATCTCTCGGTCGAATGTCTATCTCGGTCGAATGTCAATCTCTCGGTGGAATGCCAATCTCTCGGTAGAATGCCTATCTCAGTGGAATGACTATCTCTTGGTGGAATGCCAATCTCGATCGAATGTCAATCTCTCGGTGGAATGCATATCTCAGTCGAATGCCAATCTCTTAGTCGAAGTCAATCTCTCGGTGGAATGCCTATCTTGGTTGAATGTCAATCTCTCGGTTGAATGCCAATCTCTCGGTGGAATGCCTATCTCTCGGTCGAATGCCAATCTCTCGGTGGAATGCCTATCTCGGTCGAATGCCAATCTCTCAGTGGGATGCCTATCTCGGTCGAATGCCAATCTCTCGGTGGAATGCATATTTCGGTCGAATGCCAATTTCTCGGTCGAATGTCAATCTCTCGATAGTTTCTCAGTCTAATCATGAAGACTTAGACTTTCATATCATGATTGTGTTTCCAAACTAATCATGAAGACTTGAAACTCTCGTATGCAATATCCGGGAGGCAAAATAAGATATCAAGATAAAGTATGTACATTTTCCTCAAACAAATTTGAATAGATAATAATGATTGTGGACTACATGCTTCATAGCCTGTATTTGTTACTGTTTCTGTATAATCCCAGAGGATATGTAGAAGCACGATGGAACATGAACTATAAACAATCATGAATAAAAGACAAGGACATATAATGGTTCACCATGTCATCGGAGGACATGGCTACGTCCACTTAAGATTCTATTATCATTGCCAATATGTCTTTGGTGTTACAAGAGCTCTCCAAGATGGAGTGAGTAGTGATTGGTATCCATCCTTTCTACATATGAGAAGCCTTCCTTTTTATAGCTAAGAGAGGTTTCTTCTTATTACATATTACCGATATGGGACAAAGTGCACATATCTCTTAACATGGTGCCTTCTTGTGGAGCTTGGAGGAGGACCTTCCGAATGTGGTACCGATGATCTTTCACTATGACGAGGTAGCTTGGATGTCGGTCTATCAAAAGTATGTCGGGGTAGGGCCTTTCATAGCAGGAAAACAGTTTACGAGGTCGTTACTTATGCTTGCAGTATATATACCAACAACAGTTACAACAATGCATGGTAAGCTAACACTATCATGATCTAATTGTGGAACATAATCAACAATAATTTTTCAAATTGAAACATGGAGCAGTAACACATAAATAGTGTCATATGTGCTTCTATGTTGCTACACTAGCATGTGTGTCATAACCTACATGCATATTTCCCCAAATTCATATTATAGATTGCCATAGTGTCTCGCTAGTGTTATACCAACATGTGTTCACATGCGTGCATGTTCTTTCATAAACTCATATTACATTGTCTTAACGTGCTAAAACTTGCATGCAATACTTCCACAAATAAACCCCAGAAGTGGTGGTGGCGGCGAATTACCAATCACGTACAAGATTTCTATATGCATAAACACATGATACATGGTATAATCAGTAGGTTAGCATTCGTCTAGCAACTATGTTTATCGACCTTGAAGCATGCATTGCTCACAACTATGAACCTTTCATATACTCTCGTAAGCATGCTTATAAGAATCCAAACTGAGAAATATTATACTTGCACTTAGCATGTGTTTTTGCATAATCTCGAAGACTATGTAGAAGCACGGTAGAACATGAAAATGAACAATAAACAACATGGACAAGAGACACAAGGACATATAGTGGTTCACCATGTCATCGAAGGACATGGCTATATCCATTTAAGATTCTACTATCATGACCAATATGCCTTTGGTGTTACAAGAGCTCTCCAAGATGGAGTGAGTAGTGATTGACATCCATCCTTTCTACATATGGGAAGCCTTCCTTTTATAGCTAAGGAAGACTCCCTCTTATTACATATTACCGATGTGGGATAAAGTGCACATATCTCTTATCATGGTGCCTTCTTATGAAGCTTGGAGGAGGACATTCCTGATGTGGTACTGATGATCTTTCACCATGGCAAGGTAGCTCGGATGTCGGTCTACCGGAAGTATGTCGGTAACGGGGCCCTTCGTGGCCGGAAAATAGTCTACGAGATTGTTGCTTATGCTTGGCAGTATATATACCAACAACATGTCTCCCCAACTCTCGAGTAAGAGGACCATCTTACTTGGAGAGTTACAAATAAATTGTATGCCATCAAGCATAAGTAACGACCGAGTAACGGCATACGTCCCATGTTTTCCTAACTCTCTGAGGAAGAAGGTTATCTTACTCGGAATTATTTCTCTCTCCCCCTTTCTCACGATCTTCTTCTCTCTTTTTGAAGGGAGCGACAAGATTCACTATGTCTCCCCAAGTCTTGCTTGGGTGTTGCTTTCTTTTTGTTAAACTATCGACAAATTTGGTACTCGAGCAGGTAGCGCTCAATGTGATTCTCGGGTTTTGCTTGTTGATATTCTCTACTTTGACGTACTGGCTTGCTCTTTTTTACATATGGGTGTTACTCGGGTCTTGTCTTTACTTGCTTATTCCGGGTCTTACTTTTTCTTGATATACACTGTAATCTTTAAGTCTATCGATAAGACAAAAAAAATTCCCCTCCCGACCCTGGCCTCAAAACTTATTCGGCCGGACGAGGTGTTTTCACGTTTCCAATAGCAAGGTACCATTGGTTCCCCTTTTACGGTCATCCGGGTGTTATAATTTTCCATGGACAAAGGTAGCGAGCCCTTTCTATATCTTGTGTTTCTATTCGAGTGACAGGGCGTTAATGTCATCTATGGTTTATCAAGCCATTTGCTCCATTTTTAAAGGGATGATATAAAACTTATGTCATTAGGTGGATTACCTATCCCGCTTGGTATTACTCGGGAATTTAATAACTTATGTCTCTCGGTGGTGTGCATATCTCAGTGGAATGCCGATCTCGGTTGAATGTCAATCTCTCGGTTGAATGCCTATCTTTAGGTCGAATGCCAATCTCACTCGGTCGAATGCCAATCTCACTCGGTCGAATGCCTATCTCTCGGTCGGGTTCCAATCTCTTGGTCGAATGTCTATCTCTTGGTGATGGCAAATTGCCAATCATTTGCAAGATATTATGATTTATTTGTCATTAAACTGGTGGAATACCGAATTGTGCATGAGCAGCCAAGTGTTCTAGTATCATTGATTAACACACTAGCAAATTGTACAAGTTTATCTTAACCATGTACTACTTATAAGAAACAAGACATCTATATTGCTCACGTGTATGTTCAGGCCATTTCATATCATATATACGTGAAGCATGTTTTGTACTTTCATAAGAGGCAATCAAATGAAAGACTTATTTATGGAAAGAGCTACCGAATGAGTGCACATAGGAGATATAGTAGTGTCGACACCTTCATTTTTCTTCCTTTTTTTACTTCTAACTTTTCCCTTAGGTCTTTCTCTGTCTTCTACTTTTTGTTTTGAAGCCACTGTGACCCGTTGTTTGTAGACTAGACTGAGGAATTGTGCCTTCCCTTTTTGATACCCGGAGACAAAGGTGGTGGTGTCCTGACGTACCCTCACTTGTCTGTCTGGAATTTGTTCCGCTATTCATGAGAGAGGCAATGTTTAGCCTTATTTGATCACTTACTATACCACCGAGAGACGAGTCACCGGGAGTGGCAATGTTTGGACTTATTTGATTACTTACTCTACCACCTGGAGAGGAGTCACCGGGAGGCAATGCTTAGCCTTATATGGTCACTTACTCTAGTACCGGGAGATGAGTCACCAGGAGAGAGGTCACTGGGAGGCAATGCTTATTCTTATTTGATCACTTAATCTACCACCAGTAGAAGGGTCACTGGGAGAGGCAATGTTTAAACGTATTTGATCACTTACTCTACCACCGGGAGATGAGTCACTATGAGAGGGGTCACCGAGAGAGGAGTCACCAGGAGGAAATGCTTGGACTTATTTGATCACTTACTCTACAACCGGGAGAGGAGTCACCGGGAGAGGAAAGGAGTCTCTGGGAGACCAGTCACCGGGAGAGGAGTCACCGGGAGGCAATGTTTAGATTTATTTGATCACTTACTCTACCACTAGGAGAGGAGTAACCGGGAGAGGGGTCACCGGGAGGCAATGCTTAGCCTTATATGGTCACTTCTCTTCCTTCACTTGTTCTCTTCTCGTTCTTCTTTGTCGCTTACCATGTTTGCATGCTTTTATAAAGTCTTTGAGGAGATCATATAAGATCAGATTGTAACTGGAATTTGAAAATTTCAAACTCCTAGTGTCATGTATTTCGGTATTGACTAGGTGAGTTTGTTAGAATCTTTCTGTAACGTATGCCGCAAAGAATGATATTGTTGCAGCCACCTTCTTTAACCATCATTTGAAGATAAAGATTGGATTTTACTCAGTTTATCTGTGTTGTTTATGTTCCGTTTATTTTGGTTGTATTTGCTTTAACCTGCTCCTATTTTATTTCAACATCATTTTTTTTGTCATCATTTTTTTTATTCAAACACTAGTGACAACCTAGAGGCTTTCTGCGACCAACATCTTGGTTTGGAATCGCCGTCTACACTTCTTGAGCGGCTGCATTCTTGGCAGAGAGATTGATGGTGCTCAGATCCGCAGTTGACGCCTCAGATCCGCCGTCTCTCTGTCATTATTTGGTTGCTCCTCGTTCGCCAAAGCCGTCAATGACAACCTCGACAATGATGACGATAAACCACTTTGACGTGGCCTTATAAGATTCTGGTGAAGCCGAGCTTGACTCTGCCAGCCGGCGAGATCCATAAGCATCCCAAGCTCCTCCTTGTTGGAGGCAATACCACCAGCAAAGCTTCGCCGTTGATCGACCATTAAGCCTCCTTACCAATTTGTTTTTTCAGTTCCAAATCGAGGAACTTCTTCTTTATCTATTCTCTCGCCTCAGGTAAAACAACGGTGTTCCCTAAAGTCGTATTGTTACGTCGACATTGCTGGTATTGTTACGTTGCTTTGCTGCTACCGTTATGTGCTGCCACTATTACGTTGTTTTTCAATTGTTCTCTTGAAGGAATTGAAGCCCATTGGAAGTCCTTGGGTTGATGAATCTGAGCTAAATATATTGTTGAACTTGGATTAGTTATTGGATTTCATTTTCTATAGAAGGAGCAATGTAATTGAACTCCCACTCGGGCAGCAGCAGCACTGTTGAACTCATAATCGGGCAATAACAGCATTGTTGAACTCCTAGTCGGGCAGTAGCAACATTGTTGAACTCACAATGGGGTAGTAGCAGCATTGTGAACTTCCAGTCGGGCAGTAGCAACATTGTTGAACTCACAATCGGGCAGTAGCAACATTGTTGAACTCGCAATAGGGCAATAGCAGCATTATGAACTCCCATTCGGGCAGTAACATCATTGTTGAACTCTCAGTCAGGCAGTAACAACATTGTTGAACTCCCAATCAGGCAGTAGCAGCATTGTGAACTCCCAGTTAGGCTATAGTAGCATTGTTGAACTCATAATCGGGCAGTAGGAGCTTTGTTGAACTTCCCAGTTTGACAGCAGCTTTGTAGCAAGTACAAGTAGCAGCAGCAGCAGCACCATCACCACCACATTTCTGAATATATAGTACGTTTGTAATTTAGTGAATAAGTAGTGAGTGATATTCTGATAAATACATTGTGATAGATGATATGTGGACATTAATTTGTCCTAATTTGTTATTTTTTGTTCTTAATGTATAATATAATTTGTAAATGATATATTTGTAAACTAAAATTTAGTTAATAATTAATATATAGTTTGCTATTTGTTTTTTTTGAATAACAATGTAAATGCAACTTAAAAAAAATGGTGACAATATTTAATCACGGCCCATGATAATTTTAATTGGATCAGAAACGTGGCATTCTCGGACTTTCCCAATTTAACCCCGACCCGAGTCTATACCCAACCCGAGTGTTGAATCAAGCACAGAGCGTTTTGCTTGCTCACAGAAAACAAACTAACAAAGCGCTCAGTCTGATTCAAATCAGATTCCCTTCACCGTCTTCCATCCAGAGCAAGAACTTTTCCCCCCAAACGCCTAGGTCTTCTTCACCTCGCTCTCTCTGCACTTCCTCCGAGTTCCACCGTCCTCACTTCTCCTATAGGAAACGACGAGCCGGAGAAAGGTTCGATTTCCTCAACAAATCTTCGCTAGGTTTCGTCCGTCGTTTTTTTGGCTCATCGCTAATTTCTCGTTTTGTTTCTGATTTCTGGTGTCTCAGGAAGCTTCGATTCGAGAATCAGCGAAGTTTCGGAACCGAAAGATCACAATCGGCCGGGCGAGGTGTCAATAACCTGAGAGCTTCGGTTACTAGCAATGAAATCGAAGTTTTGGCGACGAATTTTGGCTGTAATTTCAGGTACGGTTCCATCTACAAGTGTAATTCGAAGCTTTCCTGTGCTTGTTTTGATGCTTAGAGAAGTTACAGAATTTTAACGAACTTGAAATTTTGAACCGCTGATTGTTTGTTGATGAGAATCACCTCTGGATTTTTCTCTGAATGAACTTGAAGATAATTCTTTTTTCCGTAGGGGTGAATCAAAGGTGTAATTTCGGAACGTTATTCATTTCTCTGGCAGAATTGGGTATAGTCTGTATCTCATAGTTAAAAGTAATAACACTATTTTCTTATCTTGTTTTGTTGAACCTTGTGGATGTAGTGATTTATCTTTTGTCACACTTTGAGAGCTGTGGGATTGTCAGATAAAAGTTCTCTTTAACACAACAGAATCTACTTGAAATCATAAAATTTGTGGCAAGTTTGATATTGTTGATTACAACCTAAAGTTACAGAACATTTAACTTATTGGACTAGATGCTCTAGGGAGATGAATTTGAGGTGTATTAGAAAAATTTAGCATCTTTGATTTAGAAACTTCTCAGAATTCATTGGTTTTGCATCAGTTATGAATATCTTAGCGTTTCCTTGTTTTCATTGGACATCGTCTTTTGCATTCTGGTAGTTTCTTAGTATCTCTGAGTCACTGATAGGGTGACTGCACTGTACGTGATTGTTTCTTCTTCAAAGTGGAAAAGCATCTGTTCTTACAGTATAATATGTTCTTACCGTTTACTATCCCATAGGTTGCACTGGTTTCTTATTTGAAACTCATATCAGGGGGCATATAAGTATATAACATACTTGGCGACCCTTGAGATGTGTGTTTGTTTTTTATGTTCTATATTCTCCAGATATTCTATGTCACTAGAGATTGTCCATAAAGGTTGAGATGAGATGCAATGCGTGTTGGCGTGAATTGGAAGGCCGGGCCATCTCAACGACCTGTTGCCACCTTCTCTGTATCCTTTGTAGAGGAAATTTCTACCTCTAAACTGTGTGACTTCAGAATTTCTTTATATTTTTTCTTTTTGGAAAGATGGTCACAGGTATATTGTTATATGAACTTCCTTAACATCTTGAAAAGGCACAGAGGATGCGAACAAGATCCTTAGCAATGATGGAGCATGTCCCATTTGCGATCAAGTGCTTTCTAAGAGGTAAAATATTACCGTGATCTTTGAAACTGTAGCATATTTCTGGAAATATAGATCCTTCAGGCCTTGGATTTTGTAAATGTACAGCTGTGCCAAGCATAGATGAAAAATAACCAACAACCCTTAATTGAATAGGATTAGTCTGTCAGTTGTACTCTATGTCCTTGTGTGCTACAATGATCGAAAAATGAGTAAACTAGTACCGTCTTTTTACTAGGTATAACGATAATGTAACTAGAAATATGTATTATATGGACTTGTTGATTGATGAAGAAACTTTGGTCTTTTTCTAGCACTACTGATGCTGCAGTATTTTTCTGATGATGCAACCATTTGATTCTTTTAGATATTCCTTGCTAGGACCACAGAGAGCTTTATAGTTCCTTGCCAGACTGCCATTATTGATACTTGGGTTTCAGATAGAAGTAATGATTTTCACAGTTCCCGAGAACATATGTTATATTTTCACTCTGCCTTTCTCATTTTTGCTTTCCTCTTGGCAGTCATATGAAAGTTGTGGATGTCAATCCAAATGACGAAAGGATAAACGTAAGCAAGTATTGATTATGAAGTTATGAAGATACTTTGCTTATCTTCACATCTTATTACCATAATCCAGTGAAATCTGCCCCATTTCTCAGTATTGTTGCTTTCCTGTATTTAATCCTTATCTTCCTGCCTTGCTAATGTTTCAGATGGCCATGACGGAGTTTCTCCAGATATATGTATCCTTTCTTGCTGTGCATTTTTTGATTGCTCCATCTGTTTTCATTTAAGGGAGTGACCAAACTATCCATTGTATATTGACAGCAAATTTTCTCCATGTTTTGTGACAATTTTCTTTGTATATCTCCCTTAACAATCAATGCTAGTGATGAAGAGTGCACACAGAAGTGTCATGTTCTATATTGGGCAAAAGGAATTGGTAATGCAGCGGAAGTTGAGCATGGTAGCAGGTCAATACCGGCAGAAATGTGAAGCAATGCAAGAAAAGTTCATGGAGCAATTCCAAAAGATGCAGTCTCAGTGCCAGAAATGGGCCAAGAAGTGTGAAATGTTGGAGCAAGAAAATGAGAACTTTTCCAAGGATAAGCAGGAGCTCCAGGAGAAATATTCTGAGAAATCCAGGTCTTGTGTCCATACCCTACTGATTCCATTTCCTGAGGCATATAGTTCCAGTTTTGGGGACTCATGTATTGTTATTTTGTCTATTGTGTTGCAGACAGAAGAGAAAGTTAGATGAAATGTATGATCAATTGAGGAGTGAGTACGAATCAGTTAAACGAACTGCCATCCAACCTGCAACCAATTTCTATTTGAGAAATGAACCTGATCTTTTCTCAAACCAGGCTAACATTATGGATCGCAGAGAGGCTGTTAGAAAAGGTAATTCTTTTTCTTCTAAAGTTGCAGAAAGACAGTGTACTTCAATTTCTGCCAGCTCAAGGATTTTATTCCATGAGAGGATATTAATTATAATATTGCAACACCAAAAAATAATCATGTACAGAAATAATCCTTTGGAGCAGTATTAACATTTGATGGTATAATGAGACTGAACTCAAGTTATTTAGCCTCTTCTTTTCAGCTCAAGTACTTTCAAAACCAGTTGACTCATTTCTTGCAGATTGGCGCGTTCTTACTCCTGAAACTCCAGGGCCAAAAGAGAATATATGGCCAGCAAGACAGAATAGTTCAAACTCTGGTGGTCCTTTTGACATCTCTGTCTCACCGGCAAAACAGCCTGCTATGCCAGTTGATGCTGTTAACAGAAGGCCTGGTGCTCACCCCATGTTTGGATCTGGAGCTGGCAACCCCTCATCGACTCTACGGAACATTTTATTCTCCCCAATAAAGAGGCCTCAGCTCTCCCATCGTCCTCAAATGTTCACGTAAGTTGCAGTCTTAGTTCTGCTGAGTTTGCATTGCCTACTTATTGCTGAACCTTCATGAATTGATTTTGCAGGTTCTAGGCTTGAAGTTGAGGGGTTTGCAGAAAGTCATGCTAGATGGTAAATAATAATCCTACAACCATCAGTTAGCTACAGTAGAAAAAGGAATCAGCTGCACTGACTTCATTTGTTATAGACTTCTCCAACTTCACTTGTGTGTTATGGGTGAAGCAGCCTTAACGACGTGGTTTTGGGCATGGGGATGGTGTCCCTGAAGATGATTCGTCTCTAACTCTACCCCTTCTCTTTCTCCACAGAAAACCCTTATGTAATTACCTTAATCAGTCGATATTAGTAGTACTATCAGTACATAGAGGTTGCACTTTTATCATCGTCTCACATGAAATACAAGAGCCTACCGACATACTGTTCATGAAAGCAGATATTTGATGTAGTTATGTAAGTTGATATAAAGTTTGGATGTCTTCAAAGAAGGTTTACCATCTTTTTCTTCAGATCTGCATTCTTCTACTTGGTCAATTACTGCTTATGGTGGGTTTTAAATCAAACTTGATGCTACAAGTGAAATCCTGCTGTACCTGGTGGACACTACATATTGTACTCTTAAGAATTTAGGCATCCAGTAATTCTGTTACTGCAAAACCAAACTAAATTGCTCTGCGCTTCTTTTTATTGCGACTTATGGGAGGTCCTACAGATCAGTATGCTTTTCTCATGGTAAATCTATGAAGGCAAATTCGAACAATTTCATCTGCACTGTTCATCTTGTGTACTTGCTATCTTATACTCATTACTTCGAAAGTTCTGTTGTGAAACTGTAACGAACAATCTACGATTCAAAATCATTCCAAAATTAGTAGATTTCCCTTCAGAAATAGAGAATCAAAAGGTAAATGTGGACTCATGTCTACAGAAGTGCCCCATGTATGCACCGGCCATATATACAAAATGTTTCTCTACTATCGTTAACCTGGCCTCCTCATAAATTACTAACGTGCTGTACACGGTGAGGCAAGAAAACCTTCAAAATTGGGGCCTTGGAAGAGATTTCAACGCGATCCCCATTTTTAACAGAACAGCAGACATGAGAACCATCAATGTATATAACACCCTCTCTACAAAACCATGTAGCTTCCATGGACTGGTGAGGTTTGATAAACCCATGCATTAAGCTTGAGGCTGCTCCTGACGAAATAGGCTCTCTTACCATATACTGGAGGTCCTGAGATAATATAGGCATTGAAAATCCACCAGCTGAGAGCATTGCAGCTGTTGCTCCAGCAGCGGTGGAAACTCTGAGACCGCTTGATCGAGAGTTTACTAAAGGAGAGCATGGCTGGTCATCACTTTTTACTCTGCAAACAAAGACCCTTCAATAGATAAATTTATTTTTTCTTAATGCAATCATTCAACAGATATGGATGAAAGAAACAAGTCAAAATACGGCTATTTGTCTCAGACCATGAGGGAGCCTTACTTGAATGAGAACCGTGAAAGTGTTGCTGGACATGGATGTGCAATTAAAATATCATTAAGAGCATAAGTGGAAATCACTTGTGAGTTTACATCTATGGAGATCCTTCTCAGATCAGAAGGACTAATTCGATCCTCTATGATGTTGTCCAGTATCTGCAAAGAGTATTTATCACAAGATTAGTTCTAAAGTTGCAGTCTGCCTTGGGATGAAGAACACGTAAAGCATCGACTCCGTAACTTGAAGAACAGATAAATGGTGTGAATTGAGGTTGTGCAGAGGAACCTCACAAGTTCAGAGCTAAATGACTTTGCACCCAAGCAATCGGGCTTCCACTACATAGAACCCACCAATATAGCCCCAGTAAGAAATATCATTTTGTGCTACACACTCTAGATGCCTGTAACACCACAGTATGAAGGTTTTGGCAGATGATGCGGTTTCATTTGAGTACTCTCCTATACGGCAAGTGACTAATGGTGAGATGTTATACCACAAAACATATTGATGGAAATAGTTCTTGGGACTAAAATGTTGAGCATCAGGTGAAGACTTAGATTGGAGATTAATTCTTGACAATTTGTACACAGATCTTTTCTCCAAATTACTGCTTTTTAAAAACCTCACAACAGAGGAGTCAAACTACATCCTGGCCTCCATTCTTGTTATCCTTTGTCAGATTCATGAAATAATCTTAGAAATCTTACCTGTTCAAAGTTGTCAACAGTTGCAGCACAAAGATAGCCTGTGCTTCTGGAAGCATCATACTCATTCCCGTGCTTTTCCACCTAACCAAATGAAATACAGTAAATAACTTATGAGACAGCTCCAGAATCCGCAAAAGAGAAGAAAAAAATGAATTGATTCAAAGCAATGGTTAAACAAAACACAGGAAACCAACTATACAAAGGCTAAGTAACACTATGGCTTAGCGAAAGCAACAAACTAACCTCTTCAGGTTGGGTGGGGTCAGAATTCACTCCTAGAACTGGAACCGAGTCATCAATATAATGGCTAGCATGTAGTAAAGTGCCATCACCACCAACTGTAATAACAAGGTCCACATCACGGATGGGCTGCCTTAGATCTTTACGCAGTAGAGCTTTCCACTCAACAGGCTTGTGGCGCAAAATGTTCTGACAAAAGTTTACTGCATCCTTGTGCACATTTCGCCTATTCTCCAAGTGCTGTAGCTGAAGAAATGTGCTCAATATTAAGTCTTTTATAACTGTATTATTTCCTGGCACACAGTTTCACAACCAAGACATATTATACAGAACCAACATTATGAGCCTAAACTTGTTTACTCGTCTACTACGATCATAAAGCCAAAGCTTCTTTGTGGGGAAATAATTTAGAATACCTAGATGTCATCGCCTTAGTTATCTTTTTTGGGTATGAAATACTTTACTAACTGGATTTGAGTATAGAAATATCAAGCTTTACATATTTGCCATAAACACATGAAACCTTTACCATATTTCCCATCTTGAAGCATAATACACTTAATTCAACTGCAAAGAACTTTACTTTTCTCACTTCTAGGTTCAATTCAACCTACAAAACAAAAAACTATATCGTTTTCTAATTTTCTTTTCTCATTTCTCCCATGAAATTCACAAAGCATAACAAAATAAACCAAACCCACAAAGCATTCCAATCAAAGTTTTCAGCTTTAAGCATTTTACAAACAATCAGGGAAACATTTGAGGAATGATGATCCATACTTGTAGTAGAGGGGGCACTGAATCAAAACAAAGAGGAAAGTGCGTGATATTAATACCTGGAGGCTGGCGATGCGAGAAAGGCCTTCTGATTGGGAAGCTGGGTAAGCGTCGAACGGTTTAAGCAGCACCAACAATCTCCTCGTCGCCATTACTGTCTCTCTAATTCTTTCTCACAGAAGCTCAGAAGAAGCATATGGCGGTTGGTTCAGTTTACAACTCTACACCGCCGAGGATGCCACTCCATTTTTATTATTTACTCTACTAACCCACAATTTTTACCCTTTACTCTCTTTTTTCATTTTAATCTACTCTCTTAATATTTCAACTTCATTAACTAATCGTCATAACTTTTATCGAGAAATTTTGAAAAATAACCAGATTTTAGGCTCTAAATTGATTTATAACCAAGTTTTTTAAAAAGTTGAAAAATGACCTTATAGTGAAATAAAAAGTCATAACTGCCCAAATAGATTATTTTGCTATTTTTATGAAAGGTTTCCATAATATCTTGAGTTCTTAATTGATCCAAAAAAAACTTCAATCGTGATTAACAAGATGTCTCCGCTCATCCATGTGAACATGTTTTTCTTTGACTCCCACATCTTTCTAGTTTCTACCGGCTAAAAGAAAACCTTCAGCTACATAGCTCTTCATCTCAATAGAAAAGTGATGCAATGACAATTTCAAACTCAACTGTAAATCAAATTTCAACTTCGCCAAGAAAATTTCCAATTTGAACTGGTAAGTTCACACTGATATATAAATTCCTAATTTTTTTTTTTTATATATAAAATCATTCCCTGTTAAACTCTTATACGTCCTGGAATTAAATGGAACAAACTGTTCTGAACAACACCAACCCAGTTAAAACAAAAATAGCATATTGATTAATCTTACATGAAGATCACAAGAAGGAGAATTGATCAGTCTGATCAAATACCATATCATTTTAGTCGCCGAACTCATCAACTTGGTGAATTTCTCAAGCACTAACTCAATTTGTTTCTGTTAGCGTTCTATGTGTTGGGAATATTGGATTGTAATCATTGTGTAATGCTTCCTATTATCTGTTGAATACTTGAATGGACGAAACGGGTGTAATTTCCCCTTGATATATCTTAGTATCTTAATCATAGCAATATTGCTCCAACAAAGTGTTAAGTGTTGTATCACTTCATAGCGCAATAATCTATTTAGGATAGTTATGACTTTTTACTACACTATAAGGTCATTTTTCAACTTTTAAAAAAAAATTGGTTGTTAATCAATTCAGAGACCAAAAGATGGTCATTTTTGAAAATTTCTCACTTTTATCAATACATGTTCCTCATACTTTTATTAATCATATTGACTGCTGATGCGTTTGTCAAGCAGAGTGTGGATCACTTATTATCTTTGACAATCCTCCTCATGGTGTTAATGTCTTCATTGATGACCTTGTTTTTGTAACTCGAGCTAGGAGAGTCTCATATGCTAACTCTTAACTCTTAGCCATTTAAGTCCCCCACCATGTAACTAAGAAAAAAAAAGGTCAAAGGCACTCTAGGATTTTATGTTGATTTTACGACTTTGAAGTGAATATGACATGAGAATCTGGTATTTGATGGAATAATTGTATGGTGCCTTTAATCCTTTTCAAAATCATGTACAAGAGCATGTTCTAGCAATCTCTATAATCCATTAAAGAGAGATGACAAAGAATCAATCAAAATGAAGGAAGCTAAACTTGCTCCTGATGCTTTTTTTTCAAGTAGAATAGAGATTCATCTAAACTTTCTTGTTTCAGGCTTCCCTGATGAATCAGGGTTTTGAATCTCCATATTTATTATGGCCTTATGTGCCTAAGCTGGTGAATACACATCAAACCATATATCCACGCAGCTTGACTTTCCTAAGCTAAATTGAACCAAAAAAACTGTTTGTTTTCCTTATTTTGATTTACAATCCCTCTTTTGCTTCTCTTGTTCCTTCAGTCCTTCTTGATCTAAGTAACTACAAAAGAGATCAACAGAGTAAATAACTAGAAAACACAATAGACTAAAAAATGAATAAAAGAAATTTGATATAAATAATGTATAATTATGCTCATATCAGCTATCAATATAAAACAAGTTATAAACTCTAGTGACAAAAATCACTACAACATGGTACATTGCAATATTTGGCGGTTTGAAAAGTGCAACGCCGATAGTCTTTCCCAGTATTTGTTTTTCTTTTTTTTGGTTAAAATGATATTGCACAGTTAAGACAACAAAGACGGTGGTTGAACAAAGATTATAAGGCCGACCACTTTGTATACTACCAAAAACAAACATAAGAGGTCCAAAATTCAATTCACTTTTAGGCACCAAAGTGCAAGTTTTCCATCAAGTACAAAGTTGAAAGTTGTTGCAATTACTCAAATTCATATAGAACAAAGATCTCAATAACTTGCATTGTTGGGGCAACTTGACCTCATTGCCCCGGATGGATGCCGGTAGCCCCATATCCTCAAACGAACCAATAAAGGATCCGTACCCGGTTCCAATCGGGTTCGGTGCAATCAAAATTGACATCTCAAAGCTTTAGTGGTTGACCCACAAAGCAAATACGGGTGGTGGTATAGTCTTATCGGATCCAACCCATATTCTCTCTCAGAACCCTATCGGGTTCACTCTCGCTCTCTCTCTTGGATCTCTCACGATCCGAACCCCCAATTTCCCGATCCAATTACAATTGCTGTAAGTCCCAATTTTTATAGTCACTCTATTTGTTGCTTTCAGATTTCAATTTGGGGGTTTCTGATGTAAATGGGGAGTCTGTTTGGTGTGACCCTGATCCTAAAGTTTGAAGCTTTTGATGAATTTGATCGTTCTAGGGTTTGGGAAATTTGAAGTTTGATGAATTGTGTTGATTATTAGCTTATGCTCAATTGTTAGTTTTTTTTTTTTTTTTCTTTTGTGAAAGTTTTTTCCTTTAAAGTTTGTAGTGTAATAGAGCTTTGATACATTTGTCAAATGAAGGGTAAAATATTTTGAATGTTTGTTGTAGGTTTGTATCTAGTGTTACTTTGGATTAAGTACACCATGATACGATAAGATATGCATTATATTGGTGTATTTTAGCATACATTGGATAGGTGGTTTGATTTTCTTTACTTCTGGGGTTTCCAGCTAGATTTAGATGATGGGCTCCAGTCACTGTTTGTGTTCTTGATAAGTTTCCCCATTCACTTTATATTCTTGTTGTGCAGTGTGGACCGTGATATAGAACCTTTGGCAATCTGCTAGTAGCTTAGGATATGTGTGTGTAGTGCTGTAATGATGGAATCATGCTTATGTTTTTCTAGAATTTCTTTTTTTTCCTTTTTTGATAAGAGGCTCTGCATATTCATCTTGTTGATTTGATGGATTGAGTCATCATGATGTGCAGGCTTGGTGGATTTCATGCCATTGTGATGGAAATACCAGATGAAACAGCCATCAAGAAACCAAAGCGGTTGACATCTGTTGTATGGAATCATTTTGAAAGGATTAGGAAGGCTGATATATGTTATGCGATTTGTGTACACTGTAACAAGAAACTCAGTGGATCAAGTAATAGTGGCACCACACACCTGAGGAATCATCTAATGCGATGTCTGAAACGATCCAACTTTGATGTATCTCAACTACTTGCAGCGAAGAGAAGGAAAAAAGATAATACTGTTAGCCTTGCCACTATAAATGGTGATGAAGCGCAAAGACAGGACGCATTTATTAAGCCAACAATCATGAGGTTTGATCCAGATCAGAGAAAGGATGAAATTGTTACCGTTGCAAGTGGCAAGTTTGATCAGGACCGTAGTCAGTATGATCTTGCTCGCATGATTATATTACATGGTTACTCACTGCCAATGGTTGATGATGTTGGATTCAAAGTTTTTGTCAAGAACCTTCAGCCATTATTTGAGATTGTGCCAAATAATGATGTCAAAAATTTTTGTATGGAAATCTATAGAAAAGAACGAGGTAAAGTGTATGAGATGATAAATGGTTTGCATGGCAGAATTAACCTTTCTGTTGAAATGTGGTATTCTCCAGAAGGTGTTGAGTACCTGTGTTTGACTGCACACTTCATTGATGAGGAGTGGAAATTGCAGAAGAAAATTATGAATTTTGTCACACTTGATTTGTCGCACACTGATGATTTGCTTTCAGAAGTGATTATTAAGTGCCTGATGGACTGGGATGTTGATAGTAAGTTGTTTTCCTTGACATTTGATGATTGTTCCACTGATGATGACATTGTTCTAAGAATTAAAGACCAGATTTCCCAAAGCAGGCCTCTCTTGGGTCATGGTCAGTTATTTGATATCCGCTCTGCTGCACATGTTATAAATTCAATTGTGAATGATGCATTGGAAGCACTGAGGGAGGTGACCCACAAGATTCGAGCAAGTGTCAAACATGTAAGAAGCTCACAAGTGGCACAAAGGAAGTTCAATGAGATTACCCAGCAAGTTGGGATCAGCAGTGAGAGGAGATTGATTGTTGACTGCCCAGGTCGATGGGATTCAACATGCCTTATGCTTGAAACAGCTTTAGAATACAGGGGTGCATTTTCAGTCCTGCAAGAGCATGATCCCTCATATACATCAGATTTAACCGATACAGAATGGGAATGGTCAAGCTTTATTGCTGGTTATTTGAGGCTTCTTGTGGAAATCACTAATGCATTTTCAGGCAACAAATATCCAACTGCAAGTATATACTTTCCTGAGATCTGTGATGTTCACATTCAGTTAATTGACTGGTGCAAGAGCCCAGATGACTTTCTTAGGTCTATGGCATTAAAGATGAAAGATAAATTTGACAAATATTGGAGCAAGTGCAGTTTGTCTTTGGCAGTAGCAGTCATTTTGGATCCCAGATTCAAGATGAAGTTGGTGGAGTACTACTATTCTCAAATTTATGGTAGTCAATCTTTGGAGAAGATCAAGGATGTCTCTGATGGCATCAAGGAGCTTTTTGATGCATATTCAATCTGCTCAACAATGGTTGATCAAGGTTCAGCCTTGCCTGGAAGCAGCTTACCTAGTACCTGCAGTGATCCCAGGGATAGGTTGAAGGGTTTTGACAAATTTCTTTACGAGACCTCCCAAAGCCAGAATGTGTCATCGGACTTGGAAAAGTATCTACAGGAGCCAAACTTTCCTCGTAATTGTGACTTTAACATATTGAATTGGTGGAAGGTTCATACACCGAGGTACCCCATTTTATCCATGATGGCACGTGATGTTCTAGGAACTCCTATGTCAACTATTGCACCAGAATCCGCATTCAGCATTGATGGTAGAGTGCTTGATAAATGTCGAAGCTCGCTGAATCCTGATACACGAGAGGCTTTGATATGCACACAAGATTGGTTGCAGATGGAAGTAAAAGGCAAGTGCATTATACTTTACAATTCATCTTTGTCTTCAATTTAGCCTGCATGTAGCAGTAATCTTATTGCAATAATCATTCTTATCTTTTTTATATCAGATGGCAGTCGATTGTCAAGCCATTCAGTTAGACCAATTCCCATGGCTGAATCAAGTTAATATTCCAATGGTATGGTTCTGTTACACCGGTACTCTTATTCCGCTAGTAGCTAATTGTTATACATGTAACAAACTGCTGACTGCTGACACGATCTTGATGCAAGGTTGATGGATCCAGTATTAACATTTTCTCTGGCGTATATTCCTAGGATTGGTGTGGGCAATGACAATCTCTATGTATCTATATCTCCACATGAGACGGGCGGTTAATTGCTTATAGTTCTTTAGCAAGAAGCTAAATGTAAATTTTAGGACTCGCATCAACTAGATTCCCTGATTTGTGCTTTATATTATTGGAACCTGTTTCATGATTGTAAATCATCTCTTCAATGTTCCATTGTGTGACGAGATATGGTTGTCTAATGGTGATCATCTGCATTAGTTCTGAGAAATAGGGAATTAGTTCTCAGTTTCTCGCCAAGGCCTAGTTTGACAAGTAGGAATGAAATTAATTCGTTGGTATTTCTTATGAACATGGGAAGTAAATTTCTCACTATTTTCCTACCATCGGGCAACAGTATAGTAATTGATTATGGCCTTGTCATTTCTAAAGTTTATTTTGTGCAAGATTAAAAGAATGGGGCTGATCGGGCATCCAAAATTATAATTAATATTATAATCTGAATTTTATCCATTAGATATAATCGTAATTAACAGTTTAGATAAGTCTTAAAACTAAACCATTTACTTTTCTTTTCTTTTAATTTAAATTAATTTAGGTTATCTTTCTATGAATTTGGAATACAATTAATATGGATTAAGAGGGTGTTAATTGACTTCCTATTAAAACTTATCGTCCTCTTTTTTCCTATTGAAACTCATCTACTTGAGAGAAAATGAAACAAAATATATACCAGATCATGTTCAAAAATTGGCCTTAGTTTCAATCTTCTCTACTTCTTTCTCATTTTTTTTCCATCAAGATGACAAAACTCAATCAAGATTCATCATCTTCTAATTGAAATTAATCGTTATAGATGATCAAGTACTTTGATATATAAATAAATTGACTCCCATTTTAATGGTTTCTCTAGTCATGATGACCTTTTTTTTTATGGGAAACAAATAAGGTATAAACTCCCTCTTAATCGTATTTCAAATTCATAGTAGGTAATCTCCCATTTTTAATGTGTATTTAATAGAAAGATAGAAAAATATCCTAAATTGATTTAAAGAAAAAGAAAAGAAAATGATTTAATTACTCTTAGATTTAATGAATGATATTATGTTCATACTATTGATTATAGTTTTAGATGTCATAGATTCGCCCCCTAAAAGAATAAGTAACATCAATTTTTCGTTTTACCTTAGCCAAGAAAGTTTGTTAAGAAATGATTAAATTCATTTTACCCCCTCTAAGGTTTGAGGTTAACCTCATTTTAGTTCCAGTTTTCTGAATTCTGAAAATTTACTCCCTAAAGTTTTTAGTTTTCATAAATCATGTCCAATTGTTGAAATTCCGTCTAATTCAGACGTTAATTTTGACTTTATAGCTCACTTTAAAGGCTAAAATAATCATATAACAACAAAAATCGTCTTTTAGTTAGTTTTCTCTAAGATTCTATACTAGTATTTAACGTTTAAATTAGACGAAATTTCAACAATTGAGCATGATTTATGAAAATTAAAAACTTTATAGGGTAAATTTTTAAAATTAAGAGTATATGGACTACAATGATGTTAACCATAAACCTTAAAGGGTGGGATAAACTGAAATTAATCCTTAAAAAAACAACTCAGAGGTAGTCTAGTTTAATTCATGATTTTTAGACTAGACTACCTGCAAGTTTTTTTTTTTTTTTTTTTTTTTTGATAGAACTACCTGCAAGTTGTTATGTGCTTCCAAAATGCACAGAACAGCTAGAATATCATGCTTGTTACCTTTCGTAATGGCCGACGTGTTTTTCGTGACCAGCCCCAACCTGAAGCAAAGAACATCACCCGAAATTTCCACCACCTCATGAGGTAGTTAAGCAACAACAGAGAAAAACTAGAGATTGGCAGGAGGCACCTCTTTGTTTAAGGCCATTTGGTGCCACCGTACTTAAAAAGTTTTCCGAGACAATGTTTAGTTGGAAAAATTGATGAAAGTCACAATATATAGTTGAAAAATATTGTAACTAGCTACAGCATTCCTGTGGCAGTAGCCAAAATTTGTTGTCACAAGTTCACAACACAAAATGCTACCACCAGTATGAAACTATTAGCATGACAACCTGTGACAAAATGGCAAGGGTACACAATGTACCTTGACTCAGCCCCATTATGTACAAGCAACTAAAATCTCAACTATCTCTACAATCCATCACATAGGTATCTTCGGGATCTCTGCCTCATCATAAAGCAGCCGGTTATGAACTCTGCATTGATGGTTGATAAATTCCTTGATCAATTTCTTTAGCATATTAGCTTTCTGGTATTCTCGACTACCAGAAATGACGACCTTTAATTCATTGCTACTTGATGTTCTGCCCTCAAATGTTGCCTGCAAAACATATATGAATAATACTTTAGTGACAAATTGATCGATTACACTAGTTCTTTTACATTCTCAGATTTTGATAATCTTTCTCCCTCTGCAAAGATAGATTCTGTCAGGAAAGTTATCTATTTAGGATCCATCTATTTATCACGGCAGAACGTATCTCGTATACCAGGCAATGATTAGTCACCGCGGCTGTATGCAGTGATTAGCACTAACCTGTGAAGTAAGCTTGAATGCTTGGATTGTTGCTCTCAGTGTGTCATCTAAGAGTTTCTCAGATACTATCCAAGGCCTGCATAGAATTGAAAATTAATGACATAAAGCTAAAGGAATCCAGAGTTCATATCCAGTGTCTACTTGGGCTGTTTAAACTATTGGAAGGCTGAAATGAGTCATTTGAACCATTCTAACATACTGACAAGTTTGAACAACTTGTAATTACATAAAAGCAATTGACACAAGATATACCTTCCTCTTGAGGAAACAATGATGCGATCTGGACTCTCCAAGAAGTTGGACACCTTTTCAAGATTCATTTTGTTATCCAGTATGATGATTCCTCTTGTATATGTCTCCAACGGCTTACTTGGCATGACAAAAGCTACACATGAGACTGAAGCTTGCTGATACAGAAACTGCATAATTGTAACAGGTGATATCCCCTTCTCAAGATTCTCACAAAAAGCACATAAGGCGTCCCTTCTATATCACTGTTTGCTCTTTTGATGTAGGTCTTTTGAATTGCATTCTGACTCTTGCCTTGGTGCTGTTTTGATGAAAGGTTTCAATGTTTTTTAAAAAAAAAACAACGCAAAAAAGGATTGTCAATCATCTCTGCTTTGAAAAATCATACAGGAAAGAGACAAATTCATTTGGGATAAGCTATAAGGAATTCTGCACAAACCTTTAAAAGACCTGTTCATTACAGAAGCTATATATCTCCTGGCAGGTGTATCCTATAAATAGGCAAACTAGTATCAAATTTATTGCTAAAACAAGCACATAGAGGATATATCCTAGCATGTACAGATAGAGAAAGAGAGGGAGCACAGAATAGGTGTAGATGCACAGAATAGGTGGTAATTGCACATACTCCCAACCTCACAAATCAAGTCCAACACACTCTAGTCTCTAGTCTCTCCCAATCCACTTTAGCTATTTCTCATAATCCTCCAAAACTTTTCACTATCAATGCTATTCCATGTATATGGTAGAAAGCCAAATATGAAATTGATCCCACATAGACTTTTTTGGGTCAAATTCCAAGTAAGGTTAAGAAAAGCAAACAACACAAGGGGCCAAACATGAACAAGCTACAAGATACAGTAAATCAAGAAATTCAAACAAACTGTCAAAATTAATCATTAAATACCCAAAATGTACACACTTGCCTTGTGAGCAGAATTATACTTGAACCTCTTATTAGAAGTCCTACAACTCTCTGAATCACAACCAACTTTCTCAACAGAAATCGTAGTTGAATTAGAGAAATTGCTCTCATTCTTCTCCTTGGCCCTGTCGAGAAACGAGCTCAGCACCGGGCTTATTAGTTCCTCATCAGTAGCAAGCACCTTACTACCAGCTTGCTGAACTCGGCAAATGTCCCCAATTGCTAGACTAGATAGAATCCCAACATCTGGACCACTAGTCCATTCCACAACGTACTTACAATCACACACTTCCTCTCCTTTCACAATCCTATGCTCCTTACGCACAACCTGACCATAACAAACGATAACAAACTACAATAAGCAGACCCATACACTTTCTTTTTGTTCCGCAATCACACGGTTTCCTTAAATCCGTGTCGAGGTGCCACGACATAGAATCTTACCGACTCAAGCATGCACCTGTGGTGGGTTTTACAAACACATAGAATAACTCTAACAAAAAGAAAAAGAAAAAAATATGAGGAAAATAGAGAGCTCGCCATATCGATTACGCCGTCGAAGTAGCGGCGGTCTTCGGGTGGAACAGAATGGGCGGCGCAGACGACTAAGCCCTTGTTGACTTTGGAGCACTCGTAGTCCTGGAGCTGAACAGAAATTTTCCTGACCCGGGACCTCAATGCCTCGACGTCTTTCTGCGACTTGAGGTCTTTAAGGTTGATCAACTCGTCATGCTCGTCGGGGAAGGTGGCGAACTTGATTCTGAGACGGTGTTCACCGCCGGCGTACTCCGATAGTAGGTGGGCATCATACCAGGCGTCGTCCTTGTGCGACCGGAACTCTATCGCCATTTTCATATCACCAAGTGAGTGACGTGATCAGTGACACGGTGTATTTATTCAGAAATGTCTTCTTCTTGATTATGGCAAAGCTTCCGAGGTGTGAAGAAAGGAACACGTCACCATGTGACGAATTGTATAGAGGAATGTCTTTTACACGCCATGTAACTAATAGAATCATAGTTACTGGTCTGTTTTGAATAACCGTGTGATGTAAATATTTATGACAATTTACTTTACTTCATTTTCCATAATTTGTTCACGTACCATTCTAATATAATTAATTGGATAAGAAAATGTACCAAAGGGATTTCATTCAACTTTTCGTTGTTGATTGTTGAATAAATAAGGATGCGTTTATTGTCACCACATAAATTATTTTGCTCATCTCACACATTATTGACAAAATATATGAAGAGAATGTAAAGTAAACAAAGTAGAGAATTGAGAAAAATGTTTTTTAGGTATTAATTGTTAATGGGTGAACAAAGTAGATTAACAATTAAAATTACATGATTATGGTATGAAAAATATGTGATGTGAGTAAAATGGTTTATGAGGACAATAAATGCACAATAAATAATAATGTTGCACTTACGTACGTGTGTATATATATCACAATCGGTTAGCAAATTTTGCTTGTTGATTGTGTGATACGTGGGTTTCATTGAGTTGTATGCAATAGTACGTTATTTGAATTTCATACCCGGAAAGAAGTGCGAAAAATTCTGGCATAAGTTTCGGATTATGTTCCACAAATAGCTTCCAGGTTTTATGCTTACATTTGGTTAGGCATAAATGTTCCAAACTTATATCAATTTGAAATCAAACATGAAACATGAGGATGAACACAAGAGGAACGTCTATCTGCTTGTTATGTAAATATGTAGCCTAGTTGTTAATACTTGACGAATATTGATAGTCAGTGTCATAGAGAGAGTATAAATAAACATTAATCTAGAACAGTTTGTTGAAAGTTCGACCATAGCTAAAGTCTAGTTAATTCTAATAAGTTTCTTTTTCGTACGTATAAGAGATAGTGGTGGCGTTGTAAAACTTACAACAAGACTACACTCTGTTGAGAGAGTATGTGTATTGGCATCAATCTAGAAGACTAGAACACAGGATATCAACTCAATTATCTTTTACTCAGTTTATCAATATGATTCTGAGCCTAAAATTTGAGTGAGGAATCAGTGACCTTTATTTTGCTACGGTAACTCTTTTATTTTATTTTATTTTCGAGTATCCTTGAGTATTTCCCTCCCAAACCCAAATTTGAAATTCCCCCCAATTTAGTATTGACCTGCGTTGGACCCAAAATGCAGAAAACCTCAAACATTACATGAAAAGAAAAGGAAATAAATAAGAAGAGGTATGGAAAATGCTGGCCTACTCCTCCGCCTCCAAGAAATCCTTCACAATCTTCACGCTTGGCTCAACCACCTCTCTCTCCCAAATCTCCGACCACCTCTTACCGCCACTACCCTCGTCATCATCTGACGTCACCACCGCCCTGAACACCTCCGTCGCGTCCAGCCTCTTCAGGTCCCACCCCGCCTTCCTCAGCCTCGCAATCTTCCCCATCTGCCTCTTCGCCAGCTGCCAAGTGTTCCTTTTAACCTCTCCCACCGCCTCCTCGTATGCTCCTCGCCGCACCGGATCATCCTCCTCCACCTCCGCCGCCGCATACTCCTCAAAATACCGGCTGAACTCCGCCACTCCGATCGCCTTGCTCACACCGGTCTGAACAGCCCGGTTTTGGCAGTGAAACTCGGCCAGCTCCTGAAACATCCCTGCGTCGAGCATCTCCTCCACTCGCCGCGACAAGTACGCCGTCAAAACCGGGAACGCCACGTCGACCCAGAGGAAGCAGCAGTCGTAGCGGAGCTCCGACGACGCCGCTACCTCGCCGTCAAAGACGTCGACGTCCGGCTCGAACCTTTCGACGAGGAGCGCGTGGATGAACGAGTTGGACCCGCCGACAAGTACCGGGACCTTTCCCCGGGAGAGAACGTCAGACACCGCCTGTGCCGCAAGACGGCGGAACTCGGCGGGGGAAACGTCGCCGTGGCCGGAGTCGAACTCGCCGAGGAGGTGGTGAGGAACGACGCGCAGTTCGGCGGCGGAGAGCTTGTTGGTGGTGACGTCGAGGCCCTTGTAGAGCTGCATTTTGTCGGCGTTTATGACCTCGAAGGTGGTCGGAGCGAACCGCGCGGCGAGGTCGAGGGAGAGCCGGGACTTGCCGGAGCCGGTGGCGCCCATGACGACGACGATGAGCTTCTGTGGGCCGGATATGACGTCCATTTTGAAGGGTTTGTGCAACCGGCGAGGAGAGAATCGAAGGGACTGTTTTATGTGTGAGGAGGGCTGAGCTGGGACTTAGGTCAGTTAGGTGTAGGTGGGAGGTGAAGCGCACGCGCAGGGTTGTACGGAAGTTGAGAGAGAGTGAGGAGGAGTGGTGGTGCAGTCTGTGCTGGTGGGTGTGTGGCTAAATTGATCGAGCTAGCTCCAGAGACGCGGCTGTGGTCTGTGGTGCAGTCTCGCACACATACCCTAATTAATGTGAGAGACGCAGGACAACACAAAATGGGTGCTGTGTTTTTTGTCCTGGGACTATGGACGAGAGGACAGTCTACCGTCGTCTTATATATATACTCATATTGTTGTTGCCCATGCCTGTATGGGCTTGTGTATCAGTTTTAGTGTTTGTGTGCATGAGTGGATTGGGGTGTCACCTCAGGATTGATCTGTTGAAACAAAAAGTGTGGAATTTATAGACATTGGGGAAGAAAAGGCAAATGTTTAACGCGCGCTAAGTTCGAATGCATGGCATGGAAGGATAAAAAGCTGAAAGGCCATGAAGAATAAAAAGCTGAAAGGCCATGAAGAATAAAAAGCTGAAATACCACATTTCTATGGTAGGAAATCATGATATGAAAATAGAATTAATTTTATTTATGAGGCTTAAAATTTGTGGATTCAATCAATCTTATGTATCATTTCATATAAGTAAATAAATATATTTATTTTTAATTTCACATGATATCTTACCAAATCATAAAATTGTATTACCAATTTAACCGGCCAGTTCTATTTCTTTAATGAGACATAAAATTTGTGGCCTAGGTCCATGTATCATGTCATGTAAGTAAGTAAAAATATTTCTTTGATTCCACATAATATCTTGTCAAAGAGTGCGGTTATTGAGACTTTCAAATTTACTCACTAGACCTCACTCTATTTTGAATTATTAAATGACATATATACATCCTCATACACAATGACTATTAAAGACAATAATTATATAAAAGGAAATATTGTATTTATTCTCTTTAGACTTTCTAATTAAATAATAATTTATTCAATTCTTTATGATTTTCCTTATATATTTTTTTTCTAATTTATTTTTATTAAAGCATATATATAGTTTATAAGAGCTAAAAAAATAATCAATATCAATCATGTGACATACAATTTTATATTATCATACATGTTGAACGCATATACTTGCAAGATGCATAAATATTTTTACAAAAAAAATAAAATAAATATCTATTGATTATAGAAAATATATATTTATTGAAATAATTTATTATGAGGTACTTGCAAGAAAATATATATAAATACCCACTACCAGAAAATGGGTATTGGGCGACGAAACAAAAAAAACCGGGCGACGATTTTTTTTTTCGTCGCCTAAGAGGGAACTTAGGCGACGATTTTTTTTTTCGTCGCCCAAGGGAAAAAAATCGTCGCCTAAAGTCCAACTTTAGACGACGAAAATAAAATCGTCGCCTAAGAATACATTTCGTCGGCTAAGAGAGAAACTAGGGCGACGAAACAATATTTCGTCGCCTAAGATATTTATTTCGTCGCCTAAGTTTTTTATCCTTAGGCGACGAAACTGAGATATTTCGTCGCCCAAGATTTTTCATTCTTAGGCGACGAAACTCAAATATTTCGTCGCCCAAGATTCTTCTATATATTGTGAGGCGGGATAGAAGAATGAGAACTTTGAAAATTTTAAACATAAATTTCTCTAGTTCTTCAAATCGTTCGGTGTTGTGGAAATTTGTCCATACATAGTTTGTGGAGCTACTCCCAGGTACGTACATATATATGCATATATATGCACATATATATATGTGCATATATATATATTGATTTTCAGTTTTATTTGAGTTGAATTAATGATATATATATATATATGCATAGAGTTTGTTCCAAGCTGAGTAAGGGGCCGTTCTGTCATAGATATGGTTCACAGGTTTGTTTAACTGGATCTCAATATCACAAACTGACCACTCTTCTCGGTGAAGGGGTCGATAGGGGTTCGCCTCCGTGATCACAAACGAGTCCTGCCTGGTTCCTGTAGGGGGTTCGCCCTCCGTGACATTGACACTTGCCTTCTGAAACCACGGAATCCGCTCGAACTAGATATATATAATTAATAATTAGTATGTTGTATTACATTAATATATATATATATAAAAGATATGTTCATTAAATATTGATATATATATGTGTTATTTTCGGGATATGGATAAGAGTTGGATTTCTCTTCCAAGATATCACAGAAAATATGCTGAAGGAGTTTGGGATTTTATGCAATATGCGCAGGGCAATGCTGACGGGAGTGGCATGTTCTATTGCCCGTGCAAGATGTGTAAGTGTCGCAGTGATATGCATCGATTTCCGTTGGGGACAGTATGGGACCACCTGAAGAGTAACGGATTCTGGGAACGTTACACATGTTGGATATATCACGGTGAAACCTCATCACGCCCGCATGATCATGGACAGTTTGATGAGACGGGCAGTACATCCAACGATCCAACAACGACCTTCATCAACGACATGTTTCCTCATGACAGCGGTGTATGCCCTGAACGACAGCACATTCCTCAGGCGCCGATGCAGGCCGTCCCTAGAGGTGTCAACACTGCCGGTATAGCCAAGTACAACAGACTTATTGCTTTCCAACAGACCCCTCTGTGCCCAGGTCATGAGAAGACCGTTCTTCAGTGTGTGATGGAGGTGATGCATATCAAGGTTGACACAAAATCGACCGTGACGGCTGTTGATAGGTATCTACAGTACGCTGCTTCGCTCCTGCCCGACGGTCATCGTCATCCCACCACGTATCATAAGGTCCGTCGTATCTTGAGAGATCTCGGGCTTTCCTACATCAAGATCCATGCATGCAGATATGACTGCGTTCTATTCTGGGGTAAAGATGCAGACGGTAATGACCTTGAAGGCCTTCATCGTTGTCCGGTATGTGGGACCGACAGGTATAAGCGGACTCCCGCAGGCAACAGGAAACATGTTAAGGTACTTGGCTATTTCCCGTTGAGGGATAGGCTGGAGCGGTTGTATATGTCTTCAAAGACGGCCGAAGCTATGAGATGGCACGCTGTGAGGGAGGTGCATGACGAAGACCTCATGGTACACCCTGCTGACGGGGAGGCGTGGAAGCATATAGACAGGGAGTTTCCTCATTTTGCTTCAGAGGTGAGGAATGTGAGGCTCGGGCTGTCATCCGACGGGTTCAACCCTTTTGGGACCATGAGTCTTTCGTACAGTATATGGCCGGTCATTTTGGTGCCTTACAACCTTCCTCCATGGATGTGCATGAAGAAGGAATACAACATGTTGACCTTGTTGATTCCGGGGCCCGGTTATCCAGGTATCTACTTTCCCTTCATATTGTATATATTGCTGTTGGTTCAACACCTCTCCATTTATTGTTTTTGTTCTATATTGTTGGTCATATATAGTCGTTATCTGAATTTGTTGTGGTTGTTGTTGTTATCCAGGGAAGTGTCTCGATGTGTATATGAGACCGCTGATTGAAGAGTGTAAATTGCTTTGGGAGGTTGGTCATCCCACTTATGACTCCCACAAAAAGGAGATGTTCCAGATGCATGCCATGATTGTTGGTACCATCAGTGATTTTCCTGCACGTGGGATGTTGTCCGGCAACGTTGTTAGGGGATACAAGGCTTGTCCTGAGTGCCTTAGCTCCCAGGGGTGTAGCAATCATTGCAACAAGATAGTCCGGATGGGTCACCGTGCTTACCTACCACATGATCACCCCTGGCGGATAGATACCGGGGCATTTGATGGGACCGAAGAGAGAGGTGTGGAGCCGCATAGATGGTCGGGGGAAGAGATTTTAGCAGTGCTGGATGAGTATGATTTTGGGCAGCTCAGCAATCATCCCGATATTGTGGCCAGAATACCTGAAAGACCAGACAGGTACAAATTCTGGACACATAAGAGCATATTTTGGGAACTCCCGTACTGGAGTACGCTGTTGATCAGGCACTACCTAGATGTGATGCACATAGAGAATAATGTCTGCGACAGTGTGGTAGGTACAGTGCTCAACTTGGAGGGGAAGACGAAAGACGGTCCTAAGGCACGCGTTGATCTTAAGAAAATGGGAATCAGAAAACATCTTTGGCTGAAAGAGGGGAAGAAAAAGATGCCTTGGGCTCCTTACACCGTGAAGCCTGATCAGAAGACCCAGATCTTCAGGTGGATGAGTTGTGTGACGTATCCCTCAGGCGTTGCAGGAAATATAGCCCGGTGTGTGAACTTGCGGGAGAATAAGATATACGGCTTGAAGAGTCATGACTGTCATATTTTGCTACAACGTCTCTTCCCTGTTTTCATTCGACCGTTCCTTCACCGTCAGGTAAATTTGTGGTTAAAATTACGGTTAACCTGTCGTAAATGGATTTTATATTAAATTTGTGATGTGTGGTTGGCCAGGTTGTGGAGCCGTTAGTAGCGCTGTCAAGATTCTTCATGAAGTTATGCACAAGGGAAGTGAGAAAATCCGATCTCCGGGAAATGCAGGCAGACATCATATACATCATGTGTAAATTCGAGAGGATCTTTCCGCCAAATTTTTTCGATATAATGCCTCACCTGATGATCCATCTTCCCCAGCAATTGTTGCTTACCGGTCCAGTACACTTCACTTGGATGTATCCCATGGAAAGGTATGTTTTATTCACTTACATCTCCAGAATACATATATATATGTACGTACATGTTCAATAACCATAACGTATAGTTTGCAATCTTATATTTACAGGCAACTTGGTGAGTACAAAGATTATGTCACTAATAAATCCGCGCCTGAAGGATGTATAGCTGAAGCATATATTGCGCATGAATGCGTCACCTACATGAAGTTGTATTTAGGAGCGTCGTTGGGAGCTCCGCAAGCCATGGAGGAACATGCGCCGCGGTTCAATCTCTCTATAGTTTCCAGTGATGTCGAAGTTGGTGGAGCACGACTGTCCGCCGAGTATGCATTGTCGGATGAAGAGATAGCCATAGCGCACTGGTGGGTACTAATCAATTGTGAAGAAGTTAAATATTGGAAAGAGTTGCACCTAAATTTTCCGGAAGTTGATGGTGATCTCGAGTACCACAACATGACGTTCGCAAATTATTTTCGCACCTGGGTACGTAATTTAATCTTCCCTGTTATATATATATATATATGTAATTATTTTCTATTGCATACATTTTCGGATATTTACAGTTCAATATCCGTTACAGATGGACATGATAAAATCTGATGATAATCCAAACTGGTCGCACGAACTATTACTTCTTGCGATGCAACCGCAACGGGCTAGAGTTTATCCCACTTACACAGTGAATGGCGTGAAATTTGTATCTGAAGAGAGAGACAGCAGACGAAGAACACAGAATTCTGGGGTGATGGCGAAAGGTCATGGCCTTGACTATTACGGTGTTCTCCATTCAGTGGTCGAACTGGTTTATGCGAAAGGCATGAAAGTGCATCTGTTCAAGTGTAGATGGTTTGATACAGGCGCACAGAGCATGAAGATGGATCAGTACGGCAATTTATCGGTCAACACTGCTACAAGCGCCTACGAAGATGACCCGTTTGTTTTTGCGACATCGGTAAAACAAGTGTTTTATCTTGATGACCTCGCCAGGGGTGACGCGTGGAAAATAGCGAACATTGTGCATCCTCGAAACATTTACCGGGCGGCTACACTTGGAGTGACCATTCCAGGGCCAGAGGCTGATGCGTACCAGGAGCCGAACGCAGTAGGTATTCATGATGTAGCTACTGTTCGTCAAAATAATGTTAAACATGGTCGAGTGCTCAGAATTCGTGACGAAGATTCAACCTTTATTGATGTTGATCCAAATGAAGAAACAGACGACGACTCTGACGACGAATTAAGGCATAGATTACCAGATATTAATTCCGATACCGAAGAAGACTCATCGGATGACTCAGATTACGAGCCTTAGCTTAGTTATAATTGAGCCTTAGCTTTGTAATTGTTTGTATACTAAAAGAATATGTTTGTACTAAAATAAATAAAGCACATTTAAATTTCATTGTAAAGAAATTTTTATTTTTACTCTTGGGCGACGATTTTAACAAATATCGTCGCCCAAGTATAATCTTGGCCAACGAATTAGCCTAATTTCGTCGGCCAAGAGTAATCCGAATAATTAAAATAAAATAAAGAACAGTTAAATTTCATTATATTAAATTTTTATTTTTACTCTTGGGCGACGATTTTAACAAATATCGTCGCCCAAGTATAATCTTGGCCGACGAATTAGCCTAATTTCGTCGGCCAAGAGTAATCCGAATAATTAAAATAAAATAAAGAACATTTAAATTTCATTATATTAAATTTTTATTTTTACTCTTGGGCGACGATTTTAACAAATATCGTCGCCCAAGTATAATCTTGGCCGACGAATTAGTCTAATTTCGTCGGCCAAGAGTAATCCGAATAATTAAAATAAAATAAAGAACATTTAAATTTCATTATATTAAATTTTTATTTTTACTCTTGGGCGACGATTTTAACAAATATCGTCGCCCAAGTATAATCTTGGCCGACGAATTAGCCTAATTTCGTCGGCCAAGAGTAATCCGAATAATTAAAATAAAATAAAGAACATTTAAATTTCATTATATTAAATTTTTATTTTTACTCTTGGGCGACGATTTTAACAAATATCGTCGCCCAAGTATAATCTTGGCCGACGAATTAGCCTAATTTCGTCGGCCAATATTAATCCGAATAATTAAAATAAAATAAAACACATTTAAATTTCATTTGAATAATTAAAATAAATATCCCGGGTCTTTATTTTTTACCAAATTTTTATAGCCCCGTAAGAGTCTCGTCGATTGGAAACTATTCTCAGTTGAAGGTCCGGCCAGATTACGTGATTTGGAGGGTCGAATAGCCGTTTCCGTCCATTTAGGGGTTTGACCGCGCCGATTGACCGGACGGATCGAGCCCTTATCTTTGTCAGATGGAGCTGAATTTTTTTCCACCTACGTAATTCGTTATGCTGGTCAAATCTGACGGTCGGTTTTCAGTTCCTCTTCTCCGATCAATAAACTCACGTTATATGTACTAATGTTGTATAACTTTTTTATATAAGTGTTTAGTTTAAGTGTCGTTTTGAAGACAACGTATACGTAGAGGCCTCAAACGCAAAAAAGTCGTGAAATAAGATATGACCAGAACGGTGAAATACGTCAACCCGTGAAAAATGAAGATATTCCGGTAAAGTTTCGGTGCCGGTTGTTCCGGTCGCACGAAACACATTTATTTCTGCCTAGTGGTAGCCCTATCCCGGTTATTTATTTTTTACCAAATTTTTATAGCCCCGTAAGAGTCTCGTCGATTGGAAACTATTCTCAGTTGAAGGTTCGGCCAGATTACGTGATTTGGATGGTCAAATAGTCTGAATTTTATGATAGAACTCTTGGGCGACGAAATTTATAATGAAGAATGTCGTCGCCCAAGTATACTATCTTGGCCGACGATTTTCTTCATCTTGGGCGACGATATTTATAGTGAAGAATGTCGTCGCCCAAATATACTATCTTGGCCGATTATTTTCTTCATCTTGGGCGACGATATTTATAATGAAGAATGTCGTCGCCCAAGTAGACTCTTGGCCGACGATTTTTAAAAAAGGCGGGCGACGATTTCGAAATCGTCGGCCAAGATACTCTTGGCCGACGATTTTTAAAAAAGGCGGGCGACGATTTTTACAAAATCGTCGCCCAAGAACGCCACTATAAAAGGCAAAAATTCGGAAACCCTAACCATTTCTTCAGCCGCCAAGCATATTCTCTCTCTCTCTCCGAAAATCCTCTCTCTGCCCTCTCTCTCTCCCTCTCTCCGACCCCGACCCCGACCCCGACCCCAATTCGGAACCCCGACCCCGACGTCGACCCACAATTTAAGGTATAACCCTAAAACCCTAAATTGGTTTTAATTGTTTTTGTTGTTATAATAATTGTAAATTGTTGTTGTTGTTGTTGTTGTGATAATTGTAAATTGTAAATTGTTGTTGTTGTTGTTGTGATAATTGTAAATTGTTGTTGTTGTGATAATTGTAAATTGTGATGTACGGTTTAGGGTTTACGGTTTACGGTTTAGGGTATATGGTTTAGGATTGTAAATGATTAAATAATTTAGGGTTTATTTAGGGTTTAGAGTTTACGGTTTAGGGTTTATTTAGGGTTTAGGGTTTGTAAGAAATAATGGAATATTTTTGAGTAAGGATGTAAATATTCGTAAATTAATTTTTGTGATATAATAAGCCCTTATTAATGTAAATAATTTGTTATGTGAATAAAAAAAATAATAAATCCTATAATAATTATTAAATTTTATTTGTGCTATTATTGTTGATAAATTTTTCGAAGTTTATCGAGCCTTTATTTTTGTGAACTTAATTATAAGTTCGCAAAATATTTTTAATAAATTTATGGTTATTTTAAACAGGATGGCCAAGAGAAGAACTTCTGGACAAGACGGCTCGGACGGTACCTCAAACAACCCGTCGGAATCACCGTCGATCGGGTTTCCGTGGCAGTTTACGGCCCGACATGCGCAACTGATGGGTGGCGCGAGCGGCTCGGGTTCTGCGGGGCAGTCGGGTCCCGCAGCGACGGCTCCTCGTCATCCACCCATACTTCGCCGGTCGCGATCACGCAGCGACGCCCCCACACAGTCGTCCCCGACCGACGGTGATGGCGGGTCATCCGGGGTCCCTATGGTGCCGTCCGGCCTCTTCCTTCCTCCGACGATACCGGCGATACCTCGCGTCGATGAGGAGGGTCGACCGATTCGGGAGCAGCTCCCGCATGTGGCACCGCACGAGGCCTATATCTACCGGGAGTTTCCCACGCCTCTTCATCCCGTGAGGGTCTCCGAGCAGGCGGACATAGACGAATCCGTCGGCTCAGCCTCATCCTCAGGTAATTTATTATTACTTTTTTTTCGATTTACAATTTTTTTTTGTAAAAATGTATTATTAATATTAAATTTGATTCACAATGTCACAGCCGCCGGAACGAGAAGGCGGAACAGGAGAGGCACCGTCAGCAACAAGGGACTCGATAGGGCGGTCGAGTCCGCTGGACGGATCGCCATCCCTTTTTCCAACGGGAAACCGGTGGACGCCGCGTTGGGAAACCGGTACACGCGCGCCGCGGGAGGCACCATCCGCTCCAGACTCCCTATGTTGTGGGGAGTCTGGAGCCAGGTTCCTGATGGAGTGAAGGAGATGCTCCATCAGTCGATGTCGGTGAGTTTACTCAATAAATTACCTTTTTTTTAACTATTTTTTTAACTAATAAATTATTTCATTATCGAAAAAAATACTAACAAGTGGTAATGCAGCAATGGTTTGTGGTTCCCGAGGAGGGACGTGACTGGGCGGACAAGACCCATAGGGAGAGGTACCTCTAGCTATTTAATAATTTTTTAAATTTTATTTTTTTAATAAAATTATTAATATTTTTTTTGTATATGTAGGTTCAAGGAGTGGAAGCACGACCTCCGGGAACACTGGAAGAAGTACGGGAGCGACCGTTCGGGTACCCCGAAGGAGTTCGAGTATCGGGAGTACGAGTGGCGGTGGCTTCTTGTCACGCAGTTCAACGACCCTCACAAACAGGTAATTCGTAAACAAATTTGAATATTTAATTAGTGAATTAATTATAATTGTATGTTTTTAAATATTTACTAACGATAATTTTTTTTAAAAAAAGCATCTCGCCCGGGTGAACGCTGAGAACCGGCAACAGAACACAACCAACCATCGTGCCGGTTCGAGGCCGTTTTCGGCCATCATGGACGACGTGCGGCGAGAGCGGCCAGAGGAGAACCCCTATGTGGGGACCTTTCAGAGGGCATATCCTCATTCTGAGGAGGATCTTGTAAGTTCCTTATATTTACTAATTTTTAATTTTAATTACATTTTATTAAATGTATATTAATATATTTTTATAATATATCCATTTAGGCGAGGGTGAGGGAGGCGGAGCAAGATGTCATCAGAGGCATGGTGAACGACACATGGCCGGGCACGGCAGAGGATGACATGTCAGAGGCCATGTCCAGGATCGACACTTCAGATCCTACCGTTGGGGCGCGGATTATGGCCACTGCCTTCGCGCAGCGTTCCAACACCTACTACTGCCGGGGTATGGGAGACGCTGGAAAGGGGATCCTGAAGACGACGCCAGGATTTCAGCGCAAGGGAGCCGCCGGAGCCTCAAGCAGCAACAGCCAGACCACTCGGCTACAGGATCAGTTCGCAAGCCTACAGTCTGAGCTGGAAGCCCAAAGAGCGAGAGAGTCTGAGCTGGAAGCCCAAAGAGCGAGGGAGATGGCGGCGATGGCGGAATCATATGCGGCTTCCAATGCTGCGCATATGGAGCGGGTGAATGAAGTCACCAATGCCAACCAGGCGGCTATGGGACAGTGGATGACTGCCTGCATGTCTGCACTTGCGGCCGGACAGCCGTTTCCGCCCATGCCTACGCCTATACCATTACCTCAGTGGCATCCTCAGTGGCCCCAGCCTCAGCAGCAGCCTCCTCAGCCTGACCAGCCGCCGCCTCAGGACCCTCCGAACGGGGATGATGAGTTAGATTTTGGGTTTCTCGATCCATAGGCAGAATTTTTGTAATAAATGATTTATAAATTTATAAATTTGTGTTAGTTTTAATTAAATTTTAGTATTAGAAAATTTTAAAGAAATGCCGAAAAAAAAATAATGACAAAAATTAAAAAAACATTATTTATATATTTAAAATAATTATTTAATTATTTTTAAAAAAAAAATTTAAATATATCTTAGGCGACGAAATTTATAAATCGTCGCCCAAGATTTAACACCTTGGCCGACGATATTATTTTTCGTCGCCTAAGATCACTAAATCTTAGGCGACGAAATATTTATTTTCGTCGCCCAAGGTCAGAAGATCTTAAGCGACGAAAAATAATTTCGTCGGCCAAGGTGTTAAATCTTGGGCGACGAATATTTTTGGGCGACGACAGGTATATTTTAGGCGACGAAATTAGTATCGTCGCCTAAGAATTACTCTTAGGCGACGACGGAATTAAATTTCGTCGCCCAAGTTCTTCACCGACGGACTTCTGGCGACGACTTCTTGGCCGACGACATGTCGTCGCCTAAGTACTTAGGCGACGAAATTTTTAAACAGGGCGACGATTTTTTTTCGTCGGCCAAGAACTATTTTCTGGTAGTGACAAAATAGAGATCAAATTATTCAAAAGAAAAAAAAATAGAGAAAAAATAATACGTACAAAAGAGAAAAATAATTAAAAAGATATATAGAGTAATTTATGATAGAACATTTTCTTGCATGAAAAAAAATAATCAAAAAATGAAGGTAGAGATAATATATAGATGTTGACAAACAAAAAGGAAAAAAAGAAAAAGAATGAGAGATCTATTGATTGAATAAGAGATTGATTGAAATATATGTCAATAAATAACTAAAGTTATGTTAGGAATTTGAAATGAGGTCTAGTAAACAAATAGTTATATTGAAAAGTAAAAGGGAGATGTAGAGAGAATGAGAGGTATAGTGAGCAAATGGTACCAATTTTACAATTTTAATTTCATTTTAGATTTTAAGGAAGGGTACGGTGAATCTATGATATACATTATTGAATTTTTTTCGAGGAAGTACATACGGCCTTATATTAAGTAACAAAGGAACTTACAAATACATTAATTACCCCAAAGGGGTCATGGAAGAATCAAGTCATGAGGCTACCCTAAAACAACCAATTGCAATCGCACGTAAAGAACAAATCCATATGAAACAAAATAAATCATATAGAAAAACAAAGTAAACTAATTCTAGTAAACTAGGTTTGTAATACTCCAGATTTTCATATCAATTTTTCTTGTATTATTTTTGAATTTAATGAAAGATTATTTATGGAAATTATTATTGGTTTATGCGAAGTTGAAGTTCAGAAGTTTATTTTAAGGTACTTGTTTAAGTGGCCAAAAGCTGACTTTATTTTCCGTACGTTAATTGCCAAAACTTCCTTCATGAAAGTTGTAGAGCTCGTCGATACGAGTTCGTAGACATACGACATACGTGAAACAGATGTCGTATGAGAAAGTTATGGTCAGAGGAAGTTAGTTTCCGAGTATGGAAAGTGTATAAGTAGAAAAATGTGTAGGAGTTATTTTTAGAAACCCTAAAATCAGCTCACTTTCTCTCTCTTCCTCTATCGACCTCTCCCACGCAGCCATCTTCCGCCGGAGTTAGCTTCGCCGTCTGGCCACCGATTGGACTGCCGTCGGCCCCGTTCAACTCTCACAAGTGTCCTCTTCAAGGGTGGGTAGCTGCTGCTCAGTGTTGGTCGACAGAAACAGAGCTCTTGACCGGAAAAGAGCACTGATGTGTCGTCGATTGGAACAGCCGTATACGGCGGTAACGTGAGGGTTAGGTGAGTTTTGGTCCTCTCCTCCTCCTGGTTGTGCCTAGGCATAGATTGAATCAAGTTTTTGAGGTTTTGAGCCTGGATTTTCAGGTTTGAAGGTTGATTCCGGGTGGGAGATTTCGTGGCGTTTTTCGACCAATCTCGGCCGAATCGGTTAAAACTTCAGGTATTAAAGTTGTTCCCCTTGCTTCAAGCTTCAACTTTGCTGTTGTGAGTTTTCTCAAATTCTGAAGTTGTGCTGGCGCGTGGGGGTGCATCCGGACAGTGTGAGGGCTTGGGTCGTCGTGTTAGCTGGTCCTTATAGTTGCTAGTGTGTCTGTGGTGTGTGAAGACTAAGTGTTGATTAGGTTTTTGCATCTTAGGTGCTAAGTTGCTCTCGATGTTTGTTTGGCCGGAAACTTTGGAAATTTGATCTTGGAGGAAATTTTGGTTGTTGTTGAGTGTTCAATAACCTTGGGAGGTTTTGGAGGAAGGATTGCCCTTCTTTGGGCAACCTTTAGGTTAAGGATGTTTTGATCCTTTTTGATATTTTACTAAGGTTATTAATTGTGTGATTTTAGGTGATTTGTGAAGTTGTGTTGTGGAAATTGTAGCGAAATTTGTAGGTGAGTAAATCTCACCAAAGTTCACTTTTGGACCAAGTCTTTTATAGTCATTTGATGTTGATGTTGATGTTGATGTTCATGTATAATATGTTGAATTTAATAATATACATAGCTTGATCGTTAACGGCTCATAGGTAAGATAAAATTAGTTTTCCTTATATGTTTATTTTTGAGGTTCCAGTAATCATAATTTTATTGATTATATTTAGATTATTCTTGTGGAATATTTATATTGTTTATATAAATATATCTATGCAAATGATATAATTTTATGATGGAATCTGGTGTTGTTAATGATGGTGATGTTACATTGTGAATTGTTGTTTAAATAATCAAACCAGGTTCCAAGCCTTTAATCGGGTGATTGGTTACGGTTATGACAAAATGATAATTTTTGTGATTTTTATTGGATAGTCAAACTGGGTTTCAAGTATTTAATCAAGTGATTTGTTAAGGTTATGACCCAATTATCATTTTGTAATTTTTATTGGACAGTCAGACCGGGTTCCAAGCCTTTGGTCAAGTGATTGGTTGCGGTTAGGAATAGAGCTATAGTCCGCCTATCAGTATAGGTCATGGGAGATACCTTATGGTATCTGAGACCCATGAGTACACAATTTGTTGTTGTAGGTCATGAGGGTATTTATTAATATTTGGGACTCATGGGTGCATGTTATTTGAAAATGTGTTGGATTTATGACTTTAATTATTGACTTAATTGCTCTTTTGAGATAAATAAATGTGAGAAGTGTTGTGTTATTTTTGAGATTACTCATACAGGCTTTATAGCTTACTGAGTTTGTTATTTTACAACCCGGTGCTACATTTCTTGGTGTAGGGGTTATATCTACATGTGAGATCAGCAGGGTTAAGGCGGAGGTTTAGTGACATGGTTTTTGTTGGGTTGCCGTACTCTGTATATTGTTATATTTAGGGTAGACTGTATTAAACTCATGTGAGAGTTTCTATTTCCTTGACTTTCATGTTTATGTAAACAAGAGAATGTAATATTTAACTCAGTGTTGAGGTTTATGATATTTACATTTCCGCATTGAGTTTAATTCTTCATAAAGTTTGTTAAAACAAGTTTGAGATTAAATATTTTTAAGAGACATCATGTCCAAAATTTTGAAATGTATCATTCGAAAATTGGGACGTGACAAGGTTATTAGAAGTCTACGAACTACGAAGACTAGGCATACGTATAAGATAAGCACAACCCATAAACAACACAATGGAAGCTCAGAGAGGCCAAGCAGTCACACCGCCATATATACACGAACCCTACCGAACCCCAATGAGACATCGCCGTGGTCTACACCACAGAGATGAACACCAATGATCATAGCTGTCGTCAACCGCCGCTTCAAACCAGACCAGAGGAAAGGGAAGACCCTTTAACATCCGGCGAGATCGAGACCAACAATTGTACAATCGACCGCCGCATAAATCAGACGAGTTCGATATCCTCCTCTTCCTCCTCTCCAACCCGACTACTTGATCTCAACCGGCATCCCACAAGCCGCAAGGATATATGCCCGATCGAATCTATGATATTTTAATGAACTTTATTTGGTGTGGAAAACAAAACTTACGTATTAATAGTAGCCATTAATTATGGACATATTTTAAAAAAAAATTAATGTTTTTTTCTTTATGAAGGACGTGAAGTCATTTTATTGATCAAATAAAATATAGGAATACATCATGAATACAATCCACCCTTGCGAGCAACGTGAAAATCGAATTATGTAAAACGACATATCTGACATAAGTTATCTTAATGATGTAAACCCTAGAATAAGCACTATGATATATAAACAAGAATTGTCAAAATCATCTAACTTGATTGAGAACACCTAAGACCACCCTATGCAGAAGAGCCAAGGTCCAACTCAACAAGAGAAGCTCTAATGATCATTATTCTGTCAATTTTCTCTGTTAGAATACTCATATGACCGTTAATGACATTGCAATTTTAAATAGCCACATCAATAGTCTAATGGAGAAAATTGACGTAATGACAATTTCAAAGAAAAATGGTGATTTTAAAGATTATTTGGATTAAAATAAAACTATAAAGGCTGAACAAATCTTAACTTTAAACCAGAATGACTAAACAAATTTCAATTATTTTTTCAAATTTCAAAGGAGACCTCTTAAGAACCTGAACTTAGCTGAGAAAGGAAAGATAACTAGATAAATGAAAATACTTTCATCAATAGATGAATAGGCTCGTGCCTTGTGTCTAACATTTAAATCATAACAAGTTAATAACAACATTATAATGAAACCTTAGCTAGACTGCAGCTTAAATACGACTAACGTTCTCTGTAAGGGAGCAATAAAAGAAATTCCAATGACACAACTTAAAATATCTCATTTTAATGTAATATAATTAAATTTGTGTCATAATTAAGTTTACCCCCATAAGGTTTGGGGTTAATTTCATTAAAGACCCCGTTCTCTCAGTTTTGAAAATATACCCTTTAAATTTTTCAATTTTCATCAGTCATGCCCTTTTGTTAAGATTTCGTCCATTAAAATGAATTTAATCCTTAAAAAGTCTTAATTAAATTAAGTTATAATACAAAAATTATTTTAAAACCCTATAGAGAGCGAGAGCGAAACAACAAAGAGAGAGTGAACCCTTTGGTAATGGCGTCGGACGGGTTGTATAGACCTCGTGTTCGGTAATAAGTATAATCATGGAAGAGGTTGTTGGGGGTTTTCCTTGGCCAAAGCGCGAGGTTCTTTCATCGAGGAGTCTCAGAGAGGGTTCGATCGCTTGTGGATCGAGTTGGATCCAATCTCACAACAGGTGGGTGGTGGTGGCGTTGCCTAGCTAGTGGTGGGAGGCCGAATTCCGGGGGGCTCAGATCGAAATAGACCTTTTTGTTTTGTTTTGGGTCTCTTGAAATCACCTTGTCGATAAGAGTCTCTAGGGATTGTGATGATGTGTACTGGCCATGGGATGTCTTGAAACTTGAAAGATGACCAAATTGCCTAAGTTTTGATGGTGTGACAGGTTGGCCGTCGGTGGTAGGTCAGCGTCGCCATGGCTTGCAAGACGGTGACGCGATACCACGAGCAGTCTCCATTGCATTTTTGGGTCTACAATTTGGACTTGGGCGTGGGTTTGGGCTTGCGCATAGGCCTGGGCTTTAGTCCAATATTTAATTTCCCTTTATATGTTGTTTATTTGTTTAATCTATGATTTACTGCATTTCTATTTTTAGTACTAAGCGGTGTTCTATCGCTAATAATCCCTATCATTATTTTGTAGGGCACGAAGGGCCTTGTGCCATGTATATGCCTTGTCTGTTCTAGGTAATTGCTTGGTTAAGTGAGCGCAATCTTTAAGTGGCAAGATGAAACTAAATGTAAATGTCGTCAGAATTTTCCGACGGCAACATAGTAGAAAAATTGCATCATTGGACAATAGGATATGTAATTGTGGTACATATCTAGTGATCTTTCCATTATATTACTGCTATGACAAAACAAATAGAGTCGTCGCCATTAGAGCAGTCTTTTATAATCGGTGCTTGTATGAATATATGTACTTTGTTGAGATTCCTATGATTATCTCAGGATTTATTCTAGATGTTTATTGCAATTAGAGGTTTAGGCTTCATATACACCCCCTCATATTAGACATTTTCATTAATGATGAAAGCTTGTTATTTTCAAAAAAAGAAAAGTTATAATGCAAAAAAATGTGTATTTTTGAAACAAATATTACATGATGATATTTCAAATGTACTACAAATCTTAACCCTTCACATGCATGATACAAATGTATCATATTATGGTTTGTGCATTCAATACCATCACAACTTATACATGAGAAATTGATATATAGTAAAGTACATGCATTGTGTATAATGTCAATTCAATGCATACGCTCAGGAAATGGGCATTTAATCACACTTAAACCAATATAAGTGTAAGTTGCCATATAATCACATTACATTTTATAGTACTACCGTTACATAAAATAAATAGGCCTTTTTTAGAGATATAATAAGTATTATTCAAAAACATTCAAAACTTTCCTGCAATGAAAAGATGCATATATAATAAATTCCTGTAATTTAAACCACAAAATGGCAATGAAAAGATTATGTAATGTAATATAATCACATTACATTTTATAGTACTACCATTACATAAAATAAATAGGCCTTTTTTAGAGATATAATAAGTATTATTCAAAAACATTCAAAACTTTCCTGCAATGAAAAGATATGCATAATAAATTCCTGTAGTTTAAACCACAAAATGTATGAATTCAAAGTTAATTGGTTGTGCGTTTCTTTTTTGTTAGTCTAATCAAAACTTGATTCATTTTTTCTTGTATAAATAGTTCGATGAAGAACAAGAGGATTCACAAGCTTAATCACAATAGATATTAGACATGGCTTCTTCTTGGATATGCTTTTTGGGTTGTCTACTCATTGTTGCAGTCTGTGAGTTCTCTCTCTCTCTCACTATTTATATAAGTGAATCTTGATGCACATATTATTTTATTTTATTTACACATACGCATCATGTTAAACTACAACAAACATATCATTGCAAGTTTCAGGCGTAAAAGCTGCTAGAGTCCCAGAGGCGGATGATACACCATGCCATCGTGATATTGACTGCACATTTAAACAGTTGCCGAAATGTAAAGGCTTCTTTGTTTGTGATCATGGAAAATGTGTCTGCGTCCCAAGAAAAACTTCCTCTCCTGTGGCAGATGCTCAACAATGTGCTCGTGATATTGATTGCGAACTTAAACACTTGCCAGAATGCAAAGACGGCTTCTATGTTTGTAATCAAGGCAAATGTGTCTGCATTCCATCCAATTAGTTTTGTTACTATGTCTTTCTTCTTGCGGATCTACATATGTTTGTTCTTTGCACTAAGAATAATGATGAACACAATATCTTTGATGTCCATCAAATAAATGAACAAAGTGAAATTTGTTTTTATAATTTCTTAATTTTCCTTAATAAAAAGAACGAAAAATACTCATTTAGTACTAATTTGAATCTCTCATTGTCCATTCCAGTGACACAACTTAAAATGATCTCATTTCAATGTAAGGTAATCTAAGTCTTGCCGAGATAAATTTTTTATTTTTCTAAGAAAAATTTTAAAAACAGTACACAAAATTTTTGCCACTAATAATTAAGGTTTTTAAACATTCAAAACTAATAGATTGTTACCTAGATTTACAAACCCAACACAATTTTGTTACATGTCATTAATAACACCGTTAACTTCTATACTAGTTTTGATGACATCTGAACTAAGTTAGGGAAGCATAAAAGTATTCCTCGTCATCATGACAAAATAAAATAAGAAATAAGAATGTTAACCAAGCTGTCAAGCTTTTCATCCAAAACCATAGGCCCACACATGGAGCCCAGGCCCAACAACACATATTCTGCTGCCTAAGACTTCAAACCCTAGAGGGGTGTGCAGTTAAGTTAGGTCTAACAATCCCAAGCCTAATTGATCAGGGCACCTAGAACCTAATCGGGCACCCTAATCCCCTCACCTCTTTCGCATCCGACCACCGCAGTCCCGTTACCTACGACTCCGGCCATACCATTCACACCAAAATCGCCACCTCCATTAGGACTCGTGTACATTTACATGGCGCCACTAGCCTGCCCTCCTCCTCTTTTCTTCGAGAGGTCTCCCCCATGGTCAACTCGTTACTAATTAAATCATCATACTTATTATTAATTAGTAATTAATTTATACACCTTAATTTTTCTTTCACTAAAAAATTGTCATTGATTTAACGAGGCTATCACATGAAATGACATGCAAGTTAATTGCAGTATGTATCAGAATAAATGACCAACAAGTAAGGTGTGTGTCAGAATAAGTTGTTACAATTAGCTGTTTTAATTATTCAACTCGTAGACGCGTTCACTTTATTCACTCTATTTTTATGTGAAACCGGTTTATAATTATGTCTTCCACTCAAAAATTTCATTTCAAAATTGATTCAACTGCCCAAAATTTTCTAAATCCTGATACATACATAATAGTAATTATTAAGTCATATATATTACCGGTTCTTCCATTCTTCCATTATAATGTGGTGGCTGATTTATTACGAACACGTTATCACGTAAAATGACAAGCAAGTCAGAAAAAACCAAGGACTAAAATATCGCCGATCGTGGAAATTTTGACGGTCCAAAAAACGGATATTTCGATGAAAATTTCGAGGAAATATCGATTGCAGAAAAAAAAAAGAGAAAATTGATGGAAATTAGTAGAAAAACATGGAAATTTTAAATGAAACTTTTAGAGATGTTTGTTATCTCAATTATCTATTATAATTGACAAAAAAATCTTGAATAAACATTAATCATAGTGAGTTTTAGTTATTTAAGGTGAATAACTACGTGCTGAAATGCTGAACCAATGATAATTCTTAAATTTTTCTGTAAAGTTTATACATCTAATTTTTTTTTTTATGGCTGGATACCCAAAGGGAGGTTAGGCCATCACGCCTTATATACATATGATACAACATGGAATTACATGAGTGGTTTAGAGCCACATAGAAGACCTATGAGGTACATAATTTTCACTATCTTCATCGTTTCTTTGTGTAGAGTCTTTAGTATATTGTGAAGAGTAGTCATTAAATGATACCTCACCTTTGTAGTTTTGCATATATTGACTTACATGCCAACCATAAGGGTCAAGAGGGATTGACTGTGGATTTCCGTATTGGAAGTTGTAAGGATTGGGCAGCGCTTGACCTTGACCATAACCATAATAAATGGAAGATTGTACATCAGACTGTGACTATGCCGTATCACTTGATGTAGTTAATTGCACCCTGTAAGGCATGGAATAAGTTGAATAAGGCATTGTCAGATTTTGGCCATAAGTGCATAGACCGGGACACGACTCTTCACTCCCTACCATAAGTTGACAGGGAATTATTGGTGGTATAAAACCGTTTTAGTTCTAAAACTAAAATGAAATAAAGCATAAAAGAAATAAGGTAAACATATTTTAGGACTAGAGCCCAGGCCCAAGCCTAGGCCTTGACCCAATTACCACCAAGCCCAAAATAAAATCTCATATTGTAGATGTCGCCGCTCCGCCATCCCACAAGCGGAACCCTAGTAGTTCCACCTCCAGCCGCCAACTCACTGCCATGAACAAAGGCTGAACGACCCTCCTCCCCTTTAACCCTAGCACGCCGACGTAACCACGAAATTCTTCCTCTCTTGTGATCGGGTCTGGTTACCCCTGACCAGATCTGAGCATGCCAATCTGATCTGAGCACATCAACACCCGATCTCGCCTCCAAACCCTCGCCTCCGGCCATCAGTCTCATCCCACGAAGGTCGGCCATCGCCTCTACCTACCACTGAACCAGTGCTGCCATTCCCCTACTGGACAACAAAGCGATCTGAAGAGCAAAACGAACACACCACAATCTTCAATTCAGCTGGGCATCCTCCTATCGAAGAACTAAAATGTCGATAATCATGGTAATATCGGTGATTAAAAAAAAAGGAAATCTTGATAGATCTATCGAAAAAATATCGATTATCGATGAAAATTTTACCAAAATTTGTATATTTGACTAAAAGTAAACTAAATATAAAATATCAAAAAGATATGAAAATTAATATCGGTGCTTGTAAAAAACGGAAATTTCGAGGAAATATCGAGGATATTATGGATATTTTAGTCCTTGGAAAAAACGGTTACATTTAGATGCTTAACATATGTAACTCTTAGACTCATTTACTTTATTTACGTGAAGTCTCTAAACTCGGTGTATATTAATGTGAAACCTATTAATATATAATTTTGTTTTTCACTAAACAAACTTTCATTTCAAAATTGATTCCATCGCCCAAACCTCTTATAAATACCTCTGCAACCTTCCTTACGAATACACATAATAGTATCGTTCTTTTATTGGGAGTGGTTGCTGATTCAAACTTTAAGTTTTAGGGTGAAGAGAAGGGGAAAAAAGGAGAGGAGAAACCGGAAAGGATGGAAAAGGAGAACAAACAGTAGTTCAAGGAACTTATTCAATTCCTTTGTTGTAGATATGGATGGTATGGGAAACACTGTTGCTCAAGGGATTGCGGGGAGATTCAGCCTTTTCTGGCTTTTGCAACTTCCAGCCGTCGGTAGGATCACTTTTCCAGTGATCAGGTATAAATTTGTTCCTCTTCAAGCATCCTGGTATTTTGTTTGGGTATGATATTGCTTATGGTTGTTTAGTTTAAGAATCAATGAAAAAGTGGTGACAACTTAAATAATTTATGTTAAGACTAATTTTCGTTTTATTTGACTGATCATTTTATTATATTTCTATCGCAGGTGGATTATGGCGAAGAAGCCATTCGGGTTTATCGAACCCCACTAGCCTCACCATCATTTGAGCCAACAATGCAAACCCTAGAAACCCTTAGCTATTCTAATCCAGAACAACAATATTCATTAATTCTCCTCCCTCAATCACAACCAAAGTAATGAGCAGATCCAAATTAACCAATTCCCGCAGTACTTTGACATCCCTAACTTTGAATTTGATCATCTTCCTTGCTACCAGAACCCTTTTCCAATAAACCCAAGGTTCGATAATGGTGTGAGTATGGTGGAAATGAGCTGATAGAGCCATCACTCCAGTTTAAACCTATTCTAACCCAATAACCATGAGTTTCAGTTTCAGTTTCATCAGTATAACAGTGATAATTTGCGGCCCCATCTGCCTCAAAACCCTAGACCCTCCAATCTTCAAGACTCCCGAAACCCATATTGTCCTGAAAATCTAATGTTTTCAGTGATCGAGTTGACTAACCTTCAAAGTAGTATCGATATCAAGGAATTTCCCAGTGGTCAGGAAGCAGTGGCGAGCTTTAAAATGATGGGGACAAATTAGAGTCATGGCAATTGTCCTAATGAGGGAAATGATTTTTTTTTTTCCTGCAGACTTTGGGGTGGAAGATCCAGACTTGGATAGCAGTTGGTTCAAAAGATTCTTAGACCAAGTCTCATTTGAAGGCCTAGGTCATGATCCATGTAGGAACGAAGACTTAACTTCAAATATCAGTTGTCACTCATGAATTTTTTTTTTAACCTAGGCCTTCGCTGTGTTTTTGTTTGGGTCAGACCTATGACTCAGGTTACCACTTTTCTTGACCCAGGCCTTCCCGGTTACAGGTCAGCCCGAACCCACTAAAGTTGCTGACGCCAACCATGTGAAGAGACGTTGAGGCGTCTTGAGGACGCGACCTTGCTCGCGTGAAGGACACGGACGAATGTCATTTGGCTCTTTGGCAGCGTTTTGCTTCCTTGTGCATGGAGCCACGTGCAATGACATGCATCAGATTGGATTGGTCTCAATTCTATTATATACCTATTATTTAAATCATGAAAAAATTAGAAAATAGTATCAAAAATCTACCATTGGCCAGATAAATTTCTACATAATTTTTAATGTCATGTGACATACACTACAAGACGAAAGGCCTTAGCCGACGAAAAAAAAACCAGGCCGACGAATCAATTTTTCGTCTAGCCGACGAAATTTTCCTTCGTCGGCTAAATTATATTTTCGTCGGCTATAGTCATCTTTAGCCGACGAAATTTTAATTTCGTCGGCTAAAGAATTTATTTTCGTCGGCTAAAGTTTGTGACTTTAGCCGACGACTTTAAACTTTCTTTAGCCGACGAAATTATAAGTTCGTCGGCTAAAGATGACTAAAGCCGATGAAAATATAATTTCGTCGGTTAAAGTTCTTTATATTCGCAGATCTGAGCAGCAGCTCATCTGAGAGAAAAAAACGGGAGAAGAAGAAACGAGATAAAAAGTTTGTGAAGCAACCTGATAGAGTACTTGACCAATTGCAAAATCCATGGCAAACTGTGAATTCCACCTTGAGTTTTCCGTGGATGACAGTTGTTTCAGAGAATTGTAGCGGTGTAAATTTTGTTTACACCTCAGTTAATATTTTAATTGATTAAGTAAATATTAATTAAATTCATGATCCAAGTCATAATATTAGGTTTACTAGTGATGGTCTGTCAACAAAGTTATGTGAGCTAAATGTAAAGTTTACGTGAGAGGAGAGAAGACTTCGCATAAAAGGACTAGGAGACGCAAAATATTTAAGTTGACTTGGTCCAATGTTTAATTGATGGCGGAGTCTATATGCATGTGAAGAATAGAGGTGACATGCGAGATGGATTGCGTGCGAAGAGGAGTTTACATGCAAACAAAAGTGATTGCAGGTGAAGGAGGACAAAGTTCACATTGCATGAGGAGTCTACAAAGTATAAAACTTGCATGCGAAGTGGAGGAGACTTCGCCTAGAAGGCTTGGACTCTGGGCGTGAATGACTACAAAGCTATCTACATGTATGTATATATCTTGCAATTGTAATGATTGCATGCATCAGAGTTGTGATTCAGCTCAAGTAGGATTCAATCATCCTAAGCTACAAACCCTGCAGCATGCATGCATGTATCCATGACAAGGAGACATCATCCTAAACTAACTCTACTACCTTCAAGAAGAGTAACGTTAGACTGCTTACGATAACTTTGAAGCCTTCTACAAGTCTTTGGCATACTTTGGGCCAATACCTATGGCCATAAATAACTCTATATAAAGGAGTTCGAGGAGACACTCAACACACAAACAAATCATACAACTACAACAAAACTCTTTGAGCTTCTCCTAACGCTAAGCGCATCTCGTTTTAGTTTATAGAGCTCGTTCAGTCTCACCCCTGGTTACTTTTCCATTTAGTTGCTCTGTCACATCCCAATTTTTAGATTTTTTTTTGAGGTGTAACTCATATTCCAACTATGAAATAGATTTTTCATAATTAGAATATGAAAAAAATTGAAAAAGAACAACTCAACAATAAACTGAAATTTATTTTTTATTACAAGGTACTCTAAAACGTAACATTTTAAAGGTAGACTAAAATTTACGTCTTATTATAAGGAAAACAACACCACACATATTTCACATGTAAATAAGATCCTTGCAAGAAACTAACTTCAAACTACTTATTCCTCACTTGCAAAAAATATTTAAAGGGATAAGCACAAACAACTCAGTAGGAGGCAAAACCTCTTCAAACAAGAGAACATGAACAACTTCAATAAAATGGAAGAATGCATCTATTTTTAACTCCATATAGTTCATATAGCCGAATAGACTAAGTCTACATGTCTCATACCATGTATTTTACTACAAGAGTGACTTAGGCTACTCAAATATATGAACTACTTCCCACTCAAATCTCACATTCCCCTTTTGCTAGTCATCTTATCCATTCCTCTTTCGCTAATCCCGCCCTTTTCACTTATACTAATTGCCCCATTCTTACGCATTCACACGAGCATAGTGGGATATGGTACCTCTGAGGACAATGACTCAATTACACAAAAGTTTTAATCCTATCTTCTTTACCCAAAGTGCTTTATGCATAGCAGTACCATTCCCCATATACCTTAGATGATAATATCACTTTTATAAATCAAAACAAACATTTAAATGACTGACAACAAAGAAACTAACATTTCACATAAACAAATAATCCCAAAGAAACAACATATAAACAAGCATAGAGGCTCCTCAATTTCCCTCTACCTTTGCCGATCACTTGAAGCAAGCTCCAAATAAAAGATACAAGAATCATTTAAACAATCATATACAATCTCTATTTCATTTAGAACTCTATTTATGAATCAACTAAGTCACTAAAACATAGAGTAGCTAACCAAAACAGTTTTTCACTTAACACAATAATTTACTGAACTAGTCACCTGTAAACAGAAAACTGTACAAACCGTTTGAAATTTGACTTCGTGGTCTTCTAAAGACTTGTAGTAGACACACTAAAGAAACACTAAGAGTTGGAATCACCTTAAAACGATTTTTCTTGAATTAGTTATGAATTTTCAAAGATCAGCTTCATTTTCAGACTTTTCATGTAAAATTTCTGCTATGTGCCTAAACTTTGTATTTGAAAACAAATCAGACACTATGTGGCACAAAGCTTCTAGCAACTGAATATAAACACTTCATTGTTTCAAAAAGAAACACACAAAACTTGCAACATAAATGGCTAAATATGATTACCACAAAAATCAGCTTCTAACATGTAAAAGTTATAACCTTCTAGTTATAACTAGCTTTAAGCATCCCCTACCTTTGGTCTCTGCCTTCAATAATAAAAAACAATGACATATATTGGAACTTCATGAATCAATCTCAATATCTACACAATTGCATATCAAAACAAACAAAGATTCAAAAACAACGAGTGCAATTAAAAACAGAAATCACAAAACAACTTCTTGACTTTCTGACCAGTAAAATTTATGGCTAAAAACGACACAGCTTGGCTGGGAATTTACAGTTGGTGTCTTCACAACAATTGTAATTGACATCCTAAAGATAAATCAGGATCTGGAATCACAGAAAAAGAAATTTTCTACAAATACTTATGATTTTCGGAAGTTGAGGACCTGCATCAGGAAAATTAATGATTTTGACTCGAATCAGTTTTTGTTTTACAAACTCAGTTTGCAATAGATAAAAATAAGAACACATCCTAAACTTTTTCTAAGAATGCAAGTTGTTAACAGGACCTTAAGAATATGAAACATATAGGTAGAACAAAACACAACAACTTGCAATGTCAGAAATAAAGAATTAACAACTCTTAAACAAAGCACCTCATATACAACTAATCAAATCAATGAAACAATAAAACCAAAATAAGAACTTTAGATTTCACAAACTTAAAACATATACTTAGTTTTAAATAGAAACAATTGATCATAACATAAAAGAGAATCAAACCTGAGTTCTTCTACCAATTTCCTACAAAACCAATCTATCTATCTATCTATCTATCTATCTGTAAGTATGAAAGACTACTGAAAACCCAAAAAAATCTATAGAACTCAGTCCTATTTATAGGGTCTAAAAAGGGGATAAAACTTGGCGTCCAAGAGAAGAACACAAGAAGCAAAATTGGATTGTTCAACTGAAATCTTACCCGTTTAGGTGTTAGACTAGACCTCTAGGGTTCTAGCTCCTACGGTATGGCTTCGAAGAGTCAGCAGCTAACCTCCAGGGTTTTGACACCTCCTACTTATCCATGGCGGTTGCTATGAAATTGGACTTTTCTAAGGCGGTAGCTATTGTTTAGGCTTTTCTTAAGAAGGTTCTAGGTTTCTTTGAGGCGCTTGAACACGATTTTCCCACCGGAAATAATTGAGGAAGAAGGAGGAGTCGATGAAGACGAAAACGGAAGAAGAAGGCGAGTGTCATTATGCTATTCTACGACAACAAGTTTTCTTTTGTTTTTCTTTTCTCTATTTGTTTTTGGCTCGGGTTTGAGTTTTCTGGGTATTGGGTCATGGTGTTGGGTTATGGGCAAAACACACTCTTACCTAACCCAAAATAAAATGAAATAAAAAACAAAACAACTAGATAAATTTCAACATGTTAATACTATATATAAATACACACACACACACACAAAATACTAAACACCAACAGTATATATATATATATATATATATATATATACTATTATAGATATTAATATTATTTTCAAAAAATTCTAAGTCGTCACATGCTCTGCTCGCTGTCCACAGTGAATATCGATTGCAAACGAATAGGTGAGCTACTCGTAATCTCTCGTCCGTGAGGTGACATTGGAGCCTTTTCGTTTGATTAAAAGTCAAGTACACGTGCAGTTCACATTTCGCGCCTGGGAGGTGGCATGCCCGCGACCCCCTCATTTACTTTTGGTTCTGGTATTGGTACTGATATTGCTAAGTTACCTCTCTGCCCTTGCTGAGGATCAAGACCAAAACAAATTTATCAATATGTGGTTGGGATTTTTAGTTTTTGGTACAATTTGGATTGTGAATTTACCCTGGAGGTTAAGCCTTTTGAATTGGAATTAGAGCTTTGCTGGTTTGCTTGTTCATCATTGCTGGTGTTAATTTCAATCATAATCTTGCTAGCAGCAGACATAGGTCAAAGGATTCTGTAGCATAAGCCCAGCTTCTAGAGTGCAGGCTTATTTAAGAAATTCAGCCTGGGTAATAGAGTCGCTCTTACCAAACATCTCATTGTAGTACAAGAGCGCACGGAAGGATGCCTCAGCCCACCTCAATATTTTGAGTATAAACAAATTAGTAAAGTTTTAGTACCTTACACAGGAAATAACTTAGGTGACCATCTATGGTAACTTATGAGTGACAAACACCAATGAGAGATGGACATGTGTCAACGATAATTATAAACAAATATGTCAAATACCCAAAACCCCCTGTGATGTCCTTAAATAGCAGCCAAGACTTTTAAAATAGACACGTGTCACATGTTAATTGTTTGTGGTCATCTTAACCTTGTCAGCGAAGTCGGGTTAGGAAATATTGGGTGAAATATTGGTTTTTGTTGTAAATATTAAATGTTTGTCCATTAATACTATGAGGACTAATATACAATATCTTAATTGTATGAGGACTTGCTATGTAAGTTTTCTCTCTATATAAAGAAGACATATGAGAATCAATAAGATACTTCACTCCATTCTCCCATTCTCTATCTATTGGTTAGTTTGTTCTTAACAAAAGTAAGTTCTAATTTACAACACGTTATCAGCACGAGTTCACTTTTTTTTTTCTATACAACTCCATGATGGTCTACGAGATGTTGGTGCAACCTTTGTTGCTTATTATCCACACCCATTATCTATGAATTTACCTCTTGTTTTGTTAAATCTACATATGGGTTTGTTTATATTATTTCTATATTTAAAATTACTTATATTAGTGAGCATGAAGTTTCACTAATAATTTTCGAGTATGAAGTTTCGAAATCATGAACCTGAAGTTCATTAACAATTAATAGACTTGCAGTTCTAATTGTTTAAGCATAAACCTGAAGTTTTGTGCATATACATTGTATCCATTTTCATCCATTGTTTTACTTGATACAAACCTGAAGTTTCGATAATGATATATATTATGAACCTGAAGTTCTAAAATTTGAATTCTCATATATATATATATATATATATATATTCCTGTTACAATTAAGATGACAAATTTGGCCAAATTGGATATTCATGCCCTTGACATTTTTGGGAACAATTTTATGTCTTGGGCCTTGGATGCTGAGATGCACCTTGAAGCACAAAATCTTAGGTCAGTAATTAAAGAAGATGGTGATGTGACCCCACACAATAAAGCGAAGGCCATGATTTTCCTCCGCCATCACCTTCATCAAGGATTGAAGGATGAATATCTTACTGTTAAGGATGTTGTCGTTGTTTGGATTGTGTTAGCCGATCGATTCTCTCATCAGAAGACAGTTGTTCTACCACGAGCACGATATGAATGGTCGCATCTGCACCTTCAAGATTTCAGCTCAGTGACTGAATACAATTCGGCAATGTTTCGGATTACCTCCCAAATGATGATGTGTGGAGAAATCATCACTGATGATATGATGCTTGAGAAAACTTTCTCTACTATCCATGCAAACAACATTGTGTTACACCACCAATACCATGAAAGAGGTTTCAAGAAATATTCTAACCTCATTTCTTGTCTGTTATTAGCTGAGCAGAATAATTAGTTACTGATGAAGAATCACCAATCTCGCCTTACTGGGTCAAAACCACTTCTAGAGGCAAATGCTGTTCACAATGGTGGAAATGACAATCAAGGTCGAGAAAGGCATTGCAATGCTCGTGGACATGGTCATCGTGGTGGCTGTGGATGTCACAATGGTGCTGGTCGTAATGGACCTAACAACTATTTGGGGCAAGGAACCAATGAAAAAATATCCAAAGGCAAAAGCCATATAAACACAGCACCAAAGAAGCATGCAAATAATGGTTGTCATAGATGTGGTGGTGATAATCATTGGGCTCGTACCTGTCGTACACCCCTACATTTGGTGGAACTCTACAAAGCATCTTTGTCAAAGAAAAATGTCGAGACAAATTTTATTGATCATAGTGATCCTTGGGATACAATGGACCCAATGGATGTCATCCCAATGGATAATAATCCGATTGACATTACTCCTTTTAGCATCTCAGACTATCTTATGGACAATGGAAGCAATGACGCGTGATGGAATTATAAACAACAATTAGTTGTTTTTGAGACTTTGCCCATGTTTAGGTATTAATATTTCTCTATGTTTTCAGTTCAGTTTTCTTTCAGTCAGTTTGTTTTCACTAGTATTGCTCCTTGACAATTGTTATCATTATTTGGAAGTTTAATAAAATTATTTTTCTTTAAATTAAGCACATGACTATAGTATCATTTTTGTACAATTGATAACATAATTTCTGCTTAATAACGTAATAACAAGATATTTAAGGAGCTTAATAGGTGACACCAATTTCCATATGATTAATTTGCTTTTTATTAGTACATAGTGATTATTATGAGTGATAATAATGATGCAACCGTTTCAATTTCCTTTACAGCTAACATGACTAATTTTGAGGTCATTATTATGAGTGATTGTGGTTAGTTGATAAATTTGACAATTATCATATCATTATGCCTATTTTTATTTTTAAACACCTTGCAATAATAAAATCTATTGTTGCTTATATATTTTATTTTATTTTTGAAGGCTTGAAAATGGATCATGGACACACTCAACTTGAAAATGGAGAAGAAATTTGCCTTGTTGAAGTGGCACCACGCACACGATCCTGTGTGATCGAAAATATTTCTCCATCTTAGTTCCGTCTAAAACTCTTGTGAGCGTCATAATTGGTACTGCCGATTTGGTTGAAGGCTCCAGCAGAGCCCACATTAGTCTTTCAAATGGAACTCAATTGTTCATTAAAGAGGCTTTATACTCTCTTAGATCCAGAAGGAATTTACTAAGTTTCAAAGATATTCGTTTAAATGGTTTCTTTATTGAGACCACAAATGACAGGAATGTGGAATACCTTTGCATTACTTCCAGTGTCACGCCCCGACCCATAATTTTTACCTTTATTACTGGTATAGTGGTAATAAGAATTTTACCGTGATCGTCATTAAGTGTAAAATATAATTGATCTCCAGAGAGGTGAAGGGGACGATTATTTGGTGGGATTATTCTAAGGAAGAAATTTTGACGACGGTAAAAAATGGTAATTTTTGCTAATAAAATGTAATTTTATTGGGGTGTTGAATTTTGGAATGGGTATAAGGAGTTGTGGACCGGGCCTTTTTGGTCAAAGCCCGTTTTCAGTTTTTTTTTCCTTCTCTCTTCCTCCCGGTTTCTCCCCGAGCCCAGTTTTTTGCCCGATTCTTCCCGGCCGCCGTCCGGCCACACCGGTCCCGTTCAGTCGGTCTCCAAGCCAGCAGTAGTTCTAGACCGGTGGCAACCTCCCTAGCGCCGCCGTGAAGGAGGAATCAACGCCAAGAGCCCCGACTGCCCGAAATTTCATTTCGCCGAAGCTCCTTCCTCCGGCCGCCATAGCCGGCGAGTCATAGCTCAAAAGAAAGCCCTCCTCCTGTGCTTCAATCCCTCCAAAGGGCTCGCTCCGTCTTGAGCTAGGTAAGAAGAAATCAGAATTTAAATTTCTAGGGCTTTATTGTGTATTTGTGTTCGATTGGCTTGGTTAGGCTTAGAATTGGAATTTGTGATATTTAGGAATGTTGTAGAGGACGTAGAGAGGAAGATGCTGCCAAATTTTGGTGACCATCGGAGGTCGCCGGAGTTGGTCGCCGGCGCCACCGCCGAGAAAATGTTTTTGGTGGAGAAAAATGTGAGGAGTTTAATGGAATAAGTTTTAGAATTTTTGGAGGAGTTTTGGATAAGTTTGAGAATTGTTGAAGTTTTTTTTTTTGCGGATTATTAATTTATAATCCGGCCATTGGATTTTATTTGGTGGAAGGTGATTTTGAGGATGTCGGTAAAATTTGTGGAGTTTTGAGGTTGGCAGTGGATTTAATATTTTGGAGTGTTAGGCTTGTTGAGCGCGAAACATATTTAATTATGCATGTTTTGCTTTAAGCGTCAGTGTTTTATTTATATGGAACATGACGTGAGGAGGTTCGAGCGGAAGAAACCTCCGACCGACATCAGGCTTAGGCCTAACTTGTGAGACCTTTGTTTTTAAATATTGTGTTTCGAAATGCTTTATCATTTGAATGATTTTCTGTTGTTGGATATTTCCCAAAATTGGGAATTTCGGTGATTATACTCGAGGTACAATTCCGAGAATAGTATGTATATGATTAAATGCTAGCTAGCTATACGTGATTTCCCTCATACGCGAGGCACAATTCCGGTATGGGTGACATGAGCGTTAGACGCGAGTCTCGTATCCCTGTGCGACTTTCTAATTTTACATTTATTTATTCAAAGATTTCGTACAAGGAGTAAGCACGTATATATTACCACTCGGCCACTTTCCCCCATATGAGAGGTACAAATTCCAGTGTGGGGTGATGTGAGCGTTAGACGCAAGCATAGTAGCTTCGTATGATATCTACTTTATTCAAGTTGTTCATAGATATCGTACCAAGGGTCAGGCGAGTGTGCATACATACTATATATATAATATCCAGGCCTGAGAGGAAATGTCTTAAAGTTTGGGAGTCTAGCCAGGCTGGCCCCAGTTCAGAGTTTTTCCAGTGGAGCTTTTGTTTTTGCCGCTGATGAAAGCATTTCTTTTGGGGAAATATTTATTTGTTGTCGGAAGCATTTCACCCACTCACTCTGACGTGTTGAATATTTTCCCCTGGGCTCTTCGCTTTTAAAAATGTCCAGTCTGCAGAGTTCGCGTGAGGTCTAGCAGGAGACGCCGAGGCATAGTGACTCATCTATCAGCTACATTTCGCCAGTAGGTTACCTGTTTAATCTACTAGGGGTTTGTTAGCTTTCGCTGTATTTTATTTTATTTTTAGTAGCTCTGAATACTTTTGGAATTCTTTGGTGTATTTTGTATTCTAGCTACTTATGGATTGTAGTTGAAGATTTATTGATTTTGGAGTAAAAAGGTGGTTCTTAAATTCTTAAATTAGGGTTGTCCATTTTCGAGTGAGGTTTGCCGAGTCTTCGGTAAATTTTCCTTGGAGGTGGTCACCGCAGGACTCATCTCGGGTTTCGGGATGAAATTCGGGGCGAGTCTTGACATCCAGTGTCTGTAGCCAACGGCGCGTATTGGAAATGTTGGTTGGTCTATCATCTGGTTTATATCACATGACCATTAAGCCTGTTGAAACATACTATGTTGTGACCCAGCAGTTCAAGGACAATAATACATTTATGCTTTGACATGACTGTTTAGGTCACCCCGGATCTACCATGATGCATAGAATAATTACAAATTCCAATGTTCATCCATTGTTGACAAAAAATATAATTTTGCCAAGCAATAACCCTTGTCAAGCTTCTACTCAAGGAAAGTTAGTCATTAGAACCTCTTATGCAAAGGTTGACACTGAGTCCCCATCTTTTCTACAAAGAATCCAAGGGGATATTTGTGGACCGATTCAACCATCTTGCGGACCATATATGTATTTTCTGGTTTTGATTGACGCATCGACAAGATGGTCAAATGTGTGCCTCTTGTCCACTCGCAATATGGCATTTGCCAAACTTCTTGCTCAAATAATAAAGTTACGAGCACAATTCCCGGACAATTACATTAAGTCAATAAGATTAGACAATGCATGTGAATTTACATCTCAAACATTTGATGATTATTGCATGTCTTTGGGAATAGAAGTTGAATATTCTGTTTCACATGTTCACAAACAGAATGGTTTGGCAGAGGCCTTCATAAAGCACATTCAGATAATTGAACATACTTTACTTATGAAAACAAAGTTGCCTGTTTATACATGGGGACATGCTATTTTGCATGCGGCAACATTAATTCGTTTGAGGCCCATAGACAACCACCAATATTCCCCATCCCAACTTGCTACTGGGAGCCAGCCCAATATCTCCCATATATGGATTTTTGGTTGTGCCACTTATGTGTTTATTGAACCTTCAAAACGTTTAAAAATGAGTCATCAACGACGATTGTGAATCTATATCGGATTCGATTCACCATCCATTATTTGATATCTTGAACCCTTGATGGTGACTTATTTCGTGCACGGTTTGCAGATTGTCATTTTAATGAGACGATATTCCCACCGTTAGAGGGAGATAAGAAAGTTTATGAAGAGCGTCGTGAATTATCGTGAGTGGTACCTACACTGTCTCATCTTGATCCTCGTACTAAACAAAGTGAAAATGAAGTATGATGAATTCTGCATCTCCAAAACATTGCTGACTCAATGCCTGATGCATTTACCGACATAGCAAAAGTGACAAGATCACATATCCCAGCAGCTAATACTCCTACATGAATTGATGTCGCTACTGGACAAAATAATGTGGCGGTAAATGAGCAATCTAATGCAAGCCTAAAGCGTGGCAGACCTATAGGTTCAAAATATTCAGTTCCTAGAAAGAGGAAAACAAAGACAAATCTGAATTCTAATGACATCGCTTTTGAAAATACTCTTGGGTAAGACGTTGACGTCTGATCCACAATTCATGATTCTTTAAATACACAAAGGTCAAATGACTTTAGTGAAACACAAGCCCTTGAAGAGGCTCAGGTACCTAAAAATAAGGAAATTTCCGTAAGTTATGTGTACAATGAATTCTGGGATCGTAGATAAATGGCCATAGATGATGTATTTTCATTCGCTGTAGCTACAGAAATAATAAAAAACGACGATGAACCTCGCCTTGTTGATGAATGTAGACAAAGATATGATTAACTTAAATGAAAAAATGCAACCCAAGAAGAGTTAAAGTCTCTGAAAAAGCGCAGTGTTTTTAGACTCGTTGTCCAAACACTACCCAATGTGAAACCGGTTGGATATAAATGAGTTTTTATAAGAAAACGTAATGAAAAAAATGAGGTTGCAAGATACAAAACGCGACTTATTGCGTAAGGATTTTCACAAAAGCCTGGGATAGATTATGACGAAACATATTCTCCTGTGATGGATGTCATAACATTCCGTTATCTAATAAGTTTGGTAGTTTCTGAGAAACTTGATATGCAACTTATGGATGTTGTGAAGACACACTTATACGGAGAACTAGATACTGATATCTATATGAAAATACTAGAAGAGTTGAAGTTGCCTGAAACAACCACAAAACAGCAAGGCATGTACTCAATTAAGTTGAGACGATCCTTATATGTATTGAAGCAATCTGGACAGATGTGGTATAACCGTCTAAGTGAATATTTGCTAAAGGAAGGTTATGTGAACGACCCAATATGCCCATGTGTATTTATTAAGAAAACAAATTCTGGTTTTGCCATTGTAGCAGTATATGTCGATGACATGAACCTGATTGGAAGTCCTGAAGAACTTTCAGAGACAGCTGAATATTTAAAGAAAGAATTCGAAATGAAGGATCTTGAACAACAAAATATTATCTAGTAGAGTTTTAGTCCATCAATCAGCTTATACTGAGAAGATCTTAAAATGTTTTAACATGGATAAAACTCATTCACTAAGCACACCAATGGTTGTTCGGTCCCTTGACATTCACAAGGATCCATTTCGTCCAAGACAAGACAATGAAGATATTCTTGGTCCAGAAGTATCATATATGAGTGTTGTAGGTGCTTTACTTTATTACATTTACAGATATTACATTTGCAGTCAATGTGTTAGCAAAATATAGTTCTGCCCCTACCACGCCTCATTGGAATGGTGTAAAAGATATCTTACGCTATCTTCGTGGTACAACTAATACGGGTTTGTTTTATGTAAAAACATATGTTCATGGTACAACCATTCACTACCAGAAGAAAGGTTATAGCCGACGAAAAAAAAAACCAGGCCGACGAAGCATTTTTTCGTCGGCTATAGTGGGCTTTAGCCGACGAAATTTTCTTTCGTCGGCTAAGGTAAATTTTCGTCGGCTATGATGTCCACTTTAGCTGACGAAATTTTCTTTCGCCGGCTATTTTAAATTTTCGTCGGCTATGTCAAACTTTAGCCGACGACAAAAACTTTCGTCGGCTAAAGAATTTATTTCGTCGGCTAAAGTTCACAAACCATGGCCGACGAAATATTTAAAAGTTTAGCCGACGAAATTCATAGTTGTTGGCTAAAGTTCTTTATATTTGCGGATCTGGGCAGCAGCAGCTCATTTCGAAAAAAACGGGAAAAAAAACGGGAGAAGAAAAAATGGGAGAAAAAGTTTGGGTGTTGTCGAAATCTGTCCATAATCAGTTTGTGGAGCCATATATAGGTACGTATATGAATATATATGTTGATTAATTGAGTTTTATTTGAGTTGATCGATTTTAATTAGTGTGATTAATTAAGTTTATTGATTTTGATTGTGATTGAGTTGATTAATTTTGAGTACGTTGGATGTATATATATATGTGTTGATCGATTTGGTTGATGATTTGAATTGATAATATATATGAATTAATTTGTTGTTAATAAATAGTAGATATATATATATATATATGTTAATATTAATTTATAATATTATTGTGTTGATATGGAATGAAGTTATTGATGATATATATGAGTTCATGATGATAATTTTGTAATTAATTAGTTGTAGTACGTACGTAGAATATATACTAAATGAATTGAGATTTTATATATGGCATGAAATTTTATTAATAATTAGCTAGCAGCGTTATAAATATATATATATTTTGTTATATTTTCAGGATATGGATAAGAGTTGGATTTCGCTTCCAAAATGGGACAAAAGATACGGTGCAGGAGTTATGAGTTTTTTAGAATATGCGCTGGATAATGCTAACGGGAATACAATTTTCTATTGCCCGTGCACGAAATGTCAGTGTCGCAGTGATATGTACCGATTTCCCATTGGCAAAGTATGGCAGCACCTGAGGAGTAACGGGTTTTGGGAGAAGTACACATGTTGGTTATATCACGGTGAAACATCATCAGGGGGTCCGCATGATCATGGCCAATTTTCTGAGACGGGCAGTGCTAGTACATCCAACAATCCAACAACGACATTCATCAACGATATGTTTCCTTATGAGAGCGGTGTATGCGCTCAAGGACAGTATATGCCTGACCCGGTGCAGCCCTTCCCTAGAGCTGTGAACACTGCTGGTATTGAAAAGTACAACAAACTGCTTGCTTTCCAACAGACCCCTGTGTACCCCGGTTGTGAGAATACCGTTCTTGAAAGTGTGATGGACGTAATGAGGATTAAAGTTGAGACAAAATCGACCGTGAAGGCTGTTGATGAGTATCTACAGTACACTGCTTCGATGCTGCCCAACGGTCATCGTCTTCCTACCACTCATCGGAAGGTCCGATGTATCCTGAAAGATCTTGGGCTTTCCTACATCAAGATCCATGCATGCAGATATGACTGCGTTCTCTTTTGGGGTAAAGATCTAGAAGGGAATGACCTTGGTGGCCTTGACGCATGTCCGGTATGTCACACTGACAGATATAAGCTGACTCCTGCAGGCAACAGGAAACCTGTAAAGGTACTTCGGTATTTCCCTTTGACGGATAGGTTGGAGCGGTTGTACATGTCTTCACACACGGCCGAAGCGATGAGATGGCACGCTGATAGGGAATTGCATGACGAAGATACCCTTATACACCCTGCTGACGGGGAGGCTTGGAAGCATATAGACAGGGAGTTTCCTCAATTTGCGTCAGAGGTCCGAAATGTGAGGCTCGGCTCTCATCCGACGGGTTCAACCCTTTTGGAAACATGAGTCTGCAATACAGTATATGGCCGGTGATTTTGGTACCGTACAACCTTCCCCCATGGATGTGCATGAAGAAGGAATACAATATGTTGAGTTTGTTGATTCCGGGGCCCGGTTATCCGGGGAAGTGTCTCGATGTGTACTTGAGACCTTTGATTGAAGAGCTTAAATTTTTGTGGGACGTTGGTCATCCCACTTATGACAAGTACACGCACGAGATGTTCCAGATGCATGTCATGGTTGTTGGCACCATCAGTGATTTTCCTGCCCGTGGGATGTTGTCGGGCAACGTTGTTAGGGGATACAAGGCTTGTCCAGAGTGCCTTAGCGATGAGGGGAGCAGCAGTCATTGCAACAAGATATGCAGATTGGGTCACCGTGCTTTCCTTCCATATGATTACGAATGGCGGTTCGATGACAAGGCATTTGATGGGACCGTAGAACACGGCGTGCCTCCCAGAAGATGGACGGGGGAAGAAATTTTAGCGGTGCTTAATGAGTACGATTTTGGGCAGCTCAGCAATCATCCGAACATTGTGGCGGCAATACCTGAAAGACCCGACAGGTACAAATTCTGGACACATAAGAGCATATTCTGGGAACTCTCATATTGGAGTAAGTTGTTGATCAGACACTACCTGGATGTGATGCACATAGAAAAGAATGTGTGCGACAGTGTGGTTTGAGGTTCATATATATTTTAATAATCAATTTGGCCGAATCATGTCATAGGCACAAAGAAGAATAGAGGCCCCGTCATAGGGAAAGCTCTCGAGAAGATGGTGAGTACCATGGGGAGGATCCCCATCGATACTGACGGGGATGGCCACGCAGTATCGGGCGGGAAGTCGAGAACGTACTCCGGCCGCGTGGGTGCTCTCATTAGGGATAGAGTCCCTATGTTGTGGTCCGACTGGGGCGAGGTCCCGCAGGAGGTTAAGGACATGGTTCACAACGCGATGTCGGTGAGTTTACAAAATAATATTATGTATTAAATTGTTGATTTCTCGAAGAGCAAACTAATAATAAACGGTTAAATGCAGGTGTGGTTTGAGGTTCCCGAGCACCTGAGGGACAGCTGGGCCGACGTTGTGCATGGGGGAAGGTACGTTGGGAAGTTAATGAAAAATAAAATTGTATGTGATATTAATAATATTTCTAATATTTTTGTTGTATCTGTAGGTACAAGGAGTGGAAGAACAAGCTGCGGACCCATTGGACTAAGCACGGGAACGCACGTTCTGGTACCCCTGCTGAGTTCCAGTACATGGAGTACGAGTGGCGTTGGCTTCTGACATCAGAATTCAACAACCCTCGTAAACAGGTATTTAAATAAATTAGTTAGTTAATTTAAAAATAAGTACGTGCGTTTTAAAATATTCTACTAATAGTTTACTTTTCTCTTTGAATGCGGTTTCCCGGGTGAACGCTCAGAACCGGCAACGCAACACAAGGAACCATCATGCCGGCTCTAGACCGTTCGGTGTCTTCATGGACGAGGCGGCCAAGGAACATCCAGAAGTCAACCCATACGTCTATACGTACGAGAAGGCATATCCTGACTCCCAGGAGGATATTGTAAGTCACCTTACGTTTTTAAATTTTTAAATTTATGTAAAAATTTTAATTAATATTTTTTTTCCTATCCATATAGGCGAGGGTGAGAGAGGCTAGTGACGAGGTCATGAGTACCGTAGTGAGGGAGGCATGGCCGGACACGCAGGAGGAAGAGATGTCCGAAGCCATGTCCCGGATCGACACTTCGGATCCGACGATTGGGGCGAGGATCATGGGCACAGCCTTCCCACCGAGAGGAAACAACTTCTACTGCCGAGGTCTAGGAAAGAGAGGCGAGGGGGTCCTAAAGACCACTCTAGGATTTCAACGAAAGGCAACCTCGACCAGTAGTAGCACCACGTCCACGATCAACAGGACGACTCAGCTAGAGTCGGAAGTTCAGAGACTACGAGAATAGCAAGCTGCTCAAGCTGCCTCGCAGGCAGCCTTTAATGCCGCGCAGGCAGCCTATGTTGCCGAGTTACATGCCATCCAGCAGGCCCAGCAGCAGCAGATGATCCAGTACATGCAGGACTTTGCAGCTACCCAGATTCAGGGACTTCCGCCTCCGCCCATGCCTCCGCCCGTGACGCTACCCCAGCCGCCGCAACCTCCGCAGCAGCCCCCAGAAGATGACTTTAATTTAGACGATATAGACTTTACGTAGTTGATATATACTTTTATGTAATTGATACATTTATGTAGTTCATATATTCTTTTATGTGTTTGTTGTTGGTTATATGAAATTGTTAAATATGTCTTTTGCAGCTTACTTGGAATGGTAATTCAGAAATTTCGGGGGTTTTTTTTTTTCTGGAATGCACTTATAGCTGACGAAAAAAGCCTTAATTCGTCGGCTAAAGTTTTTTTTTTTTTTTAAAAAAAAAGTTTACCCGACGAAATATGCTTTAATTCGTCAGCTAAATGCTTATAAAGCCGACGAAAAATACTATATTTCGTCGGCCATAGATGTTTTATATTTTTTTATTACAAACTTTAGCCGACGAATATGTTAAATTATTCGTCGGCTAAAGTTTGGAAGATAACCGACGACACAAAATGTCGTCGGCTAAGGTATGGACTATAGCCGACGAATAATGTCGTCGGCTATAGTGCATACTTTAGCAGACGAAATAATGTCGTCGGCTATAGTATGACTATAGCCGACGAAATAATGTCGTCGGCTAAAGGTTGGACTATAGCAGACGATATTATTTCGACGGCTAAAGGCATACTATAGCCGACGAAATTTTTTTTCTCGTCGGCTAAAGTCATCACAGACGACCCTTTCCCGACGACACTATAGCCGACGAACCTTCGTCGGCTAAGACCTTAGCCGACGAATTTTTTTAACAGGCCGACGAAAATTTTTCGTCGGCTAAAGTACTTGTCCTGGTAGTGATTGTTGGATATGCTGATGTAGGATACCTCTTTGATCCGCACAAGGCCATCTCACAGACATGATACGTTTTTACTTGTGGAGATACTGTAATTTCATAGCAATCGACAAAGCAAACACTAGTGGCAACTTCATCAAATCACTCGGAGCTGATGGCATTACATGAAGCTGGCAAAGAATGTTACTGGTTGAGATCAGTTATTCGCCACATACGGAGGACATATGACATTCCTTTCGTAACTGACAATCCACAACCATATATGAAGATAATGCGGCTTGTATTGCTCAGGTCAAAGGAAGGTTCATCAAAGATGATAAAACTAAACATATCTCACCTAAGTTCTTCCATATTCATGAGCTCTAGAAGACCGAAGAAATCGCAGTTCAGCAAATTCGATATGATGAGAATTTAGCCGACCTTTTTACGAAGTCTCTACCAAAGTGCACATTTTAGAAGTTAACCGAAGTCATCAGATTGAGGCGATTATCAGAGCTATTAAAATTGACATGCAAGGATCAGGAGGAGCTTTCATTGAGGAGGAGCATACATAATCATGCTATCTAAGTCATGAGCGTTGCACTCTTTTTCTCCTTCGACTTGGGTTATTTTTTCCCACTAGGTTTTTGTTACCTGAAAAGATTTTTGACGAGGCAACACTAAACGCGTCCAAACTAATAGACATACAAGGGGGAGTGTTGTAAATATTAAGTGTCTGTCTATTAATACTCTTAGGACTAATATGCAATATCTTAATAGTATGTGAACTTGCTATGTAATATTTCTCTCTATATAAAGAAGACATATGAGAATCAATAAGATACTTCACTCCATTCTCTCATTCTCTATCTATATGTTATTTTGTTCTTAACAAAAGTAAGTTCTAGTTTACAACAGCTTTCATCTTTTAATCATCGATCCCTAAGTGGTGTTTAGAATACATATTTTTTCAATATGAGGATTTATATGTATAAGTTGATTATGCATGTTACATTCTTAGTGGTCTATTTGAAATTTGATTTTTTTTTTTTTTTTTTACCATGAAATATGAATTGTATACTTGTTTGATTATTTTAGTACTTGTTATGCTCTAAACTTGGCTCAAACTTTCTCTTGTTATGACAAAGAGGGATTGCTCTCATGTAAGTTTTATGGAGACCTCAAACAAAAGTTTAGGCCCAATAGATGGAACCCTATTTAACTTAACCTATCCCATTTTCGAATTATAGTTCCGTCCTTGCAAGAGCTAGAACAGAAACTTAAGCCTTATATAGGATAAGCACGTACTGTGGATAAATCTCTATCGTGTTGTGAGGGCATGTAAAGCATAGTTTATGTTCTTATAATTACATATTTACGTATAGCTTGGTCCATTTCTAAATTAACCTAAGAATCGTTATAGAAATCGAGCAGGTATGGCATGCTCGAGTTCGAGTGATTTCATGTTTATCCTTCATGAATCTAACTTATACAATAGTTGCTAATCAGTTCACAACCTACACGCACTTCTGATAATAAGCTAATTAACACACTAATCCATGCATTACGAAAAAGTTAGTCTAATTCAGCATGTGTAATAAAACGTAGGTAGGCATCAAATAATAGGATAAGATCGATATGATCGAGACTATATATATACTTGAGTTCGTAGCAGGAAAAAGGTATTTCGCATTCGTCATGATAATGTTCCCACAAGTATAGTAATGTTCCATCAACCACATATGTATGCTTTCTGCGATACGAGTTCGACAAGGGAATCCAAAAAGCTGAAGCCATTCACGTAACAACCTCAAGAACACATGCACTGTTGAAAAAGCACCGTCACAAAAACTAAAACAAAAAATTTTACACCAATTTTAACTAATGGACGTGCCTTTAAGCTGAGAAGCGAGCAACAGAGCTACCTAGCTTCTACGAGTCTTTCTGGATAAAAAAAAAAATCTACCGATAATTTTGGGTTTCAATCGAAAGAAAATAAAAAGTCAGGAGGTAACTCCTTGGCCAAGAAAACGAATGAGGTGGACGATGAATACACCAATGGTGAAACACCAAATCAAAGGCAATCTACAAGTACTGCAATATTAAGCATCTTCTTTGTTCTTCTTCAATTGTAGCCCTGAAAAATGAATTGGAATCTCATTATCTCAAAAGTATATGAACTTGGGGTAGTGGAGATGGAAAGTGTATGCTTTTCATAAAAGTGAGGGATGCATGCAGAGGTGAAAGGCAATTGCTCGATTAGTAATATACAGAATAGAAACGAAAAGAACAGAAAGCTAAGAAATTGATTGGGTCCAAATGCTATGTGTAAGTGAGCTCACATGAAAGCCAAACTAACCAGATCGAGTGCAATATAAAGGTGAGATAATATACGCTTCTGTCATCAGACTCATATACAATTCTTATCTGTGGGTGAAGAATCAATTTAGATCCCAAAACAGAGAAGACAGCTTTCTCTTTTCGATCTTTTTGGTTCTGATTACAAAGCAGAAAGTTCAACGGGGTAATAATGTATTGATGGAGAGAAAATTTTGTATGATGTACTCTGATGATCACTCTCACTATTTCACTGTGTTTTAGAAGACATGCAGTTCGATCAAGTAAACTCTGGCCGTGTTTTTGAGGTCGACACTGATCGGAGGCATCCGTACAGTGGTAAATGAAACGATATACTTTTCTTCTTTGGGTGATATGAAGAAATTTACACCGTTTTTGTTTATTTATTTCTTTGGTTACATTAACAATTTCGAAGCAATTCATCAAACTATTTTATTCAACAGCATATGGATGAATCTTGTCACCACATAGAACATGTAAGTACATAAATGAATTGCATGTATCAGAGACTTAAAGTGAAGACAGGTGTCTTTTGTGTTTCATTTTTTTAAATTTTTTTTTACTGTTTTCTGAATAAATTTTCCTCAAAACCTTATCAAATGAATAATGAGGTCAACAGGACCACCGGCTCGTTAAACAACTTGGATAACCAAGAATAACAAGATTGGTTATAGACAATATGATTTCTCAATCAAATGTGTAACAACTGAACTAGCTACAAGATTGTGTGGAACAAATCTAACGTACTATATAAGTTCAAGGTATAATTATCAATTTGTTATCTTAGTTTTTTTTAAAATTTGTTAACTTGCTATCATAGGTTTTATTCCAGTCAATTTGCTACTCTTCCATCAAATTTACTACTTTAAAGTTTCAAGATTAACAAATTTACTTATCAAAATTTTAATATTGACAATCTTTAAGCTTTGATTTTTAGAATTAATTTATATTTGGATGAAAAAATAAATAAATTAAAATGAAAAAAATGTAGCAAATTGGCTAATTTTAAAAATATAAAGTAACAAATCGGCATAAATAATACCTAGGGTAGCAAATTGACACTAAGGTAAAAGCTAGGGAAACAATTTAGCTAAAAAGTCTAAGTTCAATTAGAGTTGACTCTTTCGCTCTCTGTTAGGGTTTCACTAGCTGCGGATCTGATCGAAATTTCTAATTAAGACATGGCGGCGGCTTCAACCCGGCTGTCAGGGATTGATGGAGAGGAGCTAGTGAGCTTGATCGGGTACGACAGAGCTATGCGGGATGTTTCTCTCACCAAAGAAACCTGTGATTTTGCAAGTGTTAACGGTGGTGGTGTCCCGAATTTGGGGTCTCAAGGAGAGACTTCTAGTTCGGGAGGAGGAGCCAGAGATCTTCGTCTTCCAATTCAAACCGGAAGACGAGAAAAACAAGGCTCTTGATGGTGGACTATGGCACTACGGTGGATCCATGTTGGCGCTAGCTGATTATGACGGTCATGCCCCTCTGGATGCTCTTCCCTTGTATCAATTGGAGGTTTGGGTATCGGTAAAGGGGCTAAGAATGGCCGTGCGTGATGAAAGGGTTCTCATGCATATAGTGAAGGATTTGGGGGAGTTTGTTCGTGCTAACCCGATTCTAGTGTAGAGGAAGGACAAGATTTAGAAGGTACAGGTAAGGTTGGATTAGAGGTGACAAATGGGCCGACTCGGCCCGTTTAATTGGGTTTCGGTTCGTGCTTTGGTTGGCCTATGACGAACAACTTCTTAACAGGCTTGGGCTTAGGCCGGCCCATTTACTTAAATGTAAGGCCCGACCAGACCAATAGCCCAAACCCATAAAATGGTGGGTCGTGCTTGGGCCGGACCTATTTCTTGTCGAAAATTGAAAATAATTGAGGTGAATGTCTTATATCATCACTTCTACTCTCATAATATCAACTTTTAATTATACACGATATGATTACAAATCAAAACTAATTTACACAATATATGTCAGGACCCGCCCCGATTTCACCCCGAAACCCAAGATGAGTCATGCGGAGACCACCTCCAAAGAAAATTTACCAAAGAATCGGCAAACCTCTCTAAAAAATGGACAACCCTAACTTAAAAGAACTTAAGAACCACATTTTTACTCCAAAATAAATCTTCCGCTACAACCCAAAAGTAGCCAGAATATAATACACAAGAATTCCAACAGTATTCAGAGCTACTAAAAAAAATAAAATAATACATAGCGAAAGCTAACAAACCCCAAGTAGATTAAATATGTAACATACTGACGAAATGTAACGGATAAATGGGTGATTATGCCTCGACGTCTCCTGCTAGACCTCACACGAACTCTGGGGCACCAGGGTGCCCTAGAGGCGCGGGTGCTTACTGTTACTGATGCTGGCACCCTGGGACACAAGTGCTTACTGTTAGTGATTTAAATTGATACAAGTATAATTAATTTACATGTTCGAATTCTAACTTTCAACCGAGCGCTGCCGACAATACGTCTTGCAGATTCGGGCGCCGGTGTAGATGATGGAGATCCCGTTGAACCACTGTCAATGGGAGAGGGCCGCACGATCAAAGGAGGAGCCCCTGGTGGTACTGTTCCAGCCAACATGGGGGTAGGGTGGCTGCTACTACCCGTTGAGCTGACACTCTGCCTTATAGATTCCATCAAGGCACTGGCCTTAGTGGCTCGGTCCTTCCTTTTCCCAATGATCACCATCTTGCACATGAATAACACATTGTTAGTCCATTTTGTTTTACATATACCACAAGAGAACTGATAGTAACTTTCTAACTGCTAGTACACAACAATCAGTATAATCAATACACCAATTCAAACATCTTCCACCATAATAACAAACTAATCAATACACCAATACTAGTAATGTAGCTAAGCTGAAACTTTAGTAACAGATAAACTTCAGTAATGCAGCTCAGCTAAGTCATTTTTATTTGAAAACCAGGGATAATGAAACCATAAAAGTAGAGACTGCAATCCACAAGATTTCACAACTAATCCTTGACCAACTTCTAATAAAACCTTTCTCAGGCATGACTTGTTACTGTACCTGCACTTAAGCTAATCTGTCAACCTATGCAAGTGGTGCTATTAAATCTAGAAGAAGAGAAAAAAAAAAAAAAATCTCAATTACCATGACATTTCCACATTTTCAGCATTTGGGAACCAAAAGTCTATATCTTGTTGACACCAAACTTAATATTACCATTTGAATTAGCAGAGATGGCTATATTATATCTGCAAAAGTTAAAACAGCATCAAAAGCTGGGTAAACTTTGTTCTCTATTTTTTGAATCTAAGATTTCACAAACCACATAGAGATTCTCGAGAAGTACAAAAGAAAAAACTACATTTTCATCATATTCCTAATCTCAAGTGATTAACTATCTTAAATGTATATGCAACATATAATGACCTATATTTTACAAATGGAATCTAACTCCCATCTTAATGTGAAGTCTTTAAAAGGGAATTATACTAGGAATCCTGTAATATTGCTTAATCAACTCAGATTTCAACTTCAATTCCAACACCTTAACTAACACCCCACAACTTCAACTTCAAACTGTATTGTCATATGAATCATACGGTACTGACAGAACTACAAAGTCATTTGAAACATATCTATACATCTTTCAATAAAAAATCATCAAGATTTCACAAACAATCCTTGACCAACTTCTAATAAAAGTTCCAAACTTCAAATGCTATGATAGCCGGTTGCAACAAACCCATTACCTTACATCAAAACCCAACAAGAAATGAGCAAAACAGTCATAACATATCTCCCCATCAATCTCACAGCCTAGTAGAAGTTCTTAACAAAAAAATTCAGTATTCACCAAAGCAAGTATCAGTAAATATCCACCAACTATAAAACGGTTAGAAAATCATAATGCAAGACTTTATCAATGCGAGTACACAGAGACACATGCAAAGAGATGCATAGAGAGTAGAGTGAGTAGTTAAAACTTTGTGGAAGTTCTTAAAAACAATTCGGTAAATATCCACTAACTATAAAATAGCTAGACAATCCTAAAGCAAGTTTTTGTTTATAACCATCATAACCATATTCAACTCAGTCATATCAACACCAATATTTTCCTCTTCACTACTTCCACATAGCACAACAACAGAGAAAGAAACCAACAGAGAAAGAAACGCACCTTGAATCCGAGATAGTGGATGGCGAAGTCTCTGACTGGTGGAGGTGGTGGGTTCCAGCGTGGCGCAGCTCTGAACGATAGGGAATTAGGAGTATCTAATTGGTGGAGGTTGTGGCTTTCGGCGGTGGCGCAGCTCTGGACGATACGGATTGGAATCGGAGGTTAAACAATTTTAAGGATCGGTTTAGTGTGTATCAAAGATAGCTGTAAATCGATTTTATCTTAGCCGATGAAACTATTCTGTCGGCTAAGATAATATTCGTCGCCTAAAAAATTAAATTTCAGAAAAAAAAAAAGACGCAAAATATACCCGCTCAATATTTCGAGGTCCTAGGCAACGGAAACATAACTTTCTGTCGCCTTGATCCGACTAAATCGACGAATCATTAAATTTTCGTTGCTTTGGTCGTTCCAAGCTGATGACTTATTTACTTTCCATGCCTAAGTAAAAAATAAATTTTATTTACCCACCTAATATTTCGGGATCCTAAGCGATGGAAAGTCGATGTTTCGTCGCCTAAGGACTACTAAGGTGAAGAAATGTTCATGTTCCGTCACCTAAGGACTACTAAGGTGACGAAATCTTCATTTCCGTCGACTAAGTATTTTTTTTAAAAAAATTTTGGACAATTTATTATATTTACATCCGAGTAATTTCGTGTAACTTATCAAACTAAACTCAAATGTACTTACTCCATGTAAGTATTCGTACATAAAAAAAACATACATATGCATTTTAAAAATTACATATGTACGTAGAAATTAAAAATAGAAATTTACATGAATAATTAATCAATGGTTATAAGTTAATTTAAAAATACATATCTGAAGTTATACCAAATTAATTAATAGAAATAGATTAGACCGATCGAAATCCACAATAATATTGAACAAGTACATTAATCGTACTCATGATAATCTGAGTCGTCTGAATCATCATTCTCATCAGTTTGGTCAGTATACTCATCATCCTCTATGTATTCGTCATTTATGAAGTCGTCATCATTATGATTGGGATTGCGTTGTAGCGAGTTCAGTTCAGATGGTGTAACTGGAATGTAACATATGATAGCTGGAACGTGTTGGTTGTTGACACGAATATCCTCAGTATTAAGGACTACATGTGGAGATTCCTCTTGATATGCTTTATTCGGTTGATCAGTTGTTGATTTACTATGATGGCTCTCTTCATCCCCTCTCAGTGTAGCTGCACTCTAAATATTCTTATGTGACATCACTTATACCACTTTCCAACCCTCACCCATAGCTGGATCATCAAGATAAAACACTTGTTTCGCCATGGTGGCAAGAATAAATCTTTTATTCTCATACCATACACTGTTTGAGTCCACTAATAACAAGCCATGATCCAGAATTAATTGTACTCTTTCGTCTGGTTGAGTCAGTATTGAATCATTTACACTTGAACAACACGACTGACATACCCTTACCGTAGATTAGTTCGATGACACTAACAAAAACCCCGTAATAATTGAAACCCAGACCCTCAACCATGACTTCATTGTTTTGGGTGACATGGCTTTCATCTCTTTCTGACGTCACAAACTTAACACCGTTCACAAAACATCCAGCACGAACTCGATCTATGGCTTTGGGGTCCTCTAGCCAACAAGTGCAACTCCATCTCGTAAGAAGCAGGAAACTGCTGTTGAATGTGTATCATCTGTAACAATTTTAAGAGCAACTTTGTTACATTATGTAACATAAAAAAGAAACATATATTTAATTTATGTAACATTATATATATATATATATATAGAAGGTGCCCAAATAGGGAAGTAATCAGGAAAATCTCTTTTGTGTATGACTTCGTTACCATCCTACCTTTCCAAATGGGAGTTAAAGTACAACACGGCGTCGTCGCAATGTTGAAGAACATACCAATGAGCCTCTTTAATCTCAGCATTACTTAATCTGCCATACGATTGAACATCGTTGGAAACAACTGATAGATTGAATTGCTGGCTACTACCCGCTCCAGATGATTCCCCCAATGTGTCTTCATTATTGAGATATGTGTTTCAGCACGTTACGCACTCAACCTGAATGTATGTCGCCGTGATTGACCTTTCAGCGAAACGTTTCTTTTTGTTCGACTTCTTGAAATCCCCCAGTTGCCTGCAAAACAAATATTTATTCTCTTACAATAAATATTTTAAAAAATTATCTTAATTTGAAAGGATGATTAATTAGAGAATGAGTGCATATATACCTCTCATTTGGATAGCACCAAGTATACTGTACCAGACCAGTAAGCAACACTTGTTCTGGAAGGTGGATCATGAGATGAATCATGATGTCAAAGAAAGTTAGGGGAAAGATCATCTCTAGCTTGCACATGATGTACACAATATCATTTTTACAATGACCGAACATCATACTTTTTAAGCTCTTTAGCGTATATCCTCTAAAAGAACTTTGACAAAGCCATTAATGTGTCAACCACATCACTCTGCAAATACGGTTTAATAACCACGGGAAGAAGACGTTGCAGCAAAACATGACAGTCATGTGTCTTCAACTCAGTAATCTTATTTTCCCCCGTCTTAACACATCGAGCGATATTCCTTGCATACCCATAAGGATACTTAACGTTATGAAGTCATTGAAACACTTCTGCCTTCTTCTGAGGATGGACTGTGTAGCCTGCTTGAGGCATTATGACCTTTTTTTGTTCTTTTGTTCTCTACTACCCATTGCTTAGAGCGTATACCTATTTTCTTAAGATCAACATGGGCTTTGGGGGTGTCCTCATTCTTATCTTTGAGATTTAGAATTGTTTCAAGAACGTTGTCACAAACATTTTTCTCTATGTGCATAACGTTCAAGTTGTGTTTGATTTTCAAAGTCGACCAGTAAGGCAATTCAAAGAATACACTTTTGTGCGTCCAATACTTAAACTCATCAGGCGTGGGAGGATTCAAGTCAGTTACATTTTTACTGGTGCTCAAATATCTGAACTAGTGTTGGTTAAGCCTCTCCAAAATCCACTCACCAGACCTCCCTAAGGGTTTCAAATTATGCTCCTTAGTCCCATCAAATGTTTCAGCATCCCACCGCCACTCATGATCCTCATCAAGCCACTTACGAGATCTCAAGAAATACATTTTATCATCTTGGTGACTAGAATTGATGTCATCTAAGCATACCGGGTAAGTCTTGTACCCCTTAGTTTGTTGGCCAGACAACATCCCGTAAGCTGGATAATCACTGATGGTCCAAATAACAACTGCTTTCATCATGAATGAAGTTTGATCATGCTTGTCAAAAGTAGGGAGTCCATTTTCCCATAACTCATGTAGCTCGTCAATTAATGATCTCATGTACATATCCAAACACTTTTCTAGACAATACGGCCTTGGAACCATAAGCGTAAGAAAATTGTACTCATTCCTCATACACATGTTAGGAGGTAGATTGTATGGAAATACTATCATAGGCCAAATGCTATAAGACAAATTCATGTTTCCAGTAGGATTGAACTCGTTTGTTGCAAGTTTGATTCTAACATTTCGACAGTCTCCAGCAAATTTGGAAAAAGAACGGTCAAAGTGCTTCCAAGCCTCCCCGTCTGTAGAATGTGGGAGATTATCCAGATCTATCCTTTCCTCTCCTCTCCTTGGTGCCTTGCCTGGTGCCATCTCATATGCTTGACCGTACGGGAAGATATATACAGACGCTACAGACGAAGACCCAACGGGAAGTAACGAAGAACCTTCCTAGGAATAGGTCGGTTTTTAGGTGTAGATGAAGTGGAAGTTGCTTTATACCTTGGCTCGTAGCAGTGTGGGTACTCAACTTCATCGACTTTATCTTTGTAACACAACATGCAATTATTGACGCAAGCGTCTATCTTCTGGTGATCAAGACCGATGTCAACCAACATTCTTTTTACCTGGTCAAAATTTTTCGGACAACTGTTACCTTTAGGAAGCACTTTCTTCATAAGTGCAATATCGTCATCAAAACATACGTTACACTTTCCCCGCTTATTTTTTATCTTCATTTGCTCCATGACGGTACCCAACACAGTATGCTCACTGCGAGGATACAATGAGGTTTGTACTTCCCGTAGAATCATGTTATACTTATTATAATCATTGATGTAGTCAACATGGAAGACATTAGGGAAGGTGTCAAGGGCGTTGTCATAAACAACATTTTCCTGATATCCTGAGGCGGCGAATGTGAATGCATCGTTTAAGAGGTTCATCACAGCAGGGTCCCTGTAACTTGTATTGGAAGATCTTGCTTGCTGATTATGTTGTGATTGAATTTTTGCAAGTGTAGGCATTTGAACTTGATTTTCGCCGTGTCATGTCTATGTGGTATAACTAGAACAAATACCGTTTAGTGCCAAGTGAGGATACACGTCTTCATATTTTACTGGTTTCTAATTGAGATATTTGTTGCACGGATTTATGTGAATAACTTTGTCTGGAGGACTATGTAGACGCACAAACTCAAGAAAATCAAAAATGTCTTTCATATAAAGAGGGGACCCTCTCCCTAATTGCATCCAGCTCTTATCCATATTGTACAATATAATTACAAGAAACAAAAATATAGTTGTCAAAAAATAAATGATAATAAACAGGAAATATAAATATATAATTAACTATTATGTATATATATAAGATATATTAATTAATATACGTTTTTCACACCTACAATCTTCACCTTTTGAGAGCATATGACATTGTGATTTCGTTTGTTATTGAGGAGTTTTGAATTCGCATATGTGAGAAAATTTCGGCAGCATCTCCCTACAGTTCCCCAAGTGCACAAATATCTATATACCTAATATGCACTCGAAGAACAATAAAAGAAGATATTGTCGAAATATATATATATATATATATATATATATATACTCATAACCGAAAACAAAACGCACCAACAACAAATGAAATCTCAATGTCATATATGTTCTCAAACTATCCAAATATGAGACAATTCGAAAACCATTTTGTTAGACACAGTCATAACATAATGGTTCTCAAACAGGATTTCTAAAGGTAACATACATATAATATATTGATGAATGTATGTATAAGAATATTATAATTTTTAATTAAATGATTCATCATTTTATTTTTTATCATCATTTGAATACACAAATGATTTCTATGAAAACAAAAATTTGATAAATATATTGTTCACATAATAATTATTAATCATATATATATATATATATATATATATATATATATACACAAAAACTTAATATTATATGTACAAACATATTATATACACATATATACAAACATATATATATATTATACAAATATATTATACGTATTAATTCACACATATTATACATACAAATTAACATATTAATATATATATATATATACAAACACGTACACAAAAACATATACGTACGTACGTACAAACATATTCAAGATGCATATACACTATCAAAGTTATATATATATATATATATATCATGCACGCATCAATGAATCCGGTAATTGAACTGCCGGTAAAGTAGTCGGAAAATATGTCTAAATGAAGAAAATAGCTGAATTAATTAAAGTAGTTACCAACCAATTAGGAGAGAAATAGCTCTTGAAGATCAATCAAATTATTCATGAAGAAAAGCTTTCAAAACTAGATTTAGATCAGATATATGAGAGGGGGGGGGGGGGAGAGTTTGTGATATGGGTTCTTCTGTGTTCTCTTCTGGGCAGATGGTGTATAAATGATGTGTTTACTTAGTCGATGGAATATTCTGTCGCCTAACACAAAAGACGTCGGTAGAAAATATTCGTTATGAGTTGTGTGAAACAGCAATAATTCCTTTTCTTAGTCGACGAAAAAATTCGTCGGCAAAGAAGGAATATTCGTCGTCCAAGACCCACTACACTGACATAACAGTATTCGTCGCGCAAGACATACTACGCCGACGGAAAAATTTTCGTCGCCTAAAACCGTCCCTACTGACGGAAATATGTCGTCACCTAAGAAAAACTTAGTCGACGGACAGTGTCCGAAACTATTTCCCATCGCTTAAGATTTAGTAAGACGACAAAAATGTATCGACAGAAAGGATTCGTCAGCTAGGAATGTCTTAGCCGAAGGAAATTAATGACAGTTATTTTTTGTTGCCTAGTAAGATTTTAGGCGACGGTTGTATTTACATATACAATGGTTATATTTCTGTCGACCTAAAGGACTTATCAGATGGAATGTTTTCGATTTCGTCGGCTAAGACCGTATTTCCTGTAGTGCCTGCATGCCGAGTCTATGTAGTGTTGTGTAGTCCTAAGTGCAGCCATATATGTGCACCTAGGTATGCCGCCACCTCCTCCTCCTCCAAAATTTCCTCCTCCACATTCTTCTCCTCCTCCACAAGTTTTCACACAAAACAATGATGATAGAGGCGACAACATCGGATTGGATGAGAATGACAATTGACATTATTGATTTTCTAGTACTTCATTCATAGTTTAGGTAGATTGTATGAACAATTTTCTAGCTAGTTCATTATTTTGTATTTATGAACAATATTTGTCCATCTAGTTATCATGATCAATATATATATATATATATTTTCCAAATCTAGTGCTTCATGCATGCTGTATCTGTATGTGTTTTATTATTGTTACTGATTTATTATTATTGAAAACAGTGAATATGGTAAAAAAACAAAATTACAATTTTTTTAGCCTGAATAAAATCTCTTAGGTGACTGAAATAGTAACATTCGTAGCCTAAGATATCCGATGAATGCAAAGATCGATCGTCGACTAGGAATTCACTACCAGAAGAAAGACTTTAGCGGACGAAAAAAAAAAACCAGGCCGACAAATTATTTTTTCGTCGGCTAATTAAAAATTTTCGTCCGCTATGGTGGACTTTAGCCGACGAAATTAATATTTCGTTGGCTGAATAATTTTTTTCGTAGGCTATAGTTTGTGAACTTTTGCCGACGAAATTTTCAAAAGTTTAGCCGACGAAATTTTCAAAATTTTAGCCGACGAAATTTTTAAGAGTTTAGCCGACGAAATTTTTAAAATTTTAGCCGACGAAAAATATAATTTCGTCGGCTAAAGTGTCTTATATTTACATATTTGGACAACAACTCATCTGGAAAAAAAAAAATTACGGTTGAACATTCAAACGCAAAAAAGTCGTGAAATAAGATATGACCAGAGTGGTGAAATACGTCTACGGTTGAAAAATGACGGTATTCCGGTAAAGTCTCGGTGCCGATAGTTGACTTACCATTATTATTCACTATGCTGCAGATTTGACGTTTGGTGTCTAATTGACTATTGTGATACCTTTCCGAAAGTGTAACGGCGCTACGAGTCAAACTCATCGCTTTGCCATGAAGTATAAGCTTTTTTGGCCATCCGAGTCCGTTTAGGGCTTCAAAATGCAGTTTTCTTATTTTCGATTAGAGTTGACCGTTTCGATCGAGCCCTTAACTTTGTCGAATCTAGTTGCATTTTTTATCATAGACATCTTTCATCATAATGATCATATCTGACGGTAGAATTTTGGTTTGTGAATTTTAGTCATCGGAATCACGTGTCTACTATTTTCCGTTATTCGGGTTTATGGGAAGCCCTATCGTCGGAAGGTAAATGTCTCAAAATTTTTATATGGACAGTTGCGTCTCATCTACATGAGAGTTTTTTGTGTGAAAGGTTTGACCAAACTACGTAATATAGAGGGAGATATGAGCGTTTTCGTGTGATAAGTGACGATAGATTATGGTCGACCGTTTCGATCGAGCCCTTAACGTTGTCGGATCCAGTTGAATTTTTTACCATAGACATATTTCGTCATAATGATCATATCTGACGGTCGAATTTTGGTTTGTGAATTTTAGTCATCGAAATCACAACGTGTCTACTAATGTTGTATAACTTGTTTAGTAGGTTATACAACTTTGTGAACCAACTCTACATAGGAAGCAAAATTATTAAAAATCTCATGAAATAAGATGTGTTCAGAATGGTGAAATACGGCTATGGTTCAAAAATCACGTAAATCGGGTAAAGTCTCGGAGCCGATAGTAGCGGTTAACCCTATTTACCGTTATTATTTCTTATGGGGAGCCCTATCGTCGGAAGGTAAATGTTTCAAAATTTTTATATAGGTGGTTGCGTCTCAGCTACGTGAGAGTTTTTCGTGTGGAAGATTTGACCAAACTACGTAATATAGGGGGAGATATGAGTGTTTTCGTGAGTTTATAGACTTTAGTCGACGAAAATATGTGAAAAGTCGTCGGCTAAGATTGTTTTTGCCGACGAATAACCTAATATTTCGTCGGCTATAGTTATTTTTTAATTTTTTAATTACATACTATAGCCGACGAATACGTTAGGGTATTCGTCGGCTAAGCCCTAAATCTTTTGGCGGTCAACCAAAATTTTCAAATGACTTTAGCCGACGAAAATATATGAAAAGTCGTCGGCTAAAGTCGAAAATTTTTAAAATTTTAAACCAAAATTTTTTGGCGGTCAACCAAAATTTTCAAAAGAGTTTAGCCGACGAAAATAAAGAATTTCGTCGGCTAAAGTTCTTTATATAGGTGAAGATGACAGGAAGAGTTTAGCCCCCTGTCAAGCCCTGTCGAGCCCTGCAAAGCCCTGCCGAGCCCTGCAAAGCCCTGCCGAGCCCCTGCCGACCCCTGCCGAGCCCCCTGCCCAGCCCTGCCGAGAAATTCAAAACAAATAGAAACTTTAGCCGACGATATTCAAACACTATATTCGTCGGCTATAGTGTTTTTTAATTTTTTTAAATAATGTTTAGCCGACGAATAACGTAATATTTCGTCGGCTATAGTAATTTTTTAATTTTTTTATATTGTTTAGCCGACGAATAACGTAATATTTCGTCAGCTATAGTAATTTTTTAATTTTTTTATATTGTTTAGCCGACGAATAACCTAATATTTCGTCGGCTATAGTAATTTTTTAATTTTTTTTATATTGTTTAGCCGATGAATAACCTAATATTTCGTCGGCTATAGTAATTTTTAATTTTTTTATATTGTTTAGCCGACGAATAACCTAATATTTCATCGGCTATAGTAATTTTTTAATTTTTTTATATTGTTTAGCCAACGAATACCCTAATATATCGTCGGCTATAGTAATTTTTTATTTTTTTAAACCGGGGTTTAGCCGACGAAATATAAAATATTTCGTCGGCTATAGTTAATTTTTTATTATTTATTAGGCACTTTAGCCGACGAATACTTCGTCGGCTAAAGCCTGGGACTATTGTCGACGACATTTTTTTCGTCGGCTAAAGTAGGACTATAGCCAACGAAAAAAAAAATTTCGTCAGCTAAAGTCATCACAGACGGCCTTTTCCCGACGACACTATAGCCGACGAATGCTCGTCGGCTAAGGTCTTAGCCGACGAATTTTTTTAACAGGCCGACGAAAATTTTTTGTCGGCTAAAGTACTTTTTCTGGTAGTGATTGTTATGAATTCGTCAATTTGAAACTCTGCTGACGAATATTCCATCGCTTAAGGACGATGCAATATTTGTCGGTAAACATACATACTGACAAAAATTTCGTCGGTTAAGAACAATTTCATATTCGTCGGCTAAGAATAGTTCTGACAGAAACATTTCATCGACAGAGGTTGTTATCGATGAACCTGTTTATCAACAAGGCAGGAAAATGTCTGCCGGTTAAGATCCCTTTCAGGCGACAACTAATGTTAGTTTCGTCGCCTAAGTGTCTACCTCACTACACTTAGGTGACGGAACTTAGTCGAGTAGGACGCGATTTTCTGTAGTGTGTAACTCACAGAAAACTAGTCGTTGATGTTTTTTAATTTGTTCAATACAAACAACTGAAATGTTATAACGAGTCTGAATCGAACTCACAATCTCCCAATTATAGAGATGAGACTGATACCACTAGACCAATCCGTACCGGGCAAAATTAGTTATTGATTTGTTAAAACAATTTTTTTTATTTTTTTATTTTTTGAAAAAGGGTAAAGAGTTCAAAAAATATAAAATAAAAACAAACAGCAAACACATTCCCTCCAACGATTGGCAGAAGCACCACATAACGCAAAGCTCCTCGCTCTCCCCGCCTTTCCTATATATTCGTTCCCCCAACTTTCTCACTCCCCACTTTCCAATAAACGCCATTCTCTCTCTGACGACTGAGCTTGCTTCCCCTTCGTCACAACTCAACCCAAGCGGTTAGCTTTCTCTCTCTTCTTCAGTTCCTCTTCATCAGTTCTTCTTCTTCTTCTCCTCTCTAAATGCAATACATACACACACCTCTGCGTGATCGATTGTTTGGACTGAATTTCTGAGCTGAATCAGTTACATCGCTGCATCAATCTTAGTTGATCTGATCGATTCTTGTGTTTGCTCTATCGGTTGTGGTTGTATTCATCAGTGATAACTTTGTAGGAAGTAGCTTTGATTTGCCTTAATCGTCGACAAGTCTCTCAGGTATTCATTAATTTCCGATTATCTCACTGTGATCTTTCCGTTCTTATCCTTTAGAAAATTTTGATTTTCAGAGATCACATCTAGACTAAGCAAACAGATCTTCGGATCTGCATGTCTTTTCTTCTGTGCTAAAACTGTGAACTTTCATATTCTTTTCAGAAAGAAAATGAAAAAAGAAGAAGAAGTAATAACTCTAGCAGTAGAGAAACATAGTGAGGAATTTAAGAGGAAAAACTTGTGTTGATTTTGAATCAAATTTTGCTTAAAATGATAACTAATGCTTAAGATTCATTTCCTTGCTGACACAATCAGTTCCAAAATGCAAACCACCTGCAGGCTGTTACAGCCTGTAGTGAAATTAGAGTCGGTTACATTACTAATAGCTGGCAAAGTTAATCCCACCTCAGCCATGGTCTTTCATAACTTCACTCCTTTTGTTCACTTGCCACTAATAACTGGTTGGTTATTAATATAAACTGCTTGTTTTTGGCAGCATATGATTTGGTTGCGAGAAAAGTTTGTCCCCAAAAAAAAAAGAAAAAGTTTTATGAACTTTAAAAAATAATGAACATTTCATAAGCCTTTTATGGCACAAAATTGTTATTTAGGATTTAGCTATATTGGAAGTTTGCAATTATAAATGAATTGTGGGTGAACTTTAACTTACAGAGGTTTAGGGTTTTCCCTCGAGTTTTCATGATCTTCATCACTTTTCTGACCCACAAACCATGTGCCTCAAACTCGTAGGACATAAAAGTATTCCCTCGAGTTTTCATGATCTTCATCACTTTTCTGAATATCTTATGTAGAGACCTAAGCTCGATCTAGAGTTGCTGTAGAAAATCTCTAAGTCTGAAAATTACAGACACCACAGAAGAGCAGATCGATGCCAGATTACAGCAATAATAAGGCTAGCTATTAGATCAGCAAGAATGCAATTGTCATTCACAAGAGAATCTATTCGGATAAAAGATGCTAGGAGTCAGGCACACAGGTTCAAGTTTTCTGTGTTGTTTTCTTGCAAGTTGAGTGTTAGAGACAAATATTGCATTAATGTTATGAGATTCTACCAACAATTCACTTGAGGCCAAATCTTTTTTACCGTGAAAGCGAGATTGGATGCATGGTTAAGTATAGTCCCCCAAATAAACTGTTAGGGCTCATCGTGCGGAGGTACACCGCACATCTCGTTCCCGGTTCTGGAGTTTCCATACTTCGGAGCAATATGTTAACATGATCCAGCAACCTTGCATGTATTACTGCAAAAACTTCTGTATTTCACGGGGGACTTCTTTTTGTCCTAAGCCTGACCACAATAATAGAGAGTTCAACTTGTAGGTTATGGCAGAGAGGAGAAAGCAACAAGAGGGCATGCGCATCATATGATTTCCTTGGAATTTCACTGGCATTTATGGCTCTATTCGTCCATTTCCTCACATGTTATATGGTTTCCCTGTCACGAAAAGGACCCCCCTTTTTTCTTCTTTAGCTTTTTAGGAGTAAAGGCTAGAAATATATAGATAGATGTATAGGGCGTTGTGCATCTTTATCACAGAAAAGATATTCACCAAGATATTTGGAATAGTTGTGGTTCCATATAGTTGTGTGGCAAATGGATTTCTGAAAACCAAAGGGCTATTTTTTCTCTCCTGGTTTCAAACTTTCAACAGAACCATGAAGGTCAGTCTCTGCTTTCTGGGATTTCCCTGTCTGATTTCTATGCATGCTTGATTTGCAGTTGGTTGTTTTTGACTGCGTGTCCGTTGGTGTATTAGGCATTCTTTGTCGAAAACATGCTTGAAACTGTTTCAATTTTGGTCAAAAATCGTATGCTATGGGGAGCCTTGCTTGAGAAATTTGACTAGTTTTCACTTGAGATTATTGCTGGAATGTGCATGCACTGATTTTCAGGATGAATTTGATTCCCCAATTATAGAGGCTATAGTTGTCTCACGAGGAAAATGTAGTATGCCTGAGAATTCTGATAATGGTGTATTCTTGGTCTAGTTCTGAGATGTTTGGTCCCCAGTTAGGTAAAAGTAGCATATCATATATACACAGGAGTCATTGCAAGTCTGCAATCCCAGAAAGAAAAAATGGAGAATAGTACCTTGCAACGTTAGGTGCTTTTTGGTGTTACTTTCTTCTTCCTTTGTCCATGACTAAAACTATGGTTGTGCTTAGCAATGTGGGATTCCCATTAGTTTACACTTAGCCAACCACATTATTATGGGTCCAATCTATGTTGGCTAACTGGGGGCTAATTGGGGGCCCAAATAGGTAGAGGAATCAAACTCACTAGGGAACATTTTTTTTTATGTCACCCATGTCAACTTTGTCCTTTTTACTCTTTAAGTAAAATAAAATTAGTCACAACTCACTATCATGATATGATTAGTCCTCTACTTGACTACTTCCATAGGACTTGGAAACTACTATAATTAAATTAAATTTCGCCAACTCTTTTTTTTTTTTGTGGTTTTGGATAAAAGATAATTGAATTTCGGCCAACAAAAATAAAATTTAAAAAAATATTTTATCAAATAAATGGGAATGGTTTCTTTTTGGTTATATGACGTATAATTGAAACCAAGCCGATATGTGTCCAAGATCTTTCAAAAGGATAATCAGAAAAATAATAGAGACGGCTGAAATCATCTTGGTATAGAACTTATCTAAAATGGGTGCTCCTATATGATTCATCTATTCTTTGGTTATTTCAATTTCTAGGTCCTCTTGTGGTAAAAAGTAATACGTGTTTCTGTCTTCAACATAATGATCACTATCCTCTGCATGGCTGTAAGGATTTATGTACCTTATAAAGCTTACACCAGGATTCTGCTGCTTCCTCTATTCTTCTCTCACTACGTTAATTCTCTACCATTCAGATTTTCCAGATTGCCATCTCTCTCTCTCTCTCTCTCTCTCTCTCTCTCTCTCTCTCTCTCTCTCTCTCAGCTACTGGGTTTAGTTGACAATCCTCTGTTTAGATTGAACCAAAACTCGAAATAGGTTGGAATCTTGTTTCTTATTCATGGTTTTGGTCATGGCTTTAGTCTTTTGGATTATATATGTTGGGGAACAATCATATATTTGATTATAAATATGATAGAAATTTCAATAAAGAATATAAGAAACATAACAATATTCGTTTAGGATTGAAAGTAGTGAATCAATCCTAATATAGAAGTGAAATAGTGTAAGAATCCTATAAAAGTAATACAAGGAAAGAAAGAACTGACTTGATATTCCGATTGAGGCATGCATAAATGCACTTGACTAAAGACAGATTTCGCCCCTACCCTTGTGCTTGTAGTTCGATGGGCGTCCGCCTTGTAGAATACAACAATCGATGATCCAAAATAGAAGCACCGCAATTTTGGAATCTAGCGAACCATAAATTGTATCTTATACTCTCTTGACACGAACAAGACATATAGAAGAATTGAGGATTCTCAATCTTATATTTAAGGAGAAATGAATATGGGTTTATATAGAACCCCAAGTGAACCAACATGTCCGTTCACTTATCTCCTTGAAGAGACACTTATTCCTAAAGACACCTATTGAAAAAGACACACCATTTCAAATGGAAAGGTCATGAGTAATTTTATTTTCATTCATATTGGATATTATTACATAATTTCCAACAATCCCCCACATGAATGAAAATGACAAGGACAATGAATGACAAGGAATTAGAGAGTACAAGCGAACAAGAGATGCATTTGAAGAGGTGTCTTTTGGACTTGAACCTTTCATAGTGAAGACCTATCGGATTTACTTGGTGAAATAGTAGATGTAGAAGATCTTTGAACTATTCACCGTTTGTGTAAACCAAGACAATAAGCCTCACACATCTCTTATTCTAATACACTATGGTTCTTACGGTTGTGTTCATTTTGGTCCTGAACAATTTCCACATTCATGAGAGCTTTAGAGAACTAAGCCATATCATTCTCATAGAAGCGACCCGACTTCTACTCTCATATAGGTGATCACACTAATTAAGAACACTCCGCTATATTCTTCTTGGTAACAAGATATTAGTATCATTAAATGCAAAAGCATAACCTTATTACAGCTACGGAAAACACACATTGATCATAGGAATGAGTGAGTTTGTGTGTTATGCATCTTGAGTCTTCCCCAACTAGTTTGCCTATTGAACCTAGACCATGGGATCTCCAATGTTGCTAGGTTAGGTTTCCGCCAAGTAATGACTCATTGTGTTATTGGCTTTAACTCATTCCCCTCGATCATCAACTATCTATCTTGTCAAACCATTACACATTTGGATCCATAAGGTTGACAATCAAATCAAATTCCACTTGAGAGTAGTTGTTCGTATCCTTTTGATCGATATAGATATGTAAATGCCAAAGCATTCCAACACCATCTCTTCAATTGTATTACATACAATTTATAGACATTATAAATACCCCCACATTTGAGAAGTAAACCCTCAATCATAGGTTCTTGTAATGCAATTAAGATAGTAATGTATTCCCACAAACCTCATTTAAGAGCGCATTCGTTTATGGAATAACTATGCTATCTTTTTTTTTTTTTTCATGCACTTCTCCAACTTGGGATATCTATTTAGTGATTGAAGCATTACTCATCAAACATCTTTCTCTTACTTTTGTTCGTAAAACAAGAGTATGTCTTACTAACATTTGTAAATGCTTCTCATTTGTATATGATCATAAAGATCTTAAATCTTTCAATGATAACATCATAATTGGGACTATCGCCATAAATCACTTTTCATCAACGATTTTTAACTTTCATCTTGTATATATACTTTATATACATCACAGACTACTCATTATCTTCCATCTAACCAATGCCACACTACTCCTTGTATTAAGATAAGGAATCAATCGCAGTAAGAGACCATAGCAATTTTTCTCTTTCAAATGCTTCTTGGTTTGGTTAGGACTCATCGTCAAACATGATTGTTCCATTATAAAATCTGTCTTTAGATTGTTGGGGAACAATCATATATTTGATTATAAATATGATAGAAATTTCAATAAAGAATATAAGAAACATAACAATATTCGTTTAGGATTGAAAGTAGTGAATCAATCCTAATATAGAAGTGAAATAGTGTAAGAATCCTATAAAAGTAATACAAGGAAAGAAAGAACTGACTTGATATTCCGATTGAGGCATGCATAAATGCACTTGACTAAAGACAGATTTCGCCCCTACCCTTGTGCTTGTAGTTCGATGGGCGTCCGCCTTGTAGAATACAACAATCGATGATCCAAAATAGAAGCACCGCAATTTTGGAATCTAGCGAACCATAAATTGTATCTTATACTCTCTTGACACGAACAAGACATATAGAAGAATTGAGGATTCTCAATCTTATATTTAAGGAGAAATGAATATGGGTTTATATAGAACCCCAAGTGAACCAACATATCCGTTCACTTATCTCCTTGAAGAGACACTTATTCCTAAAGACACCTATTGAAAAAGACACACCATTTCAAATGGAAAAGTCATGAGTAATTTTATTTTCATTCATATTGGATATTATTACATAATTTCCAACAATATACATGTTAGCAAACTATAATAGTTTTAGGTAGTGGGGTTTTGTATTATTATTTTTTCTTCTTGCTTGCTTTACCGGTTCTGAACTGTGTTACTTCGAGTAATAATATGTATGACGATCGAGTTGAACTATAGACACTGTATGGTATCGGCTTAACTAAAGCTTTCAGTGAATTAGGATTATCCAGGCTTGTTATTTAATCCAAATGACATTCTAACATTTTGGGTGAAGGAACCAGATGGTCCAGATCAACTTGAAACCAACAGCTCTGTAGATTTTATTCTTTATGCTACTTCTTGTCTGCCTACTGCCTTCTTCTTTTCACTGTTTTACCATTCTGCTTTTAGTCTCTTTCTGAACTTTTTGAGTGCTATTTGTTTTCTTCATTCGAAGAATGATTTATGGATAGTGAGATAGTTGTAGATTTCTATTTCTTGGCTGTGGATCTTTGCATGATCTTTTTCATTTGGCCCGCTTGTCATGATATGTGATGTTTATGCATCATATGCTTATCCAATTCTTTTTAGTGACAAGAGTAATGAGTACTTGCGTGTGTCACACAGCTTTCTGCTATTATAAACCAAAATGGGAAGATTCAAAGGCTATTTTTGGCTGTTATGCTGTTTGCTGACTTCATTTACTTCATACAAAATGTAGTACTAGGTTCCAGCCTCCCAGGGACGCTCGTGCTACTAAAACTAGAACTGAAGGTTGATCACTAGAGCGACCGTATGCCTGGGAACAAGTACAACAGTAATTCAACCCACATTCCAAATCGACTTGAACGGCTCTTGAGAGAAAGGGAGCTTAGGAAGAATAATAGAGCAACATCACAATTGAATGAAGCAAATGATAATAATAGTGAAAAAGAAGAGGAAAGCTCAAGAAATTCTTATGTCGAAAAATACTTTGATGGGGCTGCAGCTGTAAGGGCACTTAATGAGAGGCCTGAAAACCAAGAAGCAAGGCCTCTTAGGCAAAGGCTGTTGGTTGTGGCCAACAGGTTACCCGTGTCTGCTGTTAGGAGAGGTGAAGATTCATGGTCTTTGGAGATAAGTGCTGGGGGTCTGGTCAGTGCCCTTTTAGGTATGTGATGTCTTGGTTCTTATTCAGAATGTTGTTTACTGTGTTTAAGATCTTCAATCTATACAAGAATTCTGTATCCTGTCATTCTGTGCTTCTCATGTTCTTTTAATTTATGATTTGGTTTTCCACCTTAAAAGATGAAGCTAATTCGTAATGTTTGTTGTTGTTTAAAGGTGTAAAGGAGTTTGAGGCAAGGTGGATTGGATGGGCTGGGGTAAATGTACCTGATGATATTGGACAGCAGGCACTTACTAAAGCTCTAGCTGAAAAGGTTCAAATTCTGTACATGGATTGTTATTTTTAATTCTCTATTCAGAAACAAAGATCCACCTTTTTCACTGATTAATTGCAAGGTGATTGTGGTTGAACTTGGTAACATCACTGTCTCACCCGTAATTTCCCCGCAGAGATGTATTCCCGTCTTCCTTGATGAGGAGATTGTCCATCAATATTACAATGGCTATTGCAACAATATTTTATGGCCCCTTTTCCATTACCTTGGGCTCCCACAAGAAGATCGACTTGCCACCACTCGGAGTTTCCAGTCACAGTTTTCTGCATATAAGAAGGCGAATCAAATGTTTGCAGATGTAGTTAATGCACATTATGAAGAGGGTGATGTTGTTTGGTGCCATGATTACCATCTTATGTTTCTTCCAAAATGCTTGAAGGAATATAACAGCAAAATGAAAGTCGGTTGGTTTCTCCACACTCCATTTCCTTCCTCTGAAATTCATAGGACGCTGCCATCAAGATCAGAACTCCTGCGCTCAGTTCTTGCAGCTGATTTGGTTGGGTAAGTATTGGTTATATTCTGCTGAATGTGATTTACTTTGCTTTAGATAGTTGATACAGAGTGCCGCTAGACAGCTGAATTCTTTTGAAGTTCTTAAGCTTGGTAATCTGTGAATACATCATTGGGAAAGTATTGGTTACCTTCTGCTCAATGTGATTTACTTTGCTTAAGATAGTTGATACAGCGTGCCGTATACAGATGGCATATCTTTTGAATTTCTTATGGTAATTTGTGAATACATTATTGGGAAAGTATTCCATGTTTCCACTAGCATGGTGTGCATAATATCAGCAGATAACTAGTGTTGGGGATTATGCAGTCTGTCAATAATATCAGCAAATAAATGATAACTCTTTCTGCACAGCTTTAATCCTATCTGACGATTGTGCTTGATGCATAATTTTGACATTCAGCCATGATAATAGTATCCTCATATTGTTCTTAAGCTATGTTCCATTGCCACATAAATTTTGTATTGCTGACCATGATATGTGGGCATCACATGGCTGGAAGCCCCTGAGTTTATATTATTGAACATGTTCTTATTTTGTTTTGTTGATCAAGTAAGTTAATACTCTTGTTTCTCTTTCAACTTATGTTATGAACATCTGGATTAAGCATCAACGAGTGGTAACCTGTAATAGGTTCTGTACTGTTATATTGTCATTCCATTTTTGTTTCTTCACATTATGAAATGAGTTTCAAGGTAGATATTTTCAGCCCTATTCCGATGAACAAAATGAAAAAGCAATTATTAGCATACAATAATTAGGAAAGAAACATCTGTTGTTGACTGCATAAGTTAACATCAAGTCACTAGACTTATCAGTTGTCCTGATATATATATATATATATATATATATATATATATATATGTCACTGAATCAGAAAAATCAAATATTGATATTGATTCTACATTCACTTCCTTTTCAGTTTTCACACTTATGACTACGCACGACACTTTGTTAGTGCTTGCACTCGCATTCTTGGGCTTGAGGGTACACCTGAAGGAGTTGAGGATCAAGGGAGGCTTACTCGAGTGGCTGCGGTATCTCTCTCTAATTGTTACCTGTATTTTGTTTTTAAATTTTTATTCTTTTCTTTGAGGTTAAGTGTTACTTCTAACAGCAAACAAAATTTACTCGTTACCAGACATCTGAACACTATCAAATCTTGCTTAGTTTTCTGTGCTTGAAATTTCAGTTTCCTATTGGAATAGATTCGGATCGCTTCATTCGAGCACTTGAGGTTCCTCAAGTCCAAGAACACATTAGGGAACTGAAAGAAAGATTTGCAGGGCGAAAGGTAAGTGTTGTTGCCCACAAACACATTTTAAGTTTTGAATTTTATTACTTAAACAGAAATTGTGATATGACCACTGGCCATTGTACTCCCAGTATCTCTCCACCACTGGGTATTGGGTATTGGATTCTTATTATACTAAATTATGAAGTAAAACCTTTTAGATTACTAGGGGTATCGGTAGAGTGTGTAGGACTAGTGATGGAAACGTATTGAGGTCTTTAGTTCTCTCTACAGTTCTTTACATATGGCGAGGTATTGGTCAAGCAACTCTCATTGTATATATATGCTCACTTATCAGTGGGTATTTTTCAACTTTCAAACTAGATAAAACAGAGAAATCTGTAAGAGATGCATTTTAAAATTGGCTACTTATGATAGCTTTTTATCTGCTTTTTCTAAAAACAAGTAGAGAAGCTTTGCTGGAGTTGGTCTAATATGCTGGTTATGACTGTTTGACAAAACAGGTAATGTTGGGTGTTGATCGGCTTGATATGATTAAAGGAATCCCTCAAAAGATACTGGCATTTGAAAAGTTTCTTGAGGAAAACCCTATCTGGCGTGACAAAGTGGTTTTGCTGCAAATTGCAGTGCCAACAAGAACCGATGTTCCTGAGTGTATGCCCTTCCATTAAATGCCTTGTCAAGTGCTTTTTGTATCTTATCTAAATGTACAAGAGGCTAGTCCTTAGATTCCACCTGCCAATGGCATCCTCTTCGTGCTGGGTTATTGAATCTGACTAAACTGCTGCTGCTTCTATGACTAACATGATGTAGCCGGTCATTTTAGTTTTAATCATTTTGTTGTTTGCCCATGTAACTTACATGACGTATCTGATTACTTTATATGAACAGTAGTTTGTTTATTACTGTTGTTTGGCTAAGTGGTATCTCTCTTTCTTGTTGCATCCATAATATTTCCAACTCCTTTAATTTTTGTTTTTGTATTCTTTTTTTTTTTTTATGGAGTTATAACCTGCTTATTTTGCATTACCACAGATCAGAAACTTACAAGTCAGGTTCATGAAATTGTTGGACGAATTAATGGCAGATTCGGAAGTTTGACTGCTGTCCCTATACATCACCTGGTATGCCCTCGACTTTTAAAAAGAGAAGCTTACAGGATAGTCTCACACATAACTAATTTAATTTCATGTACTTTATGAAACCTATTTCATTTTTTTTTTCTAAGCATTATCTATTCATCGAGTAATTTTAACTTTGTGTACAGGATCGTTCTCTGGACTTTCACGCATTATGTGCACTGTATGCTGTTACAGGTACTATTCTACGTACCTTGATGCCCTGTTTCTTTGGACCGAGAAGTTTTCTGGCACTCTTTTTGATATAGTGCTGTCAAGGTTATATGTCTCTATGAGAATAGTGGTGCCTTCTGGATTCTTAAAATTATCTTGGTTTTACTATATAGTCCACATAGCTAGTCTAGATTTGTCAGTCATAAGCTTACTGGAATTTACGTGGAAAAATACTTGGTTTATATGCATATCATGACTACTATCCTTTCCTTTGAAAAGCATCTGTTTCTCTAAGTTTATGATCTTCGGCTTTCTGAGTATTGTTGTTCCTTGGTATTTCAGATATTTAACATTCTTTAAGCATGTTTCATCGAATAACTTGTATGCCTCTTTTCCAGTTAACAATTTATCTATCCTAATATTGTACTTCTTTTCACTTTGGTCAGATGTAGTACTTGTCACATCCCTCAGAGACGGAATGAATCTTGTCAGTTATGAATATGTGGCTTGCCAAGATGCAAAGAGAGGGGTCCTTATCCTTAGTGAGGTATAACTATAAACTTTTATGAATCCTCTCTTAGTCTCTTCTCATAGTTTCCATTGACTGAGTGCTATTTTTCAAAATTGAAAATATTACGAAAGAGAAGAAGACGCAGACTATGACTCAAATAAGCTTGAAATTCTGAAATTATATTTATTGGTTCTGTAAGTGTCTTGATTCTGTGTAGAAAGAGTTAAACTTCTATCTGATGCCATGGTTGTTGCCAACTTGATATCCAAGAGAATGAACAGTGAAGTATCATATCATCTCTTACTTTTCAGTTCTGACTTATAACTTATCTTTGTCCCTTTTGGGAACTACGAGTTACCCTTTGTTTTATGGATTTACATGGCTTGAATAAGGCTAGAACTCAAGATTGCCAATATGCAAAACCTTTTAGCAATGCTGTGGAACTTTAGTATGAGAAATCTATTGCAATACTTGGAAAGTAGAAACCCATCTGTATTATCTCCGTTGCAATTAAATACCATCAGAAGATGCAATTTCTGAACTTAATTATGTTGAATTGTGTACTATTTAAATTTAAAAAGTTACAAAGGTTTTCTTCCAGTTTTTGACACTGCAAATGCATTTTGTCAGTTTGCTGGTGCCGCACAGTCTCTAGGTGCCGGAGCAATTCTAGTGAACCCATGGAACATCACAGAAGTTGCCAATTCAATTGCCCAAGCACTGAATATGTCCTCTGAAGAACGAGAGAAGCGACATAGGCATAACTTTTTACATGTGACAACCCACACTGCCCAGGAATGGGCTGAAACTTTTGTAAGGTATACACATTGGAGTGCCATAACTGTGAAGTGTATAGAAATCACTCTCTGCTACATGCTTGCTTGAATACATGCTATTTTGATACAATTTTGATAGCTCTTACATGGCTACATAAATATAACTAAAAGGGAAATGTATAGTTAATCTAATCTAGAGGGCATATGTAGATCTTAGGAATAGAAAGATAAGTATGTATAAGCTTCAAATCAGGAAAGTGAGTTCAGGGAGATGGTAATTGGGTGATTAAGGTATTCTTTGTGTAGCAGAAAACCAATGATTTCAATTTGATAAATACATATTTGAGAATAGTAAAATAAGAGTATGCTTGTCTTTTGCAAATAATAGATGGGCTGTCAAATGTTATTTGATAACTTTTTGTTATTGTTTTCTAGTGAGCTGAATGATACTGTTGTAGAGGCGCAATTGCGGACAAGACAAGTGCCACCACCACTGCCAAACAGGGAGGCAATTCAACGTTACTTACGAGCAAATAACCGATTGCTCATACTGGTAGGTGGATGGGAATGCCCCATGTTGATATTATGTATCAGATATCTGGATGTTGTCACTGTCAAGCATAGGAAAGCCTCTGCACATAAAATCACTAGTCCTAGAACTGTCTCAATACTAATTGGATTGGGATCAAATACTAGTATTTTAGGCAGTGGTTGTTTTTAGGCATTATAAATGAAGGCCGTATCAATTTCAACTTCTAATGGACATTTTCTTTTTCATTTATCCTGATATTTCTGATTATTGGTACATAGGGATTCAATGCGACTTTAACTGAACCAGTGGACACTCCTGAGAGACGAGGTGATCAAATAAAAGAAATGGAACTTAAACTGCATCCGGATTTGATAGAACCCTTGACAGCACTCTGCAATGATCCAAACACAACCATTGTTGTCCTCAGTGGGAGTGACAGGAATGTCTTAGATGAAGTAAGCGATCTCCAAATCTGCATCCCTCACCACCCTTACTGTATCCCCTTCTTATTTGAGTGTTTTTACAGAACTTTGGGGAGCTTGACATGTGGTTGGCAGCTGAAAATGGAATGTTTCTACGGGCCACAAAGGGACAATGGATGACAACGATGCCTGAACATTTGAATATGGAATGGGTTGAAAGTGTGAAGGTGACCTTGAAAATCAACCTATATTCTGTTTCACGATATCCTTATTCCCCTGGCTTACACACACTGTTGATGGTATGTTTCAGCATGTCTTTGAATATTTCACAGAGAGAACACCCCGGTCACACTTTGAACTTCGTGAAACTTCCCTCGTTTGGAATTACAAATATGCAGGTACTGGCTTCTATTTTTAACCCATTTTTATCGTGTCCCGAATAGGTGCACTTTTGTCTGCCCTGGTTTCTGTTTCTTATGCCTATAATGTAACTGCAGATGTTGATTTTGGAAGACTTCAAGCGAGAGATATGTTGCAGCATCTCTGGACTGGTCCAATCTCTAATGCATCTGTTGATGTTGTTCAAGGTAGCCGGTCTGTGGAGGTGCGAGCAGTTGGTGTCACAAAGGTATGTTTCTTTATATGTATGACATTATATATCTACAGCAGCTTTCCTTTTTTGTTGTTTTTTGTTTTTTTCATTTTGACAAGTTACTTTATCATTTCAGGGTGCAGCAATTGACCGTATATTGGGAGAGATAGTTCACAGTAAATCCATGACATCCCCCATTGATTATGTATTGTGCATGGGGCATTTTCTTGGGAAGGTAACATTCTCCTCGCACTTCATTGCCACCTCCACCCATTTCACAGCTAAATTCTTCTCTGTTCTATTCAGAAGGTTTACTTTTTGATATTGCAAATCATATCATCACAGTTGTTTTTTGTTAAGGTTCTTCTGAACCTCTGAATGTCCTATTAATCATCGTATGCCTTGTTATATTATCACTTCACTAGCATGCTCCTTCTCTTTTGCCTTTTTTATATTTAACAAACAATATGAGCATGGTTTAGTTGTTCATCTTATTTCTATCAACACATTTTTCAAATACTTATCTTCACTTCAGGATGAAGATGTGTACACCTTTTTCGAGCCGGATCTGTCAACTGACAATAATGGTCTACCAAGAAGCAAGATAACTGATGGACTAAGGTCATCTGGTGAGAGAAGATCTTCTTCGAAGCTTCCGGCAAACAAAAGTGGGTCGAAATCATCGCAAAACAAGACACAACGACCTTTACCAAATCCTGAGAAGAAAGCTGCTGTCAACCATAAATCTGGGAATGTAAGGTGGCCATCTCCTGATAAGATTTCTTGGAACGTACTTGACCTCAAGAAGGAGAACTACTACTCTTGTTCTGTTGGGAGGACTCGTACAAATGCTCGATATCTACTTCAGTCATCAGATGATGTAGTCTCATTTCTGAAGGAGTTGGCTGATGCATCTTCAGATTTTGAGTAACAATGTTCTCACATTTCAGAGAAGTGTAGGAGAACTACTACTCTTGTTCTGACAAATGCTCAATATTTACCTCAGTCGTTAGATGTAATCTCATTTCTGAAGGAATTGGCTGATGCATCTTCAGATTGAGAGATATAATGTTCTCATATTTCGGGGCAGTGTATTTATCATTTCATCTGCATTGTATATATTCCAACCCCTTCCCTTCTCTTTTGTCATCCTTTTATCTGTGTAGAGCAATCTCTAAAAGTTTATTGTTGCTTCAATTGAAATCTAGATTAGGGACTCAAAGCATCTGAATCACAGTGATGGTTACGGATCAAAATTCAAGTGCAAAGTTCAGTGATGTTATTGACTCGAACCGCCACCACATGATAATACCAGGTGGCCGGTAGTCCAAAACTACAGAATAATTACTATAATGAAAGACATTAATAATAGGAGAGATTTTTTTTTTTTAATTTTTTTGATTGAAAACAGGAGAGATATTTGGGCAGTGATTTTGGCTGGGTTGTGTAACTGGTAAACAAGAACAAGGAACTGATTAAATAAAGATGTTTTTGTTGGAGGAAAAAAAAATAACGAGAATAATGGTCTACTCATTCATTGATAGAAAGGCTTATTTATAGGCATTACATAGAGTCTCCCGAAATATCTAAAAGTTCTATCAACTGTAATCTATTCTAATAAGGAAACCGGATTAATCAATCCTACGTGTATTAGGACAAGACACATAACAAAAAGACGAAAACATAATTTCCTTAAACACTCCTCATTGTGTTGCGTTCCTAATACGTCACGGTGCTTATAGTGTTGCCTCGGTAAAAACTTTGTCAAGTAAAACAAAAATCTCGTGGGTAAAACAAAAGACTTGGATGAAGGGAAAAAGAGCACAACGCACCAACTACAATTGAAGATAACATGTGATGCATGTAGACTCCCCCTGATGTCTACATAACGACTCCCCTTGATTAGTAACTCAATCTCAGAGTACAGATAAACGACATAAGCTTATTCAAAAGTATACTTGGGTAACAATTTAGTCATTAAGTTCAGCCACAACATCCTTAGATAAGACTTGTTATGCTTAGCATTACTTTGATATTTAAGGAGAAAGTTGTCTAACAACTCAAAACATAAGTTCGCGTTAAAAATTATGTTCACGCATGGCATGATCTTCGTGTACTTAAACAGTCATAACGTATTCGATACAATAAGTATGGACGAACCGTATAAAGTTATGGAAACTAGACACACGTAGCTTTCCAATCATACAAGGTCCATAACCAAGTTATCTTGAGCTGATCACAAAGCTTTGTCGAAATTGAGTGTTCTGCCAAAGCAGATTCTCAAACATATACGTCCTACTTTACGAAAATAGCCATAACTCACTCAATATGATAGGTGTGATTAAATGGTTGGTGCCTGTAAAGTAGACACATAGACTTTTCCATATTACAAATTTCACCATTTTCCAACGAGTAGGCTATCATGTAGGTCTCATGGAAGTTGACCTACGAAACTGGGCATATTCTGATTTCGTTGTTAATGTGTCTTTCTGTATGGAAGTTGCCATAACCTTTCATAGAAGGAATCACTGCCATTACATTGGCGTTGCATGGGCGCATCTGGCCATTACCTTGATATTACTTCACACTCATCTAAAAGGGAGCGAAGTTGCTCGACCGCTAGGAAAAAAGTTGAAAGACTAAAGAAAACTTGGCCTTACAAGTTTGTAGTGAATAAGATGCCGAGTTAAGCATATTGTAATAAGTAAATGAATGTGTTACCATACTTAGATGGAGAATGTCTCCCAAGAATTCTTTATCATATGAATGAAACATGTCTTCTCAACACTTCGACCGATCAAGAGATACATACAGGCATAACTTCATCGTCCTTTAGCTTGCCTTAAGCCGACTGATGAATAAGCATCATCAATAACGGTCCTCACTTTCGAGACCAAGTATTCACAATATCCTTTCATTCTTAATTGTGGATCATTGACATCTCTTAGTTTAACAAAAGTTCATCACGATTCATCCAGAATTTACACGCAAATAGGCATAATTCTTCATATCCCTTCCTTAATCAAGTAGATACTTAGCAAATACCTTACAAACGGGCTCCGTGCTCAAGAGCCACTTGATTTGTGTGAAAACCGATCTATTCAAGATCTTTATGTACATCTCTTAGTTCCCCAGAGAGATAAGTTGTGACCACAAGCTGCATGTTCAATTTTTCGGGAAACTACCTAACTGACAAGGTAGTGGAGTGCAATGACATTCATTACGAGAGTATATCTCATCGTAGTCGATTCCAGGGCGTTTGTGAGAGACCTTGCGCCTTAAGGTGAGTCTAAACTCTTTTTCTCACTACGTTTTCTAACAAAGACATAACTGACAGAGTTTACACTTGGGCTGTTGGTGTCACCTAACTAAAGCACTATCTCTTTATTTAAACTGGATCGCATATTTCCATTTAGGCCAATCTACAACATTGGTATTTTCTCAACGAAATATGGTTCTATATCAAATTCATTAAACCACGTCATCATGTACACCGGTATAATTTCTAAATGTAGAGATCTCTATATGGATTGGTATTGACATTGAGGTGTTCCCCAATGATGATCATAATCCAGTATTAACAGACGAATGAGTATCATTGATCAAATGATCAAGTTGTGCCAAACTCTCATTCTTCCTTGACGAGTATGTATCGAACCAAGTGGTCTCCCCCTAAACCGTGGGAGTCACGGCCTAGCGACACAATCTACCACATTTGTGGTGTCACCATGCCACCATTTATGAGTGACGACATGTCCTCTTATCCGGACATCAACATGTCCTTATCCGGACATCAATCCTTGTAGGCATGTTTGCAGCATGTATATGTGATCTCGTCACTTTAGGGAACTTGATGAGACACAGTAGGGACAAACTACGACAATTTCTAGTCATTCCACTTGAACATTCTTGTTTTTATCTCCCCTAACGACGGGAAGACTGGCTCATCAAAGTGATATAAAAGAGATCGCCTGTCAAAGTCTTTATATAAGTGGACTATAGTCGGAAGCTCATGTCTTATTCAAATATAATATTCATCATAAATAACTCATCATTGTGCGCTTGTGGTGGCACAATATGGCACATAAAACATGCGGACGATATAGATTGCAGAACGTTAACTCAATCTGTTAACAAATATGGATACAGTTACAACCGTAACATAAAGATTTAAATGATGATGGGCAAAGATGAATAAGTAAAACTATGACTCTGCTACAACCCGTAGTCGTTGGTCTTACAAGTCTAAAAAACCGCTGGCCTCACAGCCGGGACCGGTCAAAAAGAAACTGGTTGAACCGACCGCCAGCATTATCGAACCTTTGTTTTACACTTTCTTTAACGGTTCACTATTCTCTAATGCTCCAAACGCTACCAAATTTTGTAAGCAGATAGAAATGGAAGTTAGGATTATAAAACCGCTAGCCTCAACAACAGAACCGGTCTAAAACTTGCCAAATCGTCTATCGAAGTCGCTGGACATCCGTGAACACTTATATTGAGCGGTTCACCACCTTCCACTTCTCCAAATGCCACAAACTTTTGTAAATAGATATGTTTGGATATTAGGAATCCGTGGCTTAAACAGAACCTCAAGAACCGATCGAAAAGTTGTTGAACCGGATATCACAATGACTAGTCCGCAAGTTGAAAAACCAAAAATTCTAGGTTTTTTCAACTTTTCAATCATTGTTAAGGTGCCCCATAACAGCTAATTGTTATGGCTTAAGTTAAACCATTGTGAACATCATCATAGCATTATTATGCCTCAAAGTGAACAATGAGAAGTCATTAAGCCAACATCTTATGTATCATTCTTATAAAACCACTCATAGACATTGTAATTAATGTCATACTTAATGAACAACGACTTAGCATCTTGTTTATATGTTAGTCTCTACATTTTATTATCCTTAGCATAGGAGGGTGTCGCTCCTAATCTTCGCTAAAGAAGAGGTTTTACAAAACAAGTAACGAGCATGGCCAATGTGAGATCATAGGGGGGCTTTTGTGTCATATTTGCTTATGAAAGCATTAATAGTGCCTCCATTGTATAAGAGGATAACGCGAATGGCTTTAATGTCATCCATAGGCCGTGAGCATTGCTCATAGCTCCACCACGTGGTATTTTGGTGATATTTGATCTCAATGGTTACTTTGCTCAAAAGAAAGGATGTTTGTGAGAGTCTTTACTCTTTAATATACGGATCATCAAAACACGTCCAAATTGTCCCGGACGATTTATGTTAAAGCCTACATGAGTCGATGTCTTCATTCTCATCATTGGAGACAATAACCGATTCAATTAACCGAATCTTAGTGACTCATGAATGTTGCGCATTCATTATAGTGATACATAAATTTTTTTTATTAATTCTCACAATGTGTTTCCAGGTGATAAATGTTGACATGAATATCATTAAATCATAGCACGGTTTGATTGCTTCCTTATACATGTATAAAGAGCATATGCAACTTGAATCAGAACGTCATTAGGCATTATAACTTCAGCATTAATCCGCTCTTTGATTATTTCTAATGATTAAGTTATCGTAGTAACAACAGATTTATAAAACACTAAATCCATGAATAGTTGTCTATTTTTTACAATAAGCTAAACACTCAATCTTGCTACAACACATTCATATACCAGAATGTAGAGACAACAGTCTTATATCAAGACATAGAAACCGAAATATGTTAACAATTTTGATGGAGATTGAAAAAAAGTATTGGAACCCTTTAGAGTGCATTCCATAACATGTAATACTACAAAGATGGATAAAACAAAGCTTAGAACATAACAAATTAGGCAAAACAGGTCGTGAACGCTATATATAGGGGCAACGCCACCGCCAACGGCTCACTATTGGATCTTATAGAGAAAGATGAGGATTTTTCAACATCTAATTTTGGATGACATTTAGCGTAACGTAATTTTCTTTTTGCAATTGTATGAATCCGCTAAAGAGTGTAGAAAACAACTCTTATTTGTAATGCCTTTACAATTGTATAAGTGTGCATTGTGCCACACTTGACATTACAAATCCTCTGTTTATCCAAAACTGATATGCATTGCGCAACATCATGATATTTTAGCCTTTAGAAACGTTATCTTATAATAACTGGTGGTCTAATGTAGTCCAATGTAATGTCATGTTGTAATGTGATATATTGCATTAACATACTTATGTAGATCGAACCATATGTGCCAAACAAAATCTAAATATAGATGCCAACAATTGTATCGAGGTCTTGACTATGAATTTAATTCAAAATATAATGACTAAGTAACTTTAGTCAAATATGTGAGGTGTATGCCTTCATAAAACTTGGAAAAATAAACGGATCTGTAGTCACTTAGACTATTAAACCGAAGTCATATGCATCATATCTTTCGCAATATATCATTTGCTTTTAAAATCTGTAACTGTGAGAATAATGTTCTCATCTTCTTCCATATAGTGAGTTTCTTGGTGGCAGAACTTCATATATTTTGTATACATTGACCATAATATTGTTTTCATTGCAATTAGTGAACTGATGTAGAACCACATCAATAACAAAAATTTTCTTGTACTAGCTCAATTTTTAATATGACATGTGAGGTTCGAGACGTTGCCTCTCCCTTTTTTCAAAACTTGTGACATGAAATTCGTCACATTTTTTTTATGTCAAATTCAAGGCTCATATTTCGGTCAAATATTTCAACAACAAGATGAAAGATTGATCATTTTTGAGATACAATAATTATTTTCAAATATTAAATTACATTAAGACCAAGTTTTATGGTAACTCAATTTGATATAAACCGTGACAAATTCTGTCACAAATCGATATTAACCATGACAATTTCAGTCACAAATCGATGTTTGTCCCTTTATTAACCACGACAATATTTTGTCGTAATACCGTAACTTGTCAAACCGTCACAAATTTTAACTTTGATATGAGGGGTCTCAATCCCTCAATATCGTCCCACGTTATAAAGAAAGATGGGATGTAGAAGAAGGCTACAAAGCCTGGCTATGAAATTAAAATTCAAAAGCGGCAATTTTTATAAAAACTTACTTGCTAGTTTGCCAAATAAACTGCGTTTAACAGAAGTTGTCCTTGCAATTTTCATGCTTGTGCTGCGAAGTTACTCTCGTAATTCTATCATGTATTTGGGTAACGGCGCGACAAGGCTGGGCGCTGGGTTGCAAGAGTGCGGCGGCGATGGGCTGAGATAAGGCTTGGCTAGTAAGGAGGCTGGTGTTCTTCACCATCGATGTGAGCAATCGGAGCTAGGCTACTGGATCAGTGAAGGTGGGCGCCCGAAAGGAATATATAACTCTGATGAGTTGAGGTCGGTTGTGGGCGTTGGCCGAGGAGTAGGAGCCCTTCTGGACTTGCTTGGAAGACGAACAATCTTGAAATTTTTGGATTCTAGAGGCTGCCGAGAGGAGAAATAACGTTTTTCTACTTCTGCTTCAAGTTTGGGGCTGAAAATTTGACAGGAGAAGAAGCTCTAGATGGGGAAGTTGCTATCAAAAATTCAGATTGATCGGAGCTCGGGAAGGCGATGAATCGGTGGTCGGTAGCGACGGCGGTCTGGAATCTTCCATCGGCCGGTTCGAAGACTTTCCAGACAGTTCTCGGGGTGAGGCCGGCTGCGTTGGATCCGGGACGGAGAGAGCTTTCTGGGGTTATAAAATTCCGGCCGAGGGATGTCGGAATTTTGGTTGAAAATCGGGAAAAACAAGGCTGCCCGATTTTAGGGTTTAAGGTTTTTTTTTTCTTTCAATGGAGGGGCTACTAGTAAAGCTTGGTAAGAGCACCAAGTCTAATACCGTATTGAAGGAGAAAAGATAACGAGAATAACGGTCTACTCATTCATTGATCGAAATGCATATTTATAGACATTACATAGAGTCTCCGAATGATCTAGAAGTTCTATCAACTGTAATATATTCTAATAAGAAAACCGTTAACCAATCCTACGTGTATTAGGGCAAAACACATAACAGAAAGACGGAAACATAATTTCCTTAAACAATTTTAATCTTTGGATCACGTATTTGAAAAAATATGATAATGTAAGATAGAATGTAAAATTGATATATATATATATAGACACACACTAACACACTATACATCATGTATTTCATACATATATTTGTCGTACATTCTCTAAAAAAAATAAGAATTAGTCGTTGTTATTGGATATTAAAATTTAACTGTCAGCAAATTGCTAGATGAGTTTGTAACAGTTCAATTCTTCATTACCATGCATCATGCACGGACATACAAAACGTTATATATTGTGGTGGGAAGAAAATTGTTACTAATAAAACGATGATGAACGAGTGTTCCTTTATTTTATTACAAAGTCAATCATAAATGCATCGATCAATGATGATGCTACAGTGACTAATATTGTGCAGATGGCTCAGCCATATTCTTAACTGATTAAGAAGTCATACATACTTGAGGCTTAGCTCCAGAGTTTTAATGTCGTATTCTTAAGGCTTGGCTCCAGATGTTGCATAAAGGAGAGAGATTCGAACCGTCTAGCTGCAACAGAAGTCATGTATACTACGTATCTATGTTATACAACTTTTAATTTTGTTCAACTAGCTAGCTACATGATGAATGTAATTCTATCTCTCAATTGTGTTCAAATATCATTGTAAGGCTTAACCTTGTTTCAACTGCGTGCTCAATCACTCTTAAACGCAACTTTCTATTGGTACTAGGCAAAGAATCAACTGTGAACAAAATTATTAATTTAGTTCATATTTTTCTTTTTACACTAGAGTAATAAAATTGATTATTTGTCACTCACTTCATCAGTTACTATTTCTCATCTAAATACAAGTGATAGGGGTTAATAATTATACGTCTTTTTTTCCTTATTTCGTTACACGTTATATTTAGTTTTTTGATTGAGTTTATTACATCTCTCTTAATAAACTCTTCTTGGTTAGGTTTATTTAGTTTGAAAAGAAAAGAAAGATGATTTCATCATAAGATAATAACGGTAAAAAAATAAAAATAAAAGTCTAAAAGCATTTTTATCTACCTGAACTCTTCATTATGGGCCGGCGGCGGAGGGATTTAATCGGATCAAGTTTCTATTTCTGGTTTCATAATGTACCTACCAGATTTCTAAATAAATCTAACAAGCTATTTACACCCAGCAAAATCATAATATCTCTAAATGCACCGAACGACTTTTCAAAAATGCCCTCCCTTTGTTAACAAAGTTGAACCCAGCAAAACTAATTCATTTCCTTCCTTTTTCTCTTTTAACACCCAACCAAATATGTCTATTGTTTCACTCGTGCATCTTTCTTTAGCCTTGTCTCCATCTGTTGCTCCTTCTTCCATCTTAATTCGTCTTCTTCTTTAGCGGCCAGTCATCACAACATCATAGTTTTTGCAGATGTTGCTCGGAGCTATAACCCTCGGACTGTGATCGGTATCGTTGGTAATTAGGTATGGTTAAGAGTAATTTGGTATGTATTACAATTCGAATTGATCTCGTAAGATGATTAACAATTAAACCCACATCTGATAAAACCCAAAGCTCACTGAATTGAATTCCTTATATATATGAACTTTCTCAGGATGAAGGCGCGTGAGGGACTGCTCAAGTGTACTGAACTTGGTCTTTCAAAAAAAAAAACCTGAAAGGCAGAGAAGTGGGAATTTAGATAGCAACATAATTGATGATGTGCTATATATAAACACACATTGTGTGTATGCTTAATTTTGATTATGGGTTCTAGTTAAAGGTTTGCTCGGATCAACAACGTTTTCAAGTTGTACTGCTTGGTACATTAAAAAATGCTGGGTTCAGTTTGTTTTGTTATTGTTTTAATTATCATGATTGTTAATGTCATTTTCAATAAAGATAAAACTGTCTTCGTCTATAAAGTTGTTTTGTTAGATATATAGAGTAACACATATTATAATGTAAAGGTTTACTGTATATAAAAGCACTCGGATCATCAAAGATACTACGTACACCAAAAAATGAATAAGAATTATGAATATATATATAGGCACAATAGACTAATGCTACTGGATGAACAAGATCACAAATATTGTGGTAACGAATGTTGAAGAACACATGATCAATGAAGTTCTCTGCTCTGATATATATAGACGATCAGAAGATATCAATTGAAGTAATCGATGGAGCACTTCTCAGTCTGAAAAGTACCAACTGCATTTCCACTCTGACTCAAAGGAATCTTCAAATCACATTCAACCCTAGGTTTGAACTTTCCGGTCTTGATTCTCCCCAACTTAAACCGAATCCTCAGATAAAGCTTCATCTCAATCTCATAAACCCCAGCACTCTTCTGTTCATTGAAATCCTCAAGCAATTCGGATCCAACAATCAATTGTTGTCCCTGAAACACCGGGTTCAAAACGTTTGTGGTTTTGTGGCCTTGGTAAAATGGGGTCAGAGTAACCGTACTAAACCTCTGACCCTCGTAAAGAGCTCGGGCTTCAATGCGATCATAGTAGACGCCGATCTTCTTGTTGGGGTTTCGGATGGTGAGGTTCAGAGCAAGGTTATAATGGAGGTTGTTGTCAGAGGAGAAGTTGAACTGTGCGAGCGTGGCATCTGTTACGTGGAACTTGACTCTGGTGGGGCGGACTATGAGCCAGAAGACGAGGAAGGCTATTCCGATGAAGACGACTGCGGTGAAGATGAGCTTGAAGACGAGACCGAAGATGCAGCTGCAGCAGCACCCGAGGGGACCTCCGCCGCGGCCGGGGCGGTGGTAGGTCTCTTTTGCCGGGATTGAGGGGCCGTAGTAGGCCCCGTTCAAGTGAGCTTGTTTCTCTGACATAGAAACTGAAGCTGAACGAAAGGTATGGAATGTATAGAGAAAACTACTGAATGAATGAGTTGTGTGGAGATCGAAGAGGAAGGTGAAGCGGAGGGGTTTATATAGGGTATAAGAGCGTGTGGAAAATAATGAGGATCAACATCACAAATTTGGTGTGCTGCGTGTTTCAGTATAATACGAAAGGACGCGTGGGCTTACGTTAAGAACATCGCACGCGGTTGCTTAGAACGCAGAAGGTTTGCTGGAGATGTCTCTTTCGAATTTGGACTCGGTCTCTCTCTGGGAATTATTTTAATAGGGTAGTTTTCGCGGGGAAGTTTCCCTCGGAGAAGACGCAGCGTATGGATGAGGCTTAAAGGAATCCCAGATTATCATCCTTCAAATATTCAGCCAGAAGTTTTCCGAACATATATTTTGTGGGGATTAATTTTCACGCTCCCCTTTTTACGAACAAGGCTCAGTAGATGCTCACAAGTTATTCGTTGTCAAAATTTGGTACTTGAACCGATTATTGCAAAGACCAACAGACCGAGCCAGTAGGGACTACTAGTCAGATGCTCGAGTCCATGACCAAGCTTGCCAATTTCGAATGTGGTGGTTTCTAGCAATGCAGCTCTGGCGAGGCATAGCCTTATAACTTAAGCTCCATCAAAGTTCAACTCCACTGAAGAGAAACTAAAATTTAGTTAGTTCAGCATGCAAAAGCTAAAGGAAATTGCAGGCCTGGAGACTCATTGCAGCTCTGTACCAATTTTACAACGATAGGATCAACGCTTTTCGTGGGTCAAGGCCGGACCAAGCCTATGCCCAGAGTTGATTGCAGAGAAAGAGAACCAACAAAGGATTCAATGTTTGGAAAATGTATCATGCAATCACATGATTTCAAGAATCATGATCGATTTTAAGAATCATGATCCAGAACCCTGATCCCAAACTGTGGACCTAGGATCTAGAAACATGGACCTGTTCACAAAAATATTAACAAAACATCTTTCATTGAACAGAAAACAAAAGTTACAAATGACATAATCTATATGGCAACCTGTTGAAATTTTCTTATAAAATGGAACACAATGGAAATCAAGATACATCCAAGAAAACAAATATCAGTAGAATTATACCCACCGCCCTCTAGCAATACAAATAATGAAACAAGGCTAAGAATGAATAATGACTGGTACTGATTAAACTAAATCGAGGTAATCTAAAGCATATCATCTAATTGAAAAGGCAGAGAGTTCATCCTGAGGTCTATAACTGAATACTGCTTATTTTGCAGAAGTTTTCTTGTTTGGTTCAAAGACATACTTTAGCAGTGACTCCTTGATTGGTAGCAACTCAGGGAACTCTTTCTTCAACTTGGATGCATCCATTTCATTGTTGCTTCGGGCAGCAACAATGACCTTGGCTTGCTCTTCAATTGTAAAATTGGAGTATTTGAAACTTGGGTCAATGTACTGCTTGTACATCTCCAGGATCTCATTATGGCTCACAACCCCAGGATTTGTGAAGTTCCAGATACCCCTCAAGTTCCGCTTCGCCATCTCAATTGAAATGGGTAGTAGTTCATCCAAGATGGTCATGCTGTTAGGAATGTTAACCACCTTGTTATAACGAGATATCTTGGTGATGAAGTTACGTGGGTTGTTCAGTTCTGATGAGATGGGCATACGAACTCTAAGTGTGCAAACATTGTCGAATTCGTTCAAGAGCTCCTCCACCTGATAAAATAATTAAACAAATGTAAGATATTAGAAGAGGATAGAGATAAACAAAAACTTAAGATTTTAGATAAGAAACGCTATAAACAAAATCAGAAATACCAAGTCAACTTACCATGGCCTTGGTTTTTGAATAGAAAGAACCAAAGAAGTTGGGCTTGTCTTCTTCAGTGAACCCAATGCCTGAACCCTCCGGATGTTTAGCATCATACTCAAATATACACCCAGTCGCAAAGTTAATCATAAGGAGCCCATGCTCTCTGCAAACATCTGCTAGGGTTAGGGTTCCAGCAACATTGGTTCGAATTGTTTCTGCTTTATGTGATTCACACCAATCAACATTAGGTCTTCCAGTCACACCAGCAGCATTGAACACATGAGTTGGCTTAATATTCTGAATATCTGCAGCAAGTGAAGACCGATCCTCAAGACGCCCTTTTCCATATTCATAAGGAATCCCTTGTTTTTCACATAGCTTCCCAAGTACACCACCAATCCACCCAGTCTTACCATAGATCAAGAACTTATAGGGAGGTTTACGAGGAGAACCACTACATTTGGTAGGGGGAACCAACATTCGAGGATTACTTGAGACATAAGACTCGGATATTTCCTCTTCAGGCTCATCAAAATGTCTCTCGATCCCACCAGGCATCATCAACATTCGTGGATGAGGAAGCAGTGCCCCAGATACATCACCCCACCAGTTAGGATTCTTAGTGTACCATTCTATAGTCTTCTTCAACCCCTCTTCCCAGGCAGTACGCTCTGACCACCCCAAAACCGTCAACTTCTGATCATCAAGGAAGTACCTCTGGTCATTGAAAGGCCTGTTTTCAACAAACTTGATACATGCTTCTGCGTCAATGTTGAAAAGTTTGCATATGTCTTGTGCCACATCAATAACTCTCCTTTCCTTCTTTGTCCCAATATTGTAGACATGGCCAACCTCTCCTTTGTGAAGAATGAGTTCAAAAGCCTCAGCAACATCCTCACAGTATAGGTAGCTCCTCACATTAGCACCATCCCCATGAATTGGAAGAGGTTTCCCTTGCATAGCCAGGAGAATGAACTTTGGAATCAACTTTTCAGGAAATTGATTTGGCCCATAAACATTGTTTCCGCGAGTCGTTATAACAGGCAGCCCGTATGACCTTCCATATGCCATAACAAGCATTTCTGCTCCAGCTTTTGTAGCAGAGTATGGATTTGTTGGAAGGAGTTGAGATGCCTCATGATTTCCTACAACAGCATCTTCATCAGTCTCACCATAGACCTCATCTGTGCTAACATGGATGAACCTCCTGATTTGGCCAGTGACTTTACATGCTTCCAGAAGAACATGGGTGCCATAGATGTTGTTCTTTGTGAACTCAAAGCTGTTACCAAAGGAGTTGTCGACATGGGTCTGGGCGGCAAAGTGCATTATTGTATCTATAGACTCAGTGATGAGGAGATAGTTGACAAGGTCAGCACTTCCAATGTCCCCCTTAACAAACTTGAAATTGGGAGATGAATTGGAGGGAAGGAGGTTTTTCAGATTCGAACAGTAGTCAAGCTTGTCAAGCACAACAATTTTGTACTCAGGGTGACTGCGAACTAGCCGGTTGGCCACATGGGAAGCAATGAAGCCAGCAGCCCCAGTAATGAGGATGTTTTTGGGCGTATACGAAGCCATATCAAGGCAACTTCTACAGAATAAACATCAAAACAATAACAAAAGAACCAAAAAATTACACAACATACAGATATAACCTATCGAGTAGTAAATAAGGAACAGATCAATTAAATGGTTGACAGATCCCATTGGTTTATGCCGAAACAGAGCATATATAATACAACCAAGCACTGCATCGACTTTGGTTTCGACCCATTAAAAGTAACTATCAAATCAAGTCTTAGAAATGACTAAAACATTACGCTTCATTTTCTTAACTGTTCTTATTTCACCCACAAGCAACTTGACCAAACAAAACACAACTCAACATCAAACACCACACAATAACCAAAACCAAAATCCACCAAATCCAACGCATCACTAATCAGATCATGCACATTCATCAACATTTCCTAAATCACATCAAGATCCGATCTGCATCTAAACACAGATCCAGATCACAAACCAAAGCAAACGTAAAATGCTTAACCCAATATGTCAAGCAACATTCAAAGCACCCAGAAACAGATCACAGATCCAAAAACCGAAACAAACCCAGATCACATTTCGATCCAACTAAGCCAAAGCCACAAGCTTTAGAGCAATCACAACGCCAAAACAGAATTGAGGAAAACAGAGCATTAGTAGTGTGAGGCGGGGGCTTACAAATTTTGACTTGAACGATCAAGATCGAAGACCCAGACGGAAGAGAAGTTGAGGGTCAATGGAAGTCTCAAGAGGCTTTGAAAGGAGAAAGACTTGAGAGGGAAATTCAGACAGGGGAAGAAATGGAGGAGATAACCGCGGAGCGAAAAAAGGGAAGGAGGTGATATGAGCTTCTGTGTGCTTTTTTGTATATATACGAGTCCTCTGTAAATCGAATAAAGATGAAATGGCGGAAGTGCCCTTGGCGGGGTGGTGGAACTACGAAGCGGAGGGACGGCACGTCTTTTGTGGGGGCCGCCTGGTTTGTAGGGGGTAGGTTGTGCGCAAGGATCGGTGATGCGCGAGTCAAAAAAAATTGGTGATCCTGTGAGGTCAAGATCAGGACTGCCGGGTGGACTTAGGGAGGTTAGCCAATGGGGGATTGACACGTAGGGAGATTAGTTTGTGAAAATATCAGGTGATTAGAGATAATCTATCCTCTAATCGTAAATTCTAAGGACAGTTGTCCCCGGAGATCTGAAGAACTTTCCTAATCAAAGGTATTCAACTCTCTGTTTTGACTTTTCTTTCTTTTGTTGATTAATTGTTAAAAATGAGCGCGTTAATGTTCGAGGCCAATTTTGGGCTTTGACTCACTGATGGGCTATCTGCAATTTTAGATTTGCTTGTTGTTATCGGGGCTCCAAAAGCCTGTCTTGGCATCAATTTGGGCCAATTCTTTCCAAAGGGTGCGGATCAGTCCAACTCTCATTTCGAATCTTTGAATAATCTCTCGCCTAGTATGTACATTTCTTTCTTCTTTTTAATTTATTCAAACGAAAATTAAACTCAAAGATAAAAAGCTACCTCACATACTTGCCCTTAGCAGCAAGGCTAGGAGGTTTAGGGTGATAAGCAAAACTCAAATCAGACTGCTTGTTTTTGCTACGCTCAATCAGTCAATCTTCCTCTTACACAGGTCACTGGACCATCCACAAGTGATGAACTAGCCCCCTAAAATTATTAATCTTTTTTTTTTCTTAGGTGAAGTTAACTACTAGGCGAGTAAGGTGACTGCTAAAACTCAACACTTCCACTTCACTCTAGGTAAGTATAATGGCCGGTTCGAAGTAGTGCATACTGATCCCTGAGAAACAATGCTAAACTAACTCTTCTTCCCAACTCATGCTCTCTTAAAACGATTTCGGACTCTTCTCCAAACATTTGTAAATTTTCGGCAATAATTTATATGATAACAACCACTTAAATTCTAATAGCTATGATACTAAGAAGTGAGAATACACCCTTTATCCTTGAAAGATGCCTTCTTAATTTCGATAGCTACTAATCAAATCACTAGCTAGGGTCAAGATACATGGGTGCAACCGGAGGAAACATTACTGGTTGGAGCAACGTGCTGAATTGAAACACAATCAACCAATTAACGCCATGATCTCACAAATGCAGAAGAATCCACGCACTTCTCAATAGATGTTGACATCCACAACAAACCAAGTCCTTTTTTCTATATTAGTACCAATAATGTCAATCTAAAATTAGACTGGTACGCTGGCTTGTCCTGGATATCAGATTCATCTATAGAACATGCACATTTCTTTTTCAGTTGCATGGAAGTCGTGGGACTAATTAATCATTCTGTGACTGATAAGTTATATATATGCTACATAGAATATAGACTAAAATTGGATAGTGGGGTGGGTGTTTATTTTACTCTTTATGTAAACACAGTGGTTTACACCTAGAATTAATATTTTATTAGACAATAAATATCTAATTAAATATTAATTAAATTCATAATTCATGTGATCACACCGGCGAGTCTGAAATAATGAGTTTTCAAGTTGTCACGCCCCCAAACCGAGACCAATATTATATAAAAATATGGTGCCCGAATTTGCGACGTGAGTTAAAACAAATAAAATTTTCTCAAATAATTTATTAGAAGAATAAATATATGTGTCTGAATAATATTTTTATTAAAAAGCGAAAACATTAATATTTTACAATACCAAATATTTTACAATACGAGAGTCTTAGCAAGAGTATATAAAACATTACATTTGTTCTTAAAATAACAATAGAAATTTTTTTTTATTTAGTAAGTTCATCTCATTCCTCAAGCATCTATCTGTTACCTGAAAACAAGAATATGTAGCATCATGAGTAACACAGACCCAATAAGTACAGCTTACATTCTTATAATAATGTGTCTTATAAGAAACCAGAAATAAAACAACTAAGTAAAATGTATCAAGAATCATTTTTATTTGTTCATACCGATTCTTATTTATGCACACACACACACACACATACAAACGTGAATAAATTCATCCATGTGAGTATTTAGGAAACTGGTAATAAATCACAAAAATCATGTGCTAGGTTCATTATACCAAATACAAACGTGAATAAATTCATCCATATGAGTATTTAGGAAACTGGTAATAAATCACAAAAATCATGTGCTAGGTCCATTATACCAAAGCACGGATAAGCTGCAGCATACCAAAGACAATATCAGAGTATGTATACTCAAGGTCGACACTTTCTTCCTATGAGTATACACTAGTGGAAAATACCTCTTAGCCGACGGAATCCAACAAATTTCATCGGCACTTCTGTCGGCTAAGACATTCCTACCCGATGAATATTTTCTGTCGGTACGTTTTCGTTGGCTTAGTAGATCTTGCGCGATGTATACTTTTCCATTGGTATAGTTTGTCTCCTGGAAGACGAATTTATGTTCCTAGTCGACGAAATAATCTGTCGGCTAAGAAATTAAATTACTACCTAACACACCGCAGAACAAATATATTTTTGGCGACAGCTTTTGTCTTAGGCGGCAGACTATTCTGTCGGCGTAGATAATCTTCAGCAACGAAGAATTTTCCGTCCCTATAGTGTGTCTCGGGCGACGAATTTTATTCCTAAGCTGATGGATTCTTCCGTCGGCTAGGAAATTGAATTATTACCTAACACACCGCAAAACAGATATATTTTTGGCGACAACTTTTGTCTTAGGCGACGGACTATTTAGTTCGTGTATATGGTCTTCAGCAACGAAGAATTTTCTGTCGCTATAATATGTCTCGAGCGACGAATTTTATTCCTAAATCTATCGGCTAGGAAATTGAATTATTACCAGACACACCACATAACGAATATATTTTTGCCGACGACTTTTGTCTTAAGCAACAGAATATTCCGTCGGCGTAGATGGTTTTCAGCGACGAATAATTTTTCGTAGGCATAGTGTGTCTCGAGCGAGAAATTTAATTCCTAGGGCCGACGGATTCTTCCATCGAGTAAGATATTGAATTATTCAACTGATACATCGTAGAGCAAATATATTTTTTCCAACGCAAGTTCTCTTAGCCGACGAACTGAAGTTTTCATTTATACATCCCCCGGGACAACAAATATAGTCCCTCGCCCAATACTCCCTTTCTCATGCCCCCCTGCAGAAAAAACATACTTCCTCGTGCAGAAGAAACATACCCCCCCCAGAAGAAAAAACATATACACTGCCCCTTATCCCCCTCCCCCCCCCCCCCGTGCAGAAGAAACATAACCCCCCAAAAGAAAAAACATATACATTGCCCCTCCCCCCTGGTGCAAAAAAAACATACACCCCCCCAACAGACGAAAAAATACTCTCCCCCCGATACAGAAGAAAAAACATACTCCCCCCCCTGACAGACAAAAAAATAATTCCTCCCCCCCTACAGACAAAAAAAATACTCCCCCCCCAACAAAAGAAAAAACATATTGTAAACACGAAAATATCTACAACAAATAACAGAACAACATGTGTACAAAGAATAATTTAATTTAATCTATGCGAATGCGGGTTACAATCTTTGTGAACTCCTCTGATTCTATCTTCGAATGTAGGTTTAACTCAAGGGTGACAAACATTTGTTCTTGAGGGTTACGCGGGTTGGTCACGTAACAAGTATTTGGGATTTGAGTTTGGATTTGGTGAAGAACTGGCTGTTTAGGGAGCTTGATAGTTCTTCAAGAGTTTAGTGAAGAACTGGTTGTTTAGGGAGCTTAATAGTTCTTCAAGGATTTTAGATTTGATGAAGAACTAGCTATGAGCTTGATAGTTCTTCAAGGATTTTGGGGAGACTTCTGAGCTTGCGGGAGGGATTTTTCTCTCTCTCTAGTCCCTGCTTCTGTTTTTGCTCTACTCTGGTTCGCCCTTTTTTGTCTCCACCCCCTCTTGATATGAGAGAGGATATTTATAGTGTTAATATGCCTCTACTTAAGGCAAGTAATGAAGTAGCTGAATCAATAATATTTCCTTAATCGAATCAATGAATCTTGACTGATTGATTTACTTGCTGATTTTATCATAATCAAATCAATTAAATCTTAAGATTTAGATATGCCCAGATCATTTTGGATTGAATGTCCTCTTTTGATCAAGATCCTTAGCAAGGGCGAGCCATCTCGCGGATAAGGAAGGTATCCTGTGAGGAACCTTGATTTCCAAGCAAGCGGTGATTTCTGGTCTCACTTCGCGAACTTATCTCGGACGTACATCCAGGCATGCTAGCGAACTCTGTCGTCTAGCTTCTTCATGAAGTGCTCTAGATTTAAATTAGAGGTCTTAAGCTTCAATTTGTTATAAAGTTTTTAGAAAATGGTTAAGAAATAAGTGAGATATGAATATTTGAAGTTGTGGTAGTTGTAATGGATTTTCAGCAAATTTATTAGTTTGGAAGTTTGATTAGCCATAACTTATTTATTTTCAAACTTTTTTAAATGATTCAAAAGCCTAAACTGAAGCATTTTTCATGAAGAATATAATACTGTGATTAAGTTTTACAAAGTGATATTTAATTATATACGAAAATATAAGTTTGGCCGGAGAAAACATATTCTTTTCCATTTTTTCCTTAGTTATGTATTTTGATAATCTTAAAGACAAAAGAGTATAGGAATATTTTAACCATGTACTTACTCTTGAATTTTCAGAAATAAAGTGAAGGTTTTGGTATTGACTCAAGATTGGACTTATTTGACAAAGAGATAACTTCTCAAGAGAAAAGAGTGAATAAGGATACGATTTTGGTGTGGGAGCTTTTCTATTCAACTAAAGAAGTTTATGATCATCTTTATGTTTGATCTTGGAGTGTGAAGAAAAGATGTTGCAGCTCTCAAGTATAAATAGGCTATGAAGCATGCACTGTAAATTGATTTCCACCAATTTTATTTCACTTAAGAGACCAAACATTAAATTTAAGTGATAGTCTAACTAGTTAGGGTGATTGTTCACAAAGAAAACCAAATAGTAAGAGGGGTAAAAGAAAAATCAGCTAGTACATGAATCTATATATGAGGTATACCTTATATATATGTATTGACATGAATCTATAGATACATAAATATTTATATATATATATAGATATATATATATATATATATATCTACTCAAGCTAATAAGTAAAGGAATATGAGGTTTTCCTTTCTTAAGATCTTGTAAATGTGTTAGTAATATTTAATATTAGAATTGTATGCATGATAAAAACACTAACACGAGTCATAAATTCGATCACGAGTATCGATTGTATGTAAGAAATACGGGTTAATGTATTTAAGTATTTTACTCAAATTCTAATACTTATTAAAATATATATATCTTGTAAGTATGATACTTGGAGTTATTGGCTATTCTAAAAGAAATTAAAGATATTTGGATTACTATCTAAGGTTAATGAACCTTAGTGTGCTATATAATTAGTACTAAGTTTCGTGGTACTACATAAATGATGGCCCACCGATAAAGTTATGCTAGCTGAATGTTTAGTTCGCATAGAAGACTAGGAGACGGGGGTTGACTTAGTCCAATGTTACGTTGCCTAAAAAGTGGCGCGAACTAGATGAAACAGTTTGCATGCGAAAGCTACAGACTTCGTATATAAGTTGAATCCTACATGCATGGAAAAAGATGTAATGCAAGTCAAAGTTTGCATGCGAAGTAGATAGAGGACCTCACGAAGTGAAAGGGCTAAGAGATGTGAACCATGCATTTAGGCTTGGTTAATTATCCATATCTACATGGTAGAAGATTATTCATAGTCTATATGCATGCAAAGAGGTTGCATGTGAGATAGTTGGCGGGCGAACTGGACAGAGGTTTGCATGCAAAGGAGTTTGCCTAAGAAATAGAGACCAAGGGACGCGAGCTGATTTTAATGTTTAATTAGAGAAGGGAGCCAACACTTATCCCTAAATGGCTCCATGCATGTGAAGGAGTTTGCATTGGTTAAGAATATTATCCCTTAATTGCATATGTATAGGTATGTGCACATCTAGGATTACACGTCTAGAAGGTTTCTAAGTCTCCATCAAGTATTCGTGGGCTATCCTATAGTCTAGAATATGATCATATCAAGAGGTAATGATCATGTTGTCTACAATGTCTTAACGTTGAAGACTTTTACAAGTCTTTGACATACTTTGGGCAAATACATGTGGCCCTAAATAATTATATATAAAGGAGTTTGAGGATACTCAATTAACACACACAACAACTCAACAAAAATACAATACAACTATCGACTTAGTCGAACTCAGACGCTAAAGCATCTCGCCTTAGCAACCCTTTTCATTTCAAGATCCCGGAGCTTTGCTCTCGTTTCCATGTACGCTCCCCGGAGCTTTGTCTTTTTTCCCTTCCTTCATAGTTGAAGCTCTGCTCGATCTTACGTCGAGTATCGATATTGTGACGCTCAGGCGGACTACTATAAGTCTTTACCCAGTACGCAAAGCTAATATGAAGAACCCTACGGTGGAGTTGGTGCTCTCTCCATCCTCAATCGCTTGATTAGAAGTAGAAGGCTAAGGACACCCCGTTATTACAACCACTACATTTTGTGTCCGCGCGCCCGCAACAGCTAAAAAAGAGACTTTGCATACCCATAATTACTGGAGTGGCCCAAACAACAATCATGTACACTCGGTTAGTATTCATGGCTGATTGAAGTTGGTTTAGTTTTTTTGGCTAATTAAGTATTGAAGTTGTTGGTTTCTTAGAAAAGTTCTTTCATGATTCTAGAGTTACTCGATTAACTCGATTATTGACTGACGCATAGTGGCAAAATTTGTAATCGTAAGATTTTCGACTCAAAAATATCAATACTTTAAAGCAGTATAACAGAATCGGTCAACGTAGACTCAAAACCGTCATTTATCCAATAGGGTAAAATGCACCAACAGTGTCTGAACTCTTCAAGGACTGTCAATATGGTACCCAAACTTTCAAATGTATCAAAGTGATACCTGGACTTGGTTTTTTGTACTAATGTCGTATCTGTCGTCACTTTCCGTCACAGCTCTGTTAGTTCATGTCACATGTGACGCACGTGACTGAAAAAAAAGAGTAAATGACTGAGCTACCCTTTCGGTAGAACACTCCATTTTTTCCCGCCAGAACAAGTTTTTGAGGATGGAAATCATTTCAATAAAGAAAGTGCATGGTTTGGCCAAGGTGTTGGGTTCTGTTAGCAGCCTTTCAGGGGCTTTGGTGTATGCTTTAATCAAGGGGGCTCCATTAAAGTTCATGAACTGGTTTCCAGAAAATCTAGACCACCAAATTCATCCACAGAGTTCCAGCAAAGGGGAGTGGATTAAAGGTTCCTTCATTATGCTCTCAGCCAACACTGCTTGGTCTTTGTGGCTAATTTTGCAGGTTATAATTTCATCAAATTGTACCAATCTCTTAGTTTCTGTAATTTTATTAATAATATATATATATATATATATGCATATATATGTATATATATCACTTACTCTTGTATGTGTATAATGTTCTAGGGTCCAATTGTGAAGGAATATCCTGCAAAGTTGAGGCTTACTGCTCTGCAGTGTTTCTTTAGCTGCATGCAGTCTGCTTTCTGGACAATTGCGATTGAGAGAAGGCCTTCAGCTTGGAAGATTGGATGGGACATTCATCTTCTAGCTGTGGTCTACTGTGTAAGTCATTTAAACTTTTCGAGTCTTGCATACAACCGACGTATACAACATTCATCTCACAAGTCATTTCATTCATTCGTCGTGCGCAAACTATTATTCTCTGTTCAACAACAATTTGATCACAAACTTGCAGCTTTGAAAGAAGAAAACAAATGAAAAGTTAATCTGCAATAGTAATGAACTGTGTCTTAAGAAAACAATTCTCTATGCTTCTACTGTTCCCTTTCTCCCTCACTGAACTTCACTTCACACCCCCCACCATGTAGATTGTAGACCCTCTATCCTTCTCTAAAACAAACCCAGAACATTCCCTCTGCATTTTCAGCTCCAAGAACCAATCACCAGCTATCATATTCTCTCTCTAACCATCTCAGTGTCTTTGAAGTTTCAAACTTGGAGTAAAAAGACACTTCCTTTTTCCAATGGCAGCTCTCACTCTCACTCTCTTCATCTTCCTCCTCCGCTTCACCACCGCCACTAGCCACCGCCACCTCCTCCACCAGCCCTTCTTCCCAGTCGAATCAGACCCTCCAACTCCATCACCATCTTCCTCTCCCCACCCCTCTCCAATTCCCAAAATGCCCTTCTCCTCCGCCTCATCCTCCTCCCCAACGCCGCCGGATAACAAGCCCTTCTTCCCCTCCATGAAACCCACACCGCCTCCTCCCTCCCCAACAGCCCTCACCTCCTTCCCGGCCAACATTTCCTCCATCCTCTTCCCCCAACCCTCCTCCACCTCCCCCCACCGCCACGTCATCGCCATCGCCGCCTCCGTCTCCATCACCGCTGTCCTCATCATCGTCTCCGCCGCCGCATTTCTCCTCTACCGCCGCCGCCAGAAGCTCGACCCCACTTCCAGTGACGACAAGGCCTCTCGGATCGACAGCCTCCGCCTGTTCCCGCCAAACACCGTCACCTCCGACGGCGTTCACAAGCAGCGTACCACACCCAACAGAACCACCGAGAACTTCCTCTACCTCGGCACATTATCCAACGCTCACGCTACCGACGCCCAAAGTGGTCAAAAACTTGTTCTGGCGGGAAAAAATGGAGTGTTCTACCGAAGGGGTAGCTCAGTCATTTACTCTCTTTTTTCAGTCACGTGCGTCACATGTGACATGAACTAACAGAGCTGTGACGGAAAGTGACGACAGGTACGACATTAGTACAAAAAACCAAGTCCAGGTATCACTTTGATACATTTGAAAGTTTGGGTACCATATTGACAGTCCTTAAAGAGTTCAGACACTGTTGGTGCATTTTACCCTATCCAATATGAGTTCAAAAAGATCAAGAAACGTAATCCCCTTAAAACCGTAACATAGCTCTTTGGTAACCTATTGCATAAATTATGTCTTCGGTTACCTCTTCATCTCATCTTAAGCTGATGATCCATACATATCTTCCCATTACTTCGTTAGGTACTTTCACTTGTAAAACACCATGGAAAGTCGGATACTTTAGATCGAATTATCGAAAACTAATACATGAACATCAGGGAAAGTCGGATACCTTTTAAGTTCATGCTAAAACCAGAAGTTCAGATACCAGAAATAGTTAGTTAGTTGATAGTTATGGAAGCTAGATCAAGAGCAACATGAAATGATACAAGTTTTTGAAATGATACAAGTGGTCACTACTCTCTCTGCTTCGTGTAACCATTCATAAACGTAAATACGTCGATGACTAATCCCAGATGTGACGTCTTTGGAATTACTTAATCTGCACATTTATCATTCGTTTGGTTTCGTCCTCATCAGCCACCTCAGGTCTCAATAATTATATCTCTCTTTTCGCTCTGTATATAAAATGGGCCAAAAGAAAAAAAAACTAAGCAAGACTTGAAGCCTTGAAGGTACAGCCTTGCACAGTTGTTTGTTGTAGTCTAAGTTTTGTCTAAATATATATTACGAGGAGGTGACATTTCTGCAGCCATTTTCGGAGGCTCTTTTTTTTTTTGGCGTGGCAATTTGAGGAAAAGCAGCAGCTAGATTTTGGAGGGAGTGAGCAGCATTGAATATCAGACAGAAGTAAAGAGGGAAAGGTTTTGAATTCATTTAAGAGGGATTTGATGGTTCTTTCTGGTCAGTATTCCGCATTTCTTATTGCCAAAGTTGCAGCTGGGATTGCCGGTATTGTTCTCTTCAATCTCTTCTCTTAATTGGGTTGTTCTTGTTTTGGGATTTGGTTTTGGTTGAACAGGAAAAGACCCATATTTGAATCTATTGAACTGGTTGTTGTCTTAGGGATCTTGATTGTTGTGCGTTGTGATTTGCTGCATTTCTTGATCATTATTGCAGAAATGCAAAGGAACTCCCTTTGCTTTCTTTTTTTTTTTGGGTTCTTCCCATTTTGGTGGGAAAGTCAACTTCATGATTGGTATCAGTACTGATAGAAGAAAACTATGAATGTTCTATGGGATCTCCCAAACATTCATTTTCCGGTGGCCTAATTTTTTGCTGTGAAAGGTGAAGCTTTTGCAGCAGTTAGTGACTAACTTGATTGTGTTGTGATGCTTTTATGTGTGACTGGTGTTGGTTTGAAGTGTTATTTGACATGACTTTATACTGTGTGACTGGAAAAAGGATGACAAAAAAACATATATATAGCAAGAAAGTAAATGTTGATTTGAATGAGCGCTTTGAGTTTTTCTGAGAGTTTGCTGCTTAATTGATTAAGCTGTTGAACTCAGGCGTTTGGGATCATTCCATGTCAGTAGATGCAGCATTACATGAGGAACATGGCTTACATTGCTTAAGTACATAGCATGCAACATTTTGAATAACAAATCTGCATTACCAATGCTTTTAATTTGTATGTTTTAGTCTGTATGAGGCAAATTGTGCACAATGACATCTTCAAACATCTGTGTTCGTGTAATTTGGTGTTAAATTAAAACAAAATGGTGGAATTAGAAACTAAAACATTTGAATGGGTGCAGTGGCGGACACAAGATTGTACTTTAGTGGGGGCTATTTTCATTGCAATAGTTCACTAGGAATCCTATGGGGGCAAATTAGTTCAAATTCCTTACAAAAATGTACTTAAATTGCTTAATTTGGCCCTTGCATTTTCCAAAAATCCTAACCCCAAAAGCTTCAACCTGTGTCCGCCTTTGAATGGGTGGGAGTGTGGGGATATTGGAAGAATTATCTAATAAAACAACGAGGTGCACGCGGTAATTCCATATACTGTTTCTCTCAACAAATCTCTGAAGCTCCCCCTTGTCTCACTAGTGATAAGATTTATAGAGTACTAAATCGTAGCAATATAAATATGTTTGTATATATAGAAGAAGTCTCCAGTTATGCTAATCTTTTTTATTCATTGCAGGCAATTTCTTTGCTTTTGGGCTGTTTGTTTCGCCTATGTAAGTTTCACTCACGATTGATCATTCTGTTTAGAAATTTTCAATACCAGAAAACCAGAGAATATATATATATAGAAGGGTTTTTTGTTTCACTTACTCACCAGTTTCTGATTTTAGTTAATGTTATCTTTGTTTATAAATGACAGGCACACATTCAAAAGAATCATCAGAAATGGTTCAACTGAAGAGTTCTCAGGGCTGCCATACATATATGCCCTTTTGAACTGCATGATCAGCATGTGGTATGGATCACCTCTTATATCTTCTGATAACATGTTGATTCTAACAGTCAATTCAGTTGGTGCAGTGTTTCAACTTGCCTACATAACCCTCTTCATAATCTACGCTGAGAAACCAAAAAAGGTATGCAATCTTCCGAATTGCTCACTTGGCAAGCTTCTGAAAGCCTATTATGTTCTAATCTGTCATTAGTTCCCCCTTAATGTTGTTCGCAGGTGTGGATGATGGGATTGTTGGTAGCAGTTTGTGGTTTATTTGCAATCATAGCCATTGGGAGCTTGCAGATATCTGACCTTTTTCTACGACGGACAGTTGTTGGATTGCTTAGCTGCTTTTCTCTTATATCAATGTTCGCTTCTCCATTGTTCATAATAGTAAGTCATTCCAAGGCAAAGGGAGTACCTCTTTATCAATGTATATATTGTTTTCTATTTTATATTATTTTGTGTGACTTCAGTTTACTTACTGACATATTTTTGCAGAACTTGGTGATCCGTACAAAGAGTGTTGAGTTCATGCCCTTGTATCTCTCCCTTTCCACCTTCCTAATGAGCACCTCTTTCCTTCTGTATGGAATTTTTAATTACGATCCCTACATTTATGTAAGAGTCCTTCTGCAATTTGTTTTTCTCTGATTTTTCCCAATTCTTATAAAGTAGCTATTTGGACTTGTCAATTTAGAATACATGGTCCTAGTTTCCTTTGTTTAATGGTATCATCTATAAATTTCAGGTCCCTAATGGGATAGGAACAATCTTGGGGATTGTGCAATTGGCGTTGTACTTTCACTATAATCGTTCATCGAAAGAAGACTCCAGAGAACCCTTGATAGTTTCGTATGCATAAACAAGTTTGCCAACAGGGAAAGACGAATTAACTGTTGTTACATTGAAGTAAGTGTTACCATCTTTTAATAGTTGTTGTCATGCGATTCTCTGTATTTTGTGGCTTCTTGCAACTAGAACCAACTTCTGTTTACTTATTGCTTGTGCAAGTCTGATCTTTCCAAGCGTCAAGTTAATGAATTTAGTGCTTTTTTTTTCTTAGGCAAACAAAACTGTGGCCTGGCCATTGGTTTTCTCTGCACTAGTGTGTACATCTAAAGTCAATTTCAGAGCAATTTAGAAATCATATGTTGCCGCGGTCTTTATTTTTTTTAATTTCTTCTGCTGTTACTAGGAAAGAAAAAAAAATGTTATCTTGAGTTGACAAGGCAAGATGATTGAAGTGAAGTGTGGTGCTGATTACCGACTCGCAACATAAGTTATGCTTCTTCAGCCTTTTTCAAGCTCCTGGGTGCCTCATTTGTCACCCTCCGGCCTACCTACATCTTATTTTGTATATGTGAGAAACTTCAACATGTATCATAGATAGATACAAAGATTTTCTCCCTTTCCATATGTAGCATTCATGTAATTGTCCAAGAACAAAACTTTTACGGCTCACCAAGTCAAACCTGTATGTAAAGCCTTTTTTGTATGGCTTCAGCAGCTTGCTGTAAAGATAGGTCAAGTTCTCGAAATGAAATTTATTCTCCATTATTTGTTCAACTAGTAATACGAGTGGTTTCCATTTACCTCCTTTCTCAGGCAGATTTTTCTTTTCATGTAATTTGTGATCATACCCATCTGCTTCAGTGAAATTGGAATCTTCCCTAGTGATTCTACGTCATAATCTTCTTGGGAAGTTTGGATTATCAGTTGTCTTTCCGAAATTCAAACAGTCTAATAATATAGAATAACTGTTTAACATGTTAAACTGTGGAACTTCCAGAAGAGAAACAAACCAGCCCCCTCTTGTTTAATACAACACACACACACAGCACCCTGAAGTGGAATAGCAAGAGTTCATCATAAAACAACAATGATGGAACGGCGCTCTGTTCGAACGGCCCTGCATTGTTACTGAGATCTGTAACACACAGCGCACGCACGCACACTGCACCTGAAGTGGACTAGTAGACTTCATAAAAATTTCCAGTCTGAATGGTTAAACAACGGCCCTGCATTGCAACTGAGATCCGTAACTCCATATCATATGTTGTGATAAGGGAAAATGAAGTGTGAAGATCCAGTTGATGTAGCTTAAGTCTGTGGTCCAATATGGTTACCTTTCCTTCATATCTCACCTGTCCTCATGATGATGTACAAGTAAAGGACTGGTAGATTAACATTTAACAGATCACAGGGGTGAATAAGAGCTCATGTCCTTTCTTCAGTATTTCTTTGTCAAAATTATGTTTGCATCACAGAGACAGTTAGGTGCACCCAATTGAAAAGTACCTCATGAAAACCCAAAGAAGAAGCAGGTTCATAGATTAATTAATGTTACAGCTAGCTGTGTACATAAATGGTCATTATTAAGGTTGCTGAAGATGCTGAAACTCCTATTGCCCTCATCTGGTAAAACTATTTAGAACATTTCTGTCAAAAATAAATAAAAATTACAGCAAGTCCCTCAGAGTCGTTCTCGCAACAGGAGCTGCTTTCTCCTACATAAATAAACAAAAATCCGTTATAATGAGAATGAAGCAACAGATGGTATTGAACAAGAGAGCGACAGCTAGCTTTTAGCCAATGGTTGCTAATAAGGAAGTGGATGATGCCATATGTGTAAGTTCAAGAACCGGATTGCGCGCATCTATAAAAAGTTGTTTGGATGGAGGAGATGATAAAATTGTAAAGTGATCCTCATGTTACGAACCAAATGTGAGGTATTACACATATCAGTATGCAATTTTCCAGAAAATCATTTTGATGAGCCTAAATGGTGTCTGCAAAAATACAAAAGAAAATTTATGTTTGCCATTTTGCAAAACTAATCTTCCCTTTCCTTAAATCCAGGCTATCAAGCAGGATTTGGGGCTTCATATATTCACCAAAGCTCAATGTATCATGCAGAAAACAATTTATGTGTCATTCTTTATTGTTCAAGCATTGTACTAAAAAAAAGGTCATATATTTCTGTTAATTTAAGGGCGAAACAACTATTAAACAATTACTCGTTAAGGGTTGCATTATGCAAATTACTTAACCTAGTCTAGCTAGTTAACCCATAAAAGATATGTGAAATTACTTGTATCGATCAATATGATCTGTACGTAAATCTTCCCATCAAAAGAAATGTACATCTGCAAATTACCTGGATTCTAATTTCCTGGTGGGAATCACAAAGAGGGTGGCCTCTCTCATCATATAGAACAAGTCCACTGAACCTCGGAAGCTCACACTTCTCCCCCATAAGTATAGGCCTTTGCCAAACATGTGACTCCGAGTTATGGCTATGCCACCCCATCTCCACACCAATCCTCTTCTCCAGCAGCGGCCCGGCCGGCGTCGACTCCCTCCAGCTCCCTCCTCTTCCCTCCTCCCCCCACTTGCTCGCCTTACTCCACCGCACGGAGCCCACCAGCGCCCTCTTTATCGAGCCCCAACCGCAGCTTGGCTCCGACCACTTATGCCCTAATGCACCATTAGTCTCCTCTTGCCCCATCACCACATGCTGCTGCTGGTGCTTCCTCTGAGCCTTCTTTCTTAGCACAGTCATAGCCATGCAGATACCGATAACCGCAAAGCCAGCAGACACCAAGAGAAGAAATGCTTGTTGGGTTGATAGCTTCAGCTTGTCTTCTATCTCCCACAAAGCATCCATAAACGTCTTTAAATCTTTTTCCTTGTAAGGAGTACAAAGACAGTTTCGATCTTTCTTTCAGTTTATGATACCATGGTTGTGTGAGTATTTTTGGCCGGAAAGGTTTAATGGAATAGTTTCCGTTCTGGGTAGACTATAATTTCACGTATATAGAAAGGTGGAAGCAGTAATATGCATTCATGGGGTAGTAGAGCTAGTCCAGTAAATGCAGTATTCACGTGAGGTTCCACCGCTAGCTGGGATTTGGTGTCCATGGGGTTAGCTTGTAACTGGGATTTGAGCTCGAGATTGAACCGTTGGGGATGGGGCATGGGAATTGTTCACCGTTTATGGCTAATAAAGACCGGCCGTCACGGATTCTTCAAGGTCGTCATTGAACTCTCTGAAATTTAAGCACCCGGCCATCTCATACGTTATCATTCTCTTTTGATTGAGGATGAGGCCGGGTTATGAGCATATACATAGAAAATGGTCTGCAAAAAATTTGAGAGAAGAGATTGAATTTATACCAATTCCAAAGCTATATGTAGGTAATAGACTATGACTCATTATAGTTTTGATTAAGTGGTTGATGTTTTTGCACTGTGACAAACATCAAAGTTTGTGTACCCGGTGTGATCGTTTTATATATCAACTAAAGTAATCTTTACAAGGATTGAACCCTTGTATTCAATCTTCGTCTAATTTGTTCCCTCGAGTATTTTCAGTTATTCTCCAAAACAACTTAGAGGACTTGCTCAAAATAATGAATCCCTGCTCTCAAAAATAATGGTTAGAACTTACTATAGTCATCAACTCGATCTGCCCTGCACTACGAACCGCTTGTGCGACATTTATCAGGTGAACGTACCTAATCTGGCGCACCTCAGGTGCGATCATCCTATTCTTCTTTCATTAAGAATATCCTTCTTTGTTAGGTTTACAGCATTGCTCTAACTTTTGGATATGTCATCGATGTAAAACAAATGAACAAGTCGATGTGACCTTCTTTGTTAGGTGTTTGTTTGAATATAAGAGGCTTCTGTTATTATTCAAGAGATCTTTTTTGGAGTTTAGGTACTATGTCTCCCTTTTCTATATTCAATAGTTTTATTTATCAAGACTCGAGGGCAGTCTTATAGCCCTTATTTCTAAAAATAAAAAAATAATTTTTTTTATTCGATGTGGAATTTGCAGTTGTCACCAATAGCCCTTAAAAATGGCACCAACACCATAACACACCCTCTCAACTAGGTGTCATCATTTGGCCTGAGGGCTTAAAAGGCCCACGGGCAGCTCGTGGCCCGAAGGGCCAAAGCCCGGCCCGGCCCACAGAAATGCTCATTCAAGCCTGGCCCTTAGGGCATAAGGCAGGTCAGGGTCGGAAGTTTAAAGCCTAGGCCCGACATATGACCCGACCCTCTCAGCCCGGCCCTCAAAGCCTATTGACTTTCAATGTTACTCTATTTATATATATATCAGTCTGTTGTCCACACCACACCCACAGTCTACACCATAGTGACCACACCCACTAGTCCACTACCTACCGTCCTACCATATCTCTCTTTATTACCCAGCATACACATTTATTAACGTTAGATACAAACCTTACCGTCTCTCTTCTTATCTATTGTATAAAAAAATATTAACGTTAGACTTGAAAGGATAAATATTGTATTTCTCTCCTTTTTCTTATCAACCCAGATATGATCTATATCTCATCGAAAAAACCTCTCTGATCTAGCCTCCCAAATTTCCCAAAACATATCATATCGAGTTATCGACGAAGCTTTCTCGAGGAAGCTCTCTCCACGAAGCTCGATTGTCGGATTGTCGTCGATTTCCAGATCGTCGATCAAGGTTGAGGGCATGATTATTGCATGTGAAGGGGGTGAGTTTTCATGTTGCTTTTCTCTTTCAATTGCATTTACCATGTGAAAAGATACTTTATGAACTATACTGCAAGGTTATTTTGATAAGCTTTTTCAGGGTCTGAAATTTATTTGGGATAAAACTTTTATTGATTGCAGAAATTGATCCCGCACTTGATCACCCGATTAAAGTCCATTGAGGATCGTCGATAGCCGGACGTCTTCTAATTGTAGGTTTTCAGTATAACGGCTTGTTGAGGATGAAGGTGGATCTGTCGCCGCTTGGGAAAGATGGGGAAGATCGTTGTCGCCGCTCAGTATAACTTCAATTAACTATAAACTTTGACCTTTTGTTATGTTGGTCGACTGTTACATTGTCTAGTTTTGGTATAGAGTCTTTGCTGTATTTGTCTTACATTGTTTAGATATTTAGTCCTGATATGGTTCTTATATATGCAGTGGTTGTCTCTTTCTAATCTTACCTCTTTTAGTTTATTAGGCTTGGCTTTAGGAATTGAAAACTATTACTGGTGCTTGGCTCTTTTTGGTTTATTAGGTCTGGGGATCAGTTTAGTTAATTGTTTCAATCTGAAATGACTACAATTAATGAGGAAATTGAGGAAACATCCTCTGTTTTCCCACGAACTGTTAGACAAACGAGTGATATTTGGAATATTTTTGAGAAGGATAATAAAATGGATGGCAACATAAAATTACTGAAAGCTAAGTGTGGTATTTGTGGTGAATTGCTTTCTCGTGGGGGGAATAATTGAACAACTCATTTGAAACGACATATTAAGAAGCATGATAGTGCAAATGGTCAAAATTAGGACATTAGAAAGAGCGCAAATGCAGTTAGCTATAAACGCTGCTGGAAAGATAACAAATTTTCAGTATGATAAAAACGTTGTTAGGAAAGACATTGTAGATTTTATCATTAGAGCTGAAGTATTTTATCATATCCTAAATTTGATTGTGCAAGATGGGCTACATATTTTATCTCCATCAATTGAGAAAATAACCACCATTGTGCATAGCATGAATTCCTCTATTAAGAGGCATGAAGTATGGGTACAAGGTTGTGTTGATTTAGGTTTTGGAAAGAAAAATATTAACAATGATGTTCCTCATAGGTGGAATTCCACATATGACCTTTTACTATTAGCTTTAAAATATAAAGGTCATTTGCATAGATATGTGTAAAAAGTAAATGAATCTCGTTCTTGTAATTTAACATCTCCAACTGAACAAGATTGGTTGATTGCTGAACTTACATGTGGTTTTCTTGTAATTTTTAACTCTTCTACAAAAATCTGTTATGTTGTTTATTCACCTACTTCTAGTAGAGTTATTAATTGTTTAGTTGATATTTATCAAACATTTGATGCATATTCTAAGCTCTTTATTTTCAAAGATGCTTTAAAAGCAATGAGAGCAAAATTTGATAAGTACTGGTCTAAATTTCCAATGGTTTTTTTGCCTTGCTACTATCATGAATCCTAGATTCAAGTTATTATTCATTGAAGAGTGGCTGAAATGTTTTGGTCTTGATCAATCAGAAATTGATGCAAGAATGACATCCATTAAGACTTTATTATGATATCTATAAGAGGAATGTAGTTTCTAATGTTGCATCTAATTTACCTAGTGATGGAGTCCCTACTCCTTTGGGAATCACATCTGCATCTATAAATATTCCTAGGGTTTAAAATTTTTCCATGCAAAGATTGAAAAGGACTAGGGTATCATCTAGTTCTTCCACTAACTCCACTGATTTACAAGTGTATCTTGATTTAGCAACAATTAAAGTGGATGATGAAAATCAGTTCAATGTTTTGGGATGGTGGAAGACAAATCACACATTATACCATGTTCTTTCACTTATGGCTTGTGATCTATTGAGTGTACCAGCATCAACAGTTGCATTAGAGGCCGCTTTTAGTGCTGGTGGTCGAGTTGTTTCAGAGAAGAGAGCTGCTCTAAGTCCAAATACCACAGAAGCTTTAGTTTGTTTGAAGGATTGAAGCTTGGCAAGTACAAGAGTGCAAGAAGCAGCACGAGAAGAGGAATGTGCTGAAGAACTAATGAGTGCAAAGGCTGCAAGACCATATTAGATGGTTGATAATGAAGATGATGTTGAAGATGATGGTGAAGATAATGGTGATGATGAAATTGAAATTGTGTCTAATGGACCCTTAGTTACTTATCTGATGTACTAACCATTTGCCTGTGTTTTGTATTGAGTCTCTAAATTCCTAACCAGCATTAGCATATGTGCTAATATTTTTGCATATATTTAATCAATCTCTTTGTTTTTTCTCAATTGTATTTTCCTAAAGGTTTCAAATGTCAAATGGATACAATTGATTGTGTTGTTTGGTCTCTTATTAAAACTCTCTTCTTACTTGTAACTAATCTGTTACTTGGTCGGCATTGCAGAAATTTGACTTGCATAATAATAAACTGTGGAAAGAGCAGATAACTGAGAATGAGTGGCATCAACGAGTTAGGTATTGATTTTTCAATTCACTTTCATATCCTAATTGTGTATAACGGCCAAATTGATGAACCGGTGTTTCAAGTTTTTTTGTCTAGTTAGATCAACTGGTGCGTTATGTGATTAGTTAGGTTTGTCTAATTCATTTGAGTAAGATATTATAGATGCAACATTTAACAAAGGATTTATCAAAGCTCTTGCCTCTTGGAAGATGATGGCATGTAGCGTCAAATAAAAAGAAATGTTCTTTCCATTTGGGGTTACTTGACTTCACTGTGATATTACTTTGAGTAATCTGATGTTGGGTGTATGTAGTCTCTACTTGATTTGGTAGTTGTTTGAGTTTTGAAATTTGTACTGATCAAAGAAAAAAGTGTCTTTACTTGGCCAAGATAGGAAGAAAACTAAGTTTTTTTTAGGTCCTGTTAAGAAAAGCCCTACCTGGCATGGCCCATGGGCAGCCTTGAGGCTTGCTATTTATGGAGAAGCCCGGCCTTGAAAAATATAAAAAATTAGTTAAAGCCCGGCCCGGCCCATTGCCGACCCTTACTCTCAACCAACAACACCAACCCGAACAAGTACCCTATCCCGGCCCTCACTCAAAGAAGAGACACGATAAAACTCAACTAACAACCTAGCCAAACGAACTAAGGACAACAAAATAAAGTTGACATGGCTAAAAGAGAGCCTAAGCTCACCCTACTACAATTGGATCTCAAGAACCATGATGTCTAAGAAGCACATCCTAAATAATATCGACATTATACGCACCACAAACTGCCGCCCCACTATTAACATTGGTCGTCGCCATGAGATCCACTATCCTTGTCACGTCACTTTTTTACATCATTGTTGGTTTGGTTTCGGTGAACAATTTCTTTTTATGTTTTCTTAAACTTTTGTTGAAATAATCTTTAAAGATTGAATTAATCTGTGAGCTATTATAAATCATGAATTTACATTCTCAACATATGCAAATAACATGCATAGAGTTAATTTGGACACAATGCAAGTATTTTCCACAACTCAAATCCTACTATCAGTCTTTTCAGGTGTCGATTTCACAATTTCTATTCATAAAGAAGAGACCATAAAACGCTAGATAAAATGGTACCGAGCACCCCATTTTGGTTAATTTTGATGACAAAATTCTATGAATCCAAAAAAAAAAAAATCATATCACATGGACCTTTGATATTTCGGCCCATAATCATAAAACAAGAAAAAAGAGCAAGGACTTCAACCTTTTTATTTCCCATTGTTTTGCCTCGTCTTCTTCTTCTTCTCTTTCGCAGCAGCAGCAAGAGCTCGAAAACGAGCCCGGAACCCATGGCCGGAATCCCCTACCCATGAGCCTCTCGTCCCTCCTACTTCGCCAAGGTCCGTAATTTCCGTAACTCAGTCTCCCTCTTTAATAGTTTCAATTACAGTCGTCCAATTTCACTTACTTTTTCCGCGAAATTAGATTCATTAATCGGCTGTGACAAAACTAAGAGATAATACATAATCTTGGAATCATGGTTGTATTTTTCTCTCAAACTTTGAAACTTTGCTTTTCTTGAGCTGTAAAATTTGATTTATTTATTTATTTTTGCGATTCTGAGTTTGATTTTAACCAAGGCTATTTTTTGTTGTTGAATAATTTGAACTTAGGAGTTAAGAGTGTTAGAGACTAGAGAAATAGGTTGATTGAAAACTGAGCTTATTAGTGTTTATGTTATCCAGGTTTGAGTTTTGGAGCGTTCTTGGTTGATAGTTTTGTGGAAGAAGTATTTTGGTAGCTGAATTGTTTGAGTAAACAAAAACCATGTCTGGTAGAAATCGTGGACTGTCTCATGCTGCGCTACCGCCTCCCATGCATGATGGCCCGTATGGAAGAGGACATGGGCCGGTGCCTCATCCTGCTTTGCTTGAGGAAATGAGAGAATCCCAGCACGGTATGGGTCCCAGGTCACTTCCTCCTCACCCTGCGATCATTGAGGAGCATCTTGCAGCGCAGCTTCAAGATATTCAGGGTCTTTTGGTTGATAACCAGAGGCTGGCTGCGACTCATGTTGCTCTTAAGCAGGAATTGGAAGCTGCCCAGTTTGAGTTGCAACGCATGGCTTACCATGTTGATTCACTGCAGTCGGACAAGGATGTGCAGATGAGGGAATTGTATGACAAGTCTGTGCGTTTGGAAGTGGATCTTCGTGGGGTTGAGGCTATGCGGGCTGAGCTTCTTCAGGTTCGCGCTGATATCAAGGAACTCACTGTTGTGAGGCAAGAGCTCTCTGGCCAGGCGCAAGCGATGACCCAAGATTTGGCTAGAATCAATGCGGACTTGCAACAGGCACCGGCTTTAAGAGCAGAAATTGAATCTATGAAACAAGAACTGCAGCGTGCCAGGTAGCTTTTGTGTGAATTTACTGACATTATTGAGTATAATGTTTATTTATCAATTGGCGTCTGTTACTCTTGTGTTAATTTTATGAACTTATATTGGGCATGTAGAGCTGCCATCGAGTATGAAAAGAAGGGGTATGCAGAGAATTATGAGCATGGTCAGGTGATGGAGAAGAACTTGATCTTAATGGCTAGGGAGCTGGAGAAACTTCGTGCAGAAATCGCTAATACGGATAAGAGGGCACGTGCTTCAGCTGCTGTTGGAAATCCCAGTGGAGGTTACAATGCAAATTATGGTAATCCTGAAGCAGGATATGCAGGAAATCCTTATCCTGCCACCTACGGCATGAACCCTGTAAGTTTCATATCTTTGAGGTTTCATAATGGGAGTGTCTGTATGCTTTGTAAACATTAAAGTTTTTTGTTATATGTGTGTCTGCGTTATTGCATATTTCTGAAAGCTGCAGTTAGTGGCTTATATATTGTAACTATTACACTCTGGATATATGGATGTGTTAATTAGTTTCCCTCACACTTTTCAGGTACATAATGCTGCTGAAAATTTTCCTCAGTATCCTATGCCCGGTGCTTGGGGTGCATATGACATGCAGCGAGCTCAGGGACACAGATAAGGTAGTTCATCTCCTGAGCTACATTCTGATGGTATCCTGGCTTCAGCACATAGATATTTATGTCTGTAACTGAAGTGCTATCTCATTATAGACCTTTTGGAAGATTTTCTTGTTCATTTAGTTCTTAGGAATTCTACCTAAACATATCACGGGTCCTATTACCTTGTTGGTGTACTACACTACTTATAGTTTGGTTTCCTGTGATGCTTTGTCTGCACCAGCTTCTCTAGATGCATTTCATATTGATATTTATGATATTTTGTCTTATTGCACAAACTCTGTCCTCTGTCATATTTATATCAGATCATTTTATTTTTTCTCTTTCAAAGAATACTATAGGAAATGCAAATCTGCTATGTGTATGTGAGGTTTTGAGTATCCAATAAATATGTATATATCCTAATTCCTAAACTGAATATAAAATTTCATCAGTATAAGAACACTCACTATTGCTATATTAGTACTGCTAAGAATAATTATTAATCGTACAGATGCCTTCATCTGGAAGACTGGAAGGATTAGATTTGCAAATGTAGTGTTTGCAACGGATACTTGATGGTTCCCCGTTTAATATTGTTAGCCAGTAGTCGGGTTTTGTTTTAGTTTCTTGAACATCGTTAGTGGTTTATGCCGCTCTTTTGGGGTCTTAGACTGCACCAATGAAGTGAGTTTGTTGGTTTTGATATGAGTTATGTTGCTCCTGTAAGGATGCAGTCCATTTCTCCTCAAAATCATATTCTTCAGTGCAAGCTCTCTGCTGATTTTGATTGAATGGGAGCTCTTACCCCTTGCTTGGTTTGTTACATCAAGACTTTAGGCTGAGCAGAAACTTGCACCTAATTACGTTGACTTCCAGTTCTCTTATTTGAGCTAAATTCCTTGGACTAAAATAGTATGGTGGCATGGCTGCAAAAGTCGTAGTCCAGTGCTCCCTGTGAACCAATCAACCCAACTTAGGCTCTATTGTCATACTATGACTGGCAAGATTTACCCTGTGAAAACCAGAGGAGTTGATTATTTGGGATATGAGAGTTTTAATTGTGAAAGGTTACCTCAATTCTCTTATCTGGGGATATGCATTGATTTTAGTTGGAGAGATGTTTTCAAGGAACAGAACGTTCTTTGATTGTGAAATGGTCATCTCTTTTCTCTTCATTTGGGCTGTCATTTAGGTTTAGTTCAAGATATGTTCTTCAAAGAAATGTTTATTGATGGTGAAAAGGTGATCTTCTCTCTCCTAAATGCTAAATGGGTTGTCAATTGGTTCAAGAGTTGTTTAAAGAGAAAAAGTCTCTGTTTTGTTCCATTTAGAGAGCTAGCAGCCAAATGTAAGAGAAGTAGTCATTGCCTGACATATGCTGTTCATTGGGAAGACACTCAACGTTGGAGCTGCCGGATGGTTTTCTAGTCAAGTAAGTGATTTGAATTTTTGACTTTTCACCACGTGTTATTATTATTATTATTATTATTATTATTATTATTATTATTATTATTATTATTATTATTATTATTATTATTATTATTATCACCTTTAGGAAGAAAGGAGAATTAAAAAATTATGCCCATCTCTTGGTTGACCGTACCACCCAAAAAGAAAAAAACTTAGGTTCTTTTTCATTAAAACAGACTGATGGATTCTCTCACTCTTAGTGGCATTTTGTAGGAAATTCCTTTTGTTCTGTGATATATGTAGTTGATGCTTCATTTCCTGGACTACTTCTTTTGTGTGGTGAGCCTTAGACTTCAGATCATGGAATAGTGTTTTTGTAGTTGTGTTGATGATTTTTCAGTAGCAGCAGCTAGGATCTCTCAGGATGTTTTAATTGTTTGTTGTGATGTGCAAACTTAACTGATTGGTAGATTATGTCTTTCATCTGTGTATTTTGGTTTACTTGAGTTTAAAATTAGGTTGAAGAAGCAGCTAAGATGTTGCTCTGTAGAGCATATATATATATATATATATGTATATATATAATCAGCGAAGTGATGAGAGTTTAATTCATGACTGAATTAATCATAGGTCTCTCATGAGCAGCAATATTTATTTATTTTGATTTAGCTTGGACCATGGATGGGCCATTGGAAGGTGATTCACCACCTAGCTCTCACCACAGGAATATGATGGTGGTCTATTCCAATATATATGTCAAATTTAAGCTTATGACACTGCAAGGTTTTTCTTTTGGCATAACCGAGAGAATTCACTAGTGTGTGTATGAGATTATGCTTTTCATACCAGAAAGGAAAAAAGCTTTATGTAGATTATTTGCTTAACTTATGATTCCATATCTGATGTGATGATTTAAGGTTCAAATATTTTGCTGCCTGTTTCTGGTTCTCTTCATGATAGGTTTTCTTTAATCTTGTTGTCAGAATTGCATTAATTTTTTTACTTTATTATATTATTTTAGTGTGAATTTTGTAAGGTTATTAGTTCTTCTATGTTTGAGCATATCTTAAGCTCAATTAATAACTATTTTTAGACTAGTTAAACGTGGAAGTAAAAGTATGTTGTTTTGAGTTTCTGGTTTAACAAAATCTTAAATTATTTCTGTTCTTTTGATCTTGTTTGCTGTTTGCCTTTTAAATCTGAGGTAAGCATTGTGGCTGCTACTCTTCTTTACTAAAATGTCTAGTGTTGCTTTCTCTGGTTTTAACATGCTCTATGTATGCCCTTTGTCTCTAGATTTGCAACCTTTTGGCTGTGTAAATCTGCTGCGTCATCATGAACCACATCAACAATTCAATGGCCTGAGGTTATGAGGTATGTATAGCTCTTCAACATTTACTTTTTCTTTTCGTGATGTTTATTTATTTGGATTTAATTCAAAAAAGATAAAACACTAGAATTGAGGTATAGCACTGGTTGGAAAATGATCGAAGGAGAGGATACTCAGGATATAGATATTATAATCAAGGCATAGAGAGAGATACAGAAGAGAGTGATTATTCAATATGCTGGGAATGCTTCTTTAATAATTGGATGTGTGTAATTTAGCTAGTCATTGTAATATTCAGTGCTTTGTTCCATATTGGGTTTGTTGGAGTTTAAAAACATACTTTGCTACATGGAACTAAGTATAGTATCTATGAATATTCCCAAAATCAGAGGTATTGACAAATAGGGTTAAAGCATAGCTCAATAGTGAATGCTTCATTCAGTGACCTTGAATAAAACCTCATTGAACAATTGTTCCAGCTGGAAAATGCATAAGATAGGTGTGTCTAATGTAATATATGGGCTGCGTATCGGTAGTGATTGATAATGAAACCAAACCAAACCTGCAAATGCATTTCGGACTGTTTTCGCTATGTGTTAGTGCAATCCTGATTGTCTTACACTGGGGTAATTTAGATGGGTAGAGCCACCGAATAGTTGTGAAACTTGTGATACAATTTAGTTCAATGACACTTTCAGAAACTCATGAGTGTGTGATAAAATTTCTTAAAAGGTAGAACAGGGGACTTAAGAGCTGAAAGGGATTCTCTTAGTTTCTTTGCTAAAGGAAGAGTTTGGGCGAGATCGTACGTTTTATTCTTTTGAGCACCCAGGAATCCTCAGACCCACTTTGCGGTCCGGTCACGAAACTGTGCCTCCTGGCTCTTGCTGAACCCTCTTCTCTTGAGGAGAGGGGAAGCTCTAGCAAATAGCTAGCTAGATACCACGAAGGGTTTTGAACCCCATAGCACATGACAGCAAACATGGGTCTGACCATTGAAATAGGGTAAAAGAACCAGTTCCAGGGTGCTGGGGTGCTGTTTGCAAATGGCTCTTAAGATGGTATTGACAATACTTTTGGTTGCAAGTAATGAAAGAAATCCAGGTATCGCATTTATGGCTCTAGTAAAATCTGGCTTTAGACAAGAGGAAATCTGTTCTCTATTGGAAGATTGTGAATATATATCCCCTTTTTCTGGCAGCAGCACAGAAGTACTCGGGGTTTAGGGTTTAGAACTAGAAAGAAAGCCTCACCCTCAGAATGACAGTTTAATTCATAGACATTGCCCCTTGAAATTGATTCATTGGATAACTCCCAATGGGTAAGTCAGAAAAAAACGAAAAAGGACAAGAGAGATAAGGCTTGGGTTAGAATAGCACTTTTGCCAACTCTATATATTTAATTTCTTGCCTTGAAATCGGTTCATTGAATAATTACTTCCAATGGGTATGCAAAAGAAAAGAAAAGAAAAGAAAAGAAAAGAAAAGAAAAGAAAAGAAAAGAAAAGAAAAGAGAGGTTTGCGATAAATTAGGGTTGTCCCATTATATGCATGCTGTGCAAAGAAAACTGCCAATGCCAAATGTAAGTTCTGGCCTTGGTCTGGAAATGCATGCTAACTCCTAATTGTGGACGCAGTTCCTTTTCAGCTAAAGCATCTTGATTGCTCTTAAATTCTTGTAGTCTTAATTGGTCTGGAAATGCCTGTGGACGCTTTCACGTAGTGTATACCTTGCTTCTACTTGCTCTAGACCAAAAAATGCTAATCAAATAAGCTTGCTCTGTTTTTGTTGATCAAAAATCTGGAAAGAACAGGTTTAAATTGATATGCATTGAGCAGCTATGTTTGTAATGCTATCTTACAAAGTTTAATTACATTTTCAGGTGGTGATTTTTGCAAGCCAAGTGTTTGGTGTCTTCATTTACATGCTCCATCTGAACAGACGAGGAGGGGCTATGAACTTTAATTACGGACCTTTGGTGGCGGTCACAATGTTAGATGACCATTAGATCAAATCAAACATTTTCATTGAAGTTGAGCAAAGCTAACACATAAAAAGCCATTTATCTGTATCCATCTTCACCCTCAATAAATAACACAAAAGCTTACTCAAATGAGAAATGTTATGCAACACAAAGAGCCGCATTCTTATGCACATATTTTGGTTTTGTTCTGTGGAGTTACTTCCGTCTTAGTTACAAAACCAATTTGTACACGTTCTTCTCAACACAAGTGTGTTTATTTATTTCCGCCGTGGTAATCTACTTGGTCGGATCGATCAAAATTCAGTACCAGTTGATGATCTAGCGACACAAACAAACACTAAGGTGAAGGTCGTGACTTGGGCAAATGATTGATATAATTTTAAGATTAAAAAGGAAATTAGAAATACAGAAGCTCTGCGAGTGGGTTCTCCACGTCTCACAGACACACACCTGAACTGAAACTGAAACTGAAACTGAAACAAGGTCGTCAAACACTGAAAGAGCCAAAGAGAGAAAATGCAGTCATCACTTTCATACTCCCACTGCAACAAAACCTTCACATTCAAACCAATCCCAAACCCCATTCCAAACCAGTCCCTACTCAGACCCACTAAACCCTCCTCCAAACCAACACCACCTTCCTCCTCCATCCTCCTCTCACTGAGATCCCACTCCCACCCACAACCACTCTCCCCTCAAAACCCCAAAAGACCCTTCTCCTCAGTGACCCCACTTGGTTCAGGCATTTCCTCCAACAGCTTCAGTGCCAATGGCAACCGGAGCTTCCGGGACTGGATTGAGGCGGCGAGTGAGGCTGTGTCCAATGCCTTTCCGATATGGGTTGCTTTGGGGTGCCTGTTGGGCTTGCTCAGCCCTGCTTCCTTCAACTGGGTCACCCCCAAGTTCAATTTTTTGGGGTTAACAATCACTATGCTTGGGATGGGTATGACTCTAACGTTCAATGACCTTAGGGATGCTCTTGCTATGCCCAAGGAGCTGTTTTTCGGCTTCGCTCTTCAATACTCGGTAGTTGTCATTGTGTGGAAATTGAAATGTTCGTTATAGTAGGATTCGTCGTCGAAGACTAGATGTTTTTGATTGGTTTCAAACTCAGTGTTGTTTGTAGGGATGCCTGTTATGAGTTGTACAATGTGTTTAAGGTTGGAAGCTGTTTACGTTTGTGGTTTTGAATGTGAGTTTGTTGTTTCAGGTGATGCCTTTATCAGGGTATTTTGTGAGCAAGCTTTTGAATCTGCCGTCGCATTATGCAGCTGGTTTGATATTGGTTGCGTGCTGCCCGGGTGGTATGTCTTCATATGTTGTATATTTGTGTGATATATCCTTCGCTCTATCATCTTTCTGTCCGAAATTAATTTTCTTGCTTGTTGACTTTTTGCAGGGACGGCAAGTAACATTGTCACTTATATTGCCCGGTATGTTCTACTCTCTTCTAAAGTTCCAGTTTTATATAGTTTCCTTTCCTCATAATCAATGTCGATTTGAGTCCATCTGGCTATCTCCAACATGATCCCAATTTCACATGACCTCTGTATTTTGTTAGGTCCAAGTCATCTATTTCAAAAACTATTTTCTGACCATATAAGCAGCATGTGGTACTCATTGCACTCCTCTATGTTGCCAGCAATAAAGTTTGCCGGAGTTCGATAAGTATAGTTATCTTCCGGTATATGTTATAGGATTGAAGCACCATGGTTGTCTCTAACCATCTGGAATTCTTGTGGTGAATCAGGAGTTACATGCATGAACTTGAGATCACATTAAAATCTTACTACTTCATCCTGCTTAGTTTTATGTACAGTATAGTCAATAACATTAGATAGAGAGGGAAGGGTGATACATATTAAGCTGCACAGGATTGATGTGAAAGTTGACACAAATTGAAATTTTTAGCGCCATCATTATTGATATTCTGACAAGAGGAATCAAATATGTTGAGAAAAACTAGGGGGATAGAAGTCTACTTTGCCTCCTGCTTTTTCATTTTGCTCTACATGGCCAAAGCATCTGATGTCATTTATGTTTTTCCAGTGGAAATGTGGCACTTTCAGTATTAATGACAGCAGCAAGCACTGTATCAGCCGTGGTAGGTAAACTGACACAGCTTTCTAGAAGATTAAAGCATCTTCTAGAAAAATATATAGATACATAGGTTCAAAGCCCTCTTGTTTGGTAACATTTTCTGAAGTCTTATATCCATTCATGTTGTAGATCATGACCCCCTTTCTCACGGCCAAACTTGCTGGTCAATACGTTGCAGTCGATGCAGCTGGGATGTTATTCTCTACACTGCAGGTGACATTCCTTAATTTACCGCCACTTTGTAGTAGTTGTTGTTGCTTTGATAAATTATCTGAAGCTACAATCTGTTTTGTACAGGTTGTGCTTCTTCCTGTGATTGCCGGTGCATTTCTGAATCAGTACTTCCAAGGTCTGGTTAAATTTGTCTCCCCCTTGATGCCCCCCATTGCTGTGGCAACAGTTGGTGTTCTTTGTGGGAATGCAATTGCCCAGAGTTCCTCTGCAATCCTTACATCAGGTCTACAAGTTGTGCTAGCTTCATCTCTTCTGCATGCATCTGGATTTTTCTTTGGTTACGTGCTTTCAAGGTTACTTGGGCTTGATGTGGCATCATCAAGAACTATCTCAATTGAGGTTGGCATGCAGGTTAGCAACATCTCACTTTCTCTTATAGAACTAATTTCTATGATTTTGTCCACTAAATCATTCTAGCTTTCCACTCTTAATTACCTTGTAGAGAATAGACATTGTAGTCATCCGGTATCCCACATTGACTTCATGTTTTGTTTGGTTGCTACCATTGTGCATGTAAATACTCTTGCTAGAATGTTAGAATGTATGTCATTATATGAGTAACTAGTAAGAGGATATTCGTTCTGTGAGCAAGTCAAATCCTAATACAGTATTGTGTTTTTGTATTGACTGCATGTTCTTGTTAATTGTATGTTTCAGAATTCAGTGCTTGGAGTTGTTCTAGCTACTCAGCACTTTGGAAATCCTCTTACTGCAGTACCATGTGCGGTTTCCAGCGTTTGCCATTCAATCATTGGTAGTGCCTTGGCAGGAATATGGAGATGGAGCGTGCTGAAAAAACAAGAATGAAATATGAATGTAGAAACTTGAGACAATCAGTATGAATAATTCTTCTGTATACTATATGAGCCGATAGTCGTGTCCATTGTTGGCTATGAACACTTAGTAGACTGGCTCAGTAAGGACTTGAATAAACAAAGGACATGGAAACAACGGTATTGTAGAACATCTCATACTTTAATTGTTAAGCGTGGCTAGTGCATGTTGCAGTCTATACCAAAGCCGATGCCTATCAGTTTGTTTAGTCTCAGCAGAACGTTGAACGAAATTTTCTGATAGTGCATCAGTACATAACTGCATATATTTATCAACGCTCCTAGGAGAAGTTGTTGGAGAAGTTGCTCACTCTTGATCCATCTAAGAGAATATCTGCCAAGGATGCTTTGGATGCTGACTACTTCTGGACTGATCCATTACCATGTGATCCGAAAAGTCTGCCCAAAAACTATAAGTCATCACATGAGCTAGATATCAGAAATGAGCATGATGATATGAAAAAACGACAAACCCGTGCTTCTGCTGCTGTTTGCAAGATGACTAGATGAGGAACATGTTGTGAAACGTCAGAAACCAGTGGAGTACCAACAGCGACAAACATCAGCAATCTGAAAAAGCTGAAGCCAGAGAGCGACAACCTTACCGTGACCGTCCCAGCTACCGTTCTCAGCCACCGGTTGCTGCATGGCCTGATTGGCCTCACCACCGTTATGAGAGTATGCCTCCTCAGCCCTATAATGGGGCGAAAAGATATTATCAGAATGATCGTTCTGCTTCAGGTCGGGACGCAATCGGCGTTATTAGCTATTACAAGTTATGACTCTTCATTTCAGAAAGGAATGAATGCAAGATAGTATCTTATACTGTCTTAGAGGCATGTTGCCATTTGTTTAGTTATTACTACAAAGGCTGAGATACAAATCTGTGACAGAGTTTTGTTCTGAGTTGTCACTGTAGTTACTTAAGAATCAAGAGAAAAAGTTTTAAAATTCAGGTTGCAATGGATCTTAGCAAGGCAAAGGAGATGGTAGGAATATATAGTCTAATCCCATTTCCTCTCTGTGGAAAGTACTGTTTGCAGTTTTCACTTTCATCCAGTGTTATTCTTGCCTGCTAAAATATTTCATGCTATCATGTCGATATATAGAAGTTTATTGTATGCTGAACAAGAAATCAGCAGAGGAAAAATTGCTACTACAAGAAAACATGGATGAACAATTGCTGTGATCGATGACTACTGACAATATATTGAGTCTTGACCTTCATTATTTAAAAATAAAAAATTTAATTCTTTAGCTCATATCATCATGAATTCATGATCATGTATCAGATGGTCTCAATTTATTATTTATTTTAATAACTTGTTTTCAAGCATGAACTGGTTCAACTTTTCCTCTCAGTTGCTTAAAGGGTCAGATCAGCAACACAAAATATAGTGTTTGAAGTGCAAGTGCTCTGGTCTTTGCCGTTCCTCTATAATCAGTTTCAGTTTTCTCTGCTTGCTGTTTTGAATGCTAGTAAGTCCTGAAAGAATGTTATCCACGTATAGATCTATAAACTGAATGCTATTCACGCTTTGTTCTCATATTAATTCAGCCTTAGAAAAGTCATATTTGATTGTAACATAAATCATACTAAGATATTGTCAGAACATTTTCTCTTTTATGGCTACCAAGAATAAATTGGGATTTAACTTCAATTAGTGTCGGCTGAGATTCGAACCTGAGTATGAGGGTTCCATATCTAAACTCCTAACAACTCGACCACCTGTGGTGATTGGAGCATTACACATTATTTCATTGTAAACTAAGAGCCTTTAGACATTAAACACGGCAGTCGAAGAGTAATTGTTTTATTTTTTAGGTAACATCTTGACATGATCTCCTAAACTTTGTGATTTAAAAAAAAAAAATGTTATGTTTATAAAGTTTTCTTGCTCGAATACAGTGGTTCTACTCAATTTACTGTTCTAGTGTTTTACCATTTTACGTATATCTGTGGTAACTTAATACTAACATGAATAACCCGCGATCAGAATGCGATGTCGTTTTTGTCTTCTTCTTCATTTAGTTTCTCCTTCTCTGAGTTTGACACCCAGCGCCGCCTCACCGCTCACTACCGTCATGTCGCCGCGCGCGGTACCGGCAGCAGTCCCCGGTGGTAAGCGTAATAAACTCGGCTGGTTTTACTGTACATTTTCACTGTTTACTATGTTTCAGTGATACAGAATTGTGCGCTTCTAACATGGTCAACCACTGCTGATGATATGAACATGGTCCCAGTAAAATCTCTGAATTGGGTTAGATGTTAACTGTTTGAGTAAAGAACGACTGCTTTCAATTTATAGTTATGGGTTACTGCTCTCTTGCTTTGTTCTCTTGTTTTTCATATCATATTGTATGGATTGAAATGGTGAATACAAGTCATTTGAATAATCCGAAGGGAATGTGCTATAGGATGGGTCGAGTCAGCTGAGTTGATTCTGTTGTGATTAGCATCACCACATTTGCAGCAATTTATTTTGATTGTTGTTTCCTTGTATGTATAGTTGAACAACAAATTGTGTGTTCTTGCAGTTTAGGTTAGACTTAGTCGTCGTGATTCTGCACCAGTTTTCATCACCTTTCAAGTCTGTGACAGGTACGTTAGACAGTGTTTGATTATATATCACCTTTGAATGTCGTATTTTGTTTCTTGTAATATTTTGAGATAAGGAATACATAAGATTTTTTTTTCCTATCAAAATCCAGGTAGAATAAGTTGTTGAACTTGAGACAGTTGTGCAAGTTTGATCATGTTTCTAAAAAACTATTTAGGTACAAATGGATTCGGAGTCTAAGCGTCAAGTACAAGGAGTTGATAGAATTAGTGCATTGCCAGATGCACTTGTTTGCCGCATATTGTCATTCATCCCTACAGTATATGCCGTGTGGACCACCCTTCTGTCTAGGAGATGGAACAATTTATGGAGGTCCCTTCCTAATTTGGACTTCAATGACGAAGACTTCCCTACCAATAGGACTGATCATTTTATGAAATTCATTGATCGTGTACTTGCCTCTCGTGGCTCAACAGACATCTGAAAACTCTCTCTCCATATCCGCCATTGTGAGAACTTCCGTACTGGGGATTTCTATCGCGTTCATTGGTGGATTTGTGATGCGACTAGGAAGAATCTTGTTGAACTTGATTTCTGTCTTTTCTTTGAGTCTCGCCAGAATGATGAGTTAGAAATGCCTCTAAGCCTTTTCAAATGCAAAACACTTGAGGTTTTGTCAGTGCATTCAAATTGCATCACCTACCCTGCTGCTACAAAAGGGTGTTTCCTGAGCCTCAAGGTCCTTGATGTATCAGATTTTCGTCCTGATGTTGATTCAATGCAGAAGTTCTTTTCTCATTTCCCTGTGCTCGATGAGTTAAATATTTATGCATACCCTTGTTTTTACAATGTTTTCAATATCAAAGTCTCTGCGCCTGAATTGAAGACACTGAGAATATCGTTGGACTATTTCAGTCACAACTATATGCGTCCCAACAATATTTTTATCAATGCCCCAAAGCTGGAGAACCTTGAAGTCACAGATGGTGTTTTAACAAATTACATTTTGGAGAGTACAAGATGTCCAGAAAGAACTAAGATTGTATATTCTGACAGATGTCTAAATAATGACTATTGGTTCATTCGAGATAAAGATGATGTATTTGAAGATGAAGCTCCGAGATTCACTAACCGCGCAGCCGCTTTACTTGCAAAAGTTCAGAATGTTAGATATCTGTCTCTTGATTCTTGTCCTAAATGTCTGGAGGTAAGTATTCCCTAATTAAGTTGTTCTCCTGAAACTGGTTGTCTAATGTATATCTTTCAGTGTTTGCCTTGCCTGATTTTCGGTTCACTGAACATTTGATCTTTCATTAAGGCTTGTTGTATACCTGCTTTGGAAAATTTGGGCAAATTGGAGCTGGTTCTTCGGGACTGCTACAACTGGGAATTGCTAACAGAGTTGCTGAAGAGATCACCTAAGCTGGAATATCTTGGCTTAAAACATAAAGTAAGATGCATTTCTAGTCAGTCTCCTTGATACCAACATGTCTTTGATTAATCTTTCTCATATGATTCAATCTTGTAAATCTAATTGTCAGAAAACAAGCTTTGATGAATTCAAGTATACCTTAGAGCGTGAATGGAATCCGCTTGAGTCTGTGCCTATTTGTTTGTCATCAAGCCGCAAGACTATCTGCGTAAACAGATTCAAAGGAAGGCGGTATGAGATGGAGGTTGCAAAGTATTTGTTAAACCACGGTGAAGTTCTGAACACCATGACTCTTTCAACCAAGGATCAGTTTGGTTATCAGGATGGTCGTCCTTACAAAACCGAGGAAGAGTTATGCATGGAATTTCACACGTGTCAAAAGGGTTCAAAGATCTGCCATGTTAACATAATTTATGATGCAGGATTCATTTTCTTTTGAAAAATTCAGTTTTTAGTTCTTGAAGGATTGATGTTTAAGAACCTTCTTTGTTGAACTTAGGATGGATTCATCTACTGTTGTTTGCAATGGATGGTTTAAATCTCCTATCCATCTTGTTTACCTTCTTCAGAAGTGTGCATAAAGCTCCGGCGTCACTTGTCACACTCAATTCTTTGTTACTAAACACAAAATCACGTTGACAACACCACTCTACTTATTGTTCTCGGCACATAATCGAGCTTTGACTTGAACAGGCTTGGTATAGTTTTTCTCTTTTTTCATTGCTGTTATATTACCTATCATAGAATATCTCACGCTCTGATTGTTAAGCCTGGCTAGTGCATCTTGCATATCTATACTCAAGGCCAACGCATCACTCTGGGAAGTATTTGTGTTACTTTTTAGGGTCATATTAGTCGGCTTTTGTTTTGATCAAATAAGTCCCTACTCTGAGTTTGCATGGGACTCGGTCTTCTTGCTGTGCCATATTTTTGGTGTTACCTTGGGAACAATGTGCTCTAACTTTCTAATCGAGAAAAAAAAAAAAACTTACAATCAAATGATCCATGGGGATAAAAGAAAAAAATAACTTACTCGGTCATATTAGTCGAAGTTTACCCTTTTCAATTTACAATCCATACTCACTTTTTCATAGTTTGGTCTTGTTTTATGAATAGTTTAACTATAACTAAAAAAGAGAGAAAATATGGATCGTAAAATAAGAAACGTAAATTGTGTAAATTTCACTTCACAATGTAAATTACTTGAAGGACGTTGAGAAAAACGACGTGGTTTAGTAGTCAGCCTGCTCTCAGAGGTGTCACAGTTACTAGAGACGTCTAAGTTTTTCTTATTTTTTTTCCTTTTACTTTCTCTCTACGATTTTCAATTCTGGGTTTGACACCCACCGCCGTCTCACCGGTCACCACCGTGACGTCACCACGTGGTACCGGCAGACATATGACCTGTCACAACGATTTTTGAAAACGTTTGGTGAATCGGTGGTAAGTATAGCTGTTTTTTACTGTTGAATTTCACTGTTTACTTGCTCTTTACGTTCGGTAGTTACCCTATTTTTCTTCTAGCATTGTAAACCAGCGTTCCAGTTTTCTCTGACTTTGGGAAAGAGGTTTAGGTAGAGGAATACTAGTTTCAATTTATGGGTTACTGCTATCTTGCTTTGCTCTCTTGTTTTTCATATCATATTACATGGATTGCTTTTCATTTGACTAAATTTGAAGGAATATTATGCTAAAATATGGGTCAAGTTAACTGCATTAATTATGTTACGATTTGATTAGCATCACCACATTTACACCCATTTATTTTGATTGTGGTTTCCTTGTGTGTATGGTGGAACAAGAAATCGAGTGTTCTTGCCACATTACGCTAGTCGATGTGACTGTGCACCAGTTTTGATCAACTTTCAAGCCTGAAACAGGTATTTTAGATAGACAGTGTTTGATCATATCACTTTCGAAAGTCGTATTTTGGTCTTGTAATATTCGAAGATAATACATTAGATATTGGTCTTGCATTTTCTTGAGTTTCGAAGAATACTTTCTTAATTTTTCTATGTAATTCAAGGTAGAATAAGCTGTTGAATTTAAGACAACTAGACAAGTATGCAAGTTTGATCAAGTTTTTGAAAGCCACTAGGTACAAATGGATTCAGATTCAAAGCGTCAAGAACAAGGAGTTGATAGAATTAGTGCATTGCCCGATGCACTTGTTTGCCACATACTGTAATTCCTTCCTACAATATATGCTGTGTGGACCACCCTTCTGTCCAGGAGATGGAACAATTTATGGAGGTCTCTTCCCAATTTGGACTTCAACGACGAAAACTTCCCTACCAAGAAATTTGTTGGTTGTGTATTTTCCTCTCGTGGCTCATCAGACATTCGAAAACTCTCTCTTCGCATCAACCATTGTGAGAACCTCAGTATTGGGGCTGGATTTGTGCTGCCACTAGGAAGAACCTTGTTGAACTTGAATTCTGTCTTTGGTTTTGTCTGTCCAGAATGATGAGTTAAAAATGCCTCTAAGCCTTTTCAAATGCAAAACACTTGAGGTTTTGTCATTGCTTTCAAATTGCATCACCTACCCTGCTGCTACAAAAGGTTGTTTCCCGAGGCTCAAGGTTTTTAATGTATCAGATTGTCGTCCTGATGTTGATTCAATGCAGAAGTTTTTTTTTCTCATTTCCCTGTGCTCGAAGAGTTGACTATTGATGCACACCCTTGTTTTTACAATGTTTTCAATATCAAAGTCTCTGCACCTGAATTGAAGACACTGAGAATATCGTTGGACTATTTCAGTCACAACTATATGCGTCCCAACAATATTTTTATCAATGCCCCAAAGCTGGAGAACCTTGAAGTCACAGATGGTGTTTTAACAAATTACATTTTGGAGAGTACAAGATGTCCAGAAAGAACTAAGATTGTATATGATGACAGATGTCGAAATGATGACGATGATTGGTTTTGAGACGAAGATGATGTATTTGAAGATGGAGCTCTGAGATTCACTAACTGCGCAGCCGCTTTACTTGCAAAAGTCCAGAATGTTAAATATCTCTCTTGATTCTCGTCCTAAATGTTTGGAGGTAAGTATTCCAATTAAGTTGTTCTCCCGAAACTGGTTGTGTAATGCAGCTATTGCGTTGCCTGATTTTCTGTCTGATGAATATTTGATTCATGAAGGCTTGTTGTATACCTGCTTTGGAAAATTGGGGCAAATTGGAGCTGGTTCTTCGGGACTGCTACAACTGGGAATTGCTAACAGAGCTGCTGAAGAGATCACCTACGCTGGGATATCTTGGCTTAGAACATAAAGTAAGATGCATTTCTAGTCAGTCTCCTTGATACCATCATGTCTTCCATTAATCTTTCTCATTTCAGTCACTCTTGTGAATATAATTGTCAGAATACCAGCTATGAATTAATATATGATGAAGTCGAGGATACCCCAGAGCGTGAATGGAGTCCACCCGAGTTTGTGCCTATGTGTTTGTCATCAAGCCTCAAGACTATCTGTGTAAACGGATTCAAAGGAAGGCGGTATGAGATGGAAGTTGCAAAGTATTTGTTAAACTATGGTGAAATTTAGAATATCATGACTATTTCAACCAAGAGTCGGTTCAATACTCAGGATGGTTGTCCATATAAAACGGAGGAAGAGATATGCAAGGAATGTCGCGTGTGTCAAAAGGGCTTAAAGAATTGCCATGTTAACATAATTTATGATGCAGGTTTTGATTTCAGTTAATTCCTTTCGAAAGGTTCAGTTTTTAGTTCTTGAAGGATTGGGGTTAAGAACCTTCTTTGTTGATCTTGAGATGAATCCATCTGCTCTACTTTGTCTTGGATTGTTTATAGTTCTTATCCACATTGTTTAGCTTCTTCTGTAGTGTGAATTAGGCTCCGGCCTTGCTTGATTTCTCATTTAGTTCTTTTTGGTTAACCATAAAATCACTTCAACAACGCTACTCGTTATTTCTTAGTCTCATTATTCTCGGGCATTTCCAGTTATAGATCCTGACTTGAACAGGCTTGGATCTGGGTTTTTGATTGCTGTTATTGCTTTATTAGTAAATTACCGTCATTTATTTTGAAATTTGAAAATACTTTGGTCATAATAAATTACAAATCTGAGTAGGGATCGTATGTACTATAATCAAAGAAAAGTTCCAAAGTGATCTAAACGGTATTGACATCCTGTTCTGGCCAATTGATATGTAGAGTAGTGCCTCATTGGTATGTCTTGGTCTGCGTCCAATCTTTCGTTTTCTGGTGGTAGATTTCTTGTTGGGCAAATTTTTGAAACAATTGATATCAACAAGTGTAAATTTAGTGGCGAAGTACTTACTTTTATAATATGAGTAATATTTTAACGTAATGTTTTATGAACATGTTTAGTGCGATTTCAATGAAGATAGTTAAAAAATTGGGAAAATGTCCAAATACACAAAAATAGGGATTTTAATGCCCACATCAATGTAAATCTTTTCTGTTAACCCATTTCAATGATTCTCATACAAAAGACATTATTACAAGTTTTTTTTTTTTCTTTGATTACAATAGGGGCTAAAAGACCCAAACAGAAAGATCAGCAAGATCATCCAACAAAGCCTGAGCAGCATGAGCAGGGGGGTTCAGCAAATCTGATAACACCAAGATCATGATTTATATACTATTTTTGGCCAAAGCAACAGCAACTTTATTGAATTCTCTGAAAATTTACTAGTCTTTGACCCGATGAATCAAATTTATTTTTAATTTATTTATCTACACATCCATCTTGATGGGCTGAAGGAGCGGAGCCCAAATATTGGCCCGGGCGCTAGTTCTATTTTTTCAAAAGTAAAACCGAAATTCTCAAAAATCCAATTCCAAATTTCAAATTTTCAGAAAACACACAGCTTCCCATTTTGAGCTCTCCCGCCAATTTCAAACCCTCAAAAAACCATAATGAAAAGCTCCTCTCTTTTCAATTCCCTCCATCTCCATCAAACCCAAACCTCTTCCTCTCTTAAATCTCATTTCAGATCCCAAATCCCCAAATCTCAGAAACCCTTCAAATCACTATCCCAATCTCTCTCTGCCTTCCACCCAAACCCATCAAATGGATCCCCAATTCCACGGCCTCCCTCCTCTCAAAAGATTCAGACTCATGCAGCAACACAACCACCACCACCGCGACGACGTCGTTTCGCCCATTCTTCCGGCGAAGAAGCGAAAGGAGACTAGAGACCAACCCATTCCCCCTGACCCAACTCCCGCCGCCTTCGCCGTCAACACCTATTCGTTGCCGGCGAAGAAGCGTGTGTGGCCGCTTCCGCCGGATTTAGTAACCCCCGAGAAGCCGGTTCCGGAGTTGGATTTGAATCTTGAGTACAAGCCGGAGGCGGAGGTTGCCACGGAGAAAGTTGAAGAATGCACGGAAGGTGTTTGTGAAAATGCCTCAGATAAGAGCCCGGAAGATTCGGGCGTCGGGGAAGAGTTTGAGGATGGGATTGTTTGTAATGTTTGTAAGAGCACAGATGGAGATCCGTCGGATCCGATTGTGTTCTGTGACGGGTGTGATCTGATGGTTCATGCCACCTGCTATGGTAATCCCCTTGTGAAGGGTATTCCAGAGGGAGATTGGTTCTGCTCGCAATGCTCTGGTTCTTCTGAGGCTTCGCGGGGTGATGAGTCTTTGAATTGCTGTCTTTGCCCTGGCAAAGGTGGGGCAATGAAGCCGACTGGAGATGGGCGGTGGGCGCATATTGTGTGTGCGCTTTATGTTCCTGAGGTGTTCTTTAAGGATCCGGAAGGCCGAGAGGGGATTGACTGCTCCAAGGTTCCCAAGAGGAGGTGGAAAGAGAGGTGTTATGTTTGCAAGAGCGCAAGCGGGTGTGCTATTCAGTGTTCGGAGATCAAATGCCCTTTGGCGTTCCATGTGACTTGTGGGTTGAATGAAGATCTTTGTATAGAGTACAGGGAAGGAAGGAAGGGTGATATTGTAGCTGGGTTTTGCCGAACCCACACTGATCTATGGGAGAAGGTAAAACTTTTTTTTTTGTAATCACCACTTGTTCTCCTGGTTTTTCTTTAAATGTTAGCTTAGTTTTGTTATTATGTTTTGTTGGGATATCGCTAAATGAGTTTTGTTCTACTTGCAGCAACAAGAATCTGGGAAGTTCAAGATTGTGGCTAGAAAAGACTAAAGTGCATAAGAAGTAGTTAGATGGTGATGGATTAACTATAGATCTTTGTGGGAAGGTATGCATGGACCTGCTGGTTAGTGTTTGATCATTGTTTTTGTTTTTGTGGAATTACTGATTGCTTTTGTTTTTAGATATTTCATATTTGAAATAGGTATTGCCTTGTTTTGGTTCCTGTTATGACTTTAGCTTTGAGCTGATCTTAATGATACAGTAATTCAATTTATGTAGTAAGAATGTGTTCTCCCCATCAATTTACAACCAGTGTCAATTTCTCCCTCCAAATAATAAGGCAAGTGATCTGCACTTTTGCTGGTGAGGTTATACTTCAATCAGTGTATTCCTCTGGCTTGGTTCTTGTCATCAGTGGGAGATTGAATACTTGGTATAAGCTTTTTGAATACATTTTTGAGATGAAAAATTAAATTTTCTGTGAAATTGTTTTGGCTATGAGTTCATAGTGGGAGTCTTAGAAGCTTGTTTTCATCTACTTGTAATTTTATTTGGTTTGGGAATTTGGGGAGCACTACCCCTTCTTAGTTCTTACTGACTGCTTAGTTCACCACTAGGTAGTATATAGAAGATAACAAAAAAGGCATTCTTCAATTTTTGATCCGTGTACCTGGTATGATTGATTATAATCATTCATTAATATGTGACTATGATGCATGAATAAATCTGAAAGGTTGGTGGAACCTCTTGATGCATATCATTTGTATTTGATCAACTTATGATTCTTTGTTTGTAGGCAGTCATCGCTAAAAGCCTAAAACCATGGATATATAACAAAATCAGTGATAACATTAAAATCAAAACATGCTATTTTTAATATATAGAACATGCCAAGTACAATTTTTGTAGTTGATTAAACAGAGGAAATAAAGATTGAAACTAAGTGCCTTTTGTAATTGATTAATCAAATTATCCAAGTTTGGGGATGAAGAACCATGTGGATCAGTGACTTCTTCAGCTAGTCTGTTTTCACTGCAAGGCCTTGTTTTTCATCTTCTTACCCTTGTCTCCCTCCATAAGCTCCTTGACAATGTTCTCTACATTGTCTCTCTTGACATCAGTACTGATCTCAATGCCAATGCCCAACTGGTTGCAAGTGTAGTTACTTTTTTTTTTTGCTGGTCTGAATAATGGCCAGTGCATCATAGGTACTCCAGCTGTAAGACACTAAGACTTAATGGTTGAACTCCAACCACCGTGTCTCAGAAACCCTCCAACTGCTGGCTGGTTTGAGACTTGTTCCTGGGGCACCAGCTTGCTACTAGACCTGACCTTGATTTCAGATTCAGACTCCGGTGGCAGAGTAGCTGATTTGCATTGAAATTTAAGAAACTGCTTGTGGTGGAAATTTCTTTAACAGAGGTTAATTATATGAAACCCTATGGAAACCTGTGTTATTGGAGCATATTATTAGGCAAATTACATCTTCATGAAACCATTAGTGTTGGTTCTGTAGGATGATCAACATTACAGTAGCTTAAGAAACTTGAGAGCTCCATAAAGAAAATGGGGTACCAACTTGTTCAAGACCTTGTCAGTAGGATCCAATAAATCAAGCCTCAAAAAATGGTGAATCTTCCCTTGTTGAATAATGAACCTGAGCCCTACACAAAACTCACAGGTCACAACCGTGTCGTCAGACTTTCAAGTAATTATACACTTCAATCATTGCATTCCTCTGCACTGGTTCTCAGCCGCATTGAGAGTTGAATACTTGGAAATGAGCTTTGTGAATATTTGGTGGAACCCCGTCCTGTATATCATTTGTGTTTGATCACTCATGGTTCTATGGTTTGTAAGCAGTGGTCACTAAACTAATCGATGTTATTCTTAAGGATATGCCAACTACAATCTTTGCTAGTTAATTAAACAGATGAATACAGTGCCTTTCTTCTTCTTTTTCGAATACAAAAAAACGATAACTTTATTAAGAAACTATTAACATGAAAAAAGAAACCTGCCATGAAATGACCCATCAAATGTAGCTCCTTTCACATAGTGCTACACCTTTATTAAGTGATTTTTCTTAATAAGACGTGGTTCACTAAATTTTCCAAATTTTTTGATGAAGAACCATGCGGAGCAGTGGCTTCCTCTGCGAGTTTCTTCCACTCCAGACACTTGCTTCTCATTTTCTCGCCCTTATCTCCCTCCATTAACTCCTTCACAAGCTTCTCCACATTGTCTCTCTTGACATCTGTGTCGATCTCCATGCCAATTCCCCATTCACAGCAACTGTAACTGTTTATTTGCTGGTCTGCATAGAATGGCCAACACAGCAGTGGCACTCCAGCTGTAATACTCTCAATGGTTGAATTCCACCCACAGTGTGTTAAAAACCCTCCAACTGATGGATGGTTTAGGACTTCTTCTTGGGGGCACCAACTTGCTATTAGACCTCTGTCTTTGGTTTCAGCTTCAAACTCTGGCGGCAAGATTGCTGATTTTCCGACAACCAAATCTGGCCTAATAACCCAGAAGAAAGGGAGCTTGGTATTCGCAAGTCCCCAACCAAACTCGAGAAGCTGTTCTGGTGTCAAAACCGCAATACTTCCAAAATTGACATAAACAATTGAGTTTGGTGGCTTGCAGTTTAGCCATTGGAGACAGTCTCTTTCCTCCTTCCAAAGACTGTATCCCATAGGTTTCAAAGGGTCTTCTGGTATTTGATTTAGCAGCAATTGGATAGGACCAATTGAATAAATTGGTGGAGAAATAGATGAGGAGAGAGCTTCCAGAACATCTTTTTCCAAAGCATCAAATGTGAGAAGAAAAACAGCTGAAGTTTTATTTGCGTTTTCCACTGCTTCCATGGTGATGTTGAAGAGGATGTCGTCTGGATCTGTAGTTCGACAAAAATTAGGCAGATACTTCCAACAAATATCTTTCTTTCCTGGAATCCATTCTATTGTGTTGTCTAGAAACCCATTTGTCAAACCGCTCTCATCTACAACACCCAAAATTTCAGTTAAATGTTAACAATCAAGCTACCAGATTTTAACGTACCATAAAATTAAAAAAAAAATTTAAAAAATGCTTCAGTAGTTACCTTTAAGTGGAAAAAGTCCTTTCTCAAGCAAAGTTCGTAATTTCCTGCATCCCATGAAAGCGGAAGCAGAACAAGTGCTCAACAATGCAATAGGGACTCCAACTTCTTCTGCAGCCGTGATGGTAAAACTGGACATGAAAACATCTGAAACAATGCAGGTAACTGATGGGGAACTAGTGCTACTGTTGAGTTTTGACAGGAGGTCACGAAATGGAGTCAAAAAGAGATGATTTCTGAGGGATTCAAATACCAAATTGGTCTCTTGGGTGGCATCTTCATCTGATTCTGGAAGGCCATCAGGAATGGCTTCAAAGCGAAAATCAGGTAAGCCATCGAGGGAGTTGGGTCCTTGAGATTTAAGAAATCGCTTGTGGTTGAATTCAGTGTTGACAAAGGTTATGTGAAAGCCTCTGTGGTGGAGGGTTTTGGCAAACTGAAGAAAACTCTTGATGTGACTCTGAGCTGGAGCTGGAATACAAACAGCATGAGGCTTGTGATCACAACCAACATCCATTTAAATTGCTCTGTTTACTAATTAAAACTAAGGGTACATGATGCTGCCATGCTGGTTACTTATAGGGAGTGGCACTGGCTTGCTGTTGTTGAATTGTCGGTGGCGTAGCAATGGTACAGTACTGGTTGATTTTTTTTTTTTGGGAATATCGATCCGAGGATGCTGTAAATAATTGCACATTCACGACTGTAGGGTTTTCTGGTGGACTACAACTTCAGTGGGACACTGGGAGTATATGATGGTAGATGACCATTGAATTTAAGATGTAGGGCTTCTTAACAAGAAAATCGTTGAATTTTATGCATTAAATTAACGGATTTCTAGCTGAAATGAAGGATGAATGATTTCCCTCTTTCAAGTATTGGCTTTGATTTACTTTCAGTAGTTTGTTTTAATCTGTCTTCTGCTAGCAGGATTCCATGGTTTATTGAAAGAAGTATAATAAGAGTACCCTTATAATAAACCTAACACCTATATATTAAACTCTTAGCATCTTCCTTCTTTAGTTTTGATATATTTCTCAGGTTCAGAGGAGATCTATTCTTTGTGATCATATAACTCCAAATTGATGCAATAAACGAGGAAGAGAAGAAAGTACGATTCAAAGTTTCAGAGCAAACACCAAAAACCTCACATTTAGAAACCCAAGTTATACCTCAACGCTGATGTAAATCATCAGACCTTCCATGCCAGGGACTTCATCAATTGTTAGAAACAAACACTTGATTGATTTTTGCTTTGTGATTGGCCACATAATGCAGCATAGAGCTTAATTTATAGTGGTATGTGATAGTTTATAACTTTATGTGGCAGTTTACTATACTATCTTTATGTATCGTATTGATGCTATATATTACTAATGTTTACAAGTCCAAACTATCAATAATCTATCTTCCTTTCATATTGCAAATATTAATCAAGAATGGAATATGAAACTTTCTTTAGTTTGGAGCATTTTCAGAGTTTCGATCAGATTTATAATTCTAGTGGGACGTACTGTTTACAGAGACTGATCTAAAAATCTATCCTAGCCTTTTAGCGTAAAGCATTCCAAACATATTACAGCTAGAGATTTCTCTTGCATGCATGTAGCTCGATCTCTCTGCCTTTTTGTACATACATATACAGCTACGTACTATCTATCACATATGGAACAGAAATGTAAAAGCAAAACCTAAAATGACTTCATCAATTGGAACTTGGAAGGATATGAAGATGGTAGCAAGTCGAGGTTAGCACGTATATCTGAACTTCAATTTGGTTTTGGTCATGATCGATATAGCTAGCTCTTGGAAAAGTACGTTTTATCTATCTTGCTAGTAGACAGTAATTTAGAACCTATTCATCCTGTTTGGTCCTTTTTCGTAGCAAAACAAATACGACTAATAATTAATAGCCATGCAATTTGTCAATAGTATCTTCAAAATTTCAAGGATATCTGAAAATTCATATGATCATATCCTCAATATTAAAATTTCCCCAGCACATCTCTGTCCTAATTATCAAAGCTTTGAAGAAATATAATTCAATGATAATCTTTATAAGGATTAATTACGAAACACCACCCAAACTATGATGCTATTTTTATTTTCATATCTAACTATCAAAAACTTATATTTTCATACCCAAAGTTTCATTTCGTTAGCATTTTGATACCATGACCACTAACATCATTAAATTTTAAGGGCATTTTTATCATTTCAATAAATGTATCATTTTTTACATTTACTTTAACAAAATAATTTATTTTTTTGAGGTAGTCAAATACAAAATAATTTACTTTAGCAAAAATATTAAAAAAAACTCCAAAATTAAAATATTTATTTTTGCAACAATAGTGATAAAAGTAAGTAAAACTCTTTTATGTATATATATTTTTGGAGTTACATGTTAAGCAAAACAAAATAAAATAAATTAAAATATATAATTAAAATAAATCATATCGAGAAAATATCAAATATCGATAGAAGTTTTATCATATTTTATATATTCATGGTATATTTAACCAAAAATATACATGGTAGATTAAACATTTTTATATAAAATATGATAAATTTTTTATCGATATTCAATATTTTCTAGATATCATTTATTTTAATTATTACATATTTTAATTTATTTTATTTTGTTTTGTTTAACATGTAACTCTAAAAATATATATACATACAAGCTACCAACTTTATCACTATTGTTACAAAAATAAATATTTAATTTTGGAGTTTTTTTTTTGAATATTTTTGTTAAAGTAAATTGTTCTATTTGTATTTGATAACCTCAAAAAATAAATTATTTTGTTAAAGTAAATATAAAACATGATACTTTTTTTTGAAATGACGAAAATGTTATAAAAATTTAACGGTGTTAATTAGGGTATCAAAATGTTAATTAAATAAAACTTCGGATATGAAAATGTAAGTTTTTTATAGTTAGATATGAAAATAAAAATATCATCATAATTCAGGTAGTGTTTTGTAATTAATTTTTATTACAATTAATATTAGTGACTGTTATTTATGTACATAATTGATTTAACGTACAGTGATCTGTTATTTCTCTTTTAAAGTAACCATATTATGTGATAGTTGGAACGTTTGAATTAGAACCCCAGATCATATATTAATATTGTACGTGTGTAATGATTTATGGGCTTTGAAGATCAAGCTCGATCAATTCAAAGAAAATGGCTACCACCAACGTGCATCTCTAGCCTGCTGACATTTCTTTCTGGGTTCAGTAGTTCAACGGGAACATCTTCTTGTACAAGTAATAGAAGAGAAATAGGATCCCCTCTCGGATGACAAAGATTGACTTTTACCCTCAAGGTTCACTACAAATACCTTGCGTTGCAAGACATAGCAAAACACAAACACATACAACATATTCATTTGCAAAACCCTAACTAACAGCCTATTCGATTCTCTCTTGAAATGATGTCCATGAAGTTGATCGGAAGCATATGGCTAGTGATGGCCATTGCAACCGTAGCCCAAGCTGATAACGCTCGGGTGCTCGACACCACTGGGCAGGCTCTTCAATCCGGTGTAGACTACTACATCAAACCCACCATCACCGACAACGGCGGCCGTTTCACTTTGATCGACCGAAACAACTCGTGTCCTTTATATGTTGGTCAAGAGAACACCTCAGGCCCCGAGGGCTTCCCGGTGACCTTTGAGCCTTTCGAAGAGGGCGAGACGGTGGTGAGAGAGCGTAGGGATCAGAAGATCACATTCTCTGCATCCACAACCTGTGTGCAATCGACTACATGGAAGCTGGGTGAAAAGCAGTCCGAGACCCAGAGGAGGTTGATTGTCACCGGAAGTGATGAAGTCGAAAGCCCGCGTGGTGCTACCAGTAACTACTTCAAGATTGACAAACAGGCAGATCTTGATGGCATCTACTATCTGCAATGGTGCCCTACTGAAGTGTGCCCGATTTGTAAGTTCATCTGCGGAAATGTGGGTGCTTTGGTTGAGAATGACAAGAGGTTGTTGGCCTTGGACAACTCTGTGCTTCCTGTTGTGTTTGAGAGGGCTTAAATTACAGAGTAGCTGAACCTGCTGTAGCTATTAGTCTCATGAATATACGCAAGGATCATGAGTAGCTTGATCTTAATAAGAATCTCGTCATTTAATGTGATGGCATCATACATGGTGCATTCGATAATATTTGTCATTATTTCTATTATGAATAAATTAATAAATAAGATTGACAAATTTGATATTTCGTTTACATATACTTTCGTTGAGATTGTCAAAGACAAATGTTGGGATATAAGTTAATTAGAATCTAATAGTAATGTTGAGATATACAAATGTACGTTATATCGGAATGAACCTCAAATACTAACTAGGTTTTTGTATGTTGAAATCATAACTTCACACCTACCGATAGGGGACTATGTCATTAGACCAAATGATATTGTTTTAGTTGATTAGTTATTAGTTATATGATCTTCTAAAAAAAATAGTTATATGTCCTCAAGCAGGGAATGAATTCGATAAACGGACATTGATTAGTTTGGAAAAAATAGGGTGACGAACGACAAATTTTCAAAATATAGGAAAGAAAATCAGTAAATAGTACTAAAAGTGTAGAATAGCAAATTTGAATGAATTTTTAAAACTAAGGATAGTAAATTGGCTAATTTTAAACTAAGCTAACAAATTAACATTTATGCTGATCCAAAGGCAGAACCTGTCATCCTGAAGGACCTGAACACATAAAACGTATGTGTAGTTGCAATTAATACTTCTTTTACCAACATTACAAGGAAACATTGTGGGTTTCAAACGTTTCAAACCCTTGAATTCAAGCATAGCATGAAACTATGACTACAGAAGAGTAGATCGAGAAAGTGATTAAGGTTAAATATAGAGAGCTCAATATATATGGCATACACTGATTAAGCTTTTCTACAATCTTGGCCTGAAACTCAAAGAACTCAGAAACTTTGGCAGCCCCCAAACCCTAACCTAGGTTCGCCACTGTGTCGTACATACTGACTTTGAACGTCGAATTGTTATGTGAAGCTGGTTAGTACGTGCGTACGTAAGCTCTCTACATCTAATTTGGCTATATGGTGGTCAGAAACTAATTAAGCTAACCGACGTCTGAGAACTACGTACTAGCTAATTAGCTCATCTACTGCGAAAATTATACAGCGCACCCGGGTGCGCCGCGCACCCGTCCATCTCCGCCGTCCATTTTCAAAAAGTCAAAAGTCCGCGTCAAATGGACGGCGGAGATAGACGGATGCGCGGCGCACCCGGGTGCGCTGAATACGCTCTTCATCTACTGTCCAAACTCTTGAAGCCTTCTATTCAAATTAATGACTTCGATCTACTGTTTGTTCTACATAATAGTTCAAACATTGAAACCCTAGCCTAAAACCAAAATCAAACAAAATGGCACCCGCCCACGTTTCTATTAGTAATCAAATTCCAAAATGTCTACTATTACATAAGTTGGTGCATATCCGTATGTACGCTAAGCCTTTAATTTGACATTTTTGTTTCCTGGTTCAGTAATTCAAGGTCTTACTGTTCACGTAATAGACATATAGCATAGCAACTTTAATATATGGATGAGACGAATTGACTTTCATCTTCTACCTTCACGTCGAGCTGACTCAGCTGAGGCTATGACGCCTCTATAAATACCTTGCATGGCAAGGCGTAGTAAAACACAGACACACAAACAAAATATTGATCATTTGCAAAACCCAACACAACATATCGTAATTTGTGTTAGCGTGAGTCATGGAGTTAGTTTAGGAATGTAAATTAATTTGTTATTACTTTCCTATTCCGTATGTGTAGTACATAGTACGTAGGGTTTGTATAACTTGTATCTCTATATATAGCCTCCACTGTGAGATGAATAATATATCAGAAAATTCATTCTCCAAACCTTGTTATATTTGACTTGGTATCAGAGCAAAGATCCGAAAGGACTTTGTCTCTTTGTTTTTCCGCTGCAAATTCTTCGTCCGACGTCGGTTTTTTTGTCAGACGACTCAATATTACGGCTCAGCCCAGCTGCCGCCGCACCTTCTTTTCCAATCGTCCAGGCCGAAGTTGTCGTCGTGCTGAAGCCAAGGCTCAGTCGACGCTGCTTTGCCGCGCCGTTGTGCCGTGCTGCTCTGCCGCGCCGTTGTGCCGTGCTGCTCTGCCGCAACCCAGGTCTTGACGCCGCCGTGCCAAAGCCCAGGTCTCCGACGCCGTTGTACCTAGGTCTCCACGCCGTGCCAAAGCCCAGGTCTCCGACGCCGATCCACATCTGTCACGACGCAGCCAACACTGCATTCCTCGACCCGATTCAGTTTTTTTTTTTTTTTTTTGACCCGGTTCAGTTCTGAGTCTGACCCGGTTCGTTGTGTTCGACCCGACCCGGTCACTATTCATTGTCAGCTCCAGTGCACCGACAGTGCAAGTGCACCAGGCGCAGGTTTATTCAGCCCTTTATTGTTTTTGCTCCATAAATTACTGATTTGATATTTGTGTTGCAATGGGTTCTGGAGTTGAAAGTTCTCGGGGGAAAGATGTTCAGACAGTTGAAGTATCTGTCAAGAATTCTGAAAGTGGTTCATTTGGGGGTGCCAAACTCAATGGAACCAATTTTCGGAAATGGAAGAAAATCATGACGGCTCATCTTCGAGGGATGCACAAGATGGGGCATGTAACTGGGACAATTAAGGCCCCTAGTGAAAGTAATGTTGATGCTTACACTAAGTGGGAAGATGATGATGGTCTTGTGATGTCAGTCTTGTACAAGGCCATGAATGAGGACATAGTCGACCTGGTGGAACAATGTGATACAGCTCAGGCGATCTGGAAGACACTGGAAGATTTATATACTAATGAGTCTGATTTCATACAGGTTCATGAGTTAATGTGTACTGCTTCTTCAATGCAACAGAATGGGCAGCCAGTGGCACAGTATTTCACCAAGCTAAGGAACATTTGGGCTGAAATTGATACGAAACGTCCTTGCAAGATCAAGAACCAGGAGGATCTTGTTTGGTACTTGAAGGAAAAGGAGCTTGAGCGAGTTCATCACTTTCTGAGGGGTCTTGATGCAAAACACAACAGTGCCAAAGGAGAGCTGCTCAGAATGACAGAACCTCCTAACCTGATTACAACTTTCACATATATCCGTAAGGATGAGTCTCAGCAGGAAAGTCTTACTCAAGCACAACTTGAAGTCTCTAGTCTCACTATTCAAGCGAGAGCACCAGCACCACTCCTTCAGCAATCAAGTTCAGTTCCACTTCACAGGCAAGGACCACCACCAGGCTTTGGGGACCAACCTCGTCCCCCTTGCTCTTATTGCAAGGGTGACCATGCTCGTGAGTCTTGTTGGAAGTTGTACCCTCATCTTAGGCCTAAGAGGCCTACTTATCGTCCCAAGGCAAAAGCAGCTATCCAGTTGGTCCAAGAACCAGACATCTATGGTGTATCCGGACATGACCATCATACAGCAGAAGGCGCCACACCCACAGCATCAGTGGCTGGTCGTGGTAAGATAGGTATGGCCTTAAATATTTCTAGCTTTGTTGGTGGTGATACATGGATTATTGATTCAGGTGCTTCAGATCATATGACTTATGACAAATCTTACTTTACTGAATTATCCTCTCCACCAGTACCATATGTTACTAATGCTAATGGTGACGCCTTCCCTGTGTTAGGAAAAGGGTCAGTTTGTATCACTCCCACAATAGTGTTACAAAATGTGTTATATGTACCTGCTTTATCTCATCATTTGATATCTGTCTCACAGTTAAATGTTGAATCCAAATGCTCTGTGACCTTTTTTCCTATGTATGTGATTTTTCAGGATCTTCTCACTGGGGAGTTACTCGGTCGGGGGTACTTGAGGGGCAGGCTCTTTCGTCTGGACCAGACTTATGTGGGGGAGAAACCAGGAGCCCAGCCACGGACCGCTTTAATGTCAACTTCTGACAGGCTAAGTGAAGTTTGGTTGTGGCATCGTCGCTTAGGGCATCCATCTTTTAGTGTTATGAAAAAATCCATGCCTTCTTTGTTTATTGGTGTGGATGAGTCAGTCTTACATTGTGAAACATGTGTTTTGGGCAAGAGTCATCGCTCCACCTATTCACCTCGTATTTCTAATAAAAGTGTCGTTCCTTTTGAATTAATTCATTCTGATGTTTGGGGACCTTCAAAAGAACCTACTGTGTCAGGTATGCGATATTATGTGTCATTTATTGATGATTGTACACGTCTTACTTGGGTTGTTCTTCTTAAAACTAAGGATGAGGTTTTTCCGGCTTTTCAAGCATTTTCTTCCGAAGTCCAAAAACAGTACAATGCCAAAATTAAAGTTCTTCGCTCTGATAATGGAGGGGAATATGTAAACCGTGTCTTTCAGTCTTTTCTACAAACACATGGGATTATCCACCAGAAAACGTGTCCTTACACACCTGAACAAAATGGGGTCTCTGAAAGGAAAAATCGTCACTTACTTGATATGGCTCGTTGTATCCTCTTCAGTGCACATTGTCCTAAGGATCTGTGGGGTGATGCTATCATCGCATCTACCCATCTTATTAATCGTCTTCCATCTAGTGTCCTCCTGGGAAAGGTACCATTTGAGGTACTAGCTTCTTATGTCTCTTTATCTTCCTTTCATAATCTCCCTGCTCGTGTTTTTGGTTGTGTTGCATTTGTCCATATACCAAAGAGTCAAAGGTCAAGTAAGTTGGATGCCCGGGCGCTGAAATATGTGTTTGTTGGTTATGGGGGACATCAGAAAGGATATAAGTGCTATCATCCACCTACTGGGAAGTATTATGTCACTATGGATGTCACTTTCTTTGAGGACCTGAGTTATTATACCTCTTCTGATACTGCTCTTCAGGGGGAGCATTCATATTTTGAAGAGCTGTATCATGGAGAGGGGGAGACAGGTCATTCAGTTGAGGTTACTGATGCATCAGCTTTATATACACCAGCCACTCCAGAGGTTCAGAGACCAGAAGATGATAGACAGGCACCACCAGATGATTCTGGTGCAATTGCTCCAGAGATTCAGAAACCAGCAGCTGAAAGTGTTCCTGCCCCTCCTGCCTTGCCTGCTAATACCCCTGACTCATGTCTCCCTGGTACAGAAGATCTTCCATCTGAGGTTAGTGATTCTATTGGGGTTAATACTAGTGATGCTAATAGTAGACAATATGTGTTACCAAATAGGTCTACCAGGGGTAAACCAGCAAAAACATATGAACCTACCCTTCAAGCCAAAGCTAAATATCCAGTGACAAATTTTATGTCTACCAAGAGATTGTCTAAGTCATATGAATCATTTGTGAATCAAATATCTGCTGTATCAGTACCTAACAAAGTGCAGGATGCGTTGGGAGATCCAAAATGGAGGAAAGCAATGGATGAGGAGATGGAAGCGTTACAGAAGAACAATACTTGGGAGCTTGTATCCCCACCACATGGAAAGAAGGCTGTGGGATGTCGCTGGGTGTTTACAGTGAAGCATAATCCAGATGGGTCAGTAAGTCGATATAAAGCACGCTTGGTAGCAAAGGGATTCACTCAGACATATGGCATTGACTATGATGAGACATTTGCACCAGTTGCAAAGATGAATACTATCCGGGTATTGCTCTCTCTTGCTGCTAACTTAAACTGGCCTCTTAAACAGTTTGATGTCAAGAATGCTTTTCTTCATGGAGAACTTGTGGAGGAAGTGTATATGGATCTTCCACCTGGATATAAAACTGCTCCTTCAGGTAACTTTGTGTGCAGATTGAGAAAATCTTTGTATGGTCTTAAACAATCACCTCGTGCTTGGTTTGGAAGGTTTTCACAGTTCATGAGGAAGATTGGTTATAAGCAGAGTAACTCAGACCACACATTGTTTCTCAGACATCAACAAGGGAAGGTAACAGCTCTGATCATATATGTTGATGATATGGTTGTTACTGGTAATGATACTATTGAGATGGATAGATTGCAAAAACAGCTAGCCACAGAGTTTGAGATGAAAGACCTAGGTACACTCAAGTACTTCTTGGGCATTGAGGTAGCTAGGGGGAGTGAAGGCATCTATCTGTGTCAGAGGAAGTATATACTTGATCTATTAGCAGAGACAGGTATGTTAGATTGTACTCCAATTGACACTCCTATTGAGCAGAATCACCGATTAGCAGAGTATCCTGATCAGGTACCTACCGACAAGCCTCGTTATCAGAGGTTAGTTGGACGTCTGATTTATTTGACACACACCAGACCTGATGTTGCATATGCAGTAAGTGTGGTGAGCCAGTTCATGCATAATCCCAGTGTAGATCACATGGATGCTGTTGTGAGGATTTTGAGGTACTTGAAGTCAGCTCCTGGGAGAGGAGTAATGTTCTCTAAACATAGCAGTATTCTTGAGGTTTGTGGTTTTACAGATGCAGACTGGGCTGGAAATATTACAGACCGGAGGTCTACATCAGGGTATTTTACCTTTGTGGGAGGTAATCTTGTTACTTGGAAGAGTAAGAAGCAAAAGGTGGTGGCTCGGTCTAGTGCTGAAGCAGAATATAGAGGTATGGCTCATGGAGTATGCGAGTTGTTATGGCTGAAGAATGTGTTACAAGATTTGGGGGTCAAACCCAAGTGTGCTATGCAGTTGTATTGTGACAACAAGGCAGCCATTGATATCTCACAAAATCCTGTACAACATGATCGTACCAAGCATGTGGAGGTTGATCGTCACTTTATAAAGGAGAAGCTAGATGCAAAGATCATTAGCTTTCATTTTGTCCCTACAGAGGAGCAACTTGCAGATATACTCACAAAAGGAGTTTCTAAGAAGGCCTTTTATGACTCACTTGGCAAGTTGGGCATGGTTGATGTATATGCGCCAACTTGAGGGGGAGTGTTAGCGTGAGTCATGGAGTTAGTTTAGGAATGTAAATTAATTTGTTATTACTTTCCTATTCCGTATGTGTAGTACATAGTACGTAGGGTTTGTATAACTTGTATCTCTATATATAGCCTCCACTGTGAGATGAATAATATATCAGAAAATTCATTCTCCAAACCTTGTTATATTTGACTATTTGATCTTAGAGATGATGAAGTCCATGAAGATGATCGGAAGCTTGAGCTGTTGCATGTGGCTAGTGATGGCAATGGTAACTTCAGCCCCAGATAACGCCCCGGTGCTCGACACCTCCGGGCAGGCTCTTCAATCCGGTGTAGACTACTACATTAAACCCGCCATCACCGACATCGGCGGCCGTTTCACTTTGATCGACCGAAACGACTCGTGTCCTTTATATGTTGGTCAAAAAAACACCTCCGGCTCCGAGGACTTCCCGGTGACCTTTGCGCCTTTCGTAGAGGGCGAGACGGTGGTGAGAGAGGGCAGGGATCAGAAGATAACATTCTCTGCATTCACAATCTGTGTGCAATCGACTGCATGGAAGGTGGGTGAGAAGCAGTCCGAGACCCAGAGGAGGTTGATTGTCACCGGAATTGATCAAAACGAAGGAATAGCGGGTCCTGCCGGAAATTACTTCAGGATTAATAAAGATGCAGATATTGATGGCGTCTACAGCCTGCAGTGGTGCCCTACTGAATTGTGCCCGACTTGCAGGTTCATTTGCGGAGATGTGGGTGCTTTGATTGAGAATGGCAAGAGGTTGTTGGCCTTGGATGGTTCTGCGCTTCCTGTTGTCTTCGAGAGGGCTTAAGTATGTATGGATCCCAAAGTGTATTATGAATAACCGATCCAGCTGAACTAGCTTGGTACGTAGACGCATACGAGTATGCTGCATAAATATTTGTTTGAATATAAATAACTTACTGGTGCAATTAAGACGATGTGTAATAGTTGTGAATTCAGATTTATACTTTTATGTTAAAGGAATGAAATACAGCGTTATCATAAATTTCACCGAACCATAGATGCAAGTCTGTAAGATCATCTATACAAGAAATTAACTGATGAAGATGAACAAGTTAGTCGTCATTTTCATTAGAGCAGCTGGATGATAAGACCCAACGAGCCAATAAATTCTCTTTCTAGAGAACCCATCGCAAAAATGATAATTTCTACGGATTTGTTAATGACCGACAGACTACCTACGTCGGCAACTTTATGATTTCATATAAATTATTATCAACTATTAACCCAGAGCATATAGAATTTTAACAAGTGATTTTCTAATATATATATATATATATATATATATATATATATATGAAGTCTCTACTTCAATCTATATTTAAATTGTTGAAATTAAAGGCGTTAATAAGCGTTTAAAACGGCAACTTTTTCCCGAAGTATGTAATAGGATATGCAGCTTGATGCCTCAGAGGCTCAGACTAGTGATCGTCTGATAGATGAGTTCTTGGACCCAAAATATTTTTTCCTCTAAAATCCCAAGCTAGTAATTGAAGTGGTGAATGATCGAATTGACCCGTCTTGGAGATTGATCATGTTAGTCTAAGACATTAGAGAGTTGATGATTAGTTTTGATTTCAGTAGTTTTAAAATTAATTATAAAAGAACCCCGAACCATAAGATTACTTTTAATTTCATACCTGATTTTTAAAATCCTGGAGTTTAAATCCGAACCTTTGTCCGTTATATAAGTTTATACTTGATGAACAAGTCTGTTAAAATAATTCAGTCAAAAGTACTGACATGACACTTACTAGCTGATATGATGACGTGGAGCCATTTGGATACCAAAAAACTACAACATGAGTACTTGTAATAAAAAATATATATAAATAAATAAAAAATCCCAAATTATGAAATCCTTGAAATCGAGAAAGGAGAAAACTCTGGCCAAATTCTCTAACCCAAGCAGGCAAGCAAGCCAATCTTGTCGTCCTCGGTACAGAAACTTTGAGAAACTCTCTGTAAGGGATCTCGAAACCTTAACTACCAAAACTAAGAGAAACTAAGAAAACAAAAACAAATTGATTCAATATTCAGATGATGTTTACATATATTACAGCTAGCTTCCAACTATATAGTCGGACTAAACCGATAAAACGACGTAGTTACAGATTTGGGGCCTAACATGAGTTTAAATAAGTAAAAACTACTGTAAGTCTGGACCACAATTGAGCTCGGCTGGTAATCATATTGAAGTGCATCAAAACGCTGTGTTTCAACTTAAAAACAATGACTGGTTACATTTCTTCCCCCTTCAACAGAAACTTGACAAGTTTCACTTCCAAAATCAAAATCTTAACAGACTGAAGCTTCTCCATAAGTTCACATGTAAAGGACATTGCTAGAACAACAACAATAGCTTCATATTGAACAACAATAATACGGAGTAGACAAACCTTCAACCTTGCCACAATGAGAACAACATGATAACTATTCAATCCATCAATCCAGCATCTGACAAGCATCATTCTTGAAGTTTGAAGCTCAAATAAGCAAATGTAAGCTAGCTGAGTACTCAGAATAGCAACCTGATTAAAAGCAGCAGATCTGTACACATCCCCATTCCCATAATCACTCAATGCTGCACAAGCCTGAGCATGGTTGAGCTGAAAAGAAAATATGATGACCAGGTCATGTAGCTTGTGGCTTTGATTCAAAGTTCCCAAAACAATCATATCCTTAAGATTCATTCACTCCTTGGCTCAAAATATAGCCAAACATTTCCATGCAAGCTACTTTTATGAAACTCATACTTGCACACAACAACTCAAATCCTAGTGTTAGACTCTGGGGATCTAGTGAACAATAATCATGCATTCTAATATTTGTAAACAACTCCTTCATAGCTTGATCACTTGGTGATGATGCCAACACTTCCATAATCTGTTCTGGAGCTTTAATATTTCTTATGCAGAAGAGGTCATGATCTCTTGAAAGAAGTTGATCAGCAGAGCACCTCACAGAAGATGACTCTAAATTGCTCATTAACATTAAGAGTTGCCCAAGTTGCTGTGTTTGAAACCCCCATTCACTACTAATAGTCTCAATATCAACACTGAAATTTGCAGTAGTGAGGCTGAAATGATGCATCTTTGGACAAAAGCGAAATCCTACTTTGATGATGACAGGAGCTATGACAAAATAAGAAAGCCTCTTCTCATGCATGCTCACATTAGTGTTCTCATCCGTAAATTCATACCCTGTAGCATTTCTTCTTCTCAAACACCCATTCTATGTGTTGAATTGAGTTATCAGTGTCCTCATACACACAGTAGAAAATTCTCTTTCTACACAACATTCTCACATTTCTTTTCCATTTCTCCAACTTATCAGTAAAAGGTAAACTCAGATGTTCATCTGTTATTGGAGGGTGACCACTACCTTTATCATGGACCTTTTTGTCAAACCTGGAGAAACATGGTTGCATTGCATGCTGCCGAATCTTCCTTGAACCCTCAATGTACTGCTTAAGCCTCTCCCCCGTACAAACAACCAACTCCATAGTGCCTAACTGAAACTTACAACCAGTTATCTCATTAACAGGCATGACATGCATGCTTGGGATTCCATAATCAGTTGATGGTGTAATTTTCCCACCAAATGACATCTGGTGCATCACCTGAAGCATTCCCATTGGACTTGTAGCAGGTATGGATTGTTGTAAAGCTGCAGGGCCTTGAGCCACATATGATATTGTCCAAAGTTTCTCTGATTAGAATTGCCAGCTAGACCACCGAGGCCAATACTCAAATTTGGATCTGGATGGTTCTGATCACTCACAAAATCACTCTCCAAAATTCCTTTCCCACTTACAACAGTGTTACATTCTCCCCTCTTCCCATATAGACTCCACCCTTGATCATTTTGCTTAGAACTTAGACCCTCAAGCTCAAAAGTATCATCCCTGTTTTGCCACAAAAATCCAGAGCTTGGAACTCCAGTACTCAAATTCCCCTCAAGAGATACAGGAGTAGATACTAGGGAACCATACAGAGGAGCATTAGAACTCATTCTTCCAATTTTTTCATCATTCCCAGAAGAATTTGATGAAACGGCTATAGCATCTTCAATCCTCTGAACAGGACTGGACTTGTTACTTAGTTCGCCCTCCCATGGTTGCACATTTTTATCAATTGGCTCCTTGACCAAGGTAAGATTTGCACAAGAAATGATACTCTCAGACTCATCAAAATCTGTACCATCCCCACTAGTCACCCTTTCAGTATTTTGAATCCCAAACTCCTTATTTCCAACACTAACGTGCAGGCTATTACTCACATGGTTCAATTTCTCAGTCATGCCAACAGAAATATCATCCTCACAACTACTTTTAGCCACCACAGCAGAAATATACCTCTTGAAGCCCAAAATTACCTCATGATCTGAAAGATTATAATTTGGTCTTTCCGAGTTCCGAATGCTACCCAAGGAAACATCCATCTTAAGGTTACTACTCTCATCTATCATTCTGCTCTTATCTCTGCGGATGAGTCTTGGAAATCCTCCAGAGCAGTAGAGCAACCCACTGGTGGAATAGATCCGAACTTGAGAGGAGTAGCAACTATTGCTTCCACAGCCGCCACAGGGGACTCCTTCAGAGCTCGAAATTCCGCCATCATTTCAGATCTAAAAGCATTCAGAGACTCTTGACAGACCTTGTGGGTGGTCTGAAGCTCTCCCATTTGAAATGCAGTGAGCTCCTTGTGGTGGTGTAGCTTTAGCTTGAAAGCAGCAAGATCGCCACTTTGAGAACTAGCAGTAGGCTGGTTAGCACCTACACCCTTGATTTTCGCCATGAGGCCTCTGATACCAGATGTAAGGGATATGGAAACCCTAACTACCAAAATTTAACATGACACAACATCACATTGATTCACCTGCCTCACTTTTTTCTTCTTTCGAATCTAGAAAGCCAGTCTTGCCCCAAATTGCATCTTATTTGAAGAAAATCCCTACACTACCAGAAAATAGATCTTGGGCGACGAAATGAAAAAAACCGGGCGACGATTTTTTTTTTCGTCGCCTAAGAAAAAACTTGGCCGACGAAAAAAAAAATCGTCGCCCAAGGAAAAAAAATCGTCGCCTAAAGTTCAACTTTAGGCGACGAAAATAAAATCGTCGCCTAAGGCTAAATTTCGTCGCCTAATATAGAAACTAGGGCGACGAAACCATATTTCGTCGCCTAAGATATTTATATCGTCGCCTAAGTTTTTTAATCCTTAGGCGACGACACTAAAATATGTCGTCGCCAAAGTATTTTATTTTTTATTTTTTATTTTTACTTGGCCGACGAATTTCACTAATTTCGTCGGCCAAAAGTAATCCGAATAATTAAAATAAAATAAAACACATTTAAATTTCGTTGCACAGGATTTTTTATTTTTACTCTTGGGCGACGAATTTAACAAATATCGTCGCCCAAGTATTATCTTGGCCGACGAATTACCCTAATTTCGTCGGCCAAGAGTAATCCGAATAATTAAAATAAAATAAAACACATTTAAATTTCATTGTACATGATTTTTTATTTTTATAGTCCCGTCAGCGTCTCATCGATTGGAAACTATTCTCAGTTGAAGGTCCGGCCAGATTACGTGATTTGGAGGGTCGAATAGCCGTTTCCGTCCGTTTAGGGGTTTGACCGCGCCGATTGACCGGACGGATCGAGCCCTTATCGTTGTCCGATGGAGCTAAATTTTTTCCCACCTACGTAATATTTATGCTGGTCATATCTGACGGTAGGTTTTCAGTTCCTCTTCTCTGATCACCAAACTCACGTTGTATGTACTAATGTTGTATAACTTTTTTATATAAGTGTTGAGTTTAAGTGTCGTTTTGAAGACAACGTATACGTAGAAGCCTCAAACGCAAAAAAGTCATGAAATAAGATATGACCGGAACGGTGAAATACGTCAACCCGTGAAAAATGAAGATATTCCGGTAAATTTTATGTGCCGGTTGTTCCGGTTAACAAATTTCTCTTATTTCTACCTAGTGGTAGCCCTATCCCGGGTATTTATTTCTTACCAAATTTTTATAGCCCCGTAAGCGTCTCGTCGATTGGAAATTATTATCAGTTGAAGGTCTGGCCACATTACGTGATTTGGAGGGTCGAATAGCCGTTTCCGTCCGTTTAGGGGTTTGACCGCGCCGATTGACCGGACGGATCGAGCCCTTGTCGTTTTCCGATGGAGCTGAATTTTTTCCCGCCCACGTAATTTGTTATGCTGGTCATATCTGACGGTTGGTTTTCAGTTCCTCTTCTCCGATCACCAAAATCACGATATTCTGAATTTTATGATAGAACTCTTGCCCGACGATTTTCTTGATCTTGGGCGACGAGATTTATAGCGAAGAACATCGTCGCCCAAGTATAGATTCTTAGGCAACGACGTCAAAAATCGTTGGCCAAGATAACTCTTGGCCGACGATTTTCTTTATCTTGGGCGACGATTTTCGAAGTTCGTCGCCCAAGATTATATTGGCCGACGATTTTGAAAAAACAGGGCGACGATTTTTGTAAAATCGTCGCCCAAGAACGCGATTATAAAAGGCAGAGATTCGGAATCCTAACCATTCTCTCTCTCTCTCTCTGGTTTTCTGTTTCTGAAGGGGTTTCGCTCTCAATCGATCGATTCCGCTTCCGCTTCCCAGATCCGACGTCCATCTGCAAGTCTGCAACCCAATCCATTTCCCAGATCCATTCCGCTTTCTGAAATTCTTGTACTAGAGTTTGTTTCTATTTTATGTAATGTGTTTATGTAATGTGTTTATGTAATGATTCAAGATTGTATAACGCAAAGGATATGGTACTTGTAAATAGGATGTGTTGTGGTTTGAAATGTATGATTCAATTCAAAATGATCTGTGTTCATCAATGAAAAATATTATTTGATTTGTTTGTTTCTTCTGCTCTTTACAACCTACGTAATTTCAATATAAAAAAAAAATAAAGGAAAAATATCATCTAAGCCTAAGTGTAAAAAAATTTAAATATATCTTAGGCGACGAAATTGCTAAATCGTCGGGCAATGACTTACCGTATAAGACGACGAAAAAAGTATCGTCGCCCAAGTTCTTGGCCGACGCACTTCTGGCGACGATGTCTTGGCCGACGAAAAAAATCGTCGCCTAAGGCTGTAACATCTTAAGCGACGAAACAATTTTTCGTCGGCCAAAGTGTTAAATCTTGGGCGACGAATATTTTTGGGCGACGAGAAATATATTTTAGGCGACGAAATTAGTATCGTCGCCTAAGAATTACGCTTAGGCGACGACGGTATGAACTGTCGTCGCCCAAGTTCTTGGCCGACGAACTTCTGGCGACGACGTCTTGGCCGACGACCTGTCGTCGCCCAAGTTCTTGGCCGACGAAATTTCTTAACAGGGCGACGATTTTTTTTCGTCGCCCAAAATGAAATTTCTGGTAGTGCTACCTACAAAGCCCAGACCCCTTGCCACCAGCTCACCAGGCGGCAGAAACTCATCGTTGTTGTCGTTGTTGTTATTCGCAATCTCATAAAAAATCATTGTTGATCCTCCCAGACCCATCTATCACTGCATGATTATCGCCTTGCTCTAGACTAGCGCCCCCATTAGAGCCTGAGTCCGACATGCGGGATTGATTCTCTAGACGGGTTGGCTTCGGAGACGACGAGATTAACTGATTGTGGGTTGTGATTATGGTAGAGAGCTCCGAGAGAGAATAACGGTGAGATTCTCATACTCTTTTGATAATTGGAAGGAAAACAATTTCAACGACCTATGTGACAAGAAATTTTTTTAGATGGTTCATGAAGATTACATGACAGGATGACGTGGTTTTACGTTCTAATCAAACGTGAATTTATTACAACTAAAATATAAACTAAGATTTTCTATTTTTTGTGAAATGACCTTCATGGATCTTTGTTGAGTTTGGACTAAGGTTTGGAGTTAGGATTTAGGTTTAAGTTTAGGGTTAGGGTTTTGGGTCTAAGGTTTAGAGTTTAGGGTCTAGGGTTTAGAGTTTATAGTCTAGAGTTTAAAAAGCAATAACAAACCTAAAATTGTCTTTGACAAAATAGCTAATGTAATTTTTTCGTAATAAAATCTATGTGTCGATATTTGATTGAAATGTAGGATCACATCATACTGCTACGTGGTCTTCCGGTAGCATTGAAAATTTTCTCTTGTGTGGCGGAGTTGTGGGATGCATATGGCGCCACATCATCAGATGACAAACATATAGGTTGTTGAGTGTCATGTCAACACTTAGACATAATTTTTTTAACAGACTTGTTCATCAAGGTATGAACTTGCACTACCAGAAGAAAGGTTATAGCCGACGAAAAAAAAAAAACCAGGCCGACGAAATTTTCTTTCGTCGGCTAAGGTAAATTTTCGTCGACTATGATGTCCACTTTAGCCGACGAAATTTTATTTCGCCGGCTATTTTAAATTTTTGTCGGCTATGACAAACTTTAGCCGACGAAATTTTTTTTCGTCGGCGAAAGAATTTATGTCGTCGGCTAAAGTTCACAAACCATGGCCGACGAAATATTTAAAGGTTTAGCCGACGAAATTCATAGTCGTCGGCTAAAGTGCTTTATATTTGCAGATCTGGGCAGCAGGAGCTCATTTCGAAAAAAACGGAAAAAAAACGGGAGAAGAAAAAAGGGGAGAAAAAGTTTGGGTGTTGTCGAAATCTGTCCATAATCAGTTTGTGGAGCCATATATAGGTACGTATATGTATATATATGTTGATTAATTGAGTTTTATTTGAGTTGATCGATTTTAATTAGTGTGATTAATTGAGTTTATTGATTTTGATTGTGATTGAGTTGATTAATTTTGAGTACGTTGGATGTATATATATATATGTGTTGATCGATTTGGTTGATGATTTGAATTGATAATATATATGAATTAATTTATTGTTAATAAATAGTAAATATATATATGTTAATATTAATTTATAATATTATTGTGTTGATATGGTATGAAGTTGTTGATGATATATATGAGTTCATAATGATAATTTTGTAATTAATTAGTTGTAGTACGTACGTAGAATATATATATACTAAATGAATTGAGATTTTATATATGGCATGAAATTTTATTAATAATTAGCTAGCAGCGTTATAAATATATATATATATTTTGTTATATTTTCAGGATATGGATAAGAGTTGCATTTCGCTTCCAAAATGAGACAAAATATACGGTGCAGGAGTTATGAGTTTTCTAGAATATGCGATGGATAATGCTAACGGGAATACAATTTTCTATTGCCCGTGCACGAAATGTCAGTGTCGCAGCGATATGTATCGATTTCCCATTGACAAAGTATGGCAGCACCTGAGGAGTAACGGGTTTTGGGAGAAGTACACATGTTGGTTATATCACGGTGAAACATCATCAGGGGGTCCGCATGATCATGGCCAATTTTCCGAGACGGGCAGTGCTAGTACATCTAACGATCCAACAACGACATTCATCAACGACATGTTTCCTTATGAGACCGGTGTATGCGCTCAAGGACAGTATATGCCTGACCCGGTGCAGCCCTTCCCTAGAGCTGTGAACACTGCTGGTATTGAAAAGTACAACAAACTGCTTGCTTTCCAACAGACCCCTGTGTACCCCGGTTGTCAGAAGACCGTTCTTGAAAGTGTGATGGACGTAATGAGGATTAAAGTTGAGACAAAATCGACCGTGAAGGCTGTTGATGAGTATCTACAGTACACTACTTCGATGCTGCCCAACGGTCATCGTCTTCCTACCACTCATCGGAAGGTCCGATGTATCCTGAAAGATCTTGGGCTTTCCTACATCAAGATCCATGCATGCAGATATGACTGCGTTCTCTTTTGGGGTAAAGATCCAGAAGGGAATGACCTTGGTGGCCTTGACACATGTCCGGTATGTCACACTGACAGATATAAGCTGACTCCTGCAGGCAACAGGAAACCTGTAAAGGTACTTCGGTATTTCCCTTTGACGGATAGGTTGGAGCGGTTGTACATGTCTTCACACACGGCCGAAGCGATGAGATGGCACGATGATAGGGAATTGCATGACGAAGATACTCTTATACACCCTGCTGACGGGGAGGCTTGGAAGCATATAGACAGGGAGTTTCCTCAATTTGCGTCAGAGGTCCGAAATGTGAGGCTCGGGCTCTCATCCGACGGGTTCAACCCTTTTGGGAATATGAGTCTGCAATACAGTATATGGCCGGTGATTTTGGTACCGTACAACCTTCCCCCAGGGATGTGCATGAAGAAGGAGTACAATATGTTGAGTTTGTTGATTCCGGGGCCTGGTTATCCGGGGAAGTGTCTCGATGTGTACTTGAGACCTTTGATTGAAGAGCTTAAATTTTTGTGGGACGTTGGTCATCCCACTTATGACAAGTACACGCACGAGATGTTCCAGATGCATGTCATGGTTGTTGGCACCATCAGTGATTTTCCTGCCCGTGGGATGTTGTCGGGCAACGTTGTTAGGGGATACAAGACTTGTCCAGAGTGCCTTAGCGATGAGGGGAGCAGCAGTCATTGCAACAAGATATGCAGATTGGGTCACCGTGCTTTCCTTCCATATGATCACGAATGGCGGTTCGATGAAAAGACATTTGATGGGACCGTAGAACACGGCGTGCCTCCCAGAAGATGGACGGGGGAAGACATTTTAGCGGTGCTTAATGAGTACGATTTTGGGCAGCTCAGCAATCATCCCAACATTGTGGCGGCAATACCTGAAAGACCCGACAGGTACAAATTCTGGACACATAAGAGCATATTCTGGGAACTCCCATACTGGAGTAAGTTGTTGATCAGGCACTACCTGGATGTCATGCACATAGAAAAGAATGTGTGCGACAGTGTGGTGGGCACAGTGCTGAACTTGGAGGGGAAGACGAAAGACGGTCCTAAGGCACGCATTGATCTAAAAAAATGCGGAATAAGAAGACATTTGTGGTTGAAAGAAGGGAAGAAAAAAATGCCTCAAGCTCCTTACACCGTGAAGCCTGACCAGAAGAACCTAATTTTCAGGTGGATGAGTTGTGTGAAGTATCCTTCAGGCTATGCAGGAAATATTGCCCAGTGTGTGAACTTCCGGGACAATAAGATGTACGGGTTGAAGAGTCATGACTGTCATATCCTGCTACAACGTCTCTTCCCTGTTTTCATTCGACCGTTCCTTCCCCGTCAGGTGGTGGAGCCGTTAGTAGCGTTGGGAAGATTTTTCCAGAAGTTATGCACACGGGAAGTGTCTCGATGTGACCTCCGGGAAATGCAAATGGACATCATTTATATCATGTGTAAATTTGAGAGGATATTTCCTCCAAATTTTTTTGACATCATGCCTCACCTGATGATCCATCTTCCCGAGCAATTGTTGCTTACCGGTCCAGTACACTACACTTGGATGTATCCCATGGAAATGTACGTTTTTTACTTTCATGAATTCCTCAATACATATACATGTTCAATAATCATAACATTTTGCAACTTGATTTACAGGCAACTTGGAGACTACAAAGATTATGTGGCTAATAAATCCGCTCCTGAATGATGTATAGCTGAAGCATATATTGCGCACGAGTGCGTCACCTACATGAAGTTGTATTTAGGAGCGTTGAAGGAAACTCTGCAAACCATGCCGGTAGATGTACCGAAGTTCAATCTTTCCATAGTCTCTAGTGATGTTGAAGTGTATGGAATTTTGCCAAACTCCTACAAGTTGCAACCACATGAGCTAGTCATTGCCCACTGGTGGGTATTGATTAACTGTCCAGAAGTTGAATACTGGAAAGACATCCATCTCAATCATCCCAACATTCAAGGTGATCTCGAGTACCACAACAGGGAGTTCGCAGATTATTTTGGCGGTTGGGTACGTAATTTAATTTTTCTCTACGGGTTTATGTTTATTGCATAATTATCCATATTTACAGTTGAGATGGTTGGTTGCAGATGAACCATATTCAATCTGATGGTCACCCAAATTGGTCGCACGAACTAAGACTTCTAGCCATGAAGCCGATAGTCTCAAGAGTTTATCCGATGTGCAAGGTGAATGGCGTGCAATTTATATGCGAACAAAGAGACAGCAGAAAGAGAACACAGAATTATGGGGTCATGGCACATGGTGGGCGGAATGGAGTTGACTATTACGGTGTTCTTGATTCAGTGGTGGAACTCGTTTACGGTGAAGGCATGACAGTGCACCTCTTCAAGTGTAGATGGTTTGATACTAGGCCGCAGAGCATGAAGACCGATCAGTACAGAATATTATCGGTGAACACTGCTACAAGTTCTTACGAGGATGACCCCTTCGTTTTTGCCACATCGGTAAAACAAGTGTTTTATCTTGATGACCTTGCTAAGGGTGACGCGTGGAAAGTAGTCAACCTTGTGCACCCTCGAAACATTTATCGGGCGGCTACACTTGGAGAGGCCGAAGACGAGGAAGAGGATGTTGCGTATCAAGAGCCCAACGCAATAGGTATTCCTAATTCCTCTACCATTCGCCTTAATAATTTTAAAGCGGGTCGTTCGGTGCGAATTCGTGATGAAGAGCCAAGGCTTGTTGATGTTGATCCAAATCAAGAGCCAGACGAAGACTCTGGCGATGAGGAAATACATATATTACCAGAAATTAATTCTGACACCGAAGAAGACTCATCGGATGATTCCGATTACGAGCCTTAGTTTTAATGTATGATTCCGATTAATTTGTATAATTTTTCAAAGACTTTTTCCTTTATAGTTTACACATGTTGAATTCATATTTCAGTTATGAATATATGAGATTTTGGTGATACATGATGAACAGGGTTTTTTTAATGTATGGTTTATGAATATCGTCTGTTTTTTTTCCCTGTTTTTTTACTTTAGCCGACGAAATATACTATAATTCGTCGGCTAAGATATTTTTTGCCGACGAAAAAGCCTTAATTCGTCGGCCATAGATGTTTTTTTATTTTTTTTTATTACACTTTAATCGACGAAATAAACTGTGATTCGTCGGCTAAACTACCTTAGCCGACGAAAAAAACCTTAATTTCGTCGGCTAAACTTGTTTTTTTATTTTTTTTAATTACTCACTTTAGCCGACGAAATACACGGTAATTCGTCGGCTAATATGGTTTTTGCCGACGAATAACCTAATAATTCGTCGGCTATAGTTATTTTTAAAATTTTTTAATTACATACTATAGCCGACGAATATGTTAGGGTATTCGTCGGCTAAACCCTAAAATATTTCTATTACCTACTATAGCCCTATGTTCGGTGGTTATTTTGCGTAAAATTTTTATACGACTTGTTGCGTGTCATCGGTTTAAAACTATTTTCAGTGGGAGGTCCGGCCAAAATACGTAATTTAGACGGTCGAACGACCTTTTCCGTGCGTTTAGGGGTTTGACTTACGAGATTGACCGTCCGGATCGAGCCCTTATTCTTTTCGGATCAAGTTGAATTTTTTCCCATACATGTATTTTATCATGATGGTCAGATCTGACGGCTGGATTTGTGTTTCTCAAGTTTGGTCATCACGATCACAACATGTGTACTAATGTTGTATAACTTGTTTACCAAGTGTTATGTAAATGTTCCGTTTCAAAAACAAACTATACGTAGATCCTTCAAACGTAAAAAAGTCATGAAATAAGACATGACTAGAATGGTGAAATACGTCTACGGTTGAAAAATCACGGTATTCCGGTCATGTCTCGGTGCCGATAGTTGCGGTCAATGCAATTTTTCATTCTTTCTCCCTATGGGTAGCCCCGGGTTCGGTGGTTATTTTGCTTAAAATTTTTATACAACTTGTTGCGTGTCATCGGTTTAAAACTATTTTCAGTTGAAGGTCCGGCCAAAATACGTAATTTAGACGGTCGAACGACCTTTTCCGTGCGTTTAGGGTTTTGACTTACGAGATTGACCGTCCGGATCGAGCCCTTATTCTTTTCGGATCAAGTTGAATTTTTTCCCATACATGTATTTTATCATGATGGTCAGATCTGACGGCTGGATTTGTGTTTCTCAAGTTTGGTCATCACGATCACAACATGCCAAATGTATAAAGGTTTAGCCGACGAATTTCAAATGTTTAGCCGACGAATTTCAAAGGTTTAGCCGACGAATTTCAAAGGTTTAGCCGACGAATTTCAAAGGTTTAGCTGACGAATTTCAAAGGTTTAGCCGACGAATATATGTATAGCCGACAAAATTTTGTTCTTTAGCCGACGAACAAATTATTTCGTCGGCTAAAGTCCTCGGGTTTTAATTGCGAACCCTAGCCTCCTCCCTCATTTCTGCAGTTTTTCAACCCTAGCCTCCTCCCTCCCGGTCTCCTCCCTCCTCCCTCAACGATCCAAAAACGCTAGTGGTGTTGTTTGTCTGCTCAAGGTACGCTCCCATAAACCCCAAATTCATCGATTTCTTTTCTGCAAAATATATGGATTGATGATTGCTTCTGCGTTTTGCCATTTTGGTTGTATAAAACTGAGAATGACCGTAACTGCAAAATTTTAAAATTATTGTAACCTTTTAAATTTTAACATTTCTGTAATTTTTAATATTATTTAATTGTTGTTTTAATATTATTGAATTGTTGTTTTGTAATTTTTAATATTATTAAAAATTTAACACTAGATTAACTAGAGAATCGGGATGAAAACGCGAAGTTGAAGAAATGAATAAAACTTGTAATTTAATTTTTGTTAATTAATTTGTGTTAATTAAATTTGTGTTAATTTAATTTGTGTTAATTTAATTATGTTAGTTTATGTGTTTATTTTTGAATATATGTGTTTATTTTTGAATATATGTGTTAATTTATTTTTGATTTCGAATTTAGTTTTACAATATGTTAGTTAATTTATGATGATGTTGATATATATAATATTGTTATGTAAGTAAAATATATATATATATATATATATATATATATATATCTATATATATATTGGTATGTGTATCTATTTATTGAATAAGTATAATTTTAAAAATGTATAATTTTTTATAAAACAAAGACAAAATAATCTAAAGCCTTTAATTAATATTATAAATAGGATGAGCGGCTTTTTTCGATCGAAGAAGAGTTCGAAGGGCCAAAGGTCCGAATCGTCTGAGGGAACCTCTAGCAACCCTCAAACGACGTTTCAGGGCCACATGACAGCCAGACGTGCGAGCCTTCTGGAGACGGCGCTGGAGGTGCCCGTTTCATCGAGGCAGGCGGCCGTCCCTCGTTCCCCGAGGCCCTTGACGGAGGTGTATGCACCTCGTATGCCCGAGATACACCGGGCGCCCACTCCGGGTCCTACTTCTTCGGATAGTGGGTCATCTGGGGTACAGATGCCGCCGCCTCATCTGTTCCTTCCGCGGACGATACCGGCGATACCTGTAGTCGATGGCTCAGGGACGCCGATTTATCCACTGCCCCCGCCAGTGGCTCCATCAGCGGCGTACCGGTTCCTGCCTTTTGATACGCCTCTTATTTCTGCGAGGGTATCATCATCGGCGACAGAGCCGGAATCCGTCGCGATCTCCTCAGGTAATCAGTAATGCATGATTACTTTTAAAGGGTCATATATATTTTAATAATCAATTTGGCCGAATCATGTCATAGGCACAAAGAAGAAGAAAGGCCCCGTCACAGGGAAAGCTCTCGAGAAGATGGTGAGTATCATGGGGAGAATCCCCATCGATACTGACGGGGATGGCCACGCAGTATCGGGCGGGAAGTCGAGGATGTACTCCGGCCGCGTGGGTGCTCTCATTAGGGATAGAGTCTCTATGTTGTGGTCCGACTGGGGCGAGGTCCCGCAGGAGGTTAAGGACATGGTCCACAACGCGATGTCGGTGAGTTTACAAAATAATATTATGTATTAAATTGTTGATTTCTCGAAAAGCTAAACTAATAATAATCGGTTAAATGCAGGTGTGGTTTGAGGTTCCCGAGCACCTGAGGGACAGCTGGGCCGACGTTGTGCATGGGGGAACCATCATGCCGGTTCTAGACCGTTCGGTGTCTTCATGGACGAGGCGGCGAGGGAACATCTAGAAGTCAACCCCTACGTCTATACGTACGAGAAGGCATATCCTGACTCCCAGGAGGATATTGTAAGTCACTTTACGTTTTTAAAATTTTAAATTTATGTAAAAATTTTAATTAATAATTTTTTTCCTATCCATATAGGCGAGGGTGAGGGAGGCTAGTGACGAGGTCCTGAGTACCTTAGTGAGGGAGGCATGGCCGGACACGCAGGATTTCGAGATGTCCGAAGCCATGTCCCGGATCGACAATTTGGATCCGACGATTGGGGCGAGGATCATGGGCATAGCCTTCCCACCGAGAGGAAACAACTTCTACTGTCGAGGTCTAGGAAAGAGAGGCGAGGGGGTCCTGAAGACCACTCCAGGATTTCAACGAAAGTCAACCTCGACTAGTACCAGCACCACGTCCACGATCAACAGGACGACTCAGCTAGAGTCGGAAGTTCAGAGACTACGAGAACAACAAGCTGCTCAAGCTGCCTCGCAGGCTGCCTCGCAGGCTGCCTATATTGCCCAGTTGGCAGCCTTTAATACCGCGCAGGCAGCCTATGTTGCCGAGATATATGCCATCCAGCAGGCCCAGCAACAGCAGATGTTGCAGTACATGCAGGACTTTGCAGCTGCCCAGAGTCAGGGACTTCCGCCTCCGCCCATGCCTCCGCCCTTGCCGCTACCCCAGCCGCCGCAACCTCCGCAGCAGCCCCCAGAAAATGACATCAATTTAGACGATATAGACTTTACGTAGTTGATATATATTTTTATGTAAATTGATACTTTTATGTAGTTCATATATTCTTTTATGTGTTTGTTGTTGGTTATATGAAATTATTAAATATGTCTTTTGCAGCTTGCATGGAATGGTAATTCAGAAATTTCGGGGTTTTTTTTTTACTAGAATGCACTTATAGCCGACGAAAAAAGCCATAATTCGTCGGCTAAAGTTTTCTTAAAAAAAAAAAAAAAAGTTTAGCCGACGAAATAAGCTTTAATTCGTCGGCTAAATGCCTATAAAGCCGACGAAAAATACAATATTTCGTCGGCCATAGATGTTTTATATTTATTTATTACAAACTTTAGCCGACGAATATTTTAAATTATTCGTCGGCTAAAGTTTGGAATATAACCGACGACACAAAATGTCGTCGGCTAAGGTATGGACTATAGCCGACGAATAATGTCGTCGGCTATAGTTCATACTTTAGCAGACGAAATAATGTCGTCGGCTATAGTATGACTATAGCCGACGAAATAATGTCGTCGGCTAAAGGTTGGACTATAGCAGACGATATTATTTCGTCGGCTATAGTATGACTATAGCCGACGAAATTTTTTTTCTCGTCGGCTAAAGTCATTACAGACGACCCTTTCCCGACGACACTATAGCCGACGAACCTTCGTCGGCTAAGGTTGTAGCCGACGAATTTTTTTAACAGGCCGACGAAAATTTTTCGTCGGCTAAAATGCCTGTTCTGATAGTGTCTTCCTCTGTTTTAGTATGTATAATGACATTGAAGCTACTGTTTTGCAAGGTTACTACCCCCAGTAAAAGTTTACTACACATCTAAGTTGATTTTTCTCTGTTTGAATATGACTTATAGCATTAGAGCTACTGTTTTGTAAGTTTACTATCCCTAGTAAAAGTTTACTAGGGGTAGTAAATTTTATTTTTTCTCATCTAAGTTGATTTTTCTCCTTTTCAATGTGAATTATGGCATTAGAGTTACTGTTTTACAAATTTACTACCCCTAATAAAAATTTATTAGGGGTAGTAAACTTCATATTTTTGCATCTAAGTTGATTTTTCTCATTTTCAATGTGAATTATGGCATTTGAGCTACTGTTTTGTAAGTTTACCACCCCCAGTAAAAGTTTAATAGGGGTAGTAAACTTCATTTTTTCGTATCTAAGTTGATTTTTCTATTTTTCAATGTGAATTATGGCATTGGAGCTACTGTTTTGCAAGTTTACTACCCCCAGTAAAAGTTTACTAGGGGTAGTAAACTTCATTTTTTCGCATCTAAGTTGATTTTTCTCTTCTTCAATGTGAATTATGGCATTAATTAGAGCTGCTGTTTTGCAAGTTTACTGCCCCCAGTAAAAGTTTACTAGGGGTAGTAAACTTTGTTTTTTCACATCTAATAAGTTGATTTTTCTCTTTTTCAATGTGAATTATGGCATTGGAGCTACTGTTTTGCAAGTTTACTACCACCATTAAAAGTTTACTAGGGGTAGTAAACTTCATTTTTTGCCGGTATGCTTCCGGCAAGATCCGGTGGGTTATGGTGACATTTTTTTCAAAAAAATCCAGTGAGACTCCGGCGTCTCCGGTGATTTTCCGATCACCATCAATTTTTCGGCGACCGGTGACCGGAATCCGGCGGCCAGTGTCCGGTGACGGGAATCCGGCAACCGGTGTTCGGCGACCGGCGCTGGTGTCCGGTGTGCTTCCGGAAAAGTCTTTCATTTTTCTTTTTCTTTTTTTCTCTTTAAATAAAGGTTAAGGGTAAAAAAGTCTTTTAAAATATCATTTTATTATATTTTAATAAAGATTTATGTATTTGGGCTTAAAATAATTATCTTGTATTCAAATGGGCTAATAAAAGAGAGAATCTTTAGTACACGGTGTGTATCTTCACATACATACATGGATGATCAAGATTAGAAGAAATAATATAGAAACATGGTGGTCAAACATATGAATTGTTATGAACGGTTAAGATTATGTCGTGTAAATACACGTCATGCATACAAGAATTTTCATCGATAAAAAAAATTATTATTAAAATAAAATTGTCTTTTTCTATCGTGTGCGAATGGTCTTTTTCTCTTATTTTTTACACATCACATACACGAAACGACTAAACAAACCACTAGATGAAAGCTCCCCTGGGAGCAACCTGCACCAGAAATTAAGATGCTCTGTATCTGTGGGACCTTGAGAATCACGAATGCATTTGCGATTTCAATCTTTAGCTTTCTTTTTATTATCCATCTCTTCATTGTCTCTCAATAAACAATTAACCAAGGGTTTTGGTGCTTAGCTATTATTTATATTCTTGCTTACGAGAGGAACCTCTCAATCCGGAAAACAAAAAGGGGGCAAAAGCCATGGAAATAGTAGAGGAAGAGAGCAGCAGCTGGCTATGCTGTGTTTCTCATCTTGTTCCTTCTGTTCAAGAATTAGCCAAGAAGCCCATAACCACCCTTCCACCTAGATATATACAGCAAGATCTCCACGACGGTGATGCTCGAGACCAAGTGAACAAGTTCGGTTCCGATGAAGCGAGCAGTTCTGTACAACCTGAAATACCAACCATCAACTTCAAGAAACTGCTTTCTCGGAAAGAATCGAACAGTTTTCAAGATTCGGATGAATTGGCTAGGCTCCACTTGGCTTGCAAAGAGTGGGGTTTCTTCCAGGTACCTCAATATAGTTAAGAGTTCATAGAGTATTTCACTTTCAGAACTTTAACTTTCTATGTAAATTATAACTAGAATTGCAATAGTATTATCAATCCTTTCGGGAAGTTAAAGATAACTAAAACAAGTTAAAAGACTTGCACGAAGAACTTGAGTTGCTCATTATAATCTTCTCATGATTTCACCCTTACTTTTTCTCTATTAAGTTCATGAGACTTCTCATGTGAGAAATCGTTTGTGTATATATAGGGACCATATCTCACGTATACATAGTTCAGTCATACATGTCAGTTTCTTGATGTCATACCATTTTAACTACTCTTTCAAAAATTCAAATCAGATAATAACTTATGATTATGTACGATGAAGAATTTTAAATTCTAACCGATTATGAGTTGGTCAAATAATGATTATGTTCCTTATCTTTAAACTCATGTCAACACTAGAACTCAAATATGTATGCATCATCTCTACACAATGTTATATATTATATCTAGTTCATCAAGATATACAAATATTAGTATATGACTTCTCTTTTTTGGAAATGAAACCTCTTCATTGAGGGACACAGCACAATAGACATAACAGTCCAACCATACAACATAATTAAACAAGAAAACTAATCAACTATTTCAAAGTTCAAACTCAATAGGACGAAACAGTTTTCTTGCCAACAAAAAAAGTAGAGCCACGACTAGAATGCCGTCCTCAATCTGCAACCATAGGAGGGCAAGGGATCCCATCATTCTGAAGTATATTGGTGAGGGAAGGTAAATTACTTAACAAAGCAAGAATTTGTATCCAAAAAAAAAAAGACTTAACAAAGCAAGAAAGCAAATGACGGTAGAGTGCTTTTAATTATATATATGTTGCTAGCAGTTGGTAAACCATGGCGTGAGCTCTTCTTTGTTGGAGAAGATTAAGACAGAAATTCAAGACTTCTTCAACCTCTCGATAGATGAGAAGAAACGGTTTTGGCAGCGTCCAGAAGACATGGAGGATTTTGGACAACTCTTTGTAGTTTCTGAAGAGCAAAAACTTGATTGGGCTGACGTTTTCTTCATGACTACACTTCCTGTCCAGATGAGGAAACCTCACCTATTCCCGGAGCTCCCTTGTCCTTTCAAGTAATCAAGCTCTCTCTCTCTCTCTCTCTCTCGTGTTACATCATTTACAAGTCTTACATGAACAGAGACACCTTGGAGATTTACTCCTTGGAACTGAATAACCTTGCCATGGCTATCCTTACACAAATGGAACATGCTTTGAAAGTTGATGCCAATGAATTGACCGAGTTATTTGAAGATGGAATGCAATCAATGAGAATTAACTATTACCCTCCATGTCCTCAGCCGGAGAAAGTCATCGGATTTACTCCTCATTCAGATGCCTCAGGACTCACGATCCTCCTGCAAGTGAATGAAATGGAAGGTCTCCAAATCAAGAAGGATGGGAATTGGCTTCCTGTTAAGCCACTTCCTGAAGCCTTTATTGTCAACATTGGAGACGCTCTGGAGGTAATCTTCAACTTGTTACTTAACGCTATTACCTACTTGAATTAGAAATATTCACTTGCTCTTATACAAAATGAACTTAAATGGCAGATTAAAACAAATGGGACTTATCGTAGCATTGAGCATCGAGCAATTGTAAACTCAGAGAAAGAAAGACTCTCAATCGCCACATTTTGCAACCCGAGAGTTGATGGTGAAATTGGACCAGCCTCTAGCTTGATCACTGAACAAACACCTGCTGCATATACAAGGATCGGAGTACAAGACTACACGAAAGCCTTTTTTGCTCGTAAGATTCAAGGAAAATCTTTTATTGATGATCTTAAAGTTTAAATTAAGTTAGTTTGTTGAGTGATCTTAATATGTTGGGATTAACAAGATGCATATTGTGTACTCAAGATGCATATATATGCATATTGCCACTGAACCAACTCAGTATGAGGCTATGAACTACTTGGTCTACAACCCTGTATGTCATTCTTGATTGTGTGATTGATAAAGTAACTTGAGGTTCACAACTAAAAATAATTGATAACGGATTGAGATGCTGACATGCTGTCATTAGTATTCTCAACAGTAATTAGGCAAAAAATTATTTGTAATAGTAAAATAAAGAAAGGCCCTGAATGTACGTACGTAATAGATCGATATCGCAACTTGATGTATGTATATATGTAGACGTACACAAGTATACACAACTAATACTCAGCTGGTGCTGAGCATTTGCAATTAGGCATTTAGGCCCCAAGTGTTGGGCTGTGACTCTTGGCCACCTCTCCCAAATAGGCAAATACCATCGAACTTTGCAAGTTAACTCGAGGATTCATGCATGGCCGGACTGGCCCGGACAGCACAGCATGTTCACATATAAGGTCAGAAATAGGAGAAAGGTCTGAAACTGAATCATGTTCCTTTGCAGCTAGCTAACTGTCTATGAAAGCGAGCCTTAATAATCTGCAATGCATCCTCGATCAGAATGAACTTAATTAACAAGTTAGAACTCTGAAGAAAGAGCTGGAAAAGAGTCCCATACAAAAGGTTTTCATACTTGATTACTAACCGCAGCGGCATGGTGCATTTTAAAATGTTCATACTTGGTTGCCAGTTCTACTACGTGTTCGCATAGATCTTTGAGTTCATTGCATGCAGTTCGGTTCTGTTGTTTTTTCTTCTGTTTGTATGTAGCACTGTCGCAACCAAGGAATAGCGCGGTGCGCATGCATTAGGTGACGCAGCTATTGGTTCTGTCGACGTTTATCTACATATCTATCTTGTGTGGGATGGATAAGCCGGCCCTCTGCTTTGTTTGTACACAAGTTGAGGAGGTGCTTCAGCTTCAATCTTGGCATCACCAAGTAAACGCCGGTAAGCTGGGCCATCGATTATGCCCAACACTGTCTTGGAGACACATCTGATGGAACACCTGTGACATAGCGAGAAGTCTCATGAAGATGTTATATATAGTACTAGTAAATAAAACTTGTTTAACAATGCTTTAAATATCACCCGCGCGTTGTTGCGGGCTATGATTTCTTGATGATGAACAATATTCAATCTCCATCTCACACCTCCCATGCCACCACATTTTCTAAATCTACCGCCGATTCCCCCGCCTTTCCCTATTTTTTCACAAACACATCCATCTTTCCCAAATCCACTACCAACATCATGGCCTCCATGCCTGTAAAATCCACCGCTCATCTCTAATTCTACCACCTCTTATTCCGCCACCTACACAAAATTCACCATCAACCCCATAATCTCTACCATCTTTTTTTAATTCCACCACCATATCATAGTCTTTCCCTTGTAAAAACCTATCATAAACACCTCTGACCCAATGCCCACAACTAAGTAAAAAATGAAAAATGAAGAAGTAACAAAAATTTTAAAAACACAAACGACTTTTTATCAGAAGAATTACATATTTGTAAATAAATTTACATTAAGAGGTAACACAGTCTTTTTTGTCAGTATAATGACAGATTCCTAAATAAACAACTACGGGTAAAAACACAATTAACCTGAAATTAAAGAGAAAAAACACAATTCATAATAGATATGAACAGTGTTTTATTTTATATAATGTTAGTGCTTCGTGCATTATTGTTGTTGACAAGGGCAGAGATTTTCTCTCGACTTCTTTTACTAAACTACGTAATCGGTTTAATAAATCTAATATCAATGATTTAACTTTTGGGTTGGGAATGTGAATTATTGGGTCGAAGGGAGAAAAACGTGTAGCTTGTCGATGATGATCGACATAAATTTTTGGCCATATAGGGAAATTAAGCAGAAAATGATTTTGACGCTTTAACATACTTTTGAGGCATTAACTGATGTGCTCCTATTATATATCTGGGCGAGCATGGAGAGCTAGAAAGCTAAGAGTAGGAAAACGTGGGTGCACAGATATGGCAATGGCTCTATCACCATGGTTGAATCAACTGGGGCAAGAGCTACAAAGAATCACCACTCCTTCCTATCTTTTCTTGGTTTCTCTTCTCTCGCTTTCCATATGCATTTTGCTTTCATTTTCCAGGTCAGGTTCGAAACTCAAGTTGCCCCCATCTCCAACAAGGTTACCACTGATTGGAAACCTTCACCAGCTAGGCACACTCCCACACCGCTCTCTTGGCACTCTGTCTAAGAAGCATGGCCCTCTAATGCTACTTCACTTGGGACAAGTTCCAACACTAGTAGTTTCATCAGCAGAAATGGCCAAGGAAGTCATGAAGACCCATGATACTGTTTTCTCCAGCCGTCCCAAAACTACAGCTGCAAACATATTAGTCTATGGATGTTATGACATTGGCTACGCCCCTTATGGGGAGTACTGGAGACAAGTTCGGAAACTTTGTGTTCTCGAACTTCTCAGCCTCAAAAGGGTGCAACAATTTCAGTATGCAAGGAAAGAAGAGATTGGGGAGTTGGTAAATAGAATACGAAAAGCGTGCCTCGGCCAGTCTCCTATTAATCTAAGTGAGATTCTGATAAGAGCGTCCAACAACATAATGTCAAGGTGCGTTCTTGGACAGAATTTTGTGGAACAAAATGGTAGTTGGTTTGGAGAGTTGGCAAGAACGTTGATGACTCAATTAATGGTTTTCAGCCTGGGAGATTTCTTCCCTTCTTTGAGTTGGATTGATAGTCTTAGAGGACTAACTGCACGGTTGAATAAAACCTTTGTCGAGGTAGATGGATTCCTTGATCAGTTAATTGAAGAGCATAAGACAGCAAATAGAGAAGTTGAATCCAAGGACTTTGTGGATATTCTCCTCCAGCTTCAAAAGCATAGCAGCCCTGACTTCCAGATTACTCGAGACAACCTGAAGGCCATCTTAATTGTCTGTCTCTCCTTCCCTCAACTTTTCTGTGTATACTCATTGACATCTTTATTTTTAGGATTTTGAGAGGTCCTTCAATGGCTTCTCCATTTAGACTAGGAGTTTTTTTAATTGTTTGTTTATGTGCTAAATTGGGCTTCTTTTTATAGGACATGCTCATTGGTGGAAGTGATACTACTTCAACAGCGTTGGAATGGTTGATGGCAGAGCTGATGAGAAATCGAAATGTAATGGCCAAACTCCAAGAGGAAGTTAGAAGGGTGGTGGGGAAGAAGGCAAGGGTGGATGTGAGTGATCTCGAACAAATGGACTACTTAAAATGTGTCATCAAAGAAGCTCTAAGACTACATCCTCCAGTTCCTCTATTAATTCCAAGAGAAACAATTGCAGCTGTGGAACTGCGAGGTTATTATATCCCAGCGAAAACAAGGGTGTGTGAATGCATTTGCAATCCAAAGGGACCCCGAATTCTGGGACAGACCGGAGGAGTTCCTTCCGGAACGATTTGAGGGCAACTCAGTTGATTTCGGGGGCCAGGACTTCCAGTTCATCGCATTTGGTGGTGGGAGAAGGGGGTGTCCAGGAGTGAACTTTGCTGTTGCTACAGCTGAATATGAGCTTGCAAACCTTGTGTATTGGTTTGATTGGAAATTGCCTAGTAGTGGAAGTGAATTGGACGAGACCTTGGACATGACTGAAGTTTATGGTCTCACTGTCCATAAAAAAGGTCCTCTTCGTATTGTGCCTGAGTTATACTCCCCTTGATCCTCCATTCATAGGTTTTATGCTTTATATATCCTTTTCTACTAGTTGAATTCTATCTGTTTTATTCTGTGTTTTCATTTTTCAATAAGAATCCTCCTTTCCAACCAAAAGATAAATAGGCTGTAGAGAAGTATTCAGACACTTCACATTAACACCAATCCCCATGAACAATTTTGATATCATAATTTGATAAAGGTGCAAGTGCATATATTGTAAATGCTGTTTGAGACAGATAAGACGTGATATGCGAGTCATGAGATCTGCCAAGGCTTCTAAAAAATTAGAACTTTTTATTGATTTTCAATACTATAATTACAAAGGTAATTGGAAAGAAAAAATAGCTAATGATACAATTACTCCTCCCTCCTCAAATCTAACACTGAATATCCCACTTAAACCCACCTAAGACAATCCATAGTGAACAGCTCCTGTGTTCCTGTGAGCAGCTACAGCTACAGCTGCAGCACCAACAGGACCAAACTGAGACTGCGCATGCAGCAGCTTCGTATCTATGGCATTTAGTTGATCTACCTTGGTGGATGGCGGGTGGTATGGGTTGGTGTTGACATCGATGGCCATTCCCGGAATAGGTTTTGACCAATGTTTTAAAAGGCTAAGGCGTAGCCGAGGCTATGGAGCGAGAGCCTCACCAAGGCGTAAGCCTTTTGAAAAAAAAATATTTCCTGCTATATATAGATTATATATTGCAATCTATAGTTCTATACTTAGACAAAACCAACACACCATTGACAAAACCAACACAGCATTTACAGGCAGCTTCCTGTAAATGCTGCCTGCAACACACCATTGACAAAGGCAATCTATACTTAGACACAAGTCACAAAACCAACACAGAGTTGTGAGCATTTACAGGAAGCTTGCTCCAATCTATACTTACTTAGATAATCAGAGCACAATGTTGCATGACTTACATCATATACAAAGAAAACACAATTCACAACAATTCAATTGAATCAGAAATTCGGATTGATAACAGATGTGCGTACTGCGTACCTCAAATCAATGGTGAGTTGGTGACTGCAATGCGAGGCTTAAGAGGAAGAGCTTTGAGGCGATTGAGTTGCAGAAGACAGCGACGAGGCGGTGGTCGGATGGTCGGAAACTCGGAATCCTGGTAGTGGTCAGATGGTGGGTGGTTGTCGATGGTCGGACGGTCGGTGGTGGTCGCGAACTGGTGGAATCCTGGTGGTGGCCGATTGTGTCTCTGTGTTCGAGAGGGAGATCGGGAGAAGGAGAGGGAGGAGGGAGGAGGGAAGGAGGGCGAAAAGAGAGAGGGAGGCGCACGACCCAGCCTTAAGTAAAACTGTAAAACACTTACCCAAAACGACCCTGTTTTCCTTCACTTACACTAGGCACACGCTTTATGCGCCTTGGGGTGCGTTTTTACGCCTTTTGCGTCTTGTGTTGCGCCTCTGCGCCTAACTAGCAAAACACAAGGAATTTTTCATGCGCCTCGCGCCTTTTGAGCCTCAAGGCGCGCCCGAGGCGTGTTTTTTAAAACATTGGTTTTGACACCAAGTTTCTTTGTTCAAGATGGGGTTGCAGTTTAGCATGAGCTGCATCTCTCTTCATCTCCAACAGGGACTTTTCTTGAGTGACATGATGAGTTCTGAAGAAGCAGTGTGGAGAGTTAGACTGCTGAGGAAGAACTGCGTTTCTGTACAACGTCCTTGGATCGTAGGTCTCCTTGGCATTTCTGCCACTTTCATATGGAAGAACTGGTCCAATAACTCGTCCAGGTTTTGCTGTGTATGGCAAAATAATCAAAATTGATACAACAGAAACAAAATTCTGCCGAATCAAGACTAGTACATCATACTAAACCCTTCATGAAGTCATAAAATATGGGTCCAGATCATGCATCTTAAGGTTATTATGAGCATATTCTACATCATACTAAACAGCATGAGGCTTGTGATCACAACCAACATCCATTTAAATTGTTGTGTTTACTAATTAAAACTAAGGGTACATGATGCTGCCATGCTGGTTACTTATAGGGAGTGGCACTGGCTTGCTGTTGTTCAATTGTCGGTGGCGTAGCAATGGTACAGTACTGGTTGATTTTTTTTGGGAATATCGATCTGAGGATGCTGTAAATAATTGCACATTCACGACTGTAGGGTTTTCTGGTGGACTATAACTTCAGTGGGACACTGGGAGTATATGATGGTAGATGACCATTGAATTTAAGATGTAGGGCTTCTTAACAAGAAAATCGTTGAATTTTACGCATTAAATTAACGGATTTCTAGCTGAAATGAAGGATGAATGATTTCCCTCTTTCAAGTATTGGCTTTGATTTACTTTCAGTAGTTTGTTTTAATCTGTCTTCTGCTAGGATTCCATGGTTTATTGAAAGAAGTATAATAAGAGTACCCTTATAATAAACCTAACACCTATATATTAAACTCTTAACATCTTCCTTCTTTAGTTTTGATATATTTCTCAGGTTCAGAGAAGATCTATTCTTTGTGATCATATAACTCCAAATTGATGCAATAAACGAGGAAGAGAAGAAAGTATGATTCAAAGTTTCAGAGCAAACACCAAAAACCTCACATTTAGAAACCCAAGTTATACCTCGACGCTGATGTAAATCATCAGACCTTCCATGCCGGGGACTTCATCAATTGTTAGAAACAAACACTTGATTGATTTTTGCTTTGTGATTGGCCACATAATGCAGCATAGATCTTAATTTATAGTGGTATGTGATAGTTTATAACTTTATGTGGCAGTTTACTATACTATCTTTATGTATCGTACGTATTGATGCTATATATTACTAATGTTTACAAGTCCAAACTATCAATAATCTATCTTCCTTTCATATTGCAAATGTTAATCAAGAATGGAATATGAATCTTTCTTTAGTTTGGAGCATTTTCAGAGTTTCGATCAGATTTATAATTCTAGTGGGACGTACTGTTTACAGAGACTGATCTAAAAATCTATCCTAGCCTTTTAGCGTAAAGCATTCCAAACATATTACAGCTAGAGATTTCTCTTGCATGCATGTAGCTCGATCTCTCTGCCTTTTTGTACATACATATGCAGCTACGTACTATCTATCACATATGGAACAGAAATGTAAAAGCAAAACCTAAAATGACTTCATCAATTGGAACTTGGAAGGTTATGAAGATGGTAGCAAGTCGAGGTTAGCACGTATATCTGAACTTCAATTTGGTTTTGGTCATGATATAGCTAGCTCTTGGAAAAATACGTTTTATCTATCTTGCTAGTAGACAGTAATTTAGAACCTATTCATACTGTTTGGTCCTTTTTCATACCAAAACAAATACGACTAATAATTAATAGCCATGCAATTTGTCAATAGTATCTTCAAAATTTCAAGGATATATATCTGCAAATTCATATGATCATATCCTCAATATTAAAATTTCCCGAGCACATCTCTGTCCTAATTATCAAAGCTTTGAAGAAATATAATTCAATGATAATTTTCATAAGGATTAATTACGAAACACCACCCGAACTATATATAATGCTATTTTTATTTTCATACCTAACTATCAAAAACTTATATTTTCATACCCGAAGTTTCATTTCGTTAGCATTTTGATACCCTAACCACTAACACCATTAAATTTTGAGGGCATTTTTGTCATTTCAATAAATGTATCATTTTTTACATTTACTTTAACAAAATAATTTATTTTTTGAGGTTGTCAAATACAAAATAATTTACTTTAGCAAAAATATTAAAAAAAACTCCAAAATTAAAATATTTATTTTTGCAACAATAGTGATAAAAGTAAGTAAAACTCTTTTATGTATATATATTTTTGGAGTTACATGTTAAGCAAAACAAAACAAAATAAATTAAAATATATAATTAAAATAAATCATATCGAGAAAATATAAAATCACTACCAGGACAAGTACTTTAGCCGACGAAAAATTTTCGTCGGCCTGTTAAAAAAATTCGTCGGCGAAGCTCTTAGCCGACAAACCTTCGTCGGTTATAGTGTCGTCGGGAAAGGGTCGTCTGTGATGACTTTAGCCGACGAGACAAAAAAATTCGTCGGCTAAAGTATGACTATAGCCGACGAAATAATATCGTCTGCTATAGTACAACCTTTAGCCGACGACATTATTTCGTCGGCTATAGTCATACTATAGCCGACGACATTATTTCGTCGGCTAAAGTATGCACTATAGCTGACGATTTTGGTGTCGGCTATAGTCCATACCTTAGCCGACGACAATTTGTGTCGTCGGTTATCTTCCAAACTTTAGCCGACGAATAATTTAAAATAATTCGTCGGCTAAAGTTTGTAATAAAAAAATATAAAACACCTATGGCCGACGAAATATAGTATTTTTCTTCGGCTTTATAGGCATTTAGCCGACGAATTATAGTATATTTCGTCGGCTAAAACTTCTTTTAAAAAAAAAAAAAACTTTAGCCGACGAATTAAGGCTTTTTTCGTCGGCTATAAGTGCATTCCAGTAAAAAAAAAAAACCCCGAAAATTCTGAATTACCATTCCAAGCAAGCTGCAAAAAACACCAAAACAATTTCATATAACCAACAACAAACACATAAAAGAATATATGAACTACATAAAAGTATCAATTACATAAAAGTATCAATTACAAAAGTATATATCAACTACGTAAAGTCTATATCGTCTAAATTAAAGTCCTCTTCTAGGGGCTGCTGCTGAGGTTGCGGCGGCTGGGGTGGCGTCATGGGCGGAGGCATGGGCGGAGGCGGAAGTCCCTGAATCTGGGCAGCTGTAAAGTCCTGCATGTACTGGAACAGCTGCTGCTGCTGGGCCTGCTGGATGGCCTGTATTTCGGCAGCATAGGCTGTCTGTGCGGCATTAAAGGCTGCCTGCGAGGCAATATAGGCAGCCTGAGCAGCTTGCTGTTCTCGTAGTCTCTAAACTTCCGACTCTAACTGAGTCGTCCTGTTGATCGTGGACGTGATCCTGCTGCTGGTCGAGGCTGCCTTTCGTTGAAATCCTCGAGCGGTCTTCAGGACCCCCTCGCCTCTCTTTCCTAGACCTCGGCAGTAGAAGTTGTTTCCTCTCGGTGGGAAGGCTGTGCCCATGATCCTCGCCCCAATCGTCGGATCCGAAGTGTCGATCTGAGACATGACTTCGGACATCTCTTCCTCCTGCGTGTCTGGCCATGTCTCCCTCACTACGGTACTCATGACCTCGTTAGTAGCCTCCCTCACCCTCGCCTATATGGATAGGAAAAAAATTATTAATTAAAATTTTTACATAAATTTAAAAATTTAAAAACGTAAGGTGACTTACAATATGCTCCTGGAAGTCAGGATATGCCTTCTCGTACGTATAGACGTACGGGTTGACTTCTGGATGTTCCCTGGCCGCCTCGTCCATGAAGACAGCGAACGGTCTAGAACCGGCATGATGGTTCCTTGTGTTGCGTTGCCGGTTCTGAGCGTTCACCCGGGAAACCACCTTCAAAGAAAAAAGTATACTATTAGTAGAATATTTTAAAACGCACGTACTTATTTTTAAATTAACTAATTTATTTAAATACCTGTTTACGAGGGTTGTTGAATTCTGCTGTCAGAAGCCAACGCCACTCGTACTCCCTGTACTGGAACTCAGCAGGGGTACCAGAACGTGCGTTCCCCTGCGTAGTCCAATGGGTCCGCAGCTCGTTCTTCCACTCCTTGTACCTACAGATAAAACAAAAATATTAGAAATATTATTAATATCACATACAATTTTGTTTTTCATTAACTTCCCAACGTACCTTCCCCCATGCACAACGTCGGCCCAGCTGTCCCTCAGGTGCTCGGGAACCTCAAACCACACCTGCATTTGACCGTTTATTATTAGTTTAGCTTTTCGAGAAATCAACAATTTAATACATAATATTATTTTGTAAACTCACCGACATCGCGTTGTGGACCATGTCCTTAACCTCCTGCGGGACCTCGCCCCAGTCGGACCACAACATAGGGACTCTATCCCTAATAAGAGCTCCCACGCGGCCGGCGTACGTCCTCGACTTCCCGCCCGATACTACGTGGCCATCCCTGTCAATATCGATGGCGATCCTCCCCACGGTACTCGCCATCTTCTCAAGAGCCTTCTCTGTGACGGGGCCTCTCTTCTTCTTTGTGCCTATGACATGATTCGGCCAAATTGATTATTAAAATATATATGACCCTTTAAAAGTAATCATGCATCACTGATTACCTGAGGAGCTCGCGACGGATTCCGGCTCTGTCGCTGATGATGATACCCTCGCAAAAATAAGAGGCGTATCAAAAGGCACGAACCGGTACGCCGCTGATGGAGCCACTGGCGGGGGCAGTGAATAAATCGGCGTCCCTGAGCCATCGACTACAGGTAACGCCGGTATCATCCGCGGAAGGAACAGATGAGGCGGCGGCATCTGTACCCCAGATGACCCACTATCCGAAGAAGTAGGACCCGGAGTGGGCGCCCGGTGTATCTCGGGCATACGAGGTGCAGACACCTCCGTCTAGGTCTGAGGCCACAAGGGCCTCGGGGAACGAGGGACGGCCGTCTGCCTCGATGAAAGGGGCACCTCCGGCGCCGTCTCCAGAAGGGTCGCACGTCTGGCTGTCATCTGGCCCTGAAACGTCGTTTGAGGGTTGCTAGAGGTTCCCTCAGACGATTCGGACCTTTGGCCCTTCGAACTCTTCTTCGATCGAAAAAAGCCGCCCATCCTATTTAAAATATTAATCTAAGGCTTTAGATTATTTTGTGTTTATTTTATAAAAAATTATACAAATTAAAATTATACTTATTCAATAAATAGATATACATACCAATATATATATATAGATATATATATATATATATATATATATATATATATATATATATATTTTACTTACATAACAATATTATATATATCAACATCATCAAAAATAAACACATAAACTAACATAATTAAATTAACACATAATTAAATTATATCAATATATCAACAACAACAAAATTAAGCACCAATTTATCAACAACAACAAAATTATACGTACACCAATTTATCAACAATATATCAACAAAATTAAGCACCAATTTATCAACAACAACAATATATCAACAACATATCAACAACAACAAAATTAAGCACCAATATATCAACAACAACAAAATTAAGCAACAACAACAAAATTAAGCACCGAACCTGAGAATCAATCGGGAGGCAGGGAGGAGGGCGGGAGGAGGGCAGGGAGGAGGGCGGGAGGCAGGGAGGAGGGAGGAGGCGGCGACGGGAGAGGGAGGGAGGAGGGAGGAGACCGGGAGGGAGGAGGGAGAAGGGAAAAACTGCGGAAATGAGGGAGGAGGCTAGGGTTTCGCAGTTAAACCCGAAGACTTTAGCCGATGAAATAATTTGTTCGTCGGCTAAAGATAAAAATTTCGTCGGCTATACATAAATTCGTCGGCTAAACATTCTAAACTCGTCGGCTAAAACTTTGAAATTCGTCGGCTAAACCTTTGCAACTCGTCGGCTAAACCTTTGAAATTCGTCGGCTAAACCTTTGAAATTCGTCGGCTAAACCTTTATACATTTGGCATGTTGTGATCGTGATGATCAAAAATGAGAAACACAAATCCGGCCGTCAGATCTGACCATCATGATAAAATACATGTATGGGAAAAAATTCAACTTGATCCGAAAAGAATAAGGGCTCGATCCGAACGGTCAATCTCGTAAGTCAAACCCCTAAACGCACGGAAAAGGTCGTTCGACCGTCTAAATTACATATTTTGGCCGGACCTCCAACTGAAAATAGTTTTAAACCGATGACACGCAACAAGTCGTATAAAAATTTTACGCAAAATAACCACCGAACCCGGGGCTACCCATAAGGAGAAAGAATTGAAAATTGCATTGACCGCAACTATCGGCACCGAGACATGACCGGAATACCGTGATTTTTCAACCGTAGACGTATTTCACCATTCTGGTCATGTCTTATTTCACGACTTTTTTACGTTTGAAGGTTCTACGTATAGTTTGTTTTTGAAACGGAACATTTACATAACACTTGGTAAACAAGTTATACAACATTAGTACGCATGTTGTGATCGTGATGATCAAACTTGAGAAACACAAATCCGGCCGTCAGATCTGACCACCATGATAAAATACATGTATGGGAAAAAGTTCAACTTGATCCGAAAATAATACGGGCTCGATCCGGACGGTCAATCTCGTAAGTCAAACCCCTAAACGCACGGAAAAGGTCGTTCGACCGTCTAAATTACGTATTTTGGCCGGACCTCCAACTGAAAATAGTTTTATACCGATGACACGCAACAAGTCGTATAAAAATTTTACGCAAAATAACCACCGAACATAGGGCTATAGTAGGCAGTAGAAAAATTTTAGGGTTTAGCCGACGAATACCCTAACGTATTCGTCGGCTATAGTATGTAATTAACAAATTAAAAAATAACTATAGCCGACGAAATATTAGGTTATTCTTCGGCAAAAACCATATTAGCCGACGAATCACAGTGTATTTCGTCGGCTAAACCTTTGTAATAAAAAAAAACATCCATGGCCGACGAAAATAAGGCTTGTTTCGTCGGCTAAACAATCTTAGCCGACGAATGACAGTGTATTTCGTCGGCTAAAGTGTGTAATAAAAAAAATAAAAAACATCTATGGCCGACGAATTAAGGCTTTTTTCGTCGGCTAAAACATCTATGGCCGACGAAGTAAGGATTTTTTCGTCGGCAAAAACTATCTTAGCCGACGAATTATAGTGTATTTCGTCGGCTAAAGTAAAAAAACAGGGAAAAAAAAACAGACGATATTCGTAAACCATACATTAAAAAAAACATGTTCATCATGTATCACCGAAATTCATATAAAATAACTGAAATATGAATTCAACATGTGTAAACTATAAAGGAAAAGGTCATTGAAAAATTATACAAATTAATCGGAATCATACATTAAAACTAAGGCTCATAATCGGAATCATCCGATGAGTCTTCTTCGGTGTCAGAATTAATTTCTGGTAATATATGTATTTACACATGATATAAATGATGTCCATTTGCATTTCCCGGAGGTCACATCGAGACACTTCCCGTGTGCATAACTTCTGGAAAAATCTTCCCAACGCTACTAACGGCTCCACCACCTGACGGGGAAGGAACGGTCGAATGAAAACAGGGAAGAGACGTTGTAGCAGGATATGACAGTCATGACTCTTCAACCCGTACATCTTATTGTCCCGGAAGTTCACACACCGGGCTATATTTCCTGCATAGCCTGAAGGATACTTCACACAACTCATCCACCTGAAAATTAGGTTCTTCTGGTCAGGCTTCACGGTGTAAGGAGCTTGAGGCATTTTTTTCTTCCTTTCTTTCAACCACAAATGTCTTCTTATTCCACATTTTTTTAGATCAATGCGTGCCTTAGGACCGTCTTTCGTCTTCCCCTCCAAGTTCAGCACTGTGCCCACCACACTGTCGCACACATTCTTTTCTATGTGCATCACATCCAGGTAGTGTCTGATCAACAACTTACTCCAGTATGGGAGTTCCCAGAATATGCTCTTATGTGTCCAGAATTTGTACCTGTCGGGTCTTTCAGGTATTGCCGCCACAATGTTGGGATGATTGCTGAGCTGCCCAAAATCGTACTCATTAAGCACTGCTAAAATTTCTTCCCCCGTCCATCTTCTGGGAGGCACACCGTGTTCTACGGTCCCATCAAATGTCTTGTCATCGAACCGCCATTCGTGATCATATGGAAGGAAAGCACGGTGACCCAATCTGCATATCTTGTTGCAATGACTACTGCTCCCCTCATCGCTAAGGCACTCTGGACAAGCCTTGTATCCCCTAACAACGTTGCCCGACAACATCCCACGGGCAGGAAAATCACTGATGGTACCAACAACCATGGCATGCATCTGGAACATCTCGTGCGTGTACTTGTCATAAGTGGGATGACCAACGTCCCACAAAAATTTAAGCTCTTCAATCAAAGGTCTCAAATACACATCGAGACACTTCCCCAGATAACCGGGCCCCGGAATCAACAAACTCAACATATTGTATTCCTTCTTCATGCACATCCATGGGGGAAGGTTGTACGGTACCAAAATCACCGGCCATATACTGTATTGAAGACTCATGTTGCCAAAAGGGTTGAACCCGTCAGATGAGAGCCCGAGCCTCACATTTCGGACCTCTGACGCAAAATGAGGAAACTCCCTGTCTATATGCTTCCAAGCCTCCCGGTCAACAGGGTGTATAAGGGTATCTTCGTCATGCAATTCCCTATCAGTATGCCATCTCATCGCTTCGGCCGTGTGTGAAGACATGTACAACCGCTCCAACCTATCCGTCAAAGGGAAATACCGAAGTACCTTTACAGGTTTCCTGTTGCCTGCAGGAGTCAGCTTATATCTGTCAGTGTGACATACCGGACATGCGTCAAGGCCACCAAAGTCATTCCCTTCTGGATCTGTACCCCAAAAGAGAACGCAGTCATATCTGCATGCATGGATTTTGATGTAGGAAAACCCAAGATCTTTCAGGATACATCGGACCTTTCGATGAGTGGTAGGAAGACGATGACTGTTGGGTAGCATCGAAGCAGTGTACTGTAGATACTCATCAACAGCCTTCACGGTCGATTTTGTCTCAACTTTAATCCTCATTACATCCATCACACTTTCAAGAACGGTCTTCTGACAACCGGGGTACACAGGGGTCTGTTGGAAAGCAAGCAGTTTGTTGTACTTTTCTATACCAGCAGTGTTCACAGCTCTAGGGAAGGGCTGCACCGGGTCAGGCATATACTGTCCTTGAGCGCATACACCGCTCTCATAAGGAAACATGTCGTTGATGAATGCCGTTGTTGGATCGTTGGATGTACTAGCACTGCCCGTCTCGGAAAATTGGCCATGATCATGCGGACCGCCTGATGATGTTTCACCGTGATATAACCAACATGTGTACTTCTCCCAAAACCCGTTACTCTTCAGGTGCTGCCATACTTTCTCAATGGGAAATCGATACATATCGCTGCGACACTGACATTTCGTGCACGGGCAATAGAAAATTGTATTCCCGTTAGCATTAGCCAGCGCATATTCTATAAAACTCATAACTCCTGCACCGTATCTTTTGTCCCATTTTAGAAGCGAAATCCAACTCTTATCCATATCTTGAAAATATAACAAAATATATATATATTTATATCGCTGCTAGCTAATTATTAATAAAATTTCATGCCATATATGAAATCTCAATTCATTTAGTATATATTCTACGTACTACAACTAATTAATAACAAAATCATCATGAACTCATATATATCATCAACAACTTCATACCATATCAACACAATAATATTATAAATTAATATTAACATATATATATCTACTATTTATTAACAACAAATTAATTCATATATATTATCAATTCAAATCATCAACCAAATCGATCAACACACATATATATATATATATATATATATATATCCAACGTACTCAAAATTAATCAACTCAATCACAATCAAAATCAATAAACTCAATTAATCGCACTAATTAAAATTGATCAACTCAAATAAAACTCAATTAATCAACATATATATACATATACGTACCTATATATGGCTCCACAAACTGATTATGGACAGATTTCGACAACACCCAAACTTTTTCTCCCCTTTTTTCTTCTCCCGTTTTTTTCCCGTTTTTTTCCAAATGAGCTGCTGCTGCCCAGATCCGCAAATATAAAGCACTTTAGCCGACGAATATGAATTTCGTCGGCTAAACTTTTAAATATTTCGTCGGCTATAGTTTGTGAACTTTAGCCGACTAAATAAATTCTTTAGCCGACGAAAGTTTTTTTCGTCGGCTAAAGTTTACCATAGCCGACGAAATTTTATTTCGTCGGCTAAAGTAGACTTCATTCGTCGGCTAAAGCCTTTCTTCTGGTAGTGAATATCGATAGAAATTTTATCATATTTTATATATTCATGGTATATTTAATCAAAAATATACATGGTAGATTAAACAAGTTTATATAAAATATGATAAATTTTTTATCGATATTCTATATTTTCTCGATATAATTTATTTTAATTACATATTTTAATTTATTTTATTTTGTTTTGTTTAACATGTAACTCCAAAAATATATATACATACAAGCTAGCTACTAACTTTTATCACTATTGTTGCAAAAATAAATATTTATTTTTGTTGTTTTTTTTTGAATATTTTTGTTAAAGTAAATTGTTCTATTTGTATTTGATAACCTCAAAAAATAAATTATTTTGTTAAAGTAAATGTAAAACATGATACTTTTTTTGAAATGACGAAAATGTTATCAAAATTTAACGGTGTTAGTGGTTAGGGTATCAAAATGCTAATTGAATAAAACTTCGGATATGAAAATGTAAGTTTTTTATAGTTAGATATGAAAATAAAAATATCATCATAATTCGGGTAGTGTTTTGTAATTAATTTTTATTACAATTAATATTAGTGACTGTTATTTATGTACATAATTGATTTAACGTACAGTGATCTGTTATTTCTCTTTTAAAGTAACCAAATTATGTGATAGTTGGAACGTTTGAATTAGAACCCCAGATCATATATATTAATATTGTACGTGTGTAATGATTTATGGGCTTTGAAGATCAAGCTCGATCAATTCAAAGAAAATGGCCTACCACCAACGTGCATCTCTAGCCTGCTGACATTTCTTTCTGGGTTCAGTAGTTCAACGGGAACATCTTCTTGTACAAGTAATAGAAGAGAAATAGGATCCCCTCTCGGATGACAAAGATTGACTTTTACCCTCAAGGTTCACTACAAATACCTTGCGTTGCAAGACATAGCAAAACACAAACACATACAACATATTCATTTGCAAAACCCTAACTAACAGCCTATTCGATTCTCTCTTGAAATGATGTCCATGAAGTTGATCGGAAGCATATGGCTAGTGATGGCCATTGCAACCGTAGCCCAAGCTGATAACGCTCCGGTGCTCGACACCACCGGGCAGGCTCTTCAATGATCCGGTGTAGACTACTACATCAAACCCGCCATCACCGACAACGGCGGCCGTTTCACTTTGATCGACCGAAACAACTCGTGTCCTTTATATGTTGGTCAAGAGAACACCTCAGGCCCCGAGGGCTTCCCGGTGACCTTTGCGCCTTTCGAAGAGGGCGAGACGGTGGTGAGAGAGCGTAGGGATCAGAAGATCACATTCTCTGCATCCACAACCTGTGTGCAATCGACTACATGGAAGCTGGGTGAGAAGCAGTCCGAGACCCAGAGGAGGTTGATTGTCACCGGAAGTGATGAAGTCGAAAGCCCGCGTGGTGCTACCAGTAACTACTTCAAGATTGACAAACAGGCAGATCTTGATGGCATCTACTATCTGCAATGGTGCCCTACTGAAGTGTGCCCGATTTGTAAGTTCATCTGCGGAAATGTGGGTGCTTTGGTTGAGAATGACAAGAGGTTGTTGGCCTTGGACGGCTCTGTGCTTCCTGTTGTCTTTGAGAGGGCTTAAATTACAGAGTAGCTGAACCTGCTGTAGCTATTAGTCTCATGAATATACGCAAGGATCATGAGTAGCTAGATCTTAATAAGAATCTCGTCATTTAATGTGATGGCATCATACATGGTGCATTCGATAATATTTGTCATTATTTCTATTATGAATAAATTAATAAATAAGATTGACAAATTTGATATTTCGTTTACATATGCTTTCGTTGAGATTGTCAAAGACAAATGTTGGGATATAAGTTAATTAGAATCTAATATTAATGTTGAGATATACAAATGTACGTTATATCGGAATGAACCTCAAATACTAACTAGGCTTTTGTATGTTGAACTCATAACTTCACACCTACCGATAGGAGACTATGTCATTAGACCAAATGATATTGTTTTGGTTGATTAGTTATTAGTTATATGATCTTCTAAAAAAATAGTTATATGTCCTCAAGCAGGGAATGAATTTGATAAACGGACATTGATTAGTTTGGAAAAAATAGGGTGACGAACGACAAATTTTCAAAATATAGGAAAGAAAATCAGTAAATAGTAAAAGTGTAGAATAGCAAATTTGAATGAAATTTTAAAACTAAGGATAGTAAATTGGCTAATTTTAAACTAAGCTAACAAATTAACATTTATGCTGATCCAAAGGCAGAACCTGTCATCCTGAAGGACCTGAACACATAAAACGTATGTGTAGTTGCAATTAATACTTCTTTTACCAACATTACAAGGAAACATTGTGGGTTTTAAACGTTTCAAACCCTTGAATTCAAGCATAGCATGAAACTATGACTACAGAAGAGTAGATCGAGAAAGTGATTAAGGTTAAATATAGAGAGCTCAATATATATATATGGCATACACTGATTAAGCTTTTCTACAATCTTGGCCTGAAACTCAAAGAACTCAGAAACTTTGGCAGCCCCCAAACCCTAACCTAGGTTCGCCACTGTGTCATACATACTGACTTTGAACGTCGAATTGTTATGTGAAGCTGGTTAGTACGTGCGTACGTAAGCTCTCTACATCTAATTTGGCTATGGTGGTCAGAAACTAATTAAGCTAACCGACGTCTGAGAACTACGTACTAGCTAATTAGCTCATCTACTGTTCAAACTCATGAAGCCTTCTATTCAAATTAATGACTTCGATCTACTGTTTGTTCTACATAATAGTTCAAACATTGAAACCCTAGCCTAAAACCAAAATCAAACAAAATGGCACCCGCCCACGTTTCTATTAGTAATCAAATTCCAAAATGTCTACTATTACATAAGTTGGTGCATATCCGTATGTACGCTAAGCCTTTAATTTGACATTTTTGTTTCCAGGTTCAGTAATTCAAGGTCTTATTGTTCACGTAATAGACATATAGCATAGCAACTTTAATATATGGATGAGACGAATTGACTTTTATCTTCTACCTTCACGTCGAGCTGACTCAGCTGAGGCGATGACGCCTCTATAAATACCTTGCATGGCAAGGCGTAGTAAAACACAGACACACAAACAAAATATTCATCATTTGCAAAACCCAACACGACATATCATAATTTGATCTTAGAGATGATGAAGTCCATGAAGATGATCGGAAGCTTGAGCTGTTGCATGTGGCTAGTGATGGCAATGGTAACTTCAGCCCAAGATAACGCCCCGGTGCTCGACACCTCCGGGCAGGCTCTTCAATCCGGTGTAGACTACTACATTAAACCCGCCATCACCGACATCGGCGGCCGTTTCACTTTGATCGACCGAAACGACTCGTGTCCTTTATATGTTGGTCAAAAAAACACCTCCGGCTCCGAGGACTTCCCGGTGACCTTTGCGCCTTTCGTAGAGGGCGAGACGGTGGTGAGAGAGGGCAGGGATCAGAAGATAACATTCTCTGCATTCACAATCTGTGTGCAATCGACTGCATGGAAGGTGGGTGAGAAGCAGTCCGAGACCCAGAGGAGGTTGATTGTCACCGGAATTGATCAAAACGAAGGAATAGCGGGTCCTGCCGGAAATTACTTCAGGATTAATAAAGATGCAGATATTGATGGCGTCTACAGCCTGCAGTGGTGCCCTACTGAATTGTGCCCGACTTGCAGGTTCATTTGCGGAGATGTGGGTGCTTTGATTGAGAATGGCAAGAGGTTGTTGGCCTTGGATGGTTCTGCGCTTCCTGTTGTCTTCGAGAGGGCTTAAGTATGTATGGATCCCAAAGTTTATTATGAATAACCGATCCAGCTGAACTAGCTTGGTACGTAGACGCATACGAGTATGCTGCATAAATATTTGTTTGAATATAAATAACTTACTGGTGCAATTAAGACGATGTGTAATAGTTGTGAATTCAGATTTATACTTTTATGTTAAAGGAATGAAATACAGCGTTATCATAAATTTCACCGAACCATAGATGCAAGTCTGTAAGATCATCTATACAAGAAACTGATGAAGATGAACAAGTTAGTCGCCATTTTCATTAGAGCAGCTGGATGATGAGACCCAACGAGCCAATAAATTCTCTTTCTAGAGAACCCATCGCAAAAATGATAATTTCTACGGATTTGTTAATGACCGACCGACTACCTACGTCGGCAACTTTATGATTTCATATAAATTATTATCAACTATTAACCCAGAGCATACAGAATTTTAACAAGTGATTTTCTAATATATATATATATATATATATATATATATATATATATATGTATGAAGTCTCTACTTCAACCTATATTTAAATTGTCGAAATTCAAGGCGTTAATAAGCGTTTAGAACGGCAACTTTTTCCCCAACTACGTAATAGGATATGCAGCTTGATGCCTCAGAGGCTCAGACTAGTGATCGTCTGATAGATGAGTTCTTGGACCCAACATATTTTTTCCTCTAAAATCCCAAGCTAGTAATTAAAGCGGTGAATGATCGAATTGACCTGCCTTGGAGATTGATCATGTTAGTCTAAGACATTAGAGAGTTGATGACTAATTTTGATTTCAGTAGTTTTAAAATTAATTATAAAAGAACCCCAAACTATAAGATTACTTTTAATTTCATACCTGACTTTTAAAATCCTAGGGTTTAAATCCGAACCTTTGTCCGTTATATAAGTTCATACCTTGATGAACAAGTTTGTTAAAAAAATTCAGTCAAAAGTACTGACATGACACTTACTAGCTGATATGATGATGTGGAGCCATTTGGATACCAAAAAACTACAACATGAGTACTTGTAATAAAAAATATATATAAATAAATAAAACATCCCAAATTATGAAATCCTTGAAATCGAGAAAGGAGAAAACTCTGGCCAAATTCTCTAACCCAAGCAGGCAAGCAAGCCAATCTTGTCGTCCTCGGTACAGAAACTTTGAGAAACTTTCTGTAAGGGATCTCGAAACCCTAACTACCAAAACTAAGAGAAACTAAGAAAAAAAAAAAGCAAATTCATTCAATATTCAGATGATGTTTACATTACGGCTAGCTTCCAACTATATAGTCGGACTAAAACGATAAAACGACGTAGTTACAGATTTGGGGCCTAACATGAGTTTAAATAAGTAAAAACTACTGTGAGCCTGGACCACAATTGAGCTCGGTTGGTATAATCATATTGAAGTGCATCAAAACGCTGTGTTTCAACTTAAAAGACAATGACTGGTTACATTTCTTCCCCCTTAAACAGAAACTTGACAAGTTTCACTTCCAGAATCAAAATCTTAATAGACTGAAGCTTCTCCATAAGTTCACATGTAAAGGACATTGCTAGAACAACAACAATAGCTTCATATTGAACAACAATAATACGGAGTAGACAAACCTTCAACCTTGCCACAATGAGAACAACATGATAACTATTCAGTCCATCAATCCAGCATCTGACAAGCATCATTCTTGAAATTTGAAGCTCAAATAAGCAAATGTAAGCTAGCTGAGTACTCAGAATAACAACCTGATTAAAAGCAGCAGATCTGTACACATCCCCATTCCCATAATCACTCAATGCTGCACAAGCCTGAGCATGGTTGAGCTGAAAAGAAAATATGATGACCAGGTCATGTAGCTTGTGGCTTTGATTCAAAGTTCCCAAAACAATCATATCCTTAAGATTCATTCACTCCTTGGCTCAAAATATAGCCAAACATTTCCATGCAAGCTACTTTTATGAAACTCATACTTGCACACAACAACTCAAATCCTAGTGTTAGACTCTGGGGATCTAGTGAACAATAATCATGCATTCTAATATTTGTAAACAACTCCTTCATAGCTTGATCACTTGGTGATGATGCCAACACTTCCATAATCTGTTCTGGAGCTTTAATATTTCTTATGCAGAAGAGGTCATGATCTCTTGAAAGAAGTTGATCAGCAGAGCACCTCACAGAAGATGACTCTAAATTGCTCATTAACATTAAGAGTTGCCCAAGTTGCTGTGTTTGAAACCCCCATTCACTACTAATAGTCTCAATACCAACACTGAAATTTGCAGTAGTGAGGCTGAAATGATGCATTTTTGGACAAAAGCGAAATCCTACTTTGATGATGACAGGAGCTATGACAAAATAAGAAAGCCTCTTCTCATGCATGCTCACATTAGTGTTCTCGTCCGTAAATTCATACCCTGTAGCATTTCTTCTTCTCAAACACCCATTCTATGTGTTGAATTGAGTTATCAGTGTCCTCATACACACAGTAGAAAATTCTCTTTCTACACAACATTCTCACATTTCTTTTCCATTTCTCCAACTTATCAGTAAAAGGCAAACTCAGATGTTCATCTGTTATGAGAGGGTGACTACTACCTTTATCATGGACCTTTTTGTCAAACCTGGAGAAACATGGTTGCATTGCATGCTGCCGAATCTTCCTTGAACCCTCAATGTACTGCTTAAGCCTCTTCTCCGTACAAACAACCAACTCCATAGTGCCTAACTGAAACTTACAACCAGTTATCTCATTAACAGGCATGACATGCATGCTTGGGATTCCATAATCAGTTGATGGTGTAATTTTCCCACCAAATGATATCTGGTGCATCACCTGAAGCATTCCCATTGGACTTGTAGCAGGTATGGATTGTTGTAAAGCTGCAGGGCCTTGAGCCACATATGATTGTCCAAAGTTTCTCTGATTAGAATTGCCAGCTAGACCACCGAGGCCAATACTCAAATTTGGATCTGGATGGTTCTGATCACTCACAAAATCACTCTCCAAAATTCCTTTCCCACTTACAACAGTGTTACATTCTCCCCTCTTCCCATATAGACTCCACCCTTGATCATTTTGCTTAGAACTTAGACCCTCAAGCTCAAAAGTATCATCCCTGTTTTGCCACAAAAATCCAGAGCTTGGAACTCCAGTACACAAATTCCTCTCAAGAGATACTGGAGTAGATACTAGGGAACCATACAGAGGAGCAGTAGAACTCATTCTTCCAATTTTTTCATCATTCCCAGAAGAATTTGATGAAACGGCTATAGCATCTTCAATCCTCTGAACAGGACTGAACTTGTTACTTAGTTCGCCCTCCCATGGTTGCACATTTTTATCAATTGGCTTCTTGACTAAGGTAAGATTTGCACAAGAAATGATACTCTCAGACTCATCAAAATCTGTACCATCCCCACTAGTCACCCTTTCAGTATTTTGAATCCCAAACTCCTTATTTCCAACACTAACGTGCAGGCTATTACTCACATGGTTCAATTTCTCAGTCATGCCAACAGAAATATCATCCTCACAACTACTTTTAGCCACCACAGCAGAAATATCCCTCTTGAAGCCCAAAATTACCTCATGATCTGAGAGATTATAATTTGGTCTTTCCGAGTTCCGAATGCTACCCAAGGAAATATCCATCTTAAGGTTACTACTCTCATCTATCATTCTGCTCTTATCTCTGCTAATACTCACTCCAAAATTAACATGTGCAGCCTGCAGGTAAGCATAACAAAGTAGGCTCATTAAGCAAGGTCAGAGTGTTACCATTCGACGCAGCTCCACTTGTCGTTGCTTTTAAACTGGCTGCCAACGAAGCAGAATCAAATAACTCTTTCCTACTCCATTCTTCATCAGTGACCATTTCTTCAGCTGAGTCTGCCACAACCTGCCCGTGAACTCTCTCAAGTGCAGCCTGAGATTGGCTAGAACACCTTAACAACTGTAGCTCCTTCTTAAATTCATGAATGAAGGTATGATTCGACCTCTGCAATGATTCTTGCAGCTCACACAGATGCTCCTTGTGTGACAATTTGCCGGAAGCTCGTTGTAGTGTCAAACACTTCTCACTCTCCTTGAGCTTGTCCATAGGCTTTGGTGTGAAAGAGGAGTAGCCAGAACCAACAACTGGGACCCCCAATTCATGAACTCGGTCAGGTCCCTTGAGATTAAAGGAAGCTTAGGGTCAGGTCCGACCTGCTTAGGATTTGCAAACGGACGTTGTAGCTCATGAGTAGAGGGTGGAGGAGGAGACTGGGTTGTGGGTATGAAATGAGGCTGGTAACACGTTGGTGTAGGGGTGGTCTTGGTGGGAATGAAAGGCAACTTGTTGGCAACAGGTGGTTGCGTATTTTGTGACTCGAAACCAATATGGTGTTGTTCTAGAGGCTGGGTAGTGGTGTAAACGGGGTGATTAGAGGGTTGTGGTAATGAATAAATGGAATAGGTCATATGTGAATGGATTGGCGAAGCAGAAGGGGTGGTGTGAAATTGGGCAATCGGTTGTGACGACGGTGATGGTGTGTAGTATTGATTGTACTGTAGTGGTTGGTAAGGGTTAAGTTGTGGTGGTTGGTACTGGTACTGGTACTCTTAATGCTGAGGGATGGTGGACGTGGCGGTGAGCGAGTACGGATTCAGATATAGTGGGTCTGGTGGGCGCGGCGGAGCGAACACGTACGGTGGCTATTTCCCTCTTTGGGAACTCGAAGACGAGCTCACCATAGCTTGTGTAGACGCGGATGAGTCTTGGAAACCCTCCACAGCAGTAGAGCAACCCACTGGTGGAATAGATCCGAACTTGAGAGGAGTAGCAACTATTGTTTCCACAGCAGCCACAGGGGACTCCTTCAGAACTCGAAATTCCGCCATCATTTCAGATCTAAAAGCATTCAGAGACTCTTGACAGACCTTGAGAGTGGTCTGAAGCTCTCCCATTTGAAATGCAGTGAGCTCCTTGTGGTGGTGTAGCTTTAGCTTGAAAGCAGCAAGATTGCCACTTTGAGAATTAGCAGTAGGCTGGTTAGCACCTACACCCTTGATTTTCGCCATGAGGCCTCTGATACCAGATGTAAGGGATCTGGAAACCTAACTACCAAAACTAAGAGAAACTAAGAAAACGAAAGCAAATTGATTCAATACTGAGACGATGTTTACGTTACGGCCGGCTTCCAACTATATAAACGGACTAAAACGAGAAAACGACTTAGTTACACATGTAGGGCCTAATATGAGATTAAATAAGTAAAAACTACTTATGTTTTGATCATAAGTAGACTTGATCGGTAAGTGCATCAAAACACTGTGTTTCAGCTAATAAGTCAATGACTCGTTAGACTTTCTTCTTCTCATTCCCTAGAGATGCCCATAATATTACAACTCAACAAGTTCAACATCATACGTACTGTATATCCCCATCAAGTTTTCAACTGAACATCAGCCTTCTACATCGAGACAAAAGCAAATTATTATCTTGACCATGGATCAAAACATAATAATATCCATGACCATAACCTCAGCCTTCAAAATTTCCCAGCATAAGTTATCTATCCGAATTCAAAAATTCAAAGCAACCAAACAAAGGGGAAACAAAAACAAAATTGGGTATCCAAGACCTTAACTTTTGATTAACCTAAAAATTTAACATGACACAACATCACATTGATTCACCTACCTCACTTTTTTCTTCTTTCGAATCTAGAAAGCCAGTCTTGCCCCAAATTGCATCTTATTTGAAAAAAATCCCTACCTACAAAGCCCAGACCCCTTGCCACCAGCTCACCAGGCAGCAGAAACTCATCGTTGTTGTTGTTGTTGTTGTTATTCGCAATCTCATAAAAATCATTGTTGATCCTCCCAGACCCCTCTATCACTGCATGATCATCGCCTTGCTCTAGACTAGGACCCCCATTAGAGCCTGAGTCCGACATGCTGGATTGATTCTCTAGACGGGTTGGCTTCGGAGACGACGAGATTAACTGATTGTGGGTTGTGATTATGGTAGAGAGCTCCGAGAGAGAATATCAATGAGATTCTCATACTCTTTTGATAATTGGAAGGAAAACAATTTCAACAACCTGTGTGACAAGAATTTTTTTTAGATGGTTCAGGAAAACCACGTGGCAGTATGACGTGGTCTTACATTCTAATCAAATGTGAATTTATTACAACTAAAATATAAACTAAAATTTTCTATTTTTTGTGAAATGATCTTCATGGATCTTTGTTGAGTTTGGACTAAGGTTTGGGGTTAGGATTTAGGTTTAAGTTTAGGGGTTAGGGTTTTGGGTCTAAGGTTTAGAGTTTAGGGTCTAGGGTTTAGAGTTTATAGTCTAGGGTTTAAAAAGCAACAACAAACCTAAAATTGTCTTTGACAAAATAGCTAATGTAATTTTTTCATAATAAAATCTATGTGTCGATATTTGATTGGAATGCAAGACTACATCATACTGTTACGTGGTCTTCCTGTAACGTTGAAAAATTTCTCCTATGTAGCGGAGTTATGGGATGCATATGGCGCCACATCATCAGATGACAAACATATAGGTTGTTAAGTGTCATGTCAACACTTGGACATAATTTTTTTAACAGATTTGTTCATCAAGGTATGAACTTGTCTAAAGGACAAAAATTCGGGTATGAAAACACAGAATTTTGAATTTTTGGTATGAAATTTAAAGTGATCTCATAATTCAAAGAACCTTTTGTAATTAATCATTAATTTTAAGCATGTGTTTTCGTAAAATCAATTTTGTAGCAGATGCTATATCTAATCTTGATTATTCTAGCCTTGCGTTTTGATATTGTGAACTCCGGTTGTATCAAGGGTTTTAGTCTTGGATAGATTTTTCTTCTTTCTTTGGGGAAAGACCCAACTACCCAAGTCACCCAACTTTTTTTTATTTTTTATTTTTTTTAAGTACTACTTAATAACTTCCAAGTCACCCAACTTCAATTTAAGTAAAGAAACATGAAATCTGTTTTTTTATTTTTTACACATGCACGAAACGACTAAACAAACCACTAGATGAAAGCTCCCCTGGGAGCAACCTGCACCAGAAATTAAGATGCTCTGTATCTGTGGGACCTTGAGAATCACGAATGCATTTGCGATTTCAATCTTTAGCTTTCTTTTTATTATCCATCTCTTCATTGTCTCTCAATAAACAATTAACCAAGGGTTTTGGTGCTTAGCTATTATTTATATTCTTGCTTACGAGAGGAACCTCTCAATCCGGAAAACAAAAAGGGGGCAAAAGCCATGGAAATAGTAGAGGAAGAGAGCAGCAGCTGGCTATGCTGTGTTTCTCATCTTGTTCCTTCTGTTCAAGAATTAGCCAAGAAGCCCATAACCACCCTTCCACTTAGATATATACAGCAAGATCTCCACGACGGTGATGCTCGAGACCAAGTGAACAAGATCGGTTCCGATGAAGCGAGCAGTTCTGTACAACCTGAAATACCAACCATCAACTTCAAGAAACTGCTTTCTCGGAAAGAATCGAACAGTTTTCAAGATTCGGATGAATTGGCTAGGCTCCACTTGGCTTGCAAAGAGTGGGGTTTCTTCCAGGTACCTCAATATAGTTAAGAGTTCATAGAGTATTTCACTTTCAGAACTTTAACTTTCTATGTAAATTATAACTAGAATTGCAAGGGAGGGGTTCTAACGAGGACCACTAAGTTAAGGACTAGTTGAGGACTTTCTCATTAATCGTTTATTACACCCACTTTTCAATTACATTTTTCCATCTCAATCGTTCAAATTTTAGGTCTATATAAGTAGATCACTTCTACAAATTTTCAGCAAAATTGGTGATCATTAAGGGATCGAACTAAATCAAATCAATGGACAATCCAAATCTGTCAAACAAGAGCCGTTCAAGTTTATAATTGGTAAATCATATTTATGATTGCCTTAACGATTTTCAATTTGGATGAAAATTTGTAGAGATGATCACTCATATATATATCTACAAACTAGACGGTCGAGATGTGAATATGCGATCGAAAAATAGGTGAAACGAAAAAGTTCTTAACTAGTCCTTAACTTAGTGGTCCTCATTAGAACTACTCCCAGAATTGCAATAGTATTATCAATCCTTTCGGGAAGTTAAAGATAACTAAAACAAGTTAAAAGACTTGCACGAAGAACTTGAGTTGCTCATTATAATCTTCTCTTGATTTCACCCTTACTTTTTCTCTATTAAGTTCATGCGACTTCTCATGTGAGAAATCGTTTGTGTATATATAGGGACCATATCTCACGTATACATAGTTCAGTCATACATGTCAGTTTCTTGATGTCATACCATTTTAACTACTCTTTCAAAAATTCAAATCAGATAATAACATATGATTATGTACGATGAAGAATTTTAAATTCTAACCGATTATGAGTTGGTCAAATAATGATTATGTTCCTTATCTTTAAACTCATGTCAACACTAGAACTCAAATATGTATGCATCATCTCTACACAATGTTATATTATATCTAGTTCATCAAGATATACAAATATTAGTATATGACTTCTCTTTTTTGGAAATGAAACCTCTTCATTGAGGGACACAGCACAATAGACATAACAGTCCAACCATACAACATAATTAAACAAGAAAACTAATCAACTATTTCAAAGTTCAAACTCAATAGGACGAAACAGTTTTCTTGCCAACAAAAAAAGTAGAGCCACGACTAGAATGCCGTCCTCAATCTGCAACCATAGGAGGGCAAGGGATCCCATCATTCTGAAGTATATTGGTGAGGGAAGGTAAATTACTTAACAAAGCAAGAATTTGTATCCAAAAAAAAAAAAAGACTTAACAAAGCAAGAAAGCAAATGGCGGTAGAGTGCTTTTAATAGTATATATGTTGCTAGCAGTTGGTAAACCATGGCGTGAGCTCTTCTTTGTTGGAGAAGATTAAGACAGAAATTCAAGACTTCTTCAACCTCTCGATAGATGAGAAGAAACGGTTTTGGCAGCGTCCAGAAGACATGGAGGGTTTTGGACAACTCTTTGTCGTTTCTGAAGAGCAAAAACTTGATTGGGCTGACGTTTTCTTCATGACTACACTTCCTGTCCAGATGAGGAAACCTCACCTATTCCCGGAGCTCCCTTGTCCTTTCAAGTAATCAAGCTCTCTCTCTCTCTCTCTCTCTCTCTCTCATGTTATATCATTTACAAGTCTTACATGAACAGAGACACCTTGGAGATTTACTCCTTGGAACTGAATAACCTTGCCATGGCTATCCTTACACAAATGGAACATGCTTTGAAAGTTGATGCCAATGAATTGACCGAGTTATTTGAAGACGGAATGCAATCAATGAGAATCAACTATTACCCTCCATGTCCTCAGCCGGAGAAAGTCATCGGATTTACTCATTCAGATGCCTCAGGCCTCACGATCCTCCTGCAAGTGAATGAAATGGAAGGTCTCCAAATCAAGAAGGATGGGAATTGGCTTCCTGTTAAGCCACTTCCTGAAGCCTTTATTGTCAACATTGGAGACGCTCTGGAGGTAATCTTCAACTTGTTACTTAACGCTATTACCTACTTGAATTAGAAATATTCACTTGCTCTTATACAAAATGAACTTAAATGGCAGATTAAAACAAATGGGACTTATCGTAGCATTGAGCATCGAGCAATTGTAAACTCAGAGAAAGAAAGACTCTCAATCGCCACATTTTGCAACCTGAGAGTTGATGGTGAAATTGGACCAGCCTCTAGCTTGATCACTGAACAAACACCTGCTGCATACACAAGGATCGGAGTACAAGACTACACGAAAGCCTTTTTTGCTCGTAAGATTCAAGGAAAATCTTTTATTGATGATCTTAAAGTTTAAATTAAGTTAGTTTGTTGAGTGATCTTAATATGTTGGGATTAACAAGATGCATATTGTGTACTCAAGATGCATATATATGCATATTACCACTGAACCAACTCAGTACGAGGCTATGAACTACTTGGTCTACAACCCTGTATGTCATTCTTGATTATGTGATTGATAAAGTAACTTGAGGTTCACAACTAAAAATAATTGATAACGGATTGAGATGCTGACATGCTGTCATTAGTATTCTCAACAGTAATTAGGCAAAAAATTATTTGTAATAGTAAAATAAAGAAAGGCCCTGAATGTACGTACGTAATAGATCGATATCGCAACTTGATGTATGTATATATGTAGACGTACACAAGTATACACAACTAATACTCAGCTGGTGCTGAGCATTTGCAATTAGGCATTTAGGACCCAAATGTTGGGCTGTGACTCTTGGCCACCTCTCCCAAATAGGCAAATCCCATCGAACTTTGCCAGTTAACTCGAGGATTCATGCATGGCCGGACTGGCCCGGACAGCACAGCATGTTCACATATAAGGTCAGAAATAGGAGAAAGGTCTGAAATTGAATCATGTTCCTTTGCAGCTAGCTAACTGTCTATGAAAGCGAGCCTTAATAATCTGCAATGCATCCTCGATCAGAATGAACTTAATTAACAAGTTAGAACTCTGAAGAAAGAGCTGGCCGGAAAAGAGTCCCATACAAAAGGTTTTCATACTTGATTACTAACCGCAGCGGCATGGTGCATTTTAAAATGTTCATACTTGGTTGGCAGTTCTACTACGTGTTCGCATAGATCTTTGAGTTCATTGCATGCAGTTCGGTTCTGTTGTTTTTTCTTCTGTTTGTATGTAGCACTGTCGCAACCAAGGAATAGCGCGGTGCGCATGCATTAGGTGACGCAGCTATTGGTTCTGTCGACGTTTATCTACATATCTATCTTGTGTGGGATGGATAAGCCGACCCTCTGCTTTGTTTGTACACAAGTTGAGGAGGTGCTTCAGCTTCAATCTTGGCATCACCAAGTAAACGCCGGTAAGCTGGGCCATCGATTATGCCCAACACTGTCTTGGAGACACATCTGATGGAACACATGTGACATAGCGAGAAAGTCTCATGAAGATATATAGTACTAGTAAATAAAACTTGTCTAACAATGCTTTAAATATCCCGCGTTGTTGCGGGGTATGATTTCTTGATGATGAACAATATTCAATCTCCATCTCACGCCTCCCATGCCATCACATTTTCTAAATCTACCGCCAATTCCCCCGTCTTTCCCTATTTTTCCACAAACACATCCATCTTTCCCAAATCCACTACCAACATCATGGCCTCCATGCCTGTAAAATCCACCGCTCATCTCCAATTCTACCACCTCCTATTCCGCCACCTACACAAAATAATTCACCATCAACCCCATAATCTCTACCATCTTTTTTTAATTCTACCACCATATCATAGTCTTTCCCTTGTAAAAACCTATCATAAACACCTCTGACCCCATGCCCACAACTAAGTAAAAAATGAAAAATAAAGAAGTAACAAAATTTTTAAGGACACACACATATCTTTTTATCAGAACAATTACATATTTGTAAATAAATTTGTATTAAGAGGTAACACAGTCTTTTTTGTCAGTATAATAACAGATTTGTAAATAAACAACTACGGGTAAAAACACAATTTACCTGAAATTAAAGAGAAAAAACACAATTCATAATAGATATGAACAGTGTTTTATTTTATATAATGTTAGTGCTTCGTGCATTATTGTTGTTGACAAGGGCAGAGATTTTCTCTCGACTTCTTTTACTAAACTACGTAATCGGTTTAATAAATCTAATATCAATGATTTAACTTTTGGGATGGGAATGTGAATTATTGGGTCGAAGGGAGAAAAACGTGAAGCTTGTCGATGATGATCGACATAAATTTTTGGCCATATAAGGAAATTAAGCAGAAAATGATTTTGACGCTTTAACATACTTTTGAGGCATTAACTGATGTGCTCCTATTATATATCTGGGCGAGCATGGAGAGCTAGAAAGCTAAGAGTAGGAAAACGTGGGTGCACAGATATGGCAATGGCTCTATCACCATGGTTGAATCAATCTTAAACCCCTAATATTTTGTGTATATTTATGAATACTTGTTTATAAGTTGTTTGATATCTCTTTTTTAGATCACCCTTTGGTTTCCCCAGCTAGAACGATCCCTACTTATATATACTACTACGATTGCAGGGTAATTAAATTGAAGTTGTTTGATCCTGATTACGCGACACGTCAATCGACATAAGTTTTTGCCCATATAGGGAAATTAAGCAGAAAATGATTTTGACGCTTTAACATACTTTTGAGGCATTAACTGATGTGCTCCTATTATATATCTGGGCGAGCATGGAGAGCTAGAAAGCTAAGAGTAGGAAAACGTGGGTGCACAGATATGGCAATGGCTCTATCACCATGGTTGAATCAACTGGGGCAAGAGCTACAAAGAATCACCACTCCTTCCTATCTTTTCTTGGTTTCTCTTCTCTCGCTTTCCATATGCATTTTGCTTTCATTTTCCAGGTCAGGTTCGAAACTCAAGTTGCCCCCATCTCCAACAAGGTTACCACTGATTGGAAACCTTCACCAGCTAGGCACACTCCCACACCGCTCTCTTGGCACTCTGTCTAAGAAGCATGGCCCTCTAATGCTACTTCACTTGGGACAAGTTCCAACACTAGTAGTTTCATCAGCAGAAATGGCCAAGGAAGTCATGAAGACCCATGATACTGTTTTCTCCAGCCGTCCCAAAACTACAGCTGCAAACATATTAGTCTATGGATGTTATGACATTGGCTACGCTCCTTATGGGGAGTACTGGAGACAAGTTCGGAAACTTTGTGTTCTCGAACTTCTCAGCCTCAAAAGGGTGCAACAATTTCAGTATGCAAGGAAAGAAGAGATTGGGGAGTTGGTAAATAGAATACGAAAAGCGTGCCTCGGCCAGTCTCCTATTAATCTAAGTGAGATTCTGATAAGAGCCTCCAACAACATAATGTCAAGGTGCGTTCTTGGACAGAATTTTGTGGAACAAAATGGTAGTTGGTTTGGAGAGTTGGCAAGAACGTTGATGACTCAATTAATGGTTTTCAGCCTGGGAGATTTCTTCCCTTCTTTGAGTTGGATTGATAGTCTTAGAGGACTAACTGCACGGTTGAATAAAACCTTTGTCGAGGTAGATGGATTCCTTGATCAGTTAATTGAAGAGCATAAGACAGCAAATAGAGAAGTTGAATCCAAGGACTTTGTGGATATTCTCCTCCAGCTTCAAAAGCATAGCAGCCCTGACTTCCAGATTACTCGGGACAACCTGAAGGCCATCTTAATTGTCTGTCTCTCCTTCCCTCAACTTTTCTGTGTATACTCATTGACATCTTTATTTTTAGGATTTTGAGAGGTCCTTCAATGGCTTCTCCATTTAGACTAGGAGTTTTTTTAATTGTTTGTTTATGTGCTAAATTGGGCTTCTTTTTATAGGACATGCTCATTGGTGGAAGTGATACTACTTCAACAGCGTTGGAATGGTTGATGGCAGAGCTGATGAGAAATCGAAATGTAATGGCCAAACTCCAAGAGGAAGTTAGAAGGGTGGTGGGGAAGAAGGCAAGGGTGGATGTGAGTGATCTCGAACAAATGGACTACTTAATGTGTCATCAAAGAAGCTCTAAGACTACATCCTCCAGTTCCTCTATTAATTCCAAGAGAAACAATTGCAGCTGTGGAACTGCGAGGTTATTATATCCCAGCGAAAACAAGCGTGTTTGTGAATGCATTTGCAATCCAAAGGGACCCCGAATTCTGGGACAGACCGGAGGAGTTCCTTCCGGAACGATTTGAGGGCAACTCAGTTGATTTCAGGGGCCAGGACTTCCAGTTCATCGCATTTGGTGGTGGGAGAAGGGGGTGTCCAGGAGTGAACTTTGCGGTTGCTGCAGCTGAATATGAGCTTGCAAACCTTGTGTATTGGTTTGATTGGAAATTGCCTAGTAGTGGAAGTGAATTGGACGAGACCTTGGACATGACTGAAGTTTATGGTCTCACTGTCCATAAAAAAGGTCCTCTTCGTGTTGTGCCTGAGTTATACTCCCCTTGATCCTCCATTCATAGGTTTTATGCTTTATATATCCTTTTCTACTAGTTGGATTCTATCTGTTTTATCCTGTGTTTTCATTTTTCAATAAGAAATCCTCCTTTCCAACCAAAAGATAAATAGGCTGTAGAGAAGTATTCAGACACTTCACATTAACACCAATCCCCATGAACAATTTTGATATCATAATTTGATAAAGGTGCATGTGCATATATTGTAAATGCTGTTTGAGACAGATAAGACGTGATATGCGAGTCATGAGATCTGCCAAGGCTTCTAAAAAATTAGAACTTTTTATTGATTTTCAATACTATAATTACAAAGGTAATTGGAAAGAAAAAATAGCTAATGATACAATTACTCCTCCCTCCTCAAATCTAACACTGAATATCCCACTTAAACCCACCCAAGACAATCCATAGTGAACAGCTCCTGTGTTCCTGTGAGCAGCTACAGCTACAGCTGCAGCACCAACAGGACCAAACTGAGACTGCGCATGCAGCAGCTTCGTATCTATGGCATTTAGTTGATCTACCTTGGTGGATGGCGGGTGGTATGGGTTGGTGTTGACATCGATGGCCATTCCCGGAATAGGTTTTGACACCAAGTTTCTTTGTTCAAGATGGGGTTGCAGTTTAGCATGAGCTGCATCTCTCTTCAACTCCAACAGGGACTTTTCTTGAGTGATATGATGAGTTCTGAAGAAGCAGTGTGGAGAGATAGACTGCTGAGGAAGAACTGCGTTTCTGTACAACGTCCTTGGATCGTAGGTCTCCTTGGCATTTCTGCCACTTTCATATGGAAGAACTGGTCCAATAACTCGTCCAGGTTTTGCTGTGTATGGCAAAATAATCAAAATTGATACAACAGAAACAAAATTCTGCCGAATCAAGACTAGTACATCATACTAAACCCTTCATGAAGTCATAAAATTTGGGTCCAGATCATGCATCTTAAGGTTATTATGAGCATATTCTACATCGGAGCAACAATGGGGAGATGTAGAAATAAAATCGACTGATGCTAGTTTGACGTCCTATATTTTTGAAATAATGACAGAAAAGTAACTACATAACTGAGACTCATTGCATCTGCATAGTTATGCTAAAGAGAAAAATCCAGTGGAGTACCTGTTGGCACCCTCGGTGGAGGCCGTGAGGCCTTTGATGGATTCCCATTAATAGTGTCTGTTACTCCAAGCACATTAGAAGCCACTTCTGTTTGCCGGTTCTCATATGAGAGCAAATTTGGTTGTGCAATAGGGGTCACTGTACTTGAATGAACAGTAGACATGCAACCATGGATTACTGTTAGTGATGCATCCCAAAGAATATTGTACAGCAATGCAAACCTTCTAAATACAATTTTTTCTATCCATGGCAGCAGAAAGTTACAATATTGACCAACATCGAGATAAGCTTGCACAGGCGCCTACCGTGGAAGGGAGACATGCTTCCTCTCTGGAGGAATGACTGGTCCGCTTTTACCACCATTTTCCTCGAGATAAGCAAACTGCTTTCTGAATTGACCTATAGCACTGCAATTGATAAATATGTTAGGGATTATCACATGAGAACAGAAATATCTATCTGAAACAGCAGTGATAAAACTATTGAGATGCAAATTCGACCTTGGATACATAAAGCTTGTGCCTTCCGTTCCATTCAAGTAATCCTTAAGTAGTTGTGGATGGTATTCGAGTATTTCCCGGTAAATTAGATCCCTGATATCCTCCTTGATCATTCTTCGTCTTTCAAATTCAAATTCCAGCTTCGAAATAGGTTGACAAGAAAGCTCTCTCTCAACTCTGGCCAGACCCTTGAAGTACGGATCCGCCAGTGCCTATAAAATATAAAATAAATAATAATAAATAAATAAACACTTCAGTTCAACTGTATTTAGCAAAGCAAAGAAGCAAGCTCTACAACTCTACTTAGAATTGTTGCTAGATGCATCGCAAGTAAATATGCATTTCTGACAGAACTCAATCAGATAAAACACAGACCTCCTCTGCAGTCGGTCGGTCCTTTGGGTCAAAGGCCAGTAGCCTTTGCAATAGGCGGAGTGCTAAGGGATCTGCCTTGGGAAATTTTTGTGTAAATGGCACGGGATGCTTTTTCCTCATCTCTGTCAAGTATTTCCTTGCCTTCTCATTTCGAACCTGAATGCATAAAAAATACCCATAGCATTAAATATGAAAAATAAATAACTAAATGAAAGTACCGAGAACAATAATACATTAATACATACTACAGATGTGGTGTGTTAAACACAGGGACGGAGCCAAGATTTTAAAATAGGCTGGGCTATACTCGACTAAATTTTTTTTATACTTTTTTTGTTTATTACCTTTAGAAATTTGTTATTAGATTGTATTCTTATTTAAATTCCTACACCTATAATTTAAGATTTAAGAGGTAAGAATTAAAGAAGGATATTGATAGATCTCCTTGGAGAAGAGACATTTTTGAGGAATGTTGATAGGAAAAAGGCTTGTTGATGATTTGGCTAATTCATGCATAGACTTGCACTTACCTTCATTTCAAAATGGGTGGGCTATAATTCATAAAGTAGAGTTTATTTCAACCTAATTTAGCTTATAAATGGAGCAACTGAAAATCCCTATGGGCTGCAGCCCAAATACCTTTCAACTATCATCCGTCCCTGGTTAAACATATAGAATAAACACACACATAAACATGTGTAATCCCTTGTTGGGTGCTGTGATTGTTTTGTAATTGCAGTTTATTGAATGAAATTTCCTTTAATCAAATAAAAAAACGTGTATAGAGATAGATAGAGAGAGAGAGAGAGAGAGAGAGAGAGAGAGAATGGCACATACTCCAGAGATGGTCTCTAGTGTAGGCGTTCCAAGAAGATCAGTAATCAAATCTAATTGATGAACAACGCTTTTACCGGGAAACAATGGCTTCCATGTCAAAACCTCTGCAAAGATGCAGCCAATACTCCATATATCAATGGCTGGTGTATACTGCACCAAAAAAGATGAAAACTAAAATCAGACCCTAGTGGCAGAATCAGAAATTGACAAAGCACTTAAACCATTCCAGAGAAACGGACATAACCTGACACAATTACCTGAATGACAGATATTTCAACTTCCAGGAGAATTCAATAGTCCTCCCTGAACAAGAATTATTATAATCTAGCATTACTGCTTACTATAAAGCACTCAGAAGACATTCCAGAGAGAAATAAATACATAATCTTCTTGACTACATCAGGCCAAGCATTTGCCAATCTGTATTTTCCTATTTGGCTATAACTTTCCTATGAAATATTGTTCTTTCTTCTTTGAGGGTAAAATCATCTTTTAACAAGAGATATAACATAAATGTACATAGGGCATGCTATATGAAACTGTCTTAACTGACATAACAATTAACAGCAAACCTTATTACATTGTCTCTAACCTACATTAAACTCCAAAGAGAACAGAGTAGTGATCTGATTACATTGCCATTTGCTATGATCAAAAGTCAATGAGTTCAATGATGGTAGTAGCCTAACCTTGAAAAAGAATGATCCACATAGTTCTGGAGCTCTGTACCATCGTGTAGCAACATAATCCTGTAAATGTATACAAAAATAAAACAAATATTACATTATCAAGTATTTTGCCGCAATTAGATTAGGAACTGTTTAGACCTAACATTTTGTTTTGGCAAACAGTACGAAATTCTGATAGACAAGAAACTACTTACTGTCCAAAATATTGTGGTTGGGGTATCATTGAAGGCAACTCTTGCTAGTCCAAAATCACAAACTTTAAGCTTGCAGTTTGCATTGGCCAATATGTTTTTTGGCTTAAGATCTCGATGATACACATTTGCTGCAACCAAACAACTTCGAATCAGGTCATAGTGCATAACATAATTCTGAATATTAATCCCACCCTATTCCCCTTTCATAAATAAGTTAGAGTGAGAAAATTATGTATTGGGCTTTCACGGCCGTTTGATGAAAAAACCTACACAACGATTTACCAATTTTGTAGTTACACTAATGATTTATTAAATGGAACAACTTAAGGGGTAACCCAAATAATGATATATTAGCATAAATGTGAAGGAAAGTAAGACAGCACCTGTATGCATATATTTCAATGCACGTAACATCTGGTAAAGAAAAAACTGATGATGTTTGCGGGTCAAGTCATCATTAGCCTTGATAACTTGGTGAAGGTCAGACTCCATCAGCTCAAAAACAACATAAATATCTTTGAACTCCCTCTTTGAAGGTGGTAACATGATGCGCTTAATTTCAACAATATCCGGATGTCTTAGAAGCCTAAGCAACTTAACTTCACGCAAAATCCTGATAGCATCAGAGATATGTTCAAATATATCATGAATTTTCTTTATGGCAACTTTATCTCCAGTATGTGTGTCAATAGCCGCGCAAACCACCCCATAACTTCCCTTCCCAATGACTTCCAGAATCTTGTATCTATTAGCATCCCCATACTCAGTGAAAAATTCCATTTCTTTTAGGCCCTGAGAAGATAACGACGACTACATCAAAACATGCATGTGGAGATCTTGTTAAACATTATGAAACCCAAACCAACTCCAGCTTCATAACATTATAAGTTATATAGAACAGTGTATAAAAAGCAATTTTGTGAACCAAAATTATCAAGACATCCACTTTCGAAACCACATAATCAAATAGCCCTCAAGATAAATATAACAAGAGGAGAGAATAGAATCAGGTGCTAGAATAAAAGCAACAACATGCTCTGGTGGAGTATCAAACACTTACAAAACACCAAGTCCCTTTCTTTAAATACAAATCCACCACAATCATAAGATAAGAAAGAACCCAAATTAAACATTCGAAAAAAAAGAACCCGAATTCAAATTAAGCAATCAGATAAGCTAAAGAACACCAACAATGGAAGCTTGGAAAACAAAGATAATGTAACACAAAGAAATGCAACTCCAAGAATTCAAAAGCAAAAGGAGATAGAGAGAGAGAGAGAGAGAGAGAGAGAGAGACCTTCTTTGGCTGATTGGTATTCATCTTCTTCTTCTTTAGAAACCCAGAACTCAAAATTCAAAAAGAAAACGACGACGTATTATAAAGATCAAACCTTTCGAAGAAGAAGAATACACTAAGCGCTAAGGCACATTTATCTCCGGCGAAACCCTAAGAAATCGAAAGCTTCCTCTCTCAAATCCGCAGCCCTTTTTCCCCAAATTCCAACCAGATCCCCCACACCCAAAATTCAAAGAACGCAAATTTGAAATTAAAGGGCAGCCAATTTGGAAAAGTCAAACCCTAAATTCGAAAATTTGAAAACCCTAAACGATCTCTTCGGTTGGGGTGGTCGGATCAAGGAGAGAGAGATGGTGGTCGTCGTCGTCTTCTTTTGATTTCAAAATATGATCGTTTGGTTTTTGTTTTGTTTTTATCTATAAAACTGGATATTTATATATATAATTTTTTGTCTTGTCTGAAAGCTCTATGTACGGGAGGTACTGATGTACGTCAGTGGTCGTATATGTAAATTATCATTGCAGTAATGACTGTTTTGGTCTATTGTTATTTAATGAAGTAATTTTTTTGGATAATTCTTTTCCTTTTTTGGTTTTATTTGGTCGAAATTATTCCTTTGTTAATATGGTTTTCTGTTTTGGGATACGGATAAGATAATATTGCCAAATTAATTTCTATTTGAAGGGTTGAAGGGTAAAGTATATGGAATTGTTTGATTAATACATTACCAAAAAGATATTGAGTCGGTGAAATAGAAATTAATACGTTTGATGACTTAATTTATTTTGTGCTCGACTGCTCCATGGACCATGGAGTGAGATGTAAATGAAGATGGATGTTCATGATTTTACAAAAAGTGATTTCATTAATCGTGAATTGATCATGATTTTTCGGATTTAGAGTTGTTACCATATGTCACCTAATAAAATGGACAAGTGTTCATCTTTGATAGTCAAACATTGATAGGTTTTTACATGCATTGACTTTTTCTTGGTGCGGTCTTAATTGACATCTCAATTTTTCTAAATATTGCCACGTAAAACCGTTATTTTTGGAGCCTTTACAAATTAAAGCACATACTTTATTTAAGATGGTTTATGTAACTCGGGTTTAAAAGTTTAGTGTTACTTTATGGTGTGTTATTTGGTATAAGGCTTCAATATATTTGCTTTTAACATTATACTTTGTCATCGTTATCGTAATCATGTACAAGTAGGTTAACATATTGATGACAAAAGACTCAAGACCTCGTAATCTCATATGTTTTTGTTTTAGAAGCGGGAACATTTACAAGATTGTATTATATATCACTGCATCATTAAGTGACATGTTTAATTTTTGGCAGTCATTCTAATTAGTTTCGAGTCCAAGTACGTAAAAAAGAAAACGATGGGGGTGATGATGATCGAGGTGGGTTGCCAAAGATAAACTTTGAGAAATACGACTTTGTTTAGAAAAGCTTGAGTACAAGTAGCCAAATTGCCCACCTAACTTGGCCGCTACAATTTGTTTACCATATTCCAACCACAATAGCACAAAGCTAAAGGCCTAAAGCTAACTTTTATGTATATGCTTGGTCTCTTTGTTATTGACGATATAACTTGATAATAAAAGCTGCTCAACACTTATGTTTCGCTCAAGAGATACCCATATACGATTCATTAACTAAGAATTAAAAGAGGAATATGAAAATTTAAATGGTTTAATCCAAGTGCAAATGTGGCTGCCCATTTTGGTCAAATTAGGATTTAGCTTAGTCTGGCAAACTACATATTCATGTATGTTCTGGATTGAAGTTTTACCTACATTCTGAGTAGCCATCAAATTGCCTTATGTGAAAGGTCACTAATTTATGCCTTGCCACTATATCTAGTTGCTGTCAATCCCAAATGTCTCCATTATATTCACAATCTTGATGATCAGGTCGGCCGCTAAAGAAACAGCATCCACATTTGCACTTCAAACAGTTGCACCACATATGTTTCTAATACGTTGTTATAGCTACCGCTACTAGTATAGGAGATTTGCTGGACCACTGCATTCGTTGCTGTTCTTATTTTGGACCTTAAAACAATGAAAGAGAGAATTCCAGGCTTGGTTTAATAATTGATCGATAGCTAACTTCTGAGCTAAAGGTCGTCCTCATCTCGATTAATTCTTTTGATGTTGGCTGGAAGAAAAAGAATTCAAAATTATAACTCATATTCATATGAGCTCACCTCTCAGAAAGTCGGAAACTATGGGAGAAGTAGAACAATCTCATGATCAATTTTAAAATACGTCCAGTAGCCGCAAACAATTGAAAGCAAAACCATATGAACTGAAGAATCGCAGGGAGCAGAATTTTCCTAGTCAAAATACCATGAAATCAGGAAAAAAAAAAAGTATACAATAGTCTAAACTTCGGAATTTTACTGAGACATACGGTGGTTAACCTAGAGAAAGCCAACCCAGACCAACAGAAAACAAATTCAAATATACCCATCAAACTAGACTACACCTCTTAAAGATCTGCTCTTCCAGGATATCTAGGGAATGGAATAACATCTCTGATATTGTCCATGCCAGTAGCAAACAAAACCATCCGCTCAAACCCTAAACCAAAACCGGAATGCTTGGCTGTTCCAAAGCGCCGCAAGTCAAGATACCACTCGTATGGCTCAATAGGCAGATCCATCTCTGCAATCCTGCAATACATAATAGATGCCAAGAAAAGTTGAGCATAAGATACTACAACGAAAGAAATGTCACTCTTCTTAAGGAGAATGGTAAAGAAAAATTTGATTGAAAAGTAAACAGAAAAAGGATGCAGTATGTGCATCAATTTTAAAGCAGCACCGTTCACATACCTGCTATGAATAACGTCATAACGTTCTTCCCTTTGACTACCCCCTATCAATTCTCCCACCTGAAATATAAGCAAAAGATATCAACATGTATACAGCAAACAATGTATACATTAGTGCACAAAAGAATCATGGCAAAAGAACTCAATGACAGAAATCCCTGAATAGGATAATGCCCACCTTTGGTACAAGAACATCCATAGCAGCCACTGTCTTGTTATCATCATTGAGTCTCATGTAGAAAGCTTTGATCCCTTTTGGGTAGTTGTACACAATAACAGGCTTCTGAAATTTCACCTCTGTTAAGAATCTGCAGCAAAACAATGAATCAGTAAACTCCAGAGGCCATGATACAACTGATCAAGCAGAACAATGATGCAGCAGTACCTTTCATGTTCAGATGCCAAGTCAATCCCCCACTCCACAGGATTCTCAAACTTCTTGCCTTTTTTCACAGCATCAATTAACAGTTCCACAGCTTCTGTATATGTAATCCGTTCAAACGGAGTGGATCCAACCATTCTGAGACTCTCTATGCAAGTTTTATCATACTGCCGAGAAAAAAACTCCATATCGTCATAGCAGTTGTCAAGTAACCACTTGCACAAAAATTTTACATATGCCTCTGCACAGTTCATGTCATCCTACATCAGTAGATTAACTGTAAGATTCTGGATACAAACAAGATTAAAAACAAGAAGTTGAGAAATAAGCTGCTTATGCTCCCAGAGAAAGTAAACCAGATGGCATTTCCCAAGTAAATCAAAATGAAAATTAGCATTGATTTCTAGGCATATCACCTCTAAAACAACAAATGTGAAAAGACTAGCTATGAACTATACATGAACAGGATTCAAGAAACAGGTACAAATGATAAACAAATACTAGAAGGATGACAATGCATCTCCACCGGCAATATGAAAACAAGAAACAGTTACAAACCATACATATCTGTCTTGCAAGGAAGTTAGCATTAAATTCCAGGTTAATCGCCCTACCAACAATGGGACATAAGGCTCTTGGCGTAATTGGAAGGCTCTTGAGACAAATATACAAGGGACATATTGAAATGCTATGCAGGGCAGATCCGTAGTCACGGATTTTAATGTCAAGTATTTTATCGAGTGAAGGCTATGCTACATTTAAGGTTCACAATGTGCACTTAACATACCTTGAGCTCTGCAAATGCTAATTCAGGCTCCACCATCCAGAATTCTGCCAAATGCCGTGAAGTATGTGAATTCTCAGCTCGAAAAGTAGGCCCAAATGTATACACGCTACTAATAGCACACGCATAAGATTCCACTTGGAGTTGCCCAGAAACAGTTAGAAAAGCTTGACGGGCAAAGAAATCTTGGGTGTAGTCAACCTTCCCATCCTTTTTGGGGATTCCAGGCTGAAGCTTCGCTCTCTCCTCCAGCTTCAATAAATTCTCCTTCGCCCTTTTAAGTTCAGCCACAGCAGCACCAATCTCGTCCTTACTTGCTTTAGCAGATTTCAGCTGTGAAACAGCATCTCTTATTTCCGTGACAATTAACTTGGCAGCTTCCACGTCTGCTTTGGATGGGGGTGGGTTCTTAATCAGTTCCCTCTCCAACCTTTCACCTTCACTAATCAATGTCGTGACTTGGAACATCTCACCAGCACCCTCACAATCACTGGTGGTGACAATTGGAGTGTGCACATAACGGAAGCCATGCTTACGGAAAAATGTATGAGTTGCATATGCCAGGTCATCTCTGATGCGGGCAACTGCAGAGATGGTGTTAGTTCTGGGACGCAGATGAACAACATCCCTCAACCTCTCAAGAGAAATCTTGCCCTTGTGCAGCGGATACTTAAGAGGGTCAACTGGACCTAAATGGAGCACCTCCTCAACTCTAAGCTCCACCTTCTGCTTGACCCCAGCTGGTGGCAGCTTAAGCTCGCCTTGCACAACCACACATGTACCAGTTGGCACAAGCTGCCCAAGGTCGCCTTTATCTGCTTGCACAATTACCTGCAAGTTGCCCGGACATGATCCATCATTAAGTTCCAGAAATGCAAATGCATCCTTGTCTGCCTTCCTACCTGTCTTCACCCAACCACCAACCCGGACCTTCTGCCCGGCAAACGCAGACCCCCCGTCTGGTCGTGATATTATGGACTTTATGGGAACTCTGTCAGAAAATTCAGCTTTCAGATCAGAGACAGATTCGTTTAAGGCTGCTTCCGCTAGTTGGGAATGTTGGAAATAAAATGGACTTAAACACAGTCTGATATATTCATGTTAATTGTTTAAGACTTTATCTTGGATAACAAGAAACAATAGATATTATATTCTGATTCATATAAGATTTCCGAGTTGTATATCAGTTAGAAATCTAGAAGGTTCATAGTACAAAACCTGATGTACAAGGAATTAATATTGTGGAAGGAAAGATCTTCATGTTATTTACATTGTTCAATTAGGATTTGGTTATGGGATCAAGTCTTATTTTGTTCACTATATATAGGAGGTCTGAGTCCCTGTGTTCCACACCGTTCTGCATTCATTGGCTTCCCGTTGTGCCAGCAATAAGGTTAAGACACACAGAAGGCCGACCTTCAGTATTCACCAAGTACAACGTGAGCATCAAGCAAACTCGCAAACAACAATGGTGGCTTCATCGAAGACTGCAGCTAAGTCTGACTGGAGGAGCAACGAAGGTATTATGAATCATACTTAATTTAGTGTTCTTGTTTTGATGTATTTGTGATATTATTGTAGACGATCCTATATTTCATATTTTAACATGGTATCAGAGCATATGGTTTTCTACAAAATCACAAATCGCAAATTGGTTTTTTCATACAATAACAGGTTTTTTCTGGGATTAATTTTTCTTAAAAACCAAAATTAATTAATCAATTTTAAAGTATGATTTTGAAAAACGAAATAAAAAAACAGGCCTTTAACCCGTTTTATCCGAGCCCAAACCCGGCCCACTTCATAAAATAAAACCCGACTATCTGTTATGAACATAACAGATTGATCGAGTTCTTCATTCTGGGTTTTCTGGGTTGGAAGAGGAAAAGGGATTTGGTTCTCCCTGCTGCAGCTCTGGGCTTTAAAGGTATGTGTTTTCCGCATTAATTTTCGTATTCATACTTTTAAATTGGTGCTGTGCTGAAGCAGAGGCAAATGTAAGTTCTCTGAAGCTCAAACTTGTCAATTTCAATTCTTGCATCTATGGGAATGTTCATATGGAGAAGTGCTGGTTCATGAATTCGTTGTCTCTGATGCATGTATTGTTTGAAATTGACGTGTGTTGTAGTGGAGGAGGGCGGTAGATTTACTCTTGTTTCTAATATGATATTGTGTATACAGCATGTTTGGATTGAATATATCTCCCCAAATTTTGTTTTCGAAATCTAAGACATGAACATGATATCTACTGGTGTTTTGATTACTGTTTTGGTTTATGTCTTACACAAAGTATGCTTAAATCAAGTTAACAGGTTTAGAAGATCTTAAAGAAAAATACCAAATTGTGCAGTGTTATAAAATTTTGTTTTTTCTGGCTTCCAAAGAAGTAATCGAGCATGATTTTGTGATATATGCAGTGGTATGTGTGTGTGCAGGAACTGTTTTAGATTTTTTGAAAACTTTTCCTAGTCTAAAGACTTGGACTGCTTTCATCAAATATCTTGTTTCTGTTGCATATGGCATATTAGTTCAGTTTTCTTCATAAAAATTATATGTCACAAAGGCATTGATTTTGTTCACATGGGATATATGTATATATATATATATATATGTATGCAGTATGACATTATGAAAGTATGAATTTTCTGTTTGGTTTGATGACTGTGTTTGTGTGTTTTTTGCTATGCTTAAAACCTTGATAAAAGTCAGTTAAAACAACATAGGAAAAACGCTTACAAAATTTTATTTTAATTTTCTTAGGCAATTTTGCTTCTATTGGAGAAGTTGTGGAGCTGAATGGGAACAACTATAGGAAGTGGAGGGATGATGTAGAGTTTTACATGGGAATGCACCAAAACATAGATTACTGCCTCCTCAAACCTAAACCTGTAGGCACCGAAGAAGAAAACAACATGGATGCTGATAGCTCGTGGCATTATTATGAATGGTTTAGGACCAATAGAATGGCTAAGAATGTGATAAGGAGAACTATGTCTGAGGTTGTTAGGGGATCGATAGAGGAACCTGAGGATGCTATAAACTTTATGGCTAATATTGCTGATAAATATGAGGAAAGTGAAAAGGTTGAAGCAGCTAGGCTCCATAAAGAATTCCATGAACTGAAATATGATGGGAATGGGAGTGTTAGGGAGCACATAATGCATAAGGTTCAGCTGAATGGGAAACTCAGAGATTTAAAAATGGGAGTTGCAGATGCACAGCTTGTGCATGATGCACTTTGGTCACTTCCATCAACCTTCAGCCAACTGAGATCTACTTATAATGCTCTAGAGGTCAAGTGGACTATTAATAAGCTAATTTCAGTGTGTGTGGATGAGGAAAATACTATCCGAGGAGAAGCTGAACCATCAACTGCAGTTAATCTGGTGGAGAAGCCTAAGTGGAAGAAGAAGAATAAGAACAAGGTTAAGCAAACCACCAATTTTAAGGTATCCAGCAAACCTGCAGATTCTAAGGGTGACAAGTCCTCTAAAGTTAGGTGTTTCTTCTGTAAAAAGATGGGACACGTTAAGAAGGATTGCCCTGGTTTTAAAGCATGGATGATAAAGAAAGGTGACTTTTTTCCTAACTCTGTTTTTTCTTTAGAAGTTAATTTCCTAAATGTTAGTTCACACACTTATTGGCTAGATTCAGGCTCACCAATACATATTACCACTTCATTACAGGGTATAATAAGGAGGAGAGCTCCAAGGACAAGTGAGCAGAATGTCTGCGTTGGAAATGGTCAAAGAGTAGCAGTAAAGGCCATAGGATGCTTAAGGATTGATTTAGGACAAGGAAATTTTTTAGTTCTCGAGAATGTCTTTTATATTCCCTCACTTAAGAGGAATTTGATTTCTGTAGGCCTTTTGGTTGACATTGGTTGTAGTCTTGTTATTGATTTTAGTGGAATAAAACTTTTTCAGAATTCAGCTTATATTGGTTCTGGTTCTTTTTCAAATAAATACCTTATGCTTGACTGTTCTACTGTTAAGAATGAGATTCATCTACTTGAAAATAATTCAAGAACTTGCACTGATAATCAAATTGCTGGTGTTAAAAGAGTTTTATTTAATAACAAATCTGCAAATCTTTGGCATAAAAGACTCGGCCATATATCTAAAAACAGACTTAAAAGACTTGAGAAATTAAATGTACTACCTGCACTGTGTTATGATGATTTAAATGATTGTGTGGAGTGTTTTAAAGGGAAATTAACAAAGACCAGAAAACTTACAGCTGCTAGAAGTGGAAAACTTTTAGAATTAATACACACTGATATTTGTGGACCTTTTCAGCATAAGACCAATTGTGGGAATTTTTATTTCATTACATTCATAGATGACTATTCGAGGTACTGCTACATTTTCCTACTTTCAGAAAAGTCTCAAGCTTTGCAAGCATTCAAAATTTATAAGTCCGAAGTTGAACTGCAATTAGAGACTAAGATTAAGACTGTTAGATCAGATAGAGGTGGAGAATTTTATGGGAGGTATACTCAAGCAGGCCAGCAAAAGGGACCTTTTGCAATGTTCTTACAAGAGCATGGCATTCAAGCCAAGTATACCACCCCTTATACTCCAACTCAAAATGGTGTGGCAGAAAGGAAAAATAGGACTTTATTAAATATGGTTAGATCGATGATGTGTACTACAGTTTTGCCTTTATTTTTGTGGGGTGAAGCACTTAAGACTGCAAATTATCTTTGCAATAGGTCACCCTCAAAAGCTGTAGAAAAGACACCATATGAATTATGGTGTGGCAAACAGCCGAGCTTGCATCATCTTCATGTTTGGGGATGCAAAGCTGAAGCAAAAATTGAAAAGGCTGAAGCAGCTAGGCTCCATAAAGAATTCCATGAACTGAAATATGATGGGAATGAGAGTGTTAAGGAGCACATAATGCATAAGGTTCAGCTGAATGGGAAACTCAGAGATTTAAAAATGGGAGTTGCAGATGCACAGCTTGTGCATGATGCACTTTGGTCACTTCCATCAGGGAACCTAATTGTGCCGCATCGTCAGCCATTGGGATTCTTGTCACTTGTAACCTAATGCAAATACCAAGAATTCAGAGCCAAGCTAAAGATAGCCAGTAGCAGATGTGACCTGAAAAGAAATTTAGCAAAAAACAAAGGACAAATTTAGGATTCCATCTCTAAAAAAAAAGTATCTCCCTATATTCCAATGCAATAACAAGAAACTAAAACCAAAACTAAAAGCAAAGTAAAATCCATAATCGACACCAGCCAGGCTTCCATGGATAAAGCATCACACTGTACCGGCCAAAAAAGCCAGAATTACCGAAACGATGAGCTCCACTAAGAGATTGATATCAGTAAGCAAACTAACACACACAACTAGAAACAAGAACAAAAAAAAATCATCTAGGGTTTTAATTAACATACATCCCAAATTCCACAAACAACTAAGAAAAGCTGAGTAACTCTCTTGAATCAGAACCATTAGGAATTCGGGAATTCAACAAGAATCAAATCAAAGATAGCTACGTTGATAACAAACCCACAGACAATCAGATTTAAACAATTTCTAAGCAAACCAAGACGATCGAGCACTGCGAATCTAGATTTCACGGTTTCAGTACCTGATTCGAATTTGGGGTTGCTCTCTTGCTTCTTCTTCGAATTAAGGTTTTGTGGCGGCACTGAGAAGAAGAAGAAGAAGAAGAAGTGGATTCTCTCTTTCGCTAGATTCTGCCCTATTGCCAGTCCGGGTCTTTCGGAATATTTACGTGACGTGTGTTTTTCTTCAGCAATGACGTGGCGGCTCATGAATGGCTGTAGAAGGTACTAACACGGGAAAAGCCTAGTAGACGATCCAGGCCTTAAAGGCCGGCCTTTCCAGTTATTTATCCAAAATTATAAAGAGTCAATACAGTACAACATCCTGTTTGTTTAAACATTTTGGTGATCAGTCAAAACTGTGTTGACTTACCTACAATCGAGAGACTTTGTTTGACTGTTGACTCACAGTTTGAACAATTTTTTTTTCTTTGATAGGGTGTAGCCAAACGAGTTGGAATGAGATGTATCACATGGTGCAACACAGCCTTCTACATATAGATGAACTGTTTCTTGGCCCACAAGTTTTAGTCTCTTTGACTTTCAAACTCATTACTTGTGCTGCAAGTCTCCAAGTAGTTAGTGCGACGTACACCTCGAAACATGCCTTGGGGCCTTGCTCCCCTTCGAGCTGTCAAATGATGTGTGCCAAAGATGCATAGACTATGGGATGTTATAGTTGTGGCATCCTGCTGTTTTTTTTCTATTCAAATCCTGCTGTTGGAAATGGGAACAATTTGAGTCCAGAGAAGATAAAAGAAGGATTTTATTATATGAACAACCATGTTGTCAATTTGTCAACTCTTAGATGCAATGCTATCCTGAAAGAGATTGAAGAAGCTTCAAAACTGATTTCCTCTCGGGCATGCTAGGAATGGCTCCCTTCACTTGAACACAAAGAGAAGCAGCCGCAGCTGACAAAAGTAATAGGAGAAGAATTATGAAGAATTTTGTTTATAAGGGGGATACACCAAATAAAATATATAAATAAAAAGGATGCAGCCACACTCACCTGCAAATCTCAGGCATTCCTTTTTGGACTTGCCCTCCACAAAAGCAACAGCAAAAGAGGCTGTAAATGTATCACCGGCTCCAGTAGTATCAAGTACTTTTGCAGCAGATATGATAGGTTGTTTAAGTGGTTCTTCGCCTTCTACAAATAGAGCAGATCCTTTGTCCCCAAGTTTTACCAGGACTTGCTTAACACCCTGAAAGTATAAACATATAGTGAGTAATAGACTAGCTAGAATCACAGCTCTTCAACTGCAGGGCTTATCCCTTTTCTGGTACTCTAAGACATGAATTCTGATAGTCATAACGTCACATTTTTGCTTCAAACTTTGTTCAGTGCTTTATCAGGGAAGAGTTATCGAGTTACCGAAAAAAAAAAATTCATCTATAGTTCTAAACACTATACTAAAATTCCAGATTGATAAGGAAACAAATAAAATAAAAGCAGACAACTGTTATCGAAAGTGCACTGATCAGAACCTCAACAGTATATCTTGGTAGTAAATTATAACCGTCATCCAAACACTTGCATTGGTGGACCATCAATAACAAAAGCAACCCTTTGGGACTGATGACCCCATTTTGCTCAGATCAGACTCTAGTAAACTAAATCAATGCCATCAAGCCAACTTAAAGATGATGAAAGGACTGTTAATAATTTCATCAACAGCCAAGATTCTAATACGTGCATGATATTGTGCCCGTCTATCATAGATCTACATTGCATGAATGAAACTGTACATATAATTGCACGTACACAGCTAACCAATTGATTTTGAAAGAAGTCTGGATTTAGTGATTCATCAAAATGGAAATATTCAATTCATAGAAAATGCCTCAGAATCCCAAGTTATGAAGACTGGTTTAAGTTAGCAAAACTCACCATTTTATGGCATTTGGCCACAGCCTTACTAATATGTTCAAAGCTTTCATTTGGCATTCCTGTCAAACGACCAAGCTCAGTTTCATTTGGGCTAAAAATATCAACATAGTTCAATAGCTCCTGGGAGATTGGTGCATCCATTCCTCCGGCATCCAAAATGACTGGTACACCTGCACTCTTGGCAGCCTGAAGATAAATGATATGTCAGACTGGATAAATTTTATGTAAGAAATAGGCAATGAAAGTTAAGACAATTTTTGGTACTGTAGATGCATAAAAGAGACGCGACTGTCTAAAGTACATTACATAAGTCTTAAGTGGAAATCAGGAAAACAAAGAATATTTAGATCACCACGGGTATTGATGTGACACCAGCAAACCCATCCAACTATAAAGGCAAGACTTTACTTATTGGGAGGAAGCAGGTAGGCAGAATTTTGGCTTATTTCTCTTATTTCATTCATCTCAGGTCACACATAAGTAAGGAGATAGTTGGCTACCTTCGGCATCACCAGTTGCAACTTTTACTGAAAACTGTACAATAGAGAAACTAGCAAAGAGACCCCAAAATACTTAGGAAAAAATCTGGAATGCAGGAAACATAAAAGAGATTTATCTAGAGAGTTTTGTGTTCAAGGAAACTAAACTACTTATAGCAAACAATTCCATTAGGTTGCATAAAGGATATGCAAATTTAAGATTTGAATTTAAACTGGACAATCTGTATCTAACTCATTTAAAGGGTGAGTTTGATATTTCTCAAGTATTCAGAATCCAAGTGCATTACTTCTTGAAAAATTTCATCTTTAAACCAGCAAAGAACTCCCATCTATTCACAGAAAGTCATGTTTTCACCTTTTGCACAGTCATAAACTAACGGAATTCTCCGAAAAGCATATGCAACATAACAATGAAGGGACACAAACTGGTCACCCGATGATGCAATTCTACTACTGTCAGAAGAATATATGGGCTATAGATATGCCCCTCATACAAAAGTGCTTTAAAAAGCAAGCCAAGAATTTTGGTACTCTTCACAGTCCAAAATGCAACTACTGGTTGAGTAATACATCAGGTTACTGTATACACAATGTAGAGACAAATTAGGAAAAAGTATCAATATACTTATGAACCGAATAACTTATGACCACCAAATAAGATACAGAGGAACAGTAATTTAGGAGAAAAAAATATAGAACTGAATATTACTTTTTTATCATAGGTCTAAAGTTAGATTTTCTTTGCAGTTATTCTTTGTGGTCGATGGCAAACTGATTCCATAGCATCTACGGATATTCTCCTTTTTTAATCTTCAGATTCAATTTCAAAACAATGAAGCTATCACTGTAAATCCTATTCAACTATGTGTTGTTTAAAGGAAATAGGTCATAATTCAAGACTAAAATATCTTTGCACCACTCATCAGTTAAACCCTCAGGAGAAATCGAATTGTCCTATACATTATAAGAAGCCATTTTTAATTCACTGGATTAATCACTATGGGGTTTCAATATCAGACAACAACTTGATAGATATTTAATCAGATTTATGCACATATGCTACAAGTAGAAATTTTCAGTACATAGTCTCCAAAAGACCTTATTGCATCTATTTTATTCAATTTGTTGTTCAGAAAAAACTATTCTGAACTGACATGGTATATAAGACAAACAATAAGTTTGACTAATACCATTCCGAATCTAAATAATAATAAAAACTCTTGTTTCTGAGAAGATAATTCAATTCTGCAGATTGCCAAAGAACAAGTATTCTGTTGAGCTAACATTGTTTCATTAGTGGTAGGTCCCTTTTCTGTTCACCAAACATGGCAATCGCCATATAAAGTCACAACTCATAAACATATTAATAGAAACTCCCATATTTGACTGTCAATCTCAGAATCTCTCAACCACATAGGAACATTCCCATCACCAAACGACAACAGACTTATAGACATCAAACCGGATAGAAATCCAATACACCTCTTTTACCTAGCTAGATTTCAGAAGCTAAAAACCATTATCGCAGACGATAATTACATGATCTCACTAACTGTACAAAACCACCACACACGACTAGAAGTAAATAAACTCTACTAACTTTTATGTTTCTTAGCACAAATTCAAGTTCAAACACCTCAGAAAAAAACTTGATCTTGCAAGTAAAACTATAAGTAACATACGAAAGGCACAGTAAGATCATATGCTTCCATTCCAACACAACACAACATTATCATATAAAACCGAAAGTGTAACATTTCAATCACAAGGCCCTCACCTTGGCAACCTGAATGTTGACCTCTTCCGGAATCTCCCTCTGAAGCAAAACAATCCCAGCACTCCTCACAACCCTCAAATCCTCATCACTCAGCCTCTCAGGCCAACAGCTCATGTTGGCACCACCCACAATGATAATAGAATTCTGCCCATCACCCTGCAACATGACCACAGCATGCCCAGTGGGTGCCCCACCCACACTACTCAGGTGATCCAAATGGGCCCCACCACTCCTAAGGGCCTCAGTGACAAGTTTCCCATGGGCATCCTCACCCACCTGGCCCACAAAGTAAGTTGGGTAAGCCAGCTTGGCACCACAGGCAGCCTGGTTGGCTCCTTTGCCCCCAGCCAGGGTCTGGCCAGTCCTGGCTGAGATGGTCTCACCCTCCTTGGGGAGTCTCTCAATCTCTACATAGATGTCTGCATTGGCTGAGCCCACCACCACAAGTGGTGGGGCTGTGGGGCTGATTGGGGTCAGTGGGGTCTGGGATTTTGAGGAGTCTAGGGAGAAGCAGGGAAGTGGGTGTCTTGTGGGTTTGAATTGGAGATTTGGGTTGGTGTTGATTGGTTTGTTTGATACGTTTGGGAGATGGGTTTGGAGTTTGGAGTCCCATTGTTGGGATGGTGAAGATGCTATTGCTCTCATTTGATTCGACTCTCTGTTTCTCCTTGACAAGAAAAGGAACAGCTTTATGGTGAGCTGTGAAGATTAGCTATCCAGGGTGATGAAGCTTATTTATGTCAATTTTATATTGTATAACTTGTAAATCATTATTTGTCGAAAATTGAATGGTTGTTTGTCGAAAATTTTATAAAAAATCTAATGACATTATTTGGCCGATAAACATATATTAGTCAGTTTTTGGTTGATCGAAAATTCTATAACATTATTTAGATGATCACAATATCTGACAATATCACGTGTCGTCTGATGATGATTGATCTCATATATAAAATTTAAAAATAAAAAATTAAACCGATAAATAATGATTGCTAAATTCACCGCTGCATAAGGAATGACTGTGTTCGGGTAGACGTGTATCCGGATCCGGTTTGAGAAGTTGGGTTAAGGTCAGTCACTTTTGTTTTTACCTGGGTGAATCGTTTTGAGCCTAGAATTTATTTACTATCCAATATTTTTATCATTTGATTGAATTGTTTGCATAATTCTTTGACAAAAGGAGATTGCCAAGCTTGCTTTCTTGCTCAAATGTTTAAGCAGTTGGAGAGAGTTGCAGGTGCATATGGAGGACTGCGATCAGATCAGTATGTTTACCACTGATAATACATTGTGATTCAGATCAGTAGTCAACTAATCAACTGATAATACATTGTGATTCAGATCACTGATCGCTGCACGAATTCCAAATTCTTTTACTTGACCAGTCCCACAATCCACGATAAGCAAATTTCCAGTTTCACTCTGGAACATGAGTTCTTCACTCCTACAATATATCAGTTCCTCCGTATGAAGATCTCCCTGGTGCCGCAGGGTTAACTTTGTCCATGATTCCGCCACACCATACTCTTTCATCACCCAAATGTCATACTCAAGTGATATTTTCTCCGTAGCCAAGGCAAGACAGTCCCCATATTTTGTACACCAGCCTGTCTGTCCCCTCAAAGCCTCAGGCACCTTTATCTTGCAAAACACTTCACTGACCATATCAAACGACAGAATGTACTCGAACCCGTGGTAGAGTTCATCAAGACTCCTTGGAGGTAATGGTGGTGGGCTAGGCAAAACCACAATCTTTCTAATTGATGGGTTCCAAACTAAAACAGGGGAATCAACACGATGAGGGGGAGCAAGGCATACGAGACCATTACAAGTCCCAACGACTAGTATACTCCGAGGAGAGACATTTCTTCCTTGATAGACAATTGTGTAAGTTATAGGGTCGATACGCTTGCACTCACCAAGAACAGGGTCATCCCAGAGCAGAGAGTATGACTTGCTTGCTTGTTATTGTTGCGGGTGAAGTGGGTCTGAATGAAGGTGGATGACTTGATCAAAGACATCCATGACTTGCAAACAGCGGTGCATTTCGTCAAACACTTAGTGGGCATATTGAGGAGGATCTTCTCTATGACGGGTTCTGCAAGGTAGTTCGACAGCGCTTTCCTTTTTTACTCTTGCTGCCTGAGTTTGAACGGAAAAGAAAAAATCGATCAGAATCTACTGCATCAAACCCCCATTGCTCGCTGTCTTAGCGTCGTATCCCAGAGTGTTCCCATATACCTTCTTTTTCTTCTTATCTTGGGAAGGACCTATTTGCCCCCACGTATCCAGTATTTACTCCCCGGCTTATCCGAACATATCCGAGGTGTATCCATACGTATCCGGGATTTATCCGAACATATTCGAGGAGTGTCCGGACATATCCGAGGCGTATCTGATATTGGGACAGGGATACGGTTCATTTTGCACTCAGAGGACTCATTGACGGACCTAGGTTACAGCCTAGGCGGGTTTAAACCCCTGCTAATGTTTATGAGTTCTTTAAGTTTCATCACTTTCACATGTTTATACAAAGCTTATTAAACGTATATCATATTATACCCCTATATTTAATTATGTATTCCTATTCATAGTTTCATGTTGTGGTTGAAGCTTAAAACGTTCTATATAATCAGTTGGTTTGTATTTAATCAAAGACATCAAATATTGCCTAGTACTAATTGGTCTAGTAGTATAATCTCATCTTGGTGTATCGTGCATTTGAGTTTTTTTTCGTACTCGCTTCCGCCCCGACATCAACCTACGAGGCTACACTAGAATATGTACGGGCTTGTATCTTGTAGAACTCTCGTATCTTGTAATGGAATATGTACCCTTTTGCAAGGGTAAAACTGGAATTCCATAGAAGCAACCTCGTGACTCGAGTCTTCTATGACCGTATAGATTTACGACTGTAAAAACTAGGTCGTTTACTCGCACAAGACGATTATTTGACCGAAAACCCAGTTATAAAACCCAGTCCTGCCTCCTCCTCCTCCTCCTCCTCACTCTCTCTCTCTAGAGCCTTAGCTGAGAGCTCAGGCCACCACCAGAAGCCCCTCTACTACTTGTCTCTCGGAAACCCTAGCATCATGTACGGCGGCGGTGAGTTCACACACACAAACCCTACCTAAACCTGCATTCTCTACATTTCTCCATCTCTATATATCTTTAATTTCAGCTTCAATTCTGTTTTACTGGCTTCGCTTTTGCAGATGAGGTATCGGCCATCGTAATCGACCTCGGCTCCCACACTTGCAAGGCTGGCTACGCCGGCGAAGATGCGCCCAAGGCTGTTTTTCCATCTGTAAGTGCGTTTTCGATGCGTTGTTTTTGCTCTGAAACTGTTGAATTTAGCATTGTTGAAGATTTAGGGTTAAGGAGATAGTGTTTTTGCTTGGCGTAATTGTTTTGCACACACATTTAGTGTGATGTTGTTGCGAAGATTTTGAAACTAGGCTTTGTTGTTTGATATGACTGAGAGTAGTATAAGCAGGTGCTCGTAGAACATGTGTTAGGGGAATTTGGAGCCTGTTTCGTTGATTAGTTAGTTGACTTTATCAGTTTGTTAGTCATATAAGATGAAATTATAAACATTCGATGACAGTTATTTACAGCAGGATATGCAACCTGTAAATAATTTCCATATTATCATGCCAAAGGGTCAATAATGAGATGCATTCTTCCCCGACTTGTGGTTGTTCTGCTCCGAGTTCCAACAATAAGAGATGTATAATAAGTCTTTTCAGTTACACAAGTCAACATCAGATGAGTGGTTTTCACCTCTAGAGTTGATAAACAAGATTACGAAAGTGTAGGCGGACAAAGAGAAACACGGAAGAAATATAGCCCCCTTTAAAATGTGTTGCTAACTCTTGATGAAAGAATAAAATTATAATGCAAGATGAGCTTTTAGGATGTTGAATGATGTTCATTTTCCTATATGTTATGGTTGTCAGGAAAGAGCAGCATTCATTGTTCCCAGATATGGTTGTTCTGCTCGTACACCGTCCTTGCTTCCACTATTGAATTTTTTAGATTGTCTAAAGTCCAATGTGTACGATGTTTATAATCTGTTAGTTGATTGTTATTACTAGTTGATATGTAGAATTAAACTTAAACTGATGGTGTATGTTTCTTTGTTAAGGTTGTTGGGTCAATTGATCAAATGGATGTTGATGAAACTGACAACTCTGGATCTGCTGATCTAAAAAGTGATTCTGAAAAAGCTAAGGGAAAACGGAAGCTATATGTGGGATCTCAGGCTTTAGGATATCGTCGGGATCATATGGAGGTTAGTTTTTGAATAAGATTTTCTCATTGGAGTACAAATCAGATATTTTACTATGAGACTTAGAGTATGTACTGCTTTTCTATCAGGTGCTGTCCCCCATAAAGGATGGAGTTGTTGTTGACTGGGATGCTGTGGAGGGTATATGGGACCATGCTTTCAGGTAAGTGCTGTTGTCTCGTGTTTATAATGTTGATTAATAATTTGATATAAATATAGGTAAGATAGTGGTAACTGTGGTATGCTGAAGGTTATCTTCTTTCTTCTGCTAGGCTTATGTCCCTCATTTAATAGATTTTTGTAATATTTTACTACGTGTCTTGAAAATCAGTCTTGAAAGTCCGTATTTCAATGTTTTCATATAATGGGAAGTTTTTCCCATATTCCCAGGTTATTTGTCAATCTAGCCTCATTTCTAATATATTTCATATGCCTAACTGCTGGCTATTCTTTTCAGGGACTGCCTATTGGTTGATCCCAAAGAGCATCCAATGCTACTTGCAGAGCCATCTTTTAACTCCCAGCAACAAAGAGAAAGGTGATCTTTTATCATTCGCTTACAATTGTGAATATCAATTTCATTCAAATTGATAGTACCTCATATAAATTAATTTTGCATTCTTTTGTGACAATACATTTCTATCCTGATACTTCTATGCCTTTCAAAGTTCACTTGATAGTTTTTCTTCTTTGAGTGTTTGCACAGTTAGCTTTCAAGGCAGACGATTTTCTTGAACAAAGAAAGTAATCTTAGTAACAAACGAAATTTCAAAATTGTTTCTGTTCTTTTTCTCAGGTTCTATTCCATTATTAGTGCACTCCTGGACTCTGGAATTCTGTAATGATGACCAAATGAAATAAATATTTCTTATTGTGTTTTATGAATTTATGATGCCTTCATCGGCTTATTATGTTTAAAGTAGTATAGTTGCACACCTTAATTTTCTTTTATTTCAACTTGTAGTAATTATGCCAACTTATAATTGTTTTTATATTCTTTGTTGTTTTAAGTTATGGCTATGTGTTCCTTGATTGCTTGCACTTTGTTCAAATTTTTATGTTTCAGTTTTTGTATATTTGGATTATTTTTTTTTGTGCCGAATGATTGAGTTTTGTTATGTACTTACAGGACAGCAGAGCTCATGTTTGAAAAATACAAAGTTCCTGCTTTATTCATGGCTAAGAATGCTGTATGCCCCTTGACTTCTCATCCCCTTGATTCCAACTTGCAAAGCATGAATGACTTGCACAATCTGTTATATTTCTTGCTTTTTGTGCTTGCTAGTGACTGGAAGGTTTTATGATGCCAGGTTCTCACATCATTTGCATCTGGCCGAGCTACATCATTGGTAGTTGACAGGTAATGATGTACTCTCCACCTACATATAACTACATCGTTCGTAACAATTTCCTTGTGCTTAGATAAGTAATTGGGCATGTTCATCCTGTGACTGGTTTTTGTTTTTATTTATTTTTGGTTTACATAAGCCATTCTTATATAATATGGAACATGAATACTATGGTTGTTTGCTTCCATTTTGACACATATACTTCAGCTTTACCCTTTAGTTGTAGATTAGTTCATAATCTGTCCTGATGTTTCCCGTATTATAACTTTTATCTGTTTTTGATGAAATTATATTTCTTTATTGAAAAGTATACCTTAAATTTTAATGTTCATTATTGCGGAACTCAAAACTAATGTATGTTATTACCATAATGATAAATTTTTCTAGTGGCGGAGGATCAACTACTGTTGCTCCAGTTCATGATGGTTATGTTCTCCAAAAGGTATCTCATGTTTAACCAAGAGAATTAGTGATGTAAAAGAATGATTCATGCTATGTTTATGTATGCCAGCGTCAGCTGTTGACACTTGTTTTCTCTTCACAGGCTGTGTCATCCTCTCCTATTGGAGGAGAATTTCTTACTGATTGTTTGACGAAAAGTTTGGAAAGTAAAGGAATGACAGTGAGTGACTACCTAAATTTTGTTTTGAATGAGAATTATAATCTTGAAGTTGCATAGATTTTTGTGCTTATTGTCTTATTTATTACTTAGATCAAACCAAGATACTCTTTCAAGAGGAAGGAAACACGACCTGGAGAGTTTCAGGTATTTTTTTTGGTTCATTAGTAGTTAAATTTAGTAGCAAGGTTGTCAGAATTTGATTTTTCAGTCTTTGTAACTTGTATGCATTTCAACTGTACTGATGTATGTACAATAATTGTAGGAAAGTCGAAATTATATTATAAATAGTAGTTTCAGGGAAGTGTAAAGGCATGATTAATAACAGTTACAAGAAAATGTACATGTAGTGTTAAGGCCACATAATTCTCACATGGAACTAGAGCGAACTAGTTGATGGTCACAAGTATATAAAGGGCTAACAAATAGTTATAGCTAGTCTGGAAAAGAAAAATACCGTGGTTTGAAATCTCTGTAAAAGAGACCAAGTAATTTGGTTTTGCTGAGTAATTTATGGTTTCAAGAACATAATTGCCTTGGAGAATGACACTGTAACTTGGACAATGTTCTTCTGATTCAATTCTAATTGTAACTGGCATTCCCTTACAAGTGCCTTGAGAAGTTAGAGTAAATCAAATTTAGGGACCATCAGCATGCTTCCAGTCTCAAATTTAGATTGCTTTATTGCTTCATTTGATTGTTTTGACATGTTATATATTTCAATGTTGTAGGTTGTAGATGTTGATTTTCCTAACACCACAGAGAGCTACAAGCTCTATTCCAAGGTTTGTGATTGACCAGAATACTTTTTATTAAGATTTCATGTTATTTTTTCATTTATTTGGAATGATCTCTTTTGGCAGAGGATAATTGCTAGTGATATCAAGGAATGTGTGTGCAGAGCACCAGACAGTTCATACGACGGTTTGTTATTCTTTTAATCTCTCATAACTCGCAGTGGTTTTGGACTATTTCAATTGGCTTATGTTTGTTATTTATGCTACTGGGCTTCTCCCTTAACAAAATATGTTCTGTTTCAGAAAGCTCATATTCAAACATTCCGATGACCCCTTATGAGCTTCCTGATGGCCAGTGAGTCTTGTTCTTCTTTATGATTTTTTAAATTCTTGAGGTTGTTGTCATTATCACTCCCAAGAGGTCAATCTACACTAGAAAGTTGACATATTAGTTGCATACGCCCATAAAGTGTAAAAGAGTAGAGATGATCTTTGAGAGTGTTTGTGATAAATTAACAATTCCCTTTACTTGTTAATGGGGTTGCAATTTTCCTGTTCTAATATAGCTTTATTCATTAGGTGGTGACACCCCTATAGCACATAGATTATACTATAGTTTGATCTTCTTTCTTATGTACTGTTTACATATTCATGACACAGGACAATTGAAATTGGATCTGATAGATTCAAGATCCCTGATGTACTGTTTAATCCATCCTTAGCGCAGGTAGATGTTAATTGCCCCCCCCCCCCCCCCCCCCCTTAATAATGCAGTTATCTTGTCATGTTGCTTTTGTTGGTGGTTTTGGTGGCTGTTAGATTTCAACAGTTTGTAGACCTATTTATTTAGGTTTTTTCATTTTTTGTCAGACGATTCCTGGTATGGAGAATTTTGCAGAGATTGCTCCTTCTCTTCGTGGTTTACCCCAAATGGTAAGTGGATACTTCTGCCGAGTATTTTCTTTACTTGTCCCTTTTTTGTCTTTTGCTTATCTTATCCACCACTTTTTTGTTTATCTCATGGTTAACATATCTTTTTTTGTTTTGTCCAGGTTATAGACAGCATTAACAAGTGTGATGTGGACATCCGTCGAGAATTATTTAGCAGTATACTGGTAAAAGTGCATGAAATTACATTTTCCCCTACTATCAACTAAACTTAATACCATAAATCAACATCTGGATGAAACAAAATATCTTTTGGTTGAATTACCAATTGTTGCAAATTTCTATGGGAAACCTGCAGACCTCCTGACTTGGTATCTTAACAAAAGTAAATGGGTTTCATCAATATATCTCAAAGTTTCCCTCATTGACAATGCTTCAGAGTTCAGTCAATGATCTGGATTGTTCTTTCATTTTGGTTGTACAGCTTGCTGGTGGCACAGCATCGATGCAACAATTAAAGGAACGCCTTGAGAAAGACTTGCTGGAGGTATAGCTGCAGTGGACTTTTGTCTTTTTCTGCACCATTGTTTGATTGTTGAATTCAAATTCCATTTAGCCTTTGTTTAAATGATCTAGAGGTAACAGCTTCATGATCTGAGATTCTGAGTGAGATGTGAGTACTGCATGATTTTGTGGTTTTATTATTGCAAAGAACCATGATGTTCTCTTGGGAATCAACCTTTCTCCTTTTACTAACTTAATGAAGGATCACGTAATCATTGCATGATAACTTTGTTTTGATTCAAATTACCACTCGTCTAAGGTGTGAAATGACGAACGAGTGTTGTAGTTAAACTCACTGCAAATTGTCGAGTAATAATTAATATTCTCAATTTTTCATCAAGATGTCATTATTTTATCTTCAGGAGTCTCCCCAAGCTGCTAGAGTTAAAGTATTGGCAAGTGGAAATGCAACAGAAAGGCGATTCAGGTAACATGCATTGTTTCTGGTCCTCCCTCATTGTCCGTTCTGTCACACAAGAATCTATACAGTCTGGGATCTGGCAGTGAGTCTTTTAACTATTGAACAAGCTAAGCCACCAATCATCAATCACCAATTGCCCCTTTATTACTGCAAAAGAAAGCTAATGGAACCTGGTTATAGTGAAATTATTCTAGGCTACCATGATGGCTCTTTGTGAAGTTGATCTGGTTGTCACAGTAGCTTAAGTTGAACTCTTCTAGATATCATGTTGAATACAAAACATTTGTTTTCTGGGTAAAGTCATCAATCTGTTCAAGATATTGACTGGATCTTCCAACCAGGAATCCTTGTTATGCAGCCTTGCTTTTAATTCATGCAGGTTCTCTTCCACTGACTTCATGTTGTTTAATTTTGCAGTGTTTGGATTGGTGGCAGCATATTGGCTTCTCTTGGTTCATTCCAGCAAATGTGGTTCTCCAAGGCTGAGTAAGTTCCTTGAAGTTTAGTTTCTTTAGTACTATTGTAGTTTAATGCACATGATTTATGTTAGAGAACAAATAAGAATTCAAGCAGATTGTTCGGCTTGTATTGATTTTTGAGTTCTTGTGATGACGATTGACAGGTACGAGGAGCATGGGGCTTCTTATGTACAAAGAAAGTGCCCTTGATTTGTTGTTGGGAACTACTGCAAATAGAAAAGGTTTGAGCAAGTTCCCTTCTTACTTTCAGAGTTCATATACATACTATACAAATTATAAACATAAATTACTTTGCACTTTCAGGTTGGTTGTGCTCCATCAAAAGGACATTTTCCAAAAGTGTAAAAGCCTTGAGCCTGTGTCCTGTTATAGAGGGAGAGTGCTTAAATTTTTATCAACAGACTCTGATATACCGTAGCATATATTAACTTGTTGATTAGGGATTATTGTGGTGCTTATTATTTAACTAGATTTAAATACCGAGACTGAGACCTTACTGCTCCCACCAGGTTGTTTTCAACTTTTCATGCAAGTCTCATCAGGTGTTAGTGTCTGGATTATTTTCCATGTTTAGAATCCCTCGACTCTCCCGTTGTTGTCTATCTTGAGTTTGAACGTTAGCAGTTGTTTAGAATGATAATGTGTAATGACTGGTAGAGCTTAAATAAACCAAATGTGATCAAATCCTACAATGAGGAGAGCAACTGATAAGGGATGACAAGATCTTAGAGCAAACTTTAACCTTCACGATACGTATGTTTAAAATGGGAGCTATTGAGCTCCGAAAGATGTATGGGGACCGAAGCCGACACTAGAATAGAAGAGTCAGGTCTCCATCAAAGCAGGAAACTAAGCATGCTGGCAAACAAAGGACAAGCTCCCCTACCTGCATTAGGCCGTTAACTTCTACACCTTCTCGAGAGTTGGTATCTGATCAATTTAGCTATACCACCCACAATGGTACCAGCTGCATAACTGAAAACAATGCCAATTCGATTCCCCGTATGTTATCAAAAACCCCATCCAAGTTAACAAACCATCCTACTGGAGGAGCTTTCCAAATCATACCTTGGAACCTTTTGTTTACAAGAGAAAAGCTTGCAATTGAGCTAAAGCGCGAGAACTGACTGCAGCCACTGATGTAGATTTCTCATGCCAAGGTCTATTGTTCTTCCAAATGCCCCAGAGTTAGAACTTAAAAACAACAAACTACCACACCTAGCTGGAGTTAATTCCTCCAGACAATGCATGAGCCATGTTTGAATAGAGAATGATAAGAAGATTGACAAGAAGAAGATCCAGGCATGAAGAAAGAACTGCAGGTGCCTAGTGCCTGCTAATGCAAAGAGATGTTTCAACCAAAGACGAGCAACATAAACATCCTTGATCCACATGTATGAATCTAGAATGCAAGGCTGCTACAGAGGGTAAGACAGTATTACAAGCTCTGCAGATGTGAATTTTAGATTCACCTTCTATAACAGCATGATTTCTTCATTGGTTTCTTCTTCTAAAATTAGAATGTGAAGATAGTTGAGTCGAACTAAGGCATACTATTAAGACCATTCCATTCACCAACACCACAAATGTGAAGATAGGCAAAATCATCATCAACATTATATCCAAAACCGAATATGGTTCGAGAAAACATTCAAAACAAAGACACCATACATTGTGTTTCTCAGTTGTTCATGTTGCATCAACATTTGTTGTGGATTTGTTCAGAAGGAATCTCAAGCGTAGCTCCGGCATGGTCCTTATCCGGCTTCACTTCTGCAAACCAAACCATTTCAATCTAACATCAGTTCTGTTTTTAACAACAAACACAAAAAAGCAACATAATTTGAGAGATTATTAGTGTTCAAGTTACCGTAGCCACCGCGGGAGTTGAGCTTGGCCTGGACGATCATGGTGGAGATGAAGCTGGACGCCTCGCGTGCCTCACCTAGGAGTCTTTGGATCTCCGACTCTGACGTCACGCCCCTATTCTCTTCAAATTTCTGGCGGACCTCCGCCGCCGAGCCCTTCAGCATCACCGTGTCTCCGGCGAACGATTTCCTAGTCGCTCTCAGCAGCGATCTGTAGGCGCTCACTGCTTCTGCTGCTCTCGCCATCTCTAAACTTCTCACAATTCTAGCCGTCGTGTTTCAATATTTTTTCTTTTCTCAAGCGACTGCTATAAGCTTTAAAACGACGGTGTTAGAAAGTATTTTTCACGAGAACTAAAATATCGACCCACATAAATATCAAATCTTTCAGAAAAAGGAAATTCCGATGGAAATTTTAGATAGCAATTGTATATTTGATAAAAAATAAATTAAATATAAAAAAGAAAATACCTATTTATTACTAATTCAAACCTCTTGTTGCCTATCTATAGACATTAGCTCATTTCAATATAAGGTATCTTTATTTGTGCCTAAATACATAATTTTATATTAAAGTCATAATAAAAAAATAAAGATAAAATGATGACTAAAATCCTTATTATAAGGTGTCCTTATTATGTTAGATTAGTAGATGACTTCAGTTAACGATATTAACCATTGATCCTCTAGATTTATATGCAAGAAACATGTCTATAAAATTTCAACTAATTCTATAATCACTTGGTCATTCAAATCGACGTAAACAATTGTAGGCCGTTAGATAAAATTAAAACTAATATTATACTAATCAAATGGTTAAACGTTTTTCATTTTGGCTAATTTTTAGTAAGATTCATATGTGGGTAAGTAAACAAGGAATGAGTGGCTTTGATTGTCAAAATACATGTTAGAACTAAAAACATTCTCATTTTAAAAGTTTAAGGAGATTCTCTCTAGATCCAGATTATACACACACACATGACCCTTCCACTAAGGGATCCCTCATTGTGACTTATATGAAGGACGGGGTTTTACACCAACTTTTTGATCACATTTTCCCATCTCTTCAGTTCACTTTATAAGTCTATATGAGTAAATCATTTCTGGATATTTTTAGCCAAATTAGTGATTGTTAAAGTCTCGAACTAGCTTAAATAAATGGACGGATCAAGTCTGGCAAACCTGAACCATTCATGCAAATTACAGTTTTGAGTATCTTAATGATCACCAATTTGGCTGAAAATATCAAGAAATGATATACTCATATAGACTTATAAAGTGAACGGAGGAGATGGGAAAATGTGATCGAAAAGTTGGTGTAGAGCCTCGTCCCTCATATAAGTCACAATGAGGGATCTCTTAGTTGAAGGGGTCTGTGTGTTTTATATATATACAAGCTCGTTCTGGTGCGGATGTCCGCACTCAGCTTAAAGTGCGGACGTCCTTCCGTTCTCAACCGAACAGTTCTGACGACGGCGTGCCTCCACCCCAACGGACTCTAGCAACGTCCCCAATCATTTTTCTCTCCCCGGTGAGTCCTCTAAATTCCAGTTTTCCGGCGAGATCGATTGGATTTGAAGTTTTGGGTGATCTTGTCGGAAAACTGGATTTCGGCGGACTTGCCGGAGAGGGAGAATGATCGGGGACGCTGCTGGAGCCCGCTGGCGTGGAGGCGTGCCGTCTTCGGAGCCGTCCGGTGGAGAACGGAATGACGTTTGCACTTTAAGCCGAGTGCGGACGTCCGCTGCAGAACATTTATATATATATATATATATATATATATATATATATATATATATATATATATATATATATATACCGTTTTGTGTTGTTATATAACACATGCACATAAACACAAAATCTTTTGACATTCATAGACATCATTTAGCAATATGTAATTTGATGTTGATGCCATGAACTCGTCGTTCCATTTCAACTCACAAGAACAACTTTTGAGCATCAAGTCATTATGTACTTGATGACCTTATTTCGAGAAGAAATAACTAGGGGGACAAAGCCTTCTCTCTAGCTAGTTAGAATGAAAGATTCAAAACCCAACTGGGATATGTTTGTCCACGCCTTTAATTTGAGAACTATTGAGTCTAACGGCGGAAAGAGAAAATCAAAAGAAAATAATGTTGATAAATTTGAAACAATTATATTAAATTAAAAGTTTTTTATATTCGAGTCTCAATTCCTACCGGTTTGTGACTAGAAGATTTGAGTAATCTTTGATTTTGTAAGTCTGTAATAGGAGATTAATATAGCTTTGCTAGGATACTCGTGGATCTCGGTCAAGATGTTAATTGGGTGGATGTACGTATTACTGACTTGCTATTGTAATTGAGGAGAGTCTTACTTCTCACTTCCAATATAAAAAATAAAAAAAACAATAGGAGCTCTCTTATTTTTGATTAACCGCTGATATGACCTCATTAACTAGTTTTCCCTCAACTCCACGTACTCCATAGCGCGCCAGATTGTAACCCATCTCAACCACAAGCGCAACAGAACCAAACCGTTAAGTTGACAGCAGTCGCTGAAAAGACTTCTTCACAGTTCACAGTTTGACACAAACACAAAGAGTCTTGTTCTTCTTCTAAAGGTTCTCCACCTTCCAGAGAAAAAGCGACGAAACTCAGTTGAGTTTGTGCTTCTGAGACGAATGGCTACTAAAAGTGACGAATATCTGCCGCTTAAGGATTTCCGAGTCGAAATTGACGACAAACAACCAACTTTCTCCGTCTGCTTTTGGCTTTACCTCTCTTCCTCCACCACCTTTCCTGCCACACTCATTCAGGTCTTCAACTACCACCCATTTCCCCTTTCCTCTTTCTTTCTCTATTTTTCGTTGCCTATTCTAATCTTTTGGGTACTAGGATCGGCGCTCCATTTCTCTTCATGATCACTTTTTCTATGGCCTTTGGAAATATATTGTACCATTTTGAAGTGACCCAAGTGCGTTTTTTAAAGTTTCATTGCTTTAGGAACTTTTTTCAGCGTTCTGGTGATTTTGTTCACATTTTGCTTGAATTTGTGCTCTTTGGATTATTTTCAAGAGTGGAATTGATGGTTTATTGTTTGGTGTGCCACAGGTGCATTCAGGTGCCGCAGGAAATTCTCCTTTTCTTGTTATAAGAGAAAACAAGAAATTGAGGCTTTACTTGATGGGACTCTTACCCAGGAAAGCTGCTGATCAATGTGGTTCTGCTTCGTTGTCTGAAGTTCCGCACATTGATGTGTGGAGTCAGTTTCCTATGGAGAAATGGGTTCATGTTGGATGGGAGGTATGATTGTATTAAATGCTTTAAACAATTCACTGATTTCCAGCATTTCATTGCGGATGAAGATAAGGAGTGGTAGGGGAGTTTTGATATAAGAAGGTACTAATATTGTTATATCTATATGAATCCAAGAGTTCATTTGCTAAGATACGGGATTCAAAATCCTATAACGCAATGCTGTAAGAGGAAGAAGACAGAAAGGTTGAATTATCCAATGAGATTAGAAGAATTTAATTAAGAAAATGGTAATACTCTTACATAAGAGGTTGAAGAGGGAAAAAAAAAAAAGGCCAAAAGGATATCTTTGTAATTGAAACCTGAAATGTACCTTGTTGTGGCTTAAGGCGTGATTGATTGATTGCATTTCCCTTTGCATAGTAGAAGTAGTGGGGTTATGCCTTAATAATAGCATTGGTAACACACTAGTTAAAATATACAAGATGTTCATAGTTTTCGAATCCATTTTAGGTTTCTTCTGATTTTGTACGGCTGCATTTTGATGGCGAGGATGTCGGAAACAAAGATATTTCTTCTTTGTTCAACAAAGATTCCATTTCAACTGGGTTGTCAAAAATTTCCTTGGTTTTTTGTGGTGGAGATGGCAACAATATACAGGGTTATGTCCATCATCCAAATGTTTTGTCTTTGACTTCATCTATTATGGAGTACTTTGCCAAGGTGAGCAGTATTTGTGCACATAGTGATTCTGTACTGGATTCTTTTAATGTACATCTCAATTGTCTATTCCATTTGTTTCCCTATCCACCATAAATTTGTTAATTTACTTAAAAACATTTTTTTCATGCCAGGACCCACCTCTACAATTATCTTTTGATAATTCCTCTGTTTCTGGGATCGAAGAATTGAGTAATGGTGTTTGGAGTATTGTTGGTGGAAAGGTTAGTTGACCGTTCTGAGTTATATTTTCACTGTTATTTGACTGTATCCTTAAGGGACTAGGTTATAATGTCCAATTTATTGAATTGACTTTAGTAATTTTTTGTTTAATACACAAACTGCCCTTTCCCCTCATCAAATTTTGGCTGTCTTTTGTACCAGCTATGTTTTATCAACTGCTATGGCTGTAAATTTACAGGATTTTAAAGATTCAACCTTAACATGTTTTTGTTCATGTTACTTATTTTAAAGCATCATTTTCATTGACCATTTAAGATACCTGTCAAATTTCAAAGGACTAATTGTGAATGTTCTGTGACATAATTCTGCTGAATCTTTTGAAGCGCTGGATTAAATAGGTTTTTGTGTAAAAGAAGCATATCCATTTTTGTGCAGACGCTAAAAGTGATTTAGGTGAATAACTGAAGTGATAGTTCTATGAATTGATTACTCTGATACAAGTTGTAGAATATACCAGTATACCAGTACTGGTTGATGCATGATATATTGTGACAGGCATCTATGTATTCTCAGTGAGATATCTTCTAGTTGGTATTCACTCTTTTATCTAACTTACAACAGGCATCATGTCGTAGGATATTTTCACTGGATGTTGTACTGCTGGATGCCTTTTCCCATACCATAAACAAGGAACTGGAGGTTTGTCTAGATTTTTAAGACTGTACATCTTTCGAAATTTCATTTTCAACATTGATAGTAATATTAGCGTGCACAATACATTGCTTCTCTTACAGGTTATTGCTTCTCTTGCGTATTATGACAATGGGGCACATGTGGACAAGACAAGTGATGGAGAACCTCCCCTGTTGGCAATCCATGATGGGTTTGAATTTGCTTCTTGTGATAGACCAACCAAAGTTGTGCAAGGGCGTGCATCTTTCAAGCTCAAGATATCTCAGGTACTGAGATAGAGAATAACATAGCTTAGGTAGTAGGTACCCTCTTTCAAGATATATGACTCATACGAGGTTCTTCCCATATACATTGGCCATACACTCATCATATCAAGTATTGACAGCATTAGAAGTCTCTTATCTAAAGGTATATATAGGCCTACAATATTAATATTTTGTGAATATTAGTATATTACTATGTTCTAGAAACCTGATACGGGTTATTTCAATATTTAATACCTTTCTATCAGTATATGATATCAAATATGAGGTTTTTTGTCAAGAAAAATTTTGCTCATATTTTTGAGAATGACAACATTAGTCCTAATTAATGCATTGGGCAGCAGAACCAATGCAATGTACCTCATTTGCTTTGACTGTTGAATAATCAGTCATGGAGGAATATAAAATTGCTTGGCGCATCTTATACATGCTTTTGTTTCTGCATTACTAGACAAGATTACGTATTGTTTACTAGACATACTAAACTGACATAAATTCTGCTTATGAAGCAATTATTCTCGGTGTGGGCTTGAATGTGTAATTTATCAGAGATGAGCTTTGGTTTGATATGCTCAAATTTCATTTCAAACATACTTGTTCTTGCATGTGTGGTGTCTGAAGTATTTTACTACAAACTGAGTCATGTAACTGCCAACAGCTTGCATTGATGATGTTCCCTCTCGTCTAGCGTCTTTGTTTTATTCCTGAGAGTGTTCCAAATTATGAGGCAAGGAGGACTGTTTTGATGAACTAAGAACCACTTATCTGACTATTGTTTTCATCTTCTGCAAGAACTTATTATCGTTTATTGTATTCTTCTGTCTAAATTCAGCTTTCATCCAAGTGCAATAATCGGTTGTTTCGGATAATATTTCAAATACCAAATTGGGAAAATTATCCTTTTCTCAAGGCGTTCACCCCTCCAATTCGTTGTGTCTCACCGAGCCATAATGCTGTGGTCTCCTCTATCATGTTGGGAAGATCACCATATGCACCGCTCAATGTATATCAACCATTGGGGTTAGATGATAAAGCACTAGAACTTCAGAACATTTCTGCTCCTGAGGACAAACTGAATCCATCACCAAAACGATTAAAATTGGGTAATCAGGTATTCACCTTTTACTCCTATATTGATAATTGAGTTCCATGGTAAGTAATATGATAGATGCTTTTGTTTAAATTTCTAATAATTTCTGTTGTAAATAATACTATCCACATCTTTGATAAGCAACGATAACATATTTTCTACATTATTGACTAGGAAGTGTATATAGCCATTTAGAGTTGAATTTACTTCAATTTGGTCTGTAGGTGTTGTGAGTGTTTGATTTTCTTTACTTCTTGTATCATGTCATCATGTGTGGGAAAAATCAAGGCCATCATGGTCTTATCCTATTCCCAAAAGCTATGCAACCTTTAGCAAACATCTTCTAAGATGACGATAATATGTGGAAATATGTGATTCTTAGAGAGTTGTATTGAAAATCAGGTTGAAAATGCTTTTGTGAAAAATTTGGTGGGGAGAGCCAATAGTGTTGAAGAAGTAGATGACTCCCGATCCAATTCAGAGAATCCTGAAGCAAGAAACTCAACTCTCAAGAGTACATCAAGTAGTAGAATTCCAATGTCAGATGTGACCATTTTCAAATACTGCCTAGCAGGATTAACTGAGAAAAGTCTTCTGCTCAAGGAGATTGCAACCTCTGCTTCTAATGAAGAACTTCAGGATTTTGCCCTTCAGGTTTCATTGTATTCAGGATGTTCACACCACAGGTAATATACTTGAGTATCGTGTAAAATTAACATGTACTACTATATATTGGAGTTAAAATAGATATATGATGGTGTCTGACGTGATATTTGTGATTTCTGTACATTATGACAAAAACATAGAAATCTTCTTTGAGCTTATTCAGTGTTCTTTATTTATTGAATCCATAGGTTGCAAATAGATTTCCCAGTGAAAAGTTAGCTCATTCTAAATCCAAAAACTAGCTATATGTTCGTCTTCTTCATTCAAAAAATAAATAAAATAACTAGCTGTATGTTTCTCTTTCTATGCATCCTTCCTATATCATGATCTAAATTTTGAGTAAGAAGACATGATGTTCCTTAGCTCAGGGTCACTAGTGACTGATCATGTAGTCACTAAACCTGTTTATATCTCTTTTGAGTTCATACTGGAGATAGAACAAAGTTCCCAGTAAAAACAAAAATGAAAAAGTAAAATTTGTCATTATGCTGCTAGTGAATATCCTTTATCTTTCTTTCCTCCACTCAGGCACCAAATAATAATGGCAAAGAAATTGGTCGAGGAAGGAACTAAAGCTTGGAAGTTGATCTCACAAAATAATGACCAGGTTCAATGGGAGAGTGTGGTTTTTGAAATTGAAGAGCAATTCATGAAGATTGCTTGCTGTAGTTCTAGATCTCTCACAAAGCAGGTCTCTCTCTCTCTCTCTCTCTCTCTCTCTATCTCTCTCTCTCTCTCTATGCGTGTGTGTGTGTGTGTGTTTTCAGTCTTCATCTATTCATACCAGGGTTCTATTTTACTGTATATACTGCACAATGGGAGCTCAAAAATGGGATGCAAGTTCTAGCAATAAATTTTAAATTTTGTAATTGAATTGTTGGATTTCCATAAGTATAATTCACAGTTGCAAGTGTGAAACCGTATTGTACAAATAATTGCCTGCAAAAGATTTTGAGTCTCGTTTATTGTTCAAGGACTTTGAGCTGCTAAAGAGAATTGCTGGTTGCAAAGAATATCTGGCGCAAGAGAACTTTGAAAAGATGTGGTGTTGGTTATATCCTGTCGCTTTTACATTATCAAAAGATGGGATAAATACAATGTGGAGTTCAACATCACCCAAGTGGATAGAAGGATTCATTACTAAGGAAGAAGCTGAATCTTCTCTTCAACCTTCAAGGGGTTTCCAGGAACCTGGTACATTTGTACTTCGATTTCCAACTTCAAGGAGCTGGCCGCATCCAGATGCTGGGAGCTTAGTTGTGACCTATCTTGGCAGCAAATGCACCATTCACCACAAACTTATTTCCCTGGATAATATTGCTAGGTGTGTATTTCCTTTCTTCCCTCCCTGTTTTTATAGATATGCTGGCATACTTCTCTATATAAAAGTTATTGGATTGGATCTCATTGTCAGCTCATTGGATAGCTAAGGCATGTCCAAAATCTGAAAGAGAGGTCGAGAGGCTTAAAATAATAAATTTTGATGCAACAGTAACACATAGGGTATTCAGCAATTTAAGTTGGATGGATGATCAAATGATAAAATCGTTTGTTGCCATTTAAGTTGACCAAGTTGAATAGTTAGGAAAGGACATGATTCTTATTATTGCTGTTTATTGACCTTTGTACAGGGCGGTTTCTTGATTAGTGGATAGCTGAAGTACTCTTGGCAATCTATTGAAATATTTGAGTCCTTGATAACTGAGGTAGTGTCGCAACATGTGTGACAATATAGGACCTGTTGAGAGATTATGAAAGTTAGAGAACCTAAAAGACGAGAATAATAATATGTTGGGATAAGATAGCGGTGGACATTAATATGTTTGTCCAGATACTATCTTGTTTATCATATTTTCAATTTCTTAATTGTAACATGTTGCCAACATTCGGTACTTCTCCTGATCATGTTCTTGGTCTTATCATAGATTTATCACATAGAATTAGCTGTTGAATTGAATGTATTGTGTTCTCAGTCATACTTCATTACTTCTACCATGTTAGAAGGAAGGAAAGTTACCTTAAGACGATTTGTTTTATGATTTCTTAGGTAAGCCTTATAAAATTGGGTGATTGTTACTTGTGGCAAATGATTTGAGATGACAATTATTGGAAATCTAAAACTAACAATTATTTGGGGTAACGACTGGGCAATTTTTGCTTGAATTTACTGAAACTATTGCTGTCTCCTTGTAGTTCTGAGGAAAAGAACACAAAGCCTTTGCAAGACATGCTTCTTGTAGAGCCCGAACTCTCTCGATTGGGAAGGCAAGAAATTCTTACTTAATCCTAACTTCCAGGTGAAAGTTCTACATTCTGCTTCGATTGATGTCTGATCGTATATAATTTTGCAGGATAACAAGAAGTCACTGAGTTCGCTGGGATTTCTTAGTACTATTCCGTTATTGGGCAACAATGTGTTCCTTGTATTAAAACGGGTATGTATATATGTAGTTCTTGCCATCATCAAACCAAAATGGAATGTCCATTGTGTACAAGAATGGTCACCAAGAGAGTTGAACTCGGTTATTAGTTAGTCACAGCTAGCATCAGCACTAGGGGTGGACTTTTAGGCACCGAAACCGGTTAAAACCGTACCGAACTAACACCGAGTAACCGAAACTGAATGAAACCGAGGCAATAGGTTCCGGAAACCACACAAACCGAGTAGTGCTGTGTCGGTTTGCGGTTCCGTGCATCCTAAAAACCGATTAAACCGAACCGAACTGACATACATTCATTATATATATATATATATTATTAATACTTAATTCTACATTACGTATCATGTTCTTATCGGTTATGGGTTACAAATAGTAAGGTTTCACACACATGATTATGTCTTTAAGTGTTTAAGTCTAACCGAAATTTTTCTCATGTAGTTTTATCTTTTGTTATATATGAATATTTGAGGCTTCAAATAAATTATGTATAAATTTTAGCTTTTTTTCATTTGGATTACTTATATGAACTCATTAGATTAACTTATTTGAAGTGTTGATAGTTTATAACTTTGATATTTATATTTTTATGTTATTTTGTTAAGTGTAAAAAATATTACGAATAATAGATTTTGTAACCGAAACCGCACCGAAACCGAACTGATGTTAGGTTAACCGACGAGTGCAGTCTTTTATATATTTTTATCAGTTTCGGTTCTAGAAAATAGAAAACCGAAACTTCAGTTTCGGTTTTCGGTTAGTGTCTAAAAACCGAACCGTTGGGACTGAGTCCACCCCTAATCAGCACTACCCTGTAAATTTTAAGACCACATGAATACTCACATCTGCTTGTCATATTGTTGGGTCAGAAGAATGTCTAAAGAATTATGAAAGACCTGGTTAGAAAATTAAATTCATAAATTACATATAACAATCAAATGGGGTGGATCATTGACTCTGTAACTCTATCAAAGGAGTGGATGCATAAATAGGGTTTAAGACGGAAAATAATTGTCTTTTGAATGCATTGAGTTTTTTTTTTCTTTTTCCTGTAACTTGAATCTATTGACAAAAATCACAAAACCAAAGCCCAAACAGTTCAACACAGAACACAGCGAAACTAGACAAAACCAAAGAAGAAAGAGAACTAGACTACTAGCAAAAGGAATGTTAAAAATATGTGTCTTCAGCGACGACATAGCAGCAGCAGTATGAAAGGTAGAAAGGGAAAGATAATGGATTACACATGACATGAGCAATGTATGAGAAAGAAAGGAGGGAAAGATGCGAGGGAATGGTAATGCTTGTCATATATGTAACGTTCAATTAGGCTTTGGTTAAGGAATTATTACCAATAATATTCATATGGGGGATACCTTATATATGTCTGAGCAAGCATTACTTCTTTTAGTTGATGTTCAATCCTCGCATATTCAGGTTCCTTGGCAATAAGATCTGCCTTGTTCATGATGGGATGCCCATATATAGCCGGCGGTGAAGCTATCACATTTAGCTACGCCTCGTCAACTGAGTTTCATCTTTCTGTTTCCTCGTGAAACATGGATGTCTTTCATTTCTAAAATATCTATGATGATGGCACACACGATTATATGAATGATATGATATCTCTTGCTACTACTCGAGAATATATGTAATGGTAGAGTGATGGACAATATTTCCAAAATCCAATGCTCAACATTGCTCATAACTTTTAATGCAATGGACTTAATTGGGCTTATCCTTTTCCATTTAGTCTATAACTCTGACTCTGTGTTTTTTTTTTGTTGAGAAAAGAGAATCCTTTATATTATAAAATTCAGAATTACAACGATAGTGGATATAAATTCTCCACTCATCTCCCAACCTGAAAAATTAAAATTTACAGTCGACAAGAACCGAACAGTTTACATGCTCTGCATTAGTGAACCAAGCTACGAAGCCCCCAAACCAATTCTAATTTCTTATTTTCGATCATGATCTGATCGAGAGGTTATCAAGTCCAAGGTGCACAAGTGCATATACATAATGCAGATACACAGAGAAGAAAGATGACGGTAGAGAGGAAAGCGAGGAACCAAAGTTTGTTGTTTTCACACTTTAGACTTCACAGCTGTGCTTTCTATCTCTAAAATGGAAAGCACTTTTTGGTCTGTGAATTCTCAACTTCCAAATAAATGGGAAAGGACAAGTGACAACTTCAAATTTCACATGATGCATCCCCATTTCATACTTATCTTTCTTCACCTTTAATAATTTTGGGTTTATAAAAGTTTGGTTGTTGCCTTGCTGCCCCCATTTTAGGCTCTAGTAGGCTTGTTCAGTTCATGTTGATGACCACTCAAATTAGTAAAAGTGTAAAACTAATGCATGTGGGACCCATTAATGCACTAATATGTGTCAAAATTTCAATGATCCAACAGCACTTTGTTTCTGTTAATCAGTAAAGTTGAATGCACAGTATAAAGTATGGATCCTCATCTTAGACTTTAGTTCTACTACTATTTATGCACTCTCTTCTGGTTTTGGAACTCTTTCTGAGAAAACAGAACTTTGCTCAAGTTGAATCAGATGGGAAATGCTTTGATTCTAGCATTCTACATAACCATATGCTGTATTGCTTTTGTAATATCGAAGATCATAATCGCAGTCCTCATCTATAGGCGATGGAAGAGAAAGCACTTGGTTTTCGAACATGGCTTCTCAGGTATAGAGATAGTTGAGAACTCCATGAAATATGCGCATTGGAAACTGGAGGTTGGTATATATGCTAACTGATGTGTTATTATGTGATTTTACAGGTGGGAAAATGGTTTTGTTCAGGGCACCAGTTATGCAATCTCTCAAATCAGATGTGTTCTTAAAGAAGACACTGAAGTTGAGTAACAAGGACATCATTGGCTCTGGAGGGTATGGGACAGTTTATAAGCTTACAGTCAATGAGACCATGGCCTTTGCTGTGAAGAGATTGAACAGAGGAAGTGCAGATACAGATCGAGGATTTGAGAGAGAACTCGAAGCCATGGGGGATATAAAGCACCGGAATATTGTGACTCTTCATGGATATTACACTGCTCCACATTATAATCTTCTCATATATGAACTGGTAGCTAATGGAAGCTTGGATGGAGTTCTTCATGGTATGTGTATTGGTTCGATTTCTAAGAATTTTACATTTGAGTTTCAGCATTAGTTTTGTTTGCCCTACTTGAAAAGTGCAAATGATATGCTGATTTAAAAGTAACAAGCCTTTGAAACATCAGAATTCACAAGGAACACCAATAAAAGTTGAATTTCTTAAAGTTTTTCAATTCCATGCTCATTAATCAACTCGTTCATTAATTCTGTGTCTACTGTACATTACGATGCAGGAAGATCAATGACCAACAAGCGTTTGGATTGGCCGGCCAGATACAAAGTAGCACTAGGTGCTGCAAGAGGAATATCATACCTTCATCATGATTGCATCCCTCATATAATCCATAGAGATATCAAGTCAAGCAATATATTGTTGGATCAAAACATGGAGGCTCGAGTGTCTGATTTTGGGCTGGCAACTTTGATGGAACCAGATAAGACTCATGTTTCAACTCTTGTTGCTGGAACTTTTGGATACTTAGCACCTGGTACGGTTATGCATTTTCAGTACCACAAAAAATGACTATATTGCTAGTAGATTATTTTGTGTATTCGTACATGAGACAATGGAAACTCTTCTCTGCAGAATATTTTGATACCGGAAGAGCAACAGCAAAAGGGGATGTTTACAGTTTTGGAGTGGTTTTACTAGAGCTTCTAACTGGAAAAAAGCCTACCGATGAAGCATTTGTTGAGGACGGAACAAAGCTTGTGACATGGGTAAGTTACAAACAGATATCAGAGATTCACTATGTATACGTTGATAAATATAAGAGATTTCGGTTTAAGTTTTACAGGGGAAAGAGTAATCTTTGAAGACCAACTATTTCTGTTACCATAGGCTAAGTTTAGAAGAAGAAAAATCATTAGCTTTCATATTTTATATCCAATCAATATACTGTCTTCTTCCTTGATTATTCTCACTGTAATTTTTAAACAAGTTATGTTCAAATTGATCGGCAACTAAATCGGTTAACCTTGTTGCAGGTGAAAGCGGTTGTTCAGGACAAGGAGGAGGAGTATGTACTTGACAATAACTTAGGGTGTTGTCCAGAGGACGAGATTAACAATGCCTTTAGCATTGCATTAATGTGCCTTGAACCAGAGCCTTCCAAGAGGCCAACCATGGCTGAGGTTGTCAAGATGCTTGAGCAGATTGGAAGTGATAAAGTTCTATAAATCGTACTATTATTGTTTCCTATTTGCACCAACAAAGAAGAATACAGTTCTTTGTTCAAGAAGATCTATTGATTGGATCCATTTATTTATGCTCTTCCTATAATGGAGCCATAGCATTGTCACCAAGAGCTTTCTTCCATCTCTCAGATGTTCAGAGATGATAGGCAATTGCAAAATTCTTTGTTATAGTCTTTTGGTTCTTCTTGTAAGCAATATTTCTTTTGTAAAGTTCTCAAGAGGCTTAATTAATTTGGAGGAATATATCCCTAATTTTCCATGAAGTTCTAAGTCTCCAACCTGATATCATGAATTATTGATATCCTGGTGCCTTCAACTTGCTCCACCCTTATACTCTCGATATTCTTAATACCAAAACTACCTAGCTCTAGCCATGAAGCCATCAAAACAATTTTAAGACCTTGTTTACATGATCATATCCGGGGGTTATATATTATATATGAGGGGCAACTAGTGTTTTTTTTTTTTTTTTTTTTTTCTCTAAAAATTTGAAGATTGTGCCAAAAGTACAAAGAATTGTTAAGAAGGATCACACAAATTTACTTGCATCCACCAAGTAACCTTTTATATTATTTTGAAAATATACATTCTTGATTCTTCAATTTCTTGGTAAAAGTCAAAGGTACATATGCAGTTACATAGAAACAGATCTAGTAACCTTTTGATTATCAGCTAAGCTAACTCATACAGACAAATGAAACAATCAAAGAACCAAGATGCCCTAAAGAGAAAGAGGAAAAAAAAAATGAAATACTAACTTGTGGCATCTACTTGAGGACTGATTCCAATCCGGTTGCAACAGAAGCTTTTAAGGTAGGAGAAACAGGAGTGTCTCCAAAAAATACATCAAAAAGCGCCAAACTCACGTTTTCTGATTCTATTGTAGCATCCACACTAGACGGAAGCCCATTAGATGATATAGAAACCTGAATGTCACAATAGATGTAACTGGATAAGAATGTGTGCAGGTAAAAAATGTGACAGGGTATGGAAGGCTTAAGTCAATGATGTTTTAAACAGAAAAAAGTATTAGAGTATGTCTAGAGAAATATTTAAAAGGAAAGCTTTAGTTCATATCCATAAGAAAGTTGACTTCCAAATTCAGACTTACAACCATTTTGGAAGCCTGCAGCCAAGTCAAAAATATGAATGTTCCCTTTTTAAGGGGTTGCCCTTCGAAGGTACTGCGAAATGTGGACAGTGCAGACTCATCAACAGGAGTGGGTGATTTGATTCTTGGAGAGATGGCATCATTCAAGGCATCCCAGAATGTTTTCCCATCAACATCTCTAACCAGAATAATCTGTAATGATTTCTCAGAAGGAGCTGTGATAATAAGCATAATGTTAGCAACCTCTGCGTGCGAGTGTCAGTGTGCTGACAAGGAAAATGCATATACTTTAAGATATTACATTGAAACAAGGAGCTGAACAGCGATGGATCCTTTTGAATCTCAGCAGCTGATCTTCCTTTCCAAGCATTCAAGTTATTTAAGATGGACTGATTTACGTATAATCCCGCAGCATATACTTTAACGCCAATAATTGCGAAGACTTTTTCCCTGTATCCTGGAATCATTGCCAACACTAGAGTTATATGCTTAAAGCATTGTAGAATGTAGACACAAAAACTAAAAGCCGCTCAAATCGCAGAACTTTAAAGAAGTATACAGTACAAAACTTCATTTGAATGCATGATCTATTTCTGTATCTTTTGGGTGGTACGCTGGAAGCCTATAGTGTGAAGACCCCTCCCCCCATCCAACAACCACATGATCAAGAGATTGCAGAAGCGAGGGCGAAATCTATTTTGCCCCAAAATGGAAACAATGTTATAGAGAAGGCCAACCATCTTGGTTTAGTAATATTTCATTTGTTAAAATCTGTTCTCAGGATAATTTTCTAAACTTTCATTTCAGGTCTATAATAACAGGCAGCAACTATTTCCTTTAGTTTTCAAATGTCATATACTCATTAAAATTCCCTTTTTTTTACCAGTTTCAATAGTGCACCTTGTAGTTTTCATGGAGAATTGCTTTTTCCTAACAAAAGTATTTAATCATATCTTTTCTGAGAAAAGAATGAGCTAAACATAAAAAATAAAAATAAAATATCATTATTGGTACCTGACTTATCAAGTAAAAACAGAAAAAGGATGGCATAAATGACTAAATGAGAGAAATGGGATCAATCTCAGTTGCTAATGACATATATGAGATCAATATTAGAACCAATTTTCTCACATGCTACATAACACATCCCTACACCTGTATTTTCTTTTAGCTTTATCTTTTCTGTTACATGAAACATGAGACACAGAGGCTTATCTCTCCAGTTCTGACTTGTATATCAAAATTCAACTGATGAAATCATTCTATTCATCACATTGATGTGATATGAAGCAACTAACCAGTTCCAAGCAATGCCAATGAACTTGAGCACCCAGGCAAGCTCAAAGATGTTTGAAATCTCACATTGGTAGCAGGCTCCTCTATGTAATCTGCACTTTCAACTGCATTTTTGGTTTTAGGGAAATACATCAGAGTTTGTAATGAATAAAGAAGAATGTATGAGTGTTTGAAATGGAACAGAAAAAAAGAAAGTGACTGTTTGCATATCAAAACTTAATACAGTATCAAAATTGAACTCTGTTCACTAGAACTAGGACTTTCGGAAAGGAAACCTCTTTCAAATTACTAAAATCAGTAAAATGGAATCAAATGTTTCTAAGTTCTAACAGAGTAAATCTTTACTGAATTTTTTCAGAACAAAAGAATTTTACTTCTGAGTAGAAGCTTATCAGATAGCGGAATTGATTACTGCTGCTCATTTTGTTCTATTTACTATCTACAGAAAACATTGATGGAGCACAAACCTTTCCATCTAAAACCATTATGGGGGTATAGTAACCATTGTGAAGCCCATTTTAATTCTAATTACTATAATGATGGCTGATTTTATCCGACTTTAGAGTAATTCATAAATTAAGAAAAGGAAAGTCTAACAAGCAAAATATCGAGGTTTGGCACAGAGCAGTGCATAGAGGGCAAGTAACAAACCTGCCAGCATAGAAAGGTGATAACCAATATAGAAAGGTTTCTCTATAAATTGTCCTCACATTCTCAAGTACACATTTTTGACATCACAACATAAAGATTGCAAATACCAGGCCTTTTTTATCTTCCCAGGATTCAAGTTAACCTGATTGCCTAATTTCCAACCAAACTGAGCAGCCATGGTGTCCTCAAAGTTCAACCTAATTATTCCAAGTTTTAACAACTTCACCAGACTCTGAAATTTAGTATAATTCTGATCCATAAGCATACTGTTGTCTGAAGTTACCGGTTTTCAGAAATCAATTGACTCTCAATTCAACTGGGTTCTCTTGTAGTCCTCTCCATATCACATTTGCAATGTTTTTACTTTTTACCATATAGTTTCATAAGTCAATAACACTACCCACAATAACACTTCCCACAAAACCCAATTTTGTATTTGAAGTTAAAGAAAATGATAATACTCCAAAGTCTGTCCCTTTATCATGGCAACTGAATTTCAAAGAAACAAATTTTCAAACATTCAACTTCACATAGCATCAGATTGAAAACAAATCAAGTAAAAAAAGTTCAACATGATATGAGAAAGTTGGGCTGACCTGAAGATGAGGAAGCATTTAAAGGGAAACTGGTTCTGGTCTGAGCTCTACTGTCCTTTTGAATAGAAAAGAGAGAGCAAGACTGATGATGGGTTTGGGAAAGCAATACATTTGGAGTTGAGATTCTGGTCAGAAACCCAATTCTGGGTTCTGAGGAGATAAATTTTCTGGTGGGAATGGGTAGTTGGAGCAATGATGGAGAGCAAATTGCTTCAGCTTCAAACATTCTTCAAGTTCTGGTTCAACTGATTGATAAACAGAGGAGATGTTTCTGTTTTGGCCAAGGAAAGATGCAGTCTTTTGAGAACTGAACAAAGGTGGGTTCAACTGTTCAAGTTCAACAGTACTCTGCAGAGAGTTCTGTACTTGTTTCACTTTTATCCCAACCAGATTGCTTGGCTGTCGCCGAGCCTAAAATCAAGAAATTGGATCCCGCATTTAACTTCTCAATTTCCGAAACAAAAATAAAAACAGAGACGAAAAGTTACCACGGTACAGTTTTGTAAATGGTAAATTAGTCAATTCTTCAACAACCATATGTCATAAAGTGACACTCGAATGACGTCAACTTTTTTTGTCCGAATTGAGAAATTAATTGCATATCAGAGTTCTAAATCATTTTAGTTTCTAGGAAGCAAATTTGATGCCCACTTTTTGTTTGCTACCCTCGATTTTTATTAAAGTAATTTTAAATACATATCTATAATATTTTAATACACAATTCTATTCATTTATATTTCACATCAAATATTTTAGACTTGTTTAATGACCAAAATAGATATATTATTAGAAAAGCTCATCCTCATTTCCATTAGTGCTAAGCTGGCGGAGGAAGAACGAGAAGAACTATTTGCCTTACTACGCGAATATAGGGATTGCTTCACCGAAAAGTACGAAGACATGCTTGGTTTGTCTCCAGACTTGGTTTGTCACCGGCTGCCTATTTATCCTGACAAATGTCCAGTCCGTCAGGACGGAAGATTCATGCGAACTGAGACCCAGATTGCGGTCAAGGAAGAAATTGAGAACATGCCTCGATCAGGTATCATTCACGTGGCCAAATACAATGAATGGCTATCCAATGTAGTTCATGTCCGCAAGAAGAACGGCAAAATGCATGTCTGTGTTGATTACCGAGACCTCAACAACGCAACGCCTAAGGATATATACTCCATGTCCGTTGCTGACCTCCTCATTGATGCGGCTGCGAGGCATGAAGTACTATTTTTTATGGATGGAACCGCTGGATGCCACCAGATTCCTGTTGCTGAAGAAGATCGTCACAAGACCGTCTTCTGCTGCCCGGGGTTTGCAGGTGCGTTTGAATATGTTGTCATGCCTTTCGGACTCAAGAACGCGGGGGCAACATATCAGCGCGCCATGAACCTCATCTTTCATGACATCCTGGGCAAGTTGATTGAAGTCTACATAGACGACGTGGTGGTCAAAACCAAAACGTGGGTGACGCATGTCGAAGACCTCCGACAGGTTTTTATGCGGATGCGACGACATAACCTGAAGATTAACCCCGCCAAATGTGTATTCTTCACGGAAGCAGGTGACTTCCTAGGATTCCTAGTCCATCAAAGAGGCATCGAGATCCCTAAAGACAAGGCGCAGGCGGTAACAAACGCCTCACCTCCTACAACTAAGAAGGAGCTCCAACAACTGATTGGACGAATCAACTTCCTCCGCCGTTTCATTTCAAATGCAGTAGGGGAGGTTCAACCTTTCTCACCCCTCCTAAAGCTCCAGGGGGCAACCGAGTTCGTATGGGAGCCACAACACCAAGAGGCTTTTGATCGTATCAAGGACTACCTGGTGAACCCGCTGGTATTGGTTCCCCCTCGCCCTGGCGTTATGCTTAAACTCTACATCACCGCTGTTGACTTATCCATTAGCAGACTCTTGACACAAGACGATGAAAACGGGGTTGAACCCGTCGTTTACTATCTTAGTAGGGTGTTAACTGATTGTGAGACGCGCTACTCTCCAATGGAGAAGTTGTGTCTCGCCCTATTCTTTGCAGGTTGCAAGCTCCGCCACTACATGCTGGCCTTTACCACTGTGGTGATCGCTCAGTCTGACCTCATCAAATACATGATTTCCCGCCCTATACTACGAGGACACATAGGCAAATGGATATTGGCTTTGTCTGAGTTCTCCTTGAACTATGTTCCTCAAAAAGCAATCAAAGAACAGGCCATAGCGGACTTCCTCACTCATCACCCACCAACCAAGTTAACAGCGTTCCCCGAGTTAGAATTCGCTGCAGTTTCCCTTACTCCATGGACTCTTTACTTTGATGGATCACGTACTGAACTCGCCGCAGGTGCCGCAATAGCCATTGAGAACCCTGCAGGTGATCGTTTCTCTTACTCTTTCCAGCTGGACTTCAAATGTACGAATAACCAGGCTGAGTACGAGGCGCTCATCATCAGATTGGAGATTTTGCTGGGCTTAGGGGTCCGCGAGGTTCAAGTCATTGGAGACTCTTTATTGGTCGTCAACCAGTTGGTGGAGAAGTTCAAGTGCTTGAGTTCGTCCATTGAGCCCTACCTGCGGAAAGCATTTGACATATTAAACCACTTCGATGACGTCCACATTGAACACATTCCGCGCGAGTTCAACTTCGAGGCAAATGAGCTCGCATAGATTGCCTCTGGCCTCAGCTAGCAAGATGGAGTGCGTGAACGGCTACTCAAGGTCGAGCGACACACTCTCCCGTCTTTTATTGCTAGGGGGCAATATCAAGTAGACTCTCCTGACGTCGCTGCCTTGGACCCTATTGATGAGGATTGGCGGCTACCGTTCATAGGCTACCTCACAAACCCTCATGATACCACTCATTCCTGGCAAATGCAGTTCCTCGCCCTCAACTTTGTGCTGCGCAACGGCGAGCTCCGCCGGCTCGACGAAGACGGTAATGACTTCCGTTGCATATATGACAACGAGGTGAAACGATTGATGCGCGAGGTTCATTCCAGAGTTTGTGGTTCGCATCAGGCAGGACCAAAAATGCGTTGGTTAATCTGTCGCCACGGCTACTATTGGCCTACAATTCTCAAGGAATGTATTACTTTCGCCAAAGGGTGTCAGGATTGCCAGGCTCACAGACCAGTGCAACACATTCCCAACATTTTGTTGCAACCAATTATCAAGCCATGGCTAGGTCGAGGATGGGCGATAGACTTCGTAGGCATCATTCATCCCCATTCCTCAAAGCAGCACAAGTTCATCATTATGGCCACCGATTTCTTTACAAAGTGGGTTGAAGCCGAGCCACTCAAGGTTGCCTCTGCGACCTCGGTTCGCAACTTTATCTTCTGCAACATTATCTCCCGCTTTGGTATTCCGGAGTGCATTGTGACGGACCTGGGGGCCGTTTTCATGGCCGATTATGTAGTCACATTTCTTACTGGTTATGATATCAAGCTCTTGCATTCCACCCCTATTATGCACAGTCTAATGGTCAGGCAAAGACAAGCAATAATGTTATCCTCAGTATCTTGAGCAAGATGCTAGAGTTGAACCCCCGCGTCTGGCATTTAGAGTTTTACCGTACTTTATGGGCCTACCGGACTTCTAAGCGAGGTCTGACAGCTACTACCCCATATGTTCTCATGTTTGGTCATGATGTCGCCCTTCCTCTCGAGGTTCACGTCGCCTCGCTTCGCGTCCAGGAACAACATCAATAGCTTGGTGACGATTACGTCCAGGCGATGTGGCAAGAACTTGAAGACCTCGACGAACACTGCATCACTGCATTCAATAATCTCATCCTTGAGAAGCAGCGCATTGCGCAGTCCTATGACAAAGTTACCCGCGGTCGGAGCTTTGCCGAGGGCTAAGCGGTGTGGCGAGCCGTGTTACCCTTGGGAGAAAAGACCGAAGTCCGCGGGAAGTGGTATGCGCGGTGGGAAGGACCCTTCATTATTCATCGCATATTGCCTAAGGGGGTATTCCATTTGTGAGACCTTGATGGCACGCTCCATCTCAATCTTATCAATGGTCGTTTCTTAAAATGCCATATTGCTAGCATCTGGGAGCGCACCGATCCTTCACCTCCTGCCCCGCGCTAACTGTTCATAGTGCTCCGCGCCATCGCTCTAGCCCTCCGCAGCCTCCCACTAGGGGGCAACCCGAGAAAGAAACACGTAATTAGCTCATTTCTTTGTAAATGTACGAGGTCTAACCAACAGACTAGTACAAGATTGTGGCCTATTCCAGAGGCCCTAAATTAGATTTTACATGCAATTTAGTCGTGCTAATTTTTTTTTTCCATTTTCTCTCTTCATTTCATTATAAACATGCAAAGTCTAACCAACAGACTAGTACACGATTAGGGCCTATTCCAGAGGCCCTAAATTAAATTTTACATATTTTTCCCCTTCTTACACTCTAATACAGGGATTACATAAGTGGCTTTACGGCCAAACCAAACATGTTTACAATGACTTCTGGCTACCCTACGGTTACAGGCATAGATAGATCTGGAGAGGTTAGAAGCGCCTTGAGCTTTCAGGTCAAGTGGTTCATTGGAACAGAGTCCCTCATGCTACCGAACAGGTTTCAGGAGGTGCTTCAAGGACACTGGCAAATTCCCGGAGCACGGACGGACAAGGAGCCTCCGGAGACTCACGCATGGACAGAGAAGAAGGCACAAGGTAAGGATGCCCAGACCGTTTGTTCTTTCAAGCGAAGGTCTGGCCTAAGAGTAGATTTCAAAATTCATCGAAGCAAGAGATGAGCAGGAGAAATGATGACTTTGCTTTAAGCAGAGACAGAAGGATGAGCAGAAGAGAAGAAGGAGCCATGGAGAGGGGGCAGCAAGGCTTGATTGTTGATCAAACCCCGACCAGCGGATTCTTTTATAGATAGAAAGGACTAACTCCATGTGTCATGTGTCTTGCGTTCAGAACTTTGTTCCGAGATCTGGGCCTTAGAGATAAGGTGAATGCGTGATTCTACAGTGACTTCTAGTGAAGGAGGTTCATACATGGGGGCAGCATGACATGCGAAATGAATTCGATCAGAGTCTCTTAAGTTTCCCTTACAGCCTATACACACGGGGCGTTAAGGCTGGCGAAGTCCATTTCTCTCAATGGTTCGCCTTGCCAATCTTTTGTTCACCAACAAGATGACTCGGTTCGCTTTGCCAATCTTACATCGGGATACACACCCACTCGCGTCGTGTTCAATAAGGCCTTTTCGCTTAGATAATCAAAAGCTCAAGGCCTAGGGGGCAATGTTTGAGCCAAAGTGCATTTTTGTCCAAGTAATAATACTTTACTGAACTGTAAAATTTTTATGTGAATATTAATTACGTTCCTGGCCCGCGTCACAACCGGTGAGCCCAACTTCTTTAAGTTTGCAAGTAAATGCCAGCCAATAAGATAACGCGAACTAATTTACAAGGAATTCGCGCGGAACACACAGCTTGCGTGCGGAACGAGATCTCGCGCTTCGCGCGAAACACATAGCTCGCGCGTGGAATGTCTTCGCACGAAATTACTTATGGACATTCCGCTTAGGTGAGGCGGAATATATCTTAGCGAACTGGTTCGCTGGCTCGCGTGAAAGACTTCGCGAGGGAGCCACATGCAGAGTCCACGCACACCATATTAATCGTTGAAGACTTTTTACCAGTCTTTCGCATGATTTGGGCCAATCCCCGTGGTCCCTTTTAATATAAAAAGCATTTCTAAGGCCCACTAGCTAAAAAGGCCCGCAAGATGGAATCAGTAGCCCATGCGGAGTGTGCGAACTAGACATGTGTCATAAGTTGATTGGTCTGCATGAGTTAAACCTTGTCCTTTTGGGATTAGGGTTCTAAAGCCCGACTTGGATTCCAAGCTAGCATTCCTTTGCCGCAAGTCGGATCACTATATAAAGGACGCTAGGGTTTACAGAAACACACACAATCTCTCTCAACAAACAAGATAAACAAACTGCAACCCAGTTCCCTTCGAGCTACCTTGAAAACGTAAGACTAAGTGCGCTGCCGCCTTAGTTTCAGAGCCTTTCTGGACTCATCTCCATCGCTCCCCGGAGCTTTGTTTCCCTATAATTGCTCTGCTCGCGTCCCGCCGTGAGTATCGACTGTCTTGTGCTAGTAATTCCTCGTTTGAGATGGCACCTGGAAACCCCCCCCCCCCCCCGCCTGATTAAGAAGTTAAGATCTCGCACGCACACCCATCACTCTTTCCTCGTCCGCGAGGTGGCACGCCCCGCATCCCTATAAGCATTGACTGCTACCATCCCTCTGCTCCGCACTCTAAGGATCATGGCCAAAACAGAAATTATTGCCATTACATTGGCGTTGCGTAATCGTATCCGACCACTACCTTGATATTCCTTCACACTCATCTAAAAGGGAGTAAAAATGCTCAACCGTTAGGAAGAGAGTTGAAAGACTAAGGAGAACTTGGCCTTACAAGTTTATAGTGAATGAGATGTTGAGTTGAGTATATTGTAACATGTACATGAATGTATTACCGTACTTAGATGGAGAATTTCTCCCAAGACTTCTTTGTCATATGGACAAAACGAGTCTTCTCAAGACTTCGACCGATCAAGAGATACATATAGACATAACTTCATCGTCTTTTAGCTTGCCTTAAGCCGACTGATGAATAAGCATTATCAATAACAGTCCTCACTTTCGAGACCAAGTATTCCCAAGATCCTTTCATTCTTAATTTTGGATCAGTGACATCTCTTAGTTTAACAAGAGTTCATCACTATTTATCCAAAATCACAAATAGGCATAATTCTTCATATCTCTTCCCTAATCAAGTAGATACTTAGCAAATTCCTTGCAAACTCGCTCTGTGGTCAGGAGCCACTTGATTTGGGTGAAACTGATCTATTCAAGATCTTTATGTACATCTCTTAGTTCCCAACAGAGATAAGTTGTGACCACAAATTGCTTGTTCAGTTTTTCAAAAAACTACCAAACTGACAAGGTAGTGGAGTGCAATGACATCCATTACGATAGTATATCTCATCGTAGTCGATTCCAGGGCATTTGTGAGAGACCTTGCACTAGAATGTGAGTCTAAACTCTTTTTCTCACTACGCTTTCTAATAAAGACATAACTGATAGAGTTTACACTTGGGGTTTCGGCGTCACCTAACCAATGTACTATCTTTTTGTTTAAACTAGATCACATCTTTCCATTGAGGCAAATCTACAACGTTGGTATTTTCTCAACGAAGTATGGTTCGACATCAAACTCATTAAACCACGTCATCATGTACACCTGTATAATTTCTAAGTGTAGAGATCTCTATATGGATTGATATTGACATTGAGGCGTCCCTCAATGATGACCATAATCCAGTATTAACAAACGAATGAGTATCATTGATCAAATGATCAAGTAGTGCCAAACTCGCATTCTTCCTTGGCGAGTATGTATCGAACCAAGTGGCCTCTTCCTAAACCGTGGGAGCCACGGCCTAGCGACACCTACCATATTTGTGGCATCACCATGCCACCATCTATGGGTGATGACGTGTCCTCTTATCCGGACATCAACATGTCATTATCCAGACATCAATCGTTGCAGGCATGTTTGCAGCATGTATATGTGATCTCGTCACTTTAGGGAACTTGATGAGACAAAGTAGAGACAAAACACGACAATTCCAAGTCGTTCTACTTGAACATTCTTTTTTTCTTATCTCCCTCTAACGACGGGAAGACTGGCTCATCAAAATGACATAAAAAAAGATCGCCTGTCAAGGTCCTTATATAAGTGGATTATAGTCGGAAATTTATGTCTTATTCAAAGTCAATATTCATCATAAATAACCCATCATTGTGTGCTTGTGGTGGCGCAATATGACACATACAACATGTGGACGAGATAGATTGCAAAACGTTAACTCAATCTGTTAACAAATATGCATATTGTTACAACCGTAACATAAAAATTTGAATAATGGTGGGTAAAGATGAATAAGTAAAACTACGACCCTGTTACAACCCGTAGTCGTTGGTCTTATAAGTCCAAAAAACCGCTGGCCTCATCACTGGGACCGGTCAAAAAGAAACCGGTTGAACCGACCGCCAGCATCACCAGACCTTTGTTTTACACTTCCTTTAACGGTTCACTATTCTCCAATGTTCTAAACGCTTCCAAATTTTGTAAGAAGGTAGAAATGGAAGTTAGGATTGCAAAACCACCAGCCTCAACGACAGAACCGGCCTAAAATTGCCGAACCGTCCGTCGGAGTCACTAGACATCCGTGAACACTTATATTGAGCGGTTCACCACCTTCCACTTCTCCAAATCCCACCAAATTTTTTACATAGGTAGATTTGGATGTTAGGAATCTGTGGCAGCAAACAAAACCTTAAGAACCGGTCCAAAAGTTGTTGAACCGGATCTCAAAATGACTAGTCCGCAAGTTGAAAAACCGGAAATTCTAGGTTTTTTCAATTTTTCAATCATTGTCAAGGTTCTCCATAATAGCTAATTGTTATGGCTTGAGTTAAACCATTGTGAACATCATCATAACATTATTATGCCTCAAAGTGAACAATGAGAATCCATTAAACTAACATCTGATGTATTATTCTTATAAAATCACTCATAGACATTGTAATTAATGTCTTACTTAGTGAACAACGACCTAGCATCATGTTTATATGCTAGTCTCTACATTTTATTGTCTTTAGCGTAGGAGGGTGTCACTACTAATCTTTGCTAAAGAATAAGCTTTACAAAACAAGTAACGAACATGGCCAATGTGAGATCATAGGGGGTCTTTTGCGTCATATTTGCTTATGAAAGCATGAGTAGTGCCTCCATTGTATAGGAGGATGACGCGAATGACTTTAATATCATCTATAGGCCGTGAGCATTTCTCATAGCTCCACCAAGTAGTATTTTGGTGATCTTTGATCTCAATGGTTACTTTGCTCAAAAGAAATGATGTCCGTGAAAGTCTTTACTCTTTAATATACGGATCATCAAAACACGTCCAAATTGTCCCGAACAATTTATGTTAAAGCCTACATGAATCGATGTCTTCATTCTCATCATTGGAGACAATAACCGATTCAATTAACCAAATATTAGTAACTCATGAATGATGCGCATTCATGATAGTAATACATAAGAAATTCTCATCAATTCTCACAATGTGTTTCTAGGTGATAAACGTTGGCATGAACATCATTAAATCATAATACAGTTCAATTGCTTCCTTATACATGTATAAAGAGCATATGTGACTTGAATCAGAACACCATTAGGCATTGGAACTTGAGCATTAATCCACTCTTTGATTATTTCTGATGATCTAGTCGTCGTAGTTGTTTTGGCCACGATCCTCAGCATGCGGAGCGGAGGTGAATAGCGAACAAAGAGAAAGGGAGAGTGTTGCGGGCGTGCCACCTCGCGGACGAGGAATATGTCTTGACTTCTTGAATCAGGCAGAAAGGGTTCCAGGTGCCACTTAGATGAGGAATTTACGAGCACAAGGCAGTCGATACTCACGGCGGCATGAGCAGAGCAACTATAGGGAAGATTCTGAGGAATCAGGGTAGAGTCTGGAGAGCTCTGAAAAATCATAGGCGGCGGTGCGCTTAAAATCGGGGTTTCGAGGTGGCTCGAAAGAAACTGGGTTGCAGTTGGTTTGTGTTGTTTGTAATTGATTGTTGATTGTGAGAGAGCTCGCTTCAACGGGGAAGCGGAAACAAAGCTCCGGGTAGCATCTGGAGGTTTCAACTAGGTTGAAAGTTTGTATTGTATTTTGTTTGAATAAGTTGGGAGAGAGAGCTTTCTGTAAGCCTTCGAGCCTCTTATATAGTGGGAGCTCGACTTGCCGCAAAAGAAAGATAATCAGAATCCATGTTGGACTCTGCAACGTAAAGCATAAGGGCATTATTCATTCCATGCAGACCAATCCTTAGGTGACACACATCCAGTTCGCATAGTCCGCATAGGAAAAGGTCTGAACTTCCATGCGAAGCGGAATTAAAAGCAATCCTTATCCCGCAGGGTGCCACAGTCCATATAGAAAACTAATAACTCGCACAGATCGCGGACTCCTGAAGCTCAATTCCACCTCGCGGGCTATTGCAGCCTGCGGGCCAAAAAGAAGGTTTTTTCATTAATAAGGGCCACATGGATTGGCCTAAAACATGTCAAAGACTGGTAAAAGTCTAAAAGGATTAAAAGGGTTTCGCGCGAACTCCGCATGTGTCTACTTCGCGAACTAACAAGCTGGTTCGCCAGCTCGCCTAGATGCATTTCGCCTCTCCTGATGCCAAAGTCATTCCGCGCGAACTGTGTGTTCCGCGAGAAGCGCGCGAGCTCTCGAGATCCTTTTACGCGCGAAGCCATCCCACGCGAGCTATGTTCTGTGTCTGAAAACGCGCGAGATCTGTTTTGTGTCTGAAAGCGTGCGAGATCTGTTAGTCCGCGCAATCATTTCACGCGCATACCTTGCAATTCATCTCGCGTGGTCTTGCTGGCGGGCCATTATTTGTAAACTTTAGCCAAACTTGGGATTGCCGGCTGGAAACGGCTAGGGAAGTAATTAATATTCACATAGACATTTTACAGTCCAGTAAAGTATTATTATTTGCATAAAAATGTCTTTTGGCTCAAACAATAGTCACAACGGATTTATAAAGAACTAAATCCATGAATAGTTATCTATCTTTGTAATAAGCTAAGCACTGAATCTCGCTACGACACATTCATATACAAGAATATAGAAACATTAGTCTTATGTCAAGACATAGAAACCGAAATATGGTAACAATTTCGATGGAGATTGAAAAAAGATATTGGAATCCTTTAGAGTGCATTATATATATATACTACATTGATGGACGAAACAAGGCTTAAAACATGTCAAAACTTGGCAAAATTGATCGTAAACACTATATAGGAGCGGTGGTGCCGCCAACGGCCCACTATTGGATCTTATAGAGAAAGAAAATGATTTTTCAACATCTAATTTTTGATGACATTTAGCGTAACACAATTTTCTTTTTACAATTATGAATCCGCTCAAGAGTGTAGAAGACTATTATTGTTTGTAATGTCTTTGCAATTGTATAAGTGTGCATTGTGTCACATGTGACATTTCTTAATTTTTGATATAAAGGTATTATAGGTTGTTTGGGATGTGTATTAAGTTTAATATCAAAATTAAAATTTGATGAGGGGTGTATTAAGTAATAAGTGTGTATTAAAAAATTAGGTGTGTATTTAAAATTTCCCTTTTCATTAATGTTACATATCTGTTTAGATGAGTTTTAACTTTGTTAGAGAGATTTTTTTGGTTTGGTATGCCGTACGCATACCACTTTTAGACGATCGGCATTAGGATGGGCAAACAAGAGGAGGGCAGCAAATTTGCTCCCTGGTGCCTAACCCGAATAAATCGTATGTATAGCTTACGAAAAACAAGTGAAATTAATTATGATTTTATCTTTTTAGAGACAGTAAAAGGATAAGCTAAGGCATTCTATCTTGTCTTATTTCTGGTAAAATACTAATCACTGATATGTGAAGTGAAACCATGAGTTGGTGCTTACTTCGAGTCATTGCTTTTGAAGTGCAAAGGACAATGATGTGAAGGAGACGCAAAGCCACTTCACATTGTAAAGCTCCTTTCTTCGTCTCTTTTCAGTTTACTAATCCCAATAGCTGAGAATTCCAACCAAAAACTCCATTTTCATGCAATATAGCCGTTTTGCTTTGCTCAGCAACTCGTAGCCGTTGCCTATCTCTCACTTTAAAAAGCGAAAATTATACAGCGCACCATCTCCGCCGTCTATTTTGAAAAAGTCAAAAGTCAGCGTCAAATGGACGGCAGAGATGGACGGGTGCGCGGCGCACCCGGGTGCGCTGAATACGCTCTCTTTAAAAAGTCCTCAATTTCTGTGATCCTATCATCATTTTCATTTCATCAAAAGCTAAGCTAGTAGCCTGCGAATTCCATGGCTAAAGCAACTGATCTCACTCTTTTGCTCCTGCTCTTCTGCTTCAGTTCAGGTACTTTTACCTTTTACCCCTCTTACCAGTAGTTCAACCTGCAAAAGCTAAAGATTATCAGAATTTGGTAATCCTAGGATAATTTGCTGATTCATGTACTATTGTACTTTTGCAGAAATTTTGGTCATGGTAAATGGGCAGGTAACATATCCTGTTTCTCTAATATGGAACTTATCAACTCAAAGCCATATCTGCAGATTACATGTTAACCTGACTTGTTCATGCTGTTATGGAAATGCAGAAAACTTGGTGTGTGGCTAAACCTTCAACAGACCAAGCAACGCTTTTAGCGAATCTGAATTTCGCATGCTCTCACGTAGATTGTCGGATTCTTCAAGGTGGATGTCCATGCTCCTCTCCAGATAATCTCATGAATCATGCCTCCATAGCCATGAATCTATACTACCAAGCTAAAGGAAGGAACCAGTGGAATTGTGATTTTAGGTGCTCTGGTCTTATTGTCATGACTAATCCAAGTAAGTCGCATTTTACGGCAATCCAATTGCTATAATTCTCAATATACTAGTCTAAATTGTACCAAACAACACAAACTTAAGTGAATGAGATGTCACTTTTACTAGTCAATCACTATATAATCACATGAATTACAAGACGGTGCATCGAAATTTTGAAGCTAGCACAATGAGGAAACCATCCTGAGTCCCTAAATACTCGTAACACCCAAATTGATATCCCTTTTACTTACATTTTGCACTTAAGTTCATCGATCGAGGTCCCAATTTTAGACATCATGCCCTCGAAATCTTTCATATTGATCAAATGAGTAGTGTCAACTGTTATTTCTGACCTCTGTTTGGTATTGACTTGCAGGTTATGGTGACTGCATCTATGCATAAGCATAACTTTCGCACAAGAACTGCATGTACTCCTTCAAAGGAAACCTTGAACTATGCTGTTTTCGTGATGTGGTGTGTTGAATGTATGACAATATCACTAATAAATATGCAGCAGGGTGCTTTGTTAATCTGTAGGACCGTTAATTTGTCAGTTTACCTCAATTCTGTTACCCGATTTTGTTGCTTTCTAACAAACAATAATATAGGCAAAGGAAAGAAGTGCTTCTGAACGAAAAAAGGACTAAAATCAAGGGAGTCCTTTTAACGAGGACTAAATGAAGACTTTTTTATTTATCCTACTTTTCGATCGTATATCCACATCTTGATCGTTCAGTTTATTGGTATTTATGAGTAGATCATTTATGTAAATTTTCAGCCATATTGAAAATAATTAAGATATTCATAAGTGTGATTAACCAATTGTGAACTTGAACGGTTCGTGTTTGACAGATTTGGTTCGTCCATTAATTTGATCAAGTTTATTACCTTAAGGACCATCAATTTGGCTGAAAATTTGTATAAATGATCTACTCATATAGACTTAAAAACTGAACAGATGAAATGTCAAAATGTGATTTAAAAAAAAAAAGGTTTTATAAACCATAAACAAAAAAGTCTTCAATTAGTTCTCATTATAGAGGTCCTCATTAAAAATGCTCCTCTAAAATCAATGTGTTATGCAATATTCAGAATGTGATAATGTTGGTCTTATATGTTATTTCTAACCTCTTCCAAAAAAAAAAATTGTTGGTCTTATATGAGTTGAAAACCTTACAGAGAACTCTCCATAATCCATTTACAAAATAAACTAGATAGGCTATTTCTAATCACACTCAAAAGTAATAAAAAAATCTTTTTTTTTAAGTTAATAATTTATTGCTCAACAATAGCCGGAAGACATATTACATTAGATGTCGTCTTTATGTTACAGTAGATGCTTCAAGCACAAGACCTAGCTACACCTTCATTATTAATAAGCTCAATGAGAGATTTGAACATAGGAAGAAAGACCACACTACCTGATTCATGGACAAGAGAATACTAGATGCCTAGATACCTCAATTGGTGTACACCTAGTAGACTAAAAACAAAGTACCATCACTTGCTTCCAATGCTCAAGCGATGTAGCCTGCTATCTACGTCTTGCTGACACTCAACTCAACATTAGCAGCTAACTCAAGAGATAAGCCCAGCTCAGGTTGAACCTAGTCCCAAAACGGGACCAAATTAATCAACGCCAGACTTGAGACCAGCCCTAGACCCAAGTAACAAACCCAAACCCAATCAGGGGTCAGGATATGTCTTTTCCTAGACTATAGCTCCATCACCATTGTCATTGCCCAGCCGCTTCGTGCCGCCTAAGCTCTAGCCCTATTCTTGTTACCGGCTGCCCACATGACATAACTATCGCTACAATCCGGCCAATCCGACGCTATCAACACAACCCAGCTAGATGGAATCCACAGACCTCCACGATAGATGCTGCCTACAAAGCCCAACGACTGCCATAGCTGCATCGAAAACCAGTTTACCCAACAATCCCAAACCGCCGTCACGACGGCCTGAGATCCATGGGCCAACACCAAACAACGATCCATTCTGTGAAAACATACCCTAGGCCACGTCGGTCAAGAACCATCGCTAAACCCTAAACTAATTTAAAAGACATTGCCAAATAGGTTTTGAACAAGAGAATGCTCCACGTTTCACAGAGCGGCCTAGGGTTTCGAAAACCAGGTTTTCTAGCAACGGCGACGGGTCTAGTGCTCACCTGACCATGTAATGACGAGATATCGGCAACGGCGATCCAGAAAGGAGCTTTCTTCTCAAGCGACAGCGGCATCGACATCCCGATCAATCTAGGGCTCCATCCACAATGATTCATTGTGGGTGAGGGTGATTTCAAAGAATGGGTGTTTGTGACATAGCAAAAGATGTGTCGCCTACCTAGAGCATAAGCTACACAAAGTGCATAGACCGGGACAAGGCTCTTTGCGCCCTACCATAAAGTGATATGGTATTATTGGTAGTATTAAACGCTTAGTACTAAAACTAAAATGTGATAAACCAAAAATATAACAAACTAAAATGACATAAAGTAAATGTAATTTGGGTCCAAACCCGAAACCCAGACCCAAGTTCTTAGCCCAAATCCTTGTTGAGATTTGCAAACCATTGTACCAGTTGCTTCCATGGAATTCCACCACGCACACCCCTATCTCTGCCATCCACGACCTATGCAGACCAAAACCGCTCCAAAAGGACATTTCAACCCCGAAGTATCGCTGTGACCTCCACTTAGGCCAAAAAACAGCGAGTCGTACCCGAAACCGCTTCCCACCCAATTCGACAGCTAGGCTCAATCTCTACTGACAAGACCCCGAGACGAAGGACTGCAACATCTCGTCATGAACGCTGCGACCACCGCTGCTAACCACAAAACCACCATCGGCCTTCCCATCCATTGTTGTTGGATTCCAGCGAACCAACATCCGATCCTGGCAACATTTGATCTTCACAATGAATGATGGGCAAACTAGAGGACCAATGAATGTCTCTTACACCTTGAATAACTTGGGAGGGCAGAAAACTAAGAATGTCATTATCTAATATTTAGATACTAATGTATAGATCATCTCTGCAAAATTTCAGCCAATTTGGTTATCATTAAGGCACTCAAACTCGATCAAACCAATGAATGAACATAATTTTGTCAAACTTGAACCGTTCATGTTTATAGCAGAAAAACGTAGTTGTGAGTGCTTTAATGATAACTAAATTAGCTGAATTTTGTAGAGATTCCACATCTCCACTATCTAGTATTTAGATACTAATATATAGATCATCTCTGCAAAATTTCAGCTAATTTGGTTATCATTAAGACACTCAAACTTGATTAAACAAATGGATGAATATAATTTTGTCGAACTTGAATCGTTCATGTTTATAGAAGAAAAACGTAATTTTGAGTGCCTTAATGATAACTAAATTGACTGAAATTTTGTAGAGATGATCTATACATTAATATCTAAAGACTAGACGGTGAAAATATGAAAATTCGATTGAAAAATGAGTATAAAGTGGAAATCCGTATCGTAAAAATAAATGCGAACATCCTCTCTTGAGAAAGCCTATATATATATACATGTCTTTTCAGATACGGACCTCCTTATTTATTCAAAATATACGAATTTCCTTAATTGACATACTTTTCGATCATATTTTCTCATTTTAACCATTCATCTTTTAAGTATATATGAGTAGATCATCTCTACAAAATTTTAGGCAAATTGATAATCATTAAGATATTCAAAATTGTGAATTACACGAACGGTTCTTGTTGAACAGATTTGGTCGTTCATTGTAATCATATAGTTTCGATACCTTAACAATTATCAATTTGGCTGAAAATTTGTAGACATGATCTACTTATATATACCTACAATGTGAATGATTAAGATGAGAAAATATGATCTAAAAATAGGTCAATTAAGAAAATCAGTACCTTTTAAATAAATAAAGATATTTAGACCTGATAATATATATATATATATATATATATATATATATATATATCTTTTTGGGTTGAAAAGATTGAAAGAGAAAATAGAAAGGAAAACCTCTATATATTCATGGAGGGCTGAACCCAAAAAAGAAATTGAAAAAGAAGGCACCAGTAGTTTAGAGGGAAATTTGTTCCTTGGCTCTCATTTGACCAACAAGAAACAGCTAAAGCATTTAGAGAAGAAGCCCTTTCACTTCTTCTATAGGCTTTTATAAATTCACACCTACAAAGAACAAAAACAGTCTTTCTCTGAGGGTCACTCATCTCACTCCCTCCAACTGATAAGGAACACAGGAAAGCTCTCATGTGGGCTTCGTGAATCCACTCAATTTAGCCTCCAACTTGTGCTGCATGTTAAAACAGAACCTCCTTTCCTAGTAGCCCATTTGATTGTTTTCCCAACTCCCAAGTATCTGAATGACTGTTTTTCCTGCTGGTGTTTGGATTCTGAGCAATTGAGCTGATTTCGGCTTCTGGTTTTATGGTTTCAGTTTGAGTTTTGGTGATTTGGGTTTGTGGGTATTGGTGAGGATGATGTCAATGACATGCCGTAGTCTTGATTTTGGAAGAACTGTATTGGATTTGGTGGCTTGTGGTTGTTCTTCAAATGCTTTGTTGGACCGCTCTTCAATAAGGAGTTACGCGAAGGTAAATACCAAGGGGAGTAGTAGAGGTTATGGAGCTCGGCAGGTAGTTTTTGGTGGGAGGGACCGAACTAAGTGTGGAGTTGCATCAATGAAAGCACCTGAGACTCTGCTAAATGGTAAGACTATATTGTTTGCTTTTTGGTTGAAGTTTTGGTTGATTGAAGTTAGTCTTGTTTTTTTTTATATGTTGTTTATCATGTATCAGCGGTTGAAATTATAGTTGAAGTTAGAGTCTTGTTTGTATTTTTGGACCAATACAGGTGTTCCTGAACGTCTTCCAAGTGTCTTGGAGTTAAAGGAAGAGCCAAGAAGGCCCATTTCGCTGACGAATTTGTTTGAAGTGGTTGCTGATGACCTCTTGACATTAAATCAGAATCTTCAGTCAGTAAGTTCACTTTTTGAAACTCCTGGTGCTGTGTAGTAGCTATAGGGTGTTTTGTGGTTTATAATGTTGCTGTACATTTTCACATTTGTATTAATTTCTTGATGTTGGCTGAGCTTAGTCCTAAACAATCCTTTTCGGTTTGATGGTGTTCTACAAGTTGTTGTATTGGAATGTATCAATTAGTGGCATCCTTTCAAGAACAAAAAGGATTCTCATCTTTTCCCGTGAAGCTAAGGAACTGATGTTTGTTTCGCTTCTACACAAGCAGCATTCCACAAATAAACCAGAACACATGTGTTTGTGTGGTTGTCTGTAGTTGTGATTTCTGTGTGAGGTTTGTGGTTATGTGCTTGATATTGAAGTGGGGAGAGAACTGCTTAAGGCAGGGAACAAATGGTTTTGAGTCACATATGTTATATACTACATTTAACATATATATTTCATGGATTAGAACTTATGAACTAATATATCCTTATGAGTTTGAGACATTTCAAAGACCAACTTAAGTTTGTTAGGAATAATATGAATAATTGCACAATATTTCTCTGCCTTAGTTTTCATGCTTTGTCGGTATGTGCCTTTCGAGCCTAATATCTGCAAATGCCTACCGATAAGTGGAGCTCTCCTGCCTATTTGATGCCCTATCTTGCCTTTCCCATTTTATTGCTGGGCCTTAGTTGTGTATAGCATCCTTCTTCACTTATTCTGTCTGTCTTCCCGTTCTGTGTGAATCTGGCTGTTAACCATTTGATTGATCTATCAGTTATAAATGAGCATAGATATCAAGTTGAAGAGGTGAGCAGCAGGTGCGGATTTACATACAATGTTGGTAGGACTCAAGCCCAACCGAGATTTTCAAAATAAAATTTTCACCGTATGCGACTTTAGCATATCATGAGCTGGAGCAGGAGTGGCTTAGCGTTTTTGTCAATGTCAAGACCACCCCAGTTCGAACTAGGCAATGGTCATAGAGTAGTCTACTTTTTTCTTCTTTCTACCCAAACTGGTTTTTTCTTCTTTCTCCCCTAGCACATTAGCCTTAAACTGGAGTAGGGGCTTCGTTTTTTTTCCCCTTCTTTCTTGGCTCAAACTGGATAATGGCCTTCTCTTCTGTGTTGTTTTGGTCTCTACTTTGGGTGATAATTTTTTTTCTTAAGATATTATGTCTTTTTTTCTATGTAGGTTGCAAAGAAACATTAATTTGTTTTACTTTTTATTTTCATCCGAGATTCTCACTTTTCATTGAATTGATTAAACGGAAGTGCAGACAAGTTCTTAATTTTTGCGTCTCAAAATAGTGTACGTATAATATATTTTTGTTTAAAATTGGTATATTATATTATAAATTTTTCTTCAATTTTTTTTATTAAACAAAAAAGAAAATTCAAGCCCACCCGGTTCATGAATCCTGGATCCGCCACTGGTGAGCAGTACCTTATTCCAGCTGTTTGGTAGGCAATACATATCTTTATTGCTTCTTGTTTACCTTGTCCCGTTTATCTATTTTCATCGTATTATCCAAATTTAATCGTCATCATTCTTGTCTTTAGCCTAATCTTTTCTTGCAAAATTAGCTGGTTCAAAAGGAGAAAGTGTCATCGGGAAGTCTGACCTGATGGTATTATATTCATCAGTTTGAGAGACTTGTGGGAAACACTTCTCCAAATAATCAGTCTGATGTGCAATACAGTCTTCATGATAGCTATCCTTTCCCACAAATGTCATCTCTTCCTTTTCTCATTGTTGCACTATGTTCCCCGTGTCATACCTTCCTAGATTTTGTTACGTAGATAGACCATATTAGACATATGGACTTGATCTTTAACATCGTTTGGTATTAACATATTTCTCTAATTGTCTTTAGAAGATGATGGAAAATCAATCAGGCTGTTATTCTGTGTCCTCTAGTTACTGTGCTCCAAATCTCCATCTAGTTAATGCTGCTGTAATATTGATAGGGTGCTGATATTGTGTGGAAAGTTATATTTATATTTGCATGCATGCCAATGTGATGGGTAGTTCTTTCCCTGTTAAATTTGTATCATCAGGCCTTTATATTTGTGACTATATGCAGAACCAAATTATAGATAGAAGCACAATTTCTGATAGCATGCTCTTTTAGATTATTGGTGCAGAAAACCCGGTCTTAATGTCCGCAGCTGAGCAGATTTTCGGTGCTGGTGGGAAGCGGATGAGACCGGCTTTGGTGTTTCTAGTCTCAAGAGCAACAGCAGAAATAGTTGGGTTGGAGTGAGTGTTCTCCAACTTCTGAAAGCTCTGTAGTTTATGATTGTTCTGGGGCTTATGGTCTTCTTTCCCAACTGGGTGCAGTGAACTTACAAAAGAACATCGACGATTGGCTGAGATTATTGAAATGATCCATACAGCAAGCTTAATTCATGATGATGTATTGGATGAAAGTGACATGCGGAGAGGTAAGTTTCTATGGATTTCACACATACTATTTTAGATTTCTTTGTTTTTTAGCCCTGAGAACAGATTCTAATCATATTTGATACTTAATTTCAGGGAAGGAAACTGTTCATCAAATGTTTGGTACAAGAGTGGCTGTGCTGGCTGGGGACTTCATGTTTGCACAGTCATCATGGTACCTTGCAAATCTTGAAAATCTTCCGGTCATTAAGCTCATTAGCCAGGTAAAGCCACGTCATATTCCTACCAGAGAAATGTTCTTTTGATTGTTAGGTTCTGTTTGTTAAAAACTTAAAAGAGATGGGAAACAACATAATATAGAGGGAAAATTTCAAGAACAATACATGACAAATGGTCCACTCCTAATTTTGGTGTTTTAAGTTTCAAAACAATCATAAAGGTAAATAAGCTTCTAATCTCAACTAAAAATATGTACATGTCGTTATGTCTTCTGTTATCTTGTGTGCTTTCCGTTAAAATTTGAGGGACAAACCCGTCCCTTATTTAGCAGTAATAAATTATTAAAATTAATAATTACTAAGGAGAGAGAAATAAAAAAGATCTAATTCTCATTGCTGAACTAGTAATAATTTTTTTTTGAGGAGTAGCAAAGTCATTTTTGAGCATAGAAGACCCAATTCTCATTGCTGAACTATTAACAAAACAACAATTTCTGGAAGACCAAAATTAAAACAGAAAATGGAATAGAGTGATTTACTTGCAGACATCAAAGTCATTAAGATTATGGTCTGAGTTAACAAAATTAAAAATATATATATATATATATATATATATAAATAGATAAAAAGTAAAATAAATATAAAGAAAAAGGAGAATGCCCGAAATCACCTTTTGAAAATTAAGAAATTACATAGAGTAAACGGCGTTATTGACATGATGTACTGAAAATGTGTCGTGATTCTAATGTCATGTACCTTTATGATTGTTTTGAAACTTGAAACACCAAAATTGGGAGTGGACCATCTGTCATGTACTGTTCTTAAAATTTTCCCTAATATAGACCGTGGTTGATACCAAAAAAAAAACAAAGCTTTTTGAAATTACATGCAAATAGTCATTTAAAATTCAATTTTTTTTAGCTTTGTTAATTTAATTATTTGTTAAATTCTTCGAATACTTGTTCTAGCTTAAATCTTGAAATACGTGGATTATAATAGATTAACAAGAAATTTGATCTTATAATGTTACCTAAGGCCAAACTTCAAAAGTTTTGGAATCAATCCATTCAGATATTTAGACCCTTATAGTTGCGTGTGTTTCAAAACAGTACACAGTGAAGGATCAAAACTGAAGAAGAGGTTGCAGTCTGTTATATATATGCAAGTTTGTAGCCTTTAGCTTATGCTTAAGCGTGGTAGTGACTATGGCAGGTTATCAAAGATTTTGCTAGTGGTGAAATAAAGCAAGCATCTAGCTTGTTTGATTGTGATGTCAAACTTGATGAGTACTTGATCAAGAGCTACTACAAAACAGCCTCTTTAATCGCTGCCAGTACCAAAGGAGCTGCTATTTTTAGTGGAGTTGACGATAGTATAGCTGAGCAAATGTATGAGTACGGCAAGAATCTTGGCCTGTCATTCCAAGTTGTCGATGACATATTGGATTTTACTCAGTCGGCTGAGCAGCTGGGGAAGCCTGCTGGGACTGACCTGGCCAAAGGAAATCTTACAGCCCTGGTTATTTTTGCTCTGGATAAAGAGCCAAAACTTAGAGATATAATTGAATCAGAATTCAGTGAAAACGGTTCACTTGATGAAGCCATTGAATTGGTTAAGAGTTGTGGCGGCATTGAACAAGCACAAGAATTAGCCAAAGAAAAAGCTCATCTTGCAATCCAAAATCTCGAGTGCCTCCCTCGGACAGCATTTCAATTAGCTCTACAGGACATGGTGATGTTTAATCTGGAACGGATTGATTAGTCGACTAATTTTTTCTGTGGAAAGTCTCTATAAAACAAGAATTCCTTAGGCAGAAGGTGAAATACTGAAAATTGAAGCTTGTACCGGTAAAAGCATTTTCCTGTACATCGACAAGTGCTTCTGCCAATGACAGGATGCTCGCCGGTGCTTGTAAATTGGGTAAACATATTCAAATATGCTCCAGCTTCAGCTCATTTTAGTGTCAATTTGTTCTGTGACAACTTGGCATGTGAAATTGATATTTATACTTGTTGTACAATAAAATTCTGAGTCATCACTCATCAATAATAATGTTGATTGTTGACCAATAATATAGTTTTTACCCTTCTCAACAGTATCTGTTTAACTCTTATATTTACATATTACTCGTGTTTGTAAATCAGCCTCGGGTTCACATTTCATGCATATCATTCAAGCTAGAGTTGCATAAAAAAGAGGCAATTTCTATACCACGATCAATCCGAAGGAAAAGTGTCAAAAAGAAAAATACCGAAGCTCCTACTCTCAAAAAAGTCACCGGGAGTTCTTTACTGCTTCACCGGGAGTTGCATGAAAATCAAATCGTTGGATTAATTCATTGATGAGAAGAAAACTGTACTGAGGTGTCCGAGTCCTCAGCGGACTAATTGTTCGACAAGTAACTTTTGAGATACTGCAATCTTAACAATGAACAAAACAAGAGATTGACATTGGTTCACTTGTTATCAAAACAATTTAACAAAGGGGAAATATGGCACACAGAAAATTAACAAGCAAAATTAATGTTCTTTTCTTAAGAAAGCATCCAGAAAATTAATAAGCTCCGTCGTTTCCTCTTGCTCTTTTCTTTAGGATATAGTTGACGACCTTAAAATGAGATTGCAAAGGTTACTCGATGGATCAGGATGAGCATGAATCAATCGCTGTCGCTGCTGCTGCTACTGTGGCCGTCGTCTTTCTTCTTGTCCTTGTTCTTCTTCTTCTTCTTCTTGTCGTCCTTGTGGTGATCGTCGTGGTGGTCCTTGCTCTTGCTATGGTCGTCGTCCTTGTGTTTCTTATGGTCGTCGTCCTTGTCCTTGCCCTTGTAGTGCTCGTCCCCTTTCTTGTGGTGCTCCCCGTCCTCTTTCTTGTGGTTCTTCTCGTCGTCTCGTCCTCCTCCTCCGATGTGGAGCGCATCTCCGATCTTGTTCATGAGTCCTGCCATTCCCTCTCTCCTTTCTCTCTCAATTTGTTTCTGAATCTGACGAATGAATGGATGGAGTGGAGTTGGGAACGGAACACGTATTTATAGGCAAATGAACAAGGAATGGTTTATTTTGATTTACAAATATGCCCACACCACGTCTGCCATTTCTTCCGCCATTATCTCACCGATAATATCTACCATGCATGTCGGTAAGGGCATTTCCTACCATTTTCTTCTTTTCTTCTAGAATTTGGATATAAAAATAGACTTATACGAGAAAGACTGAAAGAGCCTCTCGTGCTGGGTGATGCCATTTTTTTTGGGGTCAAATGTGTGGTGCGGATAGGAGAGAATCTACGTGGAGTGGATAAAACCCGGAGAGTCTCTCTATTACGAGATACAAATTTGCCGATCACCTTTATTTGCCTATTAAAATGTTAATCTTTTTAATCTATTAACACATGTCTATTTTATTATCAAGAATAAAGTTAAATAATTTAAAGAAATATGTGTCAATAGACTAAAATAATGAGTACTTTAGTGGGCAAATAAATATGATTGACAAATTTGTATCTTCCACTGTGCCCCCAGTCCCCCACTATGCTCTCATTTATTAATCACATTAGCCTTCCTGCATGCGTAGCCATGTTTGAGTGTGTATTTTGTTGTGCGTGTCAAATTACAGTAAGAGAGTGCAATATAATTTTGTGTTTCACATTTCATATGGCAGAGCAATTTACTATATATTATTTGTTGGTTAATTATTTATTTTTTAAGAAAAAAAGAAAAAACTTTATTAGTTAAAGATTATGACGACTAAAACGATCAAGTATGAGTGGTCCGAAGATCATACAAATACAAATGAAAGTCACTAATGCTAGCTAGGTACTATAAATTAAAAAAAAAAAAAACCTCAAAACTACAGTCCAGAAATGTGGACTTTAAAGACTAGAAAACAAATGCTAAATAACCTTCAAATCTAAACAACCTTGAAATAAAGCAGCCATCATGTTGAATGTAACACGTAAGATCCAATAGTGTACGTTTCCACTCAAACAACCCAACGGAACAGTTTCACTCAAAACAGTATAGAATTATAGGTGTCACTCCTCTAGAAGCTCAAAACATAGGCCAACTTAAATAAGAAAAGGAATAAGATAAAATCCTGAGGCCCAACTCGCCTAGACTACATTGCTGCAGCCTAAGATGACATAGGTCCATGAGCCCAATCTTCCATTCCTCGGAATCAACTGCCGCCAGGACTCACTGGAGGAGCCTCTTGTCGCCTATTCAATTTGGCGGCTTCCCTCTCCTCTAACCCATGGATGCTTGCTTACTTGAAGCCTCCGGTAAGAATATGAAAAGAACCCTAGCCTCCCTTTGCTCAAACTGTTTAGCTATCAACCTTCTGCAAATCGATCAGTGATCACCTGCCGACTTCCGGAGATCACCACCTTGTCGTCGCAAATCAAAGTTTATCCCTTCCATTGACGTCGCTGCCCTGCCGATCCAAAGCTTGGATCTTACTTAAATCGTCCTCCCCGATCTATACCTCCACCGTAACTCGTCAATAACGAAAGCCAAATCAACCAAATCGTCTCTGAATCGGTCCTCTATTTCACCGTTGGTAAAGATTGACACTGAGGTGCCTTGTAGTAGATGGAATCCACTGAATGCCGCTGCCGCCAAACTATTCGAAACCTAAGGTTTCGTCTGTAAGACCCTCAGCTCTGATATTAGTGGAGCGAATTTAAGTCCCTTTTTATTTGTTGGTTAACTATCCATAAGCAATATTCAAGTGAATAGTTTGAGGATGTTTTTGCCCCTATTTTTACATCTGTAGTTCCGCATTTGCCCTCACCTGTTTCTCTAGATATTTCTTTCTTTCTCATCAGACGTATCACTTTTTCTTTCTTCGTATTACATACACTACCAGAAAAAAGATCTTGGGCGACGAAAAAAAATCGTCGCCCTGTTAAAAAATTTCGTCGCCTAAGAACTTAGGCGACGACATGTCGTCGGCCAAAACGTCGTCGCCAGAACCGCGTCGGTCAAGAACTTGGGCGACGAAAATTGATTCCGTCGTCGCCCAAGAGTAATTCTTAGGCGACGATACGAATTTCGTCGCCTAAAATGTACTTCTCGTCGCCCAAAAAATAGTCGTCGCCCAAGATTTAACACCTTGGCAGACGAAAACATTTTTCGTCGCTTAATATCTTATAATCTTGGGCGACGAAAATAAATATTTCGTCGCCTAAGATCACAACATGTTAGGCGACAATATTTTTTTTTCGTCGCCTAAGATGGTAAGTCCTTGACCGACGATTTAGAAATTTCGTCGCTTAAGATATATTTAAAATTACCTTTAAAATAATTAAATAATTTTTTAAAATATATAAATCATGTTTTTTTAATTTTTGCTGGAATTTTTTTTTTCGGCATTTCTTTAAATTTTTGTAATACTAAAATTTAATTAAAAATAACACAAATTTATAAATTTATAAATAATTTATTACAAAAATTCAGTCTATCTGCCTATAGATCGAGAAACCCGAAATCTAACTCATCATTCCCGTTCGGAGGGTCCTGAGGCTGAGGCGGCGGCTGGTCAGGCTGAGGAGGCTGCTGCTGAGGCTGGGGTCACTGAGGTAATGGTATAGGCGTAGGCATAGGCGGAAACGGCTGTCCGGCCGCATGTGCAGCGATGTAGGCAGCCATCCACTGTCCCATAGCCGCCTGGTTGGCATTGGTGACTTCATTCACCCGCTCCATATGCGCAACCGTGGAAGCCGCATATGATTCCGCCATCGCCGCCATCTCCCTCGCTCTTTGGGCTTCAAGCTCAGACTCCCTCGCTCTTTGGGCTTCCAGCTCAGACTGTAGACTTGCGAACTGATCCTGTAGCCGAGTGGTCTGGCTGTTGCTGCTTGAGGCTCCGGCGGCTCCCTTGCGCTGAAATCCTGGAGTCGTCTTCAGGATCTCCTTTCCAGCGTCTCCCATACCCCGGCAGTAGTAGGTGTTGGAACGCTGCGTGAAGGCAGTGGCCATAATCCGCGCCCCAACGGTAGGATCTGAAGTGTCGATCCTGGACATGGCCTCTGACATGTCATCCTCTGCCGTGCCCGGAAATGTGTCGTTCACCATGCCTCTCATGACCTCTTGCTCCGCCTCCCTTACCCTCGCCTAATTGGATATATTATAAAAATATATTAATATACATTTAATAAAATGTAATTAAAATTAAAAATTAGAAAATATAATGAACTTACAAGATCCTCCTCAGAATGAGGATATGCCCTCTGAAAGGTCCCCACATAGGGGTTCTCCTCTGGCCGCTCTCGCCGCACGTCGTCCATGATGGCCGAAAACGGCCTCGAACCGGCACGATGGTTGGTTGTGTTCTGTTGCCGGTTCTCAGCGTTCACCCGGGCGAGGTGCTTCAAAAAAAAATTATCGTTAGTAAATATTTAAAAACATACAATTATAATTAATTCACTAATTAAATATTCAAATTTAATTACGAATTACCTGTTTGTGAGGGTCGTTGAACTGCGTGACAAGAAGCCACCGCCACTCGTACTCCCGATACTCGAACTCCTTCGGGGTACCCGAACGGTCGCTCCCGTACTTCTTCTAGTGTTCCCGGAGGTCGTGCTTCCACTCCTTGAACCTACATATACAAAAAAAATATTAAATATATTATTAAAAAAAATAAAATTTAATAAATTATTAAATAGAGGTACCTCTCCCTATGGGCCTTTTCCGCCCAGTCACGTCCCTCCTCGGGAACCACAAACCATTGCTGCATTACCACTTGTTAGTATTTTTTTCGATAATTAAATAATTTATTAGTTAAAAAAATAGTAACTGATCGAGTAAACTCACCGACATCGACTGATGAAGCATCTCCTTCACTCCATCAGGAACCTGGCTCCAGACTCCCCACAACATTGGGAGTCTGGAGCGGATGGTGCCTCCCGCGGCGCGCGTGTACCGGTTTCCCAACGCGGCGTCCACCGGTTTGCCGTTGGAAAACGGGATGGCGATCCGTCCAGCGAACTCGACCGCCCTATCGAGTCCCTTGTTGCTGACGGTGCCTCTCCTGTTCCGCCTTCTCGTTCCGGCGGCTGTGACATTGTGAATCAAATTTAATATTAATAATATATTTTTACATTAAAAAAATTAAAATTGACAAAAAAGTAATAATAAATTACCTGAGGATGAGGCTGAGCCGACGGATTCGTCTTCGTCCGCCTGCTCGGAGACCCTCACGGGATGAAGAGGCGTGGGAAACTCCCGGTAGATATAGGCCTCGTGCGGTGCCACATGCGGGAGCTGCTCCCGAATCGGTCGACCCTCCTCATCGACGCGAGGTATCGCCGGTATCGTCGGAGAAAGGAAGAGGCCGGATGGCACCATAGGGACCCCGGATGACCCGCCATCACCGTCGGTCGGGGACGACTGTGTGGGGGCGTCGCTGTGGGATCGCGAACGGCGAAGTATGGGTGGATGACGAGCAGCCGTCGCTGCGGGACCCGACTGCCCAACAGAACCCGAGCTGCTCACGCCACCCGTAAGCGCCGCATGTCGGGCTGTCAACTGCCACGGAAACCCGTAAGACGGTGATTCCGACGGGTTGTTTGAGGTACCGTCTGAGCCGTCTTGGCTCCTCGCACCCGAACGTTGTCCAGAAGTTCTCCTCATGGCCATCCTGTTTAAAATAACCATAAATTTATTAAAAATATTTTATCGACTTATAATTAAGTTCACAAAAAATAACCATAAATTTTTAAAAATTTTATTAGCAATAATAGCACTCTTCGAAATTAATAGTTATTAAAGGATTTATTATTTTTTTTATTCACATAACAAATTATTTACATGAATTCGCAATTATTACATTACAAAAATTAAACTCAACAATATTTACATCCTTACTCAAAAATAATCAATTATTTTTTACAAAATGCCCACAATATATTTACAATTATAATTTATATTATTTAATTATTTAATCAAAAATTATTTAATCATTTACAATATATTTACAAATTATTTCCACAAATCCTAAACCCTAAACCCTAAACCGTAAACCCTAATATTTTACAATTATTATTTACATCACAATTTACCATAATTTACATCACAATTTACAATTATCACAATAACAACAACAACAATTTACAATTATCACAACAACAACAATTTACATTAATTATCACAACAACAATTAAAACCAATTTAGGGTTTTAGGGTTATACCTTAAATTGTGGGTCGGCGTCGGGGTCGGGGTCGGGGTTCCGAATTGGGGTCCGGGTCGGGGTCGGAGAGAGGGAGAGAGAGAGGGCAATGGCAGAGAGAGGATTTTCGGAGAGAGAGGGCTTGGCGGCTGGAGAAATGGTTAGGGTTCCGAATTTTTGCCTTTTATAGTGGCGTTCTTGGGCGACGATTTTGTAAAAATCGTCGGCCAAGAGTATCTTGGCCGACGAATTCAAAAATCGTCGCCCTGTTTTTTGAAAATCGTCGGCCAAGATAGTCTACTTAGGCGACGATGTTCTTCACTATAAATATCGTCGCCCAAGATGAAGAAAATCGTCGGCCAAGAGTCTACTTGGGCGACGATGTTCTTCAATATAAATGTCGTCGCCCAAGATGAAGAAAATCGTCGGCCAAGATTTCTATCATAAAATTCAGAATATCGTGATTTTGGTGATCGGAGAAGAGGAACTGAAAACCCACCGTCAGATATGACCAGCATAACGAATTACGTGGGTGGGAAAAAATTCAGCTCCATCTGACAAAGATAAGGGCTCGATCCGTCCGGTCAATCGGCGCGGTCAAACCCTAAACGGACGGAAACGGCTATTCGACCCTCCAAATCACGTAATCTGGCCGGACCTTCAACTGAGAATAGTTTCCAATCGACAAGACGCTTACGGGGCTATAAAAATTTGGTAAAAAATAAATACCCGGGATAGGGCTACCACTAGGTAGAAATAAGAGAAATTCGTTGACCGGAACAACCGGCACAGAAATTTTACCGGAATATCTTCATTTTTCACGGGTTGACGTATTTCACCATTCCGGTCATATCTTATTTCACGACTTTTTTGCGTTTGAGGCCTCTACGTATACGTTGTCTTCAAAACGACACTTAAACTCAACACTTCTATAAAAAAGTTATACAACATTAGTACATATAACGTGAGTTTGGTGATCGGAGAAGAGGAACTGAAAACCCACCGTCAGATATGACCAGCATAAAGAATTACGTGGGTGGGAAAAAATTCAGCTCCATCTGACAAAGATAAGGGCTCGATCCGTCCGGTCAATCGGCGCGGTCAAACCCCTAAACAAACGGAAACGGCGATTCGACCCTCCAAATCACGTAATCTTGCCGGACCTTCAACTGAGAATAGTTTCCGATCGACAAGACTTTTACGGGACCCTAAAAGTTTGGTAAAACATAAATACCCGGGATATTTATTTTAATTATTCAAAAGAAATTTAAATGTGTTTTATTTTTTTTAATTATTCGGATTATATTGGCCGACGAAAACAGGGTTATTCGTCGGCAAAGATAATACTTGGGCGACGATTTTTATTCAATTCGTCGCCCAAGATTAAAAATAAAAAATCAGTTAATGTTATTTATTTTATTTTAATTATTCGGATTATCTTGGCCGACGAATTGGCCTGTCTTCGGTGGCCAAGATAATACTTGGGCGACGATTTTTATTCAATTCGTCGCCCAAGATAAAAAATTAAAAGAAATTTAAATGTGTTTTATTTTATTTTAATTATTCGGATTATCTTGGCCGACGAAAACAGGGCAATTCGTCGGCCAAGATTGTACTTGGGCGACGATTTTTATTAAATTCGTCGCCCACGAGTAAAATTAAAAATCATTTACAATGAAATTTACATGTGCTTTATTTATTTTAGTACAAACATATTCTTTTAGTACAAACATATTCTTTTAAGGGGTTTGGACAACAATTTGACCGCATATCTTTATATGAATTTGGACAACAATTACAAAGCTAAGGCTCAATTATAACTAAGCTAATTAAGGCTCGTAATCTGAGTCATCCGATGAGTCTTCTTCGGTATCAAAATTAATATCTGGTAATCTATGCCTTAATTCGTCGTCAGAGTCGTCGTTTGTTTCTTCATTTGGATCAACATCAATAAAGGTTGAATATTCGTCACGAATTCTGAGCACTCGACCATGTTTAACATTATTATCGCGAACAGTAGCTACATCATGAATACCTACTGCGTTCGGCTCCTGATACGCATCAGCCTCTGGCCCTGGAATGGTCACTCCAAGTGTAGCCGCCCGGTAAATGTTTCGAGGATGCACAATGTTCGCTATTTTCCACGCGTCACCCTTGGCAAGGTCATCAAGATAAAACACTTGTTTTACCGTTGTCGCAAAAACAAACGGGTCATCTTCGTAGGCGCTTGTAGCAGTGTTGACCGATAAATTGCCGTACTGATCCATCTTCATGCTCTGTGCGCCTGTATCAAACCATCTACACTTGAACAGATGCACTTTTATGCCTTCCGCATAAACCAGTTCAACCACTGAATGGAGAACACCGTAATAGTCAAGGCCATGACCTTTCGCCATCACCCCAGAATTCTGTGTTCTTCGTCTGTTGTCTCTCTCTTCAGATACAAATTTGATGTCATTCACTGTGCAAGTGGGATAAACTCTAGCCCGTTGCGGTTGCATCGCAAGAAGTAATAGTTCGTGCGACCAGTTTGGATTATCATCAGATTTAATCATGTCCATCTGTAACGGATATTGAACTGTAAATATCCGAAAATCTATGCAATAGAAAATAATTAGATATATATATATATATATATATATATATATATATATAACAGGGAAGATTAAATTACGTACCCAGGTGCGAAAATAATTTGCGAACGTCATGTTGTGGTACTCGAGATCACCATCAATTTCCGGAAAAGATAGGTGCAACTCTTTCCAATATTTAACTTCTTCACAATTGATTAGTACCCACCAGTGCACTATGGCTATCTCTTCATCCGACAATGCATACTCGGCGGACAGTCGTGCTCCACCAACTTCGACATCACTGGAAACTATATAGAGATTGAACCGCGGCGCATGTTCCTCCATGGCTTGCGGAGCTCCCAACGACGCTCCTAAATACAACTTCATGTAGGTGACGCATTCATGCGCAATATATGCTTCAGCTATACATCCTTCAGGTGCGGATTTATTAGTGACATAATCTTTGTACTCACCAAGTTGCCTGTAAATATAAGATTGCAAACTATACGTTATGGTTATTGAACATGTACGTACATATATGTATTCTGGAGATGTAAGTGAATAAAACATACCTTTCCATGGGATACATCCAAGTGAAGTGTACTGGACCGGTAAGCAACAATTGCTGGGGAAGATGGATCATCAGGTGAGGCATGATATCGAAAAAATTTGGCGGAAAGATCCTCTCGAATTTACACATGATGTATATGATGTCTGCCTGCATTTCCCGGAGATCGGATTTTCTCACTTCCCTTGTGCATAACTTCATGAAGAATCTTGACAGCGCTACTAACGGCTCCACAACCTGGCCAACCACACATCACAAATTTAATATAAAATCCAACAACGGCAGGTTAACCGTAATTTTAACCACAAATTTACCTGACGGTGAAGGAACGGTCGAATGAAAACAGGGAAGAGACGTTGTAGCAGAATATGACAGTCATGACTCTTCAAGCCGTATATCTTATTCTCCCGCAAGTTCACACACCGGGCTATATTTCCTGCAACGCCTGAGGGATACGTCACACAACTCATCCACCTTAAGATCTGGGTCTTCTGATCAGGCTTCACGGTGTAAGGAGCCCAAGGCATCTTTTTCTTCCCCTCTTTCAGCCAAAGATGTTTTCTGATTCCCATTTTCTTAAGATCAACGCGTGCCTTAGGACCATCTTTCGTCTTCCCCTCCAAGTTGAGCACTGTACCTACCACACTGTCGCAGACATTCTTCTCTATATGCATCACATCTAGGTAGTGCCTGATCAACAGCGTACTCCAGTACGGGAGTTCCCAAAATATGCTCTTATGTGTCCAGAATTTGTACCTGTCTGGTCTTTCAGGTATTCTGGCAACAATATCGGGATGATTGCTGAGCTGCCCAAAATCATACTCATCCAGCACTGCTAAAATCTCTTCCCCCGACCATCTATGCGGCTCCACACCTCTCTCTTCGGTCCCATCAAATGCCCCGGTATCTATCCGCCAGGGGTGATCATGTGGTAGGTAAGTACAGTGACCCATCCGGACTATCTTGTTGCAATGATTGCTGCACCCCTGGGAGCTAAGACACTCAGGACAAGCCTTGTATCCCCTAACAACGTTGCCAGACAGCATCCCACGTGCAGGAAAATCACTGATGGTACCAACAATCATGGCATGCATCTGGAACATCTCATTTTTGTGGGAGTCATAAGTGGGATGACCAACCTCCCAAAGCAATTTACACTCTTCAATCAGCGGTCTCATATACACATCGAGACACTTCCCTGGATAACAACAACAACAACAACCACAACAAATTCAGATAACGGCTATATATGACCAACAATATAGAACAAAAACAATAAATGGAGAAAAAATTGAACCAACAGCAATATATACAATATGAAGGGAAAGTAGATACCTGGATAACCGGGCCCCGGAATCAACAAGGTCAACATGTTGTATTCCTTCTTCATGCACATCCATGGAGGAAGGTTGTAAGGCACCAAAATGACCGGCCATATACTGTACGAAAGACTCATGGTCCCAAAAGGGTTGAACCCGTCGGATGACAGCCCGAGCCTCACATTCCTCACCTCTGAAGCAAAATGAGGAAACTCCCTGTCTATATGCTTCCACGCCTCCCCGTCAGCAGGGTGTACCATGAGGTCTTCGTCATGCACCTCCCTCACAGTGTGCCATCTCATAGCTTCGGTCGTCTTTGAAGACATGTACAACAGCTCCAGTCTATCCCTCAACGGGAAATAGCGAAGTACCTTAACAGGTTTCCTGTTACCTGCGGGAGTCCGCTTATACCTGTCGGTCCCACATACCGGACAACGATGAAGGCCTTCAAGGTCATTACCGTCTGCATCTTTACCCCAGAATAGAACGCAGTCATATCTGCATGCATGGATCTTGATGTAGGAAAGCCCGAGATCTCTCAAGATACGACGGACCTTATGATGCGTGGTGGGATGACGATGACCGTCGGGCAGGAGCGAAGCAGCGTACTGTAGATATCTATCAACAGCCGTCACGGTCGATTTTGTGTCAACCTTGATATGCATCACCTCTATCACACACTGAAGAACGGTCTTCTCATGACCTAGGCACAGAGGGGTCTGTTGGAAAGCAATAAGTCTGTTGTACTTGGCTATACCGGCATTGTTGACACCTCTAGGGACGGCCTGCATCGGCGTCTGCGGAATGTCCTGTCGTTCAGGGCATACACCGCTGTCATGAGGAAACATGTCGTTGATGAAGACCGTTGTTGGATCGTTGGATGTACTGCCCGTCTGATAAAACTGTCCATGATCATGCGGGCGTGATGAGGTTTCACCGTGATATATCCAACATGTGTTACGTTCCCAGAATCCGTTACTCTTCAGGTGGTCCCATACTGTATCAAACGGAAATCGATGCATATCACTGCGACACTTACACATCTTGCACGGGCAATAGAACATGCCACTCTCGTCAGCATTGGCCTGCGCATATTGCTTAAAATCCCAAACTCCTTCAGCATATTTTCTGTGATATTTTGGAAGAGAAATCCAACTCTTATCCATATCCTGAAAATAACACATATATAAATCAATATTTAATGAACATATCTTTTATATATATATATATATATTAATGTAATACAACATACTAATTATTAATTATATATATCTAGTTCGAGCGGATTCAGTGGTTTCAGAAGGCAAGTGTCAATGTCACGGAGGGCGAACCCCCTACAGGAACCAGGCAGGACTCGTTTGTGATCACAGAGGCGAACCCCTATCGACCCCTTCACCGAGAAGAGTGGTCAGTTTGTGATCTTGAGATCCAGTTAAACAAACCTCTGAACCATATCTATGACAGAACGGCCCCTTACTCAGCTTGGAACAAACTCTATGCATATATATATATATATATGTGCATATATATATATATCATTAATTCAACTCAAATAAAACTGAAAATCAATATATACATATGCATATATATATATATATATATATATATATGTGCATATATATGCATATGTACGTACCTGGGAGTAGCTCCACAAACTATGTATGGACAGGTTTCCACAACACCGAACGATTTGAAGAACTAAAGAAATTTATGTTTCAAATTTTCAAAGTTTTCATTCTTCTATCCTGGACTTCCAATATATAGAAGAATCTTGGGCGACGAAATATTTGAGTTTCGTCGCCTAAGAATTAAAACATCTTGGGCAAAGTTTCGTCGCCTAAGGATAAAAAACTTAGGCGACGATATAAATATCTTAGGCGACGAAATACTCTTTCGTCGCCCTAGTTTATATTTTGGCCGACAAAATTTATTTTTAGGCGACGATTTTTTTTTCGTCACCTAAGAGTAAACTTAGGCGACGATTTTTTTTCCTTAGGCGACGAAAAAAAAATCGTCGCCTAAGTTCCCTATTAGGCGACGAAAAAAAAAATCGTCGCCCGGTTTTTTTTGTTTCGTCGCCCAAGACCCATTTTCTGGTAGTGATATACTCGAGTGTTCCAGAGGTTTTAGAAGATGGGAGAGAAAATATTCAGGTTGTTTTTATTTTAAAGGAGAGAGCAAACATAATATAGAGGAAGAAGGGAGGGCATATTGTTTGGGAGCTCGAATTCGTTTCAAAAGTGCTATGTGCTTTGTTTCTCTATCCTTGCTGCATTGTTGAGCATATGTTTTAGGGTAATATAGTTTCTTTTTTATCCGTAGGTGTTACTGAAGTTCATTTACTTGACTTTTGAAGAAGCTATTAGTGGCATTTCTATTGATAAATTTTTGGTGTACCTGTTCCATGCAATACTTGATGTCTTGATATAATAGTTTTGTATCTAGGTCTTCGTGTTCCTTGCAATGGTTGATGTGTTAAGGATGATGATGTCGGTCGATCCTTGGACCTGGTAGTCCTCACAAGTAAAGCAAAGACTGCCAGGCCAAGAAGGGACCAGATAATGGTTGATGTGTGATACAATAGTTTTGTATAGTTTTATGAACTATAGTAACGTAAACTCATACAATTTTAGAGGAAAAAAACTATATCTTATTTTATCATCTTGGTTAAGAATCAAGTTATTTAATACATATGTCATAATTGTAATCGTAAATTATTAACAACGCGCAAGAAACACTCTTGGCAAGCCATGAGTACCATTGGTAGTATACTTTCAGATAAGAAACCAAATTGAATAGGGGCATTCACTTGCATCAAAACCTAAAATGTTGAGCATTATAAGACTCTTATTCTATGACTAAACTAATACTGCGAGAACTTTTAGAAAACTCGTAGTAAAAAAATATTGCGACTCCTTTTCTCTCCCTTTTCCATGCACGTCTAAGGTTAGGGTGTCCAGAGAAAAATTGTGAGTTGTGTGGCGAGCTCTCCTCTGACATGGCTGCCTTCGTTGCTTCGATGACAACTAGCCTTGCTACCAAGGTCTCTCTTGGCAAACATGAGGAGCCGGTAGATCTCAGAGATCTCTGGTGCCTTTCAAAGGGTTTTATCGCATCACGTTTCCACCTCGTGGGGCGGCTCAACATGGCTTGAGCCATGGCTTTCGATATGTTCAGGAGTGTTGTGCGCTCGATGTGGAGACTGACATCCCCTATGGAAGTTCAAGCAAGAGGGAATATGTTCATATTTACCTTTTCCAATGAGAGGGATCTGAAAAGGGTGAAGAAGGGAGGCCCCTGGAGTTACCAGAAATCCATGATCATGTTGAGTGATTATAAAGGGTTCTCAAACATCATGGCAGTGCCACTGGACTTCGTATAGATTTGGGTTGAGATCTAAGAGTTTCTGGCGGCCCTCATGACTACATGCATTGCTTGGTTGGTCAGAGAGATGATTGATCTTATCCTCCAAGTTGATTGTTGATGTCATAATTTGGTTCGACAACGAAACTTGACTTTTCAACTCAATCCACGTAGGAAGCGTTGAAATGTCAAAGAGCCACGTATGACTCTAACCTTTCAACGCACCCCATTACATTATTCGAGAATTGAAGATGATCCTCATAAGTAAATAATAATGAGATGCCCAACCTAGCATTCAAGTCTGTCTTAGCATGCCACCAAGTGTTTACCTCAGCTTCTAGCTAGCATGATAAGATTAGAGCATATTGTGACCTAATCATTGGAGAAGTATTGATACACCCCGAACCTAGTAATTATTTTTATGTCATAATTTCTGATTTAATGGTAGCTAATCAATTCAGAAATTTATTCTGTTATTTTGATAGGGGTGGTGTAAACGAACTCGTAGACTCTTAATTACCCGATTGGTAGTTCGTATGTGTAAGTGTTGTAGGAAATAATAAAGTTACTAATATTGGGCTTAGGCATTTAAGGGAGACTTGCCATTTAGGAAGGGAAAAGTTAAAAAAAATCGGAAAAAAATATACAACCCTCTACACTTCTCTCTCTCCCCGAGCCGAGCCCGAGCCCGACCCGTCCGGTTCACCTCAACGGACCGTCGCCGTTCGGCCACACCAGATCTCCTCGCCGGTCCCGTTCAGCAGCTAGGACCTTGGTCGACCTTCCTAGGGTAGTAGCTGACCCCATCTCGCCGGCGTTAGGGCGCCGGAGGCCCTAGAAGAAGCTGTGTCACCGTGTCTTCTTCTTGTCAGAATTCCTTCCTCCGGCCATCAATCGGGGAACTAAAGGTAGGGTTTTGATGCCCTCTTGCTGGTTATTCTTTCCCCTAAAGGTAGGAGATCGATTGGGTGTAGATAGCAAATCGGGGGTTTTGTGTTCTAGGGCTTGTGAAGTGTTTTCCGGCCAAACCTTTGATTTGTGGGTTTTGTGTTAGTTAGAATTGTTGTTAAGCTTTATGAGAGGAAGAGTTTGGGGTATGCCTTGAAATTTTGCTCGAAATTGTGGGAGAGATGGTGGTTGACTGCCACTGCCGGCAATTGACCGCCACAGCTGGTGGTTGCTGCCGTTTATGGTGGTGGTTGTGAAGAGTTTTGTTGGGTTTTTCTAGAGGGGTATTAAGTTGTTATAGTGTAAACGGATTTTTGGTGAAGAGTGCTTGGAAATTGGGATAGTTTTGATGGCTCCATGGGTGAGGGATGAATGGTATTAAAGTATTGGAAATTTTGGTGAGTGTTAGTAGGAATTTAGGAAAGTTTAAGTCGATTTTGGTGAAAGAGTAGAGGTGAGCCTCATCCTTGGGAATTTTCATATTTTTCATTATGTGTTAGAAGGTTGGGGAGGAATTGGAGTTGATTAATAAAAATAAGGTTGGAGTTTTTCTTAGGTTTGGATGCGTATAGAGCAAGTGAGGAGGACTTTATATTTGTTAAATTTGATATTCTTGTATATTTTTGTCTCAGACCTTAAATCTCGTTTTGTACAGGACGAAAGGAGACACCACGTGAGGAGGGCTCTGACCGACGTCAGGCATAGCCGTTTATATCGTGAGTGGACACTTTATTTTTAATGGAATATGCATGCATGATTGGAGATTTGAAATATGTGGATTATTTGGCTTAATTATTTCTTTGAGCATCTTAACGTGTGGGACACGTTATTAAATTTAATTTATTACTTTTCTCATGGAATTTTCTGAGTACGGTTGGGAATCGTACTTATGTTTTTAAAGATGAGTTTCGGGGAAACTCCCATGAAATTATATTTTCTTTCTTATGCTATATTTGTGTGATTATATGATGTCTATGCTAGTATGTCGTTCCACCTTTCGAGGTGATGTGACTTCCACATTTTAAGTGGGGTCAAGCAAGCTCTTTCCATCCTAGTGGTGATGTGATGTTGCCGGAGGCATCACGCAAGCCCTGTACCCTATCCGTCAACATGATGTGAAGGTACAGGGAGTATGGGAGTACTATGCCTGGGAGGCAATCGAGTCTGGGAGACTCACTTATATGGCCATATAGGATATTTTACTTAAGTTATTAATTTGACTAGCGGGGCTAGTCCATCATCTTGGAAGTTTCTTATATGAGGAATCCGTAAATTTTTCGTATTGCTTTATGACTAGCGGGGCTAGGGTGAATTTTGTTTAGATTATAATATTTGCATGCATAGAAATTCTTAATTATGTATAAATGGAAAAGCATATAAAAAGTGATTTTGTATTATTTTATTTTTGGATGTATACTAATTAGTTTATTTTTCGTCCACTCACGCTAATGTTTTTAAATGTTTTTTCCTGGGCCCTTTGTTTTCAAATTCCTAGATTGCAGAGCTCCTGTTCGGTTTCCCTAGTAATCGAGGCATAGTTTTCCCGCTGCTCCTTGCTGATCGTAGGTTACCTGTTAACCTATGTGTAGTTGTTTTATTTTCCTCCCTTAGTGCTCTGATAACCATGGGATGATGTAAATTAAGTTGAAGTGTTTTTCTTTAGGACTATGACTCAAATAGAGAGCTTAATCTTCGTTGATGTTCATGTTAATTAATGTTAAGTATTTGGTTTGGTTGTTAAGTACTGCTATGACTTTGGTTATTGTTATGGGGAGTGAAGGACTCCGTAAGTGGTGGTTGATGATTATAGTTGAAGTGTTCAGTTTCATTATAGGATGGGTTATCCATTTTTAGGGGAGGTTATGCCGAAATTTCGGTATAATCTCTTTTAAGAGTGGACCCCGCAAGACATTTTACTGGGTGTTTTCGGGGTGGGTCTTGTCAAGTATGGTCTAAATAGGTCTAGAGCCTCAACCTCCAAAGTTGACACTTCGACCTCCCTGGTGAGCTCAACATAATTGGGTTTATAAGTGACGGCCCACCAACAAGATCATGCGAGTTGAATAGTAAAGTTTGCATGCGAAAATGACTTCGCATGGTATCAAGAAATGGCCTCGCGTAGGAGTGTATTCCCTAAATATGATGGCGAGGCAAGATGGCTTCGCGCACTAGAGACTTCATGAAAAAGCAAGAGAAGTAGTCTGCATCAGCGCACCCTCATTATGCGTCCGCGCGGTGGCATGCCCCGCACCCTTTTACTTTTGGTATGCTAAAGTACCTCTCAAGTGTCACGAAGGAATGGCTCGAGACTGACTTGATAAGACGAGACCACATAGTATCGACATGTGTTACCAACTCTGCCAAACTCATTTTGGAATCAGGGGAATGTCAGGAAGCAAGGCTGACACCCAGATTTTAGGGAAGAGCTATGCTGAGCCCATGCTCTTCCTTTCCACATCCCTAACCTTCCCTCCTATAAATACCAAGCCTTCCCAAGGCTGAGGGGGGCCCGATTGATTCTTCTCCAATCTATATTTATTATTCAAACACTTTACTAACTTGGGCGTTGGAGAGTGTTTGGCCGGCCTTAGGCTGGTCCTCCGATAACCTACTAGCTCACAGTTCAACAGGTCATTCAATGACACTCTACCAACTTGAGGAAGAGAAGACCCAAGTCAAGTGGCTGATGTCCAACGTCAAGAAGAAGTAGAGGAAGCTAGCTCACCTTCAAGGACTGGAAGAAGTCCACCATCGAAGTGGAGGAAGTCCACCAACAAAGTGAAGAGGAAGCTAGCCCACCGCGAAGTGGAGGAAGCTAGCTCGCCATCTAATAGAGAAAGCTAGCTCGCCATCAAGTAGAGGAAGTCCACCGCGAAGTGGAGGAAGCTAGCTCGCCATTAAGGAGAGAAAGTTAGCTTGCCATCGAAGTGGAGAAAGCTAGCACATTATCAAGGAGAGGAAGCTAACTTGCCACTTTACACGTATGATTTCAACAAAACTATCGTTGACCCATTAGTGCTCAAAAATGACACCAACAAAATGGTGTTGTCTATGGGAAAATGAACACTTAGAGAAAGCTAGCTCGCCATCGAAGTGGAGAAAGTTAGCACATTATCAAGGAGAGGAAGCTAACTCACCACTTTACACGTATGATTTCAATGAACTATCGTTGACCCGTTGGTGCTAAAAAACGACTGTGGTGTTGCTAGGGTGTGATTAACTCTACCTTTGAATGCACACTTTAAGTTGGAAAGGTGTATTAGGGTTTCGTCAATTGATGTGATTCTGGTGAAATTCAGGTAAGAGAGGTTGCTAGGATGATGTCGGAAGTGCATGATGATTAACCACAGTGGTCTTGAGTGACCCTTGGAGGGAGAGATCGCTTCGGTGCCGGTGACACAGGTTACTAATGGTAGTGGCCCTAGTGCACCACCAATGGTTTTTTAGGCCAAACCAGCCCCAAACCCTTGCTGCACCTATCCTTTCTTTGGCTCCTCTATTCTCCAAGGAGCGTCGAGTAGTGTAGATCCAATAGGTTAATCATTTCCCCTCTCCTATAAAGGATGCATGTGTGCGGAGAAGCAGAGAGGAGGTAGAGCAGGCTGCGGGGAAGAAAGCACGCCAAAGACTAGCACTTGTTCCTCTTCCTCTGGCCCCTGAAGAGTTAGGTTTTTCTGTTGGTGTCAATGGTGAATTGGGGCCACTGAAGACTGGAAAATCCCCGAAAAAATGAGGCCGTATTCGTGGCAGTAAGAATAAGAGGCTCAGACCGGTGGAGCTGCAATTCGAAGAATGATCGAGTGGTGAGACAAGCGGCCTCGAAGCAGGAAAGGAGTAGTTTCCTACTCTCACTAGGAAAGATCCCTACATAACATTGGATGGTTATTTTACACATTTTGAAGGAAAGGTACACCACCTTAAGGTCTTAATTAGGCCTCAAATCAAAATGCTTTAATCTTTAGGTTATTTTGTTTTCTAGGAGGTCAAATAAATCCATTTGGAAACTAGTTTTTTAGGGAGTTTTTGTTGCTTTCTTTTCTTTATTCGTGGTTTTCAAACTTCTGAGCATGGTATTGTAAGTTAGAGTTGTTTTCGGACTTCTCTAAAGCCTGACCTTGTATGGTTGTATGATTAATATCAATGGAGTAAATCGGCCTATTTTCAAAAAAAAAAAACTTAATATATCGAGAGGTACAAGAATTAGAATCTCATTCATATCAAAGCTCTCTAGATTATGTTTGGATGTGGGGAAATTCTCTAGAATTTAATTTGAAAGTAAGGATTTCATAATTTCTAAAAGTCAATTCCTTTTTTTGGTATTATCAAATAGAGAATTTTAAATTTCGATGGAATTGAAAACGAAAGAATTCATTGATTAAATTCCTTACTTGAATTCCACAAAAAATAGGTGTCATTTACATATTCCTTAACAAGATTCAATTTTCATTTTCAAAACAAGGCTTTTTAAAATTTTATTTTTTATATTTCTTTTAAACTTTCTTAATCAACACTACAGGAAAATCGGTCTTAGCCGACATAATTCAAAACATTCTGTCAGCTAAGATCTTTTTCGTCGACGGAAACATAACCGTCGTATAGGACAACACAACTGTCGCCTAAGATCTTCCTAGGCGATGGAAAATGACTATCGGAAATTTCCGTCGGCTAAGACATTCCTAGCCGACGAATCCTTTCCGTCGGTAAATTTTCGTCGGCTTAGTAAATCTTAGGAGATTGAAACTGGCTTCGGACAATATCCGTTGACTAAGATTTCCCTAGGCGATGACATATTTCCATCGATAGAGACAGTTTTAGGCAATGAAAATTTTTCCGTCAGCGTAGTCTATCTTGGGCGACGCATACTGTTCCGTCAGGGGTAGTGGTTCTTGGGTGACGAATTGTTCTTCTTAGCCAATGAACTTTTTTGTCGACTAAAAAATTGAATTATTGTCTGATACAACGCATAACGAATATATTTTTGCCGACGCCTTTTGTCTTAGGCGACGGAAAATTCCGTCGGCTAAGTAAATTATTGCCTGACACAACTCAAAACAAATATATATTTTGCCGACGCCTTTTGTCTTAGGCGACAGAAATTTCCGTTTGCTAAATAAACACATCATTTATACACCTTATGCTTAGAAGAGAACGCAGAAAAAACATACTGAAGCTAGTCTTCCCCCCCCCCCCCGGCACATACCCGATCTAAATCTAGTTTTTCAAGCTTTTCTTTATGAATTTGAATTGATCGATGTTTAAGAGCTGCTTCTCTCCTAATTGGTATGTAACTACTTTAATTCTGCTATTTTCTTCATTTAGATATATTTTCCGGCAAATTTTCTGACGGTTCAATTACTGGATTCCTTGATGCATGTATGATATATATATATATGTAACTTTGATAGTGTATATACATCTTGAATATATGTTTTTACGTACGTACATATATATATATATATATATATATATATGTTTTTGTGTACGTGTTTGTGTATATATATATATATATATTAATATGTTAATTTGTATGTATAATTTATGTGAATTAATACGTATAATATGTTTGTATAAGTAATATATGTTTGTATATATGTGTGTATAATATGTTATTACGTATACTATATATATATATATATGTGTGTGTGTATAATATTAAGTTTTTGTTTATGTGTGTGTGTGTGTCTATATATACACAAAAATTTATCTTTAGTTTTTGTGTGTGTATATATGATTAATAATTATTATGTGAATAATATGTTTATTAATTCAAATTTTTGTTTTCATGTAAATCATTTGTGTATTCAAATTATGATAAAAAATAAAATGATGAACATGTAATTAAGAATTAATTCATCAATATATTAATTCTACGTTTCCTTTAGAATCCCGTTCTAGAACTATTATGTTACGACTGTGTCTAACAAAATGGTTTTCGAATTGTCCCATATTGGACAGTTTGGAAGCATATATGACATTGAGATTCCGTTTGTTGTTGGTGCATTACATTTTCGGTTGTGATTATATATATTTCGATAGGATCTTCCTATATTGTTTTTCGAGTGCATATTAGGTATATAGATATTAGTGCATTTGGGGAACTGTAGGGAGATGCTGCTGAAATTTTCTCACATACACGATTCGAAACGCCCCAACAACAAACAAAATCACAATGTCATATGCTCTCAAACGAGATTAGAGCCCGAACCGGAGACATTAGGTGAAGATCGTAAGTGTACATGAACAACGTACATTAATTAATATATATATATATATATTATATTATATATATTATATGTATAATAGTTAATAAGTATATATTTATATTTCCTGTTTATTATTAACAATTTTTTGACAACTATATTTTTGTTTCTTGTTATTATAGTATACAACATGGCAAGAGCTAGATGCAATTACAGAGAGGGTCCCCTTTTTATATGAAAGACGTTTTTGATTTTCTTGTGTTCGTGCGACTACATAGTCATTCAGACAAAGTTATTCATATATGTCCGTGCAACAAAGTCTCAATCGGAAACAAATAACATATGAAGACATGTATTCTCACTTGGCACTATAAGATATTTGTTCTAGTTATACCACATGGACATGACACGGCGAAAATCAAGTTCAAATGCCTACACTTGCAAAAATTCAAGCACAATATAATCAACAGACAAAATCTTTCAATGCAAGTTACAGGGACCCTGCTATGATGAACCTCTTAAACGATGTCTTTTCGTTGGCCGCCTCAGGATATCCGGAAAATGTTGTTTATGACAACACCCATGACACCTTCTCTAATGTCTCCCATGTTGGCTACAGTAGTGATTATGATAAATACAACAGACTTATACAGGAAATACAAACGCCATTGTATCCTGACAGTGAGTATATTGTGTTGGGTACCGTCATGGAGCAAATGAGGATAAAAAACAAGTGGGGAAAGACTAACGTATGTTTTGATGAAGATATGACACTTATGAAGAAAGTGCTTCCCAAAGGTAACAGTTGTCTAGAAAATTTCGACGAGGTAAAAAGCATGTTCGCTGACCTCGGTCTTGATCACCAGAAGATAGACGCTTGCGTCAATAACTGCATGTTGTATTACAAAGATAAATCGATGAAGTTGAGTGCCCACGCTGCTACTAGCCAAGGTATAAAGCAGCTTCCGCTTCATCTAAACAGAACAACCGACCCATTCCTAGGAAGGTTTTTGTTACTTCTCGTTAGGTCCTCGCCTGTAGCGTCTGTACATGTCTTCACATATAGCCAAACATATGAGATGGCACCAGGCAAGGCACCAAGGAGATGAGAGGATAGATCCGGATAATCTCACTCATCCCGTAGACGGGGAGGCTTGGAAGCACTTTGACCGTTCTTTTCCTGAATTTGCTGGAGATTATCGAAATGTCAGACTCGGACTTGCAATAGACGGGTTCAATCATACTAGAAACATGAATATGTCTTACAACATTTGGCCTGTGATAGTATTTCCGTACAATCTACCTCCCAACATGTGTATGAGGAATGAGTACAATTTTCTTATGCTTATGGTTCCAGGGCCGTATTCTTCAGGAAAGTGCTTGGATGTGTACATTAGATCATTAATTGACGAGCTGCATGAGTTATGGAAAAATGGACTCACTACTTTTGACAGACATGGTCAAACTTCATTCATGATTAAAGCAACTGTTATTTGGACCATCATTGATTATCCAACTTACAAGATGTTGTCTGGCTGACAAACTAAAGGGTACAAGGCTTGCCCAGTATGCTTAGAAGACATCAATTCTAGTCGTCACACCAACAAAATGTGTTTCTTGGGATCTCGTAGGTGGCTTGACAAGGATCATGAGTGGCGACAGGATGCTGAGGCATTTGATGGGACTGAGGAGCATAATTCAAAACCCCTAGGGAGGTCTGGTGAGTGGATTTTGGAGAGGCTTAACCAGCACTGGTTTAGATATTTGAGCAGCAGTAAAGATGTAACCGACTTAAATCCTCCTGCGGTTGATGAGTTTAAGTATTAGACGCACAAAAGTGTATTATTTGAATTACCTTACTGGTCGACTTTGAAAATCAGATATAACTTGGACGTCATGCACATAGAGAAGAATGTTTGTGACAGCATTATTGGAACAATTCTGAATCTCAAAGATAAGAACAAGGACATCCCCAAAGCCATGTTGATCTTAAGAAAATGGGTATACGCTCTAAGCTATGGCTAGTAGAGAACAAAAGAAGAAGAAAAAGTCATAATGCCTCAAGCAGGCTACATAGTCCATCCTCAGAAGAAGGTGAAAGTGTTTCAGTGGCTTCATAACGTTAAGTATCCTCATGGGTATGCAGGGAATATCGTTTGATGTGTTAAGACGGGGAAAATAAGATTACTGGGTTGAAGACTTATGATTGTCATGTTTTGCTGCAATGTTTTCTTCCTGTGGTCATTAGACCGTATTTGCAAAGTGATATGGTTGACACATTAGTAGCTTTGTCAAAGTTCTTTAAGAGGATATGCGCTAAAGAGCTTAAAAAGTTTGATGTTCGTTCATTGCAAGAAGACATTGTGTACATCATGTGCAAGCTAGAGAGGATCTTTCCCCCAACTTTCTTTGACATCATGATTCACCTCATGATCCACCTTTCCTAACAAGTGTTGCTTACTAGTCCGGTACAGTATACCTGGTGCTATCCAAATAAGAGGTATGCACTCATATTTATTCTAATTAATCATATTTTCAAATTAAGATAATTTAAAAAAAAATTATGGTAAGAGAATAAATATCTGTTTTGCAGGCAACTGAGATATTTCAAGAAGAATAACAAAAACAAACTTTTTCCTGAAGGGTCGATCACCGCGGCATACATTCAGACTGAGTACAACTTACTACAGTGCATATCTCAATGATGAAGACAGAGTGGGGGAATCATCTAGAGCGGGTAGTAGCCAGCAATTCAATCTATCAGTTATTTCCAATGATGTTCAACCGTATGGCAGATTAAGTAATTATGAAAGATTAAGTAATGCTGAGATCAAAGAGGCTCATTGGTCTGTCCTTCAACATTGTGACGAAGACGAGCGGTATTTTAAGTCCCATTTGGAAAAGCAGGATGGTAACGAAGTCATACACAAGAGAGATTTTTCTGATTACTTTCCTATTTGAGTACCTTTCTATCGATCTTGATCTATAAATAATGTTACATAAATTAAATATATGTTGTTTTTTGATGTTACATAATCTAACAACATTGCTCTTAAAATTGTTACAGATGATGCACATTTTACAACATTTTCCTGATTCTTACGACTTGGAGTTGCACTTGTTGGGTGGAGGACCCCAAAGCCACAAAGTTTGTTTTGGATATTTTGTGAACAGTGTTAAGTTTGTGACGTTACAACAAGATGAAGGACATGTCACCCAAAACAATAGAGTCATGGGTGAGGGTCTAGTTTCAACTACTAGGAGATTCTTGTCAGTGTCATCAAACTAATCTAAGGCAAGAGTATGTCAGTCGTGTTGTTCAAATGCAAATGGTTTATTACTGACCCAACCAGACGAATGAGTACAATTCTAGATCGTGACTTGTTATCAGTGGACTTAAACAGTGTATGGTGTGAGAATACATTGTTTATTCTTGCCACCATGGCGAAACAAATGTTTTATCTTGATGATCCGGCTATGGGTGAGGGTTGGAAAGTGGTGAAGGTGATGTCACATAGGAATATTTAGAGTGCAACTACACTGGGACAAGATGATGAGAGTGGGCCTAGTGAACCAAACCTGATCAACCGAATGAACCATATCAAGAGGAATATACACATGTAGTCCCCAATACTGAGGATATTCGTATGAACAACCAACACGTTCCGACTATCATAGGTTACATTCCAGTTACACCATCTGAAATGAACTTGCTACAACGCAACCCCAATCATGATAACGACGGGTTCATAAATGACAAAGACATAGAGGATGATGAGTATTCTGACCAAACTGAGGAGGATGATGATTCAAACGACTCATATTATAATAAATACGATTAATGTACTAATTGTTCAATATTATTGTGGATTTTGATCGGTCTATCGACTTGTATTAATTAATTTGGCATAACTTCGGATATGTATTTTTAAATTAACTTGTCTTCCATTAATTATTCATAAACATTTTCATTTTTAATTTCTATGGACATGTGTAATTTTGAAAATGCATATGTATGCTTTTTTATGGACGAATAGTTATGTGGAGTAAGTACACAAGGGTTTAGTTTGATAAGTTACACGAAATTACTTGGATGTACATATTTTAACAAAAATACTTGGTTGACGGAACATGGAGATTTCGTCGCTTTGGAACTCCTTAGTCGATGAAAAATGAATATTTCGTCGCCTTATACTAACATAGGCGACGGAACGTGAACATTTCAGTCATGTAGGCTCGCCTCACTCACCTAGCCCTGCCTCATTCGCCTCACCATGGTCAAATTTTTTTAAAAATACTTAATTGACTGAAAATGAGGAGTTCGTCGCTGAGTAGTTCTTAGGTGACATAGTGTCCACTTTCTGTCGCGTAGGATCGCCTCACTCGCCTCGCTCAGCCTCGCCTCTCCTTGCCCCACCTCACTAGTCTCTCCATGGTCAAATTTCTTGAAAAATACTTGACGAAAAATGAAGAGTTCGTCGCTGAGTAGTTCGTAGGCGACGAAAAGTTCGCGTTTAGTCGCTTCAGATCCGCGAAATATTAGGCGGGTAAATAATATTTATTTTTTACTTAGACGATAGAACATGGAGATTTCGTCGCTTTAGAAGTCGTTAGGCGACGAAAATTAAATAATTCGTTGGTTTAGTCAGATAAAGGTGATAGAAATGGATGTTTCCATCGCCTAGGACCCCGAAATATTAGGAGGGTATATTTTGCGCCTTTTTTTTTTGCTAAAATTTGATTTTATCTTAGGCGACGGAAATTAAAGTATTCGTCGCTATAGTTATACTAAGGCGACAGAAATATATTTATTCCGTCGGCTAAGATAAAATCGATACCAGTATCACCCTTAGTCTGATACAACACAACTAATCCTAAAATCAATTCTCACACTCGCTGCGCCCGAAATCTAAAACCCAATTATGGTCTGACCAACGCTGCATGACCCCCGGAGACCCAATCGGAGACCCTCGCCATCCACCGATCGGCAACAACATCGAGTCGACCGCAACAGCATTGACATCACTCTTGGTCAGCTCCACTCATCGCCACCGCATCCCCGCCGCTTTAATTTCTTGATGTTCTCACCGTCTGTCTCCGACCTCGCTGAGAAACAAGCCCAATTTCCACTCCCAAGTCCGAAGCCGAGCGGTACTTTCAATTTGATTTGAATTTTGGTTTGAATTGATTGCATACGACGAGTTGTTTTTGTGATTGTGAATTGCGTTTTCGCATGTTTCCCAAACTAGTTCTGGCAGTGACCTAATTCCAGCTTCACCATGATATTAACAGAGATCACGATCACATTTGTAGATGTTTTTTCTATCAAGTTTAGTGTTGTGACTAGCTACTGCTTTAGGGATATAATGTCTGAAACAGTGAGGGTAAATGGAGAGTGAACTATAAGTACCTGTGTATGTTGTATTGTCATTTGGAGGATTTCTAAATATATGTTGCTTTCCCTGTTCTAGTTTTTTGATAGTGTAGCAAACATGATGAGTTTCCTGGTTTGGAAGATTGGAATGAAACTTTTGCTTAAATATATAAAGTCGTCTGCTCACTATTTTCTAAGTATATTTTCCCATAATATAAATCTTTGTTGTTGGAACTTACTGCATGAATACTTAGGAACCATGAAACAGACTAGAAAATTGAAGGTTGTTTCTGTAATTTTTGTTCAGTTCCCAATATATTTCTTTTCTTATGAATATGCATGAGTTGTTGATATTTCTTGATGAACATTTTAGCTCAACCATGCTTATTGATGTAACTAAATTGTATCACAGGCTTTTGGACTAACAATGTGTTATTCATATGCAAGATGGTGATCATTGGGAAGAGGAAGGACCAAGCCACTAAGGCCAGTGCCTTGATGGACTCTATAGGGCAGAGCGTCGGCTCAGCGGGTAGTAGCAGCCACCCTACCCCCATGTCGGCTGAGACAGTACCACCAGGGGACTCCCCCTTTGATCGTGCGGCCCCCTCCCGTTGACAGTAGTTCAACGAGATCTCTATCATCTACACCGGCACCCGAATCTTCAAAACGCATCGTCAGCAGCGCTCAATTGAAAGTTAGAAGTCCAACAGGTAAATTAATTATACTTAATTGTTCAATAAATCAGTAGCAATAAGCACCCGCGCCCCAGGGTGCCTGCATGAGCGCCCCAGGGTGCCTGCAACCCGCCCCAGCTTACTGCTACTTTTTTTTTCTTCAAGTGGTTACTGCTATTTGTCTTATATATAACATTAAATATTTTAATGTTTTGTATATATATTAATTGTAGCTCCGGCCTCGAAGAAGAAGCGGAGTTTATATTCTGGAAAGAAGTCGGAGGATATCGTTGCAGCAACGGGGCAGAAGATCAAGCTGAAGTATTGCCCCCGTGTAAAAGGCCCTAGCGTGAGGGGGGTAAATAGCTTGGTGGCACATGATATCGGTTCTGCCATACGGTGTCTGGTGGGAATGAGGGCAAGGATGTTCTACAACCTTGATCAGGAGGAGAAATGGAAGGTGAATGCAATGTCGGTAAGTAGCACTGAAAACAGCTTGAAAAGTAAATTTACTTAATTACATATATTTATTTTATTTTGTAGTGCTTAATACTTAATTTTTTATTTATTTGTTACTTAGCCGAAGTACGAGTGAGATGAAAATGATGAGTTAATGTTCAGTTGGATACTGAAGAAGGCACATGAGAGGAACAAGGAATGGAAGTATCAGTCCCACAAAGTTTATCTGAAGGAAATGCCCTCTGGCATGCCTTCAGATTTCATTAGGAGAGAGAACCAGTGAGAGTTTCTATGCTCCAACTTCGAGTTAGATGAGTTCAAGGTGATTTTTTAAATTATCTTCATTGTTTTAATTTTTTTTTGAAATTACTTTCATTGTTTACCTTGTAAAACTAATATATTTAATATTTTTTCGTGTGTTAGAGACTCTCATTGGCAAATAAGTGGAACCGTGGGGAGAAGACTATGCACCACCACACAGGATCTTCTCATATCATCTACACAATGGAGGAACTTAGAATACAAGGGGAGAAAATTCCAATTATCAAAGGTTTTGAGAAGACCTATGTCAGGGCCGGTGATGAAGTTACGACCAAGCATTATGTAAGTGTCTTTTATTTCACTATTTTATTGTTCGATGCATACACTTATGAAGTTTATTATGCAAAATGTCAAGTTTATTAGGTACACATAAAATGAGCTATATGTAAATAGTTATCTTATGTTAATGATTCTTGTTTCTGCATAATGTCAAGTTTATTAATTGATGTATTTTAAATGCAGAATGACATGGTTGATGAGGTCAATAGGCGAAATGATGCATTTAAGGAACAACATCCTGACTCGACGAAGGAAGAGATTGTGGAGAGTGTTTAGTCCCGACAAATTGAGGTGTTGGGTATGGTGCTCAAAACTCGTAAAGGAAAAGAAATTAGAGGGATTAGACGAGGAGGCGAGCGAGACTTGAGCCATTCTTCAAATTGTTCCACTTTACGAAGTCATCCTCCTAGAGTTGATGAGCAGCAACTCCTAAATATGCAGGAGCACTATGAGCAGAGTCTAAAGGAATCAGAGGAGCGTGCCAAACAACAATTCCAAGAGGTGGAGCAGCGTGCCCTGCGTGCGGAGTCTATGTATAGCGCTGTGCAGTCCCAATTTGTAACCATATATGAGCGCCTAGGTATGCCACCTCCTTCTCTTCCACAATTTCCTCCTCCTCCTCCTCCTTCTCCACAATTTCCTCCTCCTTTAGTTGTTTCTCCTTCTCCACATATTTCCCCATAAAACAATGATGATCTAGGCGGTATAGGATTGGACGAGAATGTCAATTGGCATTATTGATTTTGTACTAGTTTAGCTAGAGTGTATGAACAATTTTCTACATAGTTCATTAATTATTTTATATATATGAACAATGTTTGTCCATCTAGTTATCATGATCAATATGTTTTCCAAATCCAATGCTTCCGGTATATATATATCTATATGTGTTTGATTATTATTACTGATATGTAATTTTTTAAAACAGTGAATCAGGTAATTTACACAAAAATTACTTTTTTTTACAGTAAAAAATATACTTAGGTGACGGAAACAGAACATTCCGTCGCCTAAGATAAAACACATAACCGACGAATACAAACATATCCGTCGAATAAGAACTGATACGAATTCGTCAGTTTAAAGCTTTACCGAAGAATATTCCGTTGCCTAAGAACGGAGCAAGATTCGTCGGTAAACATACATACCGACGAACTTTTCGTCGGCTAAGGAAAATTTCGTGTTCGTCATGTAAGAAACCATCTGACACAACCGTTTAGTCGACAAGGATTTTTATCGACGAATCGAGTTGTCGATAATGTAGGAAAATATTCTTCGGGTAGGAACACTCTTAGTTGACGACTTACTTCATTTCCGTCGGCTAAGTGTCTAGCTCACGCCACTTAGGCGACAAAACTTAGACGACGAACAATCCGTCGGCCAAAATCTTAGACGACGAATAATAGGTCTTAGGCGACTAGTTGTTTCCGTTGGCTAGGACGATTTTTACTGTAGTGCAATCACACATTTCAAATCCCAAATATACATAACTAAACAATAGAAATTGCAATTAACGAAATTTTAATTGATAGATATCTAAATTCCATTATTTCAGAATTCGTCAAGAATTAAAAAAATTCTTATCCAAATGTAGCGCTAAAGTCTTAACTCAAACAGTGTCCTTTGTCTTGCCTTTTTTTTTTTTCCCCTTTCTTTCAATCACTGCTTACTGAGAGAGAGAGAAACGAAGATGTAGCAAGAGTTGAAGATGGATGATAAAGAATCCATTTATATGTCACACATTAAATGAGATACTGTTTACTGCTTCATGAGAAGAAGAACAATCTGAGGAAGAAACTGATGGAAAAAGAAGAAACATGGAAGGCAGCAGTAAAAGGAGAAATGTCACCATCCTCCTCTCTAATATCCGATCAAAGCCAAGAAGGAAACGAAAAAGCAAAGGAGGTTGAAATGAGACAACTAACAGAGGAGAACGAAAGGCTGCGTTGTCAAACTGAATGCTTGAAAGAGGAAATGAGAAAGATGGAAGAGGAGTATGAATCAAGGCAGACAGAACTACAGGAGAAATTGGAAGATGTAGTACATGATTTGATGGTTGAGAGGATAATTAACAATGAAACAAGGGTGAAGAATGAAAAACTCAATGAAGAACTGAAGAAGCTACAAGCTTTGGTGGTGGCATTAGCACCTAACTCTCAAGATGAGAGAGTTCTGGAAAGCAATGAAGATGATCAGGATCCTGAAGGAGGAGCAAACAAGGGAGGAAAAATCAATGAAGATCTGAAGGATAAGGAAGCTGATAAGGTAGCTGAAGAAGATGGTGATAAGGAAGCGGATAAAGATCCTAAAGGAACTGGGAAGGAAGATGAAGCAGCTGAGAACATAGCTCAGCTTCCGACCCAAAATTTCGAAGACTTATATGTTGAAGAATTAGAACAGGTTGAGGAAGAGCTTAAAAAGATGAAGAAAACAGAAGATGAAACAAAGGGTAATTCTCAAGTATTGAACTATGCATGTCTATGTAACTATCTATGCAACTGACATGAAGTAGCTGCACGAGCATAGCTGTCATAGCTAACATTATTTATTTTCTACTATGCAGCTTACTGTGAGCAACCACTAGAGTCACCACCCAGGAGGATGGTTGCGGAAGAAGCGTGTTGCTCGCCGAAAACACCGGTGACCGAGATGCCTTCTTTTGATTTGGGAATATCTCCCTGGGTATCTTGGAATAGCCCATTGGTGATGGAATAATAACCACTCCAGAGAAGAATCTCAATATTCCCTCTAGCCCTCAGATAATTGACCTTACGATGATGGAACGAGACCCAACAAAATATCAGATCATCGTATCTCCACAAGTATGATATTGTGATTTTTTCTACATTCTATGATTTTTTTATACATTCTATGTAAGTACACAGGTAACTGTCAACCTGTAGTTACATAGATAGTTTCAGGGGTAGTTTAACATATGGTTCTTTTCTCTCCACAGGTAGCAGTTCCTGTCATTAATCTCGATGAAGATGAGAGTGATATCGAGATCGAGCTGACAGAGGAAGACTCTGGAAGGACAACATCATCCTTGGGGATGTATTCATATGCTGCTCGGATAAAGAACAAGCAGATAAGGCTGGTAAAAAGAGATGATATATACTGGTGGGGGGAGGTTAAAAAGACCAGAGAAAAGAAGGCCAAAGAAATAGCAGAAGAAAGAAAGAAAAATCTTGAGCAGAAGAAGAAGAACAAGATACAAGAAGGAGATGAACTGACCGAGCATGGAGATGTAATTCATAACATCGGTGATGATGAGATGGAACTCATGCCAATACAGATTGTGCCAGCCATCGCGAGGCCAATAAAGATTATGACTAAGAAGGCGGTTTAGACAACTTCCAAAGCATTCAAGTGCATGGATCCATTGAGAAAGAAAAAATGGAAAACTTGCTGGGACAACTTAGATGATGGGTAAACTCAAAGCACTTTGAAAATTCATTTTTGATATAAAGTTTTTCATGTTGGATTTAGCACACTAGTAAGGCCTTGTGTTAATGTAGTTACACAAGTGTAGCATGCATATAACTACCTATGTAACTATCAATCTATAGTTACATTGATAGTTACATGCATAGTTACATGGAAAATTGATAGTTACATGGATAGTTACATTGATAGTTATATTGATAGTTACATGCATAGTTACATAGATAGTTACATTGATAATGTCTTGTGTTAATGTAGGTAGGTTAATGTAGTTACACAAGTGTAGCATGCATGTAATTACCCATGTAACTATCAATCTATAGTTACATGCATAGTTATATGCATAGTTACATGGATAGTTACATGCATAGTTACATAGAAAATTGATAGTTACATGGATAGTTACATGGATACTTACATAGATAGTTACATAGAGATTATATAGATGGATAATTGAGCAACTGTTGATGTAACCTGTAATCTAACCAGCTTAGTATTTTCCTGCAGAGACTTCCTATGGGAAGGCCTGTTGTATGGTTCAGAGATTACAAAGCTTGATCTGCTAGAGGTTATCATGGACAAAGCAATGACATGCAATGTAATAGACTTCTTTGGTGCCATTATAGCTGACGAAATTTCTTAGCAAGATTCTCAGTGTGTCGTTTTTCCTAGGGTTATGCAGACCATGGCATGAGTAAGGACTGATAATGAAAATATAGATAATTACATAGATGGATAATTATATTGATAGTTTATGTTTCATTTTAATAGCATTCAACACAATATCTTCACGGAAGGAACATCCCACTACTTCCTTGACAAGTTGTATGACTATTTGGGAGAAGCGACGATGATTTTTTTCCCATGACAAGTGAAGAAAAGTTTCACCATACACTCCTTGTTTTCCAAGTTCAACCACCCCATTTCTACCACCTAGATTCAATGATGGGAAGAACTGATGGGAGTAAGGGACAGACATGGAAAGATGCCCAAAAGATGGGTAAAGATTTTCTCTTGTTATCTGTTGTGAAGGTTTAATGTAGCTATAGGGATTGCTATAGGGATTCTTTTGCATTTTGTGTGAGATGTAACTACCCATGTAACTACCAATCTCTAGTTACATGGATAGTTAAATAAAAGGATAGTTACATAGATGTATAGTTACACAGATAGATAGTTACATTGTCAAGACCCACCCCGAATTTCACCCTGAAACCCGAGGTGAATTCTGCGGGGACCACCTCCAAGGAAAACTTACCGAAGGACTCGGCAAACCTCCATTGAAAATAGACAACCCTAACCCGGAAAAATTGAAGAACACTTTTAACCAATAATATAAATTCTTCAACTTAATCCAATAACCAAATAAAATAAAATAATACACAGATATTTTTCCGAAAGTATTCAGAGCTACTACAAGAAATACAGCGGAAGCTACTAGAAATCCTAGTGGGTTAAACAGAAGACCTACTGGTGAACAGTAGTGGAAAAATGAGCGACTATGCCTCGTCGTCTCCTTCTAGACCCCACTCGAACTTTACAGACTAGGCATTTAAAAACGAAGGAAAAGCCCAGGGAAAACTATTTCATCACGTCAGAGTGAGTGGACAAAATAATTTTAACAACAATAATATTTCCCCAAGAAATTAACAATGAAAACGACTAGTTCTGACTAGTCCCCAAATCATAAACAAAACAGCCTCTCAGGCTCAAATTATAAATATATATATATATATATCAGTATGTATTAACCACTCGTATGCTTCATGTATGCTATCTATGAATAAGCTTTAAAATAGATAGTCACACCAGGCTAATACGATTGCGTCTAACGCTCACGTCGCCCCATACTGGCATTTTTCCTCAGAATGGGGGATAATGTCCGAGTGGATATAAATACGTGCTTACTCCTTGTACGATTTCTATGAATATAAAAATATAGAATAATCTCAACAAGTAGAAAATCGTACAAGGCTACTACGCTCGCGTTTAACGCTCACGTCACCCCATACTGGCATTCGTCCTCAGGACGGAGGCTACCACGTATAGCTAGCTAGCATTCTCTCTCATACATACTATTCTCGGAATTGTGCCTCGAGTATAACCGCAGAAATTCTCCATTTTGTCTATCTTTGAAGTATTTTTGTAATTTAGAACATAATAATGTTTTTTTATAAATTTTATTTATATAATTAATTTAATTAAATAAATAAAAAATATAGAAACTAAAAAACTGCCTAGACGCCGCCTAGGCGCCCGATTAATCCTCTGGGCGCTAGGCGTTGGCTGTCCGCCCGACTAGCTCCTAGCGTTTTTTAGAACATCGTCGGCTAATCTAAAATCTTCGTCGGCTATGTCGTCGGCTATAGTCTGCTATAGTCTGTGAACTTTAGCCGACGAAATTTTTAAGAGTTTAGCCGACGAAATTTTTAGATTTGGACAACAACTCATCTGGAAAAAAAAAACTATACGTAGAACCTTCAAACGAAAAAAATTCGTGAAATAAGATATGACTACGGTTGAAAAATAACGGTATTCCGGTAAAATCTCGGTGCCGATAGTTGACTTACCATTATTATTCACTATGCTGCAGATTTGGCGTTTGGTGTCTGATTGACTATTGTGAGTCCTTTCTGGAAGCGTAACGGCGCTACGAGTCAAACTCATCGCTAACGCCATGATGTATAGGCTTTTTTGGCCATCCGAGTCCGTTTAGGGCTTCAAAATGCAGTTTTCTTATTTTCGATTAGAGTTGACCGTTTCGATCGATCCCTCAACTTTGTCGAATCCAGTTGAATTTTTTATCATACACATATTTCATCATAATGATCATATCTGATAGTCGAATTTTGGTTTGTGAATTTTAGTCATCGGAATCACAACGTGTCTACTATTTTTCGTTATTCGGGTTTATGGGGAGCCCTTTCGTCTGAAGGTAAATGTCTCAAAATTTTTATATGGGCAGTTGCTTCTCATCTATGTGAAAGTTTTTCGTGTGGAAGGTTTGACCAAACTACGTAATATAGAGGGAGATATGAGGGTTTTCGTGTGATAATAAGTGACGATGTATTATGGTTGACCGTTTCGATCGAGCTCTTAACGTTGTCGGATCCCGTTGAATTTTTTACCATAGACGTATTTCGTCATAATGATCATATCTAACGGTCGAATTTTAGTTTGTGAATTTTAGTCATTTGAATCACAACGTGTCTACTAATGTTGTATAACTTGTTTAGTAGGTTATACAACTTTCTGAACCAACTCTACATAGGAAGCAAAATTATTAAAAATCTCGTGAAATAAGATATGTCACTACCAGAAGAAAGGTTATAGCCGACGAAAAAAAAAAAACCAGGCCAACGAAGTATTTTTTCGTCGGCTTTAGTGGGCTTTAGCCGACGAAAATTTCTTTCGTCGGCTAAGGTAAATTTTCGTCGGCTATGATGTCCACTTTAGCCGACGAAATTTTATTTCGCCGGCTATTTTAAATTTTCGTCGGCTATGACACACTTTAGCCGACGAAAAAAAATTTCGTCGGCTAAAGAATTTATGTCGTCGGCTAAAGTGCACAAACCATGGCCGACGAAATATTTAAAGGTTTAGCCGACGAAATTCATAGTCGTCGGCTAAAGTGCTTTATATTTGCAGATCTGGGCAGCAGCAGCTCATTTCGAAAAAAACGGAAAAAAAAACGGGAGAAGAAAAAAGGGGAGAAAAAGTTTGGGTGTTGTCGAAATCTGTCCATAATCAGTTTGTGGAGCCATATATATATAGGTACGTATATGTATATATATGTTGATTAATTGAGTTTTATTTGAGTTGATCGATTTTAATTAGTGTGATTAATTGAGTTTATTGATTTTGATTTTGATTGAGTTGATTACTTTTGAGTACGTTGGATGTATATATATATGTGTTGATCGATTTGGTTGATGATTTGAATTGATAATATATATGAATTAATTTGTTGTTAATAAATAGTAAATATATATATATATATGTTAATATTAATTTATAATATTATTGTGTTGATATGGTATGAAGTTGTTGATGATATATATGAGTTCATAATGATAATTTTGTAATTAATTAGTTGTAGTACGTACGTACGTAGAATATATATATACTAAATGAATTGAGATTTTATATATGGCATGAAATTTTATTAATAATTAGCTAGCATCGTTATATATATATATATATATATATATATATTTTGTTATATTTTCAGGATATGGATAAGAGTTGGATTTCGCTTCCAAAATGGGACAAAAGATACGGTGCAGGAGTTATGAGTTTTCTAGAATATGCGATGGATAATGCTAACGGGAATACAATTTTCTATTGCCCGTGCACGAAATGTCAGTGTCGCAGCGATATGTATCGATTTCCCATTGACAAAGTATGGCAGCACCTGAGGAGTAACGGGTTTTGGGAGAAGTACACATGTTGGTTATATCACGGTGAAACATCATCAGGGGGTCCGCATGATCATGGCCAATTTTCCGAGACGGGCAGTGCTAGTACATCCAACGATCCAACAACGACATTCATCAACGACATGTTTCCTTATGAGAGCGGTGTATGCGCTCAAGGACAGTATATGCCTGACCCGGTGCAGCCCTTCCCTAGAGCTGTGAACACTGCTGGTATTGAAAAGTACAACAAACTGCTTGCTTTCCAACAGACCCCTGTGTACCCCGGTTGTCAGAAGACCGTTCTTGAAAGTGTGATGGACGTAATGAGGATTAAAGTTGAGACAAAATCGACCGTGAAGGCTGTCGATGAGTATCTACAGTACACTGCTTCGATGCTGCCCAACGGTCATCGTCTTCCTACCACTCATCGGAAGGTCCAATGTATCCTGAAAGATCTTGGGCTTTCCTACATCAAGATCCATGCATGCAGATATGACTGCGTTCTCTTTTGGGGTAAAGATCCAGAAGGGAATGACCTTGGTGGCCTTGACGCATGTCCGGTATGTCACACTGACAGATATAAGCTGACTCCTGCAGGCAACAGGAAACCTGTAAAGGTACTTCGGTATTTCCCTTTGACGGATAGGTTGGAGCGGTTGTACATGTCTTCACACACGGCAGAAGCGATGAGATGGCACGCTGATAGGGAATTGCATGACGAAGATACCCTTATACACCCTGCTGACGGGGAGGCTTGGAAGCATATAGACAGGGAGTTTCCTCAATTTGCGTCAGAGGTCCGAAATGTGAGGCTCGGGCTCTCATCCGACGGGTTCAACCCTTTTGGGAACATGAGTCTGCAATACAGTATATGGCCGGTGATTTTGGTACCGTACAACCTTCCCCCATGGATGTGCATGAAGAAGGAGTACAATATGTTGAGTTTGTTGATTCCGGGGCCCGGTTATCCGGGGAAGTGTCTCGATGTGTACTTGAGACCTTTGATTGAAGAGCTTAAATTTTTGTGGGACGTTGGTCATCCCACTTATGACAAGTACACGCACGAGATGTTCCAGATGCATGTCATGGTTGTTGGCACCATCAGTGATTTTCCTGCCCGTGGGATGTTGTCGGGCAACGTTGTTAGGGGATAGAAGGCTTGTCCAGAGTGCCTTAGCGATGAGGGGAGCAGCAGTCATTGCAACAAGATATGCAGATTGGGTCACCGTGCTTTCCTTCCATATGATCACGAATGGCGGTTCGATGAAAAGACATTTGATGGGACCGTAGAACACGGCGTGCCTCCCAGAAGATGGACGGGGGAAGACATTTTAGCGGTGCTTAATGAGTACGATTTTGGGCAGCTCAGCAATCATCCCAACATTGTGGCGGCTATACCTGAAAGACCCGACAGGTACAAATTCTGGACACATAAGAGCATATTCTGGGAACTCCCATACTGGAGTAAGTTGTTGATCAGGCACTACCTGGATGTGATGCACATAGAAAAGAATGTGTGCGACAGTGTGGTGGGCACAGTGCTGAATTTGGAGGGGAAGACGAAAGACGGTCCTAAGGCACGCATTGATCTAAAAAAATGCGGAATAAGAAGACATTTGTGGTTGAAAGAAGGGAAGAAAAAAATGCCTCAAGCTCCTTACACCGTGAAGCCTGACCAGAAGAACCTAATTTTCAGGTGGATAAGTTGTGTGAAGTATCCTTCAGGCTATGCAGGAAATATTGCCCGGTGTGTGAACTTCCGGGACAATAAGATGTACGGGTTGAAGAGTCATGACTGTCATATCCTGCTGCAACGTCTCTTCCCTGTTTTCATTCGACCGTTCCTTCCCCGTCAGGTGGTGGAGCCGTTAGTAGCGTTGGGAAGGTTTTTCCAGAAGTTATGCACACGGGAAGTGTCTCGATGTGACCTCCGGGAAATGCAAATGGACATCATTTATATCATGTGTAAATTTGAGAGGATATTTCCTCCAAATTTTTTTGACATCATGCCTCACCTGATGATCCATCTTCCCGAGCAATTGTTGCTTACCGGTCCGGTCCAGTACACTACACTTGGATGTATCCCATGGAAATGTACGTTTTTTACTTTCATGAATTCCTCAATACATATACATGTTCAATAATCATAACATTTTGCAACTTGATTTACAGGCAACTTGGAGACTACAAAGATTATGTGGCTAATAAATCCGCTCCTGAAGGATGTATAGCTGAAGCATATATTGCGCACGAGTGTGTCAGCTACATGAAGTTGTATTTAGGAGCGTTGAAGGAAACTCCGCAAACCATGCCGGTAGATGTACCGAAGTTCAATCTTTCCATAGTCTCCAGTGATGTTGAAGTGTATGGAATTTTGCCAGACTCCTACAAGTTGCAACCGCATGAGCTAGTCATTGCCCACTGGTGGGTATTGATTAACTGTCCAGAAGTTGAATACTGGAAAGACATCCATCTCAATCATCCCAACATTCAAGGTGATCTCGAGTACCACAACAGGGAGTTCGCAGATTATTTTGGCGGTTGGGTACGTAATTTAATTTTTCTCTACGGGTTTATGTTTATTGCATAATTATCCATATTTACAGTTGAGATGGTTGGTTGCAGATGAACCATATTCAATCTGATGGTCACCCAAATTGGTCGCACGAACTAAGACTTCTAGCCATGAAGCCGATAGTCTCAAGAGTTTATCCGATGTGCAAGGTGAATGGCGTGCAATTTATATGCGACCAAAGAGACAGCAGAAAGAGAACACAGAATTCTGGGGTCATGGCACATGGTGGGCGGAATGGAAATGACTATTACGGTGTTCTTGATTCAGTGGTGGAACTCGTTTACGGTGAAGGCATGACAGTGCACCTCTTCAAGTGTAGATGGTTTGATACTAGGCCGCAGAGCATGAAGACCGATCAGTACGGAATATTATCGGTGAACACTGCTACAAGTTCTTACGAGGATGACCCCTTCGTTTTTGCCACATCGGTAAAACAAGTGTTTTATCTTGATGACCTTGCTAAGGGTGACGCGTGGAAAGTAGTCAACCTTGTGCACCCTCGAAACATTTATCGGGCGGCTACACTTGGAGAGGCCGAAGACGAGGAAGAAGATGTTGCGTATCAAGAGCCCAACGCAATAGGTATTCCTAACTCCTCTACCATTCGCCTTAATAATTTTAAAGCGGGTCGTTCGGTGCGAATTCGTGATGAAGAGCCAAGGCTTGTTGATGTTGATCCAAATCAAGAGTCAGACGAAGACTCTGGCGATGAGGAAATACATATATTACCAGACATTAATTCTGACACCGAAGAAGACTCATCGGATGATTCCGATTACGAGCCTTAGTTTTAATGTATGATTCCGATTAATTTGTATAATTTTTCAAAGACTTTTTCCTTTATAGTTTACACATGTTAAATTCATATTTCAGTTATGAATATATGAGATTTTGGTGATACATGATGAACAGGGTTTTTTAAATGTATGGTTTATGAATATCCAGAAGTTTTTTTTTTCCCTGTTTTTTTACTTTAGCCGACGAAATATACTATAATTCGTCGGCTAAGATGTTTTTTGCCGACGAAAAAAGCCTTAATTCGTCGGCCATAGATGTTTTTTATTTATTTTTATTACACACTTTATCCGACGAAATAAACTGTAATTCGTCGGCTAAACTACCTTAGCCGACGAAAAAAGACTTAATTTCGTCGGCTAAACTTGTTTTTTATTTTTTTTAATTACTCACTTTAGCCGACGAAATACTCTGTAATTCGTCTGCTAATATGGTTTTTGCCGACGAATAACCTAATAATTCGTCGGCTATAGTTATTTTTTTTATTTTTTAATTACATACTATAGCCGACGAATATGTTAGGGTATTCGTCGGCTAAACCCTAAAATATTTCTATTACCTACTATAGCCCTATGTTCGGTGGTTATTTTGCGTAAAATTTTTATACGACTTGTTGCGTGTCATCGGTTTGAAACTATTTTCAGTTGGAGGTCCGGCCAAAATACGTAATTTAAATGGTCGAACGACCTTTTCCGTGCGTTTAGGGGTTTGACTTACGAGATTGACCGTCCGGATCGAGCCCTTATTCTTTTCGGATCAAGTTGAATTTTTTCCCATACATGTATTTTATCATGATGGTCAGATCTGACGGCTGGATTTGTGTTTCTCAAGTTTGATCATCACGATCACAACATGTGTACTAATGTTGTATAACTTGTTTACCGAGTGTTATGTAAATGTTCCGTTTCAAAAACAAACTATACGTAGATCCTTCAAACGTAAAAAAGTCGTGAAATAAGACATGACTAGAATGGTGAAATAAGTCTACGGTTGAAAAATCACGGTATTCCGGTCATGTCTCGGTGCCGATAGTTGCGGTCAATTCAATTTTCCATTCTTTCTCCCTATGGGTAGCCCCGGTTTCGGTGGTTATTTTGCGTAAAATTTTTATACGACTTGTTGCGTGTCATCGGTTTGAAACTATTTTCAGTTGGAGGTCCGGCCAAAATACGTAATTTAGACGGTCGAACGACCTTTTCCGTGCGGTTAGGGGTTTGACTTACGAGATTGATCGTCCGGATCGAGCCCTTATTCTTTTCGGATCAAGTTGAATTTTTTCCCATACATGTATTTTATCATGACGGTAAGATCTGACAGTTGGATTTGTGTTTCTCAAGTTTGGTCATCACCAGAACAACATGCCAAATGTATAAAGGTTTAGCCGACGAATTTCAAAGGTTTAGCCGACGAATTTCAAAGGTTTAGCCGACGAATTTCAAAGGTTAGCCGACGAATTTCAAAGGTTTAGCCGACGAATTTCAAAGGTTTAGCCGACGAATTTCAAAGGTTTAGCCGACGAATTTGAAAGGTTTAGCCGACGAATTTCAAAGGTTTAGCCGACGAATTTCAAAGGTTTAGCCGACGAATATATGTATAGCCGACGAAATTTTAATCTTTAGCCGACGAACAAATTATTTCGTCGGCTAAAGTCCTCGGATTTTAATTGCGAACCCTAGCCTCCTCCCTCATTTCTGCAGTTTTTCAACATCCGCTCCTCCCTCCCGGTCTCCTCCCTCCTCCCTCCCGGTCTCCTCCCTCCTCCCTCCCTCTCCCGTCCCGTCGCCGGCTCCTCCCTCCTCCCTGCAAGGTAAACACTTTGCAGCTGATTCACTTCTGTTAATCTTCTTCATTTTCCGATTTGCTGCTTTGATTGCTCACAAGATTATGATTCAGTTTTGGATTACAATAGTATGGTTGTTCATACAGTATTTCCCTTTGTTGCTTTTGGATCGTTGGGTGTATTGTTTGGATTTTGAGGATACAAGTTACTGTGATTGATGAATAAATACACACTTTGGTTGGTTTGAATCTTATGTGCTTCTCTTCTGATCAGACTGCTAGTTCCGATGTTATTACTCCAAATTTTGATGTTATAGTTTATAATTTTGATGTTATAATTGGATTTTGATGTTATAATTTTGATGTTATAATTGGATTTTTGATGTTATAATTTTGATGTTATAATTTGATGTTATAGTTTATAATTTTGATGTTATAATTTGACGGTGACTAGGATGAATCATGTGCAAATTTGCTATAGTATGAGAACATTTCCCAACATAATAAAAGAATATGCGCTAAAAAAACAGAAACCAAAACGTATTAATAATTTTATAATACGTATTAATAAAAGAACATTATTAACACATGTTAATAAATTATTAATAAAAGAACATTAATAAAAGAACATTATTAATAAATTATTAAATTTATTAATAATTTAACACTAGATTAACTAGAGAATCGGGATGAAAACGCGAAGTTGAAGAAAGGAATAAAACTTGTAATTTAATTTTTATTAATTTAATTTGTGTTAATTAAATTTGTCTTAATTAAATTGGTGTTAATTTAATTTGTGTTAATTTAATTTATGTTAATTTAATTATGTTAGTTTATGTGTTTATTTTTGAATATATGTGTTAATTTATTTTTGATTTCGAATTTAGTTTTACGATATGTTAGTTAATTTATCCATGTTGATATATATAATATTGTTATGTAAGTAAAATATATATATATATATATATATATTGGTATGTGCGTGTATATATTTATTGAATAAGTATAATTTTAAAAATGTATAATTTTTTATAAAACAAAGACAAAATAATCTAAAGCCTTTAATTAATATTATAAATAGGATGAACGGCTTTTTTCGATCGAAGAAGAGTTCGAAGGGCCAAAGGTCCGAATCGTCTGAGGGAACCTCTAGCAACCCTCAAACGACGTTTCAGGGCCACATGACAGCCAGACGTGCGAGCCTTCTGGAGACGGCGCCGGAGGTGCCCGTTTCATAGAGGCAGGCGGCCGTCCCTCGTTCCCCGAGGCCCTTGACGGAGGTGTCTGCACCTCGTATGCCCGAGATACACCGGGCGCCCACTCCGGGTCCTACTTCTTCGGATAGTGGGTCATCTGGGGTACAGATGCCGCCGCCTCATCTGTTCCTTCCGCGGATGATACCGGCGATACCTGTAGTCGATGACTCAGGGACGCCGATTTATCCACTGCCCCCGCCAGTGGCTCCATCAGCGGCGTACCGGTTCCTGCCTTTTGATACGCCTCTTATTTCTGCGAGGGTATCATCATCGGCGACAGAGCCGGAATCCGTCGCGAGCTCCTCAGGTAATCAGTCAGGCAACTTGATTACTTTTAAAGGGTCATATATATATATATATATTTTAATAATCAATTTGGCCGAATCATGTCATAGGCACAAAGAAGAAGAGAGGCCCCGTCACAGGGAAAGCTCTCGAGAAGATGGTGAGTACCATGGGGAGGATCCCCATCGATACTGACGGGGATGGCCACGCAGTATCGGGCGGGAAGTCGAGGATGTACTCCGGCCGCGTGGGTGCTCTCATTAGGGATAGAGTCCCTATGTTGTGGTCCGACTGGGGCGAGGTCCCGCAGGAGGTTAAGGACATGGTCCACAACGCGATGTCGGTGAGTTTACAAAATAATATTATGTATTAAATTGTTGATTTCTCGAAAAGCTAAACTAATAATAATCGGTTAAATGCAGGTGTGGTTTGAGGTTCCCGAGCACCTGAGGGACAGCTGGGCCGACGTTGTGCATGGGGGAAGGTACGTTGGGAAGTTAATGAAAAACAATTTTGTATGTGATATTAATAATATTTCTAATATTTTTGTTGTATCTGTAGGTACAAGGAGTGGAAGAACGAGCTGCGGACCCATTGGACTAAGCACGGGAACGCACGTTCTGGTACCCCTACTGAGTTCCAGTACAGGGAGTACGAGTGGTGTTGGCTTCTGACATCAGAATTCAACAACCCTCGTAAACAGGTATTTAAATAAATTAGTTAGTTAATTTAAAAATAAGTACGTGCGTTTTAAAATATTCTACTAATAGTTTACTTTTTTCTTTGAAGGCGGTTTCCCGGGTGAACGCTCAGAACCGGCAACGCAACACAAGGAACCATCATGCCGGTTCTAGACCGTTCGGTGTCTTCATGGACGAGGCGGCCAAGGAACATCCAGAAGTCAACCCCTACGTCTATACGTACGAGAAGGCATATCCTGACTCCCAGGAGGATATTGTAAGTCACTTTACGTTTTTAAATTTTTCAATTTATGTAAAAATTTTAATTAATAATTTTTTTCCTATCCATATAGGCGAGGGTGAGGGAGGCTAGTGACGAGGTCCTGAGTACCTTAGTGAGGGAGGCATGGCCGGAGACGCAGGATTCCGAGATGTCCGAAGCCTTGTCCCGGATCGACAATTCGGATCCGACGATTGGGGCGAGGATCATGGGCAGAGCCTTCCCACCGAGAGAAAACAACTTCTACTGCCGAGGTCTAGGAAAGAGAGGCGAGGGGGTCCTGAAGACCACTCCAGGATTTCAACGAAAGGCAACCTCGACGAGTAGCTGCACCATGTCCACGATCAACAGGACGACTCAGCTAGAGTCGGAAGTTCAGAGACTACGAGAACAGCAAGCTACTCAAGCTGCTCAAGCTGCTCAGGCTGCCTCGCAGGCTGCCTCGCAGCAAGCCTATATTGCCTCGTTGGCAGCCTTTAATACCGCGTAGGCAGCCTATGTTGCCGAGATATATGCCATCCAGCAGGCCCAGCAGTAGCAGATGTTGCAGTACATGCAGGACTTTGCAGCTGCCCAGAGTCAGGGACTTCCGCCTCCGCCCATGCCTCCGCCCATGACGCTACCCCAGCCGCCGCAACCTCCGCAGCAGCCCCCAGAAGATGACTTCAATTTAGACGATATAGACTTTACGTAGTTGATAATATACTTTTATGTAAATTGATACTTTTATGTAGTTCATATATTCTTTTATGTGTTTGTTGTTGGTTATATGAAATTGTTAAATATGTCTTTTGCAGCTTGCATGGAATGGTAATTCAGAAATTTTGGGGTTTTTTTTTACTGGAATGCGCTTATAGCCGACGAAAAAAGCCATAATTCGTCGGCTAAAGTTTTTAAAAAAAAAAAAAAAAAGTTTAGCCGACGAAATAAGCTTTAATTCGTCGGCTAAATGTCTATAAGGCCGTAGAAAAATACAATATTTCGTCGGCCATAGATGTTTTATATTTTTTTTATTACAAACTTTAGCCGACGAATAGTTTAAATTATTCGTCGGCTAAAGTTTGGAAGATAACCGACGACATTATTCGTCGGCTATAGTTCATACTTTAGCAGACGAAATAATGTCGTCGGCTAAAGGTTGGACTATAGCAGACGATATTATTTCGTCGGCTATAGTCATACTATAGCCGACGAAATTATTTGTCTCGTCGGCTAAAGTCATTACAGACGACCCTTTCCCGACGACACTATAGCCGACGAACCTTCGTCGGCTAAGGTTGCAGCCGACGAATTTTTTAACAGGCCGACGAAAATTTTTCGTCGGCTAAACTGCCTGTTCTGGTAGTGTGTTTAGAATGGTGAAATACAGCTATGCTTCAAAAATCACGTAAATCGGGTAAAGTCTCGGAGCCGATAGTAGCGGTCAATCCTATTTACCGTTATTATTTCTTATGGGGAGCCATATCGTCGAAAGGTAAATGTTTCAAAAATTTTATGTAGCTGGTTGTGTCTCATCTACGTGAGAGTTTTTCGTGTGGAAGATTTGACCAAACTACGTAATATAGGGGGAGATATGAGTGTTTTCGTGAATTTATAGACTTTAGCCGACGAAAATATATGAAAAGTCGTCTGCTAAGATCAAAAAATTTCAAAATTTTTTAGGCGGTAAACCAAAGTTGGAGGAAAATTTTCAAAGGACTTTAGCCGATGAAAATATATGAAAAGTCGTTGGCTAAAGTCAAAAAATTTAAAAAAATAACTATAGCCGACGAAATACTCGTCGGCTAAGATGGTTTTTGCCGACGAATAACCTAATATTTCGTTGGCTATAGTTATTTTTTAATTTTTTAATTACATACTATAACCGACGAATACGTTAGGGTATTCGTCGGCTAAACCCTAAAATTTTTCTATTACCTACTATAGCCCTATATTCGGTGGTTATTTTGCGTAAAATTTTTATACGACTTGTTGCGTGTCATCGGTTTAAAACTATTTTCAGTTAGAGGTCCGGCCAAAATACGTAATTTAGACGGTCAAACGACTTTTTTCGTGCGTTTAGGGGTTTGACTTACGAGATTGACCGTCCGGATCAAGCCCTTATTCTTTTCGGATCAAGTTGAATTTTTTCCCATACATGTATTTTATCATGATGGTCAGATCTGACGGTCGGATTTCTGTTTCTCAAGTTTGATCATCACAATCACAACATGCATACTAATGTTGTATAACTTGTTTACCAAGTGTTATGTAAATGTTCCGTTTCAAAAACAAACTATACGTAAAACCTACAAACAATAAAAAATCATGAAATAAGATATGACGAGAATGTTGAAATACATCCACGGTTGAAAAATCACACTATTCCGGTAAATATTCAGTGCCGATAGTTGCGGTCAATGCAATTTTTCATTTTCCCCCCTATGAGTAGCCCTATATTCGGTGGTTATTTTGAGTAAAATTTTTATACGACTTGTTGCGTGTCATCGGTTTAAAACTATTTTCAGTTGGAGGTCTGGCCAAAATACGTAATTTAGACGGTCGAACGACCTTTTCCGTGCGTTTAGGGGTTTGACTTACGAGATTGACCGTCCAGATCGAGCCCTTATTCTTTTCGGATCAAGTTGAATTTTTTCCCATACATGTATTTTATCATGATGGTCAGATCTGACGGTTGGATTTCTGTTTCTAAAGTTTGATCATCACAATCATAACATGCCAAATGTATAAAAATATTTTAGCCTACGAAATTAGTACCTTTAGCCGACGAAATTTGTACCTTTAGCCGACGAAATTGGTACCTTTAGCCGACGAAATTTTCAAAGGACTTTAGCCGACGAAAATATATGAAAAGTCGTCGGCTAAAGTCGAAAAATTTTCGAAATTTTCAACCAAATTTTTTTGGCGGTCAACCAAAATTTTCAAAGGACTTTTAGCCGACGAAAATATATGAAAACTCGTCGGCTAAAGTCGAAAAATTTTCAAAATTTTCAACCAATGAATGAGTTAACTTGGAATATCATTTGAAAAATTTAATTATAGGGGGTGGGACAGGTATAAGGATGTGGAATGAAAAAGGGTATGAGTATAGTATTTTGATCGTAGACTGTACCTATTGCCATCCTTAGAGTCACTCTTGAAACGGGCCCACCCGGCAGAAATCGGGTCATGGATACATCCGCCTGGATCGACCCGACCCGACCTGACCCTCTTCAAACCTTTCTCTTTCCTTCCTCTCCAAAATCTTCCGCTCCTGTATTCTCTGGCAAGCAAAATTTGCAGTTCGTCCACTACAAATTATTTTTCCCCAAAGTCGTCGGCAAAGATCGGACCTTTCCTCACCTGCATTCTCAAATCTCAATGATGCTCCTCAAACACTGGCGTGCCCTAGCCACCGAAGCCAAGCACGTCTCCTTCACCGTCGCAAAGTTCTTCGGCCTCCTCCACGTCACCGACTCATACCTCTGCTCCTGTACCCTCGTCCGTAAACCCTAACCCTAATCCCCCTCCCTTCCTCATTCCTCCAAAGCCTCTAACTTTTTCTTTGTCTTTGTTTTCCGGTGGTTGCAGGTGCACGGTCCTAGCATGCTCCCCACCTTCAATTTGAGCGGCGATGTGGTCCTCGCCGAGCACTTCTCCCACCGGTTAGGTAAGGTCGCCCACGGTGACGTCGTCCTGGTTCGGTCTCCGGACGACCCGAAGAGGATGGTGGTCAAGCGGGTCCTGGGCTTGGAGGGCGATGAGGTCACTTCCTCTTTCGATCCCCAACGGATTGTTCAGCACGATAGGATTATGGTATGACAAATTCCTCATTTTTTTTCGGGTTTCGAAGTCCCGAAAGTTTCTGCTATTCTGTATTTGATGGTTTGAACTAAATGTGTCTTACAAGTCTATGCTTTGTTGAGACTGTGTTTGTTGGCTACAAAAATTTCCCAAAAGTACTTATAAAAAAGGAGCCAACCGGATCTTAATGTTCAGATTGTGCTTTGTTGCCCACAAACTTCTCTTTTATTTGTGGAAAACTAACTTATTACATGTTAAATTCTGTATGTGATTCGCCTTTGTGAGTATTAACCACAAAAGGTTGGATATCAATGTGGGGGAGATTGGTTTGTGAAATGTCAGCTGTTTTGAGAATATATTGGTTTCTGGTTGATGTATGCAGGGCTGGCCCTGAGGTTTTGGGGGCTCAAGGCGAGTCATAGAATGAGGCTCGGGACGTTCATAAAACATGTCTGTTTTTTTTTTTTTTTAAATCATTTAGTTTCCTAAGATTCATTATAAATAATAATTCATAATCATATTGCGTAATAGCGTAATTCAGTCAAAATATTTGTAAAAATTTAAATTAATTTCACACCAAACACCGTTATAAAGACAAATAATGAGGAAAAATGTCATATCTACTGAGTCCAAGATGTTAACAACGAGCTAGATAAAGCCTAAAATTATATATGTACTAAAGTAAAACTCGTTGGGTTGTTATAAATGCTTGAACTACAATAAGCTTTATATGCTTTTAGTGTCTGAGAAAGACCAGGCTATTAGTTTAAAACTAAACTTGAGCTAAGTCTTTCTTTTACTAATAGGATCATGTTTAATACTTTAAGTGTCTCACTTGTAGAATTATTGTTTAATTATCTTATGCAATGCAATGATATAGGGCATATAAAAAAAATGCAATGATATAGTTTTTCCATCTATTGTATACATATTTCACAAATTCAAATTTTTTTGGGGGCCCCTTAGATTGGGGGCTATAGGCGGGAGCCTGCTGTGCCTACCCCCAAGGCCGGCCATGGATGTATGGCATTTAAATTTCCGTTATCCTTTTGAATTATAATAATGTATTTCTGATATTATGCCTAATTACTTTCTTTATAATATTGGGCATCAATGAATAGGTTCCTAAGGGGCATGTTTGGATTCAGGGAGACAACACTTATGCCTCCTTAGATTCACGGTCATATGGACCTGTGCCTTACGGTCTTATTCAAGGCAGAGTGTTTTTCAGGGTAATGCTATTTCTCCCTAAAACATACTAAGTTTGTGAACACGTATATATTCAATCATTCTTGTTTTTGTTTGGAATTCTGTCCCTGACAATAATAGGGGTGTGTAGTTTATGTGCTGAAATTTATGCTTTTCTGTAACACTTTTATTAAGGGTTGATAGGATTCTTTGGGATACTTATGCCCCTTATCTAGTTTTGGATTTTGTCTATGAATAATGTCTTCAATATTGTTATGGCTACTTCATTGTTAGCTCTACTACTGTTATCTATTAATCGTGGAGAATGAATGTTGTCCCCAACTTAAATTCACAATTGTGATATTGGTTGATGTTGCTAAATAATCAACTGCTTTTTCGTGATCAATGAGAAACTTGTACTTGGTTTTCTGATTTTATTTTATTATAGATGTTCACAGCTTTGAAAACTAGTTTCTTTTGTTGCTGGCAGTCTTATTTGTTAGAGGGAGGGGGCGGGGATGCCCTTTAGGATTGAGTGTGTGTATGGTCTGTTTTATTGACTTCAGTTACCACTGTTTTTAAGGACTTCTATTTGACATATCAATTAACTGTTCTGTTCTGAGGACGGCTTCTTGCGTTTTCTGGTTGCTAGTCTGTGTTGTGTTTTGTTATTACCTTAAGGGTGTAAATTTGTTCTCTCTCTCTCTCTCTCAAGTAAATTCATTGTTTTGCCTAATAGAAGTGGTTACTGAATATATATTACTTCAAATATTTTGTTTCATATACTTTTCATGAAGTAATGTTTATCAGTTTATGACATCCATTTATGCTTTTAGGAGGGAGCAGCTGAATTGTCTCTTTTTCATGTTATTAGGTATGGCCACCTGATGGCTTTGGATTAGTAAATGACCGAGCTTAAGATTTTTGTCTCTATTGCTGAAGGTAAATCTCTATTGAATTCTCTTTGCATGAGATTTTTATATTTGCAAGGGGAGGGAGGGAGGGAACTGCAAAACTTTCTCTTTTGATTGAATCTGAAGTTTTTTAAACACTTGGATCATTTTCTTATTATGCGGGGGTTGGACCATTCTAAACAGCTGGTGAATGTTAACAATGGTGCTACTTACTTTCTGATTATACCACTGCCGCACACACCTCCTGATGTTCATGTAAGAGGAAATTTCCAGAGTAAAAATGTCTATTGTTATATAGAAGCTTGTTGACAACTTGAGTCCTGCTACGGAAAACAATTCCATTTCTTGACAAGATACATTACTCTATATGTTCCTGCCCAAATGTTTATCACACACTACTGCTGCGTACCTGAATTGACAAGTTAATAATTGTTAGCAGATGATCCAATAGAAGAAAAGTTAATTAGTGAAAGATAGTCTTGGTTAGTTGGTTTCATTGCCGGGTAAAATAGTTTAGGTCAATGCATATGTAGTTCCTCTGGAGTATCTCCATAATACTTTTACAGTGCAAAGCTTTGTACATATGGCACAGCCTTTACGGTCTATTAGTTATAAGGAATTATTAGAATGGTTACAGCTCTCAAGTTGAATTTGAGTCTAGATTTCATGTTATTGAGCTTCAAAAGAACTGTATAAACATTGTTTCTGATATTTATTGTTTGCTTCCTTGATTGCGAACTTTCTACCTATGCAGGTTCTGGATCTGTGTGAAAATGAAGGGGTTCTACTTCATTATTTATGTTGCCTCTGAGACTTCGGAAGACCACTCGGGTTTGAATTCTGGGACATCAACACATGTTCTCTATCGCGATGAACAGCCTGTTGGGATATAAGACGGTCCAGTGAAGTCTCCTGTCTGATTTCATTAACCTCTCTATATGCTGAATGCTGGGAGGCTGCAACGTGAGAACCTCATGTAGAATCATTTTGTCACCTGCAACAAAGCAATTTTAAATTATGTACAAGTTTGAGCTCTATACTGTCTTCCCGCCATGTTTTGCATTGTGCATCTGAATCAAATTGTATCCATTCTTTGTGAACGGAAATGATACTCCATTAGATTTGATCGTATAAAGTTTAGAAATAGGATTGATAAAGAAAAAAATAGAGTAAACAAGTACTGTATAGTCTGGATGCAAAATTATAAAATTCCGGAACTCTTCAAATCTTTCGCTCTGTACTCTCTGGCAAGCAAAACTTGCAGTGGACAATAAATTCGTCAGCAAAAGATCGAACCTTTACCAATGTGGCGATTCCTAGCGGGTGCCGCCAAGACCTTCGGCATCGTCCACTTGATCGACTCCTACATCTTCTCCTTTGGCTACGTCCGTAAACCCTAAACCCTCCCTTCCTCATTCATCCAAACCCTCTTAACTTTTCTTTCTTGGTTGCAGGGCCACGGTCCGAGTATGCTCCCCCACCTTCAATTCCACCGGCGACATCTTTCTCGAGGAGCGCTTATCCCACCGGTTTGGGCTGCTCGTCCCCGCTGACGTCGTCGTTGTTCGGTCACCCGATAACCCCAAGATGATGGTCGCCAAGCGGATCATCGGTTTGGAAGGTGATAAGGTCAAGTTTTTCGACCCCCATCGGATTTTGTTCCAGCACGGGTCCACCGTGGCACGTCGAATTCCTCTCATCCTTTCTGGTTTTCGAAACCCCGAGAGTCGTGATTATTTTGCATTTTGATGATTGTTTTTTATGAGTGCATTTGATAGTTTTCATGTGACTGCAATCCGCTTTATGTCTGTCTAATGTTCACAATTTGATGTGTTGGTCTCTTTGCTGCTTTTCCGGCAATATCTGTAGATTTTGAACTAAATGTGTGTCTTTCAGAAGTTTATATTATCAGTCAATTTAGGAGGCGTGATAATTCGGTAGTATTCCAGAGCTCTATGTATAATGTCCTTCTAGCTTAGGATTATTGCTTCTTCTTATTTAACACTTTTTAGCAGTAGGGTTTCTAGAATATTTGTGTTCATTAGTTTTAGAATACTGGTGTTTAAATTTCCATCTTTCTTTTGAATTATAATTCTGTGTTTATGATGGTATGCCTACTTACTTTCTTTATCATATTGGGCATCAATGAATAGGTTCCTAAGGGGCATGTTTGGATTCAGGGAGACAACACTTGTGAATCCCATGATTCACGGTCATATGGACCTGTGCCTTACGGTCTTATTCAAGGCAGAGTGTTTTTCAGGGTAATGCTACTTCTCCTTCCTAAAACATAGAGTTTGTGAACACTTATATATTCACTATTCACTATTCACTATTCAGTCATTCTTGTTTTTGTTTGGATTTCTTACCCTGCTGATAATAGTGGTGTAGTTTATGTGATGAACTATATGCTTTCTATAATATATTTATTCGATATGTTCTTACCCCAGGGTTGATAGGATTTATGAGAGATACTTATTCCCCTGAGCTAGTTTTGGATGTTGTTTATGAATAATGTCTTCAGTATTGCTATGGCTACTTCATTGTTAGATCTATTACTGTTATCTATTTGTGGTGGAGAATATCACGCTAAACTGAATCTAAAATTGTTAAGAATGTAAGATATCGGTTGATGTTGCTGATTAATCACTTGTTATTATCACGAGTAATATGCTGGAAGACTTGCAATTGGTTTTTTTTCTTTGTTATTAAATTATTTCACAGCTTTAAAACTAGTTTCATATTAATGTCAGGGCTGTTTGTTGCTGGCAGTGTGCTATGGATGAAGCAAAATATAATAGTTTTTAGGTTTATAAGGGGGTGGGAGTGGGTGACCTCTGGTATTGAGTGTGTGTAAGTGTGTTGGTCTGCTATATTGACTTCGGTTAACAGTTACCACTGTTATTAAGGACTATTCTATATGATGAATCGGTTAGCTGTTCTGTAGTAAGGTCGGTTCTTTGCATTTTCTGGTTTGCTAACATTTTTTTCTTAGCTGAAGGGCGTGGACTACTGAATAAATATTTTTCAACTAATTTAGTTTCATGTACTTGCATGATAATTACTGTTTATGACATCCATTTATGCTTTTAGGAGCGGCTGAACTTAATCTATTTCATGTTATTAGGTATGGTCTTTTGATGATTTTGGATTCGTGCGTGACCGAGTGGCTGAAGGTAAATCTCTATTGAATTTTTATTTTTATTTTTATTTTTTTTTGGACGAACCTACTGAATTCTCTTTGCATGAGATTTTTGTATTTGCAAGGGGAGGGACCGAGGGAGGGAGGGAACTGCAAAGACTTTCTCTTTTGATTGAATCTGAAGTTTTGTAAGCATGATAATTTTTTATTATACGAGGGTGTTACCATTTTAAACAGCTGGTGAACGTTAGCAATAGTGCTACACTGCTACTACTTGCTGATTATTATTCTTTTGATACGTACTTAGTCTCTGATTATACCACTACTGCACACACCTTATGATATTCCAGCATGTTGGAAATCTCTGTATTAAAGATCTCTAGGAAATAATTCCATTTCTTGGGCAAGAAATATTACTCTATGTTCCTCGCCAAATGTTTATCAGACACCACTGCTGCTTACAGGAATTGATAAGTTAACTGTCAGCAAATGATCCAATAGAAGAAAAATTTAATTAGTTAAAAGATAGTCTTGGTTTCATTTCCGGGTAAAATAGTTTAGGTCAATGCATATATAGTTCCTCTGGAGTATCTCCAGAATACTTCTACATTGAAAAAGTTTCTACATATGGTACACAGCCTTTAGAGTGTTAGTTATAAGGAACGATTAGAATTTAGGCAGCTCTCGTAGTTGAATTCGAATCTAAATTTCATGATATTGAGCTTCAGAAGAACTGTAGAAAGTTTGTTTCTGATATTTATTGTTTGCTTCCCTGCTTGCCAACTTTCTACCTATGCAGGTTCTGGACCTGTGGCAAATGAAAAGCATTCTACTGCATTGCCTCTGGGACTTCAGAAGACCACTTGGGTTTGATTTCAGGGAGATCTACACCCTTTCTCTATCACGATGTGAATATAAGATGGTCCAGCTGGTACAGTGAAGTCTCATATCTGATCTCATCATTAACCTCTCTATAGGTATGAATGCCGGGCAACCTGAGAACCTCACGAGGAATCATTTTGTCACCTGCAACAAAGCAATTTTTGATTATGTACATGTTTGAACTCATAACTGTCTTCCTGCAATGCTTTGCATGGTTCATCTGAATCCAGTTGTGTCCATTAGGGGAAATGATACTCCATTAGTCCATTAGGCATTAGATTGACTAGTACAAAGAAGTTTTGAATATGATTATCAAGATGAATAAATAAAGAGAACAAGTATCAAACTCTGAACTTTGCCCCCAGCTTCACAAATTAATAAATACCAGTGCTTCACAAATTTAATTATTTACTGCAAATCAACACAGTTAAATTAAGTCTCAAAATGTAACAATAAGCTCTCTGAGGAAATATTTTACTTTAGAGTTCAGGCAAATAGCTACATACTTCGAAAGTAAGATGTACTGTTTGATACCATTTTTGTTACAGTACTTTTCCTTAACGTGTATGTAACATGACAGGAGCACCATACTGTGGTTGAAGTGTTATAAGAGCAGAAGGAGCATGAGCATAAGATGGAGAAAGCTCAAATGTATAGTGTTGCAAGATCAATGCCAAGACCAATTTCGCTTCTGTCATAGCAAAATTTTGTCCAATGCAAATCCTAGGACCTGCTCCGAAGGGAAAGAACGAGAGCTGGCTCTTTGTTGCCTTCGAAACTCCTTCAGAAAACCTCTCTGGCTTAAACTCTTTAGTTCAGATATTATGAAAATATCTGAAATAATATATATATATATATATATATATATATTTTTTTTTTTTTCCTGAAATAGTTAATGGCATGGCTTCTGTTTGTGGATACGTAAAAATTTGGTGTCATTTGTTTGGAATTTGGGATTGATTTTTGTCTTTGCCACGCATAATACTCCACTTCTCTTTGTAGTGTAAGCATGATCACATGTTTATGTGCAGGAGGAGGAGATAAGAAAATTAGCAAACAAGTGATCGATCTCTATCTTGGTGGTGTCTGTGTTGCCATGAAAATATATTATATTTATGTGATTTTAAGTGGTTTTAGCGTCTTTCCCCATCACAATCATAAATTTGTTGTCATACTCCTGCGCGGTGGTGTTGTGATTGTTATCTTATGGCCCTGCCCTCTCTTAATCCTTTTATTTTTACTTTTGATTCAATGCTTCTCTTATTATTGAATAACTAGATGGTTTGTTAATTTATTTCAAGTTATCTCTGAGGTTGATCATTATGATATGTGATCTCTTAGCATAACTGTGATTTTTGTATCCAAATTAAAGACTCAAAATACATAAGTTCTCTGATGGTGCCATAAAAGATGGTTTCTTGATATGTGTTTCGTTGTAGGACGTACGTATGGGAATTTGGAAGCTCTCCATAAAACATTTTCTGTATCTATCTGCAATGATATTCATTATTTCAGAGAAGTACAAGTATATAAAGTTGAGAAAAGTACCATGCTATAAGCTTAAATGTCGTTTAACAACACTTTCATTACGTACACAACCTGTTAACGTTTATGTAAAATGATAGGAGCACCATACTGTGGTTGAAGGGTTATAAGATTAGAAGGAGCATGAGCATAAGATGAAGAAAGCTCAAACGTAAAGTGCTGCAAGATCAGTGCCAAGGCCATTTTCGCTTCAGTCATTACAAAGTATTGTCCAACGCAAATCCGAGGACCTGCCCCAAAAGGAAAGAACGAGAGCTGGCCTTTTGTTACCTTCGAAACTCCTTCGGAAAATCTCTCTGGGCAGAAGAGTTGGATACTTAAGTTGAGAGGAATTGATGACAATAAGGCAGCTAAGGATACTTAAGCTCTCGTTCACCTGGTCCACGTCATCAATTCCTCTCAATTTAAGTATCCAACTCTTTTGGGTGTTAAACCTAAGTGTGCTATGCAGCTATATTGTGACAATAAGGCAGCTATCGATATCTCACAAAATCCTGTGCAACATGATCGTACTAAGCATGTGGAAGTTGATCGTCACTTTATAAAGGAGAAGCTAGATGCTAAAATCATTCGTTTTTTTTTTGCTCCTACAGAAGAGCAACTTGCAGATATACTCACAAAATGAGTTTCTAAGAAGGCCTTTTATGACTCACTTAGCAAGTTGGGCATGGTTGATGTATATGCGTCAACTTGAGGGAGAGTGTTAGCGTGAGTCATGAAGTCAGTTTAGGAATGTAAATTAATTTGTTATTACTTTCCTATTCTTTATGTGCAGTACATGTAGTACATAGTACGTAGGGTTTGTACATCTTATATCTTTATATATAGCCTCTTTTGTGAGATGAATATATCATCAGAAAATTCATTCTCCAAACCTCGTTATATTTGACTTCCTCTTCCTTCCACCAGCTCCACTTCTTGCACCCTTTCTTGGCCTAGTGATTGTTGTCGCAACCGTCTTCTTCCAGGCTAATACAAAAACATCAAATTAGCAACAAAGTAAATCATAATAGTCAAGGGAACCTTGCAAATCAGTTGGCTCATTTTACCTCAGCAAACCGCAGTTCAGGAAAGTCAGTGCTGGGTTTCACACGAATCAATCCTTGAAGCCCATGGACATTGGCCACATAACCAACACTGATGAATCCTGACTCCGCCTCAGCAGTCTCAACAATCTCTTCAGTGGCAAATATACAATATACAAATCTGTGCTGCCATATTTGTCATTCTCTTTATGTGATGTGGCTGCCTTGCTGGCTTTTCCAGCTGTAATAATATGCTTCTAGAAGCTTTTAGTCTCTTATGCTTGTGTTTATAAATACGTTTTGGTTGTAAGAATTTCTTTAAGCTTGCATTAATTCAGAAAAGCCTGAGATATTATTGGCCTTTTCTCTCTGTGAATTCTTCATCTTCTTTCTTTGAATTCTAGGTATACAGTAGATTTGAGTTATGAATGTTATGTTATCATGGTATCAGAGATTCGGCTCTTGATCCTGTGGTCTATTTCATGTCTAGCTTCCGCCCTGATTTGAATTCGATGAATCACTCATTTCAAACCTGACCGCCAAATTCAATATTTTCTAAATCTTCAAGCCTCTGCCATGGATTCTCGCTCAAAGCTTGGGCACAATTTATCATCGATTACCTATGCGTTTGATGTGTTTTAGTTGTTGTGATTCGATGCGTTCCTCTTGCTTCGTCGAGGATCATCTAAGTTTCTGAGATCCATCACTTTCTGTGTTGACGTTACGCTACTCAGCGGGCTGGAATTTATATCAGACTTTTCTTCGAACATCTTCTGGGCAAGGTTTTCAGTCATTCTCTACTGGCTTGTAAATTCACGATAACATCTTTTCTATTCTCCTTGTTTACTCGTGTTTGGAGTATTTGCACTACTGCTATACATGTGTGATGAATTCACGGTATTCTCCTTGCTGAGGTGTTCCTACATATGCCATTTTTTGGACTATACTCCTTGTGATGGATTGCATTTTTCTATGAAGCATTGAAGTTTTGCAATAATAGAGTTATGATGATTGGTGATATTACTGAGAGTTAAATGGTGATGTTTAAAGCCAAACTCATGTTGCAATTCATATTCAAAAAGTTGGGTGGTACAGTTGGTGATTAGTGAGTTTGAAGTCTCGTTGTTTCATTTTGGAGTTGGATTATTGAATATTACTTTGGTGACAACAAAATCTGATTAAAGCATATATGGCCACTAGTCAGACTCCTTTTGAAATCTATATGCTGCTTAGTATGATGACAAGAAGATTGGATTACAATAACTACATTGTTTGGCGCTATCAGTTTCAAACTTTGTTAGATGGGCTAGACCTCTTCAGTTATATTGATGGCGTTACTCCTTGTCCTGCAAAGAATGCGATCACTGCTAATGAAGGAGTAACATGTGAGATCAGTGCAGCCTATAACACGTGGAAGAAAATAGGTAAGGCTTTGCTTAGTCTACTTTTTGCAACTCTAGATGATGATATAATAATGGATATTGTTGTTGGGAGTAAATCTTCAAGGGAAGCATGTATGTGTTTACAAGAGAGGTTTTCAAGTACTTCCAAAGCCAATATTATGCAGTTAAAGACTGATATTCAAACAATTAAGAAAGGAAGTGACTCTATTGAGGGATATCTGCTCAGAATCAAACAAGCCAGAGATAAATTGTGTGCAGTTGGAGTTATTATCTCATATGAGGATATTGTGGTTCTCACTTTGAATGAGTTTACCCGATGAATTTGCTATGCTGAAAATGGTCATTTGCGGTAGAGAAACACCTATCACTGCAAAGGATTTCATGCTTCAATTGTTGGCAGCAAAGCGAGATGTTGAAAGATTTATGAATTCCTCTTCAAGCATAGGTACCATGTTTGCTCGAGGTCATCCTCAGACTTCACATGGCTACAACTCTTATTGTTTTTATGCTGAAGGATATGATGAAGGTTACAGAAGTCGGAGTACCAACAATGTCAGAAACTACAAAGTGAATCACCGAGGAAATCCCAATAATGATCAGGGAAAATTCTATGCACAGAAATCTAATACTTGGAATGGAAATAAAAAAGAGTAGAGGAAGTGGCTCTTTTAACTACTGGAATGATGGTGAAGGCTATAGGAATAACTTTGGGTTATCTTCAAAGTGTCAAATTTGTAAGAGGACAGGTCACATTGCTATAAATTGCTGGTACAGAAATGCCATTCCTCTTAGTTATCCATTAACTCTATGATCACTTGTCAAATATGTGGACTGAAAGGACATGCTGCTTTGGACTGCCGTTACAGATCAACCTATACATTTCAAGGAGCTGAACCACCTTCTACTCCTACTGTTATGACTGCACATATTACCAACAGAGCTAGTTTTTCTGGTTGATCATCTCTAGTACCATCTGTTGGTACTAATACATTTCCTGTGTCTTCTCTCAGTTCCAGTTCTTCTGCAGCTGTCCCTGCCTCAGTTGAGAGGGGGAATACTAGTGGTAATGTTGAAAATCATGGTGGGGGTGGTAATGTTGTAGTTGGTGGCAGTGAAAATAATCTGGAGGTGAAAATGGTGATATGGGAAACAATGTTGTTGGTAGTAATATTTTTGAAGGTGACAGTGGTTCCAATAATACTGTTGGGAGCAGTAGTGATTCTAGTGGAAGTAGTGGTTCTACTGGTATCAATGGGAATTTGATTTCTGATATCAATACCAATGAGAGATTTATTTCTACTCCTATTTTACCTCAAGAACTGCAGTTTGTTCCTGATCCTGCTACCTCCTACAATAATCACTCAATGTTGACTCGTGCAAAGAATGGGATTTTTAAGAAGAAAAGCTTTGATGAATTTTGTGCTTACTCTTGCATAGCTCAATGGAATGTTCTTGATGAGTTATCCTTTTTCAGTGGTTTGACTTCTGTTATAGACATTGTTGATGTTGCTAAACATTTTAAAGCTGCTGTTGGTCATGTTGAATGGGAAAATGCTATGAAAATTGCAGTATTAATATGCAGATTTCTGTTCACAACACAATTGCAGTTATCTTGTGAACTTCAATCTTCTTAAGATCAAGCATCTAAACAACTTGTCGTGCCAACCAAAATCAAAGATGGATTTGACAAAAAGATGTCTTGTCAAGATTTGTGTGCTTTCTCTTGCGTTACTTCACAAAAGATGAAGCAAGAGATTACTTACAGACACAATGATGTGTTCATCTGTCCAGAAAAATATGCAAAGGAGTTAGTTCATGATGCTGGTATAGATACATCAAGATCTTGCTTAGTTCCTTGCAAATCAAGTCTTCAAGTGCTTAAGATTGAAGGTAGATATGGTACTCTTCTCAGTGATCTTTTTTTTTTGTTAAGATGCATTGTTGGTGCTCTCCAATACTTGAGTTTTTCAAGACCAGATATCCTCTTTGTTACAAATCTTGACCATGAGCATGTTCCGAATCCGAGCTCTCTACTTTGGAACAAACTTTGAAAGGCTAAGGTTCCTGGTAAAGTCAAGATGTGTGCTTGGAAAGTTGCCTCTAATATTCTTCCCATAAGAAGTAGGCTAAGTGAACGGGGTGTGGACGTTGACACTCAATGCCCTTTCTGTGAGGAGGAGGTGGAGTCACCTATTCATGCTATGAGAGATTGTTCCCATGCAACTGAGTGCCTTCAACTAGCACAAGTTCCCCTGCTGCCGAATACTATCTCGGTATATGATTGGTTAGTTTCAGCTTTATTTGTTCCTACCATCTTTCCAATTCTGCTTATGATTCTATAGGCCATATGGCGTAATAGGAATCAGAAGGTTTGGGAGGGCGAGGTTAAACAGGCCTCTGAAATAGTGTCGTTAGCTTTGGGTTGGTGGGAGGATTATAAAATGGCTAGAAGCTCTTTGAATGAACCAAGGATTATTTTTCGGTCTAGATGGAAGAAACCCTCAGTTGGGTTTGTAAAGCTTAATGTTGATGTTGCCTTCGATCCAAATACTGGAAGGATGTACAGGGTTAGGAGGAGTTTTCAGTGATCATGAAGGTTCTTGTTTAGGAGCATTCACCAAGTTCATTGTGTCTGCTAGCTCTCCTCGACATAGTGAACTCCTTGTAGTTCTTGAAGGTGTTGGATGCAAGTACATCATCTGCTGCCACTAGTTGTGGAAACTGATTGTCAAGTACTAGTGAATGTTGTTCAATCAGGTTCATTGGATCACTCTAGCATAGGTTTTCTTCTTTCTGACTTGAGAGAGAGTCTTCGCCTTGCATCTAATGCGAGAGTAATTTTTGTTAAAAGAGAAGCTAATTCGGTAGCTCATACTTTAGCTCAGTATACTTTGTTTTCTCAGATGAACACATGTTTCTCTCTTGTAATTCCTCCGCATGTGGGTGAACTTATCTCTTTAGATTGTTCTCTAATCAATGAAATAAATTTCATTCCCCTAAAAAAAACAGTATATAGAATCTCTAATATTAAATCGGTTAAGGTTTTCATTCATTTACGTCAAGTCCACCGATCATATATATCTAACCAAAACTCTGGTAAAAGAGTAATGATAGGTGAACCACTTTTTAAGGAACCATCTTAGAGCCCACTTTAGGTGGCAGCATACGTGGTATATTCACGTTATCAAAATATTAGTTATGTCTTTTATATTTTCATTTTTTCTTAATTATTAATTTTTTTTTTCTGTTCTCACTTTCTTAGTTTAATCTTATCAACCCTATTTTTCTTTTTTTTATCTAACTTGTGTTGTCTTCATCTTCATCAAACCAACCATCTCATCTGCTCGATCTTCCATCGATCAACTTATATTGAATTAGAGTATCACATGATTCTTATTAGGCTTCCATGGTTATTGTTGTGTTGGATGAAGATTTTTTTAGATATCTATGTGACTACGATTCCTTAATCAAAAACAAAAACAAACAAAAAACCCTCATGTGAATTTGATTCGATTACCATGACAGGTTAGAGGATTGTTCACTGACGTTGGGTTGATAGAGAACACTAATATCAATATTATCGTGGCGAGATGGGCACTCTTGAAGACCTTCAATTTCAATGTACAGCTTCTTGAGAATTTATGCATACTGCCATACGTTGTTCAAATCGAATGGTAAGAGGCTATAGATGAATGCTATATATATAACTAGCTCTATCTAGGATCCATTACATATTGAAATTCCTAAAATTTATCAAAAGAGAAAATGAAAGCAAAAGAGGACGAAAAGTTTTCAGTGTTTGCTCTTTTAGGCATCAACATATTTCTTTTCTCTAGTTTCAGCTTACCAGATCAACTTATTGATAAGAGTAAGATTGAGCATGTGAGATGGTTGGTTTGATGAAGATGAAGATGACACAAGTTAGATAAAAACTAAGAAAAATAGGGTTGATAAGATTAAACTAAGAAAGTGAGAACAGAAAAAAAAATAGTAATTAAGAAAAAATGAAAATATAAAAAACATAACTAATGTTTTGATGATGTGGATATGTCTCGTATGCTACCATCTAAGGTGAGCTCTAAGGTTATCAGGACCCACCTTGAATTTCACCTTCAAGAAAAATTTATCGAAAAATCAGCACAACATCTCTTGAAATGGACAACACTCATCTGAAAAATCCAGATAAACACTACTATATATCATAATCCAACCATCCTCAATTCATTGAGGCATCCACTCCCCTCAAACACATCCACCACAAATATTGATAAATCATTTCTAAATCCAACACATAAACGTCCCAAAATAAATTATATGTCAACCTCCAAACATTTCCAAAATATAATCACAAATCTTAACACACAACCGAATGTTATACAACATTCCCATGGTAATCAGAGCAAGAAAATACACTGGTAGGTTAATTAGGTAACCTACTGGTGAAAAGTAGTGGTGGTGTTGGTAACTATGCCTCGCCTCATACTACTACCGACCTAAATTTTGCAGACTGAGAATTTTAACACGAATGACCCAGAGGAAAACATTTGAAAACGTTAAAGTAAGTGGACAAAAATAAATTTAATAAAAATGAACAAATAAAATATTTAAGATTTCCTAATTTAATTTTCATAGAAATTATGCTGCATGCGACAACTCAAAAACTTTTAACTTAAAAAATCAACAAAAACATGACTAGCCTCACTAGTCTCCCATACTTTGTAATAAAGAGCCCCTCAGGCTAATATATATATATATATATATATACATATATATATATATATGTATTTACACTCGTCACATTCCATGTATGAATTCTTATGAAAATATATGAAAAATAGAAATTCATCCAAGGCTACGACGCTTGCGACTAATTCTCACGAAATATCATAATGAAAATTTACCTCATTATCCCCTATATGAATTACTACTTTCATATAGGGCTACGACGCTTGCGTCTCATGCTCACGTCACACCATAATGAAATTTTACCTCATTATAGCGGAAAAATACGTATGACTAGCTAGCATTTATATACATATTATCCTCATAATTATCAGTGTGTGTGTGTGTGTATTCACCGAAACTCTCACTTTCGGTTATTCTCCAACAATACATAAAATCGTCAAATTCAAATGATGTCATATGCTCCAACTAAAAGAAATTGATCAACAATAAACCATTTGCATGCATATTATTTAAAACAAGTTTATTCAAAATTTAGACCTAAGCCTGATGTCGATCTGAGGTCTCTTCTACTCAAGCCTTTTTACTTCCTGTTTCAAATATATAATTAAATCCCCAACTAAAATTCAACACTTATTTAAAAATAGAAAAAATTAAAAGTGAGCCTTAACACACTCATCCTTGCCTAACTTCATTATTCTTAAATCGATACAGACCAAACTTTACCACAAATACGGGCAACCTCATTACAACATTCTACAGTCTTAACAATATTAATCCACTGGCCGGATTTTACCCCATTAACCATCAAATTCTCCAATCTTTGAAAAATCTCAAACCTATCCAAAACTCCTCAAAAAATTCTAAACTTCACATCATTACACTCCCCTCAACATAACAAATCTAAAACCCTGAAACACTACATAACAGCGGCGGCGGCGCCGTCTGCTCTGCCGGCAGCAGCGGCCGGCGGCCGACTCTAATGACCTCCAATGCCTATCAAAATTTAACACCATCTTCCTCTCATCCTGCTCTACAACTTCCCTAACTATCACAAAGTCCAATTCTAAGGTTAAATAGGTCAATCGAACCAAAACACAAAAAGGGAACCCTATAATTTTTAACACCCGATTCTCCTTACCTAGACCAAGTGGGAGTGAATCCTTTAAAGGGATTGATGCATGAGAGGAGAGATTCCTATTGATCCAACCAGCTCCGGCTATGGTGGTCGGAGGGGGAAATTCCGACGAGAGGACAACCGGTTCTTCAGAGGAGTTTTCTCTCATTCGATGGCGCTGCTGGCTTGCTCACTGGCCTAGGAAGAGAGAGGAGGAGACATTGGTTCGATCAAGACCGGAGCGGCGGTCAGAGCTGGCCGGACGATGGCTGGCAGAGGCGAAGAGCACCAGCAAGGGAGGGAACTCGAGGAAGAAGAGAGAGAGTCGGGGAAGAAGAGAAAAATAGAGCTTGGGCTTTTTTTTTTTTTACTCCACTTTGACCCTGGTCCACTCTTAAAAAAACCCACTCCAAAAATAACATACTCCCAACAACAACCCAAAAAATAATACCTTAATAAAAATTACCTTTTACAAATTAAAATTTACCCATTTTTATCGTCTTCAAATATTTTTCCTACAAATAATTTCTCCGAAATACTCCTCACTGAAAACATCTCTAGGGTCCTTGAAACTAAAAATTCATTAACGAAGACGGTAAAACTCTTATTAATACCAAGCTAGTAATTAAGGTAAAAATTTAAGAGTCGGGATGTGATAATTCTCCCATCCTCATAAAAATTTCGTCCTTAAATTTACATACTTGTCAATCAAAGAGGTTGGGATATTGTTGCCTTATTTGCTTCTCCGGTTCCCAAGTGGCTTTCTCTACTTGATGAATTCTCCACAATACCTTGACAAGTGGGATTGTCTTGTTCCACAGCACTTGTTCCTTCCGGTCAAGAATCTGAACTGGTTCCTCTTCATTGGTCAAATCGTTCTTTATACTAATCGGTTGCTCTTGCAATACATGAGAGGGATCAGCAATGTACTTGCGAAACATGGATACATGAAACACATTATGTATCCTGGATAATTCTGGAGGCAATTCTAACTGATAAGCAAGTGAGCTAACCTGCTCTATTATCTCATAAGGACCAATATATCTTGGACTAAGCTTTCCTCGTTTACCAAAACGTACTACTCCTTTCCAAATGGAAAGTTTCAAGAACACCCAATCACCTACTTGAAACTCGTCATTCTTGCGGATATCTGTATAACTCTTTTGTCCACTTTGAGCTACTTTAAGTGTATCTCTAACTATTGTAATCTTCTCATTTGTGTCATGAATTATCTCTGGACCATATAATTCTTTTTCTCCTACTTCATTCCAACACAAAAGTGTACGACACTGCTTCCCAAACAAGACATACCTAATAACACATAGCATCCAAAACATAAACTGCTAATGAATCCACCGCGGTCGGATCATCACTCTATAGACAGTACTTGCTACTAGGCAAATATGATAGTGACAAAGGATGCAGGAAACGAAAACCTAATGATCTGATACCAACTGTCAGGGGCCCATCTCAAATTTCATCATGAAACTTGAAGTAAATCCTGCGAGGTCCACCTCCAAGGAAAATTTATCAAAAAATCAGCATAACTTCCCTTGAAAATGGACAACCTGCACCTGAAAAATCCAGATAAATCAAAATCCAACCATCCTCAACTCTTGGAGCCATTCACTCCCCTCAAACACATCCACCACAAATATTGATAAATCATCTCTAAATCCAACACATAAACGTCCCAAAATAAATTATATGTCAACCTCCAAACATTTCCAAAATATATCCATAAATCTTAGCACACAACCAAATATTATACGGCATTTTCATGGTAATCAGAGCTACTAATCTAGAGGAAGCAAGAAAATGCATTGGTAGGTTAATCAGGTAACCTACTAGTGAAAAGTGGTGATGGTGTTGGTAACTATGCCTCGCCTCATACTAGTACCGACCCGAAATTTGCAGACTGAGCATTTTAACACGAATGACCCAGAGGAAAACATTTGAAAACGTTAAAGTGAGTGGACAAAATAGATTTAATAGAAATAAACAAATAAAATATTTATGTTTTCCCAATTTAATTTTCATAGAAATTATGTTGCATGCGACAGCTTAAAAGCTTTTAACTTAAAAATTTAACAAAAACGTGACTACCCTCGCTAGTCTCCCATATTTTGTAATAAAAAGCCTCTCAGGCTAATATATATATATATATACACACACTCATCATATTCCTTGTATAGATTCTTATGAAAATATATGAAAAATAAAAATTCATACAAGGCTACGACGCTTGCGACTAACGCTCACGTCACATCATAATGAAATTTTACCTCTGTATGACAAAAAAGACGAGTGTATATACGTGCATATCCCCTATATGAATTATTACTTTCATATAGGGTTATGACGCTTGCGTCTCACACTCACGTCACACCATAAATGAATTTTACCTCATTATGGCTGAAAAGTATGTATGGCTAGATATCATTTATATACATATTATCCTCATAATTATCTATATGTGTGTGTGTTCACCGGAACTCTTACTTTTGGTTATTCTCCAACAATACATAAAATCGTCAAATTCAAATGACGTCATATGTTTCAACCAAAAGAAATTGATCAACAATAAACCATTTGTATGCATATTATTTAAAACAAAAGTCCATTCACAAATTTAGGCCTAAGTCTGATGTCGATCCAATGTTTCTTCTGCTCGAGCCTCCTCACGTCCTGTTTCAAATATATAACTAAATCCCCAACTAAAATTCAACACTTATATAAAAATAGGCAAAATTAAAAGTGAGCCTTAACACATTCACTCTTGCCTAACTTCGTTATTCTTAAATTGATGCCGACCAAACTTCACCACAAATACGGGCAGCCTCATTATAACCTTCTACAGTCTTAACAATATTAATCCAACGGTCAGATTCTACCCCATTAACCACCAAATTCTCCAATCTTTGAAAAATCTCAAACATATCTAAAACTCTTCCAAAAATTATGAACTTCACATCATTACACGCCCCTTAACATAACAAATCTAAAACCCTAAAAAACTACTTAACAGCAGCGGCCGACGGCCAACTCAGGCAACCTTCAATGCCTACCAAAATCTAAAATCATTTTCCTCTCAACCCGCTCTACAGCATCTGTAACTAGCACAACGTCCAATTCCAATCTTAATTAGGTCAAGAGGGGGTGAATCATTTTGAGGGATTTATACACGGGATGAGAGCTTCTTATTGAGCCAAGCAGCCCCGGCTATGGCGGCTGGAGGGGGAAATTCCAGCGAGAGGACAGTCGGCTCCTCAGAGGAGTTTTCTCTCATTTGGTGGTGCTGCTGGCTTGCTCACTGGCCTAGGAAGAGAGAAGAGAAGACAACGGTTCAATCGGTACAAGAGCGGCGGTCAGAGATGGCCGGACGGCGGCTGTCAGAGACGGAGAGCTTTGGCGAGGGAGGGAACATGGGGAAGAGGAGAGAGAGTCGGGGAAGAAGAAAAAAATAGAGCTTGGGTTTTTTTTTACTCCACTTTGAACCTGGTCCACTCTTAAAAAAACCCACTCCAAAAATAACACACTCCCAACAGCAACCCAAAAAATAATACCTTAATAAAAATTATCTTTTACTAACTAAAATTTATCCCTATGAATATTTTTCTTACGAATAATTTCTTCGAAATACTCATCACTCAAAACATTTCTAGGGTCCTTAAAACTAAAAATTCATTAACGAAGACGGTAAAACTCTTATTAATACCAAGTTAGTAATTAAGGTAAAAATTTAAGAGTCGGGATGTGACAAAGGTGGTTCCCTGAAAGGTGGTTCACCTACACCTAGCATTACTCTTGTAAAAATCCTTCAAACTCTTGTAAATGATATGTAAAACATAGGAATTGATCTGTGAATCTTTGAGCTAGCTAGGTCCAAGTTGACAACGCCTCATTCTAACTCTGATCTAATCACAAACTATGCAACTTATTTCTGTCAGTTACATAAAGTGCGTACTTACCGTAAGTTTTCACAGTTTGATGGAGAAGTGGAGCGACTCGAGGTGCTATGTCATGGGAAGTTGAGAGGTTCATGGGTTTCGAATTTGCTTTTTTGAGCATGATAGAGTTCTCCTTCATGTCTCCATACAAAAGCCTGTACGAATTGCCTTGAAGGACTTGCTCCCTCAAACATCTTTCAAGCTTCTTCGGCTTCAGCCATAACCAATCCAGCACACTCCATGCCCACCTTACAATTATGCTTACAAAAATAAGGCTCAGTGCTACCCAACTAGCCACTGTTACTTCCCTATCATTTGAGGAATTGAGACAATATCTCGAGCTAGCTATGATATGGAGGTTATGTCTTACCGGCCGGATGTGTGGTACTTATTGTGAAGAACTATCTCGTTAAGGCATCGAAGAAAGCGAGTCAACATCAGCCCTAAAAATCATTCAAATCTAGCGATTGGATCACTAATGAAGCAGAGTTCCTAGCTCTTCCTTTATAGGATGTCCACTGCCATTTATAATTACAAAAGACCCCCCAATTATGGGGTCATCTTCAATTACATACCCAACTTTCAAATTTTGTTATTTTGATAACTGAAGTTTGACTCCGTTAACAACTTCATACCTTACCGTTAGAAGCCACAGTCAAGTGCTAACGTGGTAGTTAAGCTGCCAAAGATCAAGGGCTATTTCGTCATTTACATATTGCAGTAAAACAAAACAATTAAGGATCCGTGAGGGTTCGAACCCGGGTCCCTACAATATTTGATAAACGCCCAACCACTGGGTCAAGTCGAACTATAACTGCATGAACTGAATGAATCTAATTTTGAGGAGCGTTTGAGTCGTCGACAGTAGCATTATGTGGTTCGAGATCATCTGCGAGCTGGTGATTTACAGTTTGTAAGTTATTTTTCTCCGACAACGATGACGTCTTGGATGTGGAGACCTCTGATTCTACTGCTCTCTTTGCCGTCACCGACAGGCTCTCCAAGCTCTAAGATGGCGCCAAGGTCTACATCGGCCTCCGCATCCCCAACGCTGATACCTCTTCCCCTCAGCCCATCGATTTGGTTCTCCTCAACAAAAGGTCAGTTTCTTCTATCTTCTTTTCTCTTTTCTCCAACTTTCCAATTCAATTCTCTCACTAACATCTCTCTATTTTATCAATCAATCAATAATATTACAGGGAGGGAGTGGTGATCGCGGTCAAGAACTTGTCAGTATTCATCCCCCATCAAGCCCGATGGCAGCTGGGTTTTTGAGAGCCTCTCTAAACACAAAGCAGACGACCATCCTGATCCTGTCAGTCCCTCTCTTCTTGCTTTAACTAGTTGTATATCTACTCGCTTATGAATTCATCCGATCCAATATTGACTGTGCAACTATGCATTCCTTTTTGCATAAAAATTAATATTAATATATGTTCATTCAGTTCTTCTTGTGATACTTGGACTTGACCTAGTGGTTGGGTGTTTTGTCAAACATCGCAGGTTCGAACCCCTACGGAATCCTTATTGTTTTGTTTGGCTGCAATATGTTGTATCGAAATGACGCAATTGCCCTTGATCTTTGGCAGCTTAATTGCCACGCCAGCACTTGATTATGGCTTCTAACGTAAGGTATGAAGTTGTTAACGGAGTCAAACTTCAAGTGTCAAAATTTGAATGTTAGGTATGTAATTGAAGATGACCCCTAGTTCAGGGAATCTTTTGTAATTAATCATAAATAAAATACCATTATTGTCTAGTAGGCATATATTTTCTACGAGCAAGCGTCACTAGATCTCTATACTAATTAGGGCTGTCACTCGGTCGGTTCGAATCGGTAATGGGCGTTACCAACTTCAAAACCAAAGTTTTCGGTAATGAAATATGACTTTCAATTACCAAACCAAAAACTTCGGTATGAGATAAATCTTACCAACTTCGGATGTCGGTTTTTCGGTATTACCAAACTTCACAACAAATATATTTTCAAAATATAACAAAACGATACAAAACTATAAAATTTAAATATCACTTGAGTTTCTAGAGTATGATAATACATATACAAAAGATAGTCATTTCAATACACATTATCATTATGGTTTAATTTTCTACCGAAATAGTCAGGATGTAAATGTTTCCAAATTTTTATATGAACAAGTTATGTGTCATCTATGTGAAAGTATGTGTGTGGAAGAGTCGACCAAAATAAGTCACATAAGGGCAGTAAAAGCTTTTTCATGTAATGAGTGACGTTAAATTATGGTTGACCGCTTTGATCAAGACCCGAGCATTATTGAGTACAATTGAAGTTTCTATCATAATTGTATTATACTATAATGATCACATCAAACGGTCGAATTTTAATTTTGTGAATTGTAATCATTGGAACCACAACATGTCTGGTAATGTGGTATAACTTATTTAGTAAGTTATATGCATATGTACATATTTGTGAACCAACTACAAAAAGGAAGCAAAATTTTCAAAAATCTTGTGAACTATGTTGTGATCAATATAGTGAAATACGACTATAGTAGAAAAATTATGTATTTTTGATAATGTTTTGGCCTTGATCAAGGCGGCTAACCCTATTTACGCTTGTGCTTCATATGGGGAGTCCTATCATCAAGAGAGGTAAAAACATTCTTAAATTTTTATATGGGCGGTTACATGTCATCTAAGTGGGTTTGTCTATGTGTGTGTGTGTGATGAATTGACTAAGATGGGTAGGTAAGAGCGTTTTTATATAACAAGTAACATTGAATTAAAGTTGATCGCTTTAATTGAGACCCGAATGCTACCAAGTATAGTTGAATTTTTCTATTAATTGTCTTGTTTTTTACTAAATGGTATATACAATTGAAAACGTGAGATAAGATTATTAGTCTGTGTGTTTTTAGAAATGTAAGTCTTTAAATGATTAGAATTTCGGTAAATTCGGTATTTACCAAAAACCAAACCAACTTTTTCGGTATTTCTCGGTTTCAGTTTTTTTGATTTCGATTACCAAAATTCGGTTTACCAAATCATAAATTTTCGGTCGGTTTTCGATCGGTTTGGTATTTATCAAACCAAATGGCAGCCCTAATACTAATGTAAGTATCAATGTATCATACTTGTTGGATTAAAGAAAACTCTCCAACTCTCCCAAAAAAAAAAACTCTCCAACTCAGTATTTGTTGGATTAAAGCTTCTACACCTCAGCATATTTTTCGATTGTTCATCGAAAAAAATAATAATTTTCGATTAGTCTTACTGTGCAATATGCCGGTCGTATTAGAATGGATCACATGTGAGTTATTTTTAAGCATTTTCTTGAAAAGTAGTTGAAAATTGCGGAAGATCGAAACCTAATTGTATTGTATTCATTTCAATTTTTATTTAATTTTTAAACGGTGCTATATGTTCACACCTTATTTTCTTATTTACACAAGGTGCTGAAATAAAATAGTGCTATGTCACCTACCAAAAGCACACTGGCCCAAAAGAAGAGATGGAGAATGGGTGCCCAACATTGCCTAAGCAACCCTAAGCTCACAATCCACACCACGTTAAGCCCAAACCCATAGTTTATTTGAACTTTAGGGTTTCCCGCTAAGAAACTCAGGCTGTCAATCCTCATAAGGATCATTGAGCATATATATATAAGAGACGTGGTGATCTTTCTTAATGGAATGAAAGATCATGTCAGACTATCACGTGAACTTTTAAGAACACCGAAAAATCTCTCCTCTTAATGCTATTCACTCATTTTTTATATTTTAAATTGACTGGTCTAATAATATAATTTAACCCATTTTCACCCCTTGCATGGTTCCCACCAAATTTGAGTTATATGATTGCCTATGGCAACCACATAATACTGCCACTTTGTACTCAAAGACCAGAGAGAATAATTAATGGAATGAAAGACCACGTCAGACTGACACGTGATCTTTTAAGAACACCGAAAAATCTCTCCCCTTAATGTTATTCACTCATTTATTATTTATTTAAAATTCTGACCGGTCTAATAATATAATTTAAGCCATTTTCACCCCTTGCATGGTTCCCACCAAATTTGAGTTATATGATTTCCTATGGCAACCACATGACACTGCCACTTAGTACTCAAAGGCCAGAGAGAATAATTACTCGCCTCTCTCATAAACTTTGCTCTATGCTACTTAATGTCTTGAACTTAATTTGCAGTCCATTTAGACACGGATCCAGAGCCATAGTAGTACAGTTATGCGTCATCCTTCTTAGACAGATTTTTTTCTCTGCCTCTTTCTTCGGAAATTGACTTGGGCGAACATCTTCTCCCAAGAGCAGTGAGGCAACCAGGATTTCACAATGGGTATGACTAATTTTGTATAGACACAAGAAATTTTGTTTGATGTTTGTAACACAGTGGGAGGCTCATCCTCACACCTTTACTTTATTTATTCAAACCATACAATAGGGAGGACATAAAACCAAAACCTTGTACATTTAAAATGACAACAATAGATACTAGACGCACTAACTTTTCAAACTCCTCAATTACAGAATCATTTTCAATATTATCAGCAAACTCTTTTTCGATGTAAAGAAGCATCAAATCATCAATAAAATCATCTTCCATCTTGTTTCTAAGTTTATTTTTCAAGATGTTCATACATGAAAATGCTCTTTATGTTGTTGCTGTAGATACTGGTAGAGTTAACACAAGACAAATCAACTTATATATCATAGGAAAAAATGCAGCATTTCTTGATTCAACTAACCGCCAACACTAATCCGATAAAGAAGCTGTGTGCACAAATCTGTCATCCCTCTGAACATCTGCAAGAAAGTACCCAGACTCCATATCTAAGGCAACCATATCACATGCTAAAAATCCATTAGATAAAACTTAGAAGCAAGATTGCGAACACTTTCAGGGTTGAATGCTTGGAAATTATCTCGTGGATCAAATGTACCACTAAGAATAAGAAGTTCTAAGGAATGATCTTTAAATCTACTATCAAGCTCTCTCAACTGAAAGTCTATCACATAATAGTATAGTGACCCGATAATAATGTTTTTTTGTAATACTTTGTGCACAATCTTGCTCTGTACCTTTCTTATAAGGAGCAGACATATCTGGCATTTTAATACCATGTTCATAACAAAATGACTCTACCCTCACAATCAAATCATCCCAGCCATTATCTCTTAGAGCTTGAAGTTTCTGTTTTGCAATATCAAGAAAACTTAGAGCATTTAAGATGTCTATTGCTTTCTTTTGTAAATATTGACAAAGAAAATCAGTGATCTTCAAGACATCATGCATCAAAAGCAAGCAAAAGACAAAATCAAAACGGTTCACAACTATACTTACACCTTTTGCTTCTCCTTGGACTTTACGTGGTCCATTTTTTCCCAATTCTGCAAGAGTCTTCTTGGTAGCACCAAATAACTTGATCAAACTTGAAATAGAGCGAAGATGTGAACTTCAACAAGTAGCCCCTGCCTGTTGTAAAGTAGTAGTCTGATTAGCCTCTCTACCAGTCTCAAGTGTACTTGCAGCCACTAAATCAACAATATCGGCTTGTGCAATAACTCTTAACGCTAAATGGCGTTGTGCAGAAGAATCAACAAAATTCACTACAAGATTCAAAGAAGAGAAGAATATCCAAATATCATGCACCCCTCTAGCCACGACAATTAAAGTGAATTGTAAGCGGTGAGCAAAACAATGCACATAATATGCATACTTACATTCTTTTTGAAACAAAGCTTGTAATTCATTAAATTGACCCCGCATATTGCTAGCTTCATCATATCCTTGTCCCCTCATATTTTCTACTTGGAGATCATACTTACCAAGGACAGTGCATATCTCATCCTTCAAAGTTTGAGAACAATTGTCTTTAACACTAATAACTTTAAAATACCGTTCTCTAATATACCCATGACAATCAACAAATCGAAGAATGATAGTCATTTGCTCCTTATTAGACACATCAACAAGTATACAAAACTGACCGTTTCATCAACAAGTATACAAAACTTACTATTTCCCACCTCATCACGAATCTTGACCCTAACTTTGTTACCAAGAATATTTGTGATTTGTTTTTGAATGAATGGAGAAGTATACTTTGCATTCCCAAGAGCGTTATCCAAGACTCTCTGAACTTCTATACTCATTCTCCCAAAAGAATTCAAAACCGCATCAAAATTTCCAGCATTGGATGAAGTACTACTCTCATCATAACCTCTAAACGCACATCCTTGCTGTGCCAACAACCTTGCACTCTCTATACTAGCAATAAGCCGAAGTCGGTTATCTGCTACTTCTCTTGTGGATTGGGTGCTAATCACTCTCTTAATATGCCTAGTTGAGATTCTTAGAACAGCCCACTGGTGCATACATGTATTATGTGGAGAATTGAGTAATCCCACATGATGAAAAAAGCCAGACCTTTTTGACTTGGCATTCTTCCAACCATTAAACCCGTCATCTGTGAATGCTGGATGATGGGAAGGATAACTATCAAATAAGAAACAAGGGAAACAATAGGCTTTGTCTAACTCTATAGAATACTCAAGCCACTACCAACTCCTATACCATTTCTTACAAAATTTTCGGCCTTGAACTCCATCCCAAGAAGAAGGATAGCTTGCTAAAACAAGTTGATACGGTCCTAAAACCATATAAGCTCTTCTAATACTATCATGCAAATTTTGAGGATAACTGCATATTGGTCGTCTTATTCTCGGATCACATTGAAGAGCAGTGATATTAAAATTGTTTTCTATCCCAATTCTATCATTACGACACTCTATAGATGGAGACTCTTCTTGTGGAATAGATGGGGACTCTTCTAACATAACATCATTCACAGAATCAACATCCATATTTCTACTCCCGGTTTCACTTCTAATTCTAATTCCACTTCCACTTCCACTTCCACTATCACTAGTTGCATCATTTTTATACCATGAATGCAGATTTTTGAACCGTTTAGTCTTTGGTTTATCTGTCATTATGCTCAATAGAATAATACCTATAACAATATATGTATATCAGTACTAATTGTACTATAAAACACAAACAATAGCTAAGTAATCTAAGTATCTAACACAATCTAATATCACCAGACAACAGTGTACATATATAATAGTGCTAATTTTAATAAAGCTGAAACAAACAATGCACTTACCAAATCACTTCAATCTTCGCCAAAAACCAGATTATCCTCTACGTAGAGTACTACGTAGTTGTGGAACAAACCCAAGTGGATTCTACATTGTAATGTATGGCAAGAGTCAGCAAACCCTCAACAAAATAATCCTAAATTCTCATTCCTCAACAAAGTTCAATCAACAAACTAATCCCAATCCTTAACAAATCATACCTACAGATTTGAGTATGCCGGCAGATGGCAGTACTCGGCAAGTCGGTGGTCGGCGCGGCGGTTAGATTTGATTGTGACTGGTGGTTGTAGGCTCGACAATACTCAGCTGGTGGTTGTGACTGTGACTGTGACTTTGTGAGGTTTAAGGAATTGATGGGCTGGTGGTTGTGGACTTGTGGGTTTTTTGCTATACTAATAGTTTAGTGGGCTAATTTAGGTATGGTTAGTAGACTTTAATATGTACCCAACTGTATGTATGGCTGATTATTGGTATGGCTATAGCCGTGATAACCACCGTTATACTTTCACCACTATCCAAGAGATGTATTAGCATTTTATCCATATCATTTAAAAATCCGAAAGTACTTTAGGTGGAATCCCAATTCTACGTAACTGTGTTAAAGGGTAATATGATCCTCCTTAATTGCAGTTTTTGGGTTCCTCGATATTTTTAGCACATATGGGAAGCTCTCTCTGTATATTTGTATCTAGTCTCAGTTTGAAGAAATCAGCTTCTATAACATTCCTCGTGAAACAACTTCATTGTTGATGTGATATTCAGTAGTTTGGGTCACTAGTTGACGCTTTCAACGCTCAATGCATTTAACTTTGATAACTTAAATGTAGGTTGTAGTAGGGGTTTCAAGTTGTAACTTTTATGTTTATTCTCAATATAAAAAAAAAGTTACAGAAAATATATATCATGCTACAAGCTTAAAGTACAGAGAAAGTTCTACTATATAGACCTGCTTTCAAGACTATTTTTTTCAAAACATGGCACCTTACCACCCCGTCCAAAACACGTGCAATTATTCTTACTAGTGTGTGTCTATATATGAAAACGATAGAGAGCGCACGTGCACTCTCTTTAAAGTGCGCACGTCCCTCTGTTTGCCACCATCCGACACTGATGATGGCGCGTCTCCACCCTAAAAGACTCTAACAGCGTCCCCGAGTACTTTCCCTCCCCGGCGAGTCCGTTCTTTTCTAGTTTTTCTGCGAGATCACCCAAAACTTAAATAAAGTCGATTTTTCTGGAAACTGGAATTCGGTGGACTCGCCGAGGAGGCAAAGTGATCGGAAACGCTGCTTGAGTCCGCTAGGGTGGAGACGCGCCGTCGTTGGTGCCGGACTGTGGCAAACGGAGGGACGTGCGCACTTTAAGCCAGTGCGCACGTGCGCTCCACATCCGGCCTATATATGTGTATATATATATATATATATACAGTCCGGATCCAAATAGGACGTCCACATTGAGTTTAAAGTGCGGACGTCCCTCCGTTCTTCACCGGACGGCTCTGACAATGGCGCACCTCCACCCAAGCAGACTCCAACGGAGTCCCTGACCACTTTTCCTTCCCGGCGAGATCGATTTGAAGGTCTGGGCAGCAACCTCCTCCCAAAAATCACACAAGATCAATCTCGTAGGAAAACTGGAATTCGGCGGACTCGCCGAGGAGAGAAAGTGGTTGAGGACGCCGCTGGAGTCGGCTCAGGTGGAGACGCGCCGTCGTCGGTGTGGACGTCCTCTGCATATATATATATATATATATATATATATATATATATATATATCACACACACACATACAAGTACGAAATACACAACACTGCCGCCTGTCATCAATACACAACTCGTTAACGTTTATGTAGAATGACAGGAGCACCATACTGTGGTTGAAGGGTTATAGGATTAAAAGGAGCATGGGTATAAGATGGAGAAAGCTCAAATGTGAAGTGTTGCAAGATCAATGACAAGGCCAATTTCGCTTCCATCATGGCAAAGTTTTGTCCAATGCAAATCCGGGGACCTGCTCCGAAAGGAAAGAACGAGAGCTGGCCTTTTGTTGCCTTCGAAACTCCTTCAGAAAACCTCTTTGGCCTGAACTCTTTTGCATCATCACCCCACAGTTCCTTGTCATGGTGAATGAGCAGTGTTGGTAACACGACTTCGACTCCAGCTGGGAGTGAGAATTTCCCGAGTTGTATTTCCTTATGAATGGTTCGAGAAAGCACAACAACTGCTGGGTATAATCGTAGAACTTCAAGTAAAATCATGGTTACCTGAGGCATCATACATACAAAAATATATATAGGTGAGGTTAACTCTAGTAATTCAAGAAACCCTTTCAGTTTAGAGTAAAAGTAATATATACTTACAACTTTTAGGTGAGTTAAACCATCAAAGTCGGGCTTGTTCATTCCAAAAACCTGCAAAACCTCTTCTCTTGCTAGATGTTGCCAATTCTGATTTTGACAAAGTAATACCATTGTCCAGACCAATAATACTGAAGTGGTCTCTTGCCCAGCAAAGTAGAAAAGCTTACATTCCTCAATCACATCTTCAATACTCATCCCACCATCTTTGTTGTTCTTCCCATGGTCCTGTATCTCTTTTAAGTTCGACTCCATCAGTGCACCTAATAAATCATCTTTCATGGCTTCACCTGCCTCAATGGCCTGCTCTCTTTTACTTATAATCCCCATGAGTAAATTTTTTATTTCTTTGTCAATTTGTTTCATCCTCTTGTTCATCTTAGTTGGTACAAATCTACATGCACGATAAAATTAATACCTCAATGAGAAAAGAGAGATAAAGGATTTTTGATGCATGCATGTAACATCATCTAAAGGAAGTTTAACTTTTACCTCCATCCTGGAATGTAAACACTTTGTATGCTTTTCATTACATACACTGCTTGCTCTTTTAGGAGTTCAAATATTTTTCTTCCTTCTTGATAGCTACTCCCAAATGCTGTTCGAGAAATCACATCTGCTGTTACATTTTGAATAGAAGGCCAGACATCAATCTCACATAACGAACTCTTTTTCGACACCACGGTCTCCCATTCTTTAATCATCTCATCACAACTCTGGTAAAATGCCGGCAACATACGCTGTTGCAAAAAAATCACAACTAATCACTAGTAATTTGAATAAATAGAGAGTTACAAGTTCTTGGCACCCCAAAAATTCTTCTACATACGGAATAATATTGTGTATATATATACCTTTGTAAATGTCTCCACAAAAAATAAAATAAAATGAAACAGGAAACTTAATTAATGAGTATTATTGATAATTAGAGTGAAATTATATATACTAGTTATATATACTAGCCTTTTACTCATGTATTTACACGGGACACGATCACGATTACCTTTAAAGAAACTTGAGTGGTTAATTTTGGTTGTCCACTACTCAAGTTGTTTTTCTTAATTATCTCTATGTTTTATTTTCTTTTGTTTATTTTGTTGTCTACTATAATGACCCTTGTTTTTATTTGTTTTAGTTGGCTCATTAAAGTTAATTGTGGCAGTTTACAATTTGGTAAATTCTCTGACTGCCGGCTTTAATAGAGTAGAGTAGAGATAAAATACCTTTAGCTTCTCAAAATGGAATGTTGGGTTGATGATCCTTCTGTGTTTAGCCCATTTCTCCCCTTCATAATGTGCAAGACCTGTTGCTAGCAACTTCACAAGTGGGTTTGAATGTGGCTTTTGAAAATCATTGAGTTTTGTGAAAACGTCTTTTAAATCTTCAAGATTCATAATGTTCACCCGTGGAACAGGACCCATCCATACAAAAGAGTTCTTACCTGAAAAGGTTATTGTCGATCACCCTCAAGTCAGCACATGCTATGAATTATATCATATCATATATATGATCGATCTCATTTTATTTCTTTTTCTGGTTCAAGAATTAAATAATAAGTTCAAAATGTATTCATCCATGATCTCATAATATCAAGTATGTAAAAACTCTTCTACTGGTTCAGTTGAGGTTTTCCTTCATCTATGTCGTCAAACTGGCAATCAGTCATACATATATCTAATCTAACCATATTACTCCTGTAGAAAACCCTTCAATCATATGCGCACACAAATTGATTAGTCGTGAACGATGCAAAACATATATAGGAAATGATGTGCTAACTCTATTTGATCACGAAAATAGTATTTCGTCAGTTATATATATGAATTGAAGTACATATGTACTTACCGTAAGTTTTCACAGTTTGATGGAGAAGAGGAGTGACTCGAGGGGCTATGTCATGGGATGTTGAGAGGTTCATGGGTTTCGATTTTGCTTTTTTGAGCATGATAAAGTTCTCCTTTGTGTCTCCATACAAAAGCCTGTAAGAATTGCCTTCGAAGCCTTGCTGCCTCAAACATCTTTCGAGCTTCTTTGGCTTGAGCCACACCCAATCCAGAAGACTCCATGCCCATCTTACTATTATGCTAACAAAGACAAGGCTCAGGGCTACACTAGTTGCCACTTTTACTTCCATATTTTGGCGTCTGTATATTTAGAGATAGAGCTAAGCTCTGAAACAAAAGAGAGAGAGCGAAAGGAGAGATAGGTTATGATAGTTGTGTAGTAATGAATTTGAAGAACCTACTAGATTAAAAGGAGCAACGTCATGCCTTAAATATGCGAAGCTTGAGGACTTAAACAATTCTTCCACGACTCTCTTTGCCTGTAACCCGAAAGGTAATAAAGATATCCAGAAGTTTCTCATCATAAATAGAAATATGTGAAAGAAATTGTTTTATTTTCCCTGATGAAAAAGAAGAAGAAAAAAAAAACATGGAGATAACCCTTACCAAAATACATTGTGATCCATTTATATAAGATACGCGAATATATCTGAAATATACCGATTAATTGTCTTTATACGTCAAATTTGGTGTCATTGGTTTGGATTTTGTGATTGAATTTGGTCCCTGTCACGCAGAAAACTCCAGTTCTCTGTTAGCGGCAGCTATCATTGAATACTGCATGTAAGCATGATCACATATGCAGGAGATAAGAGCATTATCAAACAAGTGATCGATCCCTATCTTCGTGGTGTTTGTGGTGACACAAGATATGTCCTCTAATCGATTTTGAGTTGTTTTTCGTGGTGTTTTCTCTTCACAATTTATTTGTTCTCAACTCCTAAAGCCCTAATTATAAAGATCTGAAATTATAAAAATCACTTCAATAAACATATAGTACTCAACTAGGAACTAACTAGTAAAGAGTATTGCTCTAATGTTGACATCATTTACTTTCACACATTGGTGACATACATCTAGTCATACACAATTAACGTAGAGACTTATTGTCACATCCTGACTCTTAAATTTTTACCTTATTTACTAGTTTGGTATTAATAAGAGTTTTACCGTCTTCGTCAATGAGTTTTTAGTTTTAAGGTCCCTAGAGGGGTATTGAGGGACGATTATTTCGGATGAATTATTCATAGGATAAATACTTGAAGACGGTAAAAAAGGTAAATTTAGCTAGTAAAAAAGTAATTTTTATTAGGGTATTATTTTTGGAGTGTTAAATTTTGGAGTTGAGTTTTATTTGGTGGGTATAATGAGTTGGATCGGTTTGGGAAAAAGCCTAAACATCTTTTCTTTTTCTCTTCTCTCTCTTTCTTCCCTGATTCTCTTCCTCCCTGCCGGAGACCACCGCCCCGTCCGTCGTCGTCCTACCAAGTTGGGTCACCACTCCAATTTTGTTCGATCCTCCGCCACCTCCTCTCTCCTTCTGGGTTGGTGAGCGGACCGGTCACACCACCGTTAGGGAGAAATCTCCTCTGAAAGGCTCGGCTACCCTCTAGCTGGAGCTTCCTCTTCTGGTCGCCATAGCCGGTGATTTTTGGCTCTTCTTGTAGCTCTCATCTAGGGTAGCAATCTTTCAAAAGGATCGTCTCAATTCGATCTTGGTAAGGAGAAATGTATAATTGAAGTTCTAGGAGTCAATTTAATATTTTGGTTCAATTACCCTAGTTAAGCTCAAAATTGGACTTTATGCTAGTTAAGAAAGTTGTAGAGCGGGTTGAAAAGAAGATGCTGTTAAAATTTGGTAGGCATTAGAGGTCCCCAGAGTCGGCTGCCAACCGCCAATGTGAAGTGGATTGTTAGGGTTTTAAATGTGTAATATTAAGAAGAGTTTAATGGTATGAAGTTTAGAATTTTTGGAAGAGTTTTGAATAAGTTTTGGATTTTTGAAAGATTGGTGAAGGCGATTAATTGGTTAGAAATTTGGCCGTTAGATTAATGTTGTTTAGGCTGTAGAATGTTGGTTTAAGGCTACCGATATTTGTGATGAAGTAAGGATTAAAGCAATTTAAGAATAACGACTTTAGGCATGGATGAGCGTGCAAAGCTCAAATTTCATTTTGTCTATTTTTATATAAGCGTTGGAATATAGTTGAGAATTTAATTTATATTTGGAAACAGGTCATCAGGAGGTTCGAGCAGAAGAGACCTCAGATTGACGTCAAACTTAGGCCTAAAGTTGTGAGTGAACATTTGTTTTAAATTAAATGCATGCGATAGTTTCATATTTAATGATTGAGTTTAATTTATTGAATCTTAATTTGTGGAATAATTTTCTTTTATGAATGGTTTATGCGAAGTATTTTTCGGAAGTGATCGATTATTCATATTTTTATTTGTTAACTTTGTTGTTTGGAAAGTTACCGAAAATGAGATTTTCGGTGGAGTCATATATTTATAGCTTCTTTTATAATTGACAATTTTCATTAATTTAGAGAGTTACCGAAAATGAGATTTTCGGTGGATATATCTATGGATATGTACTAGAATAGTATATATATATATATATATATATATATATATATATATATATATAAATGCTAGCTAGCCATACATGTTTTTCTGCCATTTGGTGGATATATATATATATATGGATATGTACGAGATTAATATATATATATATAAATGCTAGCTAGCCATATGTGTTTTTTCGTCATAATAAGAATTTTTTTTTATTATGGTGTGACGTGAGTGACAGACGCAAGTATCGTAGCCCTATATGAATGTAGTAATTCATATAGGGTATATGCACGTATATACACTCGTGATTTTCCGTCATAATGAGGTAAAATTCCTTTATGGTGTGACGTGAGCCTTAGGTTATTTGAGGAGATGTTGTGATTTGAGGAGCACGAAGGTTCTAGGAGTAGAAAGTTGCAGATGGATTTATTGAAGTGTAAGCAGGTATTATTAGGAAGGGTTGTTCAACGGAGGTATGCTGAATTTTCGGTAATATCTTCTTTGGAGGTGGTCCCCACATGATTTACTTCGGGTTTTAGGATGAAATTCGGGGTTAGTCATGACAGTTGGTATCAGAGCCTTAGGTTATTCGATTCCTTTCTCATTTTTAGTACTACCTCATATTTTTGGTCGTACTTAGTGTCTATAGAGTGATGGTCCGACCGCGGTGGATCCATTAACAGTATATGATTTAGACATTATGTGTTGATTATGTTTGTGATGTAGTTGTTCTTATTTTTATTTATGGACATTATTATGCCATAAATGTCTACATCGATCTCTAAGACTATGCCTCTGTACGCCGACCTCTTGAGTGATCATCCTATTTGAGTATAGAAAAGGTGTATAGATTTCACCTTTTCCAAGGTTCATTGAGTTAATATCAATAATGGTTAGAGTTCTGTGGGAGTTGGGAACTCAAATTGGAAACTTATAAGCTTGTTAGCATTCCTTTCATTTGCCCAATGATTAAAATGCTAGGTTGGGCAATTTGTATAAATATATAGTAGGCGAAATGTTTGATTTATGCCTTCGAGTTTTCTATTAATGGTGAGCAAGTATGGAGTTATAGTAGTCTGATGGAAGATCTTGGAATCGAGTTTCATGACTTCTGGGAGAAAAGAGTTGGAAAGAAAGTTGAAGTAGTGGTGTTTTTTATAGATGTAAAGGTTGGTTGAAGTGATGTGGTGAGATACTCATAGTAATTCAAAGAGGTACTTATGCGAGTTGTTGATGACTCTACTTTCTTGAGCGATTTATTCACTTGGGATTTGTGGCTAGTGTTTGGTTGCAAGACGTTGCTACATAAAAAATTAAATGTCAATTTAGATAAGTCATGATTGAAAGCCAATTTGCTGACTATTTTTATCCCTAACAGAGAGCAATTGGGAACATTTTGGGATAATACTACTTATATCAGCACATATTTTAGTTTTAGTATGACATGTGGGGTTTGAGACGTTGCCTCTCCTTTTTTCATAACTCGTGACATGAAATTCGTCACTTGTTTTTTTTGTTTATTTATGTCAAATTCAGGGCTCATGTTTCGGTTAAATATTTAAACAACAAGATGGAAGATTGACTATGATCGATATACGATAATTAATTCCAAGTGATGAATTATGTCAAGACCAAAGTTTATGGTAACTCAATTTGATGTAAACCATGACAAATTCCATCACAAATCGATGTTAACCGTGACATTTCCGTCACAAATCGATATTAACCCTGACAATTTCAGTCGCAAATCAATGTTTGTCCCTTTATTAACCACGACAATATTTCGTCGTAATACCATGACTTGTCAAACCGTCACAAATTTCAACTTTGATATGAGGGGTCCCAATCCCTCAATATCGTCCCACTTTATAAAGAAATGTGGGATGTAGAAGAAGGCTACGAAGCCTAGCTATGAAATTAAAATTCAAAAGCGGCAACTTTTATAAAAGCTTACATGTTAGTTTACCGTGTAAGAGAAGTTGCCCTTGTAATTTTTATATATTCTTCCATGCTACGAAGTTATTCTTGCAATTCCATCATATATGTGGGTAGAGTGCGGCGGCGACGGGCTGAGATTTAGCTCAGCTAGTAAGGAGGCTGGTGTGCTTCACCGTCGGTGTGAGTAGTCGGAGCTAGGCTGCTGGATCAGTGAAGATGGATGTCCAGAGTAATTTTCTTGGCGAATGAGGTGTCTCGATAAAGAGTGTTAATCCGCCATTGAGGTACTCTTTCCAAGTAGAGAAGTACCTGAAAGGAATATATATAACTCTGATGAATTGAGGTCGGTTGTGGGCGTCGGCCGAGGAGTATGAGCCCTTCTGGACTTGATTGGAAGGCGAGCAATCTTGGAATTTTTGGATTCTAGAGGCTGCCGAGAGGAGAAACAACTTTTCGCCTACTTTTGATTCGATTTTGGGGCTGAAAACTTGACAAAAACAACAACTCTGGATGGGGAAGCTGCTATCAAAAATTCAGGTTGATCGGAGCAGGAGAAGGCAGTGAACAGGTGGTCGGTAGCGGCGGCGGTCTGGAATCTTCTAGCTGTCGGTTCAGAGACTTTCCGGCCGGCCGGTTCTCGAGGTGAGGCTGACGGCGTTGGATCCGAGATGGAAAGAGCTTTCTAGGGATATAAAATTCCGGCCAATGGCTGTCGGAATGTTGGTCGGAAATAGGGAAAAACAAGGATGCCCGATTTTAGGGTCTAGGGTTTTTAGGGTTTTTTTTTTTCTTTCAATGGAGGGGCTATTGGCAAAGCTTGGTAAGAGCACCAAGTCTGATAACGTGTTGAAGGAGAAAAAATAACGAGAATAACGATTTATTCATTCATTGATAGAAAGACCTATTTATAGGCATTACATAGAGTCTCCCGAATGATCTAGAAGTTCTATCAACTGTAATCTATTGTAATAAGGAAACCAGATTAACCAATCCTATATGTATTAGGGCAAGAAACATAAGAGAAGGACGAAAATATAATTTCCTTAAACAATTTCAAATTTTACTCTTTTATTGGAGAGGAAATAAGTCAAAAATAACATTGTTAACTCATATGTCAAATTTTAAAATTGACAAAAAAATTTAACATGTTTGGTAGAGATGCTATTAGTGATTTAGTTAGCTATTGCACAGATGATTGGCGCGTGGTGCTCATATGCGTATTGTTGGGCAAAAATTGTAAATAAATATATATACCCAACACAACTTCACTCTTATCTCATTAATTAAGATAGAATTTTAATTATTTCTAGTTCGACTCATTCAGAATAAAGTAAATTCTTTAATTACAACCCTCGTTTCCAAGGGAAGACCCTTTGATTCAAATTACAAAGTAACAATCGGAGCATGTGTGTTTTTGGAGGGTATTTTGGCTTCGAAAGAACCAAGGATTTGATATTAGGTGCGGTTGTAACCAGATTTAAATCCAAACTATCTACATACCCTGTAAAGGGATCAAACCATTGTAGTTCGAACATTTGAGATTTTAAATGGGTGAATGACCCGTTTGTGTACGGGATATTTGTGAGCCCTTGAATTTGGTTTTAAGAATTTGACTGGAGTCATTTGGACTGGCCGATTTTGACTGGTGGTGTCACGGATTATGTTTAGAATTGTGGTTGCATCTAGTGGGTTGCTAGATTGCCTACGTACCCCTTTGAGGGATCAAACCGACAGTAGTTCATTGAGGTTAGTAGGCTTTGCGGCTTAGTGCCAGTTTTGGGTTTGATAAATGTATTTTTGAATCCGTCAACTGTATTTTTTGTGGACACCCAATTTGGTAAAGTGTCAGTTGTTTTGAGTTGTGCACCCGAGATGGGTGATGGATCAGTGTGACCAAGAGGCTTGAATTGTCTTAGCCACAGTTCTTGATAGTGGCGTAGGTGATTCCTGAAACTTCAGTCTTCGCGTGTAAGCGGACTCCGCGGGTATGTGGACCTTGCGTGTAAGCAAACTCTGCATGTTCGCGGACGTCGCGTGTAAGCGGACTCCGCGTGCATGTTAACTCCACGACTTGCTTCCTCACGAAATCTTCTGCACAGAAGCATCTCGCCTCGCCTGTGACGTCATCTCGTCTCGCTTGGACTTCTAATTTTTGTGAAGCTATCACGCCTCGCCTGGACTTCCAATTTTGTGCAGCCATTCTGCCTCGCCTGGACTTCCACCTTTACATGACATCATCTCGCCACCCGAACTTCCAATTTTGTGCGAGGCCATGTTGTCTGGATTTCTGCTCTGACGCGAGATCACCTCGCCTCACTTTAGGGCTTCTGTTTTGACGTGAAGATCATCTCGCCTTAAGGCTTTGCTTTGTCGTGAAGTCATCTCGCCTTTGCTTGAGAGCTCCTGCTTTGACGTGAGGTCATCTCGCCTTAAGGCTTTAGAGTTTCAGTCTCCGCACGAGGCCATCTCACCTTTGCTTCAGGGCTTTAGTCTCCACAAAAGGTCATCTTTACACTCGAACTCTGTTTAACAAGACGTTGTTGTCTTTACCTTGATATGGTTGATGAGATCGTATGAACCACAAAATTCCATACGTCTTTCCCAATTCCTGTCAGCTTGACACCACCTCGATGATTATTATCTTGAGAACCGAATCTTTTTGCAGATGAAAATCGAATATGGTTGGGAGTTGGACTTGAGGAAACTGCTCCTCTATAAATGGAGACATGTTGCCCCCTTTTGCTTTGATCAAGAATGTGTATAAGCTTACTTCGATCTGCTTAGGGATTCTCCAAGTTGTCAAGAGTAAGTTCATGTTCTTCAAATTTGCGTTGCGTGTTTGTTCCCTTCCCCTTGTATGACTTGTTATGCGAGGTGCAAGGCCATATATTTGTTGTAACAAGAGGAGGGGGCGAGATCATCTCGTCTTATGTGAGGTCGTCTCGCCCTCTGCTTAGGGCTTTTGCTTCAACTTGAAGTCATCTACCTGCGCCTTAGGGCTTCTGCTTCCACCCGAAGTCATCTACCGGCGCCTTAAGGGTTCTGCTTCTATATGAAGTCCTCTCGCCGCGCCTTAGGGCTTTTGCTTCTGTGCGAAGTCCTTCCGCCGTGCGCCTTAGGGCTTCATCTTCTATGCGAGGTCATCCTGTCTCCGCCTTAGGGCTTCCTCTTTTATGCGAGGTGCATGGTCATATTTTTGTTATGACAAGAAGAAGGGGCGAGGTCATCTCGCCTTATGCGAGGTAGTCTCACCACCGCTCAGGGCTTCTGCTTCGTGCCTTAAGGCTTTGAGGCTTGAACGGTATTGGGGCTTCGCTAAAAGCAAGGGATGAGACAGAAAGATAAAGTCGCTGCAAAAAAGAAATAGAGTTGGAATGAGAGCTCCACCTTCTTGTTGTTGGCTCGCCGCTCTTCCTCTACTTTCTGCTTTGCTTGTCTGCTTTCTTCTTCGCTCCGTCTCTCTCTATCTCTTTTGTCTGCCCCCTTATTGGAGGCTTTGGCCTCTCTTTATATAGAGCGCTTGATTGATTTGCAATTGGACTTTGATGCCCGAATTGTATTACTATTCAAACACCCTATTTTGCAAGACTTACAATTGAACTCAAAAGTCCTGTGCATGTAGCACAAAAAAAAATATTATTCTTTTTTATTTTTTTATTTTTTTGGTATCAACACGCATTCATTTCCTGTATAAATAAGGAATGTTCCTGCCTCATGTTGTAACAACCAAGAGACCAATTAAGCAATACAAAAGCAAAAGCAAAACCCAAACCCAATCAAGAGAAGCAACAAACATTTCAACATATTATTTAACTTACAATCTTACAATCACAAATTAATCATATAATTTTTTCTTCATGGGAAAAAGACTACAAGTACATAAATCATTTTCGTTACAATTCAGTTAACGCTTGTGTAAAATGATAGGAGCACCATGTTGTGGTTGAATAATTATACGTGAGAAAGGAGCATGAGTATAAGATGGAGAAAGCTCAAAGGTGAAGTGTTGCAAGATCAATGATAAGGCCAGTTTCGCTTCTATCACGGCAAAGTTCTGTCCAACACAGAAACGAGGACCGGCACCGAAGGGGAAGAATGATAATCGGTTCTTTGTTGCCCTAGAAACTCCTTCAGAAAACCTCTCTGGCTTGAACTCGTTTGCATCATCACCCCACAGTTCCTTATCATGGTGAATGAGCAGTGTTGGTAAGCTTACATCGACTCCAGCTGGCAATAAGACTTTTGTGAGCTGTGTTTTCTTGGGAACGGTTCGAGACATCTCAACCAGTGGTGGGTATAGTCGAAGAACTTCATGTAAAATCATAGTTACCTGTGGGGGGGTGGTAATGCATTCAAGGTTAACATATATCACACAAACTGGGTCCATTCCCTAAGCAAAATTCATGTACAAGATGAAACAAGAAAGAACATAATGGATCAGCAAAAATGTGAGTTCATTTCATCTTGTGTACTTACAACTTTCAGGTGAGATAGGCCATCGTAGTCTGCCTTGTTGCTTCCGAAGACTTGCAGAACCTCTTGTCTTGCTCGGTCTTGCCAATCCTGATTTTGGGCAAGTAAAATCATCGTCCAAACCAGCAACACTGAAGTGGTCTCTTGCCCAGTAAAGTAAAACAGCCTACACTCCTCAATTACATCTTCAATACTCATCCCAACATTTTTGTTGTTCTTCCCATTCTCCTGGATGTCGTTCAAGCTAGACTCAAGAAGTGCTCCTATTAGGTCATCTTTAGTGGCTTCACCTGCCTTGATGGCCTGCTCTCTTTTAGCTATAATACCCTTGAGTAAACCTCTTATTTCTTTGTCAATTTGCTTCCTCCTCCTGTTCATCTTAGTTGGTACAAACCTATAACCACAATACAGTCTGAGAAAATTAAGTAGGCATGCATATATGAAGGATATCCAAGTACACTTGTATGGATTATCTATAGGTTATTAACATCTTAAATTTTTACCTCCATCCTGGAACAGAAATATAAAGTACGGCCTTTAATGCATATCCTGTCTGTTCTTTTAGGAGTTCAAATACTTTCCTCCCTTCTTGATAGCTACTCCCAAATGCTGTTCTAGAAATCACATCGGCCGTTAAATGTTGAAGAGAAGGGAAGACATCCAACTCACATAATGAACCCCCTTTAGACACTGAGCTCTCCCATTCCTTGATCATATCATTACAACTTTCGTGGATTGCTGGTAACATACGCTGTAACAAACAATACAACATAAGTTACAATTATTTCGACACCTTCAGAATGTCATATGCATGTACTGCTCTTCACCTTTCTGTCATTCTGTGAGTGTAGGGAAGTAAAAGAAACAATAACTCAGGAGCACTAAGATGAATGTCTGTAAGTGCTAATAACATTTCCTTGTAAACTTCATATTGGGAACTACATATCATACCTTTAGCTTCTCCACATGGAATGCAGGGTTGATAATTCTTCTGTGCTTAACCCATTTCTCTCCTTCATAGGCTGCAATACCTTGTGCTAGCAACTTAATAAGTGGGCTTGATTCTGGTTTCGGAAAACTATCCATTTTTGTGAGGATAAGTTTCACATCTTCCGGATTCATTATGTGAACCATTGGTGAGGTCCCAATCCACACAAGAGTCCTTACCTGTAAAAGATATAACTCATGTAAGTTTTTGTACTAAGAAACCAGCTAGCAAGCGTTGTTGTTTCCTTGTTGCCGCTGGCTGCTGATGCCAGTCCATCTGGTGACGTCGTGGTCTTTGCAATTAAAGCAAAGCCATCAGACCACCCAGATGACCAGCGGAGGAAAGTGCCTTTAAATATCTGAAACTCGAGGACTTTTCTACAAATGGGAACAAACTCCCTTTCAGAAATGTGAAAATGTCAAAATAAATGACCATTTTGTGATCAAATAATATACTGGTTGCTTACGAGTTATATTCTGATTGGAACCCTTGTCGCTAAGCAGCCCTTTCCAGGTAGAACTTTGACGCTGAAGAAACAAAGTGGCAACAAATCAAAGGGAATTGAGATCGATCATCCCCCAGTGTTTCTTGCAAGAGAAGACATTGGATTGGGAAAGAAGCTGTTATTTCTGATCACAGTTGATCTTCTGGTTAATCTCCATGCAAAGAACAAGGAGAAAAGTTCAGGCTCCCCAAAATGTTTAATTCATCGCATCTATTTCACTGACAATAAACGAATTTGGACGTTACACAATTTAGCCGATTGTCCAAAGAACTATATCATAATTAAGGTGAACAAACAGGTTAGAATTTTCGAAAAAGTAGTCTATGTCTGTAATAGATACCTTTATTGTTCCCACTGGTATTGGTTTTGGTAGTTCACACTTCAGATCACTGTAAATTGCAAGGGAAGAAAGAAACTGAACATTGAATAAAAAAAAAATGAATTTTGTCTGCTGCTGTTCTTACATATCTTTTCTGATGTAAATTTTAACTTACAGGTTACAGCTCATTACACAACGGAAAATTGGATACAAAATGACCTTCAGCCTAAGTCCTAATCACGGGCATAATCAAGCACATTACAAAACATAATGTTAATCATATCACTGGGATCGGCAACACATTTGAATTGAGTATTCCCGACTTCAATAAACAACTAATCTATTTCAACTCTTCGGATCCAAAACCTGGTCTGGATACTGTTGAAGAATAATGTTACAGTTGTTCATACTGCGTGCATCTAGGAGTCCATGATTCCACAATTTGATCATAAATAATCTCCAACACCTGAAAAATCATATATCTTTGAGACCCACAGTTTCTCATCAAAAGCAAAACATGATTATAACATTTTCCCTGAGAATATAGGACATGTACCAAAATGTGTAGCTTACTAGCTTGCTTAGTAAAACTTCTCTCACATGTGCAGACACCACTTATTTGCTAAGAATAGAACTCTTTCACACTGAATAAGGTGTTGTTTATGCATGTCATGACAACTGGTGTACCGTTTCTTAGTATTATCTAGACAGATAAATACTCAGACAAGAGCATCCCTTGATTACGTGTCACTAAAATTTTCATGAAATAGCCACCAAATATAAACTAGATATATGCATAGGTAAAGTAATCAAGTATGACAATTACCATATCAGGGCCGGGGAGTCCACAAGCTCATGTGCATGCAATCTTGAAAATGCTTTGCACGCCCAAGGAATGTGGCCATCAGCCAACACCCTGCCATTAGTAAGAAAACATGTTTCAGAAGAGGAACTGATAGAAAACCAAAATTGGTCCAGACATGAAAATGAACTCATCCATGATGAAGTTATCTAATGCAAACAAAGAGAAGCGAAAAAGTACCATGACATCCAATAGCAACAGTGTTTCCTATCTCAGATAATTATAAACCAGGCACATGGAGGAATGTTTAGACTCAAGCCAAGATGAAACTTAGTATTGCATCAGTTACTTGGTAAGATATGATTCTGAAGGTTATACCAGCAGATACAGCTAACTTTAATTAGATTGTTGTAACCGACCTGACCTATCAGCTTATCAGCCTTGAGATTTTCTTTACCGATTATCATACAATTTAGACCGCTACATTCATAGAGGGGTCATTCTATGTGTGGGTCGAATAGAAATACTAGATTAAAACTCCTTAGCATGTATCAAAACTTTGATAACTTATTCTTATTATAGACATGGCTGATAAACAAATTTCTGTGGATACAAAAAACAAGATCTTGGTCATATGCTTGACATATACTATTTCAATACATAAACATTCCAGGAGTTCATCACTTGAAATTTAGACTGCACGTGCCAGTGTGCCACAGTGTAACAGTAAGATGTGTGTAGGAATTGATGGATCTGTAAACTTAAACTACAAAGTGCCACAGAAAAGAAATAACCACCCTCAAGAAGCCAAAAACAAAAAAGTAAAGTTAAGAGAAAAAATTACTGTTGCTTTCTCACGAAGGAGTTCCACATATGCATCATTTGCTTCTCATCTTTGGTTACATCAACGAAATCATCAAGCATCTGCAGTAAAGAGTATAATACAAGTTATGCATTTGCTTTCAGTACAAAATCTCAAGTTGCCAAGAGAGAGAGAGAGAGAGAGAGGGGGGGGGGGGGGGGGAGACAATTATACCCTGCGATCTTCGAAATCAGCAACATCGTCATCAACCTCATCCTCACTATCTTGATCGGACAAAACTTGCTCCAACGTCATTGGCTTCAAACATAAAATAAAAAAATAAAAATAACAGTAAACATTAAATTAAAAATTCAAACAACAGTGCTGAACAGAAGTGACATCCAAATACAGGCCAAAAGGACAAAACCAAATTGCAATATGACCGTAAATCACACAACTTCGATTTTAAAGTGATATACCAAACCTAACAAGTAGAAGATGTAACTACTGAACAGCTATCCAGTTTCTCTTTCAGTACATTTTGAAGCTTTATAGTTCACCCCCTTACTAGAATCAGATGCATACCAAAATCAGATTAGGAAAAATTGCACACTCTCAATAATCTTATTTGATAATCAGACTAAGGGTTTTTTTGTCCCCCTATACAAAGAATGACCTAGTCTGCCACTGTTATGATATAACAATCCCAGTATATAATTGGGTTACAATAGCTTTTCAGGTTCATATGCAAGGGGAACCATACAGTTAGTTTTTGGGCCAGTATTTCATCAGACCCACCCTAAACTCAGTAAGGACTGATCATCTTGTTCACACACCATGGAACAATAATTGAGCCATTCAAACATAAACTTTCCAATTCCAATTATTGAATCACTTGGGATAACAAAGAACTAATAGCTCCTAGGATATAAAACAGAGTCATCAGGCATTGATTGAAGTAAACCTGGGCTCTATGTGAGTGAAAGAATTGACGCTTCCGCAGGAGGGCACAGCTGAAAATGTAGAGAAAACTTCTTGATAAAAACCTTATTAATGTATGTGGATAAGAGCAGGAACTATATAACACATTGAAAGATATATAGACGGTATCATGGTATTTGATAAAAGATAATATATAACATAATCAGATACTAACAAACACATACAAAACAGTAAATGGAAAAAAGACTCTGTACACAGCATTTGCATAACTACTTCAGATAACTCATTTTTAGTCCTGTTGATATTATTTTATAAAAGCTACGTTCAATTAGACGAACTAGAAAGGCCGAAGCTAATGAACTGAGAAGGAATGAGTAGCCATGTATCCCAGCAACAACGATGGATCTTAATAAGCACAGAGACGGAGTAAACTTAATGTGTATAGTTGACCTTGATGAACTAGCTCTACAAGAGTACCTATACTGCATTTATTCATGATCAGTAAGTAGAAAGGGAGAGTGAAACATACTTTCTAGGGTCTGAACGTTCAACTGATAATTTTCTTGTCTTTGCAAACAGTAGCATTTGAGAAGGTGCAAAATTGTTTCCAGATGATGATTGGATACAACCTAGATCAGCATATGACTGTGGCATTGAACTTGAAACCCCTGGAAGATAAAAAAATAATGAAACAAATTGCAGAGACTGTAGCACCAACCAATCATTTTAAATTACAGCAAATCATTTCACCTGTTATCCTGGCCTTATCACCCTTACTTGAATGAGCATCTGAGCAAAGGCGTGTAAGAAGGCAGTGTCCAAGAAAAGGAGCACAAAAGGAGATATTAGTTCAGTCTGGTTAAGCAAATAACATATTAGCAAACTATTTTCAAATCAGTATTTTTTAAATTTGCAAGGCAATATCGAAGACAACTGGCACGTTTATTGCTATACTGAAAAGTATTGAAACAACTGGCTGGCCCTACCTTTTCAATCAGCATCCAAACTCATGGAAAAAGAATAGCTATTCATCATTTCACTCCAAAGCAAGTCCTCGTAACAGAAACATTTCTCAATTTTTCAGGCCTAATTTAAGTGAATTTTTCGTAAAAATAGTATTGGGAGGATGCTTCGTAGGCACCTGAAGGAGATTATTACATAGCTCTCCAGGAGGCTCCAGGAGATCAATCATATCTCATTTGCAGTCAGCAGTCTGGAAATTTCATGTTGCAGGACATTTGCAATTCATTATGTCAGGAACACTTTGAGTTCCTAACTAAAATCCAATCAACTAGATAAAAACATGACAAGGATAGGTTGATTTCCATAATGGATGCTCCACACACTTATCCTTCAAGAAATTACTCACAAGTAATTTATTAATGCCAAGTTTTCTTCAGTACTAAATATATTGATCTGAATTAAGTGAGACTTATTTTGAGCTAAACGACGATTGTTAGATAAAGTTCAAAATCCCAATTTGTTCAATCCTTTTCTGTCTCTCGTATCCTCTCTCAATTTAGACAAACACCCGAGTACATGTATGTACATATTAATAAGTGTGCTGGGACAAAAAATGGTGAAGCTTTAATTTATTAAATAAGTGATGAGAGCTAATCAGAGTTCCGGGCTTGATCTCTTCAAGAGATATATGCTGATTGGAATATTCTTTTATAGTATTTCTCTACGAGAACTGCTTGTCCTTCTATTCTTCTATTTCTTTTATTCTCAAAATTTCATTCATGTTAAAGAGAACCAATTCATCTGTTTATGAATCAAGAGAAGAAATTGTACCATCAGCCTTGTCCAAAAGCACACAGAGTCCTGAAGCCGAGCCCAAGTGTAAGACGTGTGGATGTACATGCTTTGAATTTTGATTTAGGCTCTTGGGTCTTCTTCGTTGAAGTGGCTTTGAGCTGGACATGGTATGAACTTCCTCATTTAGTTAAAGGCATTCATAAATCTCAAAACTACAGACATAAGGTTACTGAAAGTTATTGGGTCAAACTCTAGCCCAATAAAGAATAGAAACATACCAAAAGAAGAATACTTGTAGCTTAGGATCAACGCCATCAGCAACAATCTGAACAGAATATTTAAGATTTAGATAATTTGATTTAGATATCTAAACTGGCAAATTTTGTTTGTACCATTCAATAGAGCTATATATATAGACTGGTGTATTTCGATAACAAATTATTAAAAATGACATCAGTCATCCATCAGCTATTGTTTCTTATTTATCTTTTGAGTAAGTCAGCAATTGATGAAATAATAAAAATAGCAGTGTACTTTCATCTGTCATCTACTCATCTTCAACAGCCATTACTAAAGATTCACTTTACTACTGCCACACAGATTTTCAGGAAGAAAAAAAAAACAATTAAGCCATATCATGATGATCCTCCAATCTAATTCCAAATATCACACAGTATAAAGTAATGCATTAGGACAGCTTCCATCTCTGGAATAAGCACTACTTGATGGTGAATAAAAATATAGATAGTCTATATTAAGGGGATAAGAGACGTTGATATGGAATTTGATCATGGACATGTTACTTCTGCTCTATCATGCACTCATGTGAAATTATGAGTAAATACCTCAGATGTCCAATTGTCAGTTTTCACAGAAACATTTACAGCTTGACACTCTTCAGTCACCTACAAGAATGTCCATCAGTTTGTTAGTGATAGTCTAGCATATCAAATCAATGTATCATACAATGATTACAGATTACCAACCCAAAATTCAAAGTTGAAGAGATCATGTGATGAGAGCAAATGATATTTCAGACCCTGTAGAAAGAAGATTGAACAAAGCTCAGCATAAGACAACAAAAGTTTTGGCTTTTCAGTGTAATTCCTAAGATATTAGGATTTAGAGATTCTATTCACTCCAACAACCACCCTCTCTTTCTCTTTCTTAGTCTCCCCCATCATGTGTGGGTCAAGACTTCAACTCACTAACTAACAAGTGTCGACATATTTTTAAATGTAAATCAAGGGGTGTGGTCAAAGTTTGAACACATACTTCTAGCTTAGTTTTCCTAGTAGCTTAAGCTGTTAGGATAAAAACATAGTATATGATACTAAACTACAACATGAAAGAAAACTAATAAAAAAAATGCAAGAGGTTCAAACCTTAAAGCTTGCACATTTAACCAAACAAAATGGACAGGAAAAATCTTCAGTCACTGTGAAACAAAGTATGGAGTATTAGTAGGATTATGCGTTTCAGGATACAAACAAAGAATAAATTTCAGAGGGAAAGGCCTCAGTGACAAAATGTGTCAAAGAATAAAAAGAAGCCAGAAAATACTATGCTAGAAAGTTTGTTATTATAGGACTGACAAGTAAACAGAAGTAGGGCAAAAGCTTAATAGTTTCATCGCAACTCTAAGATTCCAAATTGCTTTGGAACAAAGCTATTATAATAAGGTCACCAAGGATTATTAAAGAGTCATTAATACCTTCTGTCCTTTGCAACGAATTGTTGTAGTATCTATAATTAAAAATCACATTTCCTGCCCTTAACCTGGACAAACAAGCAGCAAATATCTTTTAAGCGACTTTCCAGAATGTTACAGATTAGGAAAAATGGTTTCATAGAAGCAAAAATATAAATAACTGACTATTATAGAGGATGACTTTGTTAGTGAGAGATGTAAATTACCGAATAATATGAGCTAATGATGAAGAAGGAATGTCATTACGTATGTATGTATTATAAGGAGATTTTTCCCTGGCACCAAGCTCCTCTGCAGAGATATTGACCTGCACTTGCTGGGATATGATCTTTGAAAGCCCACACCACCAAGAAATAACAAATAACCATCAGAAACAGTTGCCTAACAGTGAAACACCTAGAGAAACAAAGATTTAAAAGTACTGAATGAAACACTAAAACTAAGACTAGAGCATACCGAAGTTTCTGGATTATACGGAATCGCAATCATAAGGCACTTGTCCTCATTTGAACAACTTAACTGCAACAAGAAGAAAGAAGACGTAATAAGTTGCAAGTTAAAGAAAGAAGATCTAAATTGTTACTTTTGGTCCAATCAGGAACAAAATATTATAATAGAGAAAATGAAATTTGTTTGAGGAACTATAATGCACAAAGCTTTAAGTACACTCGCAACCAAATATGTCAAGAAAAAAGACTATTATGTATCAACAGTCAATAGTCATTTGGTGATGCATACCTTCAAAAAGCAAGATTGCATGTCAATAGTTGACATCAACTCAGCTCTCTGTCCCAAACCAAAATAAGGTGAACTCTCCCATGATATATAAAGTAATTCCAGCGGTATCTTGCTCCATAGGCAATACCCTCCTACATTCGCTGTCAAGTTAAAGAAAAATTAATCTGGATTCTTGCAAAATAAACTTGGGAAAAACTTCTAATGACTGGGTGAAAACTTAATTTTCACCTTTCACTCTACATATTGGTGATTAGAAACATGTATTAAAATTAGAGACCTATAAAAGGGCATGATAATTTATAACAAACTCTTAATTTATCTCACTTTAAGTTTTCGTTCAAATAAGTTATGAACTTAAGCTGTTGAAATCCCATGTTTCTCTTAAATTGTTCTCCCAGGTGTTCTTACTTTGTGACTTTGGTTTTAAATTTATACAATATTGAGCTTCATAGGGGGTCAGTATATTCTTCCTGCTATATGTTTAATTCCACTTCTTCTTTTATGGATTTCCAAAGTAATACCCAACTTCTTTGTTGCCAACTTAATCAAACAATTCTCTTTCTTTTAGAAAACCAAAATAAAAACCCGCTTTTGATGAGAAACATGCACCTGTGAGATATATAGTGTAAAGTTATGTGAATCTAACTAAAGAAAAACAAATTGCACAAGAATGTCCAAGCTGACACACTTTTGACTCCTCATATAGCCAAAACATGTGAGCAAACATGTCAGGAGAAACTGCAGCTTGTCTTACCAGGGGAGGATGCCATATCCGTTGGACCTTTGGACAAACTTATTCCACGCAGTGGATTTTGCGCACCAACTGCAAGGAAATAGTATAATTAGCCTGATTATTCAAATGACATACACATAAAACAGCTTCAATACCAATCAATTTTCACAAAACAATCCATACCAAAGCTGACAAGCAAAATTGCAAGTGATCCCGATTTAGCCTCAGATGCGAGCTTGTTGATGTCAGGCAGAATAAAATTTGCTTGATGTTGACCAGTGCCATCAACCCCAGTCGAATTGCTTAACATGCAAGCTCGACTGAATCGATATGTAGCATTATACTAGATTTTCATCAAAGACAGAATTTCTATCAAACATATATGGATGAAAATCACCCAAAGAAATTTAAAAAAAAAAACAATAAAACAAAAAAAAAAGCCAAAACCAGCTGCGTCACAACAATAAAACAGAAGAACGATAAAGATTTAGAAAAGCACACACTGATCAAACTATTCACACACTGAAGAAAATGCATACCTCTGGAGCCACAACATCAGGAACTAGTCTCGCCAAAAATACATACAAAGGAAAGAGCTTCTGACTTTGTACACCTTCTCGCTCATTCCTCGAAACCGACACTGTCATTTGTATTCTGAAGTTCATCCAAAACCACACTAATTCAGTGTAAACTAAACCATACATACATAAATGCCTACTATATCTAAACAACCACAGATAAATTTACTTGAAAAGAACGAAATTTCGGAAACCTTATCAAACATTAGTACCTCTTTTTGTGCTTGGCCTCTCTCTTGTAGCTCAAACATCTCTGAAGAAAAGCCGGCTACACGAAAACAAATCACACATTCAGTAACAATTACTAACATTTCGATTTCGACACTAAAATATACGAATTATTATTTACATTTCTTATAGCACGGCGTTGGAGGATGTTGTAGAACTCAACAGGCTTGCAATAAATAGAGAGGCTCTCCTCGGCGGCGGCGGCGATCTCTTCCTCCGACGACATCCGCACGTGCGATTCCTGGCGGCACATGTTATCAACCCTCGCGTTTCGGGCGTACCTGCAACATTCACCAAAACAAAGGTCATAAACCTCACCACGCCTTCTTTTCAATTTAAAATTTTTCATCGAAAATCGAAGCGAAAGCGAGAGAGAGTACGAAGAACATACGGAGCCAGGAGGTGGAATTGAAGCTGGAGACGACGAAGAAGATGAGAAGATTCGGCGGATTGGGGTTTGTGATTCTTCAGGCTGTTTGGTTCGGAGAGGCTTCTTCTTCATCGAGAAATTGAGCCTCCTCTTGTATCGGAATCTGTGCTGCGTTTCAAGCTCATTGATTGTTCTAGCGTAAAGCTGCCATTTTTAGTTTTGCTTTAGCAGCTTCCAGAAGAAGGAGAAAAGAGAGCTTTGGGGTTTCTTTTGTCTGTTAGTTTCAGGTGTGGGGTGTATTTTTTGGGTTTACTATTTATCTTGAGAATCTATAAACTCCAATACCTGATCATTTCTTGTGTTTAAATACATTTCTTTTATTAAAGGATAAAAATACATTCATACCTTCTCATTTAGAATTCAGACCTCTCCACCCTTTTGAAGACGTATATTCACTAGTTGTACCATCATCACCATTCATTCACTTCTTTTTTGGAGTATCTATCACACACTGACACACCTCGATCAGGACTCGTCCACTCCTTTTTTATTACCTTCTCTCTGGCCATTTTGCAATACAGCAACTCATGGTAGAATTCTACAAAGACAATCTCTAGAGCAAGACATGAATTCCATATGGGATGAAATCTTAAGACAACAAACTCTGGGAACAAAACAGTAGACACAAATACAAGTCTGCTTAATTGTAATCACTGTAAACTGTGTTCTTCCGGAAACAAAATACTGAAAATAGGACAGAGAGTCAAAAACAAGTCTGCTCAAGTAATCACTCTAAACTGTGGTCCTTTGAAATATGACAAATATGAAAAGAAAGATAACTGATGGAAGGATTGTCACATATGCAGATGGGAAGGCACGAAACACTTAGAAGACGCTTTTATGCCTTCAATCACAGAATCATTCTAATCCTCATAAAGCACCTTCTTGATAATTTCAACTTGAACAGCATCAGAACCCCATTTAATCATAGAAGTTTCTTTGAAGATATCTTTTTTTGGAAATCTACCAGAAGTATAAATAGTCATCTTCTCCAGAACTCGACCGTGTTAGCAGATACTTGGTCACTTCCATCTGATCCTGATATCCAATGCAACGCTTTCCTCTAAATCCCCTTATGGAAATGGTCTTCAAGTGAGACACCAGACAGTTGGGAACAGATTTTGGTGGAATCCAGTTGAGCACTTTTGTTTGCTTTGTAGTATCAATCACCTCATCTTCTTTCTCAAGAAGTTCAATCACCTTGTAACGTTTTAGGGTTGGATAAACACCGTCGTCTATGACAGGACATTCTAGATGAGGTGATTTCTCAAGCAACTTCATTAGATTTTTCCACCAGTGAGAGCAACCAAAATGAACCAGCTTTAGTTTGATCAAATTATCAAAAGCAGGCACAGAGCAAGCCTTTATCAAAAGAACAAAAATTTAATCAAACAACAAGTCATGAAGGAATTTATTGAAGACTACTTATGCATAGTGTGCTAATTTGTATCATCATCAATTGCCAAAATGAAGAAAGTGGCTTTCAGTCTAAAGTCTAAACACTATAATCCAAAATACTAGAATTGGCATGGTATAACAGATAGAAATGTAATAAGAATACCTATGATATTATTTAACACAGAAGGGTGTAGCTATTTTCTTTCTATGTATCTTCTTTCCATCCAATAATCCTCTCCACCAAACATGATATACAACATAAGAATCAAGATGGTTAGGATAACTTGAACTTAATAAGCAACTTACCTCATAGAAGCTCCATGAAAGATAGATATTTAACCATAGAAATTGCAGTCAGGAACTCATTAGTCCGCCTAACATCGTCCTCCTCTTCCACATCATCTTCACTGGGATGAAAACAAATTGTGATATCGGCTTCGACAAGCGATTGTGTATTGTTCAAATTAAAATTTGACAGAGAATGCTTTTCAAGGGCCTCGGCATCGATCTCAATATTGTAATACTTATGCATATCATATGGTGAACAGGGAAACTCTAAGCTTATCGTCTTCAATTGAGGCGCAGAGATGCTGAGATCTTCGAAGCAATGTGTTCCAGGATCTCCATATATAGTAAAATTTTCAAGCGCATAGAAATGAAAACATCCCGTCGTGCTGTATAGACCGCCATAGTTTTCAGCTCCGAAGTGGCAATGGAAGCGCTTCATACTTGGGAAACATCCTAATGCATCCCCATTATCCATGACAAACACTGACATTAGCCTTAAAACCTCAAGTGATTTACAAGCCATAAGGCTTTCAGGCAACAGAAACATCATGTTTCCACTTGAACGGACAGAAAGAACTAGTTCCACTACGTTACACCTCGCTGCAGTGCTAATCCAATTGTCGACGCTATAGAAATCCTCAGGAGCACAATGATTGAAATGAAGGTGGAACTTTTGAATGGTGGAAGATGGATCACGACAAGAAAGCACACTATCAACGAAAGCTATGAAATTTTCATCACAGTCGAACTCTTCATCACGGAAGTATAGGTTGGGGGAACAGAGGTCCATATGTTCTTCCACCTTTTAGACAGAATGCTCTCGTTCTGACAACACATTTGGTTGATGGAAGAAAGGCAAGTACGTGACCAAGAACAAAATTCGGTAACTGAGTGATCCTATCCTCACCCCTGATCATTATTAAGACAAATTGTTATGCCCCAGACTTTAATTGGCTAGTTTCAGTCATTTTTATCAGCTAATTTCAAAGAGATATTTTCATTTATTTCAATTAATACTGAACAAGCATGACAACGCGCTTTCAAACATTTCTGAAGTTTCTCAGAAAAATCAAACTGAAAATGAAATAACAATATACATAAACCAAAGGTCTATAATCCATTTTTTTGTTGAGTGCGGCTATTGTCACCCCACGAAATACTTTTTTCACCTCACATTTTAATTTTAAACCAAATATTCTAATACTAACCCCACAATCAAAAATTTTTATGAAAATATAATATTAAACTATAATCTATAAAATCCAAGTAACAACAATTTTCTACATCTTTACATCGGAAAAGAAAAAAATAACAATTATCTACATCTTTTAAATCAGATTTGATAATCACTTTAATTTTCAACAGGGTGATTATACAGTGTGGTGGGATTGTTCGTTCTTATTTTTCTTTTATTTATGGCTTCAAATGTAGTCTTTCATATATATATTCATAATTGTAAAGAATGAACTCAAGAAAAAGATCGAGGAAAACATATGTAGGATGTAGTTTGAGAAGAATGGAGGTCTAATGAGATATTTTTATATATTTTTATATTTTATCATATTGAGGAAAACAAAAGAAAAAAAATCAGATTTTCTCAAAATTTTAAGGGCAAAATTGGAACGTTAAAGATAAACAATAATACATGGAGTAAACTAAGCATTTAGTGAGATGGAAATAGCCGCATTTTTTTTTTTTGAGAATGGACAAAAGTCTATCTTTGAATAAACCTCAAGATCCATATATTGCAAAGATTAGATGTCATTATTTTTTCCTTCAAAATGAAATCCATAAACATATGGTAAAACTATAATTCTAAGTGAAAACTGAAAAGAGGGCTAGAAACAACATTACCTTAACTATCGGATTATTTTCAGCGAATAAGAGGGATACTTATCTAAGTACAACAGCCGCCGAGACATTTTCACAGTTTGTGAGACTGCAATTGTGATCCAGTTTGAAAGTGAACTCTAACCTCGATCTACCGCACTCTTGGACATTTATATATTGATTTGATTTCTTTTATCGACATCTCCGTCTGACTTGATTCACTGTATCAGTGAGATTTGAACACGTCACTTGTTACAATTAACGTACTACAGCTCAGATTTTATTCATTATTTATTTATTTATTTTATTAGCTATTTAGCTTCTCTATCCAACATACTACAACTCATATTTGAACATGTCACTTGTTCTAATCTACGTAAACGTACCACAACTCAGACAGTTGTAAATTACTTATTTAATGTTTTACTAGCATCTTCACCCAAGGGAGAAATGAACATGTCACTAATTCCGGCCAATGTAAAAGCACTATATGTCAAATTAAAAACGCTTACTTGAACAATGCAAGCATATTAGAATTTCAAAAATTATAAATAGTCATAAACGATTGCAAAATGGTATTGTTTCCACCTTAAAAGTCAAATAATAAATTGAGTGATCATAATGAAATTTACAAAATGTAGATATCTTCAAAGGGCCTAAAATCATAATCTATCTAAAGATAAACCCTTGTATATAAATTAGGGTGCTGAAATTTGCACACCCCTTTTATCCATATAAGTCATGTTTTAACATAGAAATGGAGGTCATCTGAAAAGATGAAAAGAAAAAAAAAAAAAAAACTAGGAAAGCTTTTTAGACAATTCAAACCAAACTATGAGCTAAACTAAGCTAGTGTTTGTTTTTGCGCGAATCAAGGACTTGCAGCTAGTTAAGTGCTAGCTAGTAGCTAAACACTCGAAAGTGAAGTCTTTCATATCTTGGCCTGTTGCTATAACATTCTGATACACAACAAAAGGTTTAGAAGGTTACATGCTTACACTGTTGATTGAACATACAAAAATAATACAAAAAGAATACGAGTAATGCATGATTAAAATATGGTATTTGGTAAACATTCTCCCTATAATGACTCAAAAGTTGGTCATTATGTCGTCAATCAAGCGTGCCAAGGATGTAAATGATGATCCATTTTCCATTACAGCCTTTCTACTCTTTTCTTTCATTTCTTTAGTCTTTCTCTTCACAGGGTCATCACGGTCCATTAAGCGTGTTACTGCTCTCTCTACCTCCTCCGCTGTTACTAAATCATCGTAATCCCTATGCTCGATCTTAATTCCTACCGCTAATTCCAACTCTTTCACCATCTCAAACGCATTCATTTGTTGCTCGGCATATATAGGCCATGTAGCAATTGGCACACCGTACCATACACTCTAAAATTGAGTTCCAACCGCAATGTGATATGAACCCTCCGATTGCATCGTGCGCCAACACTGCCGCTTGCGGGACCCACCCGCAGACCAAGCCCATCCCGACACTTCGTTCTAAAAGGTCATCGACCTCTTTCTCGAGATCCATATACTTGCTTGAAAGGCCCAATGCCTTGGGCGGCTCACGCAAGGACCACAAGAAACGAACCTTGGCCCGTTCAAGCCCAATTGCCAGCTCTCTTACTTGAGGTCCGGTAAGACTTCCCATGCTTCCAAAGCACACAAATACCACAGAAGATGAAGGTTGATCATCTAGCCATTTTATGATGGTATCATGACCAACCTTCTCCGAGTACCAGTCATCCAGTCCGGTGACATCACGATTGGTCCGACCGGATAAACTGGTGGACCTCGACCATCAGAAACAACATTAAGTGCATGGGGTTCAAGTTCTTCAAATGTATTCAAGATAATGCCCTTTGTTTCTCTATACCTATTTGCATGATGCAAAAACCAAAAGTACCCATCTCCTTTTCTTTTGAGCACCACCAAAGGCAACACTTGCTTCGGTACCGGATTAACAAAACTCGGTATCACCAACTCACTACTAAAGTCACCAAACTCAGTCGTGGTTGTTTCTTTGTCTAGGGTTGGCAAATGAAGCATGAACCCTAGAAATCCAGCTGGGGAAGTGAAGAACAAGTAAGAAGGAACCTCTAGTTCCTTAGCCACATCAATCATTTCAGTGCAAAGTACGTCCACGTACAACTAATGCGGCGAGTCGGACTCGAACCGAGTCGGAGTCTGACTCAGCTTGCAAGGTATCAGTGATTGCTTGCTTGACATGGGGTTTGTAACTTTCGACATGGAGAGATGTCAAGGCTTCCATTGATCGGAAATGATCCTTGGGAGGGAGGTCTATGAGAGGGAGGTCGATGAACTGGATATTATTGGCAGCGTAGGCTTCTGCTCGGGACTTTGCATATTGGTTGACCATGAGCATATTAGGTGCCGGAATGATGGGGATCAGTACTGAAAATCGATTGTCACGATTGGTAATCTGTCGTGTAAACTCGATCATGGGGACCAAGTGACCTATACCTGGGCTGGGAATGATCACCACCATCACTCTTTCTTTAGTGTTTGGTTCTAATTCCATCTTACTCTCTTTTCTCAACTTAGTCAAGCAGGTACTATATATGCTCTTCTTAATCTTTGATTATTTCATGTGTTTATATATACATGTGTCTAATGAAACGTGAAAGTTAAAATCGGTAACGTTTTTTTTTTGAGAAAATTAGACAAAAACCCAAAAAACCAAACCTCTTTTAAAATAAACCCATGCTCATATTTCATTTTAATTTACACCCAACCATATTATTGAACCTGCCTTATATGTTTTATTTTTATTTTTGGAATTTGTATCCCTTTTTTCCTTGACTCTTTTGCCCTTCCGTTTTTTTATTTTTTCTTGAGAAGATTTTTCCCTTCTGATTGAATGAGAAGACATTCTCTAAATGTGGCTATTGACTTTCTTCTATTTTAAATAGGGTTAGGGTTTAGACTAGGGTTTAGGGTTTAGACTAGGGTTTAGGGTTTGTGGAACCGGGTTTAGGGATTAGGGATTAGGGTTTAGACTATAGGGTTTAGGGTTTAGGGATTAGGGTTTAGGGTTTGTGGAACCGGGTTTAGAGTTTAGGGTTTAGACTAGGGTTTAGGGTTTAGGGATTAGGGTTTGTGGAACCAGGTTTAGGGTTTAGGGTTTAGACTAGGGTTTAGGGTTTAGGGATTAGGGTTTAGGGTTTAGACTAGGGCTTAGGGTTTATGGAACTGGGTTTAGGGATTAGGGATTAGGTTTTAGGGTTTAGGGTTTAGGGATTAGGGTTTAGGGTTTGTGGAACCGGGTTTAGGGTTTATGGTTTAGACTAGGGTTTAGGGTTTAAGCGTAGTCTGTGGAACTAGATTTTCTGTTGCCGGGTAATTATGTTTAATGAGTCGGTCAAACAGCTTGTTAATTCTAATGATTCAGTTTGTGGCATTTCAGCAATTTTCTTCAACAACAAGTTCTATTGTTTAGATAAATAATATTAATATTTTTACTAAATCAACCTAATTAATAAGTTGGGTGTATTTCAAAAGAGTATAATATGTGGGTGTAATTTAAAATAGGTTTATGATTTTGGGTGTAACATCAAATTCCCCTTCTTTTTTTTTAGAGCAAAATCGGTAACGTTTATTGATACTTTATTTTGAAACCGGTATATATATGTTGTTTCTCTTGGTTAGATGAAACTAGTGCCATTAAGAATATTGATGTATATAACAATAACAACAGAATCTAACCATTTATTTTAACATGAAACTGGCAAGCGAGTCTTGAAACGGAAAAAATAAATATAATTATTGTAAGTCTACTAGGATCAAGATCATAATAATCAAACTAGTTTAAGTAATATGATTCAACTTGAGCATATATAATATACAATTTCGAATCATCAGTTGCAAAATTGAAAAGAAAAAAAAGGGATTTCAGTAGTAATTAAACAGTTTGCTTGCGGTAGTTGGTACAGCAGAAAAGAAATTATAGAAGCATGAACATAAAACTATCGAGGTGAATTATTATGTGTGACTAAGGGAAAAACCTTTCTCCTAGTTTTGATACTGATTAGTTAAACGGCAAGTTTTGATAACATCTGCGCCAAGGCAAAAGGCTACAATTGTATTTGCAAAGAAAAATATGTGTAAACAATAAATGATAACAAATCCAATGTTAATTGTTCAGTTTATATCTGGAAAATGGAAATGGATGTCCTCTGAAAAAGAATACAAAGATGAAAAGAAAGTAAAACTAGTGAAAGCTTATAAGAAGAGGCACTCACCTTGATAAAACATCTTCTCTATCAATTCAACGTGAGCAATCTTCGAGCCCCATTCACACACTGAAATTTCCTTGCAAGAATTATATTCAATAACCATGTGTTATTAGAGGTCTCGGTTCCTCGATAAACCGTTATCTTTTCCAATCAATCATCATAGGTCTCAGTAAAACCAACAAGAATCACCCTGAGTACATACCAAATTGGTATCAAAGCAAGGGCATGGATTCTTGGGTGGAGAAGCTCGAAGCTGATGTTAGTTCGCTCACCACTAGCATTAATGCGCTTGCCATGGACCAAAAGAATATCATGGACCAATTAGCCGAAGTGGTTTTACAGCTCAGGTTTAGACCTGTCAATGAAGAGGGGGAGAAATCCATCAATTCAAAGCAAGTTTTCGACAACCGATCTGAAGGAGGTCGTAATGGTGGACCAACCTACAATCCCAAGACAGTCAAGCTCGACTTTTCTCGTTTCAGGGGTGGCGAGGACACACCAAGTTGGGTTTGCAAGGCTGAACAGTTTTTTCGCTTCCATCACACTCCCGAAAACGAACGTGTGGAACTCACATCATTCCATTTGGAGGGAGACGCTCAATTATGGTTTCAACTTTTGATTCAAGATGGTGGGGAGGTGTCTTGGTGTAAGTTTTTTGATGAGCTACATGTAAGGTACGGCCCTAATCAGTTCCAAGATTTTTTCGCTGAGTTAGCAAAACTTGAACAACATGGTTCTGTTCGTGAGTTTCAGTCCCGCTTTGAAAGGCTGCTGCCTAAAGTTGGGCCTCTTTCACAAGAGAGGCAGGTGAGTCGTTTTATTAGTGGGTTGAAAACAACCCTGAAAACTGATGTCCTGGCTAGTCGTCCTACTTCTCTCTTGGATGCTATCGGTAATCACTGAAAGATATTCTTAATTTAGATAAGTAACATCTTCTCACTCCTAATGTCTATCCATATGATATAATCAATATAATGATATTAGTTTTCGGTATGAATAGAAGAAAAGAACTCCATGTCCGCCTATATTATTATGGTATAGTTATATATGTTACTCTTTTTCAACTGCAACATGTCTGTAATGCTATTTCAGTATAACTATGTTTCTCTGTTATTCTGGTATAGCTATAGGGGTTTGTTGCTCATTAGAGTAACTGAAACAAAATATTGATAGGAACTACACACTCACGTTGGCTTTGACTCACTTAAAGCATGGTATTGCTATAAACCAAAAAAGAAGCATTTCAAAAATTCCAGACAATTTAGCCAAATTTGAAAATTTTCAAGAAACTGTAGCTAACTCAAGGGACACGATGTAGTAACAAACATTACTAAAAGAAGTATTCTGGTATAATTTATACTTGTCATTCATATCTATCACAGAAACTATGAACATACAATGCTCTATGAGTTTATGTCTATTAGGAATTGATACCAGAATATTTGATTCTTCTTTACAGCTATGCTACTTCTGCCAACTATATCAATGTATGCAATTACACAAACTTTTTTTAAAGGTCCTGACTCTCAGAAGAACCAAAATACATATAAGCTTTATAACCCTTATACCACCAAGCAAACGGATCCTATTAAGCAAACAAAAACTTCAAAATTTGATAGATGTTGAAATATGAAGATCAACAATGAATAGAAACTTAAAAAGATTCAAGTGTCAAAAAGATAACATCATTTGATATCACTTCTCTATCTTTCTCTCCTAACTAAAACCTCCAAAACAAACTTGAACCAAGTAAACAACTAACAATATAATCAAATCCCAAATGCAGAAACACACCAAAGCAGTGGAAAGATGCATCCCTGAATTGAATGAAAGCAATAACGGACGGAGCTTTACCTCAGAAAAAAGAAGTTCTCTAAACTAATATTTGCAGATCCAAAAGTTACCGTACCCAACCATCTTAGAACTTCCTGAAACGAAAACCAATCATAGTTGCTAAGGGTAGTAATCACAATATACAATAGATTCCTAGATTAATCTGAGACATATTTTGTTAAAGAAATAATCAAATTATAATATACAATAGTTCTAATAATTGAATCAAACTTCTGATAACATGATAGGTGGATCATTTTGCATCAGTTGCATAGGAGAAACCAGCGCCAATAGATGCATCCAGAAACATGAATTTTCTTATATTGTTTTCCTAAGTTCTTACAAAAATATCAAATTACTTCATTTTACTTGACTTTGCCAAAAAGTGAGCATCAAAATGAAACCCAGACCAATTTAGATCAAAAGAAAGAAGAAATAAGGTGCAGAGAGGACATACCAAATGCCTAGCGGCAGATGACAACAACTCTATCTCCTCCCTATTCAAAACCAAACTGAGAAGTGAGCGAAATATATTCATCTTTGCCCCAATATCAAAACATTTAAACCCAAAATCAATTTTCATCTCTCATTCTGCATCAGTAAAAAAAAAACTCAGAAAAGAGAAAAGAACTCAGAAGTGGTACTTGGATCTAAGGTCGAGTGATGTTCTTGCTGTATGGATTTGGGGATGGGGGGAATTGGTAAGACAACTCTGGCAAAAGAAGTGATCAGATCGGGCAAAACGTCGGGTGTATGAGAGAGAGTGAAGAGAACTCAGAATAGGATAGCGAAGCTACTTGATGACGCAAGGGAACCTTCCAGAGATAAAGAAGCATCTGCAGGAAAAAAGGTGGAGGATTTGCTAGAGTTTGAGCTGCTCGGATCTGAATCGAGCTTTTGGGTCTAGGATCCGAATCGAGCTTTTGCTCTCTTTTCTCTCTCACTTTCTCTTCTGTCTGGGTTTTTAGACTCTCTCTTCTGTCGGTGTTTTTCTAAGACTTCTGTCTGGGTTCTTCTAGACTCTCTTCAATCTAGGTTTTTAGAGACTTTTAGAAGTTGAAAGTGGCCAACAGAGGGAGAAACGGAATTAACCATATCCAAATCAGGAGCAAAGATGGAAATACCCTGTTCCTAAACTGTTTCGGTGAACCGACAAAGAATAGATATACAGTAAAAGACTCAGTGAGCCTAGTATCTAAGTAGACCCCAAGCATTAATTTTTATAAGTACATTTAAGAAATTGAAAAAAAAAAAAATGGGGTGAGAGAGGTTCGAACTCTCGACCTCAGGATAACTCACTCTTTATGCTATGAGACATACGCGCTAGCCAACTGCGCCACCACCCCTTGGTGCTCTTGTGGACTATCTACTTAATAAATCAAAATTGCTTACAAGAGACTGATTCCGATGGAGGAGGTAATTCAAGACCACTGTGTGGTCCAGAAGGCACGACCAATGTACAAGGTGCGGCTAGCATAAGATGAATAAAGTCAATTAATGAAACTAATAAAGTGTCACATACTACAGACACGTGATAGTACGAAATTTGATCCACCAAGTCAGACGAGAGCCTATTCGGCGCACCCGTCATCTTCATCGTTAATTTTTTTTTTTTTGACGGGTCAAAATGGACGGTGGATACACTCGGGTACGCGGCGCACCCGGGTGCGCTGTATAAGTTAGACGTAGCTTGTAATGAAATGAAGGCGACAGAAAAGTTTGATCCATCAAGTAAAAAATTCAAGCCATCTCTATAGTCAATCAGGTGGTTTTGAATGACTCGGAAAAAAACCATTTTTTTTCGACTGGTAGGAAAAATACCATTGAGAATTGACTTAGATACTGAGAGTTCATTCTTCATGGCAAATCGAATAACAAAACTATATAACCTATACTACTCCAGGACTGGAAATTCATATTGTTCCTTCTGATATTCTTACTTTTGACTCCTCTTCCATCTATATTCTCTTTTGAAGAGGGCATTGAGACTGAATCATAATTATATGAACTATTCTAAACCATCGATCTGGGACTTCAAATTTAAGCAAAATCGAGAAGAAATGGACACTAAGCAACATAAATACTGCAAACAGATTCATATTGCTTACAGAACACATCAAAAACATCAACTTTACAAGCAGCAGCAGCGTCATCTTTACCATTGCATCAACAAGATTCAAGGGATTGATCGCTTATACAGGCTCATACAAAACAAAATACTTCCAAACCATGGATTGGGACCTTTAAAACAAGCTCATGCTGATAATCTTAAGTTTACAAGTCTCTGAACCCCATTCAAATCTTGAAAGTTCACTGTATAACTCTGGTTCCTGAAACCTAGAGTAAATAGTCATCTCCTTCAAAACTTGACCATACTTTAGAAGGTACTTGAGCACTTCCATTTGATCGGGATGTCCCAAGTTTCTCTCGAATCCTATTAAGAAGACACTCTTGAGGTTTGACATGACACATTTGGGAACAGACTCTGGTTGACACCATGTGGCTACTTCATAGTTAGCTGCATCAATATAACGGTCAAATTCAAAATAATCTAACTGTGATAACTCCACATCTGATTCACGCTTCAACACAAGGCATTCTAGATTTGATGATCTCTCCAGCAACACCGTTAGGATATCCCACCGATAACAGCAACTATGACGAAAGCCATTATCAACAGCCAGCGTCAATTTGATTAACTTGTCAAAAGCAGGCACAAAACAATCCTTCACGAAAGATAATGCGTTAATCAATCAGAAACTAATGGAAACAGAGACATTAAATTAAGCACAATGAAGAGTTCAGTCAGATACCCCATCACTGATACCAAGGTAATATAACAACTAACAAGACTGATAAATCAGATTACAAATAACAAAAGGTGGCATGACTAAAGAAAGGAGAATCTTAAGCACCTCATTCTGTGTCCTTATTTCCATTCCAGTCCCAACCTAACTATTATATCCATCTTTTAGCATGTCCATCTTGAAGGAGGTCAAACTGATGAAACAACACTCTATGCCTTGCCACTTTACATTTTCCTCCCAACAAACAAGGCACACAAATGTTTCCTTCCCTCCTACATATACCTCTTTCTTTCCTTGTTCTAATCTTGGCCATCAAATATATAAACGTAGACACACACACACACACTGATATGAGGGAAAAGAAATTGCAATAGAAAAGAAAAAGGGAGACCCCAACACATAATGCAAGGGAAAAGCTAACAAGTGTGCACATACCTAACTGATATGAGAGGAAAGAGACAGATATTTAACACCGGAAATTCCTTCCAAGAGATTATTCCAGAGATTAGTTGTGCAAACAGCAGCATCCTCTTCGATGACTTCTTCCTCTTCATAGCCTTCTTCCTATACGTAGGCTTCTTCCTCATCATTGCCTTCTTCCTCTTCGTGATAGAGATAAATATTGGCTTCTACTAACGATTTTGTATTCTCCAAGACATAATTTGACAAAAGTGACCCCTTCAGATCAAGTTTTTCAAGTTTTGGGGCATTGATGTGAACACTGCATATATCATAACTAGTCATCTTCAATGTCTTCAGTTCAGATAAAGAGATGTTAAAATAAAATCTAGCATCTACAGGATATCTATCTATAGCTAAATGTTCAAGGGCAGGGCAGTGAGAAAAATCCATGGAGTCTTTAGCAGTAAGGACAGTAAAGTAGAGGAGTTTGAGACTTGGGAAACACGCTGATGTAGGCATGTTGATAACAAACTTAGACCCAAGCTTCAAAGCCATGAGTGTTTTGCAAGTGAAAAGGCTTTCGGGCAACTCAAACATCTCATATCCATCACAATGGATATAAAGATCAAGCTTCACCACGTTACACCTAATGGCAGTGCGAATCCAAGCATCAACACGAGAGATATCTTCTGCAGTGCAACAATTGAAATGAAGATACAGCTTTTGAATGGTTGAAGAGCCACGCTCTGAAATCAGCAATCGAGCGGAAATCTTTACTGTTCAAGGCCACATTGGGAGCACATTCCCACATGTTCTTCCATCTTTTAGACAAAATGCTGGTCCTTACAGCACATTTCACAAATTGAGGTCCAAGGAAACCAAGTATGTGAGACAAAACTCCATCTGGTAGTTCACTGATCCTATCTTGATCCCTCACTCGACCCTTGGACTGCAATACCATTATACCCTAGCCTGATCGTCCAAAAGAACACTGTCAAGTTGCAACCATTGCTATATCAGTATATCTTGCATGTGTACGCTACAATAATGTTCATACTCTTCTGTTTACATATTTCTCTACATTACATTTTCACAAATATTCAGACACTAAGAAATTGCAGCAGATATTGATAAATCAATACACAAAACCTGTATAGTGTAAACGTTCATTTCTCCTGCTTTTCAATGAAAATATATATAAACACTTGGCTTAATCTGGGTGTACGTTGGTCGTTGGGTACTTGGGTTAGGGAAGCTGATGTTAAATACATGATTTCTCAAACATAATCTAGACATCAAAACCATGAAAACAAAGTACTAAATCTTGACATCAAAACAATGGAAACAAAAACAAAGATTACATTTTGTCCTTATTACTTGTTTCAAATCCAAGGATAACAGGTAAGACTTGAATTCTCTATTCATTACTCGTTTTCCTCAGTAATAACTTGAAGGAATAGAAAAAGAACTTACCTCAGAACACTTCTACTAGCGATGGTGAATGTAACAACTCTGATCGATGATCCCTCGAATCGTAGAAGAAGAGAACTTTAAACCGCTTGCACCGTTTCTGCAACTAAGAAAGCCTTCCACGTGTACTCTTTGAGAATCTTAGTAAACACTGTGTCCAAAACGGTGCGTCTTAGTAAAACAATCGTCTCTGTGAAAACGGCGCCGTAGCTGTTTGGACCTCCCAGATTATCACTCAATTTTCATGGACCTCGCAGTCTATGCGTTTTAGTAATACACTTGGGCTTTGTTTGGTATATGAGACTGAATGGTGTTGTACTAAATAAGAAGTGCTAAGTAGTTTGAGCTATGTTTGGTGTGAAAGAGTATAAAACAAATGGTACTACCTAACGCTCTCAACCGTCTTAGCTGGTGTTACTGTGGGTACTCGTTTTTGAGGTCTCAATATAACACTGTCTCTCTCCTCCCCCTCCTCTCTCAGTCTCTCTCTCTCTCTTCTCGTCTCCTTCTCTCTCAAGAGTGAAGACTGATCAACTCCATTGATCAAGAGCCCAGTCATTCCAGATCCATTGATGCCCAACTGAGTGACTTCGTAGACCCCCAATTTGGTTTTTCCCCTAATTTTGATTTCAAAACCTTAACCAAGCATCATCAGCTTCTTCGTATTTTCTTCTGGCCAAGCACACAACAACAACAACAACAAGACTTCTGTCATCTTCCGTCACCGGCCGGCGCATGCCGTCATTCTTCATAAGAAATAATTTGAAGGTAGATTTGAGATGGGTAGTTATGGGTCTTATGGTTTGAATATGGAAATTCGATTGGGATGTGTGGTATATACTTTGATCATTACCTATCTTTGAGATATGTGGTTGGATTTGGAAAATTTAATTGGGTTCTGTGGTTGTTGTTGTTGTTTTTTTTTTTTTTTTGAGAGTCTTATGGCACTCCATTGCGATAAGGATATAAACAAGAAGATGATCAATAATGACAGAGTGGGGATAGTTTTTGATGAGCATAGAAAGTGGAAAGTGGGTTTGAGAAATGAGGCATACTGTAGTTGGGACTTGGTGGGAGACTTGGGTGGGTGGATGAAGGAGTTGGTTTTTTGATATAGTCTGCTGCAATTCAAACCCATGTTCTGTAGTTTATCAAGAAGGTTTGATGATTTTTCTTCTTCTCCCCACTATCTCACCTTAGGCAGTACTGCCTTACAAAACATGGTACAAGCTAGCACTGAGTAAGGCTACTCACGGGAGAGTAGGCCAAGTATTAAGAATAGAGTGGTCCAGGTTTATCCCGGTACCAAACGTGCACTTAATACCTACTTCTGTGTTCTAACCAATGGAAGCCTTCCAAGTTCCGAGCACCGAGTTAAAATTCCTAAGTTCTCATCTTTTTTAACTTTCACTTTATAAGGTAGCAATCTTTATATGAGCCCAAATTCCAGTGTATAACAGCAGTCTCTACTGTATATTGTCAATTACATAGGGAATAAGAGAAAATGAGTTCCAACACAAATTAAGAGGCATATGCATCAACTGAATCACCCCTTTAGGCTTCAGCTTATACGGAGTTGTAGAGAAGCTAAAGAAAAGAAACAGGCTCACTTTTGTCCTTTGATAACAGAATATAATCATAAGCATCTGTAAACAAACTTTGTGTTCTACATTGCATCATAACAGCATAAGCGTAAAACTTTGACACCAGATACCTCTAAAACATAATTAAAGAAGCATCATGTTTATCAAATTTGATCACAACAACTACAACTCCTCCTTGATACGTCCCTGAACCCCGCTCAAACACTGAAAATTCCTCATTTTACTCCTCTGCATATGTAGAGAGACAGAAGTATAAATAGTCATATTCTCCAAAACTTGATACAGACTTCAAAACAGCCTCCATCTAAGACTGACACCGACAATCTACAATCGTGTTAACTTCAAGTTGGCAAGTCTTTGAACCCCATTTAAGCATTGAAAGTTCCTTGTTTAACTTCTCTTCTTCCCCTTTAGAAAGACCTGGAGAATGAATAGTCATCTTCTGTAAAACTTGGCTATTCTTTAACAAGTACTTGTTCACTTCCTTCTCATCTTGATATCCAAAGAATTCGCTTCCCCTGGATCCCTTTATGCAGACGGTCTTGAGGTGTGATAGCAAACAGTTTGGCACAGCTTCTGGTGGACTCCAAAGCAGCTCAAAAGGATGCTTGGCTTCAATGCTTTTCAGAATCCAATGTTGCTGCCTTGATGGAGAGGTCCTTCAAGGCTTAGCAAAGGAACATCAAGGCTTAGCAAAGGAAGAAGAAGCTTAAATAAGGAGAGGGAGAGGCTGCAGCTGCTCTCTTATCCCTTTGGTTTTTAATGTGAATGATTGATGCTTTTAGAAGCACTAAAGGCTGTCATTATATAGAGGAAACCTTGATGGAACTTCTCTTCAAAAATGATGTGGGATAGCGGAAATGTTTAACTTTTCTCCTTCATTTTTGGACTTGGGCCTTCTTTGCTTGGACTAGTTGGGCCTTCTTTTGAGCTTTCTACATTTTTCTCTTCCATTCTTGGACTTGGGTCTTCTCTTCTCAATTAAGCTCTTTGTCCCTTTTGTGCTCCTATCATGATTTCTCTCAACACTTTGGTTTTAGCCTTCTTTTGTGTAAAACTACCTCTTTCGACCTATAAAACAGAGAAAAGCTAGAAATTGCATTATTAAGGAAATAACAAAGCTAAAGAAGGTCGGAAATACTTTAAGAATATAGCATAAAATGGGTGTATCAAATTCCCCCACACTTAGCTTTTGCTAGTCCCGAAGCAAAACCAAACTAACAAACAGACTCTAACAAAAACAAACACAAACGAAAATTCATAAAACAACAAATACTTAATCTCTAATGCCCATAACTATTGTCTCAGAATCTCAACTCTCATGATATATAAAAATTAGCATTTAACCAAGAATCATTCCATGAAGTTTCAGAAGCTAATTGCCATGCACAGATCGCATATTTACACGTAGGACCTAATAGAACAATGGTGATATTTAAGCTCAGCATATTTCAAACAAGTATGATTCAGTCTCACGAGGTATGCACTCAATCTTCACTTAGATTTTCTGGCTAAATCACTCAACAAGTATGCGAGACAGAATAAAAAAGCTTGCATTTATATGAACAAATGCCCAATAGAACATATATAAACCTCAAGAAAGAATATGATTACTCACATAAATGAACCATACCATAGGCTCAACTCTTGGAACAAACTCCACAAATCAAGTTTTACTCATCTTTTAGATCAAAATGAACTTTAAAAGGTGTTAATGGGGCTAGGCTAAGTGTAAGAATTTAAGAGTAAGGAATTGCAAAATTACTAAAGACCTAGCAGAGCATTATCAAATCCCTTATGTCGCCAATACAAGGACCAATATATCATTTGTCCTCCAAAAACGTCACTACACCTCCTTACACAAAATGAAACAGAATAAAGGCCAAATATTACGATTTTTAGGCCTTCCATTTACATCACAACTCCTGATTCACAAACAAAGAGTATGCCCAATTTTTCTTTTCTTTTCCTGCCGAAATTTTATTCTTTTATTCTTTTTTATTCTTTTCACGGCATTTTCTTTAATTTTCAAACAACAAGGATATTTCAGCAGCTCCTCCCCCCACACTTGCTCTTCATCGTCACCTCTAGTAGTCTTCACACAAAATGCTCTACTAGGTCCAAAGGACAAGGGTAGAGAATGTTATACTAAGTTCAGGTAAAAATTCAATAGGTGATGAAACAAAAGGCTTAATGTAGGCTCAAAGGGGCTCAAACTAAGGGGTGTGCAGCGCACACAAATAGGGACACAAGTGTATTTGGCAATGGTGATCATCCTAAAAAGTTTCATTTCTCCTCTCTAAAATCAGAGTGTTTTATGATTAAAAGTTTCGAAAGTTCACAAGAGTGAGTTCTAGTCATCTCTAGTTCATTAACAGCTATGGTGAGCAATCAATTAAATTGAAAGAATAATGAGGTTTTCAACAATTATAGCCAAAAAAACGAATCAGAATATTTCAGTGAACACTCAGAAAGAATAGCACATATATAGGCTCAAAAGCTCACATTTAAGGTTCATATGAATCAAACTTGTCTTAGCATGGTCATTTCACATGATTTCCATTCATATCAATTAACTTCAGAATATCAGTTGGAAATCATCTCAATCTTGTGATCATTCTTTATCCATAATTCAGAGAATTACACTCATCATCGATAGTTAAGGGCTTATATGACTCATTAAAAAACAAAAGACTTAAAAGCAACACAAACTGTTTTTGGATTTTTCAAAACAAACATGTAAATCCCTCCCCCACACTTAAACTCTACATTGTCCTCAATGCTCACAAAATAATGTGTAGAATAAAAGAAAGAAGTAGGAACTCATGATCTAACAAACAAAAACAAAACAAATAAAAACAGAAAAGTAAAAGAGAAGAAGGAATGGAAAACAAATCTGCTTTGACGATTCCGCCACATCTGAGTTGGGTTGCCTTCCAATTAGAGCCTCGTTTATCGTCCATGAGCTAGACGATTGTAGCACACATCAGTTCTGTGTGAATGGTGCCTCTTGGAGGGGTACTTCCTCCACATTGTATTCCTTGAACACCTCATAATATGGCTTCAAGCGATGTCCATTCACCTTAAATTTTTCTCCGGTCTTTTCACTTTTAATCTGCACAGCACCATGTGGAAAAACATAAGTAACTATGAAATGACCAATCCATCTAGAACGTAACTTACCGGGAAAAACTTTAAGTCTAGAATGAAACAACAACACTTTTTGACCAACAACAAAAGATTTGCCATTGATCATTTTATCATAGTAAGCTTTAGTCCTCTCTTTGTAGATCCATGCATTTTCGTATGTATCATTTCTGATTTCTTCAAGTTCGTTCAATTGGAGCTTCCTGTGTAGGCCAGCATCAGCAAGGTTCATGTTGAAAGTCTTTACTACCCACCAAGCTCTATGTTCAAGCTCCACTGGAATGTGACATGCCTTCCCATAGACCAGCTGAAAAGGGAATGTCCCAATAGGGGTCTTGTAAGCTGTGTGGTAAGCCCACAATGCATCGTTTAGCTTTTGGCTCTAATCCTTCCGTGTTGGCCCCACTCTCTTCTCCAAAATTCTCTTAATCTCACGGTTAGAGATCTCTGCTTGTCCACTGGTCTGAGGATGGTAAGGTGTGGAAACCTTGTGTGACACATTGTACTTCTTCAGCAGAGCCTCAATTGATTTGTTGCAGAAATGTGATTCTTCATCGCTTATGACAACTCGCGGCATTCCAAACCTGCAAAAAATGTGAGAGCGAAGGAAATCTGTAACAACTTTGAAATCATTAGTTTTTGTGGCAATCATTTCCACTCATTTCAAAACATAATCAACTGCCACAAAAATATACAAATAACCATTTAATGAAGGAAAATGACCCATAAAATCAATACCCCACGCATCAAAAATTTCCACAGTTATAATACGGTGTAAATGCATTTGATCTTTGGGTATCTTTATGGAAATCGGTCAAAATGGATCGCCATCATACTATGAAACCATTGAGCGGGCTATGCTGGGAGAAACTGCCAATTTCTATTCCCGATTATCTTCAGAGTTGCTTTTGTATGATTCATTGACCAATTATATCCAGAAGGTTTTTCTTCTAATCAAGCTTCTGAGGTTTAGTATTAACTATGATAGATTATGTAAGTGATACCCTGTATTCTACAGGTGAACTGGTGCATTTTGCAGGAGAAAGAAAGAGCTGGCCGCTATCTAGATCCCACATCTGTGGTGAACTGGTGCATTTTGCAGGAGAAAGAAAGAGCTGGCCGCTATCTAGATCCCACATCTGTGGTGAAATTATTACAGGTATTGTCTTGTTGGAGTTCTGGTTTCTTCTAAAGGCTTTATGCGTTAAAAAAGAAATAAAAGAATTAATAATAAGAATGCACAACATCTATCTGGCTGGTTGAATCTATGATAATAAAGTGGTAATAGAGGTAAGAAAATGATGTGGAGCTGTCCAGCTTGTGCTTGCAGCATTTGTGCTTTCTAGTGTGGGTTTATCATGTTGACTAATTTTGCCATTTTGTTTTCTGATTCCATCTGCAGGTTGTGCGCTTCCAGTTGCTGGATCTGAATGCAAATAAATCGCTTGAAAAGCAGAAGTCTGAAAACTGCAGTCAACTGGATTATCAGGTGTGGTTAGAAACATCCTATATATGTTTTCATAGTCACCATTGAAAATTTAGTACTATCTGTAAAATTCAGGCGCTTGTTATATAGGATGTTAGATACATGACATTCTGCTATTTTCATTAATTTGTCATTTTTTCCAGTACAAGAATAGTAACCAATAAATGGTTAAAAGAAAAAGCATAGGAAGATGGTTCCGAAAATAGGTGATACTGATCTTATTTGCTCTAGTAGCGATTACCAAATCATGATATCTAAACGTGAATGGAGCTACATACTCGTTTAGCCAAATGTGTTTTGAAATAGTGTTGGTATCTTTCTTCTTTTTGCTCAGACTGTCCACTCAATGATCTGGAAACTGATGCTGCTCAGCTTCAGTAGAAGACCCTTTCAAATCAATCACATTCTTTCAGTTTCCAATTCCATGATGAATGTTCTTCTTCTTCTTCTTCCTTTTTTTTTTTTTAAGAGATTCTTCATATGGTAGTAGACAAAAGATAGTAGGAGTTGAGTTTGTGTCACTATTCCTGTTCACATTGAGCATAATTATTATTGGTCAGACTAATGGCACTCTGTTTTCCTTTCAATCCATATCTAAATTGTGCCAAACTTTACAGAACTAACCGTTTGTTATATACCTGTTATTTTGGAAATTCATAGGAGATATTGTCCAAGTGTGCCTGCTTAAATTTCGGAGAGGACAGCTCTACATCTACACTTGTGGATAGTCTATGTTCTTCAATGGTATTCATTAATTTTACCCAGATTTTCTAAGAAAAGTTCACTTCCGTTTATATTTTGGGCAGAGATCAAATGACCCTGATTCATTTGTCAGGTGATGTAGAATGCTTTATGAAACTTTTCATGTAGATTTTGGAAGTTCGGAACTAGAAAGAAAGTTTCAATGATCTCCTTTCTGGTGCTTGTTTCTTTTCCTAACAATGCTAATTACAACTGCGATTGATTTTTATAAACTATTAGAAGCATTACACAATTTCATGTTGTAACAAAATCCATTGTAAACATGAGAAGCTGAGGGCGTCACTTATCTTTCATAAAGGGAGGGGATTGGTTGACCTAAATCTTTATTTTGTATCAAGTCAAAACAGAGTAATTAACTAACAGTACTACTAGAGCAACTAAGATCAGTGCAGTTGCTCTTCGAAGTAGAATCAAGATGATTTCAAGTCGACAAATGCTACTGGTTATGGAAAAAGACTCGTCGACTTCAGTAAATGCTAGCTGAGGTAAAATGAAGAGAGAATTGAGAGTGATAGAATGCAGCGGTTGAAAAAAAAAAAAAAAAAAAAAAAAACCAAGATCAACAAGCCACTTTAGCATCCTCCAGTTGAACAGATCAAAAGTAGAAATGCTTGTAGAAACTAAAATTGCATATCATGAATTCAACTTCACAGCATTCAACAAAAAACCACACAAACCCTTTAACTTAAGAGAACTTTACAAGCCTTTGAACCCCTTGGAAACTTACCAAATTCAAATAACTCCTCCTTTGTACACTGAAGATCACCTGTATAAATAGCCATCTCATTCAAAACATCACTGTTCTTTAGTAAATACCGTGCCGCATCCATCTCATCACGATTTCCCTTGAGCCCCCTAATTTTGATTGTCTCAAAGCGTGTGAGCAAACATATAGGCACAAAATCTGGTGGAATCCATCTACTCTCTGATTGCTCTGGATATTTGTTGTCCACATTAGCATGCTGTCAAGAATTTTGAAACATTGAATGAAATGAGAACAGTTCACAGCTATATGTTGGCATGATGCATCATAAGTGGAAATGCATCTTACTATATGCTCTAAAACAAGACATTTCAGTTTAGGGGATCTCATGAGCAACTCTGTCAGCAATTCCCAGTGGTAGCAGTCGCAAAGAACCAGCTTCAATTTGGTCAAATTCTCCAAAGCAGGCACATAGCAAGCCTAAGTGAAACATAATATATCAATCACACAGAAATTCAGTGAAATTCTCACATTGTTCATAATTAACTAGTGTAATCATAGATCACCAAAATGGAAAAAACGCATCTATCACAAATGTGTCATGTGTCTGATGTCTAGTCTAGTGTACCGTGAAAGAAATTATTTCATCATTTCCTTGATGGATTTATTTTTTTTATTAAAACCTAGTTGTTCTTCATAAATCATGGGTTGATCTTCACCTCAAGCATGCCTCACTAGTCACTATACTGCAACAAAAAATTTGAAAGAAATAATTTAAGGAATAAGCAATACCTCCAAACAATTAGGCTGGTTATCAAGAGACAGATATTCAACATTGGATATTCCTGCCAGCAGCACAGTTGCACCAGTAGCGAATCCAGGATCTTTATCCAAAAACTCTATACAATCTTGGTACTGAATTTCATCAAGAAAATGGACTCTCGCCTTGGCAAGAGATTTAGTAGTCTTGAAAATATAATTTGAGATAGCATCCTCCTTAAGATCAAAGTATTCTATGTTTGGGGCATTAATAGAAAAGGTATACCAACTGTCATAATATTCATTGTAACAGCTTAACGATATGTATAACCTCTTCAATGTAGGTGCAGTGATATCGATATACACGATGTCATGAAAACATATTTTTCCACCTATAGTTAAATCTTCAAGCACAGGGCAGTTCCGAAAATAAGATTCTGGTGCATTCTCATCAGACCATAAAACTGAAACATGGAGAACCTTAAGACTTGGGAGGCTCCCTCTAGGTGGAGCACAAATATTAAAACTCGAAAAGACTGTCAGCTTCTCCAGTGTAGTGCACATGAAAAGGCTTTGAGGTAGTTCAAAATGATCCTCCGTATGATCTTCAGCCCACAAAGAAAGATTCATTTCGACAACATTATGCCCGATGGCAGAACAAATCAATGTATTGATTCAAAAGAGATCCTCGACGCTGAAATGTTTTACAGAAATAGAGAGACAAAAATTTTGAATGTCCCATGAGCGGTGAAGATGCGTTTGTAAGAGATGGATTGAAGGATTGGATAGGGCACCAGTAGCGAACTGCACCTTCAACAGCATTCATAAAACGATTGAAGGATTGGATAGGGGACATTGTATGATTTTTTGGAAATTCTTTGTAATCAAAGCCAAGATTTGTAAGAGATGTCCATACATTGTTCCATCTCCTAGACAGAACAGTAGTCCACATAGCATATACTGTAGGAAGAAAGGAAAGCATATGACAAAGAACTGCATCTGGCAATTCACTGATTCTATCAACTCCATTTTGACGCTTGGGCTTGGAGGGGCCATCTGTACCTTGATAATTTTTCATAATACATGGTCAAATTGAGAAAACATCTTAAATATCGCTTAGCAAGTTTCTCACCATGAAGTTGAAAAAAAAAAATTATTGAAGTGTGTTTTGTATTGTAGCATAGAGACCAAAGCGGATGGAAAGCTGCAAAAGGTTACTGAGGAAATGAAATGGACACAGACAAGCATTCTTAACAATTTTTACAAAGTGACTTGAACTACTCCCACAAATGCAAGCAAACCTTACACTAATTTTAACCTCACTTACTCAAGCAACCAAGCCTTAAATTACCCAAAAGGAGTCAGAAACTGCAATTAAACTTGATAGATTTTCTTCTATTTCTACACGTGAAATTATTCAGCAACTAGACAAGAACAAAAGAAAAGGCAGAAACAGATATTCCTGCAAGATATTTTCACATGAACAGATGAGCCAAGAAATTTGGTTTAAGTACTGGAGAAACTTAAACCAAGGATAGAGCAAATAGACAACAGAAAATTCACTAGATGAACCAAATCAAACATACCAGGGTCCTGGTAGTAGAGATTGAGAGGAAGTACAGCTTTGAGTCTTGGAATTGGGTAGAAAAGAGAGAAGGGTTTTTATAATGAATCTTCTGAGTCTTGCTTAGCCTTAATACTACTATACTATATACTCAACAACTACATATAATAACTTTCTTCTGAATCTTGCTTAGCAACTTTAATACTAACTACACAGTACTATACTGTGTACCTGTATCAGACTAGTATTCTAATAAAGTCAATTGTTTGTTCTACAACCTCACTCTACACTATCTTATTTTCAACTTCTTCCTTTTCTAATCCCTAACAGTGGACTTTTCTCAGCCCAAAAAAAAAAAAAATCTAAAAGTAAAAGTAAACAATGAAATGTGATAGTGCAGGGTGCATATCTAAAACCATTTAGTAATAGATAAAGTTGCCCAAACTTTTATAACCTCATAGACAAAGTCACATATTCGTGATGTGGGATTCATATCTCAGCAAAATGAATGAACCACAAATATGTAAATAAATTACATTACAAGTTCTTGGTATATTTATTCCAAAAGAAATTAATATATTAGTCCAAGTTTACAAATTGCAGTTTTTCAACTTCCGCTATGTCTTGTAATTATGTCATCATAATGGAATCAGCATCCGAAAGGCATTTTTGTGGTATCGAATTGATCCTCTGCCATTTTTGTTGCCACTTACCTCGACAACAAGGCTGATGAAGCTCTGGTAAAGGCGAGGTTTCTAGTTGTCTTGTGATGGCGTCGCTGTTGGAGTTACTAGCCGCATTGAATATACTGTATGAAACATTGTTCGAATACAATGTACACATATAATAGTGCTAAAGAACATTATGAGGTAAGAACATTATCCAGTGCTACAGAACATTATCCATTGGTTAACCAATCTGGCATTTGGCTGATGATCATCTTAAAATGTTTGGAAGCCATTCGCTCAGATTGGTTATATAGAAGAATGTTTAATTTCCATAACTTAAAAACACATCAACAAAAGCAGTCATGAACTACGTACACATATTTAAATAATAAAAAGTAGTACTTTTTTTAATGTCCTAAAACAATCAGGAAATGAGTAAAGTGCAATACTGTGTCGCATGGTGTTCCAACTACACAAACTAAGGTAAGAAGCACAGATGCAAGTCATGCAAACTTATACAAGCGAAGGAGAAGGAAAACTGAGCAAGGACAGTAATCCAATGGAGTTAAAGAACCAAATCCAGATAAATAACTGTATTATTTAGTTCTTATGCCAAATCAAGTTCCCCAGAGCTAAAAAGAATTTCTTCAACAATTCTGAAAACATAATACTACTCAGACTGAAAAAAAATGCCTGCTTTATGGTGCTTTAAGAACATTGATAGCAGATCGATGCTTACAATCATACGATCCATCTCAGAAGTATTCAACTTCACAAGTCTCTGAACTCCTTTTAAACATAGAAACTTCCTTGTTTAACTCCTCTTTTGTACACAGAAGACCACCAGCATAAATAGTCATCTTCTCCAGAACTTCACCATTCCTCAACAAATATTTCAACATTTCCAGATCATTGGGCTCGCCCTTCAATCCCCTTATGGATATGCTTTTGAGGTGTGACGTCAAGCAATTAGGCACAGACTCTGTTGTTATCCTTTGATGCTCTGAATCTCCACCTATAATTATCACCTGATCATCATTTAAAAGAATACATGATAAGTTCCAAGAGCTGCATGTTGGAAAAACATAGCATAACTGGAGATAAATCTTACTTCATATTCTAAGAAGAAGTATTCCAATTTAGGAATTCTCTCCAGCAAGTATGGCACTTCCCAGTAATTGCAATAGTTAGTGACCAGCTTCAAGTGGCTCAAATTACCAAAAGTCGGCAGACAAAGATCCTACATGAAAGATAAACGTCAGATTGAACAGAAACTCATACAGGGTTAAATGTTGCCTATCATATATACTATTTCAAAAAATCTTTGAAATGGATGAATCTAGTAAAAAAAAAGTTGGTAACTATAAACGCAATGTCATTAATAAACTATTTCATAAGCGAGGAATGTGTCTTTCCTTCATTTTAGAAAATCACAATATGAAAAAAAAAAAAAACACTAATTTTCCTCATTTGGTTTTGATACTGAGAAGGAATAGTGAAAAAATGCCTCACGGAAACTCAAGTTCTTATCATTTCCTCCAAGCCACAACAGTATTTAGATTTTGTTCAATCCTTAAACCTGTAACTATTAAGGGACAAAAGGCATGAGCCTGCATGATTGTGTCACCCTTCCGCTCTTCCCCACTACAAAGAAGGCAACACATAAATTCCACCCCTCATTCCCAACAACCACTCTTTTTCTCTCTATAATCTTCTTCACCATACATGTTCATATACATTCTCTAGCAAACATAGTGAAAGGACAATGATACAACATACTTACCTCCAAGTACATAGCTGAAAGAGACAGATATTTGATATTGGAAACTGTCGACATAAGTGTAGTTACACAGTTAAGAAACTCACGACCTCTAATGGTTGAATAGTCGATGACACGAGCATGGGCTTTCACCAGTGATTTTGTATTCCTCAACGTATAATTTGACAAAATATCTTCCTCAATATCAAGGTATTCAAGCTTTGGGGCATTAATCGAGAAGTTGTGTGCATCATGCAGAACATCATTAGTACTCCTCAATCTAATTCTTAGACTCTTTAGTTTAGCCGCCGAGACAGTGACACTATTAACCCAATTTCCAAGAGTTCCATCTACAGTCAGATTTTCAAGCACAGGGCAGTAGGAAATGAGTGTTCCCATAGCATCACTATCTGGAGAATCAACTGTAATGTGGAGGAACCTGAGATTGGGGAAACTCCCTGATAGAGGAAGATTAATTTCATAATTTGAGTCCAACTTCAAAACTTCTAGTGTTTTCGAGACTATAAGCGGCCAAGGCAACTCAAAAATATGCTCTCTAGATGATTCAACACAAAGATCAACTTCAACAGCATTACGTTGGATGGCACTGCAGACCCAAGTTTCAATACGAGCATAATCGTCAACAGACGAACAATGAAGACGGAATTTTCGAATGTTAGAGTGAGGAGAGAACATTACTCGATCAACAAATGCCATAAATCCAGTTTTGTCAGAGGTGGATTCATCGCAGATGTCTAGATTGGGAACAGAAGCCCATATGTTCTTCCATCTTGTGGATAAAATGCTGGTCCTGAAACTGTATTTTGTGGGAAGGAACGAAAGTATGTGACAAAGAACTGCTTCAGGCAATTCACTTATCCTGTCTTTAGTTCTTGCTTGACTCTTAGACTCCGAATCCATAGGTAACCTGATGCATTGTCAATAACTTGGTATAGTTACATAGAATCTGAAGCAGAGAAAAGTCAGAAAACACTAATCAAGACTATATGTCACCGATCAACTCAATCGAAACATTCAAACGAAAAAAAGTAGATTCTTTCAGATCCAACATCAATTCTGTTTATAATTCAATCCAATCCCCTTCTATATATATATATATATATATATATATATATATATATATATATATATAATCATCATATCCAAATAAGAGATAAACACATTCAACCACAACACTACAGAATCACCGAAAGTATTCAATATGAAAAATTCATGAATTCCCAATCTCAATTTAGATATTAAGCCAACAAATTTGATTTTTACGATCAACAAAAAAAAAAACATAGAATTTATCAGAAGCTATATACCGCTTTAAAACTAGAAACAAAAGCAAATTCTACATCTTCACATGACAAAAGAACTATAATTTGTTTGTGTTCTCAGTTTTGTTGGTAAAACAACAAGTTACAGAGAAAAGTACCTGAGACTGTCACTGACAACAAAGCTGCCGACTTCTCTGAAATACGTACTGGGGTTAGGTTAATATACTGGGGTGCAACGACGCCGTTTATTAGATGGGACTCATATTTAGGAACCCTTTTCAACCCGACCCGGTCCAATGGCCCAACTTTTCTCTACTTCTCAAGAAAAAAAAAAGAAAAAAAAAAAGCTTTTTTCTTTTCTTACTATTAAGAGGGAAACTTCGAGTTATTTTTATCTGTCCTTGACGCTTATGATTCCCGACTTTCATGAACGAGTGTATGATGCAGTGATGCACCATAAGATGGTACTATTATGTTGAGGTTTGACCTCGGTGCAATGCTTTTAGTTCGAAAAAATATATATATGGTGTTGCTAAACCAAATTACAGGCAAAAATCACAAAGATAATCTTTAATGGCTTGAAGATTTGGTAGGTTGCATTGAAGAACTCTGATTTCTCCCTTCCCTTGCATCACTTAGGAAAGGAAGACAGTATGCAATTCTGCAAATTACATCTGTAGCTACTGTACATCAACTTCACAGATTAAACTGGGCAGACCCAGGAAGAACCAGCAAGCAAGCTGCTTATGTACAGAAAGCCTGGATGCCTACTTTCTAACAAAATTTAATCTGATTTCTTTCCTAAGTGATGCAAGGGTTTGTTGAATTGTCGGGAGACGAGTTATATTCGCTACTTCCATCCCATTCGGTTTCATGTTAAGAATCAAATAGGCAATTCGAGGTTTTTGTTGAGAAACAAAGAGGTAATGCCCATAAACTCTTGAGAAAATTTGATAGAAAATCTGTTTTTCAAGTCAGATCCAACTGTTTTCAAGTCAAAAATCTGGAAAACTCCTTCTAACAAAAAATAAAATAAAATTGGACTTTCCAAAAGCTAGTAGTCTAGGAACCTACGAACTTTGCCTTTGACAAATTTGACTACACAAGTCTTTGAACCCTTCTGAAAGGAACAGAATGTCTTCTGTAATCCCTTCTCTGTTGAATACACTGAAAGAATATCCCTGTCAGTTGTAATCGAAACAGTCACTGTTTCAAGAACTTTACCCGCCATTAGTAGATACTTTGCCATTTTCAATTCCTCAGGAGCTCCTCTTACTCCCTTTAGGGTGATAGTCTTGAGCTGTGACAGCAAACTAATAGGCACCTTTTTTGGTTGACTCCAAAGACGATCATTGGAATGTTCTCCACAAGTAAAATCCTGAAAATATAAAAGAATAGATGAATATGAATCTCATTACAGCGTATGTTGGTTATGAGAAGAAAAGTTCGGCATATATCTCACAAAACGATTAATGATGAGAGATTCCAGTTTAGGTGATCTGTTGAGAAACTCTGGTAACAGCAATTCCAAGCGGTGGCAATCTTGAAAAACCAGCTCCAACTTGCTCAAATTATCAAAAGCAGGCAGATAACGAGCCTACATGAATGGTGAAACAATTATAAAACAGAAACCAGTCCGCATGCATATGACTTTGGATTATAAGGAAATACAAAATGAACCTTCTTATGGAATTACATTTATATTTCTTTAGCATTTCCTCTCCAAACAAAACTATTAATACGACTTGATTAATTTCATTCCAGCAATCCAACTATGAGTTAGCTGAAATTGATAGACCTGCATGCATTCCTTACCCTTCCACTCTTCATCTAAAGAAGAAGCGCACATCTTTGATTTCCATCCTCCAACACACGTCTTTTTCTTCCTATAATGTCTATATCAAATACTGTAAAAGGAACAAGTTAAGACATACTTACCTTGAAACAATGAGCTGAAAGAGATAAATCCTTCACATTGGAAACTGCTGCCATAAGTGCAGTTGCACTTTTAGGAAAAGTAGGCCGTTCACTTGAATCATGGTGACTGAGATCAATATTGGCTTTCACTAGTGATTCTGAATTTTCGAAGAAGAAATTTGACAAGATATCGGTATGGATATCAAGGGTTTCAAGCTTTGGGGCATTAATGAAGAAGTTGTAGACATCAATGCAATCAGGAGCTTCATCTTCATCATCGCTGGGATATTCATATGCATTTTTGTATGCATTAAACAAATCTACTCTGAATGTCTTCAGTTCAGGTGCAGACACTTTGAAATTCAAAAACTGCATCTCCAATATTTGCCCTTATGGACAAATCTTCTAGTACAGGGCAGCAAGAGAAAAGCTTCTCCATTGACTCATTCTTAGGATGATAAAGACAAGCATTGAGAACCTTGAGACTGGGAAACCTTGGTGATGGAGCATCAAAAGTAATACATCCCGCTACCACCTTCAACACCTTCAGGATTCACACATAAAAAGGCTGTCTGGCAACTCATAAACCTGGCCTCTGTCGCATCCAAAATTAAGATCAACTTCAACAACGTTAAGCCTAACTGCAGTACGAATCCAGCTATCAACACGAGAGAAATCCCCAACCTTGAAACTATCGAAACAAAACTTTTGAATGTCCAAGTCACGAGAGGTAAGTACCCATTCTACAAAATCCACAAAACCAGCTTCGTTCCTCATAGATATATCAAAGAAGTCAAGATTGGGACTAAAGGCCCATATTCCTTTCCATCGTTTGGACAAAATGCTGGTCCTCACAGCATATTTTGTTGCATGAAATGAAACAATGTGAATAAGAACTCGATCCGGCAATTCACTTATCCTATCTTTGACTCTATCTTGAAGCTTTGAGTGAGAATCCATTGGTACCTAGTAAATCAAAAAAAAGAAAAAAAAGAAAGAAAGGAAAATCATAGCCACTGTTATAACTTTGGTTACTTACGAAGCCTCTATACAACTAAAGAATATGACACAAATCCTCAGAATTTAAATAGAAGCAGAAGCAAATACCTAAACCCTAAGCCCTAAAAATCGAAACTTTTCGTTTCACTGTACTTAAAATTCACGATTTTTCAAAATGGGGGTTGTAGAACCGTAAAAGTATTCTTAGCATTTACAGTATCCTCACTATCCTGGAATACCCATTTGCAATAACATATATCTAAGAGAAAAATTGTACTATCTTACATGAATCAAACAGAGTAAAGATTGAACTAATTAAACATGTTTCTATATTACCCTTACACATAGAAGTATAAAACTGAAGCTCTCAAACAAAAACAAAAAAAATTTAAACTGAAGAAATAAAAGACTATTTTCTTCTGCAGAGACAAACATTCCAACGAAAAAGACTTGATTTTTTTATCACTTCATCATTGTTCAGTATTCTTGGTCACCAAAATAGAAGAAAAGAAGTTAAAAAGTGGGCTAGACAATTACCTAGAAGGGGTTCCGAGACAGACCCGGAAAATGTAGTGAAACCCAGAGAGTGAGTGGGAGTTTGAAGCTGAGGAAACAAATCTGCTGCAACTCTTCGTTCTCCAACTTCGAAGAATTTATAGAGCCAAAACCCTATTTAGGGTTTATCTGATTGTTGAATGGGTACTAGACATTTCCCTTACACTTGGAAATGTTGTAGCGCTGGCTGCGTTGTAGAACTTCGCCTAATGTAATCTTCAAATGTTGAAGCTTGTTAGCACCTATTTTCAAAACAGTTGGACAAATCTATTTTCATCCAATTTTCGTTGAAGAATGAGATACCTAAGGCTCAGTAACACATGTTCATCCGCAGTCAGATTTAATTGTCCCTCACACACTGACATTTCCTTAAAATTTTCCCAGACTGGTTGCAAATGTATATACTAAGGAAACAACTTTTATCAAAACACAAAAACAAAACAAAAAAAACAAAAGGAAATGACTTCTATACCTCAAGGCATGCATATCTCAATATGCGGGCGTCGAGTTATTGGCACACGTAGGATTACATTTTTTTTTAAAGATGAGAGGACTAAAAACTTCTTTTTTAAATGAATAGGTTGATTTGCAATACGTGATTTAGTAAATTTACGTCTATGTTGTAACAAGTAAATACATAATTCACTTACATCACTTTTAAGCCAATTCTAAAAATTCTTTAATATAATTACGGTATAATCAATTTTCATTATGTCTTTGAATTGTCTTGTTAGTCGATTTACTCGTCTAATCTTGTGTTTAGGGATCACAAACAGATTTTCATGAAAGACTAACGACAGATGAGAAAGACATTTATTTGAAGACTAACAAAGAGAAATAGTCCATAAACATTGGATAGAACATGTTATCCAAAGAATTCCACATCAGCAGCATCATCTGCCAAATCAGCAAGTCCACCCTATGAAATCCCAGCAATGGATTGCCTAAGTTCCATAGATACCAATCACCGGACATGGACAAGAAATCCAAGGTGGCAGGTCGACATCCACCAGCTCAAGCTTATAGTATAACGTTTCTCAGCCCCATAGTTTCCCACTGCTAACAGTTAGTCACGTACCACCACAACCTTGCTTTCACTTGCAGCTTCGACACTCTCCCACTCAGTTTGAAAATGGCTTCTCTTGCAACATCGCCGGTTGGTATGTCGGAGTTGCTAGGCACTCCCATCAGCAAGAGCAACTTCAGTGGCGCGGCACGGTCGGCTCCCACTGCCACTACCCCTGCCACCTTCAAGACCGTCGCGCTTTTCGGAAAGAAGAAGGCTGCACCTCCCAAGGCCAAGGTAGTCGCGGCCCCCGAGAGCGATGAGCTCTCAAAGTGGTATGGTAAGTATACTTCATGAACAACATTTCACTTCGACTATATATCATCACGTACTTTTTATGGTTTTGGTTTGGTTATAGTGTGAATGTAACTGACCAGTATGCATTGTGGTGGTTTTTTATTGTTTCAGGTCCTGAAAGAAGAATTTACTTGCCTTCGGGGCTCTTGGACCGATCAGAGATCCCAGAGTACTTGACCGGAGAAGTTCCCGGAGAGTAAGATTCTGTTGTCTATGCTTTATCTCTTTTGAAGTAACCAAAGCTACCTATGTTATAGGATGAACCATGTAATTAGGTCTGAGTCTAAGAAATGTACCATTCACTTGGTCTATGAACGAATAGGCCGGCACATCAAGGAAGACCAACTTCCTATAGGCATATAGCACTAGTCCAGCTCCCTACAGTTGTGTACTAAATTGAGATCTTTTTTTTTTTTTTTTGGCGAAAAATTGAGATCTATCTGAACAAGTCGACTAATGTATGGAGCCAGTTTGCCTCAGTAATGTACCGTAGCCGAAGTAACAAACCCGTTTAAATCCTTAATTAAGCTATGTAAAAGTAGTCAAAATACTCTTGAACCATGAAAGAAAGAAATGTACTATTTAGTGATTTAGTCTATGAATAAATCTGTAATATTGTATGTTACTAACTTGGTGTAATGTGTGTGCAACTGTGGATCTATGCAGTTATGGTTATGATCCTTTTGGTCTAAGCAAGAAGCCAGAAAACTTCAGCAAGTATGTTATACTATACGTAGCTTACTCTCTGTCTATATTTCTGTCCTTCAGTATTATATGTAATCTATACATAGATCAGTTTAATTTATGAGGACTACCCTAATTTGATTGCAGATACCAAGCATATGAGTTGATCCATGCTCGGTGGGCTATGCTCGGAGCTGCTGGGTTCATCATCCCAGAAGCCTTCAACAAATTTGGTGCTAACTGCGGACCTGAGGCCGTTTGGTTCAAGGTGAATTGGCATCTGAATTAGATATCTGCATCTACATTCTTGGTCTCTAACTTAAATACTAGGACCGATTAAGATGAAGTTACAAAAATAGTTTGATGACAATCTCATTAATCAAGTGTTTTGGACTTAATTCATGACGTTTGTTACATTACATGTACGCAGACCGGAGCTCTACTCCTTGATGGAAACACATTGAACTACTTTGGCAAGAGCATACCTATTAACTTGGTTGTTGCTGTTGTTGCTGAAATCGTTCTTCTTGGAGGAGCAGAATACTACAGACTCACAAATGGTTTGGTATGTCACTAAAACTTGGTACTACCCTTAAAGTGTTACGTAAATTACTGATTCCTAATTAACCAAGAACACAAGTTTGCCCTCTTGAATGTTAGTCCAATATCAAGGTGTACAAGAATCACAATACAAGTTGGTCTCTGGTTATTGTTTACTTACCTGTGGGCTTCAGTCAAAACTTAACTGGTTGTGTTATTCTCCTGGTAGGATTTGGAGGACAAGCTTCACCCAGGTGGTCCATTTGACCCATTGGGGCTCGCAAAGGACCCCGACCAGGCTGCACTTCTAAAGGTGAAGGAGATTAAGAATGGTAGACTGGCAATGTTTTCCATGCTCGGTTTCTTCATCCAAGCTTATGTCACTGGAGAAGGTCCTGTCGAGAACCTATCAAAGCATCTCAGTGATCCTTTTGGCAACAACTTGCTTACTGTTATCTCTGGAAATGTTGAAAGAGCTCCAACCCTGTAATTTCAAATTTTCTCTTGCTCCACCAATCAAAATTCAAGTGCATTGTATATTACACCGAGTCTTTCTTAAGGCATTTAACCTTAATCCATGAATGAAACTGCAACTCTGGTTAAATATATATAGCTGCAGACCTAGCATATATAACCTATGGTTGTAATGTTGTAGGGCTAGTGCTGTTTTACATATGTAATTCCTCGGAAGTATCAATCCATCCATGCATATACATAATCATGTATGTTTTCCATTTTTCAATGGAAGTTTGCAATAGTCCATGCAGTTTGATGAGCAATATATATATATATATATATATATATATATATCACAGTAACCAACATCAATCCGCAAGACCATACTGGCTTTGACAAATTCAAAAAGTGTTATAAGAAAACTGAACAGTTATCTTCTCTCTTTGGTACTTTTAGCCAGAGTATTCGAGTGTTAAAATAACACAATTACCAGAGTTCTAAAGTCTCTGCCACTTTTATCACCCGCTTGACTTCTTCCGCAGTTTCACCACCTGATCTCTGTAAATTAAGTCTTGAGGTTCTGTTGAGATGCAATATATAAATAGGCAATGCTGATGGTCTCTTTAAAAATTATGTTATGAAAGTTCAAGAACAGCTAGCAGTCACGAAAACCAGGCCAGGCTAGTTCAAGTTAAAGAGAGATCCAAGGCAACCAAGTGAGTCAATATGTTTGTGCCTTTCAGTATATGAGCATCAAGTTGTGCATGTCATCATGATTCTTGACTAATATTCCGATAAAGCTAAACAAGGTTGATAAGAATGTACACAACTAAAAGCAAAAAGACTGGAAATAGATTCATATATATATATATATATATATATATATATATATAGTCAGCATGGTGCTTTTACAACTGAAACAAAAACCGGACTGCAAAGAAAAATTACTCGAAAAAGCCAAAAAGCCTCGATCACGAAAGATGGAGAGCCTATTCGGTGCCCCACTGGGACAGGTGCACCCGGTAAAAAACTGATGATGTTAATGAATAATTGACGGAAAAGGCCGGGGCGAGCGGGGTTAAAGCCATAATTACCACAATCTCAATCCGCACAAACCTCCTTCCATCTCTCTCCATTGTTCGCGAGCGTCGGACAACCTTTCATCTCTCTCTACGGCAAGAATCTTTAAGCTTGCGCTCTAGAAACATTCGATCTCATCTCCCATCTCAGCAAGCTTCTCACCTGGTTCACTGCTGATAACGAGGTCAAGCGCCACCGAAATCTGACATGAAGCTTCTCGGCAGAAGTTCTGGTCATTATAATAGTTTGCATTCTGATTGGGGTTGTTGCGAGTTGCCGCACCACCTTCCCTGTTTGGATGTGTATGTTTTGGGGCTGTAATGTTATATCCCCTATCTCTGTTGCTGGTTTACATTCTTGAACATGTTTTGGTGGTCATAGACATCAGTTTTAAGCTGTTTTTCATTGATTCATAAGACAATAAATTTGAAGTCATCTTGTATTTTTGCAGCAGTTATTCAAGTACAGTTTTGTTTTTAGAAAGTGAGAATCCTAAGAAGTCACTAAAACTTTGTTTAAACGATCAAGCCCCTTTCCATTTCCTTTTACCTTCGGTTACCCTAACAGAGGCTAACAATAACATATCTACTGAGGCAACACGTGGCAAATTGGATGGCTCTAATGAGTGGTGCACCTGTCCCAGGGGTGCAGGGAATAAGTTTCGCAAAAGATGGGGGTGAAACAAAACCTCCCAAGCAAAAGCCAAACAGCTAAACCAACACCAACTACTGAAGTCCTAGCCGGTCTCTATTACCTGAAAATCTATAACCAGGAGTTGCAGCAGCTTACATAAACTCAACCTCGCAAGTCTGAACCTCTTGAACACATACGTAAATTCTCATGCACCTTCTCTAAATCTCCAAAAGTAGTCCTTAAAGTAGAGATGGTCATCGTCTTCAAAACTTGACTGTTCTTCAACAAGTACTTCCCGACTTCCACCTCTTCCGGAAGTCCCCTGAATCTCATTATGGAGATAGTCCTAAGATTGGAAATTAAACAAAACGGCACTGCTTGTAGAGTTTCCAATGGATTTTCCGAGCATTGAGCAGTATAGTCACAACTGTCAACCTGATGGTCATTTAAACAATAAACAATTTTATACATATTTGTTTAGAGCTGTGTGAGTGTTTGTATATCAAAGTGTATAACTTACCTCACGATCTAGGATAAGACATTCTAGATTCGGTGATCCCTCGAGAATCTTCAGTAACACTGATTCCAACCGGTTGCAATCTTGAAGAACCAGCTTCACTTCCTTGAATTTATCAAAAGAAGGCGGAGAACAAGCCTGCATGCAATGATCAAACAGAAACTCGTGCTCATTCAACATTTCCACTATTATAAAATCATAGAGAAAATTAGATAAAATCTCAAAATACTAGGCTTCTTTTAAGATAAACTCATACATGTTTTTCTTTTATTTTACACTCATTCCACATAAGCAAACTTATCATATAAAACAAATGTCTACAATTAATAGTTTTCTTTATTTTTCGGTTTCTCTAATTTGCCCTTTAGACAGTAGAAAACAAAATTTGGCATCAATTTGAAACTCAAATACTGAACTAAAATTTAGTTGGATTTAACTTTGTCATAATCAATTACATTCTTTAATTTCTTACCTTATTATTACTAACTTGAGTGTATGTATGTATATATATATATGTATATGTATATATATACAGAAGTATGTCATTTGTAATAGAATAATTCTTTTAATTCCTGAGCGCACATTTGATGTCTCTTTACAAAGTCGAAAAATATCTAATTGTAAAGTACACATTCTTGTTCTTTGATTAATTTTCTTCTTGTTTTGGCCACGATCCTCAGCCAGCGGAGCAGAGGTGAATAGCGAATAAAGAGAAGGGGTAATGTTGCGGGCGTGCCACCTCGCGGATGAGGAAAATGTTGATTGCGAGATCTTGACTTCTTGATCAGGCGGAAGGGGTTTCCAAGTGCCACCTCAGATGAGGAATTTACAAGCACAAAGCGGTCGATACTTATGGCGGCACGAGCAGAGCAACTATAGGAAAGATTTAGAGGAATCAGGGTGAGTCCATGAGGACTCTGAAACTAAGGTCGCGGTGCACTTAGTTAGGTTTAGGGTTTCGAGGTAGCTCGAAGGGAACTGGGTTGCAGTTTGTTTGTATTTGTGTTTGAGTAATTGTGTTTGAGTAATTGTGTAGAGAGAGTGTGTCCCTGTTGTAAACTTTTATAAAGTGGGAGCTCGACTTGTAGCAGAAGATAATCATAGATGTTTAGTCGGACTCTGCAACGTAAAGCATAAGGGCACTATTCCACCCATGCGGACCAATCATCTTGTGACACATGTCCAGTTCGCACACTCTGCATAGGACACTGCTACATGTTGCTCAATTATAGACTCCTATGCAAATTGGAATTATGAGCAATCCTATCCCGCGGGGTGTCACAGTTCATGTAGAAAACTGGTCTCGCGCGGGCCGCGGACTCAAACCATCTCTCGGGCTCCTGAAGCACTCTTCCATCTCGCGGGCTATTTCAGCTCGCGAGCCAAAAGAGGGCTTTTAATATTAAAACAGGGATTGGCCCGAAATATGTCAAAGACTGGTGAAAGTCTTCAACGATTGAAAGGGTGCGCGCGGACTCAGCATGTGTCTTCCCCGCGAGGTCTCTCACTTGGACTAGCGAACCAGTTCACCAGCTCGCCTAGATGTATTTCGTCTCGCCTAGATGTATTTCATCTAGCCTAAGCGAAGTGCCCATAAGTCATTTCGCCCAAAGCATACCTCGCACGAACTGTGTGTTACGCGCGAAGCGCGCGAGCTCTTTACTCCGCGCGAAGTCATTTGGCGTGAGCTTGTGTTTTGTGCGAAGTCCCTAGCGCGCGAGATTTGTAGTCTACGCGAAATCATTCCGCGCGAGTTATGTGTTGTGCTTAAGGCTAAGCGGGCGAGATCTGTAGTCCGCGCGGAGTCATTCCGCGCTCAGACTTGTAATTCATCTCGCGTGGTCTTGCTGGCGGGCCATTATTTGTAAACTTAAAGAAACTTGGGCTCGCCGGTATGATATGGACCAAGAATTTAATTAATATTCACATAGACATTTACTGTCTAGTAAAATATTAATTTGGATGTAAACATTGCCCTCCAGCCTCAAAGTCATGAATGTCAAGAATGACTAAAGAGGGTTATGTTCATGCTGCTCCAAAGCCACTAGATATTGGCTCGGGTCATCAGATGAGTGTGAGTAGACAAGCCTGTGAATAAGCCTTGAATCCCAAGCACCAACAATGCATTGTAGCGAAGTTTTTGTACGGGTCGCCTAGTACCATAGACTTGGACTTCAAATGCATTCGCCTACTCTTCTTAGAAGACATGCACACACCGCGAGTGAATGTAGCTAGCATGGATATAACTTAACTTGAGCAGATGTTTATGTTGACTAGACTCCAAAAATGTCCCTTCGCGAGCTGTGTGCGTGGCAAATGGTCATGTACCTCGCTGCCCCCCTTGCGCGAACCAATGAGAAACAAACAAAAAGGATCGACGAACGGCCTAAATATTTTTTAGTCATGTACTCCGTTGCCCCCCAGTGCGAACCAAAGAGAAGCAATCAAAAGGGGTCGGCGAACTGCCGTATAAAGATCGCGAACACTTTGAAAACTTAGAGGCCACAGGGATTTGCCTAAATAATGACTAAGACACTTGAAGAAGGTCTAAAGTTTGAAATAACTGGAGCACATATCCACCCCAATGTGCCCCCCAGTTTTGATGTATGTTCGCCGATGTTGAGGAGAAATGAAAGATATCAAAACCTTAGCATGCCCCCCAAGGAAGAAGTGGTGGTACCGCTGCCCCCCAGGGAAGGAGTGGGCTACGAGGTCATGAAAACACTTGGAAAAAACAACGTGCGAATCCGTGCGTATCCTGACCTGTCTGCATTCAAACTGCTATAAGTCTCTCCAGGAATGGCGGAATGACGAACTGTAAAATCCTCTGGAAAATAGACATCCAGGGATTTTTGTTAATATAAGGCAGGCCAGCTAGTTCTTCTTGGATCAGTCCAGTTTAATCGGTGAAGTCGACTATTCAATAGTGGTTGTTGCAACTTGCAGCAACTATTAGAATTTCTTCTCTGTCTGGACTTCGCTGGCAGTAATTCAAGGCATATGGAATGTCTATTGTCGTCAAGCCTCAGGGATAGGCTTCCAAGTAAAGTTCAAGCCTCAAGGATAGGCTTCCAAGTAAAGTTCAAGTTTGATATAGGCAAGAACATTGTCCTGCATTTCAGCAAGACCAATGATCTCTTTTTGTGTTTTTTGCTATTTGATTTTTATTGTATTTTTTTTTCAATGCGAGATAGAAAGAAACTGAAAAAAACAAACAGAAGTAAAGGCTGAATTAGAAGCTAGGATCATAGAAACGCAAGGGGTTAGAACTTGATTAGGTACTCGTCGTTAGGCCACGGGGGAGGCCACCAATGCTTCACTCCAATTCTCAACGTCGTCGTGCTTTCAACGTGAGACTGTCGCTGTTGAAAATTTCCAAGTGTTGAGCAGAGTTGGTCCGTGTCAACAACTTGAAAATTTGGGCAAGGTATTTCGTAGAGTACTTCTCGTTGCCCCCTCCCCCCCCCCCCCACACATTTTGTTGTTTGACCAAGCGTGATCTTCAACTACATTCTTATGGATAGAATGATGCTGAGATTTGCCTTATTGCCCACTATCATGTCATAATGCGTGGTCTTACTAGGAATAGCCACGCATTGGTCAAGAAAGAGAACCATTGGCTTGTCTCTTTTCACCTTATCAAGAGCTTTACTGAGATTGAACTCTTGTGACATATGATTATGAGACATATGCACCAACATATAGTTTTTATCGTATTCATCATAAATTGGTTCTGTGTCAAAATCACATGCAGAATCAACAAAGGTCGGTGGCTCAACCTTCTTTGCAACCATAGGCATGCATGGGACATGTATGTACTTCGCCCATAAACCAAAGTCTCCTTAGGCCTTTGAATTTGCATGCAAAGACTTCAAGTATATTAGAATGCGAAACCGCGGATCGGCCTACCACCAAACCATATATAGTTAGGCATATCATGATCTAGGATTGGCGAAGCGGACTGAGTCATCTCGCTGGTGAACATAAGATTGGCGAGACGAACCATTAAGAGAAGCGAACCCCGCCAACCTTGACCCCCCGTGTGTGTATGCTAAAAAGAAAACTCAAGAGGCTCTGATCCAACTTCATTTCGCGTGAAGTGAATTGGTATAGAAAGTAGGCGAGCTCCGCCTTGCCCCTCATGTGGCTGACCTGTGTCCACATATATATCTCGCATGGGAAAGTTGGCGTCTGCGTCTCCTTTCATGCGAACTTGTGCCATCATCATTAGTGCAACTACTTTCTGCTTCTAAGATGGACTGTTATGTCCTATCTTCCAGTTCATTTTTTTTAGAAACAACGCGCGAGATGGGATTATTATTCATAATCTCGCCGGTCTCGACCCCAAGTTCTTCGTCATCATTGATGGACAAAGTGATTTCTTCTTTGGACGTTGGCTCGTACAAAGAAAAATCTTCAACACTAGATTGGCTGCTAGGCAGTTCAATATGTTTAGCAGAGTTGGTGAGTTTATTATGACTGGGCTCCCAAAGGGCTCTATTTTGCTTGACCTGCTCAGTTAGGTCAGCGACACTTTGTTAAGTGGCCAGACCTTTCATCTGACCTTTGAGTTCCGCAAACATCTGAAAGATTCGCTCTATGGACGGAGCGAAATATGTGTCTTGGGTCAACTGAGAGCCTACCATGGCGTGGAATCGCAGGTTTTCCTGGTTTCTCTATGATGTCTCGCTTGTACTCCCTGGTCCCACTGGGTGTGCTAATGTTTTGGCCACGATCCTCAGCGCGCGGAGCGGAGGTGAATCGGGATGAGTCCAGGAGGGCTCTGAAACTAAGGTCGCAGTGCACTTAGTTAGGTTTAGGGTTTCGAGGTAGCTCGAAGGGAACTGGGTTGTAGTTTGTTTGTATTTGTGTTTGAGTAATTGTGTAGAGAGAGTGTGTCCCTGTTGTAAACCGTAGAGCCCTTTATATAGTGGGAGCTCGACTTGCAGTAGAAGATAATCATAGATGTTTAGTCGGACTCTGCAACGTAAAGCATAAGGGCACTATTCCACCCATGCGAACCAATCATCCTGTGACACATGTCCAGTTCGCACACTTTGCATAGGACACTGCTACATGTTGCTCAATTATAGACTCCTATGCGAATTGGAATTAGGAGCAATCCTATCTGGTGGGGTGTCACAGTCCATGTAGAAAACTAGTCTCGCGTGGGCCGCTGACTCAAAGCATCTCGTGGGCTCCTGAAGCACTCTTCCATCTCTCGAGCTATTTCAGCTCGCGAGCCAAAAGAGGGCATTTAATATTAAAAGGGCCACCAGAATTGGCCCGAAACATGTCAAAGACTGGTGAAAGTCTTCAACGATTGAAAGGGTGCGCGCGGATTCAGCATGTGTCTTCCCCGCGAGGTCGCTCACGCGGACTAGTGAACCAGTTCGCTAGCTCGCCTAGATGTATTCCACCTCGCCTAAGCGAAGTGCCCATAAGTCATTCGGCGCGAGCTTGTGTTTTGCGCGAAGTCCCTAGCGCGCGAGATCTGTACTCCGCGCGAAGTCATTCCGCGCGAGTTATGTGTTATGCCTAAGTCTAAGCACGCGAGATCTGTAGTCCGCACGGAGTTATTCCGCGTGCAGATAGACCTTGTAATTCATCTCGCGTGGTCTTGCTGACGGGCCATTATTTGTAAACTTAAAGAAACTTAGGCTCGCCGGTATGACATGGACTAAGAATTTAATTAATATTCACATAGACATTTACTATCCAGTAAAATATTAATTTGGGTGCAAACACTTTTTTTTAAGTATATTAATATATCATTTCTCATCTTGATCGAGAGAACATTTTACTATCAATTACTTACATTTCTAATGTACATATTAAGTAGGGCATGATATAATAATATACCTAAAAAGAAGAAACTCAAAATTAGGTTTAGGGTATAGGGTTAGGGTTTAGGGTTTAGGGTATATGGTTAGGGTATAAGTTCAGGTTCAAGGTATAGGGTTTAGGGTTTGAGGTTTGGGGTTTAGGGTTTAGGAATAGATCGAGGACCACGTCATAAGTCACATGATCCTACGGTAACACTGTAAAATTTCTTCATTTTACTCTAATAATCACATATCTTATTTATATTATATTCTACCTTATATATAAATCAGATAATGAATTCATTTCACCTAGATTTTTTCATAAAAATAAAAAAAAACTGTATGATTCTTCAAATTTATTGAAAAATGTTAGTGTTAATTAGAAGAAAAACTCATAATCAAGGTATTAAAGATAACATCAATTAAGCTTATTTATTATATTTATACGTTATAGTTGAATGGTGACAATTGTGTAAAATTTGGAAAAAAAAATATGATATAATATGTATCATAATTGTTACATTTTAGATGTCTATCAGATAAGAATATTAAGTGGGTTTTATTTAAAACCACTATTTAAATTTAGGTGTACATGAAAATCTCCCTAAATCATAAATGTGATAAACATATACTTAAGAGAACTAACAAGTTAAGCTAGGATTGGTTAAGTCGAGCAATACTTACTTCCAAACAATGTGCTGATGAGAGAGACAGATATTGTACGTAACGAACTGATTTCAGAAGGGCTGATGCACGTTTGGCAAATGTAGGATGCTCACTTGCAGAATGATCATAGAGATCGATATTGACTTTGGCTGCTGGTAATACTCCAAATTTGAGTTTCCAGTATGATGGAACATCCACCCTAACACTTAAGGTTTCCAGCTTTGGGAAATGATGAATATCGAAATAGTACGCACCAGTGACATCATGATCTTCGTTTTCATCATCCTCCCTGCCTTCATATTTACTGCGCGCCTTCATACTCATCTTCATCTTCACCTTCATCTTCATCTTTAGCTTCAGTGCATTAACATATTGTTAATGTCCTCAGCTCTGGCGCATTTATGTTCAAGTTCAGGTTATCATCTCCTATGGTTCCATCTATAGTCAGATCTTCAAGCACAGGAAAATACACAACTGGTTAGGAAATCTCGCATTCCGAATAATAACCAACGAGAAGAAACATACAAATTGTTTCATGAAGATTTCATACCCGAGCAAGAACCAACGGGAAGCATGCACACGAACTAGAAGGCATGAATACAAAACCTCGGAAACGTATCACCAGGAAGCATGCGCGAAACAACTAACGTCATAAGAATCGTAAGTCCCTTGTACAGCTCTCGTAGAGAGAGTTAGACAGTTCGTATCATTCCCTTCACACTGAGAATAGTGGTCTGATAACCCACGCGGAGATAATACCCTGCACTCGAGCAAGAACACATGATATAGAAAGGCTCACTACCTTCATCCATTGCAATAACAACTCGTTCAAACATGTCTTGAGTACAAACTTAGGGGGACTAGGAACGGGTACCCGATGGTAATTTGACAAATCGCGGGCCATTTCTTCAAGTCTCCACTCAAAACGTGTCTTAAACGGGAACTTGGGGGGCACTTATAATCGGTAGTTGATAAATATCTCCTCTGACTCACAATGCTACCGGAAGCCCAACATGAGGTAGACTGAGCAGATCTCATCCTGGAGATTGTAGCAATTTGGGCCGGGCAGAAGACACACCACAAAAGGCCAAATAAACAGACTTTAGTAGTATGTTTATCCCACATCAAATAGCAGACAAGATATAAGTCAACGCGGGGCTATAAATATAATATTGAAGTCAACCAAAACGGTAAGAAATCTCTTAACATTAAATATTATACCTACCAAGTAATTGACTTAATCATCGGAGAGAGAAAGACCGGAAAGTCTTGGTCAATCTCATCTTGCAGGTAGCTAGTCAACGACAAACAAGAGCATAGATCACATCAAAAAGCTTCTACGAGATCTACAGGATCTTGCAGAAATAGTGCATCATTTGTTACTGTATTTTCTTTACAATTTTTGTTACATACAGAAAAATTAATGCTCATAGAGAGCCATATATAATATTTCTATGATTTACCAAATGTACGTTTTATTGTATTATATACAATAACTTTTTCAATCATCACTTCACTTCCATGAACCCTTATATTTCTAGTCTGTTTTTTGATGTGACAGAAAGATCGCCTTCAACTTCAGTACGTCTTAGGGCAGTGCAAATCCATCTCTACTCCAGAGAAACGGTTGATGACAAATGTCTTGAAACCAAGCTCATCATGCTTACATTTGTCGACGACGAAGTCCAGATCGGGAACATTGAGCACCCTACGTTTGCTAAACGTGCATCAGCCCTTCTTGAATCAGTTTGACGGTACTGCTCAAGATCGACCATCAGGCTGACAGTTGTGACTGTACTGCTCAAGATCTTTCGGGAGAGTCCATCGGGAACTCTACAAGCTTTGCCTACTCTGGTTGATGTCAAAGTAAACTCAATTCCTAACACTCTTTGAGTGTGCATCAAAACTATATTTAGATCCTCGAGAAAAGATTGATATAAGTAAATCCTTGCAACATTTCGTTATTGAAAAATAGTTATCTGGTGCCCCATTAAAAAAAGTCTCGGCTGTAACTCAGCCAAACATTGCTGAGCTATTGGCTGGCCATGATGCTTCTTTGTAATGAAGTTATATTTTCGGTATTACATCACATTTGTAAAGCGAATAAAGTAGCCAGCAGCACCAACCTCATTTCAAAGAAAGTTGTGATAATGTGTATTATATGAATTATTAAAGAACAGTAACAATTAATCAACATAATCATCTTTTAACATTTTCACTGTACCATTCATGGTTTGAGCTACATATTACAATACCATCATGGATCCTGGAGACATACAGTGAGTTCCCACGAGTTTAAGCACTGTGTATATAGGCTAATTGATACCCCTTGGTCTTTCAAGGAACTTGAATATGCATCAATAGCTATACAAACCTTCTCTGAGACTACCAGTCATCATTTCCCTTTGTGGCACCAAGGACAATAGCGATTGTAGCAAGAATAGCCTGCACATGTAGCGGTATCAGAAAAAAAGTGTTTGTGGTAACAATATGCAATTAGCACCGCAAGCGAGCAAGTGCTATGCCCATACTCAAAAGATCGGATTTAGATGAAGGATAGGGGAAACAAATAGCAAATGTAACGAAATATGTTACTCACAGCAACTGTGCAAGCGATGTATCCTGGTTTCTCTCTGTAGTCTATCCTGGAACAAACTAGAATAATCACCCCAACATACCATGGAATAGCAGCAAGGAAGAAACCAATGATAAACCTGCAAAAGAAGCAGAGATTTATTTACTATTAATAGCCTAACCACATCCTAGCTAGCAACTGATTCTGTTATTTCTAGCAGCGAAAAGAATACATGCTCAGAATCAATAGAGTGAAGGTGAGGAAAGGGTCCCAAGGAAAAATATCGTGATCGTTGAATGTAATGATAGTAAAGTTGTCATGACTCATGACAATACTGATACCTAAGTTACTATCACCGATCATCATCATAATAGTATTAAAATTCCATAGGTGCCATTTGAAAATTTCCACAGAAACGCTTTTTCTCACTACTAGTAAAGTAGTAATCAATACATTGATGTTCACGATTTCATGTCAGCTTTTATGTTTTGTAACTTTAGAGCATTATGAAACCTTGATCAGTCTTTATATTATTGGATTAGATAATTCTAGTACTTTAGAACACTACTAAACTTGTTCAAATTATCCGATTAGGATCAGAACTAAGCCCTTAACCCACATCCACCACAGAACCTCCCCTGTATCCATTCAGAAATTTTACATTCAATGATATAAGAGCCAAATACATAAAACAAATACAGTGCTATGTCATTTCTATCATCTACTGCAAATCTATCTGAACATCACGCAGAATAACTTACAAGCACCAGCCGAGACCCAAACCACAGCAAGGCAGGCGACGCTCTCTTACAGGTCTTCCCTCAGCAACAGCGTAACCTAGAACAACAATAAAATGCGTTCCTTTAGTTATATCATCAATAAGAAAACATAAACAACAAATGAAGATCTACTCAATACCGAATACAAGATGGATTCAAACAACAAACATATATAAACCAAGCCACCCAATGACAAGCTTCCCACAAAAGAAAATTGATCTTTTCAACCACTACACAAACCGATCCAAACGCACCGCTAAATAACTGATCTAATCACACAATGACCACCGTTTTGAATATGATTTTATCTACAAAATCTAAAAAGAGCAGACTTGTCAGTTGCAAATTCAATAATTGAGGTTAGTTGAACATATATAAAACCATAGTAATAACGTTGTTGCAGTGACTAGTAAGTCGATCAGTCAAAACCCAAGTACCCAATCAACACAAAACAGATTCTCTGATCCTGTGATCCATTCTTGTACAGTCAAAAATCCAATCTTTGATCCGATCAGTAACTCAAAAAGCATTAAAGTCATTGTGGTACTTCAAAGTAAGTGATACTTACCGGGAACGGTACTCTGGTAGCCGTGAGCGTAGTACTGAGGAGGTGGGTCGGTGGCTCCCGGCGGAGGAACTGGCTGAGGGAAGCCGCCGTGTGGCGGTGGAGGAGGGTAGTTGGCGACTCCTTGGAAGGTTCCGTACTCGGGAGCCGAAGGAGGAGGAGGAGGAGGAGGATGATGGTGCTGATGACCACTGCTGGATATACCTCTCTTCTTGTCGTCTTCGCCTCCGCCCATGGTTACTCTTGTGTTTGGGTGTGTTTCTGTTTCTGTTTTTGTTTCTGTTTCTGGGAAAGGTTACTACTTTTGTCGTTGTGATTTGGGGTCTGGCTTGGGAGTTAAGACTTGGGAGAGAGATTCAGATTGGGACTGTCGGACGAGTCAACAAGTCTAAGGCTTTTCTTTATCTACTTTGTTGACGATTAAATGTTTTCAATTTAAGTTTGCAATTGTTAGCGGTTGTGTTAGGATCAGGAGTTGAGATCGGTTAGTTTTGTTGATCACCATGGTGTGAATTGCAAGTTTATTTGTAAACTAAACAACGTGACATTTTCTATGTTAAGTTTTTGATAAAATTTAATTGAGTTCGGCCAACGAGGTTTAGCTCAGTTGGTAAGGATAAGCTTGTGGTGGAGACCTTATTCAAGTTCGATTCTCGTTACCAACCTCGTTAGTACGTGTCCACCGTAAGTTCATCTAAACTTACTATTGACGATGATAGTGTAACATAACCAAGCTCTCATCTAAACTTATTGTTCTGTTTTGATCATTCAACTAATCTTGTATGGTCGGGCGAGTAATCGGAAAGACTTATATTTGATATATTGAAATAAACACTAACTTTGTTCTAATCTAGAAATGGGTTTAATGTTGAATGGCTAAATTCTTCACCGCATAGGGTATAAGAGATCAGTGAGCTGGTTTCTTGGTGTTATTTGGTTTTTTCATCCTCTTCAACAAATTTCTTATTAATCTATTTTGTGAGGAGCTATTTCAGTTAGGTCCCATGTTTATCCAACTATCTTCTATCTTTTTCGTCTCCTATATCATCAATTCTTACCTGTCTTGCCTAATTGCCAAATTGACATATGACTACGACTATTTGTTTGGATAAATTATGAAGAAAAGATCTAAGCTGAAAAGAGAAGGAATGGTTATATGTCCATTTGCTCATCTTTGACGATGGTCCATAATTTGCCCAACAATATGCCATTTACACATATATTTCCTTGTCTTTACATTTCACCTTCCTACGTCTGACATCCACGCACACCGGCCGGTCACCAGTGGCGGATCCAGCCCAAGACTTGTTTGGGCTAGAGCCCAAGTGAGATATTGGGCCAAAAATTCTACTAGACCCAGTGAAAAAAAGCCCTAAAACACTGTCAATTGTGCAGATCTTTCAGTGACTGAAGCCAATAGCCATACGAATCATACGAAAGCGTCTCACTCTCAGATCGCCAGTCGCCTGCTCGTCATCTGCGCCTCTGCTTGCTCGGCTGCTCCTCCAGTCCTCTTGCTCGGCTGCCTCCTCTTGCTGCGCTGCTCCGCCCCTCCTCCTGCTGCGTTGTTGCGCTGCTGCGCGCCTCCGCCTGCTCGGCTACTCCTCCAGTCCTCCTGCTCGGTTGCTCTGCCTCTTGCTCGGCTGCTCCTGGCCTCCTGCTCTGCGTCCAACGGTCCAGGTATGTATAACTGTATAACTTATACTCTATCGCTTGTGTGTTAATTGAATGTACTAGGCTGCTAGTAGGCTTATTCAATTGAATTGTTGTCTTATTAAGTTTTACATTAATGAATTGCTAGAAATTTTATTTGGAATTACAGAATGTTAGATGAACAAATTAATCGTGTCAAAAGGCCTAGATCAAAAGATATCAGCACATGGTTTAGTAAAGCTCAACCGTCATCATGTTCAAGTTCACAAGCCTCTATAGGCACTCCAATTACTATTGGAATAACTGAAGAACCGTCTTCAGAGTCTCCTTTATTTGGGTCTCAAAGGAATGAGTTTGATCCACATGGCAATGTCAATGCCATTGAACATGATCAGGGCAAACGGTGTCCTTTATGGAAGTTTCCTGCGAATCAACGTGAAGCCGTTCGAAAAGCTTATGTTGTATTAGGTCTATGTCAACCTAAGCTGAAACATTATCCTCTTTCACTTCATGGGGCACAAAATCGTAAGTTTAACTTTGATTGGTTTGAAGGTCATTCATGGCTTGAGTACTAGGAAGATCAAGACAAGATATATTGTTTCCCTTGTTTTCTTTTTGATAAAGAAAACCCTCTTCATCCTGCTTTTACTGTAGATGGGATGAGAAACTGGAAGCAAAAGAGTGTGCTTACAGTACATAAGGGGTCTATAGGGAGTCCACATCATGAAGCCATGGAGAAATGACACCTCTTGAGAAATTTGGCTACACAAATTGAGAGAGTTTTTGTGAAAAGAACAACAAAAGAGGTAGAGCATAATCGATTTAGATTGAATGCTGCAATAGAGGGTGTGGGACTTTTAGCAAACCAAGGACAAGCTTTTAGGGGCCATGATGAATCTGAAAGCTCTCTTGATGCTGGAAATTTTAAGCAAGTTAGAAAGTCTTATGAAAGAACGGCTAGTGATGATAGGGTTATATTGCATAATGCTTTTGGAAATGCCAAATACATCTCTCCATCTATTAAAAAGCAGCTCTTATATATTCTTGGTAATAGAGTGAGGCAAATGATTCGTGAAGAAGTTGGTGATGCAAAGTTTTGCATTCTTGTTGATGAAGCAGTTGATGTAGCTGGCAAGGAGCAAATGTCTATTGTTTTGAGGTTTGTTGATCATCATGGTTTTATCCGAGAACGGTTCTTTAAGATAGTGAGTGTTCCCGACACAACCTCAATAAATCTTAAATTGAAGATAGTCAAAGTTCTCGGTATGTTCAATCTAAAAGTGGAAAATATGTATGGTCAAGTATATGACGAAGCTAGTAACATGAGTGGTATTTGAAATGGCTTACATACATTGTTTCTTGAAGATTGTCCCTATGCGTACTATGTTCATTGTTTTGCTCACCGTTTGCAGCTAAAGGCGTTCATGATACATATCGCTTCTTTTCTACTCTATTACTTGTTGTGAATTTTGTAGATTCATCTGCTAAGCGCAAGGGTGCCCTAAAAGCTGCTAGAGAAGATGAAATCCAAGATTTGATAGCTCTTGGTAATCTTCAAACAAGTATGACGCTAACTTTAATTTGTATTTTATTTGCGTCAATAGATATCATATTCTTGATTATACTTGCACTTTGCACTTTGCTAATTCACAATCTTCAATCAGGTACGGGCTCTAATCAAACTTTCAGTTTGCAACGACCTTCTGCTACCCGTTGGAGCTCTCATTTTCATTCTATTAAGAGTATGATTGAATTATTTGGTTCAACCGTGGCTACTTTGGATCATATGATGGATACTGCAACCTTACATGTTCAAGGAGAAGCTAGTGTTATTCTTAGAGCTATGAGATCGTTTTAGTTTGTGTTTTGTCTGATTTTGATGCATAGAGTCATGAAAGTCACAGAAGTTCTTCGTCAAGTAATACAACAAAAAACCATTGACATTGAAGAAGCAATGAAGTTTGTTGAAACTACAAAAGAACTTCTTCAAGACATGAGAGATGATGGTTAGGATGATTTTTTTATGGTTCTTGCATCTTTTTGTGAGACACATGATATTGCTATGCCTGATATGAGTGCGCATTGGTTGGATGGTACGGGTCGTCTGAGTCAACAAAAGAATTTCATCACACATGAGCACCACTTCCGTGTAGAGGTATTCAATGTTGTACTTGACTTTCAATTAAGTGAGCTAAATAAGTGGTTCAATGAAAAATTTTGTGAACTCCTTAAGCTCACTTCAACTTTGGATCCTCATGACAAGTTCAGCTTTTTTGAAACTCAAAAGGTACTCCTTCTTGCTAAGAGCTTTTATCCTCAAGATTTTGTGCAAGATGACTTTCTTTCTTTGGAATTAGAGTGTGCATATTATAAGAAAGATATGACTCAAGATGTAGCATTTCACACCTTAGATTATATATTTGATCTATGTCGGCAACTTGTTCAAAGAAGAAAATTAGAGTTTTATCCTATGATTTTTAGGTTGATTTGTTTGGTGTTGACTCTTCTTGTTTCTACTGCAACCATTGAGAGAGCTTTTTCATCCATGAACATCATCAAAAACAAACTTAGAAACAAAATAGAGGATGAGTTTCTTGATGATTGCATGATGCTTCATATCGAAAAAGAATTTGTTGAAGCGGTTGACAATGAGATGGTGATTAAAGATTTTGAAGCTTGGGGCCTCGTAGAGTACAATTTAGTTAGTTTTTAATTGTGTTTCTTGTATTGTATTGTGTATAGCTTTTGTTAATGTAAATGTGTTTAAAGGTAAAACTTGCTACGTCCTCTTATATATGTATGTTCTTTTTCAATGAACCAAAATTTATTGCATTGTTGGTTAAATTTTTTTTTGCATTACATTTAACCCATGTGAGATTTTCATCTTGGATTCGCCGCTACCGGTCACCTATCTTCGATGAAGTTGTCGTCTGCCTCTGGAGACGCGAGAGAGACAACAAAGCACTGCGGTACGTAGACAAATAGTCTGTTTTGGTCTATTAGATCTCTGTTCGATTTGGACAACCAAGCTTTGTTTTAGTTTCTTTATTGTGTTTATGTTGTTCCTGACCAAAATTGTTTAAAACAATGTTGTGCTAAATGGGGCGTTCATAAATTGATTACTTACTTCACCTGGAGCTGGAGGGTATGGCTTTGTATACAACAATTTCCAAACTTCACCACTAATCCTTACCAATTTTTGGTGCACATCTAGAGAGAAATCACAACGTTATAATTAAGTTCATCCCGATATTGGCATGAGGCATGAGGTATATAGCTCATTGATTTAGTGATTTTAGATCGGAATGTGATCGGTAGGAGTCATGTAAGATTTGAAAGGATTCCTTGGTTCATTAGAAAGAATAACAATGATGAAAATCTGAGGCCCAAATACTACATAATGAAAACAAAATCAGAAACCCAAAACCATAGTTGTTTATATCCAAGAGCATGAGCAAATAAGACCAGTACCAATAGAAGCTCCAGTTGAACAAAGACAAATTTGCAGGTCGATAAAATAAAATAAGAAAAGGATGGCTTAGCTACTTCCCCAACCGTGTTGAAAACAAAACAAAAAAAAACAAAAAACAAAAAAAAGCAAATTTTAGGGACCAATTGGACACGAACACGCCCGGTGGGACTCGAACCTACAATCTCCTGATTAAAAGTCAGACGCCTTATCCATTAGGCCATGGGCGCCACCTGATGGTATTTTGAACTTGTTTTATAATATCTGTGTAACTATATGTTTGACTAAAGATTAAGAGCCAAGTATTTGACAAGAATATTTGGTGATCGAATCGATTCGATATGATGACAACTTGACATTCAGATTGTATTGCTTGGCCTATATATCAATACAAACCGATGCATATATCAGATGTCAAACGAGGATGTCGCCTGAAAAAACTTAAACAATACACAGTGTGTGGTGTTTTCTTTCTATTGTTATTGTAAAAAAATAGTACCGTTAGATGAACCATCTTTTGAGAAACCACCTTATACGGCATAGCTACATTATCAAACTTTGATTTCTGATTCTTTTATATTTTTATTTTTTTTCTTAATTACAACTTTATTTCTTTTTTCATTTTCATGATTTTATCTTAAATTGTTTTTTTTTTCTTCTTCTCTCATATCTGATATGTGTCATCTTCAATTCTATCAGACGTCCAACTAATCTATTCTCTCATCCTCTCCCACCAATTTATATAACACTACTAGAAAAGGGGCCAAATAAAATGGGTACAGATTTTGCTCGATCGATGGTTGTTGGTGTTGATTTCATCCATAATGATCATCTGGGAATTTCACAGTCGATATTCTTTCAATAGATGAAGGTAGTTTACATGTTGATCGACTAGATTATCTTAAATATATAAAGCTGGGTATTTGCTTGAGTTAGGGTTAGGTTTGTATATAATAAGTACCAGACTTACACAAAGCTTGTATATATATGCTTGGGTGTGGAGATGAAGACGACAGATATAAATTTGAGAGAAGAAGGTTTAAAAGACAATAACATGAAAGTGAAAAGAAAAATTGAAAATGAAAATTGTAATCAATAAAAAATATTAAAAAATAAAATAATAAGAAATGTGGCTACGCCATATAAGCTGACACATAAGGTGAGCTCTAAAGTAGTTTTCAAAAGATGGTTCACCTAACATTACTCATAGAAAAAAAAACAATAAGATTCATACTTATATCCGGTCTATTTTTAATAAACATTATTGATAACAAATTAAATTATTAATTCACTTTTGCTTGGATAAATTTTTTCGTTTTCAGATGTGTACTCAGATAGTCTGATTTAGAGGAATTCTTACCAAGTCTCTAAATACATAGGTGCGGATATCTTACAAGTCATTATTTTGAGATGAAGCATTCGTTTAAACAAATTAAATTGTTCATGCCAAAAAGGCATGCGCTTTAGTGTTAAACATGCATATGGCTCGATCACCTTGAACATGATCGATGAAGTACATCATAATGAGTTTCCCTAGTGCCAACAACTCAACAAGTATTGGATACCAACAAGAAATGATGCTTCATGATTTCACGAATGACCACTCATGTTTATACTCATACGCCACGTTAGTAAAGCCAAGGCTAAAAGTACGTACTATGATTTCCACATTCATCAAACTGGTTAACTGAGCTAGGTGGTGAAACAGTGCTTGCAGATGTCTCACATGTTGTTCTAAATGCCAGAACACAAAAATGCAGAAGCAAGAGAGTGAAATACGTCGATCTGAACAACCCCATAGCCAGTTTTGGAAAGTAGATCGATGATCCATACTTTTGAGAATGATGAAGCTTGATTATTGCAACTGGCAATTTCAGAAAGGACCCGAAACCCTAGTTCATGGATCTCGATGCATCAATTTCTTGATCTGCAGACGAAATAAGGCTAAGAAGGTCGGTTTCTATGATCAAGTTAAGGGAGGGGACCAAGTGATCATGAATGGTGCTCAAGTGCATCGGAGCCAGGTCGTTGCTGAGTTCTTTCAAAGCCGAACCGATTCTGATCCATCTTTTTCCAACTAATCCACCAACCATAATTAACGAACTCCATAAGGCCATAGACAAGTAACTAAGTACGATGTAAAGCTATATATATGTTACTATGCTTTATATTTGTAAGGATGATCGACATGTTTTCTTTGTTGGGTAAGATGCTAGCTTCTCACCGGCAAGTCTCACCAACTGTTCTGTGAAACAAGTAACATCATTAGATTGATGTCCTCGTTTTAGTTGTCGTTCTAAATGCATCCCCAGTGGAAAACCAAACACGTCCAACACTAACACATTTATAAAATTGGAATGTCCATGTCATTCCTAACGTTTAAAAAGAAAGAACTATTCTTAAAAAAATCGGTTGTTTTTGATATTTTGATCAATTTTTTTATATATAATGTCTTCATTTGATATGTGATTCCAATTAGTCATACGATTAATTTAACTCAAAATTTTATTTGAATACTGAGATTTAAATCTCTTTAATAATCGTTATAGTCTCTTTTAAGAATATTTTTTAACAAGATAACATTAATAAACATTTTGCTATGTATGATTTACGTAACGAGAAGATGACCAATCTATGTCCAAAATACTACATAAGCCAATCTATATCTAAAATACTACACAAGGAGGGGATGATTCTGATCCCAATCAGAAGAAGCTACCAAGTCATTGCACTTGATTAGGCCTTAATTCAGTTGTGTTTACCATTTAAGCTCCTCAACAACTTCACTTCCCCATTATTTATAAGTTTTTATGACCTATCATGAAGCCAATAGAGGAAAATATAAGGAAAACAAAGAGAAAGGGAGAGAGACAAGAACACCGTCACATGGTGATAGAAGCAAACTAATGGATTAAACTATTTTACTCCCAAAAAAAAAGAAAGCGAATTAAACTAGTGTTGTGCGGCAGTGCCAGTGTGGGTGGAAGAGGCCAATATCATGATCATGATCAATATGCTGCGATTTTGGTGCCGTGTCCAAATGGAGGCATGTGAGATTAAGATTAGTACCCCACTTAAGCAGGAGCCATGTGAGAATGTAAAGAGATTAGCCTGCTATTTTTTCTTACTCGATTGATTAGTTTAATCCAACGCTATGGACTTGAAAGTCGAAGAACAATCATATATCAGATACCTATAGCTTTAATCCAAATCCAAAATGCCGACACACGTATTTGACGTGGTTTATATACGTGGCTCCCAAAAACCAGTCAAAACTCCTCTTCATACATTCCTTCTCTCAAACCCATCTTCCTCCTATATTACTCTGCTTTCTTTTACTTCTCTTTTGTTCTCGCTGTCTCTCTGCTCCTTCCTATCCGCCGGTTACTTCATCCTTACGGTTCCATTCTGCCTGAAAAACATCAAAACATTCCTCCCTAAGCTTTGTACATCTACTTTGATCTCACCCAGTTTCTGCTTCCTTCCATTTTCCTATTTGGTTTTGCTGTAAAGGGTGGTCAATGCTGTTCTGGGTAACTCTAAAAATCCAATCTCGCATTTGTTGATTTTGTCTTCTGGGGTTTGGTTCTTTTCTGGGTTTCAAGGGTTTTGGCCTTTTGGGGTTTAAAGCTTGCAACTTTCGTTTTTTACTTCCATTTTTGGCTCTCATTTGTGATCTTGTGAGATAGTTGGAGATGGGTTTGTGGGTGAGTTGAAGTTTTGGGTTGAAGAAGAAGAAGAAGAGAAGAGATGGATATAACAGAGGTGACACTGATGCACCATGTGGGGATTGTCTTGGGTGTGCTTTGGTTGCTCTCTTACTACAATTGCTGCCATGCGTTTGCCTACTTTCTCTCTCTGATTTATCTCTTTGCGGTAAGGATCACTGCTCTTCCTCACTCTTTAGATTTTGTCAACACTCATTGTTCATTAGTAAAAGAATCAACCGTTCTAAGAGATTAAAGCAAGTGGAGAAAGAAAAGAAATTTTCTTTATGCTAGGAATTAGAATCAGTTACAGAATAATTTTCTTTCTTTCAACTTTTAAAGTTTCAAAGTTATGCAGTGTAATTTGGTAATTTGAAAAATGCTAAAAGGGACTCTTTTGCTTGTGCTTTTGAAAGGTTCATGAGCGGTATGTTATGCGACTGCGGAAGAAGCTACAGTTCGACGAAAGAAAGCAGGGCAATCAGAGAAGGGTAATGTCTAATTTTCCCCTTGTGCATTGATTGTTTTATCACTGTTCCATTTATCAGTCCATGGATTAGAAGAGTCTTTGTTGATTTTGTTAGCCTTATAGAGAATTTGTTCTAAATAAAGTACAAAGAAAGAAGACCACACAAGAAAGGTTGTTGGATATAATGTCAAATTAAAACTTTGAGCATCTATTATTTGCGCTTTTTGTTTGTAAATTTTCCTATGGCATTGCAGTATTCTCATTACATGTTTCTTTTTCATCTTTGGTCATTTCCAATTCTTCAGGTACTTTCTGATTCTGAAACAGTGCGGTGGCTGAACCATGCAGTTGAAAAGATATGGCCTATATGTATGGAACAGATTGCTTCCCAGAGAGTTCTCCTCCCAATCATACCTTGGTTTTTGGAGAAGTACAAACCATGGACTGTTGTATGACTTTACCTTCTAATTTACATTACCATTATTTTGTTGCTCCATTGAACTTGGATTGGTCTTTTGGTCCAAAATGTCTTGGAGTTTGGATAGTATCTCCATACAAATTGATGTAATTTTACTTGACTCTTTTCTCTATGGGTGCAAGTGCAAGTTTTGGATGTCTTTAAAATGCCTTAACTTCTTAATCTTTGTTGTATGAATATCTAGAGCTACTCATTTATATACAGCTGTTCATCGAATATAGTTTTGAAATTTAGGGATTCTTATTTAAATTTTTGGGGTGTGAATAGCTAGAGCCAAGTATTTAATTGCAATATCCATGTCAAGTTGGTGGCAAAAACTTTTTGTTCTATGTTGCATCAGCATCTCACAGAAGAATTCAGAATATTGGTATCATATATTAGGTTAGTAATTACTTTATTGGTTAAAGGGGATTGTAAACTATCTTGAATTCTGAGCTTGAATTTTTAGTGGTTCACTTAAGTTCTATACATGTATATACTACTTATAAATCTTTATCTAGTAAATACCTGCAATTTACTTTACATGGTGGGGTTATGTTTTGATAAACTGTTTATTGTTTAATGATACTAATTTATGTTTCCAGAGTAAAGGTGTAGTACAGCACCTTTATTTGGGAAGGACCCCACCTATGTTCACAGAGATGAGAGTTCTTCGCCAGTCTACTGGTGATGACCATTTGGTATGCCTTACTTTCTCCAGCGTGCTGGTCAATAGTTTTCATGTGCTCTTTGTGGTTTCAGTGCTAAAACTCAGCCAAGCTTAAGTATTATAGTCTACTGAATGCAGGTTCTGGAGTTGGGAATGAATTTTCTGACAGCTGATGATATGCTTGGAATACTTGCTGTCAAGCTAAAGAAAAGGCTGGGCTTTGGAATTTGGGCGAAGTTGCATATTACCGGCATGCATGTTGAAGGCAAGGTATGTGATCTTTAGTCATTGGTCAGACAAAAGCTTCTGAGTGCTGATCACTTGAATAAATACTTGTAAGCATAGCCAAGTTTTATGTGCATGTATTTTTGGTGGCTTATGAGCACTTAAACTCAAAACAAAAAATTTCATTTTGGTTGCACTGTTGTTCTTGCTAGAACACAGACATGTATGCCTTGTTTGTTTGCCTATATTAAGGTTTGTATGTGCCTCTTTATTTGTTTGTGGTACATCCTATTACCATGTTGCCCTTTTCTAAAGTGTAGAAGAATTTTGTCAGGTGTTGTACTGCATTGTTCTTAAATGAGGTTTACAACTTTAAATATCACCTTTTAAGCCAAATCCCATTAATTATTATTCATTAAGCATGTAGGGGTTGCTATGATGCAATCCTTGTTTTCTGTACTTAACCAAAGTAGCCATTTTGAAGGTAAATCTATTTTGCCCTTGTTGACTATTTGTCATTACAATTGGGTTTTTCGCTTTTGTTTTTTTATCTGTGGTATGTTTGAAGGGAAAGTATGTGATTTATGTTTTAAAGTCCTATAATCAAAAAGTTGGTCTCTCCCATGGATGGCAGAAATGAATAACCTTGTTTTCAGGGGAGTGAGATGCCCACAAGCAGTTTTCATATTGATGAAGCTGATTTTCTTTTTATTTTGTAGGTCATGATTGGAGTGAAGTTCCTTCGCAAGTGGCCTTTTCTTGGCCGTGTGCGGTTATGCTTCGTCGAGCCTCCATATTTTCAAATGACCGTCAAGCCTATTTTCACTCGTGGGCTTGATGTTACAGAAGTCCCAGGGATTGATGGATGGCTGGTAATTCTTTACATATTTTAAGCAGATAAATTCTGGACTGTTCCCTCAACTCCCATTCTGTGCTTCTTTGTGTCTTTTCATTTCTGACTTCCTCATTGTTTATTCTGTCTTC